>CM070629.1:42470968-43770968 GCA_036346255.1 Ampelocalamus luodianensis
TGCAAAAAGGTACACGAGAGTTTAATGCATCCTGTTTGTGATTAAAAGTGCTTTCTATGTGATTTAACTTTGAGAATTTTTACTAAAGAAAATGGAAGTCTCATGCATGTATCACACCTTAATAAAAGTTGGCTATGCATATAATATTGGACCTAGTTTTCATGGTGTTTTGATCAGTATGGTTGTCAGCATGGTGTTCTACTTTTAGTTATTTCTTAGTTCTGAATCTGATTGTGTAAGATATGCACTTCCTGAGTTAATTATTTTTTCTGACTAAAGTCATGAAGTTGAAGTTCCTAGAGCACTTCTTTAGAAAGTAAACAACTCTCAGGGCTTGTTTGGCAAGCCCAAAATCCCGGCCCATCTACGGAAGGGCGGTAATTTGGGCTTCCCAAACAAGGCCTTATCGCCAATTTTTTCCCAGATTTTACATTTTCAATAATTTGGTCAAATTTCTTTAGAAATTGAGTCATTTAGGTTCCTCTACTATGAAACGCTAGGCTTATTTTGACTAGGATGTTAATTGATCAGTTATTTACGGAGATAGATTGAATTCCCATCTTTTGCATGAGGCTGTTATTGTTTTGGCCTCGAGGACTTCTACTTTTACCTAAACTGCTTGAAGGAGTTGTGTTACTTTGCTACATGTTGGTTTCTGTTAGACTAGACACCATGTACTCATTCTAACCTTTTCGCTTAAATCATAGTAGTTCATTTACTGTACCTCAATCCTGATGTTGCAAAGTTGCCACATGTGTCCCCTCTCCAGTATTGGGCTTTTATTGAGCAAGTATTTGATACAAACTGAACTAACATTTAAGCAAATCAATTATGTGCTGGTAACCGTATGTTTCACTGATGTTTGCACTGTTTGACAGAGCATGAATCGAATCATTGGATTATTCAGCCGTTGGAAGGATGGCGTTACTGGACTAATCAGCAGCTAAGGTCTCTGCTGCCCACTCGTATTCCTCAACAGCAGCTAAGCGCTTGAGTGAAACAGGTGGCAAATTTTAAGGCAGGGGCTACTTTGAGATATGACATTTTCTTTGTTTCTGATATGATTTGAGATAGCAAATTCTTTCTTGTACTAGTACAACCTTTGATTTTTATCCTTGTGTAAATTTGTGGTCGAGAGCTTTTCATGGTACGGAAACACTATTATTTGTAGCCCGTAGTAACAGTAAAATACACGAAAACAACACATGTGAACCGCAACCATCTGTACCTGCGGTCTTGGTATGAACTTGTCTATCCTTTCATTCTGTCTACATCGCACGCTTGATTTGGCACATATAATACTCTAGGAGGTACTTTGATTTTGTTCATGCTGGTTAAGTGGTTATGTTAACAGCATTCTGTCATGCCCAGTTTGTTGAATATTTTCGTCATCTGCGCATAAATAGCTACGTTCAGTGTTGTACGTGTTTGATTTTACATGGTTTTGAACATTTATTATGGTTATTGTCTGTGTTAACTCGTGGAATTATTCATATTATTGATGTATGTGATAGGGATTAATTTGATGTAGAATTTAACTCAAGGTGTTAAGGACAACTATACTAGAATATGGTAGATATATTTATTGAGATCGAGTCTACTGGAATTTAATATGCATACATATGATTAATTTGGATACAACACAGGTGGAATAGCATAGTTTGTTTTGTAGGATCGACTCTGTGCTATTGACACACACGATTAGATTGGAATTAATCTCGTAAAACAATCGATCATAGCGTATGACTCATACACGTGCGCTAGAGATTAATATATTTAGACTCATAAAACTAGCATGTATGATCATTGTTGATGACATGGTCTATGAGTCTTAATGTGTCTGAAACAAAGTGAGTCACTTAGAACACCCAAAGTAGAGTTCTAAATGATCCCTACCCTCTAACCTTATTATACAATGAGTGGTTTACCACGAAAAAATGTGAATAGAGGATAGACTAATAACAGTCACAAAATCAATCTAGGGTTTGAAGAAAACCCAATATTGGTATCAGAGCCGAGTTCGAGCTGGCACGCACGGTAGACGTCCGCGTTCGAAGCCAAGTCGTATCGTTCGTGGACGTCGCTATCCTGTTCGTCTCGTTCGTGGTGACGTCGCTGCCCGTCCTGACGCCTTGTAGCTGTTGTTTCTTTCCACGTCGTGGACGTCACTATTTCTTTGCCATGAAGGAAAAGAACGGTGAAGGATTTTTGTTCTGGATACTCCGTTGCATCCAGCACAGAAGCCTTGCGCCTACCTCATTTAGTGACGTCGCTGTCAAGAAGTAGCTGGCATGCTTTTTCTTGGACTTGCGCCTAAAGCAGTCAAGTCGACGACTCGGATCTGTATCCGCGTCCAAAGCAGCCAAGACCGATCGCGCCCCTTCGTCCGCATGCTGTGAAGAAAACTTTGCGTCCTTGACACCTTGCTGTTGTTCGTTTTTCCGCGCACGGTGATCAAGTAGAGGAAAAGATCTGGCGTTGTCGTACGCAACTCAGATTTTTGTTTCTTTGATCTGAAGCACCACAGATTCAGGTATCTCGCAATGGCAACCAATAGCGTATTTTATGAACTGCTTAGATCTTACAAATTGATGCCTCAAATTTCATAGTTTGAAAAATAAAATCAAGTTTTTTTACTGGAAACATTGATTATGTAATAGACAAAAACAAACCGGAAGAGCTAGAAAAAATGGCAATGTTGAGGGAAAAGAAACTTATGCAGAAGAATATGAAAATTGGATATGGACAATAAAAGAGCTCATATTTCTATGTTGGGATCAATGACTTATTCTTTAGTTGCTGAGTATGAGAGTGAATGGAATGTGCGGAAGATAATACGAATCTGAATAAGATTTTGGTGAAGTATCTCTTATTAAAGTACTTAATCTTATTAATCGTTTTTCTCCACCAAGATGTATAATGGCACTTCAATTAATGAGCATCTCAATAAACTCTGTATTTTAGCATAGGAATTAAAAATAATGGCTATCATTTTTCTAAAGAAGTGCAGTCATGGTTGTTCTAAATTCTTTACAAAATTTATAGGAACAATTTAAGATATATTTCATCACATTCTGAAAGGATACTCAATATGCACATCGTGAGATATCATTTGTTTATGGAAGAAGATAGAAAACTCTCTTAGGAAAAGGAAAATACTAATAATTCCGAGTTACATCTTGAGAGGAAAATATATTAATAAAAGGAATTGGCAAAAGAGAAAACCTAATGGTGATTTGAGAGAAAAGTTTAACAAAACACGATTGGGATCGTGAAAATTATAACTCGTTCAGAGGAATGATAAGTACAAGAATTTCAATGTCACACTGTGGTTAGTATGGACATTTCAGAGATGATCAGAGGAAAGAAGAAGCGTAATGATCAAAAGAATCAAAACAATCAACCACTGAGCGTAAGGCGATTCATCGCCTAATGGTATGTCTAATATTTTTATACACTGAATCTTTACTTACTACGCTTTTCAAATAGTTGGGTTGTCGATTACGGTGCTACATCTAATATTACTAAAGATAATATAGCTTTTTTTTTACTTCTATGCTAAAAATTCCAAGAGGAAACATATATGTCCTTTTAAGTACTAATACCAAAATCGATGTACTTGGAATTGAAAATTATGTCCTAGAACTCCCAAACAGTTGGAAAATTATTATTACTTGACACTTTATATTCACCTAGCATGAGAAAGAATTTAATCTCTGTTGCTCGCTTAGAATCTATTGGTTGTGATATACTATTTAGAAGAGGAAGAGTTAAAATATTGCTCAATGAGAAATTAGTGCATACCTAAACTCACATGAAGATCTTTATTTTCTTGATGAACTATCAAATGATGATAATATTGTTTGCTTAGTTGGTGAAAATAACTCTATAGTGAGGAATACTAATGATAGGAACACATACTCAGAATCTTATTTATGACATTTACGATTTGGTCATATATATAAAAAACAGAATTAAGAAACTTACTAATTTTGGAATTCTGCACTTTAAGTGGGAGGATTTTGGTATTTGTGAGGCATGTATAATGGGTAAGATGACCTGTGCGCCTTTTCCAAAAGCAGAAAGATCTAACGAGCCTCTTGCTATATTCATTTTGATATTTGTGGTGAAATGTCTACTCCCACTAGAGGACAAAAGATTTATTTTATCACATTCATTGATGATTATTTTAGATTTGGTTATGTGTATCTTCTTAAACATAAGTTAGAAGGTTTTGATGTATTCAAGACATTTAAAACTGAAGTAGAAATTCAATTAAATAGAAAGATCAAAGTTTTGAGAACAGATCAGGGAGGAGAATACACTTCAGGAATATTAAATTATTTTCGTAAAGAATATGGAATTATTCACCATTATACCATACCTTACACTCCGCAACAAATGGTGTTGCTGAGCAGAGAAATAGAACACTTATGGATATGATTAGATCTATAATGGTATATTCAGATCTCCCTTTGTCTTTTTCGGGTGAAGGTTCACATACTGTTGTTTATTTATTAAATTATTCACCATTTAAGGCTGTAACCGTCACTTCTTATGAGTTGTGGACTGGAAGAAAACCATCACTTCGCCACTTAGCTGTTTGGGGTTGTAATGCATAAATTAGAGTGCCAAATCAAAATCATACAAAATTATAGCCTAAAAGTACGCTAGGAATTTTTATTAGTTATTCTTTGAAATAAAAGGTACATATTTTATGATCAGAAAAGGATAAATCGTGAAAAGTATAAATGCAATATTTTAAGATCAAACACACATCGCCATGCTAAGCAAAGTAGAGTGGAATAATTGGCAACTCCACCGAAAACACAGATGGATACCTGTATTAATTCTCATATGAAGGAGGTTTAGCTCTCAAGAAAATACAAATCAAACTCCCAACACTAACCTGTTTAGAGAGGTGGAGGAATTTTTCTACACCCCAATATCTAGATGATTATTACTTATTCTTGGGAAGTTCACTCTAAAATTTCAGATTTAGAGGAAGAATCAAATACTTATAAAGAAGCAATAAGCCACTCACAATCAAAACTATGTGTGGAAGCAATGCGAGAAGAATTAAACTCGATGAAAAGGAATAAAGTTTGGGAACTTGTTGATCTACCAAACAACCGTAAAACCATATGTTGTAAATGGATTTTTAAAAGGAAATTGAATGCAACAGGTTTAGTGAAAAATATAAGGCTAGACTTATTGCTAAAGGCTTTACACAAAGGGAAGGTATTGACTTTATGAAAAAAATCTCTCCTATTGCAAAATTTACTTCAATTCGTATTATTAGTTTTTTGACGGCTTATTATGATCTTGAACTCCACCAAATGGATGTTAAAACTGCTTTTCTTAATAGTATTTTGGAGGAGGAAATATATATGAAACAATCGGAAGGTTTTGGAGAAAAAAGAAATGAAAATAAGGTTTGCAAATTGAATAGATCAATTTATAGTCTTAAACAAGCTCCACGTCAATGGTATATTCTTTCTGATAATGCTATCATATCACATGGTTTTTGAATGACGGAAGGTGATCATTGTATATATACAAAAATTATGGGTAATTGTTTTGTTTTTTGTCTTTATATGTTGATGATATTCTCATTGCTTCTAATGGTAAAAATACATTGATGGAAGTGAAAGATTGGTTGTCTTCTAAATTTGATATGAAAGATATGGGAGAACCTTCCTATATTTTAGGAGTTGAAATACATAGAGATCGAAATAAAAGGATTCTTGGGTTGTCCCAAAAGCATACCTTCAAGTATTTTAAAACAATTTTTTTAATGAAAATCGCAAATCATAATGTACCTATTGTGAAGGGAACTAAACTTAGTGAGGAATTATGTCCAAAAGCTCCTAAGGAAAAAGCTAGAATGAATGATATTCCTTATTCTTCACTTTGGGATGTCTTATGTATGCTATGTTATTTACACGACGACCTTAGTCATGCTATTAGAATTCTTAGCGGATATCAAAAGAATCATGGGGAAGAGCATCGAAACAAATTAAATATGTATCTGCGTTATGTCAAAGGGACTATGGATTATTCATTATATTTTAATGATCATAATCTTCACCGCAGGTTATACTCGATCTTTGATTGGCAGGGGACCTGATGACCAAAAATCAACTTTTGGATCTATTTACTTTGGCAAGAAGTGCTATTTTTGGTGCAAAGAAGAAACATAATTCAGTTGCTCTTCCTCGTATGGAAGTGAATACATTGTTGTATTTGAAGTAGCAAAGAAAGGTGTATAGCCGAGGGAATTTGTTGCGTCACATAAGGTCGTAAATTGTATCACAACTTGTCACTATTTTCTCGTGATAATCACAGCGATGATCAAGGCCTCAAGGATCCTAAATTTTATAGTAAAAGTAAACACATTGAAGGAATGTATCACTATATTCATGATGTAATAAATAGACTTAAATCTGCTCATTTAGTTTATTTGCTGGCGTTGATATAGTTGTAGATCCACCGACTAAACCATTAGTCAGAATTATTTTCTAAGCATGTTAAAGACATGGGACTTTAGTTTATTCATTGAAATATTTTAGCCAAGTGGGAGATTTATGTGGTTTTCAACATTTATTGTGGTTATTGCCTGCTTTGGAATTATTCATATTATTGATGTATGTGATAGAGAATAATTTGATGCGAAATTTAACTCGAGAAATTAATACTTAAGATACTGAGGACGGCTATGCTAGAATATGGTAGACATATTTATTAAGATTGAGTCTACTAGAATTTAATATGCATGCATATGATTAATCCGGATACAGCACATGACGAAATAATTGGGTTTGTTTTGTAGAATCGCTTTGCAGTCGTTGATCCACATGATGAGATTGGAATTGATCTCGTAAATAGTCTTATCATAGCGTATGACTCACATATGTGTGCTCTGACTAATATATTTTAGATTCATAAAACTAGCCTGTCGATCATGGTTAGTGACATAGTTCAAGAGTTTTATGGTGTACCGAAAACAAGTGGGTCACTTTGTAACACCTAGAAGTGGAGTTTATAAATAGATCCTTACCATCTAGTGTCAATTGTGAGCGTCACAATGAAAAAACAGAGGAATAGAGGATAGAGCGAATAGCCTCTACAAAATCAATATAGGTTGAAAAAAACCCAACAGTAGGGCGGACATTGGCCGCTGCTCGCGCTCGCACGTCCTGTGTTAGCCATGCCCGATAAGCAGCGGCTAGATTCTGGTCCTGCGCCCGTCAGTGCTATTGTCCCTGGAGGATTGAGGAAGAAGGCGGCGTTTCGGTCAAGTCCATATCCTCCTGCACTGCTAATCTGGCATAGCTCATAACTACGTTTCAAACATGTTAGTGGCATCATTTGTACATTATTCCACAGGAAAAATTTCTCAGAGTCCAAAAGCGCAGGGATTAACTTAGAGGTGGTGGGCTGGCCATTTGGCCAATGTGTAATATATATCGGTGTGATGCACTGCACGAGCATGCACTTTCAAACAAAACATCAAATATTATCAGCGCCAGTCTGGTTCTCATCCACGCCTAGCCCATCAGTATGTTGATCCATCATAAGCTAGTACAATTTTGGCACAAATCCACCGATCCGTAAGGAAAGCTTCGTTTTTGAAAGTCCAACCGCGAGAAGCGTGTCAAAAAGCAATGGCGATTAGAAAAGATGAAGCTAAGCTCCGTTGCATTTTATAGTTAGCCCAGGAAATAAGTAAAGATGAAGTTAATTTACAATCATTGAACTTGGAGAATTGGAATCACCTAGAAAGAAGAAGAAGAGGGAATCGAATCCAAGCCTCCAAGGTCTATCGTTCTCGTCCGCCGTCCTCCACGCGCACACGGCACACACAGTCACAGGCTTGGGCAGACCCTCCAATATCGGCACACGCAGTCCGCCAGAGTGCCGCCAGCCGGGAACCACCCCTCCCGGCTCCCGCTGAGCACCAGCCTTGCCCATCGCTGAGAAGACGCTGGAGGCAGCCACCTCTCCGTCATTCAGAAGGAGACCATCCTGGGCCCTTTGAAGATGATGGGCCATCCTGCTAAGGCCCATAAAGAGAGATTGCTAAGGCCCCATTAGCCCGCTCCAGCCCCTTGTATGCGGCTTGTCTCAACTCCCAATCCCCAGGGTCGCCCTGCAGCGGCAGCCCTGCTCGCGTGCGCCACGCGTAACCCAGCATCGATGACAAAGCGGGCGCACGCGAGCCATGAGGAGGTGTTGGCGCCTCGGCCCTCGGCGGCTGTGCGGCAGATTCGAGCGAGAGGAGGGCAGCGGCGTGGTGCGAGCAAGTGGGCGGCGGAGGCGGTGATGCACTGAGCAAGCGAGCGTGCGGCGAAGGCGGTGAGGCGCTGAGCAAGGCAAGCGAGCGTGCCGCGAGTCGGTGACTGGCGAGTGCGTGGCGACACGCTGTTCCACACGGCCCGCGACCGGCCAGTCGGCAGCGGCACATCGAGATGGAGGTGAACACTAACGGTAAGTGATTAAATGTTTCTCTCAAATCTCTATGACCACATCAAATTAATTATTTAGGTATAGATCGTTCTATCGTATAAATTTCTTGAGTGAGATTATATCACCCTTGAATTTTTGTAGTTAATAAAAATATTTTACGCTGTACTTATGGATTAAGTTCTTGCATGTGTTCCCTTCCCTTATTTTGTTCTTTTAGAATTTCTACTAAACAATCAACCTAAATTATGAGTACAATTTCATAACCTTGAAAAGATGGGTATATGGGGTAATATGAGTGCTTAATGCATTTAGTACGTTTACATATTCCAAAATGATTCATTTTATTAGTTCAGCACTTATTCTCTAAAGGAAGAGTTTACTTGAACAAAAACCAATTAAAATGTGAGAACTTAAACCTATTATTAGTTTATTGAGCAACGAATGCGCCGAGCCATCGAGCGAGGATTAAACGACCAAACTCTAGTAGTGCGCGGCGAGATGACGTCTGGCGAGAAAGCAGCACCATCATACCAGATTTAATCCTAGGTGCACTGCTGGTCACAGAGTCAAAGAGCTGACGCGGGAAGAAGAAAAGAGAGGCCATTTGGGTTCCTTCTCTCCGTCTATCTTACCATTCGATCTACGAAACATTTCATCAGTATACTTGGATAAAAAGGATTCACAGTGCCCAGACTTTCTCTCCAACTCAACTGTTCGTAGATCTCATCCTGAGGATGCATCTACCTCCACAGTCTCCATGGCATATAAATATCTTTTTAGATCCGATCCGTCCCTAAAACACTCAAGTTTAGAAATATAAAGTCGTACCTACAACTTTGCTATACAAAAAGCAGTCTAGTGAAAAACGGCCTATTAGTCCTCGGATATGGGTAATTTCCCAATTAATCAGCCTTTTCCGTTCAAGTGTAAATACATTTCTTTATATGTAAGTTTAAATTCTTTAGTACTATATAAAATGTTGTGCAATGATGTGCACAATACGTATCATATAGATGAAGTATAAACTACATAATAAAGGGCCGTTTGAAATAAAGGAATTTCGTAGGATTTTCAAAGGAAATGGCTCAATTCTTGCAGGATTTAGGAAAAAAAAAATCCACGTTCTAAATCGGGCTTACATAGTCTATGGCCCTCTTTGTTCAGGCTTTTTCTCTGGTTTAAAAGCAAAAAAGCCTAAGTCTAAACAAAAAGGTGGTTTTTTTGTTCGGCTTATAATAAGTTTAAGCTATTTTAAGCCTAAAAGCCATAAACCATGGGAGAGGTGTTTTTTTTGACTTTTGCGGAATAGAATATCTCGTTGCCACCGAACTTCGTTTAAATTACCTTCAAATTGCCATTGGTATATAATTGCAAACCGCCCGCTTTTTCCAATCGATTCCTTCCTGACGCCGCCGCTTCCCTTCCCAACCCGCCACCTCCCCGCTCTCGATCCTCCCGAATCGCCGCCGCCCCGCCTCCCCTCGACGGCGCCGCTTCAGCCTCCTCCCGAACGGCACCGTCTCCCATCTCCCATCCCCATCGCCGCCCCTCCCGAACGCCGCCGCCCGATCTACCCTCCCGACGGCGCCGCCTCCTCGCCTAACTCATCCTCCCGACGCCGCCTCGCCTGCCCCCTCCCCGGTATGCTCGCTCGATTCGTGGTTCGTTCGCGATCCGGCGAGGACAATCTCGCCTCGTATGGTCGTAGGTTATTTGGTTGATCCTGGTTGGTACACTTGATTTCCTGATTTGTTGCGATTTTATGATCTATGAGTGGAGTTGGTGGTTCTGGATTTGGTACGAATGCGAGGGGTAGATCATGGAATCGTCCATTTGTGCTAGAGTTCTCCTGTGAAGTGGGGGATCAGGAACTCAAGATTTGTTCATGGGAGCCTATGCTTCATGACTGAATGTTATGGCTCCAACACGCCACCAGCCCATCTCCAATGCTTCTGTTGGAGGTTCCAATTCTTGCTCCAACCTCTTCATTTTATCCATCAGTTGTACTTGTGTTGTATCCCTAAATGCCTACACATCATAAAAACAGAAGCAAAATACATGCTTTTGGTTAGTTTTCAAGTTCACAATGTTAATTCCCCAAATGCCAAACCCACGTTTCTTCTGAAGATTTAGTTAGTGGAAGGGACTAGAGTAGGGTAGTGCTTACAGGGATAGACGGACGGTGGAACCTAACAATCTTCTGGCTTCTATTCCTCTTGCTGCCAACATTATTTGATACCAACATTATTTGATAGTTGATGCAATGATACACACTGTCTGACAATACATAAGGAGAATGTTTGCATCATGGTGCCACTTCTGCGCTTCATGAGTGCAGTGATCAGGTAACATTAGTGAGTTGTGACCAAGCTATCTATCTATGGGCAGCTCTCCACATCTGAGCATTAAGACATGAAGACGTGAAGGCTCCATGATACAATGTTGCTTGATTGCAATGCCTCCGGGAGCAGATGCAAGTAGCAGTCACTGCCACTGGGTCTCGAAAGGGAGTTCCATGGGCGTGGTGTTGCCATAGAACTCTTCCAAGTTGTAAAATGCTCGCTGTTGGGGAAGAAATATGTGGACAACAACATCACCTGCAAGAGTGGCATCCAGCAAAAATGGTTTGACCTAAAGATCCAATGGACCATTTGGATAGTGCTTTACGTGATGAATTTTTGAGAGATGTGAATACGTTCTGTCAAACTAGCTTAGTTCGTGTGTATGTACGTATATATCATATCATACTATTAGATCTACTAGCTTAGCTTAGTACTCCACATGTATCTATTTGGTGATTATTTTTGTTGTTTGAAAATTTCAAATAGAACATATGTTCTGTGTTTTGATACTTTGTTATTAGTGTAAATTGTATAGATGGAGCTAATGCTATCGATAAGGCAAATTGGGATGCATTTAGCAACATGACATTTTGTTAGATCTGTTTGAGGAAGTTGGTGTGGGAATAGCCGTTGGGATGTTTGAATACCAAGAGTTACAAGAACCTCCAACGAAGTTTTTGAAAGGATAGGGAAAAGCACGACAAAAACAACTAAAAAAATAAGTGAGAAACATTGAAGAAAGAATACAACTTATGAAACGATTTGAAACAGAAAGCAATTGGGCTTGGTTGGGATCATAAAAGGAACTATATCTGCATCCGATGCTTGGTGGAAGGAGCACAAGGTAGTTATTGCGAGAAACATCTATTTATTAATGTGTTTGATCTCATATTTTAATTTTTGCTAACTACGCTTTTTTTTAATTATTTTCAAGCAATATCCTAAACATTTTCGTGATGGACCACCGAGAACCTAGATGATATGGACCGTATGTTTGATAAGGCTCATGTTACTGTAACACTTCACCATCCCGGGTGAGCCTACACAAGAGGACCAAACCATTGTGGACATTGATTGTGCGAGGACGGCGAGGAAGACGCCGCCACGATGGGAGAACAATGAGGTTGTTTGCACGCAACCAAGGTCATTGCGGCGTAAGGCAACTAATATTAATCCTAGCCCAAAGAAGAGCAAGAAAAATCCCATCGCTAGGGATTTCAAGCGCATGGTGGACATTATGGCAAAAGGCTCGTTGAGTGGTCCATCCATAGCGAATGCTATGGATGTAGCTATTCAGTGGGTAGTACCAGAAGTGATGAATACTTCATGCGACAAAGCTCTTTACTAAACTAGAAAATTGGGAAGTGTTTGTCACTATGAAGACCGATAAAGTAAAGATGAATTGACTTAGGAGGATGTTTGATCTCAAGATGAAGAAAGATTAGATCTTTTTTTTCGTTATTTTTTTAATTTGAAAACTATTCAGTGATAATCATGTAAGAGGTTGAAACTATTCAGTTATGTCATACTCGTATTATTGTTACCTTTTAATGTATTCTCAATTAAACCATAATAGGGTTGAAACTATTCAGTTATTGTCGTACTCATCTTATTGTTATCTTCTAATGTGTTCTCAATTAAATGATGTCTTGATGTCATGTTCTATGTTACTAATTATTGTTATTATTTGTAGATGAGTTCATCAAGTGACGTTGATGGTTCAACCACTGAGAGTGACATTGATGGTTCAACCATCGAGAGCAACTGAGCAAAGATGATAGCGAAAAAACAAAAAAGAGGAAGTTACCATTTCAGATTTTGTTTAAAAGAATGGTTATGTAGGTATGCACTACTACGACACTTATCTAAACAAAAAGGAGAGGAGACAACCACTCCTAACTGGTTATGAATGGGTTGTTGAGCAACTGGGTGATGAGAGAGATTGTTACTCGATGTTCCGAATGAGTATGGCTGTTTTTGATAGTTTGCATGAAACTTTGGTTGCAAATTATAGCTTGAAATCAACTAGGACTATGACTTCTGTAGAATCTTTGGCTATGTTCTTGTAGACAGTTGGTGGCCCTCAGTCAGTTACTCAAGTTCAAAACTGCTTCAAAAGGTCAGCGGAAACAATCAATAGAAAGTTTGGTGAAGTCTTGCAATGTGTCTATCTTTTATCTGAAGATAATATTAGACCAACGGATCCGGAGTTCACAATAGTGCATCCAAGACTTCTAAATAACCGCTTCACGCCGCATTTTAATAATTGCATAGGTGCAATTGATGGCACATGTACATGTTGTTGTTCCAATGGATGAGTAGGTTGCCCACACTGGTCGTCATGAATATACGCCTCAAAACGTGATGGTAGTGTGTGACTTTGACATGAGGTTTACCTTTGTTGTCGCCGATTGGCCGGGTTCAGCGCATGACACAAGGATTTTCAATAACACTTTGAACAAGTATTCGAACCGGTTTTCACATCCTCCTGAAGGTAATTAGTTCTTTAATCATATAAATAATTGTTATGATAACATTTAAAATTTGTATTGTCAACATTTATAAGTTTCATGTATGCAGGGAGATATTATCTTGTTGATGCGGGTTATCCCAATCGAAAGGGCTATCTAGCTCCTTACAAAGGCCAAAAGTACCATCTACCGAATTTCGTCATGGTTGACAACGAGGGAAATATGAGGTGTTCAATCACGCCCACTCGCCCTTCGCAATGTGATTGAGCGTTCCTTTGGTGTGTTGAAGATGAAATAGAGAATCTTGTTGGCGTTGCCAAGTTACAAAATGAAGATTCAAACGAAAATTATAATTGCATGTATGGTGCTACACAACTTCATCGTGAGATAGTGCTTACATGATGAACTTTTGAGAGATGTGATCTTGACGAAGATTATGATCCAAACGATATACAAACTATATCATTTGGAGGGCACAATGTCAATGATCAGCAATCGATGATGGAGATATGGGTGTATTTCGTGATAGTATTGCTACTTCTTTAATGGCCGCAAGAGGGTAAATAGATTACATTAATATGATATATATATATATATATATATATATATATATATATATATATATATATATTGTGTGACAAAATAATTGCATCATGTATGATTAAATATTATTTTGTTACTGTGTTATTTTGTTTGGTTGACTGATATTGACCTTTCTATATTCATTTCTTCCATTGCGCAATGTCCAAAATACATACACGCATGCACTACGAGCGATATCCATTTTATTTCATATGTACAAATGCATGTATCGTCATATTTTCAGATCCTATGAAAAAATGACTGTTTAAATACACGTTTAACAATGTCCTTTAAACCATTAAGGATATTTCAGACCTTTCATCCTTCACACACAACTCAAAAAGCCAACATCTTACAAAAAATCTGACTACCAAATAACAAAGTTTGGCTTAAAAGTTTATAGGCTTATAAGCTGATTAAGTCAAAAAGCTGGCTTTAAACTATAAGCCAAAAAACCTAAGCCTAAACAAAGAGGACCTATATATAATGATGGCTTATTATAATATTGATGAATAACTTATTGTTAGTTAATTCTAAATGTAAATGAATGTGTTATTATGAAACCACAAAAGAATTTGGGTCACACACTTGCAAGTAGTCTTTTAACACTTTTAACTAGTCTCTAAAACACATGAAGTCGTTGAACATATACAAGTAGCCCTTAAATGACATGAAAAGTATACCCGATGAATTTTTTAAGTCGACTAATTTTAACTCTAAACTATAAAATCGTCTGCTATGCACCCCATCAACTGCCCGAATCGTCTAAAGCCCCCGGTCTCAAATCCACCCTGGTTTTTATCCGCTGTGGCATCGACATGGCAGTGGTTTTCACATGGTTTTGTGATTACGTGGCGTTACAGCTTGCTTCAGATGTGCTGAGTAGCATGTGAGAATAAATTATACGAGAATAAATTATACTTACCGATTACTGACATGCCAGCTTGCACTACTGCAGAAAAAGGTCATTACAAACGATTCAAAAACGTCATCATAGGCGGTTTCCCGAACGGTTTTTCAACTAACGGTGCGTAACTCAACTGCTCTCGTGATAGTCAATTATCACAGACGGTTCGTAGAAAAAATCGCTCTATGATGGTCGACTATCACATATTTTTGCTACAAACCGCCTATGAAGGATATATGCGAGGACCCGAATTGAGTCCGTTTCAAGTCAAGTGATTGCACAAAAGGCACAATCCTTAACCAAAACGAAAAACAATTTCAAGCCCAGATATGCATCTCATATTAGCTCCCAAGGATCATTGGCTAACATGTACATATCAACACAACAAGGATCACAACCATAGTCAAAATGCAAAAATATTAGAAGTATTATTATTTCAATCTCAAAGAATAGGACCTAATGGCCCAATTTTCACATAAGGGCCAACCGACCAAAACGATTAGAAGACAATAAATTGCAAGGAAGAAAACATGGAAATAAAAGTAAAGTACCAGGTTGGCATGCCCAGACCTACAAGCAATCAACGGAGTTAAAACCGTTATAATCACTGCAATCGCCCAAAACTGGAGCGATAGTTAAAACCGATTTGTACGACATTCTCTCCTGCAACAAGTGGTGAAAGCACCTGAGTACAAAAGGTACTCGTAAGACTTACACTAAGACTTACACGAAACTACTAAAAGAAAGTGTATGGGAGGTACTATACAAAGGATATGAGATTATACATCATAAGGCTGTCCAAAGAATGGTTATAATGGCATAAGTTTTGCATAAAACAACCAGTTTGTTCCTACACATTCTAGTTTTCAAAAGCCATTAAGTAAACCAAAATTTTGAATTACAAGAGTTTTGAGTGATAAACAGATAGACATATATCAAACAATACCAAAGTGGCAAACCCACTTTGATAAACTATCAATGCATGACAAACCGGTCATGCTGATACCAAATTGTTCCCATATCAAGTTTTAAATTTCCAGTCTACAATGGTGACAATTAAAACCAAGTCGTCCGTAACCGTGAACACGACTATTCGAATAGTTTTAACCCTGTAGGGGTGTACATCTTTACCCACATGACTTGACTAGCCCGTAGCCTTATGAATAAGGGCACACTTCCTTTGGTATGCTGGCGAGGGAAGTCAAAATTTGATATTTTTCA
Source organism: Ampelocalamus luodianensis (assembly GCA_036346255.1). Classification (NCBI taxonomy): domain Eukaryota; kingdom Viridiplantae; phylum Streptophyta; class Magnoliopsida; order Poales; family Poaceae; genus Ampelocalamus; species Ampelocalamus luodianensis. Next base: position 42,486,961 of record CM070629.1, read on the forward strand.
GCAAGTTAATATTATTGAGTTGAATCAACCATGCGAGACCTGATCCCGCTTAGTACAAGTTTATGATAGAACCTACTAACCGAGGCATGCAAGTTGTACCAAGAGTGCCGACCCAATTGACAGAAATTAAATGACAGAAATTAAAGTTGTGCTCACTGCATATAATAGATTGCAGTCGGAGCCCTAAGAACAACATGATCATAAACATGCTTCCTTACCCTTAAGAATATATGATATAGATATGAGATCAAACACATATGTACTTATCCACCTGTTTTCCAACTCAATAACATCATCCCCTTACTTAACCAAGCGGCGCCCATAATACCGCTTGTGGAAGTACGATTGATACTTGGAGTAACCGCCCAAAGCTTCAGTCCTTAATGATCTAGACAAGACGACCACATACCCAATTCTCGTGCACGAAGGCACCCACACTATCCACCACTTGTCAGATCTAAATCATGTTTCAAAGATCAAAATTTATACTAAAACATCGATTCAAGATCTAAACAAAAATATAAACATAAAATGTTCAATGTTTCCCTTGATTGATTGAGATAAGCCCGTCAACCGAACTAACGTATCTAATGACTTGCAAGGCTAAGCATTCATACAAAGCATAAGTATGATCACGATATATCCAACTTAAGCTCAACTGTATGGAATGATTAAGGATAAACCACAAGTATTATGATATAACTAATCTAAACTCACAAATTAAAATATATGGCAAAAATAGCATGCAACCAATTATTATTGCAATTTAAAATACTAAAGTACAAACAGGATCGAGGATGATGCAAGAGGATGCTTGCCTTGGTAATAAACCACTTGTTCAGTCCTTGGGAATAAACCACTTGTTCACTTTTAGATGCGTATTCGCTCACGTCCGCACTTCGGAATCTAAAGAAAGCAAGATCGAATAAACATCGAAAACACCGAGAAAATCCAAAGTGCTCAAAATGCATGAGATTTATACAATAGATAGATTATGAGTTTAGTTGCATTTAAGTGAAAATTTTAGTTTAATTGGAGTTCTTATGAATTTCTTATGGATGTTTGAAATTAATTCAATTTTTATTGTAAGAGTAATTCTGTTATGAAATTACTTCTAATTATAAAATTTTCTGTAGCAGTAATGTGTTTAATACCTAAGCCAAGTTGAAGTTCATTAACAAAAGAAACCAACAAAACTTGTTTCACACAATTTGGTTTTAAAAGAATTAGTTATGAGTTTGTGAAAGTTAAACCAAACTTCATGCTTACAGAAATTTTAACTAGACCAACTTTGTGAATCCTTACTGCTACTGAAGTCATGAACTCCTAATTGCTCTTTTGTATTCAAATGGTTGTGAATGGCTACCAAGCATCATCAACAAACTTAAATACAGGTTTTAGCTATCAACAAGAGGCTTGTAGATTCTGAAAGATCCATTGGCTATTAAACTTACAGACTGATTCCAGATTAGTAATCTCTTAGTTGAACTTTGAATACCTACTCTGATCAATAAATCAATAAGAGGATTCTAATGTTTTGCTAATTATCCTCCTCCCAATTCAATTATCCAAAAGCTAAATAACCCAACTCACAGTTATTTACAAGTGCATTCTGATTTCTGTTTCTGTTCAAACAGCCTACAAAAGATCATCTTCTGAAATAAGGTGCTATTTAGCTAACTAGATTGTTTACTCATTTGCTTGACTTAATTGACATAACTAAGATTTGCTAGCAAAAGATGCTTTGAACTACAAGTTGGTTCTACTAACAAGTCAGATCTTTTCCTAATCTTTTCTCTGATCACTACTTCAACAAAAGCTTTGGTTGCTTACTGTTGGTTTCTGAAACTTCACCTCCACTCTTGATTTTCAGATTTGACTTCTACTAACAGCTTAATGTTCAATTGGTTAATTGAATCCATACATTTCTAGCTACAGCCTTGACCAAGTCATTAGCCCAAAGATGAATCTGATCATCTTCAGAATACTGTTCATTTACCTACAACAGCACACTATTTGCACTAAGTGCTACTTTTATTCAGACTTCAAGTTTCAGATTAACTAATTCAATTGTGTGACCTAGAGAACATTTATATTACTAGATGGCATCAAATAGTTGGTTTGGCAAGAGGGTTACACTAACCTTTCAGATTTTTCACCTGAACCCTTTTCGGTTGATTTCTAAAAATTCACATTCCTTAATGATTCTCAGATTTGATTACTACCGAAAACTGATGGTTCAAAGACTAAATGAATTAAGACATTTCTAACTACTGTATTAATCATACCATTAGACAATGGACAAAACTGATTTCAGATCACTGTCCCTATAACCTATAACCTCAACATTTTCTGAACTGAAATGTTATTAGCTAGTCTTCTTTCAAATTCAAACTTCCAATTTGTTAACTCAATTGGCATTCACAAAATTAGCTAGCAGAAGAAAAAGTTGGTATTACAATTGGTTTACTGACATTTCAATTTTTCGCCTGAACTTCTTCTCTGATCATCATACTTTTAAGTGAATTTGGCTGAATTGATTTGGTGTGAACTAACTCCTTACAAGTTCAACATTCAAACTTTAGTAAACCTACTCAGGGATTCAACAGACATACAAATATCTCTAAAAACAAAACCATACAGTTGAACCTACTGGTGAGTCCTACTTCTCAGTGAAACAGATATGAACACAAGTGAGCACAGAGGGCAGAACAGGGGTCCTACCGGCGGTTTGGGGTGGTGATCATCGCCGGCGAGGGAGCAGCGTCGAGGCGTCGGCATCCACCAAAATGGGTCGCCCGAGGGTTAATAAAGCTAGGGAGGTGGCTTTGGGGCTCAGGCGACCGTGTGGTGGCGCGACAAGGGGACGCGGCGGCCGACCGTGGAGACGAAAGGATGCGGCGGTGCTCGGGTGGAGTAGAGAGGAATTAGGGAAGAATAGGCACCGGAGGCGTACCTGGAACACGCTAGGGTGGTCCACGGAGGCGGAAGGTGGCCGGAGTGGTCCGGCGACGGGAGCCAGCGGCAGCGTGGGGTGCTTCACCGTGGAGGGGTCCCTGGAGATGAAAAGAGCATAAGTGAGTGCTAGGTAGAGGTTAAGGGAGGTTAGAGGTGCTCAATGAGAGGGTAATCAGAGGGGAGTCGTCGAAGTAGAAGGGGCGTTGGAAATGGCAGTTGCGGCCGGCGGTGGAGAAGAATCCAGTGGCGCCGCTTTCCAGTGGAGGCATCCTCAAATTGACGAAGGGAAATGCTCCTGAACCCTAGAATACATTTTACGCGACTAAAAGTGGAAGTGGGTCACAGAGCCGACCGGAACGGCGATGAGCTGGTGCGGCGATTTAGCGGCTTGGCACTGAAGCTCGAATTGAGCCGAGAGGAAGAGTGAGGATGGAGAGGGAGATGAAAGGGGTGAAGTGAGCTCGGGAGCGACCATTTATAGGAGAAAGAGGGATGGGGCGTAGAACGCCAGCGGAGGTGCCGAGGCGTGGCCGTCGAGGGTCTCAGGTGCGTGATGCCGGCATGGTGATGCCGAAGGGATGGGTGACTTGACCGGGGCATGGGCTCAGTGATGCGGCCGAGGAGAAAACCAGGGCGACCGAGCAAACCGGGGGCGAGTTGGGGCGGCGTGGCGAGCTGCATGGCGTGGAGAGCAGGGACGTGTGTCCCGGCGCTGCCACGGCGAGCAGTTGCGTGGCTCAGCACCGATTGGAGAAGAAAGGGAAAAGGGCTGGCAAGGGAGGCCCACCGGTCAGCGGTAGTGAAGCGGTGCAAGCCTGAGTGTGGCTCGGTTGAAGTGGTGTGGATGGTCCGATAAAAAATGGACGGCCCACGGTTGGGTCGGGTCCAATCCGGCTAAATGGTTCGATCCAGCCAGGCCAAAAGACTTGGTTGCTACAGTGCCAAGGGTTTGGGTGAGGTCTGAATAGTTGACTGATTTATATTTTAAACACATCTACTTTGACCGAGGCTTAAAAATAGGAAATAAATTTATAAAATTCTAAACTTTTGTAGAGGGGTTCCTGGGACAAACTAGGACTCATAATTTTTTTTTTCTAAAACCACTGTTCATGATTTATTTACTGATTTTAAATTTATTTATAGATGATGTTTATTAATTGATCATTGATTTATCTCCAGATCAAGTTTAGCTCTAACAATTTAGTAAAAATCATATTAATTTAATATAATTATTCTAGTATTTGATTAAATTATTTTTGAGAGATGTTTACAAGCATCAACTTGCTTTTCTCTTGGGAGTTCCATTCCAAGTTTTAAATTTGAATTGAAATTGAGGTTTTAAATTGTACAATTTATGCACATGCTCCAAAATGACATGTGTAACAGCCCAAATTTTAAATTTCAGTTGAAAATAAAGTTTAATTATTTTGTGGAATTTTCAAAAGCTTTTACTTAATCAAATTGAAGCTAAAAAATTTATTTGCAAAATATATTACCAAATAATAGTTGAAAATATTTTATTTAAATCCTAAATGCCTCAGAGAATTTATGTGAATTTTCTCATATTTGTTGGATTTTAATTGCAGTATTATAAAGCCTAATTGAATTATCGTAATTAAATTAATTAGAAAACCAAAAGGACATCCCAACGGCGGTGGGCCGAAACCCACTGCCCACATCTTTCCCGCGCGCATGCCCGCTTCCACCACGCTATCGCCTTCAACCGCTGGATTAAAATCCAACCACGGCCCATCGCGCAGAAACCACCATCACTCATCAACCGCTGGATCGAAATCCAACGCCACAACTCATCGAGACGCTCGGACGCCGAATGCCTCACTCAATTGGGAGCGTCCGATCTAGATCTAACGCCCACGGCACCGATGACTTTACTAGTCACCGCACCACCGATCTATCGTGACCGCTGGATTAAAATCCAACGGCCGCGCCCAATCCACACTTACCGGTTCACGCGTTCTGTTTCGACCGTCCGATCAAAATCGGATGTGCTTCCGTCGTCGTCTTCCTTTCCTTTCTTCCCCCTTCCCTCTTTCCTTTTTCTCGCACGTTCGCCATTGACGCCGAATCGAAGACCTTCCATACTCAGCGCAATCCTGATCTAAATCCCGCAATCTCGCGCGCATTTACACCCCCGATCTTCTCCGCCTCCGACCCGGCCTCCCCTTTCCATCTCCGGCCCCGAATCCCCGTAATTCCGCCAGTAACGCCGCACAGAGCTTCGTGCCCTCCACGACAATCCAGTGGCGCCCACGCCCTATAAATAGGACCGCCGGGACCGCCGAGACCTCCACAAGCCGTAGCCAAAACCCACAGCTCGCCTCCGTCACCATAGTGCCCTAATTTCGAAGATTCCCGCCGGCGAAACCCTTCGGGTCTTCTCCGTTTTCGACGCCACCGGAGCCCTGTAACAGCCCTAACTTAGGGTTTGTATTCCAAATGTAAAATTTTGAGGAGAAATAAAAACTTTTGTTGTCTCTTCAAATCATTTGGAAGTTTTCCAAATTTTCCCTAGCAATTTCCAATTTTCTAGAAGTTAATTCTTGTGATTGGAAATTGTTGTCATCAAATTATTAGCCTTCAAACTGGTGATCATCCTCCAAAATTATTTTTCCTATCATCTTGATCATCCTAGCTACCTCTCTGAATTATTTCACAATTTTTAGATTTTGTTTGCTATTTCAAATGCCCAAGTCAACCCAGTTTAGAAATCTGGTCAAACCTCGGACAGCAGCTTGTGAATTTTAGTGGGAAAAATCTAGTGCATGAAAACCCCTGGAAAAATTTCACAAGGTTGTCCTCTGTCCCTAGCAGCTACCATAAAAATTTCTGAAATTTTTGGAGCTCTGAGCTACCTCTAAAATTTCCCAAACCCTCTGTCTTTTAAGTCAAAACTAAAATCATCGCTCCTGCTCTGACCCAACCTCGTGCTCGAGTCCGACTCGCACCGCTTGGCCTTGGCCGAACCAACTAGTTGCACTGGCGCGCCGATGGTGTCACCGTCCGATGCGGATCGAACGGTCCACGTGTGCGTATGCAACCGACTTGTCCGAATGCATACATCAATCTCGACCGTCCGTCTAGATCCAACGGTCGATGCACTCTTGATCGAGTCTAACCACTGCTCGCGCCGCACGGACTCCGACCCGCGCCGCTTTGCTTGTCGCCGACATATGGGCCCCACTCGCCGCCTTCGCCTCGCTTCTCCGCGTCTCACCGAGCTCACGCCGCTCGTGCATGTGTGCCACGACGCTGTCGCCGCCACGTCGTGGACGCGTGTTCCTCCGAGAATCGCCAGAGTCCATCTACCCCGTGGTCATCCATTCTTCCTCGCATTCATTCTCGCGACTTCTCCGCCCATCTTTAGCTTCACGAGAAAACCCGAGGCGCACCACCACCTCACCGCTGCTCGAGCAACAGCGACCCGCCGTCGTGTTCCTCTTGCCTCGCCGCTCCATTTTGCCCATCCCGAGCCCCGGTGTCAGCATCGCCGGGGCGTGTTCGCTGCTCCACCTCCGGTGATCTCGGCCCCGCGAGCTCATCTGCGTTCGTGAGTTTCTAGTTTCGCTTTTGGTCCTTTAGGATCGCAATCGACCACCGAGTCTAATCGTGACCTTGTTTCACTCTTTGGTGCTTCACCGAGGCTTCGCGACGCTTTCTTCCAAGCTCGGCAAAGCGCCGCCGTGTCAATTCCGGAGCCACCGCCCTCCCCATCATCAAGATCGTGGGCTTATCGTTCTGGTGTCTCCGCGATCTCGAGGAGCTCCTTCCGGCTTCGCGCGTCGTAGCGCCATCTCGCGCGCACCGCACCTTCTTCTCGCCTCCGCCGCCGTGAGCTCATCTCCGGCAACCATCGGATCCGCAACACCGCCACCGAAGTTCGCGGAGTCCTGCGGGCCTCAAGGTATCGCCGCCGCCTTGAAACCCACTAGGTCGCGTGATCGGCCGCACGCCGCGCCGCCGTCTCCCGCGCACCGCCGGAAACCACCGGTGGTAATTAATTTAGCGCTAACCTGTTTTAGCCGAGTCACCGACTTGTGGGCCCTCTCGTTAATCGCGTTTAGGAAATCTTTTTATCCGTCTGCTTGCGTTGCACTCGAGTCACCGCCATGTGGGTCCATAATGTCGCTTAAGGATTGCGAGGTTTCAAATGCGTTTTTCTATTGAGAAGCGTATTTTTGCTGGGCATGTGTATTAGGATTACGTTCTGTTAAGCCGAAGACGTATTCTTAGAATACGCCTTCGACGTCACTTTCGGGCGGGTTGCTTTGGTCAAGATTTCGCCGCGCCATTGTCGATGTGAGGGCTAGCTGGTCAGGTGCGAAATGGGTTGAGTGCATTATAGATTTCGAAATGATTTAGTATTTCGGTTTATGTTTCTCGTTGAGTCATTAATTCAATTAAACTTGTAAAATGCATAACTAATTCAATTTTTATCCAAATTGCATGAAACCAGTCTTTGTTAATTTTCATTTTGAATGTGCTATTTGCTAAAATTAGTGTCAACCTTGTCCCTGTATCAAAATCTGTTAATTAATTTAAATGTTGTAGAATGTAATCTCCAAATTAGAAAATGCATATCTCTTTTAATAATTGTCCAAAATCAATGAACCCAATTCGGTAACATTTCATTTTCAGTATACTAACTATTAGGTTAAGTTTTACACCCTGTTTCTGTTCATGAAAATTGGTTTAGTAATTAACTAGTGTTTTGATGTGTATTTAGTTTAGAAAATTCTTGGGAAATTCATAATAACTTAAAGGAATTGTTCCCTGTTTCTAAAATTTTGTTATATCATGCTTAGGCTGCTGTGTGAGTTTTGGGCATGTTTTGTTGTTGTGGTATGTTGGAGTTTGCGGTGTTATCCGTTCTTATTCGCTGTTTTGTTCAATCGTTAGGATTCGATATTTGCGGCAACCCCGAGAACGATCCTCCGCAACATATTGAGCAACAAACAACTGTGCAAGCGGTTTGATCATGTTTATCCCAGATTTTAAAGTCTAATATTTTGTTTCAACTATATGTATGCATCGCTTAATTTGTGTTAAATTGATTAGTTAAATCTGTAGATGCATATCCCGTAGTCAAAATATTGATCTCTACTACCTGAGCCTAGGTTATTTGTCGTGATTAGAGATCATTGGATGATCTCTTGTCACTTAGTAGATCCGGTCAACTTGCTTAGACATGCTTAGCTATCGGTAGAATCAAGCGGTTATCGACTTTAGTCGGTAACCTTGATCACACAAAATTTACTACAACTTTATGTTTCAAAGATTTTCGCTATGTTTAATTGCAAAACTAAAAATGAAAACAAAAATGATTTGGACGCGGGCACAATGGTAAGATTGGTGTGATCTGTTGGGTGTGACTGGAAAGGTGCCCGGGTCAATTAAGGATCGAACATCTTGTGAGTGAATTTTAATCCAGGCATTTCGGCGTGCTAACCACACTAGAGGGTATGGGACCTCTCTTGACCTAGTACTTTGGCGTGTATTGTGTCCCGGTCGCAGGAGGTCGCAGGAGGGATGGAGGTGGGAGCATGGTAGTTGTCCGAAAAGCTTTATCCTGAGTGGGTAGTTGTCTTTTCGGCTTTACCATGTAAGCGTATGGGTTTCTATCCATACGAGCGGCACGGGGTCGATACACAATATTGGAAAAGTCTCGAGGACTTAGTGCACAAAGATACCTTGGAAGTGTGCTTTGGCTTAAAGGCGATGCCAAGTGTGGGTACAGTGGTACACCTGCGCAGGTTAAAACTATTCGAATAGCCTCGCCCTAGGTGATGGACACGCTTGGGTAAGCTTTTCAAGAGTTAGACTACAACATTTAAATTAAAACTTGATGGGTGGTACGAATGGATTCGTGTTATTGTTGTGGTGACTATTGGGATAGTCACTTCTAGGTTGTTTATCTTTCGCTTTTGTTATTATTATCTTTACGGTTATTTCAATCTTAAAATGAATTGCAAACTTGCTTTTAAATCGTATCATTATTGCAAAGAAAGTTGGCTTTATGCAAATGAAACATATGACCTCCACCAAATAAGCTGCATGTAGCATATGAACAGTCCGCTAGTTCACACGTCGGTTTGCGGTACAAAGACAATCTTTGTACTCGTGTGCTTTGCTTAATGTTTTTGTTGCAGAGGAAGAAGGTGAGCCTCGGGCCTCACTACGTGAGTCAGGCTGCCGCCGTGGGTGACGACTAGACTTGGCGGTCCGGTCGGATGCCTTGTGGGTTGGAGGCACACCGATTGGCTTTGTTTATAGCCATCTTATGGCACTTTGCTTCACTGTCGTTCTTGTTTATTTGTGTATCTTGGCACATCGGCCTTTGTCCTGTAATAACTATACTATTTGTTTATCTTCCGCTTGGTAGTGTTGTGTTTGGTCTCTATGTGTGGGATGGAGTTGATGTCTAATTTTGTACCGAGGTGTGTATATTGCTCAGGAAGTATACATATCTCGAGGATCGCTTTATTTGATTTGTGATGCTAGGACCTGTGGTTGGTTAAGCATTACAAACCAAATAAACTGGGTCCTCACAAAGTTGGTATCGAGCCATTCGACCGTAGTAACCCAAGCATAGTCGTCCTTAGGATATTTTGAAAGTCTTATTTTCAAGTCATAAAAGGTTTATAAAACCTAGGCAGATTCTCATTTTATTCCTTACCTATCTTAGCTTTCTACTCTCATCTTACTCTAATTTAAGTTTTGAAACTTGGTTTTTCTCTTCACCTTTCAAAAGATAGTTACTACAGGTGGAATTAGTTTGGGGAGAACCATGAAGTTTAATCCAACTAAAACATGTGGGGATAATAGGGTAAGATGTAAAAGGAGTAGTTATGTGTCCGATTTTTGCTTGGTCGAACTTTATCCCGCCTTGTGTTTGTTTCTCGGATTGCTTTCATGAATTTTGGGCTTTCTTGCTCTTAAATTTGTTGCTAACTTGTCTTAGTAAAACAGATGGCCGGAGAACGCGTGGCGGCCAAAGAAGTGGTCATGATGAGGAGCTTCCCCCTCCTCCGACCATGGCCGAGGTGCTCGCTCGATCGAGCGAAACCGCATGGACCAGACGCGCATCTTGGAGGTTATTGCTAGGAATACCTCCACTCCCGCCGTGGTGGCGCCACCGCACTCGCTGGGACTTGCAGAGTTCCTCCGCACGCAGCCGCCGACTTACTCCCGCCTCGAGGACCTCTCGATGCGGATGATTGGCTACGCATGGTTGAGCGGAAGCTCAACATAGCTCTGCCAGCGCGAGGATAAGGCGCTCAAGCGCCCCACGGCTTGAGGCGCGCAGACTCTCATGGTGGGAGAACTATCTCGCCATGCGACCCGCGAGCCATGTGGTCGCGTGGGAGGAGTTCAGACAGCTTTTCGTCGGGCCCACATCCCCGACGACTGATGAAGTCAAGAAGAAGGAGTTCCTCGCGCTCAAGCAAGGGCGCAAATCGATTTGAGTACTGCACGAGTTCAATCATTTGGCTCGTTATGCTCAGGGAGGTGGCCTCGGATGAGGCTAAGCAGAGAAGTTTATGGATGGCTTGTCCGAGGAGCCGCAGGACAAGTCGTCTATTGTGGACTTTTTCGACTTTCGTGCCTTGGTAGATAAGGCCATTGTTCGAAAGCATAAGGCAAAGGCGCTGGCGAGTCCCGCAGCGCAAATGGGAGGCACATCGCCTACTCACACCGGCCTCACTGTTTTCGGGTGGGCGGCACCGATGGCCCGCTTTTGCTCCACCGCGCCGAGGCCATCCGCGCGCTTCGCCCACCGCAGCCGTGTTTCAGCCACGTGCGCCGCGATCCAAGAGCAGAGCGCCTCCGCAATCCGCGGCCGAGGTCACTTGTTTTCGCCGCCACAACAAGGGCCATTATGCGAATGCTCGCCTCGAGTGTTGCGGCAGCCTCGCCCTAATGGAGGACGCGGGCAGGGAGTGGTCATCCACGACTGAAGATGATCCAAAAGCCCTGTGGTGCGAGCAGCGGTCGAGTCAACCACCTTTCACCGAGGAGGCTCGGAGGCGCGGATGTCGGATTGGTACACTTCTTGTTAATTCGCCTGCCGGTAGATATTTGATTCTCGAGCATCGCATTCTTTATTTCAAGATCATTTGCTGTCTGCGAGTGGTCTTCACTGTGTTCCTTTGGGAGTTCCTTTGCTCATCCGCTCCGTGGTCGGAAATGAGAGCCGATCTGATGTCGTGATGTTCCTATCATAGTCCAAGGAGTGGGGTTTTGGCAAACCTTATTCTCTTTCGATTCAATGAGCTGGATGTGATTCTTGGCATGGATTGGTTGTCCCAACACTTGGGGCAAATCGATTGTGCGTGAAGATTGTCTATCTCACCACTTCTTCAAAGTAACAGTCGGATTTTCGCCAGCCTGGGGCCACATCTATGTGTATTAGAAGCGAAGCCAACCTTGCAGATTCAGGATGTTCCCATAGTATCTGACTTTGGGGATGTCTTTCCTGAAGACTTGCCCGGGATGCCTCCGGTTCGAGACCTGGAGTTTGTCATCGAGTTGCTGCCCATCGCCCGATTTCAAGGCGCCAGACGGATGCCTCCCAATGAGCTAGAAGAATTGAAGAAGCGCTTGGTGAGCTCCAAGCAAAGGGTTTCATCCGTCCCAGTTCATCTCCTTGGGGTTGTCCGGTGATCTTTGTGAAGAAGAAGGACAAGACCTTGCGCATGTGTGTTGATTACCGTCCTCTCAATGAGGTGACGGTGAAGAACAAATATCCTCTGCCCCGCATTGATGATCTGTTTGATCAGTTGACCGGAGCCCAGGTGTTCTCAAAGATTGATTTGAGAATGGGGTATCATCAGTCAGATCGAGATCGAGGATATTCCGAAGACGGCCTTCACTACTCGTTATGGTCTGTACGAGTACACCGTCATGTCTTTCGGTTTAACCAATGCTCCAGCTTTGTTCATGAACCTTATGAATTCAGTATTCATGGAGTATTTGGATAAATTTGTGGTGGTCTTTATTGATGACATTCTTATCTATTCCAAGACTGAAGCAGAGCATGCTGAGCATCTGAAGATTGTTTTGGGCAAATTGCGGGAGCACCGGTGTATGCGGTTCAAGAAATGTGAGTTCGTTGAAGGAAGTGGCATTCTTGGGCCATGTTCTTTCACTGGAGGCATAGTGTGGATCCCAGCAAGGTCAACGATGTTCTATCTTGGGGTCACCCAAGATCCATCGATGTGCGGAGTTTTCTTGGTTTAGCGGGCTACTACCGCGCTTTATCGAGAACTTCTCCAAAATCGCAAAGCCAATGACCGAATTGCTCAAGAAGGACAAGAAGTTTGTGTGGTCCTCTGCTTGTGATGAGAGCTTTCAGAGCTCAAACGATTGACTTCACCCCAATCCTTACTCTTCCGATATCCACAAGAGCTTCGATATTTATTGCGATGCCTCTCGTGACTTGGTGTGTCCTTATGCAGAAGGCAAGGCGCTTGCCTATGCATCGAGCGATTGAGACCTCACGAGCTCAATTATCCCACCCATGATTTAGAGTTGGTCTCGTGGTGCATGCACTCAAGATTTGGCGGCATTATCTCGATCAGAATCACGTGAGGTGTATTCCGATCACAAGAGCTTGAAATACTGCTCACCCAACCGATCCGAACCTCTGCAAAGGAGATGGTTGGAATTGATCAAAGATTATGACATGGGTATTCGTGATCATCCGGCAAGGCCAACGTGGTTGCCGATGCACTTAGCCGAAAGGTGTATTGCAATACTGATGATCCAAGAGCAAAGAACCGCACTTCTTGCAGAGTTTGATTGCCTCAACTTGGGTTTGGTTGAGCATGGTTCCCTTGCGCCTTGGTTGTGCAACCAACCTTGGTGGATCAAGTCAAGGCAAAGACACAGCGATCGGATGTCGGTGTGAACCAGGTCGCTGAATATCAAGGATGGGATAGCTCGGTGTTTCGGAAGATGAGCACGGTGTCGTATGGTTTGGGCAGCGGCTTGTGGTCCCAAAGGTCCCAGAGTTGCGGGATTTGATTCTTCAGGAGGCCCATGATTCGCCTTTGTCTATCCATCCCGGGGCCACCAAAATGTACCAAGATCTGCGTCAGAGATTCTGGTGGACTCGCATGAAGCGCGAGATTGCCAGGTTCGTGGCCAGATGTGACATATGTTGTCGCGTCAAGGCCGAGCATCAGCGTCCAGCAGGTCTCCTCCAGCCCTTGCCTATACCAGAGTGGAAGTGGGATTCTGTAGGCATGGATTTTATCACTGGTCTACCCCGTACTTCTTCAGGGAAGGATGCTATCTGGGTTGTTATCGATCGATTGACGAAGGTAGCGCACTTCCTGCCAGATTTACCACTCGGTGTCATCGATTGGCGATCTCTATATCTCCGCATTGTGAGCTTGCATGGTGTGCCACGAACGATTGTGTCAGATCGTGGCTCTCTTTTCACTTCTCGGCTATGGCACAGTTTACAGGAAGCCATGGGGACCCGTCTTTCTTTCAATTTCACCTATCATCCTCGATCGATGGTCGACGGAGCGAGTCAACCAAGTTCTTGAAGATATGCTCGTGCTTGTGTTCTTTCCTATGGGAAGAATTGGGAGAAGTGCCTACCGCTTGCCGAGTTCTCCTACAACAACAAACTTCCAGCTAGTCTCGGTATGGCACCGCTTGAGGCTTTGTATGGGAGGCGATGAGAACCCCATTGAACTGGTCGAGGCGGGAGAGCAGATTCTTTGGCCCGATTCCATCAATGAGGTGAAAGTCAAGTGCGATTGATTCGTGAGCACTTGCGCGTGGCTCACCGAGCAGAAGAGCTATGCGGTCGGCGTCGCCGTGAGTTGAGTTTCCACCAATGACTTTGTGTATCTCAAAGTTTCACTTTGAAGGGACACCGCTGTTTGGTGTCAAGGGCAAACCGCTCCTCGGTATGTCGGGCCTTATCGCGTCATCAAGAAAGTGGGAGCCGTTGCATACCGCTTGGAGTTGCCACTACACTTGAAGGGGTGCATGATGTCTTCCATGTGTCACAGTTGAAGAAGTGCCTTCGTGTTCTGTGGAGGAAACGCCATTGAAAATATCGATGTGCACGAAGATCCGTCTTATCGTGAGCGCCCATTCGTATCCTCGAAGAAGCTGAACGCAGAACCAGGAACCGTGTGATCAAGTTCTCAAAGTTCAGTGGTCAAACCACTCGAGGATGAAGCCACTTGGGAGCGGAAGATCGCCTCCGAGCAGATTACCCATCCTTCTTCTCAAAGATGATCGAATCTCGGGGCGAGATTCCTGTAAGGGGGGGAGATTTGTAACAACCCTAACTTAGGGTTTGTATTCCAAATGTAAAATTTTGAGGAGAAATAAAAACTTTTGTTGTCTCTTCAAATCATTTGGAAGTTTTCCAAATTTTCCCTAGCAATTTCCAATTTTCTAGAAGTTAATTCTTGTGATTGGAAATTGTTGTCATCAAATTATTAGCCTTCAAACTGGTGATCATCCTCCAAAATTATTTTTCCTATCATCTTGATCATCCTAGCTACCTCTCTGAATTATTTCACAATTTTTAGATTTTGTTTGCTATTTCAAATGCCCAAGTCAACCCAGTTTAGAAATCTGGTCAAACCTCTGACAGCAGCTTGTGAATTTTAGTGGGAAAAATCTATTGCATGAAAACCCCTGGAAAATTTCACAAGGTTGTCCTCTGTCCCTAGCAGCTACCATAAAAATTTCAGAAATTTTGGAGATCTGGAGCTACCTCTAAAAATTTCCCAAACCTCTCTGTCTTTTAAGTCAAAACTAAAATCACCGTTCCTCTGCTCGGACCCAACCTCGGGCTCGAGTCCGACTCGCACCGCTTGGCTCGGTCGAACCAACTAGTTGCACCGCGCGCCGATGGTCGTCACCGTCCGATGCGGATCGAACGGTCCACGTGTGCGTATGCAACCGACTCGTCGAATGCATACATCAATCTCGATCGTCCGTTCTAGATCCAACGGCCGATGCACTCTTGATCGAGTCTAACCACTGCTCGCGCCGCACCGGACTCCGTCGCGCGCTTTGCTTTCGTGGCCGACATGTGGGCCCCACTCGCCGCCTTCGCCTCGTCTTCTCCGCGTCTCACCGGAGCTCACGGCCGCTTCGTGCATGTGTGCCACGACGCTCGTCGCCGCCACGCCGTGGACGCGTGTTCCTCCCGAGAATCGCCAGAGTCCATCTACCCCCGTGGTCATCCATTCTTCCTCGCATTCATTCTCGCGACTTCTCCGTCCATCTTTTAGCCGGTACGAGAAAACCCGAGGCGGCACCACCACCTCACCGCTGCTCGAGCAACGGCGACCCCGCCGTCGTGTTCCTCTTGCCTCGCCGCCTCCATTTTGCCCATCCCGAGCCCTCGGTGTCGAGCATCGCGGGGCGTGTTCGTCTGCTCCACCTCCGGTGATCTCGCCCCGCGAGCTCATCTGCGTTCGGTGAGTTTCTAGTTTCGCTTTTGGTCCTTTAGGATCGCAATCGACCACCGAGTCTAATCGTGACCTTGTTTCACTCTTTGGTGCTTCACCGAGGCTTCGCGACTTTCTTCTCCAAGCTCGGTAAAGCGCCGTGTCAATTCCGGAGCCACCGTCCTCCCCATCATCAAGATCGTGGGCTTATCGTTCTCGTGTCTCCGCGATCTCGAGGAGCTCCTTCCGGCTTCGCTGTCAGAAGCGCCATCTCGCGCGCACCGCACCTTCTTCTCCGCCTCCGCCGTGTGAGCTCATCTCCGCAACCATCGGATCCGCAACACCGCCACCGAGTTCGCGAAGTCCTGCGGGCCTCAAGGTATCGCCGCTCGTCTTGAAACCCACTAGGTCGCAGTAATGCCGCACGCCGCGCGCCGTTCCTCGCGCACGCCGGTAAACCACCGTGGTAATTAATTTAGCGCTAACCCTGCTTTAGCCGAGTCACCGACTTGTGGGCCTCTCTAATCGCGTTAGAAATCTTTTTATCCGCCTGTTGCACTCTGAGTCACCGCCATGTGGGTCCATAATGTCGATTAAGGATTGCGAGGTTTCAAATGCGTTTTCTCTATTGAGAAGCGATTTTTGCCGGGCATGTGTATTAGGATTACGTTGTTGTCAAGACGTATTTTAGAATACGCCGACGCCACTTTCGCGGTCGGTTGTTTTGGTCAAGATTTTGCGTGGCCCGCTGCCGATGTGCAGGGCTAGTGGGTTGTGGTGCGAAATGGGTTGAGTGCATTATAGATTTCGAAAATGATTTAGTATTTCGGTTTATGTTTTCGTTGAGTCATAATTCAATTAAACTTGTAAAATGCATAACTAATTCAATTTTTATCCAAATTGCATGAAACCAGTCTTGTTAATTTTCATTTTGAATGTGCTATTTGCTAAAATTAGTGTCAACCTTGTCCCTGTATCAAAATCTGTTAATTAATTTAAATGTTGTAGAATGTAATCTCCAAATTAGAAAATGCATATCTCTTTTAATAATTGTCCAAAATCAATGAACCTAATTCGGTAACATTTCATTTTCAGTATACTAACTATTAGGTTAAGTTTACACCTGTTTCTGTTCATGAAAATTGGTTTAGTAATTAACTAGTGTTTTGATGTGTATTTAGTTTAGAAAATTCTTGGGAAATTCATAATAACTTAAAGGAATTGTTCCTGTTTCTAAAATTTTGTTATATCATGCTTAGCTCTTTGTGTGAGTTTTGGCATGTTTTGTTGTTGTGGTATGTTGGAGTTTGCGGTGTTATCCGTTCTTATTATTTGTTTTGTTCAATCGTTAGATTCGATATTTGCGGCAACCCAGAACGATCCTCCGCAACATATTGAGCAACAAACAACCAACAGCGGTTTGATCATGTTTATCCCAAAGATTTTAAAGTCTAATATTTTGTTTCAACTATATGTATGCATCGCTTAATTTGTGTTAAATTGATTAGTTAAACTGTAGATGCATATCCTGTGAGTCAAAATATTGATCTCTACTACCGAGCCTAGGTTATTTCTTTGTGATTAGAGATCATTTGGATGATCTCTTGTCACTTAGTAGATCCGGTCAACTTGCTTAGACATGCTTAGCTATCGGTAGAGAAGCTGGCGGTTATCGACTTTAGTCGGTAACCTTGATCACACAAAATTTACTACAACTTTATGTTTCAAAGATTTTGCTATGTTTAATTGCAAAACTAAAAATGAAAACGAAAATGATTTGGACGCGGGCACAATGGTAAGATTGGTGTGATCTTTTGGGTGTGACTGGAAAGGTGCCCGGGTCAATTAAGGACCGAACATCTTGTGAGTGAATTTTTATCCAGGCATTTCGGCGTGCTAACCACACTAGAGGGTATGGGACCTCTCTTGACCTAGTACTTTGGCGTGTATTGGTCCCGGGTCGCAGGAGGTCGCAGGAGGGATGGAGGTGGGAGCATGGTAGTTGTCCGAAAAGCTTTATCCTGAGTGGGTAGTTGTCTTTTCGGCTTTACCATGTAAGCGTATGGGTTTCTATCCATACGAGCGCACGGGTCGATACACAATATTGGAAAAGTCTCAGAGGACTTAGTGTACAAAGATACCTTCTGGAAGTGTGCTTTGGCTTAAAGGCGATCCAAGTGTGGGTGTACATGGTACACCCTGCGAGGTTAAAACTATTCGAATAGCCTCGTCCTAGGTGATGGACACGCTTGGGTAAGCTTTTCAAGAGTTAGACTACAACATTTAAATTAAAACTTGATGGGTGGTACGAATCTGGGATTCGTGCTATTGTTGTGGTGACTATTGGGATAGTCACTTCTAGGTTGTTTATCTTTCGCTTTTGTTATTATTATCTTTACGGTTATTTCAATCTTAAAAATGAATTGCAAACTTGCTTTTAAACTGTATCATTATTGCAAAGAAAGTTGGCTTTATGCAAATGAAACATATGACCTCCACCAAATAAGCCTGCATGTAGCATATGAACAGGTCTGCTAGTTCACACGTCAGTCTTGCGGGTACAAAGACAATCTTTGTACTCAGGTGCTTTGCTTAATGTTTTTGTTGCAGAGGAAGAAGGTGAGCCTCAGGGGCCTCACTTCTGTGAGCTGTGCTGTCGCTTCGTGGGTGACGACTAGACTTGGCGGTCCGGTCAGATGCCTTGTGGGTTGGAGGCACACTGATTGGCTTTGTTTATAGCCATCTTATGGCACTTTTGCTTCCGCTGTCGTTCTTGTTTATTTGTGTATCTTGGCCTGTCGGCCTTTGTCTGTAATAACTATACTATTTGTTTATCTTCCGTTTGGTAGTGTTGTGTTTGGTCTCTATGTGTGGGATGGAGTTGATGTCTAATTTTGTACCGAGGTGTGTATACCGCTCGAAGTATACATATCTCGAGGATCGCTTATTTGATTTGTGATGCTAGGACCGGTGGTTGGTTAAGCATTACAAACCAAATAAACCGGGTCCACAAGCCCTCCGTCCCCGCCGACCACACCATCGTCACCACCGCATCAACGCGGCCGAGCCACCATCCACTCCTGAGGATCGCGAACCACTACTTCATCGACGATCGAAGTTCATCGCCGCTAATCCTCGCCGCCGACGCACCATTCGCCACGCTCGCCGCTACTAGGGTAACCCACGTGTTCGCATCGATCTCGCCTTCATTATGCGCACCCATTTTTCGCCGCTGGCGTAGAATGCCGGCGAGGTCCTCACCGAGCACCGCCAGCTTCACCCTACGTGGCCGCCACGCGACGCGCCACGTTGTCGCCACTCGGTGTTTACGTGGTGCGTATCGGGCGTGGCAAGCCACGCAACCCCAAGACGCCGATCCACCCGTGGACTTGGTCCACATGAGTGTGAGACCGACATGTGGGTCCCACATGTCGAAATTTATTAATTTATTTAAATTCCGAAAATCCTCGGCGCCATCATTGCGCAATAATTAGCTTTTCCAGAGAAAATAATTCGTAAAATTCAATTAAATTCCAGATTTAGGTTTAAACTTCAAAAATTCATATCTTTTGCATCTGAACTCCAAATTGGGTGGTTCAAGTTGCAAAATTTATCTAAAATCATAATCTAGCTAACTAAACCAAAATATTTCAATTTGGAGTTATTTTGATCTAAGTTTTTGAATTTATTTGATTTGAAGTTAATTTGTCGTATTTTCGCGTATAGACCTCGACGACTCCGGAGAGTTAGATCCTTCTGACAATTTAGAGTTCCAAGACTTCAACGAAGGCAAGTTACACTATTGATCATATTATTCCCAGTATTTTAAAGTATTTAATTCCTGTTTTCAAATTACTATTGCATGCATATGTTTATATAAATGTTTGAATGTCCTGTTTTTGTATATAGTTATTCCAACTTCCATGGTATGACCAATTTGATTATTAAATATGAATGCCTTGACACCCTTAGGTAATTTTTTTCATATGCTTAGCTATGCTTAGATCATATTTATAAATTTGGGAAGGTTTAGCCAAATCTTTTACAACTTGATTTCAATTTGATTCTGTGGTATTGTTTTACCACGAAAGTTTATAAAGAGGTTTTTACTCTAAATAAAATAAAATGGGTTTGGACTAGGGCGAGATAGATGGATGGTGGGTGCAGGTTCATGCACGGGCCTAATCTGGTTAGGATTAAGGCCTAGGGTTTAATGGAAAGACGCCCAAGTCAGTTAAGGACCGGTCTTTGAGCGTATTTTGCTACGCCTTACCGTACCACCACATGTCTGGAATGAGACAGATTTGGCTAAATAATTTGTGGCGTCTTAGTGTTATTTATGCTATGTTGTATGTGTGGGTGTTGGTTAGACGTTAGTCCCACCTGGCGCAAGAGGGGGCTCCCGGAGGATGGTTAGTCCAATGGTAGCGAAACCTTAGCGGGCATAAATACATTAAGACACTGCACGGTAACGACCTCATGATAATTGCTTAGTCACACGCATTCGGAAGCGTGCTTTGGTCGACTTTAAAAGCATATTATCTCTTGTGGGTAAAGCTGTACAAACTCTGTAGAGTAGAAACTATTCGAATATCCGCGTCCGCGGTCATGAACATGCTAGCAAAGCCACTCTAAGTTAGACTTTGGTTTTGGTTTATAAATGATTTCAACAGATGGTTTTGGTATGGATAATCCTACGGAAAAAGGTTAGGCGGTTAGCCAAGTGATAGGAGGGTATCCTTCACCATTCAATCAATGGAGGTTATCCACTATTAATTGTCATCTTAAACACTGATTTTAGTTATAGTATAAAAACTGTCCTTAGAAATTATTATTGGTATTTAACCTGAAAATGCTATTTATGCAAAATAACCCTGCCATTATCCTTTGTTTACCTTATGCATGCATTAACTTTCAATATTGGGTGTAACTTGCAAGCACGGAAGTTGTGCTTACTCTTGCTGAATAATCTTATTCGTGAGAAGACCTCTATCAGACGGTGAGGATCTCGACGATTAGGCTACGCCTGCACAATTGCCTGTGGCAAGTCGTGTGGTCTACTACTATTTTGTCTTCCGCTGTGTTATTTCTTTTCTATTTGGCCTCAGGCCCCTTTTTGTAATAAACTCTGAGATTATTATTAATAAAGTGCGTGATATGATTTTGCTATCACTTTTGTTTGACTGTGTACACTAGAAATCTCGACTAGTGTATAAACACGAGAATTCGTGATCCTTCGCTCCTCGGTTCGACAAAAGTGGTATCGTGAGCCATATCGATCGTGAGGTCGTGGCCCCACAATGTCCTTAAGGACTTATTTTCAAAAACAAAAACTATTTTGAGTCTATCCAGAGTCCTCTCTCAACCCTTCGCTTTAAAACGGTTACTGACTCATCTCTTTCTCAAAAACAGATGGCCGAGATTCCTGACGCTACCTCTCACGAGTTCTTCTTTGGACATCGCCGAGCTTCTTTGGGAGATGATGCAACATTTGGAGTACAAGAAGAGGTCAACATTCCAGGGCTATAGGTACAAGGTGGGAGAACGACGTCTCTGGAGGGTGGAAGTGCTGATTTATTCCGATCTGTCGCCGAACTCAGTCTTCCACATCTTCCACACTCCGATCAGACGCGACACCTTCGCTGATGGCATTCAGGATGAAGCGAGAGAGGCAGTCCGTCATCTTTGCCACATCTACGACTGCTACCTTGTCGGCACCGGGTTCCACAATTACCCGATGCATCTTCCGACCAGACTCGACAGCGTCTTCCGCACCGCCAAAGAAGAGGATTCCCCCGAGCTGACGCACCAGGTGGACTTGATGAAGGCACTAGACTATGCCTACGGGAACACTTTAGAGGACTTGCGTACCGTCCAGGATAGCTTGGAGTATACTAAGCAAAGTCAAGGCGATCGAAGCAGAGTGGCTAGCTACAAGCAAAGTAGGCTAGCTCTAATGAGATAGACTACACCCCCAGTACCCCATAGATGTTTTCCATTAGTCCGTACTTTAGTCGCGAATTATGAGCTATCAATTACACTTGTGATAGCCATAATCCATTAATAAAATAAATGAATAAAAGAACTATTTTGAAAAAAAGTTGGTTCTTTGTTGTGTGTTCATTGGTTCTTGGGCTATTTTAGATTTATCCCCCTTAGAATTCCTTGCTATCTTTTCTAAATCCTTGGAGGATCCAGCAGATGGTGAACACCGTAGAAATGGTAGCGGCAGTGCCAGCGGTCAAGGAAACGATCAGGCGGATCACCAGGATAATCACGTTCCGCAGCCACCACCACCACCGGCAGAAGGACCCGACTGGCGCCAGATGATGGCAAATCGACCCATCGATTGACCTTCGCCCAATTGCCGCAGAACGCTCGAACACTGCCGCTACCGCAGCAGAGCTCGCCCACCCCGCACAACCAGAGGTTGACCATGTCCGAGTTCATGAGGATGCGTCCGCCGACTTTCTCAAGCAGTACCGAACCAATGGACGCAGATGATTGGCTTCGGGCCATCGGGAAGAAGCTGGACATCACTCAGTACTCTAATCGTGAGAGGGTTCTGTTTGCCTCTCACCAGCTGAACGGTCCCGCATCGGAATGGTGGGGCAATCACTGCATCGCCCACAATGATGCTCAATCCATTTCATGGGCCGACTTTGTGCGAGCCTTCCATCATGCACACATCCCGGCGGGGATGATGACGCTAAAGAAGAAGGAGTTCCACGCACTCCGACAGGGCAACCGCACTGTAACATCCCAATTTTGGACTTGTGTTTCAAATGTAAGAAAATGTGTAGAAATTAAATTTTTTTCTTACATCATATATTTCCTGTATGTTCTAAACAATTCTTGTACAAGAATTATGGAAATACAAAGTCACAAGTCTTTTGATCCAAAACCTTGTCTTCTAAAAACATTCATTTCAAATCTTGTGATCATCCTTCGGAAATACTTTTCCTAAGTTCCTAGGATGGTGGGTGACCCATCTGAAAAATTTCACAATTTTTAGAAATTTTTTGAATATTTTTAGAAGGCAGTCAAACCTGTTTGACTTTCAGTCAAACCTTAAACTAGTGCCTTGCATAAATTTTTGGAGAATAATGCACTACACAAAAACCTCTGAAAATTTTACACAAGGTTTTTATCTGAGTGCGCAAGCTCCAGTAAAAATTTCAGAAATTTTGGAGTTGTTTTGCTATCTCAATTAAATCCTCAAAGTCCCAAATCACTTTAAAACTCAAAACCTAATTTCATTGTTTGTTGTCTGAGTCGACTCGGCTCGAGCCACTGCCTTGGTCCATCAACTAATCGCACCGAGCCTCTTTTAAAAGCGCGCCCAATCTGAGCCATTGGATCCTAATCGCACGGACCAGCTCCACGAGAACATTCGGACCGTGCGAATGCACTATTCAATTTGAACCGTTGGATCTCAATCCAACCGTCCAGATTTCTGAGAGCATTCGGACTGTCCGGAGGACTCATTTAATCGTGGCCGTTCAGTTCTAATCCAAGGGCTCCCGATCTATTCCTTTATTTCAAATCTCAGAAGCGTGGCGCGTTATCAGCCGTCCAATCAAAATCCAAGGGTTCAAGATCGCCCGAGCTTTGTCTCTGGTCATCTTCAACCTCCCGCCGTGCGAAAACAGTGCAGGGCATGGCGCTGTCAAATCTTGTTTGTGAGGACCCCGGAATATTGGAAATGTGCTTAATTAAAATTATACTGTAGCACAATTCTTAATTAAGGAACAATACTGCCCCTTTATTAAAGATCATGCTAGAAGTATAAATTTAACAAGTAACAAATCCGATATTCAGGATTCCCGGATATATGTCTTACAATAGTTCCCAGGATCAATGACCATTGCACATATATCCTTAAACAACATTGCATCATACACATACAAGTCATACATTTACATAATTAAACATAAGCTTACAATTTTCGGTTTAGTACTACAATATCAAGTGACTCAGGGTCACTAACAAAGTCTGACAGCGGAAGCAAAAGATTAAATGGCAAAAGCCACCAATGGCCCCATCACCCGCAGGCTATTGCGTGGAGATTAGAAATAGCTTCACTCGTTAGCGCCACCCTGATTGGCGCTAACGGGCATCTCAAATCAATAACCATCTTCCCCTGCAACAAGAGGTTATAGCACATTGAGTACGGATGGTACTCAGCAAGACTTACACAAACTAATAAAAGAAAGTGTGTAAAAGAACCTATACAATGGAATGGAATTTGTACATGCATAAGGTTACAACAGGAAGGCATAATGGTTCAACTTTGCATAAAGCAATACATCTTAACCTACAATTGCTAGGTTTTGATAAAGCAATTTAATAAATCGAGTTGGACTAAAACAGTAAGTAAGTGAAAGTAAATATAAACAGTACATTGCATGAATTCTCTCATGTCAACGTAACTCCAAACAGATTTGAAAACAAAATTCTATACAGTGACATCAACTCAAGTTATCGTCCATGACCGTGGACACGGCTATTCGAATAGTTTTAGACCCTGCAGGGGTGTACATCTTTACCCACACGACTTAGTCAGCCCGTTGCCTTCGGATGCCTCCGAATGATGACACACTTCCTTTGGTATGCCGACCGGGGAAACTAAGATTTGGCATTTTTCAACAAGTTGACACTATTGAGTTGGATAACCCATATATGAACTAATCCCGCTTAAACAACGACTGATAGCATCTGCTTAACCGGGGCACACATGTTGCGTCAGGAATGCCGACCCAAACAAAAGAAATACAGGTTGTGTTCGCTACACATACTAGATTGCAAACGGCATCTTTAAGGTACGTACATGCGATGGAACACAAATACGCCCTCACCCTTCTAAGAACATCTGATATTGATATAAAACTCACATGGCATAAAACGCAGCCCGAAGACCTAAGCATCTATGCCATACAAGATGAATACACATATCCTTACTCCCCTGTTTCCAACTCAATAGCATTAACCCTTTACTTAACCAAACAGCGCCCATACACCGCGTGTGGAAGTACGTTGGGACTTGAATTGAATAGTCAGAGTTCAGTCCTTATTCGGTCGAGACAAGTTGTGGATATCATGGGGATATGCTCATGATCTTAGAATGATGTGACAATTGGCAATGACGTTGAAGGTTTGCGGAAACACGAAGTTTCGGCAAAGTTCGATTCTATCGTCTCAAGCGATCCGACCGCCTTGGCGCGTCGACACGCCATGCCTCGTGAATTGTATGGCGGTCCGACCGCCGGTCGTGGTCCGACCGATGAGAGCGGTCCGACCGACGTCGATGAGCGGTCGACCGACAAGTTGAGTGGCATTGAGTTTGAGGTCAGCCAAAATAGAGGTGTAGGCAAGTGAGAGATTCTATCGCACTTGGTCTCATAATTTTTGGAGCCTCCAATCAAAAGTTCTATTCGCTTTAAATTTCCGAGAGGTTTGGATTTGGTGTTGAAATTTTGGCTAAGTCCTTTCAGTGGCGGTCCGACCGCCTTCGTTGGCGATCGGTATGGCGCCGATCGCCAAGGTCAAAGTTGGCGACTTGCCACTTATGTCGTCAACACAGTGTGGCGGACGATGGTTGCCGATTAGGTCAAGTTCATGGGTTTCATGTCATATGTGTTGCATGATGCGTGTTTTGACTAACGGGTCAAGTTGTGAAGAACTTTTCCGAATTCGATTTGCTTGTCTATTGTTGTGTAGGTTGCTTGGTGGTCAACGACGGCCAATGGCGAGGATGATCGGGACTAGGCTTGATAGCCGAGGTTCAAAACGATCGACGATTTGGGTGAAGTCATTGGACTCAAGTATGGTGCAAGATGGACAAAGGAGACCGAACAGGCGATTCGGTGCGGCGATCGTTGAATCAAGCGCGCGGGTCTGCAAGTGCCATGGTGGTTTCGGTGGAGCCGGATGGGAGAGACTTGCCGACATGATGAGAGCCGCTGGATCAACCTACACGTGGCGAGTGTTTAGTGCTTCGCACAATATGAACACGCGCTTTAAAATACGCGCGTGTGTCACCCGCTTGTTTTGGGCCTTAACGGAGCCCATTAGGAGACTCTTTAGAAACCCTAGGCCTCCACTATAAATAGAGGAGGAGGTGGCTGCACCCCTTCCCCGGCTTTTCGACTTTCATTGTTTAGAAACCCTAATTTGCTTAGGAGAGGAGTAGTGGAGGTTAGGGTTCTAGAGAGTTGGATTGGATTTCGTGCTCATGTATTGAGTCTTTGTCATCCATTGATGGAGTGGCGTGGAACTAATATCATATCAAATCAATCCAAAGAAAGTTTCTTCAAGATGAGGTCAATTGCTTTCTTTCTCTCTTTTCGATGATTTGAGTCTTTCCTTGATTCACGAGTTTTGCTTAGTTTCGACGTGATCTAGCTTGCCGTGACGCTGTGAGAATACATCTAGGATCATCAAGATCATCAATCACTCACGAGCAAGTCTCAAGATCATATTTTCGCTTTGACTCGGTTTTGACCTAACTTCTCAAACGGTAAAAGGTCGAATCTTGGCAAGGATTATCACGATAGTTGCTTGGAATAGGTTCCCACATACTTAGGAAGGTGTGTGTCAAATTTCACGAAGTTTGGACGCACGAATCAAAAGTTTGATCAATTTGCGTTTGGTTTGTCGCTGATTTCTGCTCATCGAACTAGCGGTCGACCGCCGAGGAATCGCCTGACCGCTTGATCGGTTCGACCGCTAGACCGACCGTCCCGACCGCCCCGTGAGAGGTCGACCGCCTTGAGCCTTCGTGTTTTGGTTTTGTGTTGATTTTACTGGTTTTGAGTTGATTCAATACAAGTCTTCCACTGTGCATGATTGATTGATCTTCATAGCTTTCATAGCTATTGGAGTGAGATTCGTATTGAATTGAATTTAGAGAAAAGAGATCGTGCTCTATTCACCCCCTCTAGTCGCCTTTTAGGTCCAACAAGTGGTATCAGAGCACTGTTAGTTCAATCTTGATCTTAACCGGTCACCGAACTTGGCGATGGATAAATACTCTTCCAAACCGCATATCTTTGATGGGCACGACTATGCCTTTGGAAGAACCGCATGCGTTTTTTCTTGAGAGCGAACCACGAGGTATTTGGGAGGCCGTTCGAGGTCCGCTTATCTTGCTCGAGGTTGCTACGCCGGCCTCAAGCCCTCTTGGCTAATGACCGTAAGGCAAAGAATTTTCTGTATGGTGGGCTTGGTAGACAGAATATGATAGGATTTGCAATCTCGAGATCGCACATGAGATTTGGAAGACTCTCAAACCTATCATGAGGGTTCTTCCCAAATCAAACAAGTGCAAAGAGGTCTATAAAAGAGAATATAACAAATTCGAGATGCGCCCCGTGAGAGCATCGATGACATTTTCATCGCTTCAACATAGTGATAAATCGATGAAGTCTCATGGTATTGAATTTACACACCTGAAAATGCCATCCATCTCCGGCCGCAATCAACACCGTGGAGTGGGAGATAAAGGCTACCGCCATTCAGAAAATGTCAACTTCTCTCGATCGACTTTGAGTCGCTTCTATAGCAAGCTCAAGACTCATGAGATCCGTAAAGTCACCATTCTAAGAAGGGTAACATGGCTTTGGTAGCGCACAGCCAAGAGAGCCTCCGATGGGCCATTTGAGTCTTCTTACGGTTTTTCACTTGCTTCTTTATCTGCAATTCAAGAAGAGGATCTTGAGAGTATTCCCGAGTCCGAGATGGCGCTTTGATTAAGAAGTTCACACGGGCCTACAACAATATGAGAAACAAAAAGAGAGGCGGCCCCGTGACTTGTTATGAATGTGGAGAGCTTAATCACATCCGGCAAATTGCCCAAGCCGAAAGGTAAGAGCAACCACAAGGATGAAAAGCCACTTGAAGAAGCCTCGTGGGCGCAAGTCCAGTTTGATGATGCCAAGCTGTGAAGGGCGCCACTGGGTTCTTGCCGCTTGGAGATCGTTCTTTGAGTGATGTGGACTCGGGAGCGAGGAGGACAAGGAGGAGGAGCTCCTCAAGACAAGAAGGGAAGGCCAAGGACTTCTGGGCATGTGCTTCATGGTGACTCGACGACATCGATGACAACAATGAGGTATCTCCTTCTTATGATGTTCTCTTTACTAGATGCGAAACGTTTATGAGCAAATGATAGGTCGGGATAAAGCTTTAAAGTTCATCATGACTAAGAATGAGGAGTTAGAGTCACAAGTAAAGAAACTCACATTAGAACTTGTGAATGCTAAGAGTCTTGAATCTGATGAATGTTCATCCTGCTATGCTTTACATTCTGAATTTGCTAAACTGCAATCTGCTCATGATATTGCTTTGCAACAACTTGAAAATGCTAGAACTGAGCTAATTGAAGTTAAATCTACTCCTTGTGAAAAATGCTTAAAGTCTAGCAAGTTGGTTGTTTCTGATGTGGTTGAATCTAGCTCTTGCTCTGTCTGCTTAGAACGTGAACGTGAACGTGAAATACATGATGTTGTAGAAGTAGCTAGAGCTAAATATGACAAGCTTAAGGACAGCATTAATTCTGCTACTTGTGCCTCATGTGAAGCTCTTAAGCTTGAAGTTGCTCTTTATAAGAAGAGGCTTAATGCTAAAACTTGTGATTCATGTGTTAACCTTAGAAAAAAAATTGCTTACCTAAATGACACATTAGAAAGATTTTCTAAAGGTAAGAAACAATTAAACATGATTCTTGATAAGTCAAAAACTCCTTATAAGAAGCAAGGGTTAGGATACAACTTTGCCCAGATAAATCTAATGACATTCAAATTTTGAGAAATAGCTTAGTTGAATTTGATACCCAACCGCAAAGATCACTTTCAAATTGCAGTTTTGCCCAACCATCTGCTCACCAAAAGGTGCTTCTCCCGGTGGTACCAAGTACCATTGCACCTATTGCAAGAAGGATGGGCATTTGGTTGAGTTCTCACATGAGGTTGAAAATGCTAAGAAAATCTTGCTAGAATGTCATCTAATCAACCTAGAGCTTTTGTGAGACATGGTAATTTAGAAAGGAAGAAACCTGGTCTAGGATTTATTTCACATGCGAATCATGCTCATGCTCCTAGACAGATAACTCTCATGTTAGAGTAACCATTGCTCATAATGTAATTTCAAATAGAATCAAGGATAGCACTTCGCTTACATACTACTGCAGACGCAGTGTCTCAAGATCGGTTCCCAAGTCATGTTTAACTAACCTTGAGATTGAGACACATCGCTCTTCGTGCCTTGATTTTCGTGATCGCCGCAGAAGGAAGGACACGTGGTTCGCCGACTCCGCTGTTCACGCCACATGACCGAGACTCAAAATAGTTCACCTCCTTCACGCGGTCGATAGGTGATGTTCTCATCACCTTGGAGACAATACTCAAGGGCGGATTGAAGGAACAGAAACAATCGTGGTGAATGACAATTTCATCCTAAAGGACGCCGCCCTTGTGGACAAGCTTAGGTTTAACTTACTCTGCCTCATAGCTTCTTGATGATGGCTATGAGACTATATTTAAGAAAAATACTTGTCGGGTGCTTGATTCTCACGTGAGCTCGTTTTGGGATTTATAGAGTTGCTAGGATCTTTGGAGCTGATTTTTCCAATCTCCGCGGTTCTCTTAAATGTTTGTTTACACCTTCTTCGAGTTCGCTTTGGCACCGACGTTTGGGGCACATTGGTTTTGATCATCCGACGCGAAAGTTAGCAACCTTGATCTCATGAGAGGTTTGCCCAAACTCAAAGTCGCCAAGGATCTTTGATGTGCGCTCGTAGGCATGGCAAGCAAGTTGCCGCCTCACACCCTTCAAAGTGACTTTGGTCATGACCGACGGATCGGATAGTTGCTTCATATGGATACCGCTGGTCCCGCTAGGTTCGGCCAATTGGTAGCAAGTGGTACATTCTTGTCATAGTTGATGATTTTTCGATATACACTTGGGTGTTCTTTCTGCTTCAAGGATGAAGCTTTTGGTTTTTATCGTGATCTTGTTCTTCGCTTGGCTTCAACTTTCGGTGCTTTAAGAGCGATCCGCAGTGACAATGGCACGGAGTTCAAGAATGCCTCGCTTGCCTCTTTTTGCCGAAGCGGAATTGAGCATCGCTTTCTTCTCCACACGCCCTCAAAGTAATGACGCTGTGGAAAGGAAGAACAGTAACCTTAGTCGAGATGGCTAGGACGATGCTAGATGAGTATAGCACTCCGAGGAGGTTTTGGGCGAAGCTTTTTTGTACAGCTTGCCATATTGCAAATCATGTCTTCTTGAGACCTTCTTTGGGCAAGACTTCATATGAGCTTCGATTTGGTAGAAAACCCTCTGTTTCTCATTTTCGAGTTTTTGGAGCTAAGTGTTTCATTCTTAAGACAGGAAATCTAGATAAATTTGAATCAATGACTTTTGATGGTTTATTTCTGGGTTATCCTGCACATTGTCCAGGAGACATGCAATGTCACTTTTGATGAGACTAGCCACGAGCTAGATCCGACATTTTGTAATACACAGTGACAGAAGCATTTTTGTGGAGGAAGATGATGACGGCCGATATTTGTCCTCCACCGCTGTCGTTGAGGCTCCTGCCCAAGTTCCGAACTTGCTACGATCGCTTCACCTCCAATTGAGGCTCCTCGCCGATCTTCTTCATCGCCAGCACTCGCGGAGGTTGAGGATATATTGTCTCCCCAGTGCGCCCACTTCATATTCGTGAGGCATCATCCTCCTGGATCGATGATTGGTAATCTTAATGAGCGAGTCACTCGCTCCTGTATCACGATCCAAGTCTCTACTCTCATTCTGCATTTGTTGCTTCTTTCGAACCCCGCGATATATCACATGCGTTATCTGATTCTAGCTAGGTCAATGCCATGCATGAGGAGTTAGAGAATTTTGAGAGGAATAAGGTCTGGAATCTAGTAGAACCTCCTAGTGGTCATAATGTGATAGGAAACCGTTGGGTGTTCAAAAATAAACAAAATAAGGATGGTTCTGTGGTTAGAAACAAGGCTAGATTGGTAGCTCAGGGTTTTAGCCAAGTTGAGGGGTTAGATTTTGATGAGACATTTGCTCCTATTGCTAGATTGGAAGCCATTCGATTCTCGCTTGCATTCACGCTTCTAAGGGCTTTAGATTATATCGATGGATGTTAAGAGTGCCTTTTGAATGGTTTTATAGAGGAGGAAGTGTATGTTAGACAACCCCCAGGCTTTGAGAATCCCAAGCATCCACATCACGTTTTCAAGCTATCCAAAGCCTTGTATGGTCTTAAGCAAGCCCCTAGAGCCTGGTATGATAGACTTAAGACCTTTTTGCTTAAGAATGATTTTGAGATGGGTAAGGTAGATAAGACCTGCTCATCCTTTGGCGTGGCAATGACTTCCCCGCTTGCTCAGATTTATGTAGATGATATTATCTTTGGTGGTTCTTCACATGCTCTTGTTTCCAGTTTTTCTGAGACCATGTCCAGGGAATTTGAGATGAGTATGATGGGAGAACTCAACTACTTTCTGGGGCTTCAAATCAAGCAATGCAAGGAAGGGATCTTCATCCATCGACGGCACACCAAGGATCCGCCAAGCGCCGAGATGGAGATCGCAGGCCGATCGCCACTCCCATGGCGACTTCGATCGCTTTGGATCCGGATGAGGAAGGAGAAGTCGTGGATCAACGTGAGTACCGCAAAGCATGATTGGCTCCCTTCATACATGACGGCCTCAAGACCGGACATCCACTTCGCGGTTTGCCTGCGGCGAGGTTTCAGCGCCTCCGAGGACTTCCCATCGCCAAGCCGTTAGCGCATCTTCGTATTTACACTCTACCCTCCAAAGATGGCATTTGGTATTCTGCCGTCTTCTTTGTCCATTCGGGGTTTTCGATTCTGATTTTTGGTCGTTTGGCTAGATAGGAAGAGTACCTCGTGCACTTGTCACTTCTTAGACACTTCTCTTGTCTCTTGGTCTTCTAGGAAACAGTCTTGCATTGCACAATCCATCATCAAGTCAATATGTAGTCCGCTAGTTGTCGAGTCGATTTTGTGGATGGTGTCCACTCTTAAGGATTTTGGGTTGGCATTTGATAGTGTTCCTCTTTTCGTGATAACACTTCGATTAACATTGCTAAAAACCCTGTGCAACACTCTAGGACCAAGCATAGTTGAGAAGGGTGTTATTGTGCCGCATTTCGTGGAGTCCAAGCTCGCTATTGATATCCTCACCAAGCCTTTAGATCCAACTAGGTTTGCCACCTTGAGAAGTGAGTTAGGGGTAATTTATCCCACGGTTTGGTTTGAGGGGAGTTTGATCTTTTGATCTTACCTTGTTCATTTGATCTTTCTTGATCTTCTTTGAACTTTTTGATCTTTTAGGCTTTTAAGTCTTTTTGTGCATCTCATTGTATCTTAATGCATTTATATGAAAAACCAAAAGATGCATTGTAATATAAGCTTTTCTCGCTTGTCTTTAAAATTGATGAAGCTTTGCTTATTACCCTTTGAGCTTTAGTATTTCAATTCGCTCAATGCCATGTCTAGTTCTTTGACTTGCTAGAATTATCATGCTTTCACATGTGTAGCTAAGTCTTTGGCGAATGAGCGTAACTTTAAGACAACTTGAACTAAAAATTGCAATTTGTGGATGTTTTAGCTAGTTGCGCAATTAGTGCTCCTTTTGTGACATTGGTCCCACAAAATTAAGTGTGTTAGCTCTGAATCTAGTATTGATCATTGCTTGAGCTTGTTCTTTTAAGAATCTAAATCTGCTCTTGTGAAAATGAAAATCAAATTTAAAGATTGTCTTGTGCTTAAATGTGCCAAACTATTCTCTCGAGACTACATATCATAGACATGAACTTGGAGATAGTTTGATGATCCGCATTTATCTCATGGGGATCGCTTGTCACAATTGACATGAACCTCAAGATTTGTCGCCGGTAGAAGCTTAGGAAGAGTTTGTGGATGGCTCCTAGTCCAGATCTTCTTCACTAAGATATACCTTTAATCAACTTCAATATTCATTGCAAATGAAAACTGTTGAAAATGGGCGTTGAGACAATTTGAGCAAAATGATTCAATTTAGGACCGTTTGTCTCTTAATGTGGTCATTGTTAGCGCCTTGGTCTCACATTGACATTTTGACATGGCCAAGATCATCTTAGGATCTCTGTTGATGGACTTGCTAGATTTGAAGCTTTGCTTAAAATGCTAAAATTTATTGCTTTATATTGAGCCTTCTTGCTTTAGCTTTGTTATATATGTCTTATCATGATCTTGCTAGCGCATTCAGGCTGATATGGTGTTTATGCAAAATTTGAGATGCTAGCTTGTTCTTTTGGGTAATCTCCAAAGCTTCTTGTAATCCAAAATTGAAAAATACAAAAATATGAAGCCACTCCATTGCATTTCTTGCATTCTCCTTCTTATGCTTTTTCCTCATTCTGCATTTGTTACCTCTGGACGAGAGGAAGGCGTGATTCCTTGATGACTCCATTATCAAAGGGGGAGAAGATATTTCAAGATGTGTAAAGGGGAGAAGATTTAAAAGTATTAAAAAGAGGGAGAAAATTGGAGAATTTGAAATTTTCTGAAATTTGAGGATCATAGTGAGGGGAGTTCTTATTTGCATTCTTATGGTCTTATTGCTCTTTCTTCGAACTTGAATTGCAATTCTTGATCCTCACCATGATCAAAGGTCATTTCAACAATTGTTCTTTCATATGGACCTTAAGTGAGAATTTTGACTCAGATTTGGAAATTGAAGCTTTCTTGCTTTCTTTTGCCTTATCTCACTTGCCGATGCTATTCAAGCCACTTGGTCATTTTCATTCCTTTCTCTTGCATATGGACCAAGTTGTGCCTTTGCGTAAAACATTGAGTTTTTACTTTTCAAACCTCAAAACTTGCATTTGTGGGGAATTGCCAATGTGTTTATCAAGGGAGATTGTGGATATCATGGGGATATGCTCATGATCTTAGGATGATGTGACAATTGGCAATGACATTGAAGGTTTGCGAAACACGAAGTTTTCGCAAAGTTCGGATCTGTCAGTCTCAGCGGTCCGACCGCCTTGGTGGCGGCCGACCGCCATGCCTCGTGAATTGTATCGGCGGTCCGACCGCCAGCCGGGCGGTCCGACGATTTGGTAGCTGTCCGACTGACGCCCGATGAGCGGTCGGACCGCAAGTTGAGTGGCATTGAGTTTGAGGCTAGGCCAAAATAGAGGGTGTAGGCAAGTGAGAAGATTCTCATCGCACTTGGTCTCATAATTTTTGGAGCCTCGAGTCAAAAGTTCTATTCGCTTTAAATTTCCAGAGGTTGCGGATTTCTGTTGAAATTTTGGCTAAGTCCTTGGTGGCGGTCCGACGGCCTTCGTTGGCGGTCGGGCCGCAATGGCGCCGACCGCCAAGGCTAGCGTCCGACGGTTTCACTTATGTCGCCAACCGTGTGGCGACGATGGTTGCCGATTAGGTCAAGTTCATGGGTTTCATGTCATATGTGTTGCATGATGCGTGTTTTGACTAACGTGGGTCAAGTTGTGAAGAACTTGTTCCGAATTCGATTTGCTTGTCTATTGTTGTGCAGGTTGCTTGGTGGTCAACGACGTCAACGGCGAGGATGATCGGACTAGGCTTGATAGTCGAGGTTCAAAACGATCGACGATGCCGTGAAGTCATTGGACTCAAGTATGGTGCAAGATGGACAAAGGAGACCGAACAGGCAGTTCGGCGCGATCGTTGAACTCAAGCGCGGGGTGGTGCAAGTGCCATGGTGGTTTCGTGGGAGCCGGATGGGAGAGACTTGCCGACATGATGAGAGCCGCTGGATCAACCTACACGCGGCGAGCGCGAGTGCTTCGCACAATATGAACACGGCGCTTTAAAATACGCGCGTGTGTCACCCGCTTGTTTTGGGCCTTAACGGAGCCCATTAGGGAGACTCTTTAGAAACCCTAGGCTTCCACTATAAATAGAGGAGGGAGGTGGCTGCACCCTTCCCCGGCTTTTCGAACCTTTCATTGTTTAGAAACCCTAATTTGCTTAGGAGAGGAGTAGTGGAGGTTAGGGTTCTAGAGAGTTGGATTGGATTTCGTGCTCATGTATTGAGTCTTTGTCATCCATTGATGGAGTGGTTGTGAACCAATATCATATCAAATCAATCCAAAGAAAGTTTCTTCAAGATGAGGTCAATTGCTTTCTTTATCTCTTTTGATGATTTGAGTCTTTCCTTGATTCACGAGTTTTTCTTAGTTTCGGACGTGATCTAGCTTGTCGTGACGGTGGGAATACATCTAGGATCATCAAGATCATCAATCACCCACGAGCAAGTCTCAAGATCATATTTTCGCTTTGACTCGCTTTTGACCTAACTTCGCTCAAACGGTAAAGGTCGAATCTTGGCAAGGATTATCACGATCGTTGCTTGGAATAGGTTCTGACATACTTAGGAAAGTGTGTGTCAAATTTCACGGTTTGGACGCATCGAATCAAAAGTTTGATCAATTTGCGCTTCGGTTTGTCGGCTGATTTTGCTCATCGAACTAGCGGTCCGATCGCCGAGGAATCGGTCCGACCGCTTGTATCGGTTCGATCGCTAGATCGACCGGCCCGACCGCCCCGTGAGAGGTCGACCGCCTGAGCCTTCGTGTTTTGGTTTTGTGTTGATTTTACTTCGGGGTTTTGAGTTGATTCAATACAAGTCTTCCGCTGTGCATGATTGATTGATCTTCATAGCTTTCATAGCTATTGGAGTGAGATTCGTATTGAATTGAATTTGGGAGAAAAAGAGATCGTGCTCCTATTCACCCCCCCTCTAGTCGCCTTTTCGGTCCAACACAAGTCCACCACATTTCCCAATCTCGTGCACGAAGGCACCACCACTAGCATCCTCTTGTCCAAATCAATTGAAATTTAAATTCAGTTCTGATTTAAATAAACCAGACAAAGAGTTAAAATGACTGAAATTCATTTGTTGTCCCCATGTTTGATAAGATAATCTTGTCAAACTTTAAAATTCTCTAGACTGCATGGCTAAGCGAATTCTGAAACTACATCTTGTAGTATACAGTACTACTCTAAGTTTGAGTGTGTGGTTAGAATTAAGGTAATCCACAATGTTAGGTCATAACTACCTACTAACAGATCATAATTATATTTTCAGAGAATTAGCATGCAACAGTTATCACTATATTTTGAAAAATCTATAGTATAAAATTTTCGGATCAACATGGTGCAAAGAGGATGCTTGCCTTGGTAATAATACACCTCTTGTTCAGGTTCTTGTTGACCAACAAAAGATTTAACCACTTCAGAAGAACCAGAATCTAGAAAGTCAAATAAAATCCAATAAATAGCAGGAAAATGGCAGAGAACAAAATATAGAAAGAGAATGCATGATCAATACTTGAATGCATAATTGTCAACATGATCAATCTACATCTAACTCAAATAAGGATAATAACCCTTATTTAATACCTAATGATACTAATTACTCAGATTAGGGTTTAACTTAAAGTCATACTTTAGATTTTGAAATCAAAACAGACAGATTTACAAAAGAAGAGTCACGCTATCTTAGACTATGAGAGAAAGATATTTATGATTTAACTACGATAAATAAGTAAAACTAAAAGGTTAATGTATCACTTAATATCGTTAATACTAATTATCAAAATTGAGGTTTAATCTGGACCTATAGTTTCAAATTTTGGAAAATCAAAATGGGACAGACATAAAAGAATGGTGATTTGAGCTATACATGCACAAATAGAATTCTTTGTTTCACCGAGAGTGTCCCTAACTAATAGAGGGACCTAACTTATCATTTAATCACTAAGTGACAAGAATTAGAAGATGGGGCTACTTTGTGCATTTTGTCGGCTTGATCGACAAACAAAGAAAAAGCAGAGAGCGATTTTGGTTGTTTTGGGAATACACTACAAAAGATTCTTACTCGAGCTACGGCGGATATGCAGAAAGGATGGAACTTTAATTTAACCTCTATTAGCATTAACCAATAGAGATTAATACAATGGATTAAGTTCTGACTCTTGTCGGTTTGCTTCGAACAAAGACAAAGAAAGGAATTTAGAGATGGAATTGATTTAGAGGCAAGTTAAGCAAAAGCTACCCTTGCTTATGCTGCAGGCCATTCTTTAGTAGAGATAACAGTTTAAAACAGTTCTTCTTAACACTTAATCAACAAAGAGTGCAAATGAAGGCCCGACACGGTACCGTTGTCAATCGACCGACTAAATCAGCAGAAAAGGGATTCTGACCACTGCTCATTTGGAAGCATCACAAGTAAAAAGAATTACTTCTTGTGCTACTAGGGTTTAGTTATGACTTAGTTAAGTTGAAAAGATGACAAGTGAAACCCTGGAACTTGAAAACGACATTAAAGACCGAAAAGTTATCAAAAGTAACTTTTCAGTAAAAGCAAGACTTGAGCATCACATGCACAAGAGAATTGTTCCAGAGAGTTACTGAGGTCCTTAGGGATCTTAAGGTGGAAAGAAACAAGAACAAAGCTTACCAGCCGGAGTAGGAGAAGGAGAAGTTGAGTTTTCGGCCGAAATAAGTGTGAGGACCCGGAATATTTAACTAGTAACACTTAACCTCCAAATGGTTCTGGCATTACTAATTAAACATTCTAAGCCTCGATGGACATATGCTTCCTGCACTGCAAGATATGCACATCATCACAAAATTACACATCAATTCCATACATACATCACTAAGTTCACAACGACATACATAAAGTAAAGTTATTACAAAAGAGAGTGCCAACCGCCAAATAGAACAATATACAAGAATGACAATGGAGCAAAAGCGCCATAAGATGGCTAGAACAAAAGTCGACTGTTAGCCACACACCCACAAGGCAACCGATCGGCCGCCAAGCTAGTCGCCCTAAGCTACCACAACACACCACAAAAGTGAGGCCCTCAGCTCACCTTCTTCCTCTCGCAGAATGAACAATTAAGCATAGCATCCGAGTACAAAGATTGTCTTTGTACCCGCAAGATCGACGTGTGGAATAGCAGACCTATTCATAAACTACATGCAAGCTTATTTAGGTGGAGGTTGTATGTCTCATTTTGCATGAAGCCAACTTTATTTGCAATAATGTAATACATTTTAAAAGCAAGTTTGCAAATCTGTTTTGTTATCAAAGTAACAAGAAGTAAAGATACATACAAGTAACACACTGAAGTGACTATCCCAATAGCCACCACTACATAGCACTAATCCCGATTCGCACTCACCCATCAAGTTTTAATTTAAAAGGTTGTAGTCTAACTCTTGAAAGACCTTGCCAAGCGTGTCCATAACCTAGGACGAGGCTATTCGAATAGTTTTAACCTCGCAGGTGTACCAATGTACCCACACTTCGCATCGCCTTCAAGCCACAAGCACACTATCAAGGTATGCTGCCGCACGCTAAGTCCTACGAGACATTTCCAATGTTGTGTATTAACTACGAGCCGCCATATGGATAGAAATCCATATGCTTACATTGCAAGTCAAAGACAACAAATCCCATCACGGGTGAAGTCTTCTGACACTACAATGCTCCCAACACCATCCCTCCGCGACTTCACTGCGACTCGAGCCAATACACGCCAAAGTACTAAGTCAAGAGAGGTCCCATACCCTCTAATGTGGTTAGCACGCTAAAATGCTTGGTTTAGTGTAACAAGATGTTCGGTCCTTGTTGACCGGCACCATTCCACCCACACCCAAAAATCACACCATCATACCATTGTGCCCAAGTCTAAATCATTTTGTTTTCGCTTTAGTTTTCATAAGTAGACATGGCACAAGGTGGAAATCATAATCATAATAAGTTTTATGATCAAGGTTATCGACAAGTCGATAACCGCCCATTTCTACCGAAACTAAGCATGGCTAAGCAATTAATTCGCAACTACTAAGTGACAAGAGCCCATCCATGAACTCTAAACCACGCAAGTAACCTAGGCTCATGGTAGTAGAGGATAATCATTTGCTAAGGAAATGCATCTACTAGGCCAACTATTAACACAAAGTAGCAATGCATACGTGAGAATTTGTAATCAACATAAATACTTAAAATACTGGGATTAACATGATCAAACCGCTTGCCTTCTTGTCGTTGCTCAAACTGCTGTGGAGGGTCGTTCTCGGGTTACCGCAAATGTCGAACCCTAAGCGAAAGGCAAAAGAACCAAGAACAACCAATAAGACTAGCAAGACTTAAACA
Organism: Ampelocalamus luodianensis; assembly: GCA_036346255.1. Lineage (NCBI taxonomy): Eukaryota > Viridiplantae > Streptophyta > Magnoliopsida > Poales > Poaceae > Ampelocalamus > Ampelocalamus luodianensis. The sequence continues at coordinate 42,525,617 of CM070629.1, forward strand.
AAAGAGCAAGCAAAAATTATCCAAATGCGAATAAACTTAAACACAAGGTGAAATACGAATATACCTAGACATAGAAACTGAAAATCTAATTTGGATTTGTGGTGCAAAAGATATTACCTAAAAACCCATTTTCTACCATAATTAGCACTATAGCAAAACATTTTCTAGAAAGGTTTTGAAGCTGAAATTTTTATGGTAGCTACCTACTGGCATAGTGGTAACCCATATAAAATTTCAGGTCATTTGGAGTTAAAATGATTTAGTTATGATTTTTCTAAGATGCAAAATTAGCATAATGCACTTTCGAAATATAAACATGTGCAAAACCCAGTTCATACTATAGCATGATAATGTATGATTTCTAACATCAAATTTCTATTTTTAGGATTTACAGTGAATTATCGTGCCTATTACATCATTAATCGAATTTTTAAATGCTACCAATAAGGTTAAATCTATTAACATATTTTTCTCAGTCGATTTAGGCCTACCACCATTTTTAGATTAAAGTTTAGTTAATAACAAATTTATCAAAGTTAAAATCATTCAATTAGCAGATATACGTAAAAGATATGCATTTTCCAAGTTTTAATACAATTCGAATATATAAAAATAGCGTAAAACAAGCTATTAAAGATTACAGAATTTTCTACTACATGTACATAGCTAAAAACATTTTTATATTAAACTTTAGTGGAATACAAATTTATTGCAGTTGGTTTCGTGTAAAAAGGATTTATCTTGAATTAGTTATGAATTTCTAAAGTTTTGATACAATTTTCGGTTGACAAATAAATGCTTACAGAAATAAAAACCAACCCAACCGGAATAAACGACGATCGCTCGTGGGCCGTTGATGCAAAATCCAACGAGCCACACGACGACGAGAACAGCCGCACACGCGCGTTCAAAACAGAGCCCACCGTTGGATCAAGATCCAACGGCTCACGAGATCGATGCAACCGGACGGTGCGGTTGCCTTGGCGCCACACCAGAGATCTCAAGATGAACGGCGGAGAGCACTTCCCGCCGGAAGGTCCGATTGCACGCATGATCGTGGTCGCAGATCAAGCGATGGATGGCTAATAATGATGAGGGGAACCTGATGGTCCGAATGCATACAAGATCCGGGCCGCAGACGCAAAATGGACGGCGGTCCAAGATCGAATGCAACCGTGAGGCCGACGTGGGGCCGCATGTCGCTGACCGAGAGTCACACATGCGAGGTTTAACACACGTGCAAAGGCGCGTGGTCCCACCCGTCGCTGACTTAAAGGAGGTTTTAGGACGGCTAATTAATTACTAATGACCAATGATTAGTGATGATTAGCAATTAATGTGTCCTAAAGATTTTGAACAGAGGCGATTTAGGGACAGAGGGCCCACACGCCGCTGACCCAAAAGGTAATTTGGATACGCTTATTGCTAACAATGATTAGCGAAGAATAAACCCCAAATCAGCCATAACGACTTCTCGTTTTCTCGATTTAGGCTTACGCCCACAAGTCGGTGAGACATTAGGCTGATTAAGACACCATTAATACTTCTAATGATTGGGTATTAATCGTGTCCTAATTATTTGACGACAACGGAGCTACTACGCAAAGTCCCGAGTGGCTACCACGCTTGTCGCCGCGATCTCCGCGCGGCGCCACAAACTATCAAAATGGGTTCGCAATAGTGTTGCGGACCCAATGGTGGTGACTCGCCGGCGGTGGAGGTTCGGAACGCCGCGAGCCGAAAAGCAAGAAGGAAGCCGATACGGCAAAACACGAAAATAGCAAGATGCTCACTGCGGTCCAAGGAAGCGAGTGCCATGACTTAGGGACTACATAGAAGCTACCTTAACCGAGAGGAGCTTCAAAGATGGCGGGAAGACTTGAACACGACGAAGTCCACCGGAGTCAAGAAGATGAAGTGGAAGATGAGGTTCGAGCAAAATGAGTGGAACCAAATCATCACCACACTTCATTATAGCTCAAAGAGGCTCCAAAAGCAATTAATTGCAAAAAGAACCACTTACCTGAGTGGAGAAGAAAGGGGGTGAAACTAACTGAAAATCTCCAAACTTAAAATTGAGTGATTCTGTGAATGCAACCCAAAATCAAGTTAGGGGAAATATAAAGGAGGTTGAGGAGTTCAAAAGGGTGCAAGAAATGTTGAAGATGAACCACTGGACACCAAGGCCGCCATGGGAGCTCTACGGCCAACAATGGTGGATTGAAGGTTTGAGATGGTTTTGAGCTCAAACACAGAGAGTAGCTAGGTGTGGCGCAAAAGAACACCAGGAGGACCTAGAGGGCCAATTTATAGGAAAGGAATTAGGGTTTTGAGCAAGAACCCGAGTCCATGGTGGGCTCGGTTCATGCTCCGGTTGTAGACCAAGAAAAGATGGGAGCAAGTGAGCACGGTGACCATGGAGGAGAAAGCCTGGTGCGCATTAAATGCATTGCAGAGAGACGTTGACAAAAGCAAACGTGGAGGTGACACATCACGCCTCCTCCGCTCTCTCGCTCGCCATTGCCGCGCGCATGAGAAGCCGAGGAGGAAGAAGAAAGAGAAGACAAACCACGACCGTTGGATTTTAGATGGACGGCCGTGATTTAAAGGAGTTCGCCGGACAAACCGATTGCCTACGGAAACGGACGCTGGATTGAGATCCAACGGTCCCAATTGGTTAATGCAACCGGAGGGTCCGAACGACCTCATCAATGCGGGCCACGCGATTTGAATCCAACGGCTGATATCGCACGCGCGCTTCGAAACACGGCTCGGTGCAGTTAGGTGGTTCAACCAAGTCAAGTGGCTCGGACTCGAGCCCGACTCGAACCCAAGGAACAGTGAAACTGGTTTTAGGTTTTTAAATATGCTGAGACTTTTGAGGATTTATTTGGGGTAGCAAAATAACTCCAAAATTCTGAAATTTTTACAGGAGCTTGCTGACTGAGACATTGACCTTGTGTAAAATTTTCAGAGGTTTTTATGCATTGTATTTTCCTCCAAAAATTCTACAAGGTACTGGTTTTGTGTTTGATGAGAGCCAAACAGTTTGATCGCCTCTAAAATATTCAAACAATTTCTAAAAATTGTGAAATTTTTCAGAGGGGTCACATACCATCCCAAGAACTTAGGAAAATATTCCAGGAGATGATCACAACATTCGACAAGAATGTTTTTGAAGGAACAAGATTTGGATCAAAGACTTGTGACTTTGTACTTCCATAACCTTTGTACAATACTTGTTCAAGACACAAAGGAAATACATGATGTAAGAAAAAGTTTTAATTTCTACTCATTTTCTTACATTTGAAACACAAGCCCAAAATTGGGATGTTACAACTCTCCCCCTTACAAGAATCTCGACCGAGATTCCGCTTACTCGGAGAAGAAAGAAGGAAAATCGCACGAAGGTGATCTTCTCGCTCCCAAGTTGCCTCGTCTTCGTAATGGTTTGACCATCGGACCTTAAGGAACTTGATGACACGGTTCCTTGTCCCCGCTCGATTCCTCAAGAATGCGAACAGATGCTCGCGATAGGTCAAATCCTCCCGCACATCGAGAGTTTCCAACGAGTTTCTCATCGGGACACGGAGGCACTTCTTCGTGTGAAACATGGAACACATCATGCACACCTCAAGTGCACTGGTAGCTCCAATCAGATGCAATCGCTCCAACTCTCGATGATGCGGTAAGGCCCAACATATCGAGGAGCCAACTTGCCCTTGATGCCAAAACGTTGATGGCCCTTCAAGGGTGAGACTTTGAGATACACAGTTATTGGGCTCAAAGCTCAACTCACGGCGACGACGATCCGCGTAGCTCTTCTCGCTCGATCGGGTCGCGTGCGCAGATGCTCGCGAATCAATCGACCTCGCCGCCTCATTAATCGACTTTGGGCCGAAAATCGCCGCCGCGCCGACCAGCTTCAATGGGGTTGATCTCCTCCCATACAAAGCCTCAAATGGTGCCATGCCAAGATCGCTCGATAGCTGTTGTTGTAGGAGAACTCAGCAAAAGGTAGGCATTTCTCCCACCTCTTTCCATAGGAAAGAACGCAAGCACGGAGCATATCTTCCAACACTTGGTTGACTCGCCTGTCTCACCATCACCGAGGATGAAAGGTCAGATCAAGTGAAGGCGGGTCCCCATAGCCTCTTGCGCACTATGCCAAAACCGCGAGGTGAAAAGTGCACCACGATCGAAATAATCGCTTTGGCACACCGTGAAGACTCACAATCCTCGAGACATAAAGTTCGCCAAAGGCCCCACACGGTCGAAGTCTTGACAGAAGGAAATGTGCCACTTTAGTCAACCTTGTCGATCACGACCCAAATAGCATCATTCCCTTTGACGAGCGGGCAATCCGTGATGAAGTCCATGCCAACGGAATCCCACTTCCACTCGCACCGCAAAGGTCAAGAAGGCTCCGCCGACGACGATGCTCGCCTTCACACGACAAAGACACGCCGCACTCGGCAACAAACTTGGCAATCTCGCTTCATTCGGTCCACTGTATCTCGACGAAGGTCCCGATACATTTTGGTAGCCCCGGGTGAATAGACAAAGGAGAATCATGGGCTTCGCGGAGAATCAAATTCGCAATTCCATGACCTTAGGAACCACAAGACGCTGCCCAAACCACACAACGCCATGCTCATCCTCCGAAAAGCACTTGGCTATCCCATCCTTGATGTTCTCGCTTGATCCGCTCACACCAACATCCGTCTCACTGTGTCGCTTGATTTGGTCCACCAAGGTTGGTTGCACAACCAATGTAGCAAGAGAACCGTGCTCGACCAAACCCAAATTGAGGCGCTGGAATTTGAAATGAGGGTAGGTCGCGCTCTTGGAGCATCAACATGTTGCAATACACCTTCCGACCGAGTGCATTCGCCACAACGTTGGCCTTGCCCGATGATACGAATGCCCATGTCATAGTCCTTGATCAATTCCAACCATCTTCTTTGCCCGAGGTTCAGATCGGCGGGTGAACAAGTACTTCAAGCTCTTGTGGTCGAATACACCTCACAACGGTTACCAATCGATAATGCCGCCAAATCTTGAGTGCATGGATCACAGCAGCCAATTCCAAGTCATGAGTAGGATAGTTGAGTTCATGAGGCCTCATTGCCGCGATGCATAGGCCACAACCTGCCCTCCGCATAAGAACACAACCAAGACCCCGACGAAGCATCACAATAGATATCAAAACCCTTGTGAATATCGGGAGAACAAGCACTGGGCCGAGGTCAACCGCTTCTTGAGTTCTTGAAAACTCACATCACAAGCAATGACCACTCAAATTTCTTGTCTTTCTTAAGCAATTCGGTCATAGGCTTCGCAATCTTGGAGAAATTCTCGATAAAACGGCGATAGTAGCCAGCCAAACCAAGAAAACTCCGCACATCGGTGACCGACTTGGGCTGACCCCAAGATAGCACATCACTGACCTTGCTAGGATCCACAGCCACACCTCCTGCTGAAAGAACATGGCCCAAGAATGCCACTTCCTTCAACCGTAACTCGCACTTCATCGAATTTGGCATACAACTGGTGCTCACGCAGCTTGCCCAACACAAGCTTAAGATGCTCAGCATGCTCTTCTTCACTCTTGGAGTAGATAAGGATATCATCGATGAATACCACCACAAACCTATCCAAATACTCCATGAATACCGAGTTCATAAGATTCATGAATAAAGTAGGAGCATTAGTCAAACCAAAAGACATGACGGTGTACTCGTAAAGACCATAACGAGTAGCAAAGGCCGTCTTAGGAATATCCTCGGCCCTGATCCTGACTTGATGATAGCCCAGCCTCAAGTCAATCTTGGAGAAGACTCGTGTCTACCAACCGATCGAAAAGATCATCAATACGGGCAAAGGATACTTGTTCTTTACTGTTACCTCATTAAGCTTGACGGTAATCAACACATGCGCAAGGTCTTGTCCTTCTTCTTCACAAAGATAACTGGACAACCCCAAGGAGATGAGCTAGACGGATAAAGCCCTTCTCTTGCAGCTCACCCATTGCTTCTTCACTCCTCCAACTCATTAGGAGGCATGCGACACGGCCTCTTAGAAATAGGGGCGATGCACGGCAGCAACTCGATCACAAACTGGATCTCGAACAGAGGCATCCCTGCAAATCTTCAGAAAGACATCCGCGAAGTCGCACACGTTGGGGACGCCGTGAATCTCCAATGCCGCTTTGCTTCAAGGACATAAAGATGGGGTTCTCGTGAATCGCGTGAAAACTCAACCTGCTCACCAAGGATCGTGAGGTAGACAATCTTCCCGCACAATCGACGGCCCCAAGTGTTGGGACAACCAATCCATGCCAAGAATCACATCCAAGCGCCGAGTCGAGTAGGATAAGATTTGCCAAGAATCCCACCCTTCGATGTGGATAGGAACATTCCAAGATACTTGGTCGCTCTCATTTCCAACCCGAGAGCGAATGAGCAGTGGAATCCTGAGAGGAACACAAAGAAGTCCACAATCAACAAAGAAAAGACCTCGAAATAAAGAATGCGAAGCTCCGAGTCAAATAAAGCAGAGCAGACGCAAATTTACAAGGAGCGCATCAACACCACGCTGGGCGCCCCGTGCCTCCTCGCCAGAGATGTGGTTGACTCGCCGCCCCAAGCCCGGGTCTTCGGTCGTGGGTGACCACTCCTTGCCCGCGCCCTCCATTAGGACGAGGGCCACTCAGCCTTCTTAGGACAACCACCGCGTAGTGGCCCTTGTTGTGGCGAGGAAGCAGTGACGCCGGCCGCGGGTTGCGGGAACACCGCCGCTGGTCGCAGCGCACGTGGATCGGGTCACGGCCGGCGGAGGACGTGGAGCTGGTGCCAAGGCCTCGGCGGTGGTGAAGCCAAAGAACGGGCCACCGTGCAGTCCAACACGGACGAACGAGGCCGCCTGCAGCATCGGGCCTCCCACTTGCGCTGCGGGACTCGCCACTCTCTCGCCTTGTGCTCGGCGATGATGACCTTGTCCACCAAGGTCCGAAGTCGGGAAGTCCACACAGAGAGCTTGTCCCAAGCTCCTCGCACAAACCTCCATGAACTTCTCCCCTTGGCCTCTCACTGGCCACCTCGCAGGAGCGCACTCGCCAAGTGGTTGAACTCATGGAGGTACTCATCACGCACTTGCGCCTCGCTTGAGCGCAAGGAACTCCTTCTTCTTCAGCCTTCAAAGCCGGGGACATGGGCCCGACGGAAAGCTAACCAAACTCCTCCCACGACCACGTGTCCCGCAGTCGCATGGCGAGGAAGTTCTCCCACCATGAGTGCCGCACCTCCGGTGATGGGATGCGGTGTGCCCGCCTCGCCTCGGCATCGAGCAACGTTGAGCTCGCTCAACCGCACGCAGCGGCCGTCTGCGCCCAAGGGATCCTCTGATCGGAGAAGGTAGGAGGCTGCGGCGAAGGAACTCCGCAAGTCCCCACGAGCTCGTGACCACCTCCGATCCGGGGCACCAGAGGAGTGGAGGTGTTTCGCGATAACCTCCAACACCGCGGTCCTCCAAACGACATGCTCGACCGCATGAGGACTTCCGCCATGGTCTGAGGAGGAAGCTCTCATCGGGACTACCCTACCGATTCCGCCGCCACGTGTCCCACCACCATCCCGATTCACTAAGACAAGTTAGATACAGCCCGAGATAAAAGCAAGGCATCCCGATTCAATAAAAAGGCTCAAGAATAACCAACAAAGAGCACAGACCAAAAATCAACAAATCAACTCCCAAACGACTAACCCGTATGGAAGAACGAGTAATCGCTTGAGAAGACCCAAAATTTCAGCACTAAATTCTAGCTCAAACAGTCCAAAAATCAAGGTATAACCACCTAATAGAGTATAGGCATTAGCTAATCTCATATCACTTCTTACCCTTTCATTCCCACAAGTTTTAGTTGAATTTGCCTCTCATTTCCTACCTTAATTACTAACCACTAGCTAGCTGTCCAAATTCTTTCTCCAAGCTCTCATGTTTCTCCCAAAACCAAGCTAATCGATAAAGGCTAATTTTTGAAAGGAAGAGGGAACAAATTTTCTCCAAAACTTATGTGAAAGTAAGGTGAGATGAGCAAGCTAAGATAGGTAAGGAGTAAAATTAGAGAACTTACTTAAGTTTTACAAACCTTTTTAAAGTAAGTTTTCAAAATATTCTAGAGGCGACCAAGCTAGGGGTTTCTACGGTCAAGATGGCTCGATACCAACTTTGTGAGGACTCGAATATTTAACTAGTAACACTTAACCTCCAAATGGTTCGCATTACTAATTAAACATTCTAAGCCTCGATGGACATATGCTTCCCAATTGCAGATATGCACATCATCACAAAATTACACATCAATTCCATACACATACATCACTAAGTTCACAACGACATACATAAAGTAAAGTTATTACAAAAGAGAGTGCCGACCGCCAAATAGAACAATATACAAGAATGACAATGAAGCAAAAGCGCCATAAGATGGCTAGAACAAAAGTCGACACCTGTTAGCCACACACCCACAAGGCAACCGACGGGCCGCTAAGCTAGTCGCCCATAGCTACCACAACACACCACAAAAGTGAGGCCCCTCAGCTCACCTTCTTCCTCCGCAGAACAATTAAGCATAGCATCCGAGTACAAAGATTGTCTTTGTACCCGCAAGATCGACGTGTGGAATAGCGCACCTATTCATAAACTACATGCAAGCTTATTTAGGTGGAGGTTGTATGTCTCATTTTGCATGAAGCCAACTTTATTTGCAATAATGTAATACATTTTAAAAGCAAGTTTGCAAACTGTTTTGTTATCAAAGTACATGTAAGTAAAGATACATACAAGTAACCACCGAAGTGACTATCCCAATAGCCACCACTACATAGCACTAATCCCGATTCGTACCACCCATCAAGTTTTAATTTAAAAGGTTGTATGTCTTTGGCTTGTAAAGCTTTAGTTCAGTTGTATGGAACTTGTATGGAATTGATGCATTGTTTTGTAAAAGGGTGTGTATACTGTAATTCTGGGAAGTATACATTTTTCCGAGACACGAGATATTTTGTTTATGATGCTAGAGTCAATGGAAGACTAAGTATTACAAGCTAGATACCCCGAGGTCTCACACACCCCCTTCATTGAAGCCATCAAAGACTTGAAGGAAGAGGGGCTCACCGTATGGCATGTGGTGAAAGATTTCATCACATGCAGTATTAGCCTTTTGAAGAAATGAGTACCTCCCATGTGGAGGTACTCGGGGCCACAAGACCAAACCAGAGATTACAAGGAGGGTAAGTGAATCTTCGACTTTACACTCATACTGGTTATTCTCCAATTGTTCTATTGAATGTCTTGTTTGTTTGCACAGATCTTTCACAAGAGGAGATTGAAGCTCGAGTCAAGCTCATTTGTGAAAAAGCTCCACCACTCAACATGGTGGTTCCTCAAATCCTAGCAGAGCATTTATCCACAGAGGAAAAGACTAAATGCCTAAAGGTAATCAAAAACTAATTTCTTCTTTAGGATTTTATAGTCGTAGAAGAACTTACGACTGAAGATTGTCGAGAAAATTTACTACGTGCATTAGTCGTAGAAGGACTTACGACTACTTAGTAATATTTATTTTTCTAACTTCGAGAAAGTAGGTGTGGAAGACCGTTAAGACAACGACGATGAAAAAGTTGACTTGGTGGTTGTTGGAGTAGTGTCGAGGAAACTCGGCTCCCGACTAAGAAGCGGCACCGTGAAAGTTGCCAACAAGGGAGGAGCAGCCCATGTTCTGCACGCTCCAGCTGGGCCCTTTGCAAAGTTTGCTATTGATATGGTCATTGCAAAGAGGTCAAAGGCAGTCAAGTAGCCATAGCTCTCAAACATAAAGCCCCAAGGCCAAGGTACCCTTCTACTATAACAAGACTTTCGCAGCTTCGCTTCGTGGTCGCGGATCCTCGTGCCACGGAGACCCCGAGGACCCTCTGTGCATTTTGGACTAGTCCCAGATCGAGCTAGCTTGCACAACACAACATTGATGTAATCATTGCCATACAACAAGCTAAAGAAGAAACAGATAAATTAATATTAACCAAAAGACCTTACGGTCAAGCTTTTTAAAAGGGTTGTCGACGGGCTTACAAAGAAAATAAAACTCGCAGTGGAACTTTACAAAACACGGAGCTACTGACAAGCCCACAAAGTTATCGAGTGGAGGACGCCCCTAGATCACAAGGTCTTGAACAAACCCCTCTTCGTAGAACCTTGAGTTCACCGTTCTTCTTCTTCGATCACGATCAACCATAGGGCAAAAATCCATGAGTACTTTGAATGTACTCAGCAAGTCATAGGAAAAAATGTATGCAAATAGTATTTATGTAAGGCTTGACAAGGATAGCTGTATGGTTAGTTTGCAGAAAGCGATATTTATGGGAAATACAGAAATAGATTGCAAAGCACACGTTGAAAGATAATACATAAGTAAATGCCTTTGAAATGTAGCTCGTGGACACCTCGTCCACTTCACTGCACTCTCGCAATCACTCCTAACCACAGCCTGCACCACCTTGGTCCGACTACGACCACTTGCTTTTAAGAAAACTACCCCTTGCGGGATATCACCAGGCATTGTTCATAACCAAGGACACGGCTATTCGAATATATTTACACTCTATAGAGTTTGTACAGCTTTATCCACAATACACGACCTCTCTAGGTGGTCCGCACCGCCGATGCCACTACCCACTACCTTTGGTAGCGACCAGAGAGCGTGTCAAGGCCTTTACAAAGGTCTGCCCTGGCTCGGTTATGCCCCGCTAAGGATTCGCCTTGCTAGACCCCCTCTTGCGCGAATTCAACCACCACGACAGAACCTCACCAGAACTTTGCTAATTAGTTGGCCCAGTCCACCCCATAAATGAACTTGTGGCTGCACGGTAAGCCCGGATCAATAGCACACAAAGTTAAGTCCTTAGTGGCTACTCGGGCGAGACATCCTCATCCCAATGTGCTTATAGCACCCCCTTTGCTGCACGATCACTTGCCCGAGTATGCAAACACTTTTGGTTCAACCGGCCGAAGGACCACCCTAGTCCTAGCACAACAACTTTTATCAAAAGTGGCGTTGCCACCGTTTCATAGCTCATTAGTCAAGTTTATCATCAATGAATCATGAGATCGAAACCATCGCATATCTAAAGCATGACTAAGCATAATACGCACCCAAGGTTGGTACAACAACGATGTCCAACTAAGATAACCCTCCTACAGATGTCCAAGGGTACATGTCAACATGTTGTTCACTGTAACAGCCCAAGTTTTGGCTTGCGTTCCAAATGTAAGAAAATGAGTAGAAATTAAAACTTTTTCTTACATCTTGAAATTCTTGTATGTCCTAAAGAGTTCTTGCAAAAGAATTATGGGATTACAAGTCACAAGTCACTCTGATAAAAAACCTTGTCTTCCAAAAACATTCTTGCCCAACCTTGTGATCATCCTCTGGGGATAGTTTTCCTTGGTTCTAGGGTTGCTTGGTGACACCTCTGAATTATTTCATAATTTTTGGAAATTGTTTGAAACATTTTAGAGGCAAGTCAAACCCTGGTCAAACCTTTGAAATAACCTTCTGGAATTTCTTGAGACAATTCTAGTGCACCAAAGTCTCTGGAAATTTTATGGGAGGTTAATCCTAAACTCAGCAACCTCCAGTTAAAATTTCATAATTTTTGGAGTAGATTTGCTACCTCAATGAAATCCTCAAAGTCTCAGCTGTTAATTCAAACTCAAACCTGGTGCTGCTCCTCGGGCTCAAGTCGCTCAAGCCCATTCTCTTTCTCGGTCCGACCTAGCCAACTCTGGTGCCGCCTCTCTCTTTCTAACACGCAGCGTGTAGGGGCGTTGGATTTCAATCCAACGACCACGACCTCCCTACCTCTTCCCACCTCCTGAGGCCCTGTGACCTCCTCACCCGCAAAGGACCTCCCCACTCGGGTGATCTCGGGACGTCCAGACCACCCGAGCACATCCGGGACGTCCGACCCCCTCGCCTGCTTTCTTCCTCCCACCTCCTTGAGGTCTAGTCTTCTTGGTTTTCGCGCCCGTGACCGTGTCGTACAGAGCAGCTTGGGAGCAGTGAGAGGTCACCTTTTGTCCTTGTCATTGGCTCCTCTACGCCACGACATTGTGTCGCACTTTGCCCTAAAAGAAGTCACCCCTACCGCCTTGTCAAATCGAGCTAGCCCATGGCGGGGCATGGTTCATGCTCCCAGAGGTTACCCTAGCCCTTGTTCAAGCTCCCTCGCTATGAATAGCCCGAGACCTCCTTTCTCCTTTCTTTCTCCACTCTTTGTTGTGCTTGAACTCCTCGCTGTGAAGGGGGTCTCAAACTCGAGCGCCCTGCACCACATCTCGCACCACCATTGTCACCCTTGAGCTCCAAAGGGTTCAAAGTGGTTCCTTTCTCTTCTCTCCGTCCTCTGTAACCTAGAACTCTCCTAAGCTCTCGGTTTGCCTCACAGGCTGACCAGCCGCATGGAGATCTCGATTCGCCGAGGAGCACCTCCTCTTCCTCGACTCGGTGATCGCCCACGGCGCTCCTCCATGCTGCTCTAGACCTTCCCTACACTCGGGTGAGTTCGCTTTGTCCCGTAGAGCCCTAGGTCTAAATGGCTTAACTCGTAACGCTCGCTTCCACCGCTGGATTTTGCCGAAACCTTGCCTCCGCTATTCTCCGGCCGGCTGCTCAAGGCCGCCGCCATCGAGCACGCCCTTAGGTTCTTGACGTTATTTGGAACTCGCCGTGTCCTTGGTTCTCGCCGGCGAAGCCCATCGCCGGCGGTGAGCTCGTTTAGACGCCGGGCTTTTGTCGCGTAAGATTCGACAGCCCTGGGAGCCAATGATTGGTGTCGGAATCGCGAGGCCTCTCGCCGTGAGTGGGCCTCCTCCTCCTATTGTCGCACGCAAAACCCCGCCTGCACCTCCCGCTCGACCTCCTCGAGTGATCCGCACCGCTTAAGGCCTCCGAGTTAAAACTTAGCCGCCGATCACTTCCCGTAATTCCGCTAGGACCTCCTCCGCGCTAATCATGGCCGCTAAGACCACCTGTGCTAGATCCGAGCCAGAGCCGCTTTCCGATAAAATCGTTAAGTCGCTGGACCTCTTGGATCAATCCTAACCGTAAAGGCCTCCGTTAGTCGCTTTATAAAAACCACCCTTGGGCTTTTGTAAAGAAAACCCTTCGAACTACCTTTGGGGTCCTCTTTGTAAAAGACCACCCCGCCTTTTATAAAGACAACCCCAACCTCCTCCGCAAGTCAACTCGGACTGCTCAAGACCTCTCAGGAGATCTTAGCCATCGGGTTCCTCATCCGCTAAAATCCTCACCCCGTGACCTCCTCAGTAAAATCTGCATCGCTTTGACCTCCTCCGGTTCATCTTGACCGTCGAGATCTTCCTCCGTGAAGACCTCGCTCTCGTGACCTCCCCTAGTTTAATCTCACCGTAAGATCACCCCTCAGTCGATCCGCATCAGAGGGTTTTTCGTAAATTCTAAGTCCCAAGACCTCCTAGAGTAATCCCCGCCGTTAAAGACCTCCTAGGATTAGCTCTTAGCCATTAGATCCTGGTGCGCGAAAACTCTTAGTGCTAGGACCTCCTCGGGTTGATCCTAACCGCCTAGGACCACCCCTGCTAAATCCTAGCCGCTAGCACCACTCTGCAAAAGGACCTCCTCCGGGTCATTTTGCCAAAACCACCTCGACATCCACTGAGGTCCTCTTTGCAAAAAGACCTCCCATCACCATTTTGCAAAGACCACCTCTGGTCCTCTTTGTAAAAGACCACCCCTGTCTTTTATAAAGAAATCCTCGTAACCTCCTGACCTCCTCCTGCTAAGTCTAAACCGCTCAGACCTCCTAGGCTTATCCGAGCCGCCCGCATCTCCTCCCGTTAAAACCCTATCACTTAGGACCTCCCCGAGTAGATCTTGGCCGCCCAAGACCTCCTGCTGAATCCCACCATCAGACCTCCTCGCTTGATCTTGATCGCCCAGACCTCCCGATCTTGATCGTGTCCGCAAAGACCTCCTCCGAGATCTAGACCGCTGAAGACCTCCTCCGTGAGATCTTAGCCGCCCGCACTCTCCCAAGGCGGGAGGAGGTCTTTGTGTGCTTGACTCGAGGTCCGTGGCCGTGCGATGAAGGATCGACGGCCCACGACCTCTCCTTTTTCCTTCGGTTCTTTGGACCTCCCGAGAGCTCAAATTTTCTAAGTCTTTTATGTTTCAAATTTCAAAAGTGCATAACTTTGTCATCTTAGCTTCTTTTTGAATGATTCCAGTTGCTGTAGCTTTGTTATAGTATGAACTTTAATCTGAGAATGAATTTAGGCACTGTTATGAAATAGAAAATGATAGAAACTGCTAGAACTTGTTTAATATGAGATGGTTGCTTAGTAATTCATTGAAAATTTGTAAAATGCATAACTTATTCTCTCAGAATCTAACTGAGCAAACTAAGTTTTGTTAAAACCCACTAGGATTGTAATTGTAATATAGAATAGGTCTTCATTTGATCCTTGCCACTGAAATTAATGGTTCACTAGTTTTAGAACTTAGAAAAATCATAATTAATTCATTTCAACTCCAAATTGTGCAAACTCAGTTTTGCTGTTGTTAGGATAACCATATCTACCCACCATAAAAATTTCAAGTTCCAGATCATTCTAGAAATTTTTTGTCATGAACAGTAACCGAAATTAATTTAATTATAATTTTTCAGGCTAAGAGAATTTAATTTGGCCATAACTTTTTCATTCTAAGTCCAAATGAAGTGTTTATTGTTTCTAAATTTGTCTAAAATCTTAACCTTGCTTCTGTATAAATTTCTTGGTATTTGGAGAACTTTTGCTGTTGAGTTTTATTTGGAGTTCTTGTTCTTATTTGGTTATCGCTTTTCGTTAGGTTCCGAAGGAAATATTTGAGTACGTGAGTGAATCCTCTGCAGCAAGAAAGTGATCTATAGCAAGGCAAGCAGTTTGATCATATCCACTCCATCCCATTACTTTTAAAATCTAATACTTTGTTTTATTCGTACGTATGCATGCTTTTGTGTCAATGATTAATTTTGTCGATTAGAGGTAGTTAATCCCATTGCATTGTTGCTCTGAAATTGTTCACCCCTGCCACTACCTTAGGAATATTATTCTCACTGGTGAATTAGAGCCCGGTGGATGATTTATAGTCTTTTATCGTCGGTGCGATATGATGCTTAGCAACGCTTAGATACCGGTAGATTTGGGCGGTTATCGACTTAGTCGGTAACCTTGATCACACAAAATTATTATAAATTTTTGATTCAGCTTTTTGCTATGTTTATTGTGAAAACTAAAAATGAAAACAAAATGATTTAGACTTGGGCACAATGGAATGTTGGTGTGCTTGTGGGTGTGGATCGAATGGTGCCCGGCCAATTAGGACCGAGTTACTTGCGCCATCAGATCGAGCATTTTGCGTATAACCACACTAGAGGGTATGGGACCTCTTGACTTAGTACTTTGGCGTGTATTGGCTTCGGTCGCAGGAGTCGCAGACGGATGGTGTTGGGAGATTGTAGAGTCCGAAGGCTTCCCCGTAACGGTGGTTGTCTTTCTACTGGCAATGTAATCGTATGGGTTCTACCCATACGAGCGGCTCGTGGTTAATACACAATATTGGAAAACGTCTCAGAGGACTTAGCCGTGCTTGATACCTTCTAAGTGTGCTTTGGGGCTTAAAGGCGGTCCAAGTGTGGGTACATTGGTACACCGCAGGTTAAAACTATTCGAATAGCCTCGCCCTAGGTTATGGACACGCCTGATATGCCCCGTGAGAACTAGACTACAACCTTTTAAATTAAAACTTGACATGGGTGGTACGTAATCTGGGATTCTGCTATGTGTGGTGGCTATTGGGATAGTCACCAATAGGTGGTTACTCTTGTACTTATTGTATCATTGTTATTTCAACGACATAATCAGTTTGTCAAATTGCTTTGAATCTATTACATTATTGCAAATGAAAACTTGCTTTATGCTAAAAGTCACCCAGAGCCCCCTCCACTTAAATAAAGCTTGCATGTAGTTAAATTATAGTTCTCATACCCTTACATCGTCTGTCTTTGTAGTACAAAAACAATTTTTGTACTCAGTTGCTTTGCTTAATGTTTTTGTTGCAGAGGAAGAAGGTGAGCCCCAAGGGCTTCCCTTTTGTGAGATGTGCTTCGGGTTTGGCGACTAGCTTGGCGGCCCGGTTGGTTGCCTTGTGGGTAAAGGCACACTAATTGGCTCTTTTGTTATCGCCATCTTATGGCCCTTTTGCTTCCGCTGTTTATTTGTTATTTTGTTGCTTTTTGGCCGGTTGGCCCTTGTTGTAATAAATCTCTATTATGTATGTCTTTTGTTAGACCCGTTGTATGAGATTGATGCATGATTTTGTAACGGGGTGTGTATACTGCATTTCTGGGAAGTATACATATCCCGGGGCTTGGTTTATTTGATTCGTGATGCTAGGGTCAATGGAAGACTAAGCATTACAAGCCGAATAAACTGGGGTCCTCACATTCACAATTATTCAAGGAGTCATAATGTCAAGTGGGTGTTTAACTACTCCCGAAACCATTTTTATACAACTAGCCATGCATGTTTATATCAAGACAAGGTACTTTTATGAAAATGTGTTCAACATGATCAAAGGTCTATGACTTGCCTTCGATGAAGATTTGAGATGCTTCGGTAGAGGTCGTCGGGTCCAAGAACTTCTCAGAGAAACCGGATTCTACATGTTAAAAAAGAGCCAAATAACAACTAGAGAAACTCCAAATAAAAACCAAAGAACCTACCAAAACCAGAGCTAAAAGAAAGGTACAAAGTTCAGATGAAGATAAAAGTTGGAATCACTCAAGTGGGAGCTTGAACGGTTGAGGTTGAGGAAGGGAAAGGGAGAGTGCTGAGAGGGAAGCAACAAGGAAGAATAAAAGGGTTCCCAGGTGCCTTATATAGGTGAGGGGAAGTCCAAGGAGGGAGACTGGTGCAGGTGTGCAATGGTGCAACAAAGGACGCCGCAATCAATGCACCCAACAAGGGCAGGTGAAGGAGGGAATGGAGGCAAATAGGGGAAGGAGACTAGAGGGGGAAACGAGTACTGTAGAAGTGACAACATTTAATGCGACACAACAACATTTAATGCACAAAGACTTTCACGGCAACAGTGATGTGACAAGAGGAAGGTGAAGGTGAGTAGGGCTGATAGGTGGGGCTTGGTAAAAAACTTGGTCAAAATCAAGAGGGAGGTCCTGAGGAGGAGGAGGGGATTGTTTTTGCAAAAAGGGGTAGTTGCGACCGAGACGGTCGTCTTTGAAAAAAGATCAAGAGAGTGGTCGTGACCCAAAGGGTGATCTTGACTAAGAGGGTGGTGTTCGCAAACAAGACCAAGAGGGTGGTCTTTGCAAAAAGACTAAGAGGGACCTGAGGAGGAGGAGGTCTTGAGGACAAGGAGGTCCTGAGGAGGAGGGGGAGGAGGAGGTCCTGAGGACAAGGAGGATGTCCTGAGGAGGAGAAGGTCCTGAGGACAAGGAGGTCCTCAGGAGGAGGAGGAGGAAAACTTGAGAACCAGCGAACTCCAACAATGCAGGATAAACCAATTCAACTTGATTGAAGTTCGATTAATTCATATTAAATCTCCAAATTTCCAAAATCTCTAGGTTAAACATGAGCAATTAACAAAACCGAATTGTTAATTTTAAACTCAAAAAATTTTAGAAGGCCCGAAAAAATTGGGATGTTGCAAACTTACACCCCTTAAAGGGAATCTCGACCTCGAGATTCGAGCTGACTAGGTAACAGGTGCGGGAACTTGGTCTTCAAGTCCTCTTCGCGCTCCCAGGTGGCTTCCTCTTCTATGTGGTGGCTCCACTAGACCTTGCAAAAATGGATAATCTTGCTTCTTGTCACTCGCTCTGCCACTTTCAAGATCTTGAGGGGCTACTCTTTGTAGGAGAGGTCTTCCTGCAAGTCAACAGCTTCCAAAGGCATTTGCTCTTCGGGCACATGCATACACTTCTTCAACTGAGACACATGGAAGACATCATGCATACCTGACAGCTGAGATGAAAGCTTCAACTTGTAAGCAACTTCTCCTCTTCTATGTAGAACCGAAAAATGTCCAATGTACCTTGGTGCAAGCTTCCCACTTACTCTGAAGCGACGCAATCCTTTGAGAGGTGACACCTTATACACATGATCTCGTGGCATGAAAGCTAAATCTCGATGACGGTTATCAGCATAGCTTTTCTTCCTAGTCTGAGCTGTTCTCAGCTTCTCTCTAATGGACTTAACTTAATCTTCGGCTTCGTTCAGGATATCTGGTCCGAGGACTTGTCCATCTCCTGATTCCATCCAATACAACAGTGTCCTGCACTTCGTTCCATAGAGGGCTTCAAACGGGGACATTTGCAAACTTGATTGATGGCTGTTGTTGTAGGAAAACTTGGCATAAGGTAGCATCCAATCCTAGCTGATCTAGTTCTCGAGAGTGCAGGCTCTCAACAAGTCTTCTCGGATTTGATTCACTCTTTCCGTTTGGCCATCTGTCTGGGGATGGTAGGCTGTGCTAAAATTCAGATTAGTACCCAAAGCGCTGTGCAGCTTCTCCCAAAACCTCGAGGTGAACTGAGACCCTCGACCCGACACAATCTTCTTGGGCACTTTGTGCTGACATACTATCTTGGCCATGTACAGCTCGACAAGTTTGTCTCCGGAGTAGGTGATCTTGATTGGGATGAAGTGAGCAACCTTAGTTAGGCGGTCCACGATCACCCAAATAGAATCATAACTAGCTTTGGTCCTAGGCAAGCTAGTGATGAAGTCTATGCCGACTTCTTCCCACTTCCATCCTGGTATGCTCAGAGGTTGCAAGAGCCCAGGAGGTCTTTGATGCTCGGCTTTAACTCGTTGGCAATCATCACACTGTGCCACATACTCAGTGATCTCACGCCTCATGCTAGGCCACCAGTAGAACTCCTTGAGATCTTGATACATCTTCGTGCTTCCAGGGTGAATGGAATACATGGTTTCATGAGCTTTCTTGAGTATCAACTACTTGAGCTCCTTCTGATCTGGCACACAAATGCGCTTGTCGAACCAAACGGTCCCTTGCTCATCCTCTGAAAACCTTAAGGATTTACCTTTCTTTATGTTGCTCTTGATCTCCTGGATGTCTGCATCTTTGGTCCGAGCCTTCCGATCTAATTTTGAAGAGTTGGTTGCACATCCAGAGCAAACAAGAATCCTTCTTCCACCAATTCAAGCTTGAGCCTCGTAAATTCTTCATGAAGTGTCGACTGACTTTCCTTGATCATTAAAGTATTGCAATAGACCTTCATGCTCAAAGCATCTGCTACAACATTAGGCTTGTCTGGATGATAGTGGATTCCAACATTATAATCCTTGATCAATTTCAACCATCTTCTTTGCCTCATATTAAGGTCAGCCTAGGTAAAAATGTACTTTAAGCTCTTATCGTCAAGCAGTACACTTCACAACATTATCGATGAGGTAATGACGCCATATCTTCAAGGCATGCACTACGGCAGCCAATTCTAAGTCATGGGTGGGGTAGTTGGCTTCGTGAGGTCTTAGCTGACGAGAAGCATATGCCACTACCTTCCTTTCTTGCATCAGGACGTAACCAAGGCCTCAGTAAAGTCAATACGCATTCGCCATTTCCCATTGGCTTTTATAACCATTACAGGATTAGTGAGCCACTCTGGGCAGTCGACTTCACAAATAAACCCAGCCTTGAGGAGCTTATCGATCTTCGACCGATTACGCTTTTCGATCAGTGCAAAACGCCTCGCCCTTTGCTTGACCGCTTTTTTCAAAGCTAAAGAGCTAGCCTATGCTCGACACCTCCACGGGACACCGGTCATGTCGATGCTCCGCAAAGTAACACATCCTGATTTGCTCGGAGGAAGGATATGAGCGACTCTTCCTATTTGAGGCTGAGTCCTTCTCCGACCAGTATTTTGGCGTCTTCTAGAGAGCGCTCTTGTCGAGTAGTACCTCCTTTGTTTGGTCAGAGGGTTTTGGTGCCATCTTTAGTCTTGAGTGCTTGACCTGCATGGTTGGTGGATTAGTTTCTCTGGTCGGAAGTTCGTCAACCAGCTCTAAGCATTTTCGATCACATGCATAAGCTATTTTTTGATCACCTCGAACCGTGATGACACCCTTCGGTCCTGGCATTTTTAAACTCTGATAATCGTAGTGAGTGGCTATCAGGAATTTTGCTAAAGTCGGATGACCGAGGATTGCATTGTAGGCAGTTTCGAAATCCACCACGTCAAATGAAATCCTTTCTGTTCGAAAGTTGTTGGGCCTTCCGAACGTAACCGGTAGGGATAGGTGTCCTATCGGCTTAGTGGTAGAACCAGGGACTATGCCATGGAAGGTATATATTTCATAGGTTTTACCTTGGATTTGGGAATTGCCATATCTTCCAATGCACCCATAAATAAAATATTTAAAGAACTACCCCCAGCTATTAAAACCTGGTTAACCTTACAGTTATTAATAGTAGGCTCTATGACAATAGGGAACCTACCTAGTCGAGTCGAAGGGATGGGGCGCTTCTTTGTCGAAGGAGATTATTGTCTCCAACCACTTGGATGGCTTGATAGTGATTGGAGATTCGTAAGGTTGACCTCCGCCCATGGCTTTGGGATGACGTCTTGACTCGTATGAAGAGGATCCACCAAAGATCACATCGACTGTGTGTTGTGGCTCTTGGTACTCCATTTCTTCATCTCCGTCTTTGTCCTTTTTGGAGCTTGAATCTCCGAGTTCCTGTATTGAGGGGAGTGGACCCTTACCAGCATAATAATCTTCCAGTTTCTTTTGCCAGGCGTAGCAGGTGCGTAAGTCATGCCATGCTTGCTGGTGAAGTGGACACCACTTCTTGTTTTTCTTGTAACCATCGGTTGAAGCTGTTTCTTTGCCTCGACCGGTGTAATCTTTCTTACCCTTGGTAAACTTTCCAGGAATTGCAAGGACCTCCTTATCGTTGGGTTTACGATTTCTCTTTTTCTTGAGAGCCTTCCTTTGCTTCTTTTCCATTTTGATTGGGTTTATAGCTTGGATGACAGAAGATTCTGTAACCTCTAGTATTGAATTACAAACCTGGCTAAACCTTTTGATATACTGTCGAAGAGTTTCATTAGATTTTTGCCGGATTCGGTGAAGATCATCTTCCTTCCCAGGGCGATCGTACATGCCCTGAAAATTCACAATCAGTAGATCACAGAGTTGCTCCCAAGTATAGATTGATCCGACCGACGGGTTGAGTAACCATGACTGAGCAGATCCTTCTAGTACCATGGGTAGATAATTAGCCATCACATTTTCATCACCACCAGCAGCTCTGATGGCGGTGGTATAAATCTGGAGAAATTCTAACGGATTTTGAGTTCCATTGAACTTATCCAAGTTAGCCGATCAGAACCTGTTTGGCCAACGCATAGCTTGGAACCCTGCGGAGAAAGCTCAACAATCTGTAATTGATACATGGCGCCTCCTTTGGAAAGGTGCTGGATTGTAATCGGTTGGAGACCGATTCCTCAAGTTTGAGTGCCGGTGCTCAGGCGTCCCGATTCGGTTGTGGACGTTGGCAGGACGCCTCCGACCGCCTACCTGATTTAGATGGTGTTGAAGATCATCAGGTCCAAGCGATTGTTGCTCTCGATGAAGAGAAGGAGAGGCTTCTTGGAATAACCTTCTCCCATTGTGACTCCTTGGTCAGAATCGTCGAGGTGGTCTTGGTATCGACTGGCTTCCAACACGACCATGATGCCCTCTGCTGAGGGAGGAACGTTGGGATGAAGTCATGGTCTGACTTTGCGAATACCTTCGTTCCTAGTATGCTTCCGTACGCTGCACAGTTTGCTGGAGGATTTCTGATACCTGACCTATAAGTTGGACAAAATCCGGAGTCTTTGCTAAAACAGGGTCAGAGGTATTTAAAATATTCGAACTGCGAGTGTTTCGCATCTACCAAGGTCTTGGAATGTTCTCGTTAGGTGTTCGATGACCTAAACTTTCCCCGACCTCCGTGTTAATCCCTGCCTCGGTCCTTACTCGGGCCGAGCGTAATCAGCGACTAATCGATGTAAGTCCATCGCTCGTTACCTCGCATTTGCCGCTGATCGCTCGCACCATCTCCATCATCATGTGGTGACGAGGCAACGATGGAGGATCGCATACTCGCATTTTGATCCGTGATCTCCGATCGCATTGACCTCGTGCCTCGGTGAGTGATATTCGATGAGCTTCCATCGTAATTGATGGAGAGCCTTCTAGCGCTTCTGCAAGAAGTTTTCACGATGGAGAGTGGTCAGTGATTAGCACCTCCTAAGGTTTTTGTGGTGGTCTCAGCCTGATCCGGTGGACTGCTGATCGTATACTGAGCCTTACAATACCCACTTAGTCTATGACTAGTGGGGGTTTCATCGACACCATTACCAGATGTTGGTTGGCTCCTAGAATTGCCAGAAGCCGTCGGTAAGTACCTGTCAGCCATGACCGTATCGAGAGTACATTGATCCTCGAATTGTGATACTGAGGTTTCATCACCTGTTTTGCCAGTCGGAAGGATCGGGCTTGCAGAGGCCCTTGGGTGCTCCGGGTCGGCCGGAAGCACTTCCTCTAAAACCGCCACCGGTCGTAGCGGTGTATCCTCATCCATCCGATCGATTTCACTGATGTTTGCGATCGACGAACCAGGGGAGGAGGAAGATGATGACATTCCATTTTCTTTCATGGTGCGGATGCATGCGTCCATGTTGAGATCAGAATAGTCCGCCAGGTCGAACCAGTTCTCCTCGTCCCAACTCCCTGCCATAGCCGCATCAGCGATTACGAAAGCAAAGTGGGCGAGGATCTGAGCGAAGAATCTCTTCAAGAAATCTGCGTCTTCTTCCCCACGGACGACGCCAGCTGTCGACGATCGAGTCGTCGATCTTACGAAATAAAAGGAGAAATAGCACGAGACTTCTTGGGAAAGAACGGAACTGCACTTTATTGGTATGAACTGGTTGTTACAGGGGGTGCCTATGATTAGGCGGTGGACTATATCTAATTACACTGAGAGTAACAATTGCTAGTTTACTATATCAGGCTTGAAACATGAATCCAATGCTAATGCCTATGCTTCAGTTTGATCCTCTCTCTGACTCCGATTGCTCCATATTTAAATAACTTCTGAAGAGGTGGCAGTTACTCCTGGAGAGACGCCTATTGTGAAGTGATGCGACTGGTCGGAGCGAGGTGACTGTTCATGAAATATCAACTGTTCTATGGTTGAGTGTCTGTGAGACACTCAACCGTATGGTAGTTGTTGTCCGTGTTCGTGGTTATATAGCGTCGTGTGGCATGGAATATATGACATGTGTTCAATTCATCACACGATAAAGCATATTCCTAGAGTTTGATCTAGAGATACTAGTTCATAGCTTTTACGAGTAGTTACCTGGTCGGAGGCTAGGACCTCTCCCGACCAGGGTACCCATTCAAGTAACCTCTGGAATCCTTACGACCAGTGAGGTCGTTAGCCTTAGGGGTTACGACCATGAAGACGTACAACCTTTTATCATGTATTAAAGAAATACATGGTGATTTTAATCCTCGTCAAGCCCCGGGTTGGTGCCTGTGTTTAAGTTAGTGTTAGGTTGGTGCCTACACTAGCTTTATTAATTTAGTTAAAACTCAATTTTTAGATATTGTAAAACTTGAGCTTTTGAACTTAGCTATTGTATTTAAAATGTCAAATATTGTTTTTACACAAACAACCCTATAAGCCTTCATTTGATAATATCTATGCATGCATTAACTCTATTATGGGTGTAACTTGCAAAATACATTTTTATACTCACCCTTGCTTAATAAAATGTTGTTTAGAGGAGAAGGACTTTGTCAGTGTTGAGGATCTCGACGACTAGGCCGCTACCCCAGTTGATTGCCTGTGGCAGATTTGCTGGGCTCTACTACTTTTTCTTCATCTTCCGCTGTGTTCTTTTATTGTGGCTTGTAAGTCATTCTTGTAACAAACTCTGATAATTATTAATCAAGTTGTGTTAATTATGGATGTTACTATATTTGTTAATTGTGTACACTCGCTACTGTTCCAGGGTCTAGTATAGAATATACAAAGGATTTGGGGGTGTTACTCTTGGGTCTGACACGCGACGAGGTGGCTGGCGGCGAGAAGAAAGGTGGCAATGAGATCCGGTCAACGACAGCGACGGTGCTCCGGTAGTTCTCCATTGAGGGAGACATGCACACGGCATAGAACGTGTGACGTCGATGCCGAGGGTGGAGATGACGTCGTTGGATCGTCTTCGATGGCGGCAGAAACAACGGCAAAAAGAGTTGCGTCCAGTCGTCTTCAATGTCGATTTGCGGCGGCGTGCGAGAGAGGCGCTAAGGGTTTGAGGGGAGGATGAGTGGGGCATTGCGATGCCGGTGCTCTCTATTATAGGGCAAGGGGGGCATCGAAGAGGCGTACGATGAACGGTGGCTGAGACAGAGCGGTGGAGGAAAATCGGGGATTGGGGGCGAGAAAGGAACGCGCAAGGGCCGAAATGGGCATGGTGAGGATTTAAGGAAGTAATGGCAGTGAAATCGCGGGGAATCCAGGTGTAATCACCCGATTTTGGATGGTCTTGCACGGTGGTAATGGCGGAAGTGAGTGGTGTCAGGAGGAAGAAGAAAAGGAAAGGGGAGAGGGTCGCTAATAGGTAGGCCCCAGAGGCAGTGAGAGAGAGGAAAGGAAAGGGAGAGAGAGGGATAGTTGCAGATGGCGAGGGCCCACACGGCAGTGAGGGGATGGTGGCGTGCGGGAGAGTTGGGCGGCAGGCGGAGTTGGGCCGCGATCGAAGCGGGCTGAGCGTGGAAAAAAAGGAAAAAGGGAAATGGGCCAGGGAGATTCGGCTCAGGGCAAAATCCAAATTTTTGAGGGTTTACAAATTTTAGAAATTGAGAGAAATTAAATAGGCATTTAGAAAATAGCAAATAGAGTTAAAAATTATGAAAAAATTCACAAAAAATTCCTAATTTATTTTGAATTTAGAGAAAAAAAATTTCAAATTAAAATTGGTATTTAGCTTGGCAAATAAATTTATTTTTTACTTCAAAATAATAGGGAAAAACCTTTTTAAAATCCTAAATATTCAAGGAAAACAATTAATTTTTCTAATTGGAAATGAAAATTTGGGTTGTTACATCAAGGTCCTTAATATTTGCAAGTTCAAGAGCTAGACTATCTACTTGCAACTCTAAGTCCTTAGCTCTAGCCATGATCAATTCTAACGCCTTGTCATGGCTAAGAATTTGCTCATACATCCCTTCACAACGCATAGAGAGGATTTCATAGGAAGGAGGTACCTCATCGGTGTCGTCGTCGACGGAGTCGGCCATGAAGCACATGCCAGTGAAGTCCTTCACCTTGCCCTTTCCCTTGTCCTTCTCTCGAGGGATCTCCTCCTCCTTGTCCTCCTCTCTATCAAAGCCCACGTCGCTAAAGGAGTGATCTCCAAAAGTGGTAAGGACCCAGTGAGCAACCTTCACAAGCATGGCGGCAACGAACTTCGCCTTGCTCCCTTCAGGCTTGCTCCAAGCAGGCTTCTCCTCCTTGTGGTTGCTCTTTCCCTAGAGCTTGGGGCTATTTGACCGAATGTAGTAAAGCTCACCACATTCATAGGAAGTCACCGGACCTCCTCTCTTCTTGTTCCTCACAATGTTTTCGGTCCATGTAAACTTTTTGGCTAGGAGGGCTAAATCATGCTCAGGGATAGACTTGAGTTCTTCTTCACTGATTGCAAAAATACATGCAAGAGAGAAATCCGAGAACTCAGAGAAGCCATCAAGAGACTTCTTGATAGGGTCAGCTATTGTAACATCTCAATTTTAGACTTGTGTTTCAAATGTAAGAAAATGAGTAGAAATTAAAACTTTTTCGTACATCATGTATTTCCTGTTGTACCAAACAATTCTTGTACAAGGAATTATGGAAATACAAAGTCACAAGTCCTTTTGATCCAAATTTTGATCTTCCAAAAATAAAATCATGTCAAACATTGTTATCATCCTCTGGAAATATTTTTCCCAAGTTCTAGAGATGATTTGTGACCCCTCTAAAAAATCTCACAATTTTTATAAATTGTTTGAATATTTTAGAGAGCAGTCAAACCTGTTTGACTATCAGTCAAATCACAAATCAGAACCTTGCAAAAATTTTGGAGGAAAATGTGCGACATGAAAACCTTTGAAAATTTTACACAAGGGCAATATTTGAGTCAGCAAGCTCCTGTAAAATTTTCAGAATTTTTGGAGTCAATTTGCTACCTCAAATAAATCCTCAAAAGTCTTTGCTCTTTTTGAAAACCAAATCTGTTTTGCACTGTTGCTCGGGTCCGAGTCAGACTCGGGTTCGGGCCAATTGATCTGGTCGAATCAACTAACCGCACCGGACCCTCTTTATAAACCCCCATCCTTTTCCAACCGTTGGATCGAAATCCAACCGACCAGATTGAGTATGACATTCGGACTGTCCAACGGGCATATTCAATCATGGTCGTCCAATTTGAATCTAAAGGCTCAGGATCTCCTTTGATGGTTTTAGAAGCACCAGAGCCCTGAAATCTCAGCCGTCCACGATTAATCCAACGGCCGACAATCACCCAAGTATATTTTCGGTCGTCTCCTACCTCTAGGTCGTGCGTGAATAGTACCGAGGGCATGGGAATGTCTTTTCGTGCTCCCTACGGCCGCCCTAGTCGACATTAAGAGTTGTGGGGCAGGTGTTCGGCCGAGCCATACCCTAGACCATCATCGACCACCTTTTCCTTGTCGGCCATGACTTGTGCTTTGTGCAATGTCTCCCGAAAAGCTCTTTTGGCAAAACCCTAGTGTTCCCAAGCTTTATAAACACTCTTATTACCTCCTGGTGTTCCTTTATACCACCCTCCAGCTCCACTTTCAATTTTGGAGTTCAATGCCCCCAAATCCGAAAAAGGCACCATTGTTGACCTTTGAAGCTTGTGGTGTTCTTAGTGCTCCAGTGGTTCTCCCCCACAAATTTTTGCACCATTTCTACCTCCTTACCATCTTGAACATATCCCCTCACTTAATTTTGGATTTGATTCGCAGGATCTGTCCAATTTGGGGTTTGTTCAAATTCGGCTGTAATTGGTCATCTTCTTCCTCAGCTCCGGTGAGTGGCCCATTTTGAAATTATTCGCTCCTGTAGACTCTGTGAACCTTAATGAAGCTATATTGATGCTTTGGTACCACTCATCTTGCTCAGGGTGCCATTTTTCACCTTTCTTCCCCTAGTCCGGTGAGCCTCCTCCAGGAATAAGCTACTCCGGCCAACTTTGAAGCTTCCCTCCTTTAAGGTAACTCCTTATTAGTCCCTAGAGGCAATGGCACCAGCTTCGTTGGACCGCAGTAGTGCATTTTGCTAATTTCGTATTTAGCAGTTCATGCTCCGTTTTCATTTCCCAGCTAGCCGTCGTTTAGAGCCACCACCGCCGGCGAGGTTGTCACCATTAGGTTTATGGTGCTATTGCGAGTCCATTCCTGTTCTTGGTTGGCGCCGCCGTGGCCGGAGCTGTCGGCGGTAAACCGTTGATCACACTCGGGAGTTTGCCGGCAAAAACTCCCGTGTTCGTCATTTTATTAGGACACAATTAAGTCCAATGATTGTTAATCGTCGGGGAGCTGATCTTGTCTTAAAGCCACGCCCGTGAGCCACTGTCTCGTGGGCCTGAGTCCTTAAAACCTCGCGGGCGATTCCCACGCTCCTTTAATGGTTAAGGCCAGTATTTATTGAGTCTTGCTGTTATCGCTATCGGAAAAGTTGTTCCTTAGTCACTTGCACGTGGGCCTCACCCTACTGTTGTCGGATTCTAAGTCCCCTCTCAGACCACCCTCACGACCTCCTCGGGCTAATCTTAGTCGTTCACGACCTCTCCAGAATTAGATCTGGGCCTCAGGTCTTGTTCCGAAAAATCTTAAGTACCAGGTCCACCCCGTAGTTAAATCTCAGCCGTTTAAGATCACCTCGGGTTAGATCCATGCCGTATGACCCTTTCTACGAAAACGTTAAGTTGCTGGACCTCCACCGAGGTCCTCTTTGCAAAAAGACCACCCAGGTCAGTTTTTGCAAAGACCACCCCCCGGATCTCCACCAAGGTCCTCTTCGTAAAAGACCTCCCCTGGTTATTTTACAAAGACCACCCCAGGACCACCTCAGGGTCCTCTTTACAAAAAGACCTTCCCTGGTCATTTTTATACAGACCACCTCAAGACCTCCCACTGGTCCTGTGTTCGGAGGAGCTAAGTCACAGGACCTCCCTCGGTCAGATCTGGACCGTTGACGATCTCCCCGTGGAGATCTTAGCCGTCCAGACCTCCCCCACCTCGATCTGGACCGCCCAGGACCTCCCCAGTTCCATTTGAGCCGTCCAGATCTCCTCTCGCTAAAACCCCGCTGCATCGGACCTCCCTCGAGTTGATCTGGATCGTTCAAGACCTCCCCTAGTAGATCTTGACCGTTCCGACCTCCTCCGATTAAATCCTTCACTTAAAGTCCTCCCCGGTAAATCTGGATCGTTGAGATCTCCCCCGAGAAATCGTAGCCGTCGGGACCTCCTCGGTGGACTTAAGCCGTAGGACCTCCCCGTAGAGATCTCGACCGTCAGGACCTCCCCCGAGAAATCCTAACCGTCCAGACCTCCTCCGTGGGTTTTGAAGTTCTAGGACCCCCCTAGTGCTCGGGACCGCCAGATCTCGATCTGACGGCCACGACCTCCTAGGTGCGCGAGGAGCTCCTCTTGCGTGCGCTGTGAGCCCATCTCATCGGGACTGTTAGATCTGATCTTAGCGGCCACGACCTCCCCGTTCTCTCCAGTTCTTTTGGACCTCCCCGAGAGCTCCAATTTTCAAAGTATTCCAGTGTTTTAAATTTCTAAAGTGTATAACTTTGTCATTTTAGCTCCTTTTTGATTGATTCAAATTTCATTAGCTCCGAAATAAAATGAATTATAATCTGAGGATGCATTTAATCTCTTTCGTGAGAAAATGATATGTGAGTTAACTTGCTTCAACCTAAAATGTTGTCTAGAAACTCATTAAAAGTTATAAAATGCATAACCTTTTCTCTGTTTTTCCATTCTGAGCAAACTAAACTTTGTTAAAATCCCTCTGGTAATGTCCTTTAAATTAGCATAGGTTTTGTTCATGTTAGTGCTTCTGCAAAATGAAATATGCTAGTTGTACAACTTAAGAAAATCTTAACTAATTCATTTTAACTCCAAATTGTGCAAACTCAGTTTTGCTGACCTTAGGATGACATATTCTACCTACCATAAAAATTTCAGGCTTTAGATCACTCCATAAATTTATGGCATGAACAGTAACAGATAGGATTTTAAATTGAATTTAGGGGCTGAGAGAATTTAGTTTTGCCATAACTTTTTCATACTTAGTCCAAATGAAGTGATTCTTGTTTCTAAAATTGTATAAAATCATAATCTTGCTTCTGTATAAATTTTATGGTAATCGGAGAACTTTTGCTGTTGAGTTTCATTTGGTGTTCTTGTTCTTATTTGATTATCGCCTTTTCGCGTTAGGTTCCGAAGGAATTATTGTTTACGTGAGTGAATCCTCTACAGCAAGAAAGTGATCTACCGCAAGGCAAGCAGTGTAACATCATTTGATCATATTGCTCCTACTACTTTTAAATTCTAATATCTTGTTTGCAAAACCTAAGTATGCATGCTTCTTGTGTCAAGATTTATTTTGTCGATTAGAGGTAGCTAATCCCATTGCATGGTTGCCCTTAAATTGTTTATCCCCTGCCACAAAACATAAGTTATTAATATCGCTGGTGAATTAGAGCCCGGTGATTTAATTATGCTCTTTTATTGTCTTTACGGTGTCATGCTTAGAATGCTTAGGTACCGGTAGAATTGGGCGGTTATCGACTTAGTCGATAACTTTGATCACATAAACTTATTATAATCTTTATGTTTCAGTGTTGAGTTAGAATTATTTGCAAAAATCAAAACTGAAAACAAAACGGATTTGAACTTGGGCACAATGGTTAGATGGTGTGAATTTGGGTGTGACTGGAAT
The DNA here is from genome assembly GCA_036346255.1 of Ampelocalamus luodianensis. Classification (NCBI taxonomy): domain Eukaryota; kingdom Viridiplantae; phylum Streptophyta; class Magnoliopsida; order Poales; family Poaceae; genus Ampelocalamus; species Ampelocalamus luodianensis. The sequence continues at coordinate 42,555,824 of CM070629.1, forward strand.
CGTGCTCGGGTCAATTAAGGGCCGAGCATCTTGTTAGTATCTGTTATCCAGGCAATTTGTGCGTGCTAACCACACTAGAGGGAAATGGGACCTCTCTTGACTAAGTACTTTGGGAGGTGTTAATTATGAGCTGGTCGGTGGGTGTGTTAAAAATGTGTGTGTGTGTGTGTGGTGTTGGGAGGGGAGCATTAGCAGACCGGTTAGGCTGTTTAATGTATCATTATCCCCGTGGGTTGCGGCTCTTAATTAGCATCATTCATTGGAAATGTCTCGTAGGACTTAGCCGTGCCTGCATACCAAAGGAAGTATGCTAACCGTGGCTGGTGGAAAGGCGGTCTGAAGTGTGGGTACATTGGTACACCCCTGCAGGGTTAAAATTATTCGAATAGCCTCGTCCTAGGTTATGGACACGCTTGGGTAAGCTTTTCAAGAGTTAGACTATGACATGGGTGGTACGAGTGGGTAATTCGTGCTATTGTTGTGATGGCTATTGGGTTAGTCATCTCCAGGTTGTGGTTATTACTTATTGTATCGTTGTTATTTATGCAAATAAAATTTAGATTGTTAAACAGCCTTCAATCTATTATCTATTGCAAATAAAATCTACTTTATGCTGAAAATCAACCTTGAGCCTTCTCCCTTGATGAAAGCCTGCATATAGTAGTAACTAGGTTTTGTTACCTGTAAGTCTTGCGAGTACATTTTTGTACTCATTTGCTTTGCTTAATTGTTGCAGAGGAAGAGAAAAGTTGATCCCCAAGGGATTGGCTTTTGTGAGTATCGCTGCGGTTTGGACGACTAGCTTGGCGGCCCAGTCGGTTGCCCTGTGGTTATGTGGCTAACCGGTTGGTTTTGTTTTAGCCATCTTATGGCACTTTTGCTTCCGCTATTATTGAATACTTGTTGTTATTTGGCCAGTCGCCCCTTTGTTGTAATAACTTTATATTATGTATGTCTTCTGCTAGACTCGTTGTATTGTGATGTATGGAATTGATGCATGATTTTGTAACGGGGTGTATATACTGCATTTCTGGGAAGTATACATATCTCGAGACTTGATTTATTTGTTTTGTGATGCTAGGGTCAATGGAAGGCTAAGCATTACAAGTCAAATAAATCGGGGTCCTCACAGCTACCAAGGCCATGTTCTTGTTCTTTGGAAGATCAACCCTCTTGTTCTCATGAGTCTTGAGCTTTGCTATAGAGCAGCTCTAAGGTGAGATTAGACAAGTTGACGTTCTCCTCAATAGCAGTAGCCTTCATCTCCCACTCCTTGGTGTTAATTGCAGGTGAGAGGTGAGTTGAATTCTCGGATTGGCAATACTCGATGTCGACCGCTCTCAATTGATTGAGCACCTTGTTCAAGCGAGTGAATACATCATCGATGCTCTCTCCATGACGTATTTCGAACTTGTTGTATTCTCGCTTAAAGACTATTTGACATACTTGCTTGATTTGGGACGAACCTTCATGGTAGGTCTCAAGGGTGTACCAAATCTCATATGCGGTCTCAAGGTCAGATCCTATCATACTTCTGTCTACCAAGCCCGACATATATGAGATTCTTTGCCTTATGGTTGTTAGCCAAGATGGGTACAAAAGCCAGCGTAGCAATCTCGGGCAAGATGAGCGGAGCTTGAACAACCTCCCATATGGCTTGACCTTCGCTCTGAAGGTAGACACACATGCGATTCTTCCAATAGGCATAGTCAAGCCCATCGAAGCCATGCGGTTTGGTGGAGTACTTCTCCATCGCCAAGTTCAGTGACTGGTTAAGATCAATAATGAACTAACCTGGCTCTAATACCACTTGTTGGACTAAAAGAGTGATTAGGAGGGGTGAATAGGAGCACTATCGCATTTTCACCTTGATCGGATTCAACTCAATTCTTACTCCAATAGCTATGAAAGTTATGAAGACCAAAGTACAAGCACAACAAAAGTTTTGTACTGAATCCAATCGAAACCCCGAAGCACAACAACCAAAAACACATAAAACTCAAAGAAAAGTGAGTTGGGCGGTCCAACCTCTCAAGATGGGTGGTCTAACCGATGGCCAACCAGTTAGACCACTCATAGAGGGCGGTCTGTCCTTCAGCACGATGAACAGTAAAATAACCACTAATTCAAAATCGCAAATTGACTCAACTTTTGATCTGGGGATCCAAATCCCCTCAAATTTTAATCATACCTCATCAAGATGACCAGGAACCTATTCTAATGGATTGTTGGGAAGATCAAGGAAAAGTTCTAGGAATTTCATAGATGAGGAAAGGAGGGCACAAGAATCTAGGTGGTTGGTTAAGCATTACAAGCCAAATAAACTGGGGTCCTCACAAAGTTGGTATCAGAGCCATCCTGACTGTAGTAACCCAAACATGATCATCCTTAGGATGTTTTGCAAAAGTTTATTTTCGAAGTAACAAATAGTTTATGAAATCTTAAGTAGATTATCATATTTTACTCCTTATTTATCTTAGCTTTCTACTCTCATCTTGCTCTAATTTGAGTTTTAAAATTTGATTCCTCTCTTTCCTTTCAAAAGGTAGTTAATTATCGGTTAAATTGGTTTGGGAGAACCCTGAGAGTTGTAACCTAAAAGTGTTGGCTGTCTGTTAATGGAAAATTGAAACTTCTGGAGCTGAAGACTTTGGCCAGGGACTTAAAGAAGAAAGTCTGAACAGCCAGCTAGTGGTTAGTGCGTAGGATTGGAAATGAGAGGATAACCAAACTTGTGGGGATAAAAGGGTAATATGTAATATGAGTTAGCTAAATGCCTAACCTTTTCTTAGATGATTTTTACCTTGCTTTCTAGCTATATTCTGAAATTGTCTTCCTAAAACTGATTGCTCGTTCTCCCATACGAGTTGGTCATATTAGGGAAGTTGATATTGTGAATTGCGACCTTGCCTTGTTGTTGTAAACTTTTAGAGTTTATTTTGTAAAGTGGATGTTTGCTTTCCATATTTTCTGTTATAAAATTGTTACTAACTTACTTGGTGGAACAGATGGTGGAGGAACCCGTAGTGGTCGGAATCACCTATTGGTTCGATGAGGAGCTTCCTTCCTCCGACCATGGCCGAGGTTCTCGCCAGATCGAGCGGAATCGTATGGATCAGACACGGATTCTGGAGGTCATCGCGAGGAACACCTCAATTCCCGCGGGTGCCTCGGAACCTGGAGGTGGTGGGCACTAGTCTCGTGGGGGACTCGCGGAGTTCCTCCGTACGCAGCCACCGACTTTCTCCCGGTCTGAGGACCCACTTGACGTAGATGATTGGCGCGCCCGTTGAGCGAAGCTCAACATCGCCGCTGCCGAGCGGAGAAGGCATTGTTTGCATCCCACCAGCTTGAGGGTGCACACTCTCGTGATGGGAGAACTTCCTCGCCATGCAGCCCGCTGGCCATGTGGTCACATGGGAGGAGTTTCACACTGCTTTCCGTCGGGCTCATGTCCCCGCCGGTCTTATGAAGTTGAAGAAGAAGGAGTTCCTCGCGCCCAAACAGGGACGCAAATCTGTGACTGAGTACCTCCATGAGTTCAACCATTTGGCGAGGTACGCTCCTGCTGAGGTCGCCACTGATGAGGCCAAGCAGGAGAAGTTTATGGAGGGCTTGTCTGAGGAGCTGCAGGACAAGCTCTCTATTGTGGACTTTGCTGACTTCCAGACCTTGGTGGACAAGGCTATCGTTGCCGAGCACAAGGCGAAGGCGCTGGGTGAGTCCCGCAAGCGCAAGTGGGAGGCTCAGCGATCTGCGCAGGCCAGCCTCTTCCGTCCCCGTGTTGGGCCTGCACCAGGGGCCCGTTCTTTGGCTTCACCACCGCCGAGGCCGCCGCACCAAGACACCGCCCCGCAGCCGTGATTCGGCCACGCACTGCGCCCAAGAGCAGGTGGCCCCGAACCCGCCGCCGAGGTCACTTGTTTCCACTGCCACAACAAGGGCCACTATGCGAATAGTTGCCCTCAGAAGATTGGAGCGGCCCCTCGTCCTAATGGAGGACGCGGGTAGGGGAGTGTGTCACCCACCTGACGAGAAGATCATCCAGAAGACCCAGGGTGTGGGGAGTGGCCGAGTCAACCATATCTTGGCTGAGGAGGCTCAGGAGGTGCCTGATGTTGTGTTGGGTACACTTCTTGTTAATTATCGCTCTGCTGCAGTATTATTTGATTCAGGAGCTTCGCATTCTTTTATTTCGAGATCATTTGCTGCTGCTAGTGGTCTTCACTATGTTCCTTTGGGGTACCTTTACTTATTCGCTCTCCGGGGTCGGAAATGAGAGCTGATCAAGAATGCCGGAATGTTCCCATTGAAGTCAAAGGAGTGAGATTCTTGGCAAATCTTATCTTGCTCAACTCAGCAAGCCTGGATGTGATTCTTGGCATGGATTGGTTGTCCCAACACTTGGGACAAATTGATTGTGCCAGGAAGATTGTCTATCTCACCAGCCCCTCAGGCAAACTGGTTGGGTTTTCACCGCAGCTGCAAGGGCCGCACCTTTGTGCACTTGAAGCAAAGCCAGCCTTGGAGATTCAGGATGTCCCCACGGTTTGCGACTACGTGGATGTTTTTCCCGAAGAATTGCCTGGGATACCTCCAGTTCGAGACATTGAATTTGTCATTGAGTTGCTGCCCAGTACTGCTCCAATTTCAAAGGCGCCGTACCGGATGCCTCCCAATGAGTTGGAAGAGTTGAAGAAGAAACTAGGTGAGCTTCAAACGAACGGTTTTATCCGTTCTAGCTCATCTCCTTGAGGTTGTCCAGTATTCTTTGTGAAAAAGAAGGACAAGACTTTGCGCATGTGTGTTGATTACTGTCCGCTTAATGAGGTGACGGTGAAGAACAAGTATCCTTTGCCACACATTGATGATCTTTTTTATCAGTTGACTGGAGCCCAGGTATTCTCCAAGATTGACTTGGGGTTGGGATATCATCAAGTCAGGATCAGGGTTGAAGATATTCCGAAGACGGCTTTCACTACTCGTTATGGTCTTTTGACTTGACTAATGCTCCCGCTTTGTTCATGAATCTTATGAACTCAGTATTCATGGAATACATGGATAAGTTTGTGGTTGTAACACCCCAGGACCCACATTACCCTGGAATGCCACTAACCACTCTACAGCTGAACATAAGCAGAAGCAAAAACAACTAATGGACACAATAATAACGGATAGAGTTCAATAAATTAAATCAACTACTAGCAATTTAATCCAAGAGTAGTCCACAAATTCATCATTAATAAATCAAAAGAACACTCGCGAATAGCTAGTCATTAGGCTAGTTTCCTCTCAACTTTATTACAAAGATAAAACTATGAATTGAGTGCAAAATTGTGGTGCGCTCTACCCATCCTGTGAATGCTTAAGAATCACCTGAAATGGGGAAAGAAACAACAAGGGTGAGAAAAATCTCAGCAAGTAAATTGATTAATGTGTTATTCAGATAACAAGCAAGCTACATCACAATTTATAATATTGCATGACCGCAACCACATTCCACTTTCTCATTCAATAAACCACATGGACTAACATGAGTCCTGCGTCATAAGATTTCAAACATTGGCATAAGTATGCATTTCCTCCATCCACAATTTTAATGCAAATGCATGCCATGCTCCACTCGCACTCTTACCCATCAAGGTAAGAGTGTGCATCGTACACGGCAATGTACGATGTCAGCACTGCACGATCGCGCCATAAGCGGCGACATCCACAATGCAATGTCATGATATGTTATGAATAATATGATACTCATAAACCACATAAGTGTCATCTTCATAAGGGCACCAACAAGATCAACTTATACTACTACCACATAGTCACTATGGAAAATATATCCATGATCCACATTCGCATCTAAAGCAACCACCTCATGACTACACGCAAGATATCCAAAGTAAAACATTCAATTATTAATTGCTGTTATCACCTCATTTGTAAGTCAACCAACCATGGCATAATACTTCAAAATACGAGAATCATAAAGATTGCAAGTAGTAAGAACAACCAATTAAACGGTAGTAACACTGCTACAATTACTTGCCTTCCACGATGCGACGCGTTAGCCGGCAAAGATGATACTCCTAAACCCGAGGCTTCACCTCCTAAACAAGTAAAATAATTTCAATAAGGACATAATATACCCAGCGCTACTAATCGGCATTCTACACCGCTTCCCTGATGTCTCAAGTCGAGTTTTCAAAGCTGAAACTGAAAAACAACGTTTCCTGCCATATACCGTTTCTGGACAGCAGCACGGTAATTGACATAACTCATGAACTGGAAGTCGAAAAGAGGTAAACCCAATTTCTGTAGATTCTTAACTGACTAATCTACAATACTCTAGTTGACACGATAATCCAATTCGGCCAAAATAACAGGCTAACCATTGTTTGAACTTTCAGTACAGAAACTGCCTACACATTCGAACAGAAAAACTAAAATGACCATAACTTTTAATAGGTAACTCCGAATTGATCGTTCTTTATCAATATGAAAAGGTTATCGAATTATATACAATAACCTAGTTGTGTGAACTTTCAGATTCTACCAATTTCCCTTTCATATTTTAGGAAATAACCAGACAGATTATTCTCATTAGATTTCTGGCAGCAAATACTAAAACGATCATAACTTTTGACTCAAACCTCGGAATTGAGTGATCTTCATGGCTACTGAAAGATAAGAACCAGACCTACAGAACTATAGGAGATGGACAACTCAAATTCGGCCTCTAAGACCCCGCAACAGTCCACGCAACCTTCTGGACAGATTTAAGTTTCTACTCGCAGCAATGCGATCTAATAAAAAATGAACCAAAACACATCTACCACTAATCAAACGATGAGGCCCGGCATTCGTTACCCTTGCAGCAACCAGGATGTAGGCGGAAAAACGTTGGAGAAGACGATCTTCCTCCTCCTCCTTTCTCTCCTTCTTCTACCTCCGATGGCGGTAGCAAGGAGCGACAAAGGGGCGACATGGAGGGCGAGGCAGCAGGGGGAGGAGGGTTGCTACAGTGGCGTGCGATGCATCAGAGCTGTGTGCTACAGTAAAAGACCTAGGGTTTTGTTGGCCCTTCTTAAACCAACTTCCTACTTGGGCCAAACAAGGTGTGCCAAAGCCCAAGATTAATTCTCCTCTAAAAATCTGATTTCTCTTTAATTCTGTTAAATACCTTTCTCATTTCAATTAATTCTCTAATGTTAAACAGATATTACATAATCGCTGATGATACTTTCCTTGTTAGGAGAAATCTCTCTCTAAACTATATTGCACTCGAAAATTGAATAAATTTCTCTCTCCAGAATAATACATTCTCTCAAATTGATATTCGGGTATTACATTCTACCCCTTAAACAGATTCGACCAATCCTCACACAACACTACGTGAAAGAACAACCTGGCGAGAACTATCAACGGTAACCACGATCTCAAGTGAACAAATCCAGATAACGCCACGCATACGAAACTCCAACTCCCAAGTGGCCTCTCTCTCGGACTAGCTAGACCACAACACAAAGACGTACAATGACATTTGTCCTATCACTCAACCCAACCTTTCCAGGTACACTCATCAGAGGAGGATCGAGGGTAAGACCTTACTCGATGGTGTAATACCCCCAAAAGTATTTGAACGGACTTCCAGGAGAGATTTAATTGTGAGTTAAAGGATTAACTGTTTAGAAGTCGATTTAGAGGCGAACCTTTTGGGAGTTAATTAATTAGGCAACCATCGAGGGGTTTTCGATTTGCTAGACAACCTGGGCCCCGGCCACGCGGGAGGCCCGTGGTGGGCTGGCCGGCCAAGGCCCAAGAGGGGGCACAAACCCTAGCCCCTCCTCCTCCAAGCCGCAGCCCCCCCTCCCCTTTCCTCCCCAACCGGCCGCCACTTTCCCCACCACCTCCTCCCTCCTCCACCTCCTTGCGCACCTCCCCACCTCCTCCACCTCCATTGCTGCTGGCCAAAAGGAAGGAGAAGCTCCATTGCAGCCGGTCAAGGAGGAAAAAGAAGGGAAAAGAAGAGAAGGGAGAAGAAGAGGGAGAAGAGAAGGAAGAGAGGAGAAGGAGGATCGTCTTCGGGGGTTTGTTCGTCATCGTCCAGCACGTCGTCAAGGGTAACGACGGGTTTCTTGTGTTGAGTGATAGTCATTAGAAGCGTTTGCTAGTAGATCGATTGCATCGGTTAATTTCTATTCTCTGTCCAATTTTGTCCAGTAGCTTGCGCGACCGATTTCATGTGGTTAGAAGTAGAATTAGGAGTTTGGATCTCCTAGAGAGTTGTAGATTATGTTCTTAGCTTTCAGTGGCCACCAAGATCACCCAAATCCGATTAACGATCAGGAAGTTATGATTTTTTTAGTATCGCTGCTCTGTTATTCTGTCAGTTTTGAACAGTCTGTAGAAAATGGGATGAATCTGCTAGTTAAAGTCAAAATCAGAGGACCTCAATATAACGAAAAATGTGGGTAATTTCTATACCTTTTCATAGAGATAAAGAACACGAGATTTGGACTTTCGTAGCAAAAGTTATGGTGGTTTTAGCGTACTGTCTAGAGAACCCGACGAGAATTCTGTTGTCTGATGATTGGTTTGATAGGGGAAGTTAATGACAGAATCAAAAGGGCTCCCCAACTAGGTTTATTTAGGTAATTCGATTAACTTTTCAGAAAGTCTAAGAGCATCTTAATTGAACTCCTGAGCAGAAAGTTATGTATTTTAGAATTTGGTTGTTTTCAGTGAGCACAAAAACGATCGCTAGAAATTGGAGGTTTTGTTAACGCTTGGGAGTTTAGTGAGATCAATTGTGTTGTTATTTATGCTCTTGGTCCAGCGTGTTGGTCTTAGATTGGGATACCTTTATGTTCAGGTGGGAGCGCGGTTCCGGGGCAGCACCTCTTCGCGTCCACCGCTCTCGCATGGTTAAGGCAAGTATTCGGGTTATAGCGTATTTTGGTTGTATGATATGATCGTTGTGATTGCTTGTTGTAGCCTTGCACGAATGTTAGTGTAATGAGTTTTCCTTTTATCTTGATGAATGCAAACTATGGTTAATGTTTCCCTTGAGCGTTGCTAAATCTTACATGATGTTATGTACATGTTAAATTCACGGTATGAAAGACGGGTATGGAGCATTTGCATGTTTCAAACGTGTTGGAGACTTGGTCATGTATGCATGTTTTGATATATGATAGCAAAGTAAGGTTGCTTACATGATAATGAGTATATGATGTATTCCTGTTTATGAATATGTTATCATGGTGCATATGCATGTGGAGAGCATACAGGTGCCCTGGTCACGTGGTGATCAAGCACATTCAGTTGAGGTCCCCGTTATGTAGATGACGGGCTTGAGGTCCTCACATTCGTGGAGTGTGGGCTATGAATAAAAGAGGTCCCCATCATTAAATTGATGGGCAAAGGTCCCTATACATGTGGTGTATAGGCTTTTGGTCCCTGTGCCAGAGGGCACAGGCAAGGGTATACAGCGACGGTTGTATACCCCGCATTACCGGTAAAATGCGAAAAGAGATAAAGTTAAAAAGGTGCATTGCATTGGTTGCATTCACATGAGCATGAAGGCTATACTTTGGTGCATTGTTTATCTTGGATTATTTGATGCTATGAATGTTAACTTGCTTAGCCTTGTTGGTACTTCTTGAGTCTTTGGGCTCACTCTTGCTTTGATGTGTTTTAGGTACAACCGCAAGACCAAGCATGCATGGGAGGGAGTAGATGTTTGGATGCACGCACTACCACTCAATCTTAAGAATTACTTATGGATAGTTTGAGTTTGATTAACTGTAATAATGAGAATAGCAAGTTTTGGTTATGTTTATGAGACTATCTGCATGCTTGAATGAACTCGATTATGATTATATTGATAATTGCCTTGATTAATTTTGGAACCTCGGTATAGTTGACTATACAAAGGAGGTTTTGTCGAGATTTTGTAATTGGACTTAGTTTAACCTAGTTTAATTTAATTTTAGTAGCATTTCGTGCTCAATGCCGAAATGGGTGTTACTGATTGGTATCGAGCGGTTGTAGGTCCGTGGTGACTAGATTATTTAAAATTGCTAATGTTAATCAACTTAAAAGTTTGACACATGGTGCACATGAGGATGGGATGGGTCAATCATTGCATTTACGTTTCGTTATATCGTTTTGATTATTCTTGATATGAATTGAGTTTGGCTGCTTATTAATTAATTATTATGATTATTATGAGTGGGATTAGTCGTTGTTGAGAGGTTAAGGTCGTGGTTGTGACCTGTGGCTTTACTGAGTTACACCACCATTCGTGGTGTGGGAATAGAGAAGTGCTACCCCGGATATCTTAGTATAGGTGTCGATAGCGAGAATCGTTAGAAGAGTTGTTCTCTTCCTTGAATTTGAATTTGGTCAACTCTTATCCGGTTGCGATTGATGGGTTTCTTTGAAATTTTTGGTGTGTTTCCTTTGGCTTAATTTGCCCCGTAAATCAATTATTGTTTTTCCCAACCGTTGAGTTATTCTCGCGATTGGTGAACTTTGCTAATTGTCAAGATTGACTTTTGTAGTGTTGGTTTGTTTTTCTCATTGGAAAGCTTGACCTATTTATTCGCTTGGTGTTTTTGGTTAATGGAAGTTTCCTTTTGCAAGTCCTTTAGTTCATGAAGGTTTTGACTCAACGTATCTCTTGGGTATTTTGAGTGTTGAAGATTAATGGTTGTGTTATGAGTTTCAAGTTGAGTCCGCGTGTGTGCATGATCGATCTTAACTAAGGTCCTTATCAAAGAAAGTTGAATAAGTGGAGGTTGTACTTTAGTGGTTCTTGATGAGCTGTGACTATGAGTACGACAATATTTAGTTGGAATCAATAGAGTTATTAAGAGGTGTGGTATTTTGATGAATTGGTCTGATCGTTAGGATTGTGGAATCAGGTAGATTTATTGGATAGCATGGAGTAATGTATCTCTATGGATTAGCTTACCCATTAGTGATGGTTATGTTAAGAATGTGTTTGAACGATGCTTTAGAGGATATCAGATTGGAAATTTTCGTAAACTAGTTACTTGATGATCATACATAATTGCTAGATTGAAACGTGTATATTAGATTAGACAAACGTTGAGGTAGCATGTTGTGAAACCTCTGTTGTCTGAGCGATGAGATTATTAAATGTTGACTTTGTGTTTATAGATGGTTATGTGACTACAAATGAAGTAGGACCTATTTGTGTACATGATACATACAATTGACAAATGTTAATGACAGTTGGAGCGGGTGTGAGTAACACTAATGGTTGAGTGGATGAATGAGTAAGTGGCCTCTGATAGTGTGCTTTGCGAAAGTATCAATTGATAGTATGAACTAGTTAAAATAGGTTTGTTTCAACCTTGTGGCTTGTGTTTCTTTTGGAGAAATTTATGATGGGATAAGAGGCTATGATGAGTCTCACTAAGAGTGTATTATTACATTACTAGTGTGATTGTCAGTAAGGGATTATGATGATAATATTGAATGTTTTGTATAAAGGGACTGGATCGCTCGCGAGATGTTGATTAATTGAATATGTTACTAGTTCGCATTTGTGATCTTTCAGACCTCATGTTGATGTGATAGCTGAATTTGTTTAGAGCAAAGTGACGTGTTGAGAGGTTTTATTAGTTCCTAAGTGGATTAGGAGTTGTGATCTTCAAATACTCTTTGTCAGAATTGCCAGGTGATGCCGTAACCAACGAAAGTCGAGTGAAGTAGAAGTATTTGAGATTGAAGTAAAGTTTCATAACTTGCAGATTATTGAAGATTATCTAAAACTTTTGTTCTTGCCCATAAGAGTTTTCCCTAGTTCTAAAAGCAGTGTTTTATTCTCGTCTGAGGTTTGATATTCTCTGATTGTGGGAAGTGCGCCCTCAACTTTGATCATATCTTTTGGTTTTCGAGAACAGTTTTATCTAATTGTTTCTCTTGATCTTGTAACTACTGTAAGTGGTAACGTTTTCCTTTGTGCTGAGATTTATTTCTATTTGCCTCTTCTTCCAAGAAAGGGTTAACCGATCTGTATTGTAATGTCTCGTAGGTGGTGTTTTGGCATCTAGACAGTGGTGGACTAGTAGATGGTTTGGTGAACCCTTAGGTGTCAGGTTGTCTGAGAGGCCTGGAGTAATAAATCGATTTATTAGAATAATCCTTGGAGAGGATTTGAGTTAAAAAGAATATTTGTCTTTGGAGCTAACAGATTTCGTTGTCGCAACTAGTAGGACCTATAGCGAGATGTAGTCCAAGATTTGGTGTTCTTTTTGACCGAGCATTAGAATTAGCAAGTATGGAAATCTGGATCAATTTATTAGAGTATCACAATTTGGTAGTATTGCGAGGCTATGAAAGTTATTCTTGATGATGTGGTTTAATGAGAGTGGAATTACAAAGTAATCGAATCGCCATGTCAATTAATGGGATAATGGAAAATGTTGAGTAACGTTAAGAGTGATTTGGCTTTAAATGAGTAACCTTCTAACAGTTATAATCTTTCTAAAGGTAAACTGGTCAAGAAAATATTTTCATGATGATGTTAATGAGTGAGTATGTTGGAATTGTGGGATTTACTGGATTTAATCTGAGGATTTCCTATCTTTTATATGAGAAGTTCGTTGTAGGAGTCTTGGAGTTTAATTTGGGCTTTGCATTTTTATGCTAGGACTTGGGGCACCCAGTGATTATGTGTAGAGGAAGTAGATTAAGTGTGGGTTTGAGCGGTGGGATGATCATTGATAGAGCCCTTTTAGAGAAAGTATATGAATGTGAGAGTGTGAATTCCAAGTTGTTTATTTCTAAAAGACCGAGGTGATGTGATTGCGTGTGTGATCTATTTTGAGATGCATTGGAAGTCATCTCACAAATTAGTCGGTCGATAGAGGAGTTGTTGAGAGAAAGTTTTGGGTGGCGTCGATAGAGTTTTTTTACGAGTTGTGGATGATGTATTTCAACTTGAGTGTAACGTTGAGATTGTCCATTAAGAGGATGAGTTAGTGTGTTTTATGACTAACTGAAACTCCAAAGTTGAGAGAGATTTTATTCCTAAAAGAGATCTTGAGAAATTGATACTTCCTCAAAGGAGTGAATTGTTTCCTCGATTCTCGCTTGAGTTTTTGTCTTGTTGACCAATGTATTTCGTAAGTTGAGTTTGACTCGATTTTGGTTTATATGGTTCTTATCGGTTCAGAAGTATAAAGGAAGTTTTGATTTTGGGCATTTAACATGATTCTTCCTTTGGTTTTCATGATGTTTATTCGCAAACTGCCACTTGGAAGGTGGAAGGGTTTTCGTGAAGAAATTCCGATTTTAGATTTGACTTTTTAGCACCGCGTGGTAACGCTTAGTTGCGATATGAATCCTTCTTTTTCAGATGGGTTTTATTGGTCAAAGAGTTTGCTTAAAGAGAGTTTTGTCGTATGTTTCTGGTTAAAGGAGGTGGTCCTTACTTTAGTGAGGAGTTTATTTGAGAAGGTGGAACACGAGTTCTGTGTTCTATGTGCATGTCGTGTGGTTCGGTATCTTTGGGAAGGTTAACCCAAAATACATTGGGTTGTTCTCGCTAGTTGGCGTATCGCCAGGACTGTCTCGAGTCCGTGCGCGGAGTACATAACGTCATGTATGTGCTGGTGTTGAGTGAGTACCTGGGAAGGTCAGTGAGAGTGTTGAGGAATAGATATGGGTATACGTTATGGTGTTATGTTTACGTCGGTCTTAGCGAGAAGAGACTTGGGAGGTAGTCTCGCATGATCGAACTTTAACAAAAGTTTATCACATCGGGTACATCTTGTTAGTTATTGATTTTCAATTGTGGTTGTTGTTGTTCTTCGAGTAGATTTATGTAGAATTCGGGGTCGAATTCAATTTAAGGGGGGTAGAATGTAATACCCCCAAAAGTATTTGAACGGACTTCCGGGAGAGATTTAATTGTGAGTTAAAGGATTAACTGTTTAGAAGTCGATTTAGGAGGCGAACCTTTTGGGAGTTAATTAATTAGGCAACCATCGAGGGGGGTTTTCACATTTGCTAGACAACCTGGGCCCCGGGCTACCGCCGGGAGGCCCGGTAGTGGGCTGGCCGGCCAAGGCCCAAGAGGGGGCACAAACCCTAGCCCCTCCCTCCTCCAAGCCGCAGCCCCTCCCCCTTTCCTCCCCCAACCGGCCGCCACTTTCCCCACCACCTCCCTGCCTCCCCTCCACACCTCCTTGCGCACCTCCCCACCTCCTCCACCTCCATTGCTGCTGGCCAAAAGGAAGGAGAAGCTCCATTGCAGCCGGTCAAGGAGGAAAAAGAAGGGAAAAGAAGAGAAGGGAGAAGAAGAGGGAGAAGAGAAGGAAGAGAGGAGAAGGAGGATCGTCTTCGGGGGTTTGTTCGCCGTCGTCCAGCACGTCGTCAAGGGTAACGACGGGTTTCTTGTGTTGAGTGATAGTCATTAGAAGCGTTTGCTAGTAGATCGATTGCATCGGTTAATTTCTGTTCTCTGTCCAATTTTGTCCAGTAGCTTGCACGACCGATTTCATGTGGCTAGAAGTAGAATTAGGAGTTTAGATCTCCTAGATAGTTGTAGATTATGTTCTTAGCTTTCAGTGGCCACCAAGATCACCCAAATCCGATTAACGGTCAGGAAGTTATGATTTTTTTAGTATCGCTGCTCTGTTATTCTGTCAGTTTTGAACAGTCTATAGAAAATGGGATGAATCTGCTAGTTAAAGTCAAAATCAGAGGACCTCAATATAACGAAAAATGTGGGTAATTTCTATACCTTTTCATAGAGATAAAGAACACGAGATTTGGACTTTCGTAGCAAAAGTTATGGTGGTTTTAGCGTACTGTCCAGAGAACCCGACGAGAATTCTGTTGTCTGATGATTGGTTTGATAGGGGAAGTTAATGACAGAATCAAAAGGGCTCCCCAACTAGGTTTATTTAGGTAATTCGATTAACTTTTCAGAAAGTCTAAGAGCATCTTAATTGAACTCCTGAGCAGAAAGTTATGTATTTTAGAATTTGGTTGTTTTCAGTGAGCACAAAAACGATCGCTAGAAATTGGAGGTTTTGTTAACGCTTGGGAGTTTAGTGAGATCAATTGTGTTGTTATTTATGCTCTTGGTCCAGCGTGTTGGTCTTAGATTGGGATACCTTTATGTTCAGGTGGGAGCGCGGTTCCGGGGCAGCACCCTCTTCGCGTCCACCGCTCTCGCATGGTTAAGGCAAGTATTCGGGTTATAGCGTATTTTCGGTTGTATGATATGATCGTTGTGATTGCTTGTTGTAGCCTTGCACGAATGTTAGTGTAATGAGTTTTCCTTTTATCTTGATGAATGCAAGCTATGGTTAATGTTTCCCTTGAGCGTTGCTAAATCTTACATGATGTTATGTACATGTTAAATTCCTGGGTATGAAAGACGTGGCTATGGAGCATTTGCATGTTTCAAACGTGTTGGAGACTTGGTCATGTATGCATGTTTTTGATATATGATAGCAAAGTAAGGTTGCTTACATGATAATGAGTATATGATGTATTCCTGTTTATGAATATGTTATCATGGTGCATATGCATGTGGAGAGCATACAGGTGCCCTGGTCACGTGGTGATCAAGCACATTCAGTTGAGGTCCCCGTTATGTAGATGACGGGCTTGAGGTCCCCACATTCGTGGAGTGTGGGCTATGAATAAAAGAGGTCCCCATCATTAAATTGATGGGCAAAGGTCCCTATACATGTGGTGTATAGGCTTTTGGTCCACGTGCGAGGGCACGCTGCAAGGGTATACAATGACGGTTGTATACCCGCACACCGGTAAAATGCGAAAAGAGATAAAGTTAAAAAGGTGCATTGCATTGGTTGCATTCACATGAGCATGAAGGCTATACTTTGGTGCATTGTTTATCTTGGATTATTTGATGCTATGAATGTTAACTTGCTTAGCCTTGTTGGTACTTGCTGAGTCTTTGGGCTCACTCTTGCTTTGATGTGTTTTAGGTACAACTGGCAAGACCGGCATGCATGGGAGGGAGTAGATGTTTGGATGCACGCACTACCACTCAATCTTAAGAATTACTTATGGATAGTTTGAGTTTCAGATTAACTGTAATAATGAGAATAGCAAGTTTTGGTTATGTTTATGAGACTATCCTGCATGCTTGAATGAACTCGATTATGATTATATTGATAATTGCCTTGATTAATTCTTTGGAACCTCGGTATAGTTGACTATACAAAGGAGGTTTTGTCGAGATTTTGTAATTGGACTTAGTTTAACCTAGTTTAATTTAATTTTAGTAGCATTTCGTGCTCAATCTTTGGTGGGGTGTTCTGAGATGGTCAACGTCTTTAATGAAATCCCAAGCTTTAAATCGCTCAGCTACCACTTAGCAACAGAACACACCGGGCGTTGCGACGTCACGCACGGACCGAGACGGTCAAAGAGATACGCCAACTTCCTAATTTCTCCATCTATCAAAACGAACCAACGTATCGGACCAAACTCCCTTTGGTGCGAAAACACACAACAAATGCCTAGAACCACCCCTCGGTACATGTCCGTGTGTCCGGTCGGTGCATATGCCATGCCACATGACTACTCCGGGACCACACGCCATGCACCATATGCCCACGTCCTGTCTCGCACGCGCTGCGTGCGGCAAGGTTGATGCTCAAAATCAAACTCTTCATCTAACAAGGGCCACCCCTTTAAACAAGAATGCACAATGAGCGGGTTCTTAAACCACCGATTCACAAAGAGAATCCAACTGTAAATAGAGAGTTCTCAACATATCCACGCAATACTAACTCTCCACCAAAAGGGTAAAACCCCAAATTGGACAATTCATCACGAAAACAATCCCACTTTCTAAATAGGCACTTTACGATTGAATACCACGAAAACCAAAGGAGAAATCACTCGAATGCCCAACCAAATACTTCTTTTGGTTTGTCTGAATTGGAAAGAATCAAGCATGCTAACACAACACCAACTCCAAATTGCGGAAGAGATCAGTCAACAACACAAGCTCAAGCGAGAAAAAAAACGCTTCGCTACCCAAGAAAACATCCTTGTTTCTCAATTTTCCCTTTTAGGAATAAAATTTCTCTCAAACCTTGGAATTGAATTCATCGCATACCACACGAGATCAACCCTCTTAAGTTAACATCCTCAAGTTATGCTCCAACCGAAATACATCGCCCACACCTTTGTGGAGAAGTTCTATTGGTCCCACCAAACACTCTAGATAATTTCTTCTACTAATGAAATTAATTTGATGGGAGGCACCCAAAACACCACAAAAAAATGGATCCCACGCAATCACATCACCTCCAACTTTCAAGAATAACAACTCAAAATCCTCAGTACACACGCTCATGTACCACGTCAGAAAAGTTCTATCAATGATCATTCCACTGCTTAGGAAACGTCATTATCTAATTTCTCTACACAAAATCATTGGGCGACAAAAGTTTAGCATAAAACAATGCACAGCCCAAATTTAACCTCCAAGACCTCTACAATGAATTTATCTTATAACAGATAGAGAAATTATCGGATTAATTCTCTAACATCCGCACAAATCTAACATACTTTCTAATTGACATCATCAGGAATCACCCACGCATTATCGCAATACTTTCCAATTGCGTTACTCAATAAAATTGATCAAGGTTTCCATACCTTCGATAATCCCCAATATTTTAACATGAACTAAGGTTCTAGAATTACACCATACCATAGGTTCTACTTGGTCGTACCACTATTTAGTTTTACTTCGAAGCCACACATTCCCTTTGAAAGATTCTAACTTCAAGAAAGTTACTCATTGAAACCAAGTCATACCTGACATTAACTCAACATTTCCTACCATCTCCAAAGTTGTTGTAACGACTAGAGTTCTCACAATTCTACTCTCATTGAACTACACCAACACAATTCTTTTACACAACCATATAAGGTACCCAATCATGGCACTCTCATGAATTGACCAATATTTTCCATACTTGCAAACAATTTCTAAAGTTCCACTTGACATGAACGAAAGATCTTGAACCACAACCACTATAGGTTCTAGTATTTGCACTAATGCCAATAGTTTGGCCCCAAAGACCAAACTTCTATTTAAGTCAAACCTCTCCAAGGATTACTCCAAGAAATCAACTTATCACTCAATGCGTCTCAATCAACTTGACTTCCAAAGTCTCACAAGTCACTTAGTTGATCACCACCAACCATCCGCCATTATACACTCTGAAAGGTTTTGTGAAACAAATCCATTATTCTTTTCTCAACAGAGAAGGCAATTGAAAACGATTCCAAGACAAACAATAACGTATACCACTCACAATAAGCATAGGACTAAGGAAAGTAGTAAATTAAGCAATGAACTAGGAAGATATAAGGAAGTCAACATGAAGGGTACAAATCCCACAAGCAGAGAATTTCAAACCTCACCCATAAGAACAAAACATTGTTTTTTTAAAAAAAAAACTTGAGGAACTCACATGCAACGAAAAGAAAGGTCATACACACCTCAATTGAGTGGTGCGTTACAAAGCTTGCCCCAACCTCAAATACTACTATTACACTTTTTCCTCATCAAGGAAACCAATTTTCTTTTGTTACAACGTCACCTTGTAACATCGGCACAAGAGGAACATTTAGACCAAATCACATGAACCACTTTTGAACCAATTGAACTTTCCAACACGTCACTATGTTCAACCCAATTTCAGTTACTACAAAAATCATGAACTCCAAAAGATTGCGAACATAAAACATGGAATATTTTCATTTACTCAATAACATGAGAGGCGCTCAAATTATTTTTCTATAAGTGAATCAACATCACTCACACATTACTGACAATTGCTGGCATCGAAATCATATACTCTTACCAAGAATCATCAAACATTGCTACTCCATCCTAAGACTTCCCGAAAGGACATAAGCCAAAAGGTTGAGACAAAACTCTTTCAACAAGATGATACTAGAACTTGTCCAAATAACAAAAGTACACCAACATTAATATCTTATCACACTTCATCCATTTAACTCTTACCGACGCTCAACGCCAAAATAGCACACACTATACTGTTTGTAAGGGCACAATCATGATCCTACCTCTAATTGCAAACTCAACAACAGTTATCAGAATGGATTCAAGATTAATATTTACCAAGGCAACATTCGAATGCATCTTTAACTTAACCATCACTAGCGGTTAGAATAACCGAAGGAGGAATCAGATTCCAACTCATCTAATAAATTTAGCGATTACTCGATCGTAAAGGTCAAACCGTTTCATCAACATTCCACACTTCTTAACATCAATAGGTTCTGAACAGAGGTGGACAACTCTTATCTAACGTTCATCATATACCAAATACAATGATATTTCAATTTAATCAATTTTCCTTTTATGGATTCTAGTTAAGAATAACCATGCACCACGCTACAGATCTGACTTGGTAACTCAAACCTTAACAACGAATTTCTATGTTTAACACCTCTCACTTAAACATAACAGGACTTCACAAAAGGATTTTAACTCTTTTTAGAAAAAATGGCATTAACTTCAACACTCGAAATAATCCAAAGAAATACATAAAACCAAAGCTTTCACATGTTAATGAACCGCAATGTAAAAACTTTCATTACCCAAAATATCAAACGAATAAATGAGTCATTCTATTCCAATGAGAAAGAAGGAACAACCATGGAAACCTCAATCTTGCCAATTGACAACGATCACAAACAAGAAAAGCAACTCAACAATAAAAGCAATAATTGATTCAAAGAAACATTAGAGATCTATTGAAAGCCATCAACAATCATGAATCATGAACCTAGAAGAATATCATCAACCACCACGTAACAAATATTGCTAAATTCGAAATCAAGGAAGAGAATAACTTTCTAAAGCAACTCACGCTTAACACCGAAACCCCGTACTGAGGTTACTACTCCCTAACCACATACCGCAAAACAAGTGGTGTAACTTGGTGAATCCCAGAGTAACAACCACGACCTCCACTTCTTATCGTCCGTAATCAACGCGCATAACCAAAGTATTCAGTTATTAAAATATAGGATGGATCATCTCATGACGATTATAGAATAAATTCATAGATATAAGATATCACATCATATCATAGATTAACAACAAGAAAGATAGTACAGAAGCAATTCAACAATTGCTCAACGAATGAAACATAGTAATAGAAATGCGGAAGCAACAAATTACCCATCCCACCTACTGTGCACAGTGTGTCATTTTAACATATTTCTATTAACCATGGACCTAAAGCCCGCTCTGATACCAACTGTAACACCCCAGGACCCACATTACCCTGGAATGCCACTAACCACTCTACAAATGAACATAGCGAAGCAAAACAACTAATGGACACAATAATAACGGATAGAGTTCAATAAATTAAATCAACTACTAGCAATTTAATCCAAGAGTAGTCCACAAATTCATCATTAATAAATCAAAAGAACACTCGCGAATAGCTAGTCATTAGGCTAGTTTCCTCTCAACTTTATTACAAAGATAAAACTATGAATTGAGTGCATAATTGTGGTGCCGCTCTACCCATCCTGTGAATGCTTAAGAATCACTCAAAGGGGAAAGAAACAACAAGGGTGAGAAAAATCTCAGCAAGTAAATTGATTAACAGGTTATTCGGATAACAAGCAAGCTACATCACAATTTATAATATTGCATGACCGCAACCACATTCCACTTTCTCATTCAATAAACCACATGGACTAACATGAGTCCTGCGTCATAAGATTTCAAACATTGGCATAAGTATGCATTTCCTCCATCCACAATTTTAATGCAAATGCATGCCATGCTCCATCGCACTCTTACCCATCAAGGTAAGAGTGTGCATCGATCACGCAATGTACGATGTTTGTCTGCGTCGATCGCGCCATAAGCGGCGACATCCACAATGCAATGTCATGATATGTTATGAATAATATGATACTCATAAACCACATAAGTGTCATCTTCATAAGGGCACCAACAAGATCAACTTATACTACTACCACATAGTCACTATGGAAAATATATCCATGATCCACATTCGCATCTAAAGCAACCACCTCATGACTACACGCAAGATATCCAAAGTAAAACATTCAATTATTAATTGCTGTTATCACCTCATTTGTAAGTCAACCAACCATGGAATAATACTTCAAAATACGAGAATCATATAGATTGCAAGTAGTAAGAACAACCAATTAAACGGTAGTAACATCACTACAATTACTTGCCTTCCACGATGCACGCGTTAGCGGCAAAGATGATACTCCTAAACCCGAGGCTTCACCTCCTAAACAAGTAAAATAATTTCAATAAGGACATAATATACCCAGCGCTACTAATCGGCGTTCTACACCGCTTCCCGATGTCTCAAGTCGAGTTTTCAAAGCTGAAACTGAAAAACAACGTTTCTGCCATATACCGTTTCTGGACAGCAGCACGGTAATTGACATAACTCATGAACTGGAAGTCGAAAAGAGGTAAACCCAATTTCTGTAGATTCTTAACTGACTAATCTACAATACTCTAGTTGACACGATAATCCAATTCGGCCAAAATAATAGGCTAACCATTGTTTGAACTTTCAGTACAGAAACTGCCTACACATTCGAACAGCAAAACTAAAATGACCATAACTTTTAATAGGTAACTCTGAATTGATCGTTCTTTATCAATCTGAAAAGGTTATCGAATTATCTACAATAACCTAGTTGTGTGAACTTTCAGATTCTACCAATTTCCCTTTCATATTTTAGGAAATAACCAGACAGATTATTCTCGTCAGATTTCTGGCAGCAGATACTAAAACGATCATAAATTTTGACTC
This sequence comes from Ampelocalamus luodianensis, assembly GCA_036346255.1. Classification (NCBI taxonomy): domain Eukaryota; kingdom Viridiplantae; phylum Streptophyta; class Magnoliopsida; order Poales; family Poaceae; genus Ampelocalamus; species Ampelocalamus luodianensis. The sequence continues at coordinate 42,577,720 of CM070629.1, forward strand.
AGACCTCGGAATTGAGTGATCTTTGTGGCTACTGAAAGATAAGAACCAGACCTACAGAACTCTAGGAGATGGACAACTCAAATTCGGCCTCGAAGACCCCGAAACAGTCCACGCAACCTTCTGGACAGATTTAAGTTTCTACTCGCAGCAATGCGATCTAATAAAAAATGAACCAAAGCACATCTACCACTAATCAAACGATGAGGCCCGGCATTCGTTACCCTTGCAGCAACCAGGATGTAGGCGGAAGAACGATGGAGAAGACGATCTTCCTCCTCCTCCTCCTTTCTCTCCCTTCTTCTACCTCCCGATGGCCGGTAGCAAGGAGCAGCAAAGGGGCGACATGGAGGGCGAGGCACAGGGGGAGGAGGGTTGCTACAGATGGCGCTGCATGTAGCTGCGTGCTACAAAAAAGACCTAGGGTTTTGGTTGGCCCTTCTTAAACCAACTTCCTACTTGGGCCAAACAATGTGGGCCAAAGCCCAAGATTAATTCTCCTCTAAAAAATCTGATTTCTCTTTTTAATTCCTGTTAAATACCAGTCTCATTTCAATTAATTCTCTAATGTTAAACAGGATATTACATAATCGCTGATAGATACTTTCCTTGTTTGGAGAAATCTCTCTCTAAACTATATTGCACTCGAAAATTGAATAAATTTCTCTCCCCCGAATAATACATTCTCTCAAATTGATATTCGGGGTATTACAGTGGTGGTATTTATTGATGACATTCTTATCTACTCCAAGAGTGAAGAAGAGCATGCTGAGCATTTGAAGCTTGTGTTGGGAAAGCTGCGTGAGCACCAGCTATATGCGAAATTCAGCATGTGCGAGTTCTGGTTGAAGGAAGTGGCATTCTTGGGCCATGTTCTTTCAGCCGAAGGCATAGCTGTAGACCCTAGCAAGGTCAGCGATGTGCTATCTTGGGGTCAGCCCAAGTCAGTCACCGATGTTCGGAGTTTTCTTGGTTTAGCAGGTTACTACCGTCGCTTTATCGAGAACTTCTCCAAGATCGCGAAGCTGATGACTGAGTTACTTAAGAAGGACAAGAAGTTTGCCTGGTCCTCTGCTTGTGAAGGGAGTTTTTAGGAACTCAAGAAGCGGTTGACATCAGCCCCTATTCTTGTTCTTCCCGATGTCCACAAGAGCTTCGACATCTTTTGCGATGCCTCTCGTCAGGGACTCGGTTGTGTTCTTATGCAAGAAGGCAGGGCAGTGGCCTATGCATGAAGGCAGTTGAGGCCTCATGAACTGAACTATCCTACCCATGATTTGGAGTTAGCTGCTGTGGTTCATGCACTCATGATTTGGCGGCATTATCTGATCGGTAACCGCTGTGAGGTGTATTCTGATCACAAGAGATTGAAGTGTTTGTTCACCCAGCCGGATCTGAACCTCAGGCAAAGAAGATGGTTGGAGTTGATCAAAGATTATGACATGGGCATTCAGTATCATCCGGGCAAGGCCAATGTTGTTGCTTGATGCATCGAGTCAAAAGGTGTATTGCAATACTTTGATGCTCCAAGAGCAAGAAACGCCTTCTTGAAGAATTTCAGCGGCTCAATTTAGGTTTGGTTGAGCACGGTTCCCTTGCTGCTTTGGTTGTGCAATCAACCTTGGTGGATCAAATCAAGGCGGCACATCAATCAGATGATGGGGTAAGTCACATCAAGGAGAACATCAGGAATGGGACAACCAAGTGTTTCTCAAAAGATGAGCACAGTGTTGTGTGGTTTGGACAATGTCTTGTGGTCCCAAAAGTCATGGAATTGTGGGATTTGATTCTCCGCGAAGCCTATGATTCCCCCTTGTCCATCCATCCCGGGGCCACCAAGATATACCAAGATCTTCGTCAGAGATTCTGGTGGACCCGAGTGTGACGTGTGCTGTCGGGTTAAGGCCGAGCATCAGCGTCCAGCAGGACTTCTCCAGCCTCTGCCAGTGCCTGAGTGGAAGTGGGATTCGGTTGGTATGGATTTCATCACTGGTTTGCCCCGTACTTCTTCTGGGAAAGATGCTTTATGGGTCATCATTGATCGGTTGACGAAAGTAGCCCACTTTCTTCCAGTGCGGGCTAAGATTGATGTGAACCAATTGGCAGATCTTTACATATCCCGCATCGTGAGCTTGCATGGTGTGCCACGAACGATTGTGTCAGATCGTGGCTCTCTTTTCACCTCTCGGTTTTGGCACAAGTTGCAAGAGGCTTTGGGGACCCGTCTTTCTTTCAGCTCAGCTTATCATCCCCAAACCGATGGTCAGACGGAGCGAGTTAACCAAGTCTTGGAAGACATGCTCCGCGCTTGTGTTCTTTCCTATGGAAAGAATTGGGAGAAGTGTTTTTGCTGCGAATTCTCCTATAACAACAGCTTTCAGGCTAGTCTCGGCATGGCACCGTTTGAAGCCTTGCATGGGAGGAGGTGCAGAACCCCATTGAACTGGTCAGAAACTAGTGAGAGACAGTTCTTCGGCCCAGATTCAATCAATGAGGCTGAAAGGCAGGTTCAGTTGATTCGCGAGCATCTGCGGGTGACCCAGTCTAGGCAGAAGAGTTATGCAGATCGTCGTCGCCATGAGTTGAGTTTCCAGCCCAATGACTTTGTTTATCTCAAAGTCTCGTCTTTAAAAGGGCATCGGCGTTTCGGCATCAAGGGCAAGTTGGCTCCTCGATATGTTGGACCTTATCACATCATCGAGAGAGTGGGAGCTGTTGCATACAGGCTAGAGTTGCCAGCTATACTTGAGGGAGTGCATGATGTGTTCCATGTGTCCCAATTGAAGAAGTGTCTCCGAGTTCCGACTGAGGAGTCTCCGTTGGAAAATCTCGATGTGCAAGAAGATTTGACCTACCATGAGCGTCCTGTTCGTATTCTTGAAGAGTCTGAACGAAGGACAAGGAATCGTGCCATCAAGTTCCTTAAGGTTCAGTGGTCGAATCACTCCGAGGATGAGGCAACTTGGGAGTGGGAAGATCGTCTCCGTGCGGACAACCCATCTTTCTTTTCCCAGTGATCGGAATCTCGGGGCGAGATTCTTGTAAGGGGGGGGGGAGATTTTGTAACATCCCAAAGAATGGTTTATGTTTCAAATGTAATATTATGAGGATAAATTAAAACTTTTGATGCCTCATGAAGTCATTTGGAAATTTTCTAGAATTTTCCCCTAGCAATTTCTATTTCCTTAGAACCATGTTCCTTTTTATGGAAGTTGTTGTCAACAAAATTTTCAACTCTAATTTGGTGATCATTCGCTGGAAGTATTTTTCCTATCTTCTTGACCTTCCTAGTAACCTCTTTGCAAAATCTCATAATTTTTAGATTTTGTTTGCTATTTCAAAAGAGCAAGTCAAACCAGTTTGAATTCTGGTCAAATCCCTAGGGCAGCAGCTTGTGAATTTTCTTGGGAACAATGCAGTGCATAAAAATTTTTGGAAAAATTAAGCAAGGTTTTTGTCTATCCAAAGGAGTTAACATAAAGATTTCGGAATTTTTGGAGCTTTGGAGCCACCTCTAAAAATTCCCCAATCTTCTCAGCCTTTTAAAAATCAAAGTCTGAAATCACTATTCATCAGGCTCGGACTCGAGTCCGACCGCGCCACTCGGATCGACCGCACCACCTAGCTTCACCACCCGAGCCCGATCGCTCGCCATCGTCCGATGTAAATCGCACGGCCCATGTGCGTCCGATCTAATCGGACTGTCCAACCCACACCCTCAAATCTCGACCGTCCATTTTAGATCTAGCGGTCAACATCTTCTTGGTTGAGTCAAACCAGCTAGCAGCCGCGCCCGAACCCGAGTCAGGCTCCAACTCAACCAACTCACCGCGTCGTTGTTCTCGCTGCCGCTGACGAGTGGGCCCCTCTTGTCAGGATCGTCCTCGCTGTCTCCGCTGCCTACCGGAGCTCGCTGGCGTTCGCGCATGCATGCCACGCAGCTCGTCGCTGCCACATCGTGGACGCGTGTCCGTCTCTGAAGTATCGCCGGGACTTCCTCTACCCACTGAGCTCACCCATTTCTCCTCGCTCCCATTCTTGTGCTTTCTCCGCCCGATTCTTTGTTTCGGCCGGAGTTGAAGCCGAAGGTAGCGTCGCCGTGCTAATACCGCCCTCCAGCCCGCGACCGCACCATCGTGATCCACGCTCGACGCCGTTTCCATTTTGCCCAGCCAGGGTCCTTGGCATCCAGTGAATCGCCTGGAGCGACTTCGTCGTCTCCGCCTCCGGCAGTCTCGGCCCTCGTAGCTCTTCCGCGTTCTAGTGAGTTTCTAGCCTCGGCAATTAGTCTCTTAGGATCGCATTGCTTCACTGAGTCTAACGCTGGCTTTGTTTTGCTCTTTGGTGCATCACCGAGGAAACACGGCCCTTTCTTCTCCGATCACGGTGTTTCGCCGCCGTGTCGATTCCGGCTACCTCGGACCTCCTTCGGTGACGTTATCTTGGGCGTATCGCAGAGCTAAGGCGCACCTTCCCGAAGCTTCCCGAAGCCCGTAGCGTCTTCTCTGCGTGAGCCGTAGCTTCTTCTCCGCCTCCGTTCCCCGCTAGCTCGCCGCCGGCATCCTCTGGACTTCTCGTCGTCACCATCGTGTTCGTGAAGCTGTTGTGCACCCGTTCATGTCGTCCGCGAGCCCAGAACTTCAGCCATTCTCCAGTTTGCCTGCCTCGCCGTTGCGCCGCGCTCGGGACCTCCGGCGAGCCGCCGACAGCGTTAGGGTATAACCCTTTTTCATTAGCACTAATCTCCTTTTAATCTATGTGCATGACATGTGGACCCCTCCTGAGTTAAGCGTGTTTAGAAATCTTAATCTAGCCGTTATAATCCTCTGAGTCCATGACATGTGGGCCCATGTTACCGATAAGTGTTTGTGTAAAGTTTGAGAATGTGCTTTCTCTTTAAGGAAACGTATTTCTCTGTGTGTTTAAGTTAGGGTTACGTTTTAGGTAAGCCGAAGATGTATTCCTAAAATACGCCTTCGACGTCGCCATTGGCGCCGGCTGAGTCAAAGTTGACCCAGTCAGCAGCCCTCGCTCGGCCCCACCAGTTAGTGGCCGTGGGTCGCTGAGCGTCGGTATAAAAAGGATTTAATGCTTTAGAATTTCCGAATTGAATTTCTTTTGCTCTGTTAATTCAATTAACTTAGAAAATTCATATCTAATTCAATTTTGATCCAAATCAAATGAAACCAATTTTGTAAATTTTCATTTTTAAAGTACTTTTTATCAGAATAGGTTTTAAATATGTCTCTGTTCATAAAATTTTGACAAATAATTAAATGATGTTTTTATGTATTTCTAACTTGGAAAATTCCTAGAAAATTCTCTTTAACTCTAAATAAAATATTCTCTGTTTCTAAAATTTTGTAAAATCATGCTTTAGCTGCTGTATGAAATTTGTGCTCTTTGGATTAAATTGAATTTTGGCTTTTGTCGGTTTTATTTGTTCTTATTTGTTCTTTTTACTCGATCGATAGATTGCGACGATTCTGGTATTATCGAGAGTGAGCCTCAGCAACATATTGAGCAAGAAAGAACTGTGCAAGCAGTTTGATCATGTTAATCCCTTTATATTCAAACTAATATTTTGTTTGCAACTTGTATGTATGCATTCCTATTTTGTGTTAAAATATACTTAGTGGGCCCTTTAGTTGCATAATCTGCAGGTAAATGATATTCCTCTACTACCTGAGCCTAGGTTATTTGCTGTGATTAGAGATCGTTGGATGATCTCTTATCACTTAGTAGATAAGAATTCAACTGTTTAGACATGCTTAGTTATCGGTAGAATTGGGCGGTTATCGACATAGTCGGTAACCTTGATCACACAAAATTATCATAACTTTGTGTTTCGGTATTCTTGCTATGTTTTATTGTGAAAACTAAAAACTGAAAATAAAATGATTTGGACTTGGGCACAATGGTATGTTGGTGTGCTTTTGGGTGTGACTGGAATGGTGCCCGAGTCAACAAGGACTGAGTTACTTGCGCCACCGTACTGAGCATTTTGCGTGCTAACCACACTAGAGGGTATGGGACCTGCATGGTAGTTGTCCAAAAAGCTTTACCCTTTGTGGGTAGTTGTCTTTTCGGCTTTACCATGTAAGCGTATGGATTTCTATCCATACGAGCGGCTCGTAGTTAATACACAATATTGGAAATATCTCGTAGTACTTAGCTGTGCCGACATACCTTCAGAAGTGTGCTTTTGTGGCAAAAAGGTGGTCTGAAGTGTGGGTACAGTGGTACACCCCTGCAGGGTTTGATCTATTCGAATAGCCTCGTCCTAAGTTATGGACACACTCGGATACGCCCCGTGAGAACTAGACTACAACCTTTTAATTAAAATTTGACATGGGTGGCATGAATGGGTAATTCATGCTATGGTCGTGGTGACTAATGGGTTAGTCACTTCCATGATGTTGTCATCTACTTACTGTTATTCTGTCACTATTATTTCAACAATAAAAATGAATTGCCAACTTGCTTTTAAATGTATTATATTATTGCAAATAAAGATTGCTTTGTGCTAAAATGAGCCATACAGCCTCCACTCAAATAAGCCTGCATGTAGTTATGCATAGGTCTGCTAGTCCACACGTCAGTCTTGCGAGTACATTTTTGTACTCATTTGCTTTGCTTAATATTTTTGTTGCAGAGGAGGCAGGTGAGCCCCAAGGGCCTTACTTCTGTGAGATGTGCGGGTTTTGGGACGACTAGCTTGGCGGTCCGGTTGGTTGCCTTGTGGGCTAAGGCACACTGATTGGCTTTTGTTTATAGCCATCTTATGGCACTTTTGCTTCCGCTGTCTACTTTGTTATCTATTTGCCTTTTGGCCGGTCGGCCCTCTGTTGTAATAACTCTACTTTGTTTGTCTACTGTTTAGTATCGTGATGTTTGGATTCTATGTCTAGAATGGAGTTGATGCATAATTTTGTGAAGAGGTGTGTATACTGCAGTTCTGGGAAGTATACATATCTCGAGGCTTGGTTTATTTGATTTGTGATGCTAGGGCCAGGTGGTTGGTTAAGCATTACAAGCCAAATAAACTGGGGGTCCTCACAAAAAGATAATCCTAGATGCATTCCCACATATCACAGCAAGAAAGATCACAGTAAGAAACCAAAAGATCACTAAAATCTCAAAAGTCACAAAAAATCAAGAACAAGAAGAGACTCATCTTAAAGCAATCTTGCTTGAATTTATTTGAGATAGATGTTAGTTTATAGCCACTCCACCATAGAGGACAAAATCTCAACACTTGAGCACACAATCAATCTATCTCTCACTAACCCTAGCCTCAACTACTCCAAAATCCCTAAATAATAAATTAGGGTTCTTCTCTTGGAAGGACTTGGGATTCCACATCAGGACATTCCCTTTTATAGTTGATGCTAGGTTTAGAGAGAAGACCCAAATGGGCAATCATTAAGCTCACACACAAACGGGTCTACTATCGGGAACCAAATATGCAAATCAGGACCCTCTGTGTATAATGTACTAGTCCAGGATCACGCTAGTACACATAGTGTCAACATAGATAACTATCATTCCACACAAGATAATTATAAGAATAAATGACTAATTTGATTAATAAATAATGGTTGTGACCTTATGGTCGAGTTTACACGTATTAAGCCACGTAGGGCTGACACCAAATAAAGAAACGATAGCGGAATAGAAACATCTCTAGTGGAAACCCATCGACTTACCATAGGCAACCAACCGGGATCAAGACTTAGCGATAACCCTCCTCGTAAAACTCCTCGAAAGCAGGTGAAGTCTCCTCCACTTCAGCTGAATGATTGCAGCAAGAATGAGTACTCCGAGTACTCAACAAGTTGTACAACATAATATAATTATAGCTGATGCTTATTCTAAAGGAAATGGTTTCTATGGTTATATTGCAAAAAAGAACATTTGCAATTGAATACAAATAATAGATTAAGAGCGTAATTTAAAACAAATAAACAATAATAGTTTAACATTTTTTTTACAAAGGACACGAAGTCTAATCAATTTGTTTCACACAACTATATGAGTTTAACCACATAGTTGTCCCTTCCCTAGTCTTTTTATAAAAATCTACCCCTCATGTGAAATCTCTGAGCATGTTTATGACCACGGACGTGGCTATTGGAATAAATTGATTAACACTCTGCAGAGGTGAGTACACTTTACCCACAAGAGATAACTAGTGTAGCTAGTACCAATCATAACAAAACCATTCCAAAACTTCATCTAAACAATTGACCATCCAGTTGTGCATATTGACAGCACCAAACCCCCACACAGGTTGTGGCCGATCGCATATCGTTGGACCTGGACACGACGAACCGTTCAGAAATGTCAATCGCTAGATAGACAAAATCACACCTCCATCGTGGCACACAACTTAACCTATCTGCCTGAGTGATCAATGCCAAGACTCCGTAGCTTACTAAGTTAGGCCTATCCCATACTAGGCATGTGGTCATACATCTATGGTTCAGTTCAATGGCGCACAAAGTATGGGATTAGGCCTAACTGAGCCATAGCTTAAGGACTAGAAAAAGAGAAAGAAAATACTATTTCAAATTTTCAGAATTTTCATTCTAAAGGAAATCTTGAAATATTGCACAAGCATGACATCAGCAATAAATTTTGGAATTAAAAGAAAATCCAAAAAATAAGGAATAGAGGCTGACAGGTGGGACCCACGGTCTATGGACCGGGTCCATGGGTTTGGTTCACAGTCTATGGCTCATGGGTGCACGGAACAGTGGACCTGACATGTGGGGTCCACATGCCAGTGGGTGCGTCTATCGTGGACCAAGTCCACGTACTGACTCTAATGCGTTTGCGGCTGAGCGCGGATGTGTAGAGGTGGCTAGATGGGTCGTGTCGCTGGACGCCCGAGGCACGCCATTGTTAGCCCGGCCTAGGCTTGACATAGCCCACATTGTTCATGGGCCCGGCCAGCACGTCATGAAGGCTTGTGTTGTGCTTGGGCTCACCCCATGGCACGATGGGCTAGCCCGACATAAACAGTGTCGGGCCGTGCCAGCACGGCACGAGCCCAGCACGGCCCACGTAGCCTGCTTGTGGAGAGTCCGAGGGAGGTAGGTCTCCAGGCGGCCTAGGGGCCCAAGCCGCATGGAGTGCCGAGAGGGAGGGAGGAGGAGCGACAGCTAGCCAGCAGGCAAGGGAGGGAGGAGTGGCGAGCTGGCGAGGGAGCCAAGAGAAGGTGGCGTTGGCGTGGAGGGAGGAGAAGGTGGTGGGGCCAGCTCGGAATGGAGGGAACTAGGAGGAGGAGAGGAGAGGAGGTGGAGAAGGAGGGGGCAGTGCTGGCGTCGAGGGAGGAGGCCGGGCAAGTGGCACCGCGGTAGCCGGAGTGGGCATGTGGTGTGCCACACTCGCGGGCTGGAGCACGCGTAGGGGGATGAAAGGGCAGGGGTGCAGGCTGTAGGGCAGGTGGCCGGGTAGCCGGGCATTGGCTGCAACGGGCTTATGGGCCGTGCTTAGCACGACACGACTCGTTTTTTGATCGTTTGGACCTTTAAAAATAGGATTTTTTTTTCAAAAATCCAATTTTTTATAAATAGCCACCATACCCCCCTTTTTCAGCACCCATCCATTCCTCAATCTCTCTTTCAAATTCTACTGTGCAAATTCAAATTTGTTGTGAGATAATTTGGCAAAATTAAAAAAAACTTTGGCAAATTTTGGAAAATTCAATTTTTGGCAGCAAGAGTCTTTTACCATATAAGACTCTTATACATCAGGTAAGATGGAACTCTACTTACATGATGTTTAAGAGTCTTTTACCATATAGCATCACTTTTTCTGTTTTTATTCAGACGCACTATCAGAGTAATGACGTTATGATACTACTGACTGAGCAACATTGGTTCATTTGAGAAGATACTATAGTTTTTAGAAATTTTTTGTGAGGCCACTGTTGCTTTGTCCACTGTCTACTATCCAACATCTCCTATTATTATGCATAGTATTTTACAGGTTGCTACTCAACTGAAAATGTATGAAAATGACTCATTTTTACGTGACACTATTACTGCTATGAAAAGTAAATACCTTAAATATTGGAGAGAAATCCCTTTCCTATATGCATTTGCATTTATTTTAGATCTTAGAGGTAAAATTGAAGCATTTGCTAATAGTTAGACTGTTCTAACTATTTTGCAAAAGTTTATTCTTGATTACACGAGGTTTACGAAAGGTATGAAAATAAGTTCTAGGGAGTCCGCTTGCAGCGACCTACAATAGCCCCCACCTCAAGTAGTAAGACAAATATGTGGGGCAAGATCTTAGGTGGCGCTTCCTTCAAGTCCACGTCTTCTTCTACAGCGACACCTTCTCTACAAAGTCCAAGACCAGCTACTCACCCAAGGAGTGGGGAACTATCTGCCTATCTTATAGAGATACGGTGGATTTTAACTCAAAAAACTTCAAAATTTGGCACTAGTGGCATGAGCATAAGTTAGCATATCCCATGCTATCCATACTTGCACTTGATGTGTTAACTGTTCCTATCTCAATGGTTTCCTCTGAGTCTGCTTTCAGTCTTTTTGGAAAAATATTGGAGGAGAGAAGAACACGTCTCACAAGTGAGATGGTGGAGATACTTTTAACAGTAAAGGACTGGGAACAAGTTGATTCACGAACACAACACTCTGTGGAAAATCTATAGTTGTCGGAGGTGTTCACAAATCTATATCTAGATAATGACACGTAGAACAAGGATGTATGTAGAGCTATAGGTTGTACTCTTTTTTTCCTTTCCCATGGTTTTCTTAGGTTGAGTTTTTACTTGGCAAAGGTTTTAACAAGGTAGCCATTTGAACATTAATAAATCTTTTTATTATATTTTAAATTTGCTCATATCATTTTTTACAATTTCATATCTATTTCTTAATTCTACACACTTTTATGATTTTTGGGATTTTTGGATTTTTTCTGAATTTTTTCGGGCCTAATGGGCTAACTAGGCTGCAACCAGCCCATGGGGCCAAATGGGCTCAGGCCGGCACGGCACGACAGGCCTTCGCGCTGTGCCTGGGCCGCCTCCCCGGCATGTGGGCTGGCACGACACGGCATGATAGGCCTTCGGGCCATGCCTGGGCTGCCTCCCTAGCACGTGGGCTGGCATGGCACGACCCATCTATTTGTCGAGATAGGTGGGCCGTGCCGAGATGGGTCGAGCCGGCTCATGCCCATGCCGTGCTGGGTCGGGCCGCCCATCTGGCCACCAGTACTGACGCGACACCGACATGGTGGACATGTGTGCACAAGACTGACATGGCACTGACGTGGTGGACACACGACTGACACTTGGCCTCCACGTCATCTCGACGGCGGCATGGCTTGGGTTCTAATTGTCGCTGGCATTTTGTGCTATGGCGAAGCAAGGGGAGGTGTGCCTTGGGTACCTAGTGTGACGGTGAACCAATGGGGTATACACGTTGTGTGGAGACCCGGGGTATTGGAAAAGTGATTAATTAAAATTATACTGTAGCACAATTCTTAATCAAGGAACAGTGTTGCTCCTTCATTAATGATGATGCTAGAAGTATAAGTTTAATAAATAACAGATCCAATACTCAGGTTTCATGGATATATGTCTCACAATGGTTCCCAGGATCAACGACCATTGCACATATATCCTTCAACAACATTGCATCATACACATACAGGTCATACATTTACATAATTAAACATAAGTTTACAACTTTCGGTTTAGTACTACATTATCAAGTGACTTGGTCACTACAAAAAGTTTAACAGCGGAAGCAAAACAAAAGGTCAAAATCCACCAATGGCCTCATCCACCCGCAGGCGATTGCGTGGAGGAAAGAAGTAGCTTTACTCGTTAGCGTCACCCGGATCGACGCTAACGGGCACTTCATAAAGGTAACCATCCTCACCTGCAACAATAGGTTATAACACCCTGAGTACGGAAGGTACTCAGCAAGACTTACACAAACTAATAAAAGAAAGTGTTTATTAGAACCTATGCAAAGGAATAGAATTTATACATGCATAAGGTTGCAACAGGAAGGTATAATGGTTAAATTTTGCATAAAGTAGTACATCTTAACCTACAATAGCTAGGTTTTGATAAAGCAATTTAATAAATCAAAGTTGGACTAAAACAGTAAGTAAATGAAGTAATTGTAAACAGTACAGTGCATGAATCCCATCATGCTGAAACAAAAGCCCAAACAGTATTTGAAAACAAAACTTCTATACAGGTGACATCAACTCAAGTCTTTGTCCATGACCGTGGACACGGCTATTCGAATAGTTTGATACCCTGCAGGGGTGTACATCTTTACCCACACGACTTAGTCAGCCCGTTGCCTTCGGACGCCTCCGAATGATGACATACTTCCTTTGGTATGCCGACCGGGGAAACTAAGATTTGGTATTTTTCAACAAGCTAACCTATCTGCCTGAGTGATCAATGCCAAGACTCCGTAGCTTACTAAGTTAGGCCTATCCCATACTAGGCATGTGGTCATACATCTATGGTTCAGTTCAATGGCGCACAAAGTATGGGATTAGGCCTAACTGAGCCATAGCTTAAGGACTAGAAAAAGAGAAAGAAAATACTATTTCAAATTTTCAGAATTTTCATTCTAAAGGAAATCTTGAAATATTGCACAAGCATGACATCAGCAATAAATTTTGGAATTAAAAGAAAATCCAAAAAATAAGGAATAGAGGCTGACAGGTGGGACCCACGGTCTATGGACCGGGTCCATGGGTTTGGTTCACAGTCTATGGCTCATGGGTGCACGGAACAGTGGACCTGACATGTGGGGTCCACATGCCAGTGGGTGCGTCTATCGTGGACCAAGTCCACGTACTGACTCTAATGCGTTTGCGGCTGAGCGCGGATGTGTAGAGGTGGCTAGATGGGCTGTGTCTGCTGGGACGGCCCGAGGCACGCCATTGTTAGCCCGGCCTAGGCTTGACACAGCCCACATTGTTCATGGGCCGGGCCGGCACGTCATGAAGGCCTGTGTTGTGCTTGGGCTCACCCCATGGCACGATGGGCTAGCCCGACACAAACCAGGCTATGGAAAAGACTGAAGGTTCATAAAACCGAGTTGGATCAACAGAGAAATAAACTCTGGTTTAACCTACAAAGGATGTCAAATCTTTATTACCAGGTGAAACCAACGTTTAGAATGGATGAACAAAATGGATAACCAAGGAACTCCACTGGACAACAATGGAAGATGAAAAGCTCCAGTGGTCAACAATGGCAGCAGCCCAAAAAGCTAGGGTTATATATAGAGGTTGAGCTACAAGGCAAAGGAGAAGGGTCTAGAGTTGATGAGGTGTCCATTTAGGGCTAAACATTCAAAAATTAGTTGCATAATCTTTGGATAATTCCTCTCCTGCCTTGCGAGAAATGGCGCGACATACGAGGCAGAGAGAAAGAGAGGCAACATCTGACATGTGGGTCCCAATGTCAGGCGCAGCCGCGCACGTCTCCTAAAACTCAAAAGAACATCGACCGTCCGATTAGAAATGGCGCTACGATGCCCGTGGTTTTAAAGAGTTCAACCGATACAATTAATATGGGTCGTGCGATCTCAAAAGAAGGATGGAGATTAAATGGGGCCTTAAGGGATTTCGGGGTTTCACATTCAAATAGGGACGTTGGATTGAAATCCAACGATCCATCTCAAAGGATACCGTCACCCTTAAACGCGATGACGCGCACCGTTAGATTAGCTTTCACGGTCGAGATTGACGCGGGATCCGGATGGTCCGAATGCATACACAATATAGGCCCTACGATTGAAATCCAACGGTCCAAGGAATTTGAACCCTAAAAGCTCGCGGTCAAAAAGGAGCGCCGTGGGATTTAGATCTAAAGGCCCACGATGGATGCGCGCCTTTCTGTTCAAATCAAAAAGGGTTGCGCGGTTAGATCGAGGATGGATGGTGGAGATCGAGAGGGGATCCGGAGTTGCCGAATGCATACACCTCCTTGACATGCGATTTAGATCCAACGGTGGGGATTGGGGCGCATACGTGGGACACTCACGTGGACGTCGCGACCACGCGTTCGATAGGAGATCGACGGCTCACAAAGACGTGAAGAGTTCGGGCTCACGCCGGCGTGGTGAGCCGGACCAAGATGAAGCTGTTGGACCCAAACTCATGGGTTCGAGTCGCTCTGATGCTAGGTTTGGGTCTAGACAGGATTAGTTGACCAAGCCCTATTCAAATGATCAAAAGTTTGACTAGGCTTTTAAAAATAGCAAATAAATTTGTAAAATCATGAAATTTTGCCAGGAGGCTACTGGGATGATATATTTTCCCAAATAAATTTCTAAAACCATAATTTCACTTTATAAAATATATAAATAATTACCTTAGCCCGAATATGTTTAATTAAAGACAAATATTTTTCTCCAGGTCAAAATAATTTCTAATATTTCAACAAAATTATTTCTGGGCAAGATAATTGATCTCGGTTGTAATAAAAATACTTCCCAGCCACAATACAAGCATTAACTTGTATTTTCTTTGAAACTTGAATAGGTTTTGGATTTTGGCTAAAAAAAAGGAAGGTTTTAATTGGTAACAGCAATTCCAAATTATTATTTATGAACAATAATGTTATGACCAGTGTCCCATTACTGTTCATAAAGCAGATTATTACTGTTTATAAAGTTGGGGCTGTTACAAACCTACCCCCCTTAAGAAAATCTCGTCCCCGAGATTTCAGAAAAGATGGAAGATGGGACAAAGTGAAATTGAAATGATTTTAAAGGAAATTCGATACCCGTTGTCTTGATTTCCTTCAAAGATAGTAAAGAAAGACTTTATATAATAACATAGTGTTATTATTACATCTTCTTTTACAATGCATTATTCAACCTTGCCTTTCTTGATTCAAAGGTAAGCTCTAAACAACAAAGAGGTGGGGGTGCTCAATCCGCATCAGATCTTCGCGCTCCCAAGTGGCTTCATCCTCAGAATGATTAGCCCACTGAATTTTCAAGAACTTGACAGTACGATTTCTTGTCATGCGTTCCCTTTCGTCAAGGATGCGCACTGGTCGTTCTTGATAGGAAAGGTCAGGTTGGAGATCAAGATGCTCATAAGCAGTTGCCTCAATAGGAACACGAAGGCATTTCTTCAATTGAGACACATGAAAAGTATCATGCACTGCCGAAAGAGATTCAGGTAGTTCCAATTGATAAGCCACAGCCCCTCGCTTTGCAATAATTCGGAATGGTCCGATATAACGAGGTGGTAGCTTTCCTTTCACCTGAAAACGACGAGTGCCCTTCATCGGTGATACTTTAAGATAGACATGATCATCTATCTCAAAGCTTAATTCACGACGACGATGGTCAGCATAGCTCTTCTGACGAGACTAAGCAGTTTTCAAACAATCTCGAATCAGACGAACTTGCTCTTCTGCTTCTGTAATAACCCGAATATCAAATAGAGGGGTTATACTCTATTCGAGAGAGAAATTATGTAATACCCTGAAAAGCATGACAAGCTAGTAGTCGGGAAGATTATTTATTCGGAGAGAATTAAATGGAAATTTGGGAAGGACCTTCTAGTAAATACTCAAAATTCAACTTGGTGTGGGGTTTTTCGCAGAGTTAACCCAACTTTGGGCCTTGGGCCTGGCCCATGAGGGGAAAGGGGTGGCAGGCCAGGGGCGCCACTTCCTCCCCCAAACCCTAGCCGCACCCACCCCCCTCCCACTCCTCCTCCTCCTCCTCCTCCTTTGGTGGCCGAAATTCTCACCTTCCCCCTTGCGCAACCTCCCTCCACCAGCCCTCCTCCATGGCTTCACTCCCTAGTCCTCCATTGTTGCCGGCCAGAGAAGAAGGAGGAGAAGGAGAACTGCATTGGGGTGGCGGCCAAGAAGGAAGAGAAGAGGAAAGAAGAGGGGAGAAGAGAAGGAAGATGGATCCCATCCGGTCGCGTTCTTCAGCGGCAACTAGGGTAACGAAGACCCTTCCCCCGCTGAATCTTTTGTATTAGAAGCGTTTACGAATTCGTTTTGTGGATCGGTCACCGATTTCTTTTAGATTGCATTCTGTCCAGAACATTGCGTGGACTGTTTCGTGGCTTTAAAGGCAGAATTAGGAGTTTTGGTCTCCTAGAGAGTTGTAGGTTATGTTCGTAGCTTTCAATGGCCACCAAGATCACTCAAATCCGATTAACGGTCAGGAAGTTATGAATGTTTTAGTATCGCTGCTCTGTTAATCTGTCAATTTTGGGCAGTCTGTAGAAAACTGGTTTTTACTGCTAGTTAAAGGGAAAATCAGGGAATCTCAGTATAACGAAAAATGTAGGTAATTTCCATACCTTTTCAGAGAGATAAAGAACGCAAGATTTGGACTTTCTTAGCAAAAGTTATGATGGTTTTAGTGATCTGTCCAGAGAACCCGACGTGATAATTGTTGCTCTGTAGGTTGGCTTGGTAGAGGTAGTAATTGGCAGAATCAAAAGGGCTCCCCAACTAAGTTTATTTAGGTAATTAAATTACCTTTCCAAAAAGTCTGAGAACACCTTAGTTGGACCCCTGAGCAGAAAGTTATGTATTTTAGAAGTTGACTGTCCGCAGTGATCACCCAAGGCGATCGCTAGGAATTGGAAGATTGGAAAACGTTTGGGAGTTTAGCGAGTTTGGTTGTGTTGTTTATATGCTTTTGGGTCCAGTATGTTGGTCTTAGATTGGGATGTCTTTATGTTCAGGTGGGAGCATGATTCCAGGGGCAGCGCCCTCTTCGCGTCCTCTGTACTCGCACGGTTGAGGCAAGTATTCGGGCTATTATATATGTATGCTTGCATGATGTGATTGTGATGTATCTTGACAGTATAGCCATGCTTGCTTGTTTATGAGATGATTTACTGTTTATCCCGATGGTATTAGTTATGGTTAAATGGTTCTACCGCATGTTGCTATTGCTTACATGATAATGAGAAATGATTAAATGTTATTCATGAAGGAATGTTCATGTTTGCCGTTTAATGAATATATGTGCTATTCATGGATCTTTGGAATGCTACAAATGTCAATGGTGATGAATGCTAGAAGTATGGATGAGTTTATTCATGTATGTCGTTGTTGTGAATCCATATGTATGATGATTTAAAGTTGGTTTATGTGCATCATGCATTCATGTTGGAGGATTAGTCACGTGGTGACTATGCATATTCGAGGTCCCGTCATGTAGATGACGGCTTGAGGTCCCCACATTCGTGGAATGTGGGCAATGAAAAGAGGTCCCCATCATTATGATGATGGGCAAAGGTCCCTATCGTGTGGTGTATAGGCTCTTGGTCCCTGTGCGAGAGAGCGCGAGGCAAGGGTATACAAATGACGGTTGTATACCCGCATTACCGGTAAAATGCGAAAAGAGATAAAGTTGAAAAGGTACATTGCATTGGTTGCATTCACATGAGCATGAAGGCTATACTTTGGTGCATTGTTTATCTTGGATTGTTGATGCTATGAACGATCTTGCTTAGCCTTGTTGGTACTTCTGAGTCTTTGGGCTCACTCTTGCTTTGATGTGTTTTAGGTACAACTGCAAGACCCGCATGCATGGGAGGAGTAGATGTTTGGATGCACGCACTACCACTCAACCTTAAGAATTACTTATGGATGATTTGAGTTTCAGATTAAGCGTAATAATGAGAATAGCAAATTTTGATTATGTTTATGAGATTATCCTGCATGCTTGAAAGAACACGATTATGAAGATATTGATAAATGCCATGATTAATTGTTGGAACCTCGGTATAGGTGACTATACAAAGGAGGTTTTGCCAAAAATTTGTAATTGATCTTAGTTTAGTTTAGTTTAATTTAATTTTAGTAGCATTAGGGCTCAATCTTTGGTAGGGTGTTACTGATTGGTATCGAGCGGGCTTTAGGTCCGTGGTTAATAGAAAAATATTAAATTGACACCTTGTACCGATGGGTGGGATTGGGAATTACATTGCTTTCGCATTATCTGTTGATATGTTTTATTTGTTGAGCAATTGTTGAATTGCCTGCATGCTATCTTGCTTGTTGTTAATCTATGTTATGATAGGTTATGATATTCTATATCTATGAATCTATTCTATGATTGCCATGAGGTGATCATGAATAATCATATTGGATTATATTGTTTATACGTGTCGATAAGGTTGTTAAGAAGTGGAGGCCGTGGTTGTGACCTTGGACTTTGTCGGTTATACCACCGTTCGTGGTAGACGAATAAAGTAGTTACCCGATTACCATAGTTGCAGGAGTTGGCGTGGTTGCTTTAGAAAGTTGTTTTCTTTCTTGACCTCAAATCTTGGTAAATTCTTGTTTTGTGGTGGATGATGATTTTCTCATGGGTTCTTGGTTTATGGTGGTTGTTGAGTGTCAATGGTCTCTTATGGTTATCTGAATTAATTATTGTTTTCCGACCGTTGAGTCGCTTTGGCTACTTGTGATCTTTCTCAATTGGCAATTATCGATAATTCCTTGGTTGTTCCTTCTTTCTCTTTAGCAAAGAATGACTCATTTATTCGTTTGATAGTTGGGTATTGAGAGTTTGAAGTTGCAAGTTTGTTAGCATGAGAAGCTTTGGCCCTATGTGTTCCTTTTGGATTATACCGAGTGTTGAAGTTTAAGGCATTTCTATTCTGTTGGAAATTGATAAAATCTTTTTGTGTTGCCTCGTTATGGTTAAATCAGAGATTGTAATCAAATAACTTGATTTGGTATGGGTATCAAGTTGAGACGGTGGTATGGTGCAAAATTAATATTAATTAGTAACCTTGGAAGTGAAATTGATTAAGTTGATGTTGTCTTTTCCTAGTTCTTGATGAGCGGTATATATGAGTAGTGATTGAGAGATATCAAGAAGTATGGAACTTGATGAACTAGTCTGTCATTAAAACTGTTTAGGTTGCTAAACTTGTTGGGTTCTTTGGTTCCCATGGATTAATTTAATTGTGTGGAAAGAAAAATTAGAGGAAATACCAGATTTACGTATTCCTTAGTATGATTAGATACTGGAACTGTGTATAACCGGTTGACTGGATTGAATATCGGTGGATCTAGAATTTATGAAAGGAGTTCTATGTAGTTCTTCTGTATAGAATGACGCGATGAATTTGGTTGTAACGTTGTTAAGACTTTTGATCGATAGAAGATTTCGATTTTTGAAGTTTTAGTGTAATTTTTGTTGAAATCCAAATATGAGGAGGAACAGTTGGATACGTATTTGTTAATATCCATGTGATTTGGGAATAAAAGTAGGTAGCAACTAGATTTCATAATGAAGCCAGTTGATAACAACAATGGTTGTGGAATAACTGTTGTGTGTTGAAGTTGATGATGAGCATCGTTAAGAGTTGAACTGATATGGGCTTATGCCCACATAATTATGAAAATAATCGGATGATAATGTGTCCTTGATGAAGAGTTTTGGTAGGAGCTTTTCAATTGTGTAGTAGACCCCTTCTAAACATAAGAGGTCGATGTAGTGAGGTTGTATGGTTCTAGGTATACTCTCATTTCGAAGATGGGATGCAAAGGTAGTATGAAACAATTTGGTGAAACTCAGGGCCTTTCTAATGGAATAGTTGATGATAAATATTCGTGTTCGAGTATATTATTCGATGTTAGTAAGATTATTTGCAAGAGATGGTGACTTGAGTGTGTGGTGATGATTCTTTTAGAAGTAAAGTAATTTGATCGTCTTTCCTAAATTGGATTTTGTAAGAGTGTTTGAGTTTTGCGATGGGGATCATTTGGACCTCTTGAGTTATGTTGTGATTGAGTTGCTTGAGCAAAGTGATATGTTGAAAGATTTTATTGGTTCTCAAGTTGTTCCTATGATTTGGTCATAAGAGCTTATCTTGTTTAAGCCGGCAAGGTGAGGTAGTAATCACGAGAAAATAACTATCCTTGTTAAAGGAAGGAGGAAGTTAAGTGTTTGAGATTTAAGTCGTTTCGCATCTTGCAGTTTATTGAGAGTACTTAAACCTTATGCGATTGTTCCATAAGGGTTTATCAATGTTCAAAGGGTATTACGTTCTTCTCTTTTGTGGTTTGGTATTCGCTTTCAGATGGGCTTGAGCCCTTGACTATTGACTTTCCTTATGTTTTTTTTCTTTCGAGTTCTTGGCCTAAGTGGCACATGTTTTCAAGTTGTTGAAAAATTGATTCCATTCGCTCTTTCTTTTGAGGAAGAATCAACCTATTCGTTTCACCCGAGTCTTTTGAGGTGTTGAATAATTGTAGTGGTGAAAGCTGTGGGTTGTAAGTTATTCGATGAGCTGGAGGATGAAATAATTTCGTAATATAGCTCTTTGAGAGAAGTCTAACTCAATGGAAGTTTGTCTTATGAGGTTAAACTGATTGCATTATTATAGCTAGTAGAACCTATAGTGAGTGTGGTCCAAGATCTTAGGTTCATTTCAGTGAACATTAGAATTCTTGAAAGTATAGAAATATTGATCAATTTTATAGAGTATTACAATTTGGTAGTATTGCAAGGCTATGAGAGTTAAACTTGATGATGTGGTTTAATGAGAGTGGGATTATAAAGTAATCGAATCGTCATGTCAATTAATGGGATAATGGAAAATGTTGAGTAATGTCAAGAGTGATTTGGCTCTAAATGTGTAACCTTAACGAGAGTTATAATCCTTGTAATGGTTAACTGGTCAAGAAAATATTTTCATGATGATTTTAATGAGTGAGTATGTTGGAATTGTGGATTTTTTTAGGAATTTAATATGAGGATTTCCTAAACTTTATATGAGAATTTCGTTGCAAGAGTCTTAGAGGTTAAATTTGGGCTTTGCATTGTTGTGCTAGAACTTTGAACGCCCATTGATAATGTGAAAAAGTAGTATAAGAGTGGATTTCGAACAGTGGGATGGTCATTGATAGAAATATTTTTTATGAAATACATGAGAATATGTGATGTGAATTCAGAGTTGTCCATTCTTGAGGATTGAGGTAACGTGATTACGTGTGAAGATCCATTTTAGGATGCATCAGAAGCTATCTATCAAAGTAATTCTGTCAGTAAAGAAAATCGGTTATAGAATGTTTTGTGAGATCATCAGAGTCCCTTTTCAAAGGTGTTGACAAGGTGTTTTGATTTGGGTTTGGCGTTGAGATCGCCAAGTTAAGAGTAACAAGTTAGTGTGTTGTGCGATGATTGGGATTGCATAACTTGAGGGAAATGTTGGTCTTAAAAGAGAAACTGTTAAATTGATGTTTCCTCAAGAAGTGAATCGTTTTTCTGATTTTCGTTTAAGTTCTATGCTGTTGACCATTGTCTTTCGCAAAGTTGAGTTTGGCTTTATGCTGGTATGTGTGGTTCTTATCAGTTCAGAAAGAATAAAAGAAATGATGGATTTGGTTAGTCGAGTGATTTTCCTTTGGTGGACGTGGTGTTTAATTGCAAATTTTCTAATTTGAAGGTGGAAAGATGTAATATCCCTAAACTCTTTAGAGAGAGAGAAAGAAAGAGGTTAGTGGGTTATTCTAAAAAATAACTCTCTTGAGGATCTTTGCGTAATTAGAAAAAAAGGGATACGTGGAAACGAGATGTTTTGGAGTTTTTAGGGAGGAGTTGGTTCGTACCAGAATAAAAGGATCGTGGGGAAAGTGGATGCCAAAAACCCTAACCGTCTTTTGTTTCCTTCTTTTCCCCGTGCGCCGTCTTTTGTTTCCTTCTTTTCCCCGTGCGCCACCGTCTCGATCGCTGACTACTCGCACGTTGTGCCGTTTTTATTTGTAACCTTCTGCTTGCGCTGTTCGGCCAGCGCCCTACTGCAAGGCCGCTCGGCCAATCTCCTGCCGCGCATCGCTAGTCGCCCCGTGCATGAAGCCCCGCATCGTTGTCCGCTATTTCCAGAGGGCCCGTGGCCGAACGCTTGCTGCCGCATGTGATTTCAGCCGATTGGGTTGCAGCCGCGTGAAGCTTTTGGCCAATTGTTGTTCTGCTGCCACTGTTCATACGTTTGGTAAGGACTGCATGAGTAGTTAATTAGTTTTTTTTTGTCTTTTCCCAATTCTTGTTTGCCTTTGCTGACTATCTTTTTTTCATGCATGCCTCGGTGGGCAGTAGTAGTTACTAGTTAGTGGTGCTGTTGCTTGATTAGTTAATGGTGCACTACTAGGTTTATTTAATGGGGTTTGCATGCAGCAAACTAGTAGTACAAGATGCTTTGTATGCATTAACTAGGTTGGCCACGTTGCTTTGGGTGCATGCTGCAAACTAGTAGTGCAAGATCTTTTGGCATGCATGTATGCTTGAATAGTAAAGGTGAGTCATTAGCTAGTTATACCACTTGTTTGTATACATGTGTTCCATTGGATCAGCAAAATAGATATAGGAGCTGGTTAGTGCCGCATGTTTTATTTGCATGTTTTGTTGGAACAGTAAGGAAAATTATTAGCATGTTTCTAGTCAGGGAGATATCGAACAGTAAATTGGTTTTGGTCTGGTGTTCTGTTGTACGATTTATTCGGACACCTTAATAGCGAATTTTGGGAATGTCATCTACTAGTTAATTGTAGATAATTTCGGTATCTTTATATAGAGTATTTAATCATGTCGAACGGACGAGTAAATTTCAAGTTATGAATTTATTGCCACTGTCCAGAAATCCCGACGAGAATTGACTGTTCTGTTAATCAATTTGGTGAGGGTAGAAGATGACCGAATTTGGAAGGCACAACAACTAGGTTTAGTTGGGGAATTTGATAAGCTTCCAAGAAAGTCCAATAATGCCCTATTTGGATCTCTGTACTAAAAGATATGAATTTTTTATTATGACTGTCTATTAAGGGAACAGGCTGCTGTTTAAGATTTTGGGAGTTGGGGTTGCGCTAGAGAATGTAGTGATTCCGTAATTGCTTCTAGCTTTGTTTTGTACAATATTGTTATCTTAGAGTGCTTGTTAACTTAATTCAGGTGGGGGAGTGGTCCTGAGGGCAGCGCCCTTTTCGCGTCCTCTATTTTCGCACGGTTGAGGCAAGTACTTTGATTGATAGATTAATTATGAGTGTTTGATCGTGATCAGTAAGTATTTGGTACATATGAGCTATGCATAGTTGCTAGTACAATATGTATGTTAATGATTGTGAATGCTAGGAGAATGAGTAAGTTTATTCATGCATGATGTGCTTTGCTAATACATGTTAATGATGGATAGTGTAATTGTTCATGTGCATGATGCTATCATATTTGAGGCTTGGTCACGTGGTGACCAAGCATTTCTTTGAGGTCCCGTCATGTATATGACGGGCTTGTAATCCCCACACTTGTGGAGTGTGGGCTTGTGGTCCCCATACTTGCGGAGTATGAGCTCTTGGTCCCTGTGTTGAGAGCACGAGCATGAGTATCTGGCGACGGTTTGCATACTGCATTCAGGTAAAATGCAAAGAGAGTCAAAGAGAAAGTATGCATTGTGCATTGCATAAGTATGTGATATGTTTCTTTGTAAAGATTTGAGTATGGATCTTGATGTTATAATTGTGTGTTATAATGTCTTATTTTACGTACTTTCTTTGAGTCTGTGGACTCACTCTTGCTTTATTGTTTGTGGTTTTAGGTACCCTTACAAGAATGACATGCATGGGAGGGAATAGACATAAAGTGGTTGCACCTTGCACGAACCATTTACATTTAAATAAATTGGATTGATGATTTAGTATTTGAGTATCCTGCTTAAAGAATTATTCATGAATACTTCCTATGCTTGGAATATTTTGTAATGGAGTTGATTAGAAGATTATGGATGCATTTTGGATTATGCTTTAGTTGTTTAGCATTCTTGGATGATTCATGATGATTAGTTTAAATTGGACGATTGGAATATTGATTGATGTTATATTAGACTGTTAGAACCTTCGGTGTATTCACATATACAAAGGAGGTTATGTCGAAATTTAGTAAGAAGTCTTAGTTTTTTTTAGTAGCATTCCAGGCTCATGTTGGGCTAGGGTGTTACAGTTGGTATCAGAGCGGGCTGTAGGTCCGTGGTGATTGGATTTACAACTTAGGTAACTTAATTTGCTAAAATTTTCTAATGCTTAATTACTTAAAACTTGATACACTGGTGCACTATAGGATGGGATGGGTCAAGCATTGCATTTACGCTTCCGTTATGTTGTATTGATGATTCCTATTATGATATGATCTTATATATCTATAATAGGATTCTACAATTATTATGTGTGATGATGGTTATTGCTGAGAGGTTGAGGTCGTGGTTGTGGCTCTGGGCTTTACCAGGTTACACCACCGATCGTGGTAAGAGATTAGTGAAGTGCTTACCTCGGTTATATTAGTACTGACGGTGATAGTGAGTATCTTTAGAAAGGTTGTTCTCTTTCTTGAATCTGAATTTGGTCAACTCTTGTCCGGTTGTGATCGATGAATTTCTCTTGGATTATTAGTTCATTGCGATTGATGAGTTGCTTTGAGAAAGGTTAGTGTGTTTCCATTGGCTTACTTTGTCGTAAAGCAATCATTGTTTCCCAAGCGATGAGTTATTCTTGCAGCTAGTGAACTTGGTTGATTGTCAAGATTGACCTTTATATTTGAGTTTTGTCTTTCTCGTTGGAAAACATGATCCCTTTATTCACTTGATGTTTTGGTTAATGAAAGTTTCCTTTTGCAAGTCCTTTAGTACGTGGAGGCTTTGAATCAATGTATCTCTTTTGGGTATTTTGAGTGTTGAAGTTTAATGGTTCTCTTTTATGAAAGAAGATGTCAAACCCTTTAGCGATATTTTGTCATCATTAAGTGAGAGGTTATAATCAAAGCAATTAATGGATATGATATGGATTATCAGGCTGGGTCTGCAGTGTGTGCATGATCGATCTTAACTAAGATCCTTAAAAGGAAAGATGATTAATTTGATGTTGTCTTAGAATAATTACATGATGAAACCAGTTGATAGCAACAATTGTTGGAGGGAAATTGTTGTGTGTTGAAGTTTGGTGTTGACCATCACTAAGAGTTAAACTGATGTGATTTAATAGATGGCTTATGCTTACATGATCGTGGAATCGTCGGATGATAGCATATCCTTGTTGAAAGGGTTTTTGGTGAATCCTTTTTATTTGTGTAGTAGATCTCTACTAGAATAAAGTTGTCATTGTAGTGAGTTTGTAAAGTTTTGGTCGACTCTCGATTTGAGGATGAGATGATAAAGTAGTATGAAACAATTTGGTGGGTTTTTGGAGAGCTGTATAATGGAAAAGTAGACTATGACGATTTTTGTTAATAGTGTATTATTCTGGAGGTTAGTAAGATTTTGACAATTGATTATCGTGTGTTGTTGATTTTATAGAAAGATAGTAATTTGATGATCATTCGTGGTATCACTCAAATGAAATGTTTGAGCTTTGCATTTGTGATCTTTTGGAGTTCATTATTTATGTAAGTGGAAATTAGTTTGAACAAGTGACGTGTTGGAAAACTTAATTGGTTCTTAAGTGATTCTTGTGATTTGGTCTTAAGAGCTCTTCTTCTTTTGAGTTGGCATAGTGACATTGTAATCAAAGAAAATTACCTTTTTTGTTAAAGAAAGAGTGAAGTAGAAGTATTTGAGATTGAAGTCAAGTTTTGTAACTCGAAGTTTATTTGAAGTGTGTCTAACTTTCTGTTTTTGCCCATAAGAGTTTCTCGATTTTCAAAAGCAATATTTTATTCCTATTTGAGGTTTGAAATTCTCTTTTTTTTGTGGGACTTGTACCATCAACCAAGGACTCCTCTTTTGCTTTCTGAGATCATTGCCGTTTGACTATGTCTCTTGGTCTTGTGTTTCTGCAAGTAAGCGTTTTTGTGTCTTTGAAAATCAATTTTTTCCTCTTCTTTTGAGAAAGTAATAATGGGTTTGTTTTACAAAACCTTATAGAGTGTATAGTGGTAGCGGTTAATAGTGATCAAGAATATGATGTTATGAGACCTTGGGTTGCAAGTTAATTAAGGAGTATTGGAGGATGAATTGATTTAGTGATATAAATCTTGTAGAAAATTGGATCTAAAGGGAATGATGGTTATTGGGCAAAACTGATTTTGTTATTACGACTAGTAGAATCAATAGTGAATTGTAGTTCAAGAACCATTGTTCATGTTGGTGGAATATTCAAAAGTTGAATCTTGGTCAATTAGTTAGAGTATTGTGAATGTGCATGTTGTGATCGTGTAGGTTAAATGGAATGGTGTGGTTTAGTGAGTTCAAGATTGGTGAAATTAATCACTTTAGACGGTTACTTAGTGAGGAATGTTGATATTAATGACTAAGAATATTGTTTGGATTGTGGGAATTTTTAGTCATTGGTTCTGAGGATTTCCTATCAAGTATACCAGAAGTTCATTGTAGGAGTCTTAGAGGTTGAGTCCGGCTTTGTATTTTTATCTTTGGCACACAGTTTGCCCATGATTAGGTTCCGAGAGTTGTGGTGACCTTTGATAGAATCCTTTACGTGTAGTAAATAAGAGTGTGTGATATGAATTTCGAGTTGATTATCCTTCAAAGAATAAGGTGATGTGATTTTGGGTGAAATCTATATTGAGATGCGTTGGGAATTATTTATCAAAGTAATTCCTTTGGTAGAGGAGTGGACTAGAGTATCTTTTTGTGGGTTAGTAGAGTCCCTCTAGATGAGTGTGATTGTTGCTCTTGGGTAGAGTATCGCTTTGAGTTTGTCGGTTAAGAGGAAAAAGTTAGTGTGATGATTTGGAATCCCGTGGTTTAAGAGAAAGTTGAATTCTTAAAAGAAAAGTTGAGGGGAAAAAAGGTTTCTTGAGTAGTGAAATACTCTCTTGGTTCTTGTTTGAGTTTGTGTTCATGATGGATGCCATGTTGGTGTATACGTTGGTTCTTTCCTGTTAAGAAAAAAAATTGTTTTGGGCATTCAAATGATTTCGCTTTTGGCTTGTGGTGTTTATTTGCAAACTACCTACATGGAAAGTGGAAAGGTTTTCGTGATGAGTCCTCGATTTTGGTTTTGACTCTTTTGGAGGGGAGTTGGTAATACGTGGTTGGGATGAGAATCATTCGTTCTTTAGTTCGGTTCTTTTTGTAGGAGGATTTGGTTTAATGCGGGTTGCTTGTGCGTCCCTTGTTAAGGGGATGCTCCTTGCAAATGTGAAGTGATTGGTTGTGAGAAGGAAACAAGAGTTCCATGTGTCTTGTGCATGTTGTGTAGTTTGGTACCAAAGAGGAAAATTGGCCCAAGGTACATTGGTTTGTTTATGAAAGTTGCGGGAATTTTGAAAGATAGTGTATCACTAGGACCGCCTCGAGCCCTGGCTCAGGGTACACAATGTTTTGTGTGACCCGTTGTCGAGGAAGTACTTGAGAGATCTAGAGTGTGAGGTTTCGTTAGGGCCGTTGACCAACGAGTAAGACCGTACATTCGAGTCTTGTCCGTTCAGTGTACCTAAAAATGGCCGAGGCGAGTGTTGAGGTGTAAGGCGTCGGTTCGTCACGGTGATGTGGTCACATCGGTCAAGAGAGAGACGACTTGGGAGTTGAAGACTACGCATGCGCGGCGATATCGGAGTTGTTCGTCATGTACGTGTTATTTGTTGTTTATTTTCGATTGTGGATGTTCTCCGAGTAAAGCAGCGAGTAGAATTGGGTCGAATTCTGTTTAAGGGAGTAGAATGTAATATCCTAAACTCTTTAGAGAGAGAGAAAGAAAGAGGTTAGTGGGTTATTCTAAAAATAACTCTCTTGAGGATCTTTGCGTAATTAGAAAAAGGGATACGTGGAAAGCGAGATGTTTTGGAGTTTTTAGGAGGAGTTGGTTGTACAGAATAAAAGGATCGTGGGAAAGTGGATGCCAAAACCCTAACCGTCTTTTGTTTCCTTCTTTTCCCCGCGCCGCATCTTTTGTTTCCTTCTTTTCCCGTCGCGCCAGTCTCACGATCGCGGCTACTCGGGCGTTCACCGCCGTTTTATTTGTAGAACCGCTGCTATTGTTCGGCCGGCGCCCTCGCAAGCCGCTCGGCCAATCTCCTGCCGCGCATCGCTAGTCGCCCCGTGCATGAAGCCCCGCATCGTTGTCCGCTATTTCCAAAGGGCCCGTGGCCGAACGCTTGCTGCCGCATGTGATTTCAGCCGATTGGGTTGCAGCCGCGTGAAGCTTTTGGCCAATTGTTGTTCTGCTGCCACTGTTCATACGTTTCGTAAGGACTGCATGAGTAGTTAATTAGTTTTTTTTTGTCTTTTCCCAATTCTTGTTTGCACTGCTTGACTATCTTTTTTTTTTCATGCATGCCTCGGTGGGCAGTAGTAGTTACTAGTTAGTGGTGCTGTTGCTTGATTAGTTAATGGTGCACTACTAGGTTTATTTAATGGGTTTGCATGCGACAAACTAGTAGTACAAGATGCTTTGTATGCATTAACTAGGTTGGCCACGTTGCTTTGGGTGCATCTTTGCAAACTAGTAGTGCAAGATCTTTTGGCATGCATGTATGCTTGAATAGTAAAGGTGAGTCATTAGCTAGTTATACCACTTGTTTGTATACATGTGTTCCATTGGATCAACAAAATAGATATAGGAGCTGGTAGTGCCGCATGTTTTATTTGCATGTTTTGTTGGACAAGATAGGAAAATTATTAGCATGTTTCTAGTCGAGGAGATATCGAGCAAGAAATTGGTTTTGATGCGTGTTACATTGTATGCGATTTATTCGGACACCTTAATAGCGAATTTTGGGAATGTCATCTACTAGTTAATTGTAGATAATTTGGTATCTTTATATAGAGTATTTAATCATGTCGAGCAGGCGAGTAAATTTCAAGTTATGAATTTATTGCCCTTTGTCGAGTAAATCGCGCAGAATTGGACTGTTCATTAATCAATTTGGTGAGGGTAGAAGATGACCGAATTTGGAAGGCACAACAACTAGGTTTAGTTGGGGAATTTGATAAGCTTCCAAGAAAGTCCAATAATGCCCTATTTGGATCTCTGTACTAAAAGATATGAATTTTTATTATATTTGTCTATTAGAGGAGCAGATCTTTGTTTAAGATTTTGGGAGTTGGGGTTGCGCTAGAGAATGTAGTGATTCCGTAATTGCTTCTAGCTTTGTTTTGTACAATATTGTTATCTTAGAGTGCTTGTTAACTTAATTCAGGTGGGGGAGTGGTCCCGAGGGCAACGCCCTCTTCGCGTCCTCTATTTTCGCACGGTTGAGGCAAGTACTTTGATTGATAGATTAATTATGAGTGTTTGATCGTGACTGTAAGTATTTGGTACATATGAGCTATGCATAGTTGCTAGTGCAATATGTATGTTAATGATTGTGAATGCTAGGAGAATGAGTAAGTTTATTCATGCATGATGCTGCTGCTAATACATGTTAATGATGGATAGTGTAATTGTTCATGTGCATGATGCTATCATATTTGAGGCTTGGTCACGTGGTGACCAAGCATTTCTTGAGTCCCCGTCATGTATATGGCGGGCTTGTAATCCCCACACTTGTGGAGTGTGGGCTTGTGGTCCCCATACTTGCGGAGTATGAGCTCTTGGTCCACGTGCTTGAGAGCACAGGCATGAGTATGCAGCGACGGTTGCATACCCTGCATTACCGGTAAAATGCAAAGAGAGTTAAAGAGAAAGTATGCATTGTGCATTGCATAAGTATGTGATATGTTTTCTGTAAAGATTTGAGTATGGATCTTGATGTTATAATTGTGTGTTATAATGTCTTATTTTACGTACTTTCTTTGAGTCTGTGGACTCACTCTTCTTTGTTGTTTGTGGTTTTAGGTACCCCTTACAAGAATGACATGCATGGGAGGAATAGACATAAAGTGGTTGCACCTTGGCACGAACCATTTACATTTAAATAAATTGGATTGATGATTTAGTATTTGAGTATCTGCTTAAAGAATTATTCATGAATACTTCCTATGCTTGGAATATTTTGTAATGGAGTTGATTAGAAGATTATGGATGCATTTTGGATTATGCTTTAGTTGTTTAGCATTCTTGGATGATTCATGATGATTAGTTTAAATTGGACGATTGGAATATTGATTGATGTTATATTAGTATTAGAACCTTGGTGTATTCACATATACAAAGGAGGTTACATTAAATTTAGTAAGAAGTCTTAGTTTTTTTTAGTAGCATTCCAGGCTCATGTTGGGCTAGGGTGTTACAAAAGATTTTCGTGATAAATCTTCGATTCTGAATTTGACTCTTTTAATACCTAGTTGGTAACGTTTGGTTGCGATGAGAGTCCTTCATTTTCGTTGGGCTATATCGGTAAAGTGTGTGTTTAAAGCGAGTCTTTGTTGTGTGTCCCTCGTTAAAGGAGGAGATCTTTGTTTGGGTGCAAAAGTTCGATTGAGATATGGAACAAGAGTTCAGTGTTTTGTGCGCATGTCGCGTGGTTTGGTACCACTAGGGGGGGTTGCCCCAAGGTACTTTGGGTTGTTTTCGCTAGTTGGCGTATCGCCAGGACTCTCGCGAGTCCATGCGCGGAGTACGTAACGTCTTGTTTGTTCTGGTGTCGAGTGAGTACCTGGGAGATCCAGAGTTTGAGGTTTCGTTTGCGCCGTTGACCATCGAGTGAGGTCTTACCTTCTAGTCTTGCCCGATGATTGTACCTGGAAGTACCGGGTTGAGTGTTAGCTCAGGCGTCGTGTTACGTCGTTGTGTTGTGGTTTCTTTAGTCCGAGGGAGAGGCTACTTGGGAAATTAGAGTTTCGCTTGCTTGAGCTTTTGCCGGTGTTGTTCACAACGGGTACGTGGTTACCGTTCTTCGTTCTCAGTCGCGGTTGTTCTTTCGCGATAGAGAGTGTTGGGATTCGAGGTCGAATCTGTTTAAGGGGGTAGAATGTAATAACCGAATATCAAATAGAGGGGTTATACTCTATTCGAGAGAGAAATTATTTAATACCTCAAAAGCATGACAAGCTAGTAGTCGGGAAGATTATTTATTCGGAGAGAATTAAATGGAAATTTGGGAAGGACCTTCTAGTAAATACTCAAAATTCAACAGTTTGTGAGGGGTTTTTCGCAGAGTTAACCCAACTGGGCCTTGGGCCTGGCCCATGAGGGGAAAGGGGTGGCCGGCCAGGGGCGCCACTCCTCCCCCAAACCCTAGCCGCACCCCACCCCTCCACTCCCCACTCCTCCTCCTCCTCCTCCCTTTGGTGGCGAAATTCTCCCTTCCCCCTTGCGCAACCTCCCTCCACCAGCCCTCCTCCATGGCTTCACTCCCTAGTCCTCCATTGTTGCCGGCCAAGAGAAGAAGGAGGAGAAGGAGAACTGCATTGGGGTGGCGGCCAAGAAGGAAGAGAAGAGGGAAAGAAGAGGGAGAAGAGAAGGAAGATGGATCCCATCCGGTCGCGTTCTTCAGCGGCAACTAGGGTAACAAGACCCTTCCCGCTGAATCTTTTGTATTAGAAGCGTTTACAATTCGTTTTGTGGATCGGTCACGATTTCTTTTAGATTGCATTCTGTCCAGAACATTGCGTGGACTGTTTCGTGGCTTTAAAGCAGAATTAGGAGTTTTGGTCTCCTAGAGAGTTGTAGGTTATGTTCGTAGCTTTCAATGGCCACCAAGATCACCCAAATCCGATTAACGGTCAGGAAGTTATGAATGTTTTAGTATCGCTGCTCTGTTAATCTGTCAGTTTTGGGCAGTCTGTAGAAAACTGGTTTTACTGCTAGTTAAAGGAAAATCAGGAATCTCAGTATAACGAAAAATGTAGGTAATTTCATACCTTTTCAGAGAGATAAAGAACGCAAGATTTGGACTTTCGTAGCAAAAGTTATGATGGTTTTAGTGATCTGTCCAGAGAACCCGACGTGATAATTGTTGCTCTGTAGGTTGGCTTGGTAGAGGTAGTAATTGGCAGAATCAAAGGGCTCCCAACTAAGTTTATTTAGGTAATTAAATTACCTTTCCAAAAGTCTGAGAACACCTTAGTTGGACCCCTGAGCAGAAAGTTATGTATTTTAGAAGTTGACTGTCCGCAGTGATCACCCAAGGCGATCGCTAGGAATTGGAAGATTGGAAACGTTTGGGAGTTTAGCGAGTTCGGTTGTGTTGTTTTTATGCTTTGGGTCCAGTATGTTGGTCTTAGATTGGGATGTCTTTATGTTCAGGTGGGAGCATGATTCGGGGCAGCGCCTCTCTCGCGTCCTCTGTACTGCACGGTTGAGGCAAGTATTCGGGCTATTATATATGTATGCTTGCATGATGTGATTGTGATGTATCTTGACAGTATAGCCATGCTTGCTTGTTTATGAGATGATTTCTGTTTATCTTGATGGTGTTAGTTATGGTTAAATGGTTCTACCGCATGTTGCTATTGCTTACATGATAATGAGAAATGATTAAATGTTATTCATGAAGGAATGTTCATGTTTGCTAGTTTAATGAATATATGTGCTATTCATGGATCTTTGGAATGCTACAAATGTCAATGGTGATGAATGCTAGAAGTATGGATGAGTTTATTCATGTATGTCGTTGTTGTGAATCCATATGTATGATGATTTAAAGTTGGTTTATGTGCATCATGCATTCATGTTGGAGGATTGGTCACGTGGTGACTATGCATGTTCGAGGTCCCCGTCATGTAGATGACGGGTTGAGGTCCCACATTCGTGGAATGTGGGCAATGAAAAGAGGTCCCCATCATTATGATGATGGGCAAAGGTCCCTATACGTGTGGTGTATAGGCCCTTGGTCCCTGTCGTGAGAGGGCACGTGCAAGGAGTATACAATGACGGTTGTATATACCGCATTCACGGTAAAATGCGAAAAGAGATAAAGTTGAAAAGGTACATTGCATTGGTTGCATTCACATGAGCATGAAGGCTATATTTGGTGCATTGTTTATCTTGGATTGTTGATGCTATGAGCGATCTTGCTTAGCCTTGTTGGTACTTGCTGAGTCTTTGGGCTCACTCTTGCTGATGTGTTTTAGGTACAAGCGGCAAGACCGCATGCATGGGAGGGAGTAGATGTTTGGATGCACGCACTACCACTCAACCTTAAGAATTACTTATGGATGATTTGAGTTTCAGATTAACTGTAATAATGAGAATAGCAAATTTTGATTATGTTTATGAGATTATCGTACATGCTTGAAAGAACCTGATTATGAAGATATTGATAAATGCCATGATTAATTGTTGGAACCTCGGTATAGCTGACTATACAAAGGAGGTTTTGCCAAAAATTTGTAATTGATCTTAGTTTAGTTTAGTTTAATTTAATTTTAGTAGCATTCCAGGCTCAATGCTGAGCTGGGGTGTTACAGCTTCTACCACCAAGTCTGGACCATAGAAGGATCTTTCACCAGACTCGGACCAATTCAAAGGAGTCCTATAAGCTCTCCCATACAAGGCTTCAAAAGGTGACATTTGAATACTTGCTTGGTAGCTATTATTGTAGGAAAACTCCACATATGGCAAAGATTTCTCCCAGTCTTTGCTATAGGATAGCACATAGGCTCGAAGGAGATCTTCCATCACTTGATTCACCCTCTCGATTCGACCACTAGTTTGAGGATGATAAGCGATCTGAAAGAGAGTTCGTTCCCATAGCACGATGAAGACAATTCCAAAAATGGGAAGTAAACCGAGGCCACGGTCGAAACAATAACCTTGGGAACACCGTGAGACAAACAATCCTAGCAATATAAAGCTCGCTGAGTTGCTTGCCATCAAGATGGTTTTGACAGAATAAAATGAGCCACCTTCGTTAAACGGTCAATGATTACCCAAATGGCATCGGATCCTTTCGGAGTTCTTGGAAGACCGGTAACAAAATCCATACCGATCTCTTCCCACTTCCACTGTGGAATAAGCAAAGGTTGAAGGGTACCAACTGGCTTTAGATGTTCAGCTTTAACCCTTTGGCAAATATCACATTCAGCAACATACTGAGCAATCTGCCTTTTCATTTGGCTCCACCAAAATGTTTTCTTCAAATCCTGGTACATCTTGGTACTTCCAGGATGCAAAGAAAACTTGGAATTATGGGCCTCTCTGAGAATTAGTCTCCTCAGTTGAGGGTCTGCAGGTACTACCAATCGATTGCGATATCGAATCATACCGCGATTATCTTCAGAAAATTCGTTGGCTTTACCTGCCTTCAAATTTTCCTTGATCTCAGCCACTTCGGCATCAGTTTTTTGGGCCTCCAGAATCTGAGCTTCTAATGTGGGCTCCACTTGTAATGCAGCGAGAAAACCTTCGCTCACCACTTCAAGACTTAGGCGCTGAAAATCAGCACACAAGCCCTTGGCCGCTGGTAGAGAGGACACGCAGTTGCACTGTGACGTTCTTGTTAAAGCGTCTGCCACAACATTGGCTTTGCCAGGGTGATAATGAATACCCATATCATAGTCCTTGATCAATTCAAGCCATCGTCTCTGCCTCATATTCAAATCAGCTTGAGTGAATATGTACTGACTCTTATGATCGTGATAGATCTCACAACGATTACCGAGAAGGTAATGTCGCCAAATCTTCAATGCATGGACTACGGCAGCCAATTCCAAATCATGAGTAGGATAGTTGACTTCATAAGGTCGCAACTGCCGAGATGCATACGCCACAACTTGACCTTCTTGCATAAGTACGCAACCAAGCCCATGGCGAGATGCATCACAATAAATATCGAAGCTCTTATGAATATCCAGAAGAGTGAGAACTGGAGCTTTAGTCAAGAGAGTTCTCAAAAGCCGAAAACTCTCCTCATATTTAGCTGACCATTCGAATTTATTCTCCTTCTTCAAAAGCTGAGTTAGAGGTCTTGCAATTTTGGAGAAATTTTCAATGAACCTACGGTAATAACCCACAAGTCCAAGAAAACTTCGAATATCGGTAACATTCTTGGGCTGTTTCCAATCTAGTACATCTTGTACCTTGCTTGGATCGACAGCTATACCCCTTTCGGATAACACATGTCCCAAAAATGCAACCTGCTTAAGCCAGAAAGCACACTTACTAAATTTAGCATACAATCGATGCCGTCGAAGTGTTTCCAGCACAAGTCTCAAATGCTGTTCATGGTCCTTTTCAGACTTGGAATAAATAAGGATGTCGTCAATGAACACGACAACGAACTTATCCAGGAAATCCATGAACACCGAATTCATAAGATTCATGAAATAAGCTGGAGCATTGGTCAGACCAAAGGACATGACAGTATACTCGCATAAACCGTAGCAGTAGAGAAAGCTGTTTAGGGATGTCCTCAGCTCTAACCTTGATTTGATGATAACCAGATCGTAAATCAATTTTTGAAAAGACTCGGGCCCCAACTAACTGATCAAAAAGATCATCAATTCGAGGCAGAGGATACTTGTTTTTGATAGTGACCTCATTCAACGGACGGTAATCCACACACATCCGCAAAGTGTTGTCTTTCTTTTTGACAAATAAAGCTGGGCATCCCCAAGGTGAGAAACTCGGTCGAATAAATCCTTTATCGAGTAACTCTCCAAGTTGTGTCTTTAATTCAACCAACTCGTTGACAGGCATTCGATAAGGACTTCTGGATATAGGAGCAGTTCGAGGAACTAGGTCAATTATGAACTCCACTTCCCGATCTGGTGGTAAACCGGGAAGGTCTTCAGGAAAGACATCAACATACTCACAAACAATTGGTACTGACTCCAAGGAAGGAGTGGCATCAACTTGGTGAGCACAAAGATGAGAACCGACCGTCCTGGGTTGAAAAACGACTGAAGTGCCGCTTTCATTAGTTAAAGAAATGGATTTTTGAGCACAATTAATTTGCCCAAGGTTCTTGGATAACCAATCCATCCCTAGAATAACATCCAACCCTTTAGAATCTATCACAATCAAATCCGCCCAAAAGTCTACCCCTTCAATATTTATGTTGACATTACGGCAGACTTGATCAGTCAGAAAGACTGATCCAGGTGAGTGGATACTATGGGGTGGATGAAGATGATGCACAATTAACCGATGTTGAGTAGCAAACTGCCTACTAACAAATGAATGAGATGCTCTAGAGTCAAATAAAACAGCAGCAGTGCTGAAATTAACCAGGAGCATACCAAGGACGACTTCAGAGTGACACCGCTTCTCGCGTGTCGATTCACACGACGAGCCGAACGAGTCGCTTGACCACGGTCGGGGAAGGTGGTGCAGGACGCACAATAGCTGGAGAGGGTTGAATAGGTGGTATCCCTTGCGCCTTGGCATAACACTGATTGGCGAAATGCCCTGGGCGCCCACAATGATAGCATATGACTCCCGCCCGACAGAGAACATGCAACCGGTGGCTGGTTTCCACTAGGCCTCGGTGTGTAGTAGGAGGAGATGGACGAGGTGCAAACACCGCCTCGTGAAAATGGAGCCGGTGCCCGCGAGGTCGGGCAACCACATGCGAGGCCTTGGCGACTGCCACTAGGAACAAACCGAGAAGTCCTCTGCTGCTTACGTGACTCCTCCAAAGCCTTGCTCTTGCTCTCGGCCGAATAGCTTTGTTGACCGGATGGGAGAAATTTCTAAAGTCATGCAAAGCTACAACCATCTGCAATTCTTCGATGATCCATTCAAGAATCGGTTTCGACGACGAAGGTCACTAAACATCATCGAGCATATCCGCAAGGAAGTTGAATCGTGTAGATACTCGATCACGCACTTCGCCCTTGCTTGAGAGCGAAATTCTGTTGCTTGATCATCATGACTCCTCAGAATATGAGCTTCACTAAGGCCTCCACAAACTCATCCCAAGTAGGGACGTGTCCAGCAGTTGAATGGCCGTAAGATTGTCCCACCAAATGCTAGCCGACCCATCCAATTGATAATCGGCAAAAGGACCTTCTCCTCTCGGAACATTGAGCAATTAGCGCTTCTTCTCAATGGTCCGAAGCCGCCCTCGGCTTCCATGGGATCTTGAGAGCCGGAGAACACCGGCGGTTAGTCCGCCAAAGTCGCAAGACTTCTCGCACATGATGGCCTCTGCTCCGGCGGTGGCGAGTAGCGAAAGAAGTATTGCACGCAACCGCTCCACGCGCGCTCGATCCATTCGATTGCGCCAATTTGCATGAGCACATCACCATGGAGGGTGGTGGAGGAAGCTCCTCTCCGGGGACCACCTTGTGGACTATGAGAACTGGAAGGTTCATTCTTCCTCCCGAGAATGGGGCACCGGTTGAAAGACCCTTCCCTTGTTGTGTGCAGGCACGAGTAGTGGGTCTGTCATCCTGTTACCACACAATGGTTAACAACATTACAAGGATATACTCGGCAAACACAAACAAGGTTAAAATTAGGAAAGAAACAAACACTACACTTATAATGCATTATGTTATGTCATGCATTCAAATCAACACCAAACCACAAACTTTATATATACAAAGAAAAGAGATTCGGTTC
Source organism: Ampelocalamus luodianensis (assembly GCA_036346255.1). Classification (NCBI taxonomy): domain Eukaryota; kingdom Viridiplantae; phylum Streptophyta; class Magnoliopsida; order Poales; family Poaceae; genus Ampelocalamus; species Ampelocalamus luodianensis. Next base: position 42,615,128 of record CM070629.1, read on the forward strand.
CATTATGCACATAATAGTTGGCCATAAAGGTCATATTACAAACCAAAAGTCGAACTTACATATTCTTTACAAAATACCACTGCCCTATTACATTTATTTAAGGGCAACTACTAAACGAAAAGACACCTATCCACGAGGGTTCATCGTCGAGGTGCTAGCATAAAGATCACGGTTAAAGTTCACCGGAAACTCATTCAGAAGATGAGCTCCAGGGGAACCCATGTCAATAGGATCCAAAGGACTGATGAGGCGCCTCGGAGAACCCAGAAGTGGCTGATGACCTCCAGGAGGTGCAGTCCGCAGAGTGCGAGGAAAGCCTGCAGTCATCCGGCCTAGCGCACTTGTCCATAAACAGCACGCACTCCGCCTACCGGAAGTCAGAAGTGGTGGTGCAAAGAAAAGAATAGGGAGATCTCGTTGTCACCATAAAGCACGTTGCGAGGAACGCGATTCATGTTGACTCCAAGCAGCAGGTACTCCTGGGCTTCATTAAGACGATGCCGAGTTTCCCACAACTCCCTCACAAGGCAGCGATGGATCTGGTCCATGATGTCGACCATCCTCGCCAACTGTCGCACCTGAGGGTCTTCTCCAAACTATATCTCATTGAACATGCTCGCTTCTGCAGTAGGACCTTGATTCAGGAAATAATCATAGGGTGGTTGAGACAATTCCGTCAAATCATGACGAAGAAGGCTCATCATCCTACTAGCAGCTTCCTGAACCGCCATAGACTCGGAAGTGGCAAGTGCTTGGACACAGTAGGGAACACTGCCGGCTACATGCCTAGTGATGACGTTGATGATGGCGCGGTACTCCTCCATCCCGGGTCCTTGATCTCGTCGATAGATGGCGTACTCCGGCTGGTAGGTGAAATTGGCTCGCCATATCATATCCCACAGTAAAGCCGGAAATCCATCCACCTCTTCTGCTCGGGTTTCCTTGACCAAATACCACCCGCTCATCTATAGACAAAAAGACAAGATAAGGAAACAATTCACTTTGGAATAGCCAACAGAAAGTTGGGACAAGAATTGATATTAAGGAGGATAAGAAATAAAAGATGTCACACTTAAACTTTCGAAATTATATTACTGATTGAAAATAATTTTCTTAGAAGACTCTCTAATTACTTCGGCCATGCTACCTCTAACCTACAGGCAACGTATGCTCTGATACCAACGCTGTGGAGACCCGGGGTATTGGAAAAGTGATTAATTAAAATTATACTGTAGCACAATTCTTAATCAAGGAACAGTGCTGCTCCTTCATTAATGATGATGCTAGAAGTATATGTTTAATAAATAACAGATCCAATACTCAGGTTTCCCGGATATATGTCTCACATTGGTTCCCAGGATCAACGACCATTGCACATATATCCTTCAACAACATTACATCATACACATACAGGTCATACATTTACATAATTAAACATAAGTTTACAACTTTCGGTTTAGTACTACATTATCAAGTGACTTGGTCACTACAAAAAGTTTAACAGCGGAAGCAAAACAAAAGGTCAAAATCCACCAATGGCCCCATCCACTCATGCAAAGCGATTGCGTGGAGGAAAGAAGTAGCTTTACTCGTTAGCGCCACCGGATCGACGCTAACGGCACTTCATAAAGGTAACCATCCTCACCGCAACAATAGGTTATAGCACCCCGAGCACGGAAGGTACTAAAGAAGACTTACACAAACTAATAAAAGAAAGTGTTTATTAGAACCTATGCAAAGGAATAGAATTTATACATGCATAAGGTTGCAAATGTAAAGGTATAATGGTTAAATTTTGCATAAAGCAAAGACATCTTAACCTACAATAGCTAGGTTTTGATAAAGCAATTTAATAAATCAAAGTTGGACTAAAACAATAAGTAAATGAAGTAATTGTAAATGACAAAGGCATGAATCCCATCATGTCAAACAAAAGCCCAAACAAAGATTTGAAAACAAAACTTCTATACAGTGACATCAACTTAAGTCTTTGTCCATGACCGTGGACACGGCTATTCGAACAGTTTGATACCCTGCAGGGGTGTACATCTTTACCCACACGACTTAGTCAGCCCGTTGCCATCGGACACTTCCGAATGATGACATACTTCCTTTGGTATGCCGACCGGGGAAACTAAGATTTGATATTTTTCAACAAGCTAACACTATTGAGTTGGATACCCATGTGTGAACTTGTTGGACCGAAAAGGCGACTAGAGGGGAGGTGAATAGGAGCACGATCTCTTTTTCTCCCAAATCGAATTCAATACGAATCTCACTCCAATAGCTATGAAAGCTATGAAGATCAATCAATCATGCACAGCGGAAGACTTGTATTGAATCCAATCAACACGCCAAAGCAAAATCAACACAAAACCAAAACACCAATTCTCGGGCGGTCTGACCTCTCACGGGGGCGGTCAGACCGGTTGGCCTAGCGGTCGGACCGATCCAAGCGGCCGAACCTCTCTTCAAGCGGTCGACTCTAGTTCAATGAACAGTGAAATCAGCCCAAAAACCAAAACGCAAATTGATCTAACTTTTGATTCGTAGCGCCCAAACTTCGTCAAACTTGACACACACCTTCCCAAGGATGTCGTGAACCTATTCCAAGCAACGATCGTGAAGATCCTCGCCAAAGTTCAGACCTTTTCCCGCTTGAGTGAAGGTGGGTCAAAAACCGAGTCAAAACGCAAATATGATCTTGAGACTTGCTCGTGGGTGATTGATGATCTTGAAGATCCTAGATGTATTCCCACATGTCACAAAAGCTAGATCACGGCCGAAACCAAGCAAAACTCATGGATCAAAGAAAGACTCAAAATTACCAAATAGAGAGGAAGAAAGCAAATAGACTCATCTTTGATGAAACTTTCTTTGGATTGATTTGATGTGGTATTGGTTTCTGACCACTCCATCAATGGAGGATAAAGACTCAATACATGAGCACGAATCAAATCCAACTCTCTAGAACCCTAACCTCCAACTATCAACTCCCTAAGCACACAAGCAAAAACTAGGGTTTACAAGTAATGAAAGTGTTGAGGGGTGCAGCCACCTCCTCCTCTATTTCTAGTGGAGGCCTAGACCTTCTAGAAGAGTTTCCATAATGGGCTCCCGTTAAGGCCCAAAACAAACGGGTCACACACGCACGCATTTTAAAGCGCCGTCTTCATCTCCTCTTGACCTAATCCGCTCCAACGCACCGCCTTGCGCCGCTGGTTGGCAAAGGTAACCAAGGCGATTTGGTAAAATTACCAAAATACCCCTTCTCGGCCCTTCTCCAAGACCGAGTCCAGACAGTAAAGCACACGCTTGTTCGCCACGTGTAGGTTAATCCAACGGCTCTCATCATGTCGGCAAGTCTCTCCCATCCGCTCCCACCGATACCACCATGGCACTTGCACCACCCTCGCGCTTCGATTCAACCAGATCGATCGAATCGCCTGCTCGGTCACCTTTGTCCATCTTGTACTATACTTGAGTCCAATGACTTCACCCGCATCGCCGATCGTTCAACCTCGCCTCCAAGCCTAGTCCCGATCATCCTCGCCATTGACCGTCGTTGACCACCAAGCAACCTGCACAACAATAGACAAGCAAATCGAATCCGAGAACAAGTTCTTCACAACTTGACCCACGTTAGTCAAAACATGCATCATGCAACACATATACATCAAACCCATGAAATTGACCTAACAACCAACACAACGCGCCAAGAAGGCCGCGACTTAAGTGAAAACCGGTCGACCGCCACCATGGCGGCCGACCGCTCTCACGGCCTCGACCGCCAACCAACGGAGGGTCCGACCGCCTCGTGACTTAGCCAAAATTTCAACTCGAAATCCGCAACCTCTCGGAAATTTCAAACGAATAGAACTTTTGCCCGAGGCTCCAAAATTATGGGACCAAGAGTAGTAGAACCTCCTCTCTGCCTACACCTCTATTTTTGGCCCACCCAAAATCCAAACTTCACTTAATGGCCGGTCGACCGCCGCCAGGCGGCCGGCCACACCGACCGGTCCGACCGCCGCTCGGCCGGTCAGACCGCCAGGTGCTCACCAGCAAACCAGCCAAGATCGGACCGGTCGATCGCCACCATGGCCGGCCGAGACCGAGACTCGACAGACCGAACTTTGCCAAAACTCGTGAGTTTTCGCAAACCTTCAACGCCATTGCCAATTGTCACATCATCCTAAGATCATGAGCATATCCTATGATATCCACAATCTCCCTTGATGAACACATTGGTAATTTCCAACAAATGCAAGTTTTGAGGTTTGAAAAGTAAAACTCGCTGCTACAAGAAAGGCACAACTTGGTCCATATGCTAGAGAAAGCAATGAAAATAACCAAGCTGGTTTCGAATAGTATAGGCAAGTGAGATAAGGCAAAAGAAAGCGAGAAAGCTTCATTTTCCGTAATGAGTCAAAATCTCACTTAAGGTCCATATGAAAGAACAATTGTTCGATATGACCTCGATCATCGTGAGGCTCAAGAATTGCAATTCAAGTTCGTAAATGGCAATACGATCAAACGAATGCAAATATGAAACTCCCCTCACAATGATCCTCAAATATCGTAAAATTTCAAATTCTCCAATTTTCTCCCTTTTAATACTTTTAAATCTTCTCCTTTACACATCTCAAATATCTTCTCCTTTTGACAATGGAGTCATCAAGGAATCACGCCTTCCTCTCGCCAGAGATAACAAGTGTAATGAGGAAAAAGCATAAGAAGGAGCATGCATGAAATGCAATGGAGTGGTTTCATATTTTGAATTTTTCAATTCAATTTTTTTATTACAAGAAGCTTTGGAGATTACCCAAAAGAGCAAGCTAGCATTTCTAATCACACTCAATACATATCAAGCCTATCAGCGCTAGCAAGATCATGTTAAGACATATATAACAAAGCTAAGCAAGAAGGCTTAAAGTAAAGCAATGAATTTTAGCATTTTAAGCAAAGCTTCAAATCTAGCAAGTTCATCAACAGAGGTCCTAAGATGATACTGGCCATGTCAAAATGTCAATGTGAGATCAAAAAGCTAACAAAGACCACATTAAGAGACAAACAGGTCCTGAATTGAATCATTTTGCTCAATTTTTCTCAACTGCCCATTTTTCAACAGTTTTTCATTTGCAATGAATATTGAAGTTGATTAGAGGTATATCTTAGTGAAGAAGATCCCGACTAGGAGCCATCCACAAACTCTTCCTAAGCTTCTACAGTATGACAAATCTTGAGGTTCATGTCAATTTTGACAGCAATCCCCATGAGATCATCTAGTTCATCAAACTATCTCCAAGTTCATGTCTATGACATGCGGTCGTGAGAGTAGTTTGGCACATTTTAAGCACAAGACAATCTTTTTATTTGATTTTTATTTTTCACAAGAGCAAATTTAGATTCTTAAAAGAACAAGAAGCTCAAGTAATGATCAATAATAGATTCAAGAGCTAACACAAGAATTTTGACAGGCCAATGTCATAAAGGAGCACTAATTGCGCAACTAGCTAAAACATCCACAAATTGCGCTTTTTAGTTCAAGTTGTCTTAAAGTTCGCCCATTCAACAAAGACTTAGCTACACATGTGAAAGCATGATAATTCTAGCAAGTCAAAGAACTAGACATGGCATTGAGCGCACTGAAATACTAAAGCTCAAAAGGGTAATAAGCAAAGCTTCATCAATTTTAAAAGACAAGCATAAAAGCTTATATTACAATGCATCTTTTGGTTTTTCATATAAATGCAAGATGATACAATGAGATGCACAAAAGACATAAAAGCCTAAAAGATCAAAAGATCAAAAGAAAATACCACTAGAAGAAGGTATCGTAAAAGATCGAAAGCTCTGATGAACAAGGAAAGTTCGTAAGAACAAGGAAAGTTCAACAGAGCCAACTCCCTCAAACCAACCCGTAGGGATAAATTACCCTAACTCACTTCTCAAGGTGGCAAACCTAGTTGGGTCTAAAGGCTTGGTGAGGATATCGCTAATCGAGCCTCTGACTCCACTAAATGCAAAGACAATATCACCCTTCTCGACATGATCTCTAAGAAAGTGATAACGAATGTCTATGTGCTTGGTCCTAGAGTGTTGCATGGTTTTTAGCAATGTTTATAGCGTAGTGTTGTCACAAAAAGAGGAACACTATCAAAAGCCAACCCAAAATTTTAAGAGTGGACACCATCCACAAAATCGACTACAAAGAACTAGCGCAGCTACATATTCACTTTCAGAGTGGATTGTGCAAATGTAAGACTGCTTTCCTAGAAGACCAAGAGACAAGAGAAGTGCCTAAGATGTGACAAGTGTCCGAGGTACTCTTCCTATCTAGCCGACACCGCAAAATCGAATCGAAACCACCGAATGGACAAGGACGAGAGCAGAAAACCAAATGCCATACCGAGGGTAGAGTGTAAATACCAAGATGCGCTTAACGGCTTGGCGATGGGAAGTCCTCGAGACGCTCAAACCTCGCATGCAGGCAAATCGCGGTGGATGTCCGGTCTTGAGGCCGCCAGTACGGAGGGAGCCGATCATGCCGCGGTACTCGCGTTGATCCACGGCTTCTCCTTCCTCATCCGATCCAAAAGTCGAAGTCGCCATGGAGTGGCGATCGGCTTGCGATCACCCATCTCAAGCGCTGAGCGATCCTTGGTGTACTTCGTCCGATGGATGAAGATCCCTTCCTTGCATTGCTTGATTTGAAGCCCTGTAAAGTAGTTGAGTTCTCCCATCATGCTCATCTCAAATTCCTGGACATGGTCTCGTAAAAACTAGAACCAAGAGCATGAGAAGAACCACCAAAGATAATATCATCTACATAAACCGAGCAAGTGAAGTCATTGCCACGCCTAAGAATGAACAGGTCTTGTCTACCTTTCCCATCTCAAAGTCATTCTTAAGCGTAAAAGTCTTAAGTCTATCATACTGTGCTCTAGGGGCTTGCTTAAGACCATACAAGGCTTTGGATAGCTTGAAAACATGATGTGGATGCTTAGGATTCTCAAAGCCCGGGGTTGTCTAACATACACTTCCTCCTCTATAAAACCATTCGAAAAAGCACTCTTGACATCCATCCGATATAATCTAAAGCCCTTAGAAGCAAAGAATGCAAACAGAATGCGAATGGCTTCCAATCTAGCAACAGAGCAAATGTCTCATCAAAATCTAACCCTCAACTTGGCTAAAACCCGAGCTACTAACCTAGCCTTGTTTCTAACCACGTAACCATCCTCATTTTGTTTATTTTTGAACACCCAACGAGTTCCTATCACATTATGACCACTAGGAGGCTCTACTAGGTTCCGCATCTTGTTCCTCTCAAAATTCTCTAACTCCTCATGCATGGTATTAACCCAGCTAGAATCGATAATGCATGTGATATATCGGGTTCAAAGAAGCAACAAATGCGTAATGAGAGTAGAGACTTGATCTTGATACCTAGAGCGAGTGACTCGCCATGAAGGCTACCAATTATCTCGATCCGAGGATGACGCCTCGAATGTGAAGTGGAGCGCCGGGAAGATAATATCTCTCAACCTCCGCAGTACACTGATGAAGAAGATGCAGAGGAGCCTCAATTGAGGTGAAGCAATGAGGTGTTCTGAGCTTGGACAGAGCTCAACAGAAGCAGTGGAGGACAAGCATCGCCTTCATCATCTTCCTCCACAAAAATGCTTTCTGTCACACCGTATCACTGAAATGCCTGATCTAGCTCTAGGGCTAGTCTCATCAAAAGTGACATTGCATGTCTCCTGACAATGTTAGTTTCAACATTAAAAACCCGAAACCCTCGAATGTGCGTGATAACCCTAAATAAACCATCAAAAGTCCTTGATTCAAATTTATCTAGATTTCTGCCTTGAGAATGAAACACTTGGCTCCAAAAACTCGAAAATGAGAAACAGAAGGTTTTCTACCAAAACAAAGCTCATAAGGAGTCTTGCTCAAAGATGGTCTCAAGAAGACACAGTTTGAAATATGGCAAGTCAGAGCAATAGCTTCTGCCCAAAATCTCCTCTGTGCTATACTCATCTAGCATCGCCCTAGCCATCTCGACTAAGGTTCGGTTCTTCCTTTCCACAACGCCATTCTGTTGAGGGACGTGTGGAGAAGAGAACTGATGCTCAATTCCGCGCTCAGCACAAAAAGAAGCAAACAAGGCATTCTTGAACTCTGTGCCATTGTCACTATGGATCGCTCTCAAGGCACCAGAAAGTTCAGAAGCCAAACGAAGAACAAGATCACGAAAATGACCAAAAGCTTCATCCTTCGAAGCAAGAAAGAACACCCAAGTGTATCTCGAAAAATCATCAACTATGACAAGAATGTACCATTTGCCACCAATTGACCGAACCCTAGCAGGACCAACAGTATCCATATGAAGCAACTGTCCCGGTCCATCAGTCATGACCAAAGTCACTGAAGGGTGTGAGGCGGCAACTTGCTTGCCATGCCTACAGGGCGCACATACAGCATCCTTGACGGCTTTGAGTTTAGGCAAACCTCTCATGAGATCAAGGTTGCTAACTCGCACGATGATCAAAACCAAAATGCCCAAGCCGCCGTGCCAAAGCCGTAACTCGTAAGAAGGTGTAAACAAACATTTAAGAGAACCAAGAAGAGATTCGTAAAAGTCACCCAAAGATCCTAGCAACTCTATAAATCCCAAAAACGAGCTCACCAAATTAATCAAGCACCGACAAGCATTTTTCTTAAATATAGTCTCATAGCCATCATCAAGAAGTCGGAGACAGAGTAAGTTAAACTCGAGCTTGTCCACAAGGGCGACGCCCTTAGGATGAAATTTTGCTCACCCCGATTGATCCTTCCTTCAATCCGCCTTGAGTATTATCTCCAAAGGTGATGAGGACATCACCTATCGACCGCGTGAAGGAGGTGAACCATTTTGAGTCTCCTGGTCATGTGGCGTGAATAAATGAGTCGACGAACCACATGTCCTTCCTTCCGACGATCCTCAAAATCAAATACAGAGGATCGATATGTCTCAATCATCAAGTTAGTTAAACATGACTTGGGAACCCAAGATCGAGACATACGTCATGAGTAGTATGCAAAGCGTATGCTATCCTTGATTCTATTTGAAATTACATTACGAGCAATGGTGACTCTAACATGAGAATTATCCTGCCTAGGAGCATGAGAATGATTAGCATGTGAAGCAAATCCTAGACCAGTTTCTTCCTTTCTAAATTACCATGTCTCACAAAAACTCTAGGTTGATTAGATGACATTCTAGCAATATTTTTCTTAGCATTTTTCAACCTACGCCAACAGAACTCAACTAAATGCCCATCCTTCTTGCAATAGGTGCAATGGTACTTGGTACCACCGGGAGAAGCACCTTTGATCGAACAGATGGTTGGGCAAAACCGCAGATTTGAAAGTGATCTTGGCAGTTGGGTATCAAATTCAACTAAGCCATTTTTCAAAATCAATGCCACTAGATTTGTCCCGGCAAAGTTGTATCCTAACCCTTGCTTCTTATAAGGAGTTTTTGACTTGTCAAAAATCATGTTTAACTGCTTTCTTACCATCGAGAATCTTTCTAATGTGTCCTTAAGGTAAGCAATTTTCTTCTAAGGTTAACACATGAATCACAAGTTTTAGCGTTAACCCTCTTCTTATAAAGAGCAACTTCAAGCTTAAGAGCTTCACATGAAGCACAAGTAGCGTAATTAATATCTGTCCTTAAGCTTGGCATATTTAGCTCTAGTTGCTTCTACAACATCATGTACTTCACGCTCACGTTCTAAGCGCATGAGCAAGAGCTAGATTCAACCATATCGTAAACAACCAACTTGCTAGACTTTAAGCATTTTTCACAAGGAGCGATTTAACTTCAACTAGCTCACCCTAGCATTTTCAAGTTGTTGCAAAGCAATATCATGAGCAGATTGCGCTTAGCAAATTCGTAATGTAAAGCATAGCAGATGAACATTCATCGATTCAAGACTCTTAGCATTCACAAGTTCTAATGTCGGTTTATCTACTTGTGACTCTAACTCCTCATTCCTAGTCATGATGAATTTTAAGGCTTTATCCTGACCTAGCATTTGCTCATAGACGCTTCACATCTAGCAAAGAGAACATCATAGGAGGGAGATACCTCATTGTTGTCATCAATATCGCCGAATCGCCATGAAGCACATGCCGTGAAGTCCTTGGTCTTTCCCTTCTTGTCTTGAGGAGCTCCTCCTCCTTGTCCTCCTCGCCCCGAGTCCACATCGCTCAAGGATCGATCCCCAAGAGCGGCAAGAACCCGGTGAGCACCTTCTCCGAGCTTGGCATCATCAAACTTGACTTGCGCCCCGAGGCTTCTTCCAAGCCGGCTTTTCATCCTTGTAGTTGCTCTTACCTTTCACTTGGAGCAATTTGCCCGGATGTGATTAAGCTCTCCACACTCATAACAAGTCACAGGCCGCTTCTTTTTGTTTCTCATATTGTTGTAGGCCCGTGAACTTCTTAATCAAAAGTGCCATCTTAGGCTCAGAATACTTTCAAGATCCTCTTCTTGAATTGCGATAAAGAAGTAAGAGAAATTCCGAAGAAGACTCAAACGACCCATCGAGGCTCTCTTGAGCGGTCTCGCTACCAAAGCCATGTTACCCTTCTTAGAATGGTCACTTTACGGATCTCATGAGTCTTGAGCTTGCTATAGAGCAGCTCCAAAGTCGATTGAGAAGTTGACATTTTCTCAATGGCGGTAGCCTTTATCTCCCACTCGGTGTTGATTGCACCGAGAGATGGATGGCATTTTGATCGGGTAAATTCAATACCAACAGACTTCATCCGATTTATCACCGTGTTAAAGCGATCGAAAATGTCATCGATGCTCTCACCAGACGCATCTCGAATTTGTTATATTCTCTTTATAGACTGGCCGACGCACTTGTTTGATTTGGGAAGAACCTCATGATAGGTTTCGAGGGTCTTCCAAATCTCATGTGCATCTCGAGATTGCAAATCCTATCATATTCTCGCTCTACCAAGCCCACCATACAGAAAATTCTTTGCCTTACGGCCATTAGCCAAGAGGGCTTGAAGCGGTAGCAACCTCGTGCAAGATGAGCGGATCTCGAAGAGCCTCCCAAATACCTCGTGGTTCACTCTCAAGAAAGACACGCAAGCGGTTCTTCCAAAAGGCATAGTCGTGCCCATCGAAGATATGCGGTTTGGAGAAATACTTATCCATCGCCAGTTCAGGACCTGTTAAGATCAAGATTGAACTAACCGGGCTCTGATACCACTTGTTGGACCGAAAAGGAGACTAGAGGGGGGGTGAATAGGAGCACGATCTCTTTTTCTCCCAAATCGAATTCAATACGAATCTCACTCCAATAGCTATGAAAGCTATGAAGATCAATCAATCATGCACAGCGGAAGACTTGTATTGAATCCAATCAACACCCCAAAGCAAAATCAACACAAAACCAAAACACCAATTCTCGGGCGGTCTGACCTCTCACGGGCGGTCGACCGTTGGTCTAGCGGTCGGATCGATCCAAGCGGTCGGACCTTCCTTCAAGCGGTCGGACTCTAGTTCAATGAACAGTGAAATCAGCCCAAAACCAAAACGCAAATTGATCTAACTTTTGATTCGTGCGCCCAAATTTCGTGAAACTTGACACACACCTTCCCAAGGATGTCGTGAACCTATTCCAAGCAACGATCGTGAAGATCCTTGCCAAAGTTCAGACCTTTTCCGCTTGGTGAAGGTGGGTCAAAATCGAGTCAAAACGCAAATATGATCTTGAGACTTGCTCGTGGGTGATTGATGATCTTGAAGATCCTAGATGTATTCCCACATGTCACAGCAAGCTAGATCACGGCCAGAAACCAAGCAAAAACTCGCGGATCAAAGAAAGACTCAAAATTACCAAATAGAGAGGAAGAAAGCAAATAGACTCATCTTTGATGAAACTTTCTTTGGATTGATTTGATGTGGTATTGGTTTACAGTCACTCCATCAATGGAGGACAAAGACTCAATACATGAGCACAAAATCAAATCCAACTCTCTACAACCCTAACCTCCAACTATCAACTCCCTAAGCACACAAGCAAAACTAGGGTTTACAAGTAATGAAAGGGTTGAGGGGGTGCAGCCACCTCCCTCCTCTATTTATAGTGGAGGTCTAGACCTTCTAGAAGAGTTTCCATAATGGGCTCCCGTTAAGGCCCAAAACAAACGGGTCACACACGCACGCATTTTATAGCGCCGTCTTCATCTCCTCTTGACCTAATCCGCTTCTCCAACGCACCGTCTTACACCGCGGGTTGGCAAAAGGTAACCAAGGCGGTATTTGGTAAAATTACCAAAATACCCCTTCTCGGTCCTTCTTCAAGACCGAGTCCAGTGACAGCGAAGCACTCGCTGTTCGCCACGCAGTAGGTTGATCCAACGCTCTCATCATGTCGGCAAGTCTCCCATCCGCTCCCACCGAAACCACCATGGCACTTGCATCGACCCCGCGCGCCGATTCAACGATCGCCGACCGAATCGCCTGCTCGGTCACCTTTGTCCATCTTGTACTATACTTGAGTCCAATGACTTCACCCGCATCGCCGATCGCTCAACCTCGCTCTCCAAGCCTAGTCCCGATCATCCTCGCCGTTGACCGTCGTTGACCACCAAGCAACCTGCACTACAATAGACAAGCAAATCGAATCCGAGAATAAGTTCTTCACAACTTGACCCACGTGAGTCAAAACATGCATCATGCAACACATATGCACTGAAACCCATGAAATTGACATAACAACTAACACAACGCTGCCAAGAAGGCCAGCGACTTAAGTGAAAACCGGTCAGACCGCCACCATGGCGGCCGGCCGCTTCTTCACGGCCCGACCGCCAACCAACGGACGGTCTGACCGCTCCCCAGGGACTTAGCCAAAATTTCAACTCGGAAATCCGCAACCTCTCTGGAAATTTCAAACGAATAGAACTTTTGCCTAGAGGCTCCAAAAATTATGGGACCAAGAGTAGTAGAACCTCCTCTCTTGCCTACACCCTCTATTTTTGGCCCAGCTCCAAAATCCAAACTTCACTTAATGGCCGGTTTGACCGCCGCCAGGCTTGGCCGCCGATCGCCACATCGATCGTCCGATCGCCGCCTCGCCGGTCGATCGCCGTGTGCTCACCAAAGAAACCAGCCCAAGATAGACCGGCCGATCGCCACCATGGCGGCCGCATCGCTCGAGACCGACAGAACTCGAACTTTGCCGAAAACTCGTGTTTTCGCAAACCTTCAACGTCATTGCCAATTGTCACATCATCCTAAGATCATGAGCATATCCCCATGATATCCACAGAACTGATCTCGCTTAAACAACGTCTGATAGCATCTGCTTCAACCGGCACACATGTTGCGTCAGAATGCCGATCCAACCATAAGAAGTAATGCACCGGGTTCGCTACCCATAATAGATTGCAATCGGCATCTTTAAGGTACGTGATATGCGACGAGCACATATACGCCTCACCCTTGTAAGAACATCCGATATTGACATACAAGCTCACATGGCATAAAACGCATCTATTGACCAAAGCATCGATGCGGACAAGATCAATACACATATCCTTACTCCCTGTTTCCAACCCAATAGTCTTAACCTTTACTTAACCAACAAATATCCATACACTGCGTGTGGAAGTAATGAGGGAACTTGAATTGAACAATCGAGTTCGGTCCTTAATTAACCTGCATAAGTCCACCACAATTCCCAATCTCGCACAAAAGCACCATCACTAGCATCCTCTTGTCCGATCATTTGAAATTCAAAATTCGATTCTGATTTAAAGAAACCGACAAAGAATTGAAGTAATCAAATTTATTTGTTGCTCCTCTGCTTGACAAGTTAATCTTGTCAAACACAAAATCTTATCTAGATCGCATGTCTAAGCAAATCCTAAAAATATGAATTATAGTATACAGTACTACTCTAGGGTTCAGTGTATGGTCACAATTAAGGTAATCCACAATGTTACTCAGGTCATAACTAACTAATACAATCCATATTTGTATTTTCAGAAAAATTAGCATGCAACAGATGTCACTGTATTTAAAAAAGCTATTGTAGAAAATTTGGGATCAACATGGTGCACAGAGGAGGCTTGCCTTGATAATAATAAACTTCTTGTGCAGGCTCAGGTTGTTCAGAAATAGTGTCAAAAGCCTCAGAAGAACTAGATTCTATAAGAGACAATAAACTCCAATAAATACCAAAGCTAACAACCAGTATACAATAAAAGAAAATGTATGATCAATAAAGAAATGCATGATTAACAGCATGCTTAAGTCATAACTACCCTAATAGTGATAATAACCCATATTATCATATATAGTTTTTAAATAACAGAAACTAGAATCTAGATCAAAGTTGCAGTTTTCAAATTTTGAAAAGAACTGAAAACAGGACAGGAGCAGTTTTCGGGTTGGTTATGAATAGACTAAGCAACCGATGTTAAATTGAAACTTAGTCTAATTTCTAGAGTGGATAATATTCTAGGCAAACCCTAATCTAACCCTATCCGGCCAGATGGCAAAATCTAAAGAAAAAACCAATGTTGTCGGTTGAACCGACAACAGAGGACAGAGAGAAATCTTCTGCTACAAAGTTAAGTAAATGATAGAAAGAGATCAAAAGAATAACTTATTATGCTACTAGGGTTTGGTTTAGACCTATATAGGATGATAAGTTGACAGGAGAAACCCTAGTTCTTGAAAATGATATGAAAGACCAAAAAGTTATAAAACTAACTTTTCAGTTTAAAGCAAGTTGGAGATACTGATATCCAAGGGAATGATTCATATGAGTTTCTAAGGTCCCTAAGATGCTTAAGTTAGCAAAAATCACAGTTGTAACTCACCAGGCTATGGAAAAGACTGAAGGTTCATAAAACCGAGTTGGATCAACAGAGAAATAAACTCTGGTTTAACCTACAAAGGATGTCAAATCTTTATTACCAGGTGAAACCAACGTTTAGAATGGATGAACAAATTGGATAAGCAAGGAACTCCACTGGACAGCAATGGAAGATGAAAAGCTCCAGTGGTCAACAATGGCAGCAGCCCAAAAAGCTAGGGTTATATATAGAGGTTGAGCTACAGGGCAAAGGAGAAGGGTCTAGAGTTGATGAGGTGTCCATTTAGGGCTAAACATCCAAAAATTAGTTGCATAATCTTTGGATAATTCCTCTCCTCTGCTTGCAGAAATGGCGGCGACGCACAGAGGCAGAGAGAAAGAGAGGCAACATCTGACATGTGGGTCCCAATGTCAGCCGCAGCCGCGCACGTCTCCTAAAACTCAAAAGAACATCGACCGTCCGATTAGAAATGGGCGGCTACGATGCCCCCAAGGTTTTAAAAGAGTTCAACCGATACAATTAATATGGGCCATGCGATCTCAAAAGAAGGATGGAGATTAAATGGGGCCTTAAGGGATTTCGGGGTTTCACATTCAAATAGGGACGTTGGATTGAAATCCAACGATCCATCTCAAAGGATACACGTCACCCTTAAACGCGATGACGCGGCACCGTTAGATTAGCTTTCTACGGTCAGGATTGACGCGGGATCCGGATGGTCCGAATGCATACACAATATAGGCCCTACAATTGAAATCCAACGATCCAAGGAATTTGAACCCTAAAAGCTCGCGTTCAAAAAGGAACGCCGTGGCATTTAGATCTAAAGGCCCACGATGGATGCGCGCCTTTTTGTTCAAATCAAAAAGGGTTGCGCGATTAGATCGAGGATGGATGGTGGAGATCGAGAGGGGATCCGGAGTTGTCCGAATGCATACACCTCCCTTGACCGTCTGATTTAGATCCAACGGTGGGGATTGGGGCGCATATGTGGACAGCTCACGTGACGTCGCGACCACGCCCGTTCGATAGGAGATCGACGGCTCACAGCACGTGAAGAGTTCGGGCTCACGCCCGAGCGTGACTGAGCCGGACCAAGATGAACTGGTTGGACCCAAACTCATGGGTTCGAGTCGCTACCGTGCTAGGGTTTGGGTCTAGACCGGATTAGTTGACCAAGCCCTATTCAAATGCTCAAAAGTTTGACTGGGCTTTTAAAAATAGCAAATAAATTTGTAAAATCATGAAATTTTACCAGGAGGCTACTGGGATGATATATTTTCCCAAATAAATTTATAAAACCATAATTTCACTTTATCAAATATATAAATAATTACCTTAGCCCGAATATGTTTAATTAAAGACAAATATTTTTCTCCAAGTCAAAATAATTTCTAATATTTCAACAAAATTATTTCTGGGCAAGATAATTGATCTCGGTTGTAATAAAAATACTTCCCAGCCACAATACAAGCATTAACTTGTATTTTCTTTGAAACTTGAATAGGTTTTGGATTTTGGCTAGAAAAGGAAGGTTTTAATTGGTAACAGCAATTCCAAATTATTATTTATGAACAGTAATGTTATGACCAGTGTCCCATTACTGTTCATAAAGCAGATTATTACTGTTTATAAAGTTGGGGCTGTTACACGTTGGCCGGAGGTGGACTGTGGTGGATGGAGGTGAGGTCTAATCAGCGGCTAGAGCTTGGGCTCGATGGCAATGGGGCTAGGATGCCGCTCCGGCGAAGGCGATGGCAGATCCGTGATGTGGTCATCGAGGTGATCCCGATGGCGGTGACCGACGACTGAGGGGCTAACTTGAACAACGTGGATGAAGATGGAGTCATTCGAGCGGTGACTCGGGCGAAGGCAGCAAGGGCAAAAGGTGAGGCGCAACTCAAGGTGCAGAAAACGAAGATCCTCGGGGCTTTAAATAGCCCCAGGAGGTGGAGTCCAAAGCGGCTACGTTGGCGGCGCGGCGAAGGAGAGAGAGGTGTCCGTGTCCAGTATGATGAACATTAACTGAGTGGGACACACATGTCAGTGTCTGTGGCTCGGGTGGAATCGCATCGTATGACACGTGGGAGGCTGACAGTTGGGACAAGACGCGCGAGAGTCGCCGGGCGATTCAACTTGTAATGCTTAAACGTCCAATTGGCTCTAGCATTACAAATCAAATTTCCCTGCTCTCAGTGTAACATGTACCTCCTAGGACGATGGTACACATACACCATCACAAAATTTAAAGCATCAATTCCATATACAAGTAATGACAATACAGATAATGACATAGTTACAACATCCAAAAAACATACACATAATAGAGTTATTACAAAAGGGCCGACCAGGCAAATAACAACACCAAGTAAAGAGTTTGTAGCAGAAGTACGAGCCATAAGACTTACGAGTCAACCGACCGGACCACTAAGCTAGTCGTCTTGCACGAAGTCCGTATCACAATAGTTGATCCCTTGGGGATCAACCTCCTTTGAAATTGCAGCAACCGGGTTGAGTACAAAGTTGTACTCGCAAGTCTTACAAGCAAAAGAAATATATAGAAGCATTCATGTATCAAAGGAAGGCTACTACACTAAACAATTTTTAGCATAAAGCAGTTTTCTTTACAATAGAGTAATAGACTGTAATACAATTTATCAAATCTATTTTTATTTGTTTAAATAATAGCGAGACAACATTTATAAACATAATTAACATCCTAAAGATGACTTTCCAATAGCCACCACAACATAGCACGAATTACCCATTCGTACCACCCGATTTCAAGTTTTATAGAAAATGTTGTAGTCTAATTCTTGTGGGAAATAACCAAGTATGTCCATAACCTAGGACGAGGCTATTCGAATAGTTTGAACCTTGCAGGGGTGTACAACTTTACCCACATGTCAAACTGCTCCTTTTGCCAAGCTATTTAGCACACTTCCTTATGTATGCCGGCAGAGCTAAGTCCTATGAGACGTTTTCCAATATAATGCATTAACTACGAGTCACCCATATGGATAGAAACCCATATGTTGTGTCGGAGTCATTGTAAAGCCTCAGTCAACTACCCCTCGGGGTAAAACCTTACACAACTACAATGTCCTTCGGTATGGAGAACCTATATAGGAACCCACCCCGCACACCCAACAACAACACACCACCACCACCTATGACTCGGAGCTAAAGCACGCCAAAGTACTAAGTTAAGAGGGTTCCCGTATGCCCTCATGTGGAATGCATACAAAAGTGCTTGAATCAATGGCGCAAGTAAGACTCGGGCACCAAGCACACATCCAACAGCACACTATCCAACCAAATGTGCCCAAGTCTAAAACTTTTTCTTTTCAGTTTTAGTTTTCCAAATACCATTACATACATGAGTACCTTGACCCAAGTGATTATAGTGATGATATAACGACCATTGCAGAAACGATGACCCCATGTTACCGCTCTAAGCTTTGCTAAGCAAACTAACTCGCATACTATACATATATAAATGACTAGAGCCCATCCATCGGACTCTAAATCATTAGCAATAATCTAACTTAGGCTCAGTAGAAATGAGAATATTTACCTACATCTCATGCATCTATTCGGATTAACTACTCCTAACAAAATTAACATTAAAATCGCACATGCATACATACATTTGCAATCAAGATAATTTTATCAAAAGTAATAGGAGAAATATAATCAAAAGGGGGGCTGCTTGCCTTGCTGGGGAAAGTTGGTCGTAGGTGGTTGCAAGGTGGTCGTAGGTGGTTGTAAGGTGGTCGTAGGTAGTTGCAAGGTAGTCGGAAAGGGGGTTCAACTACATCCTAGTCGGAAAGGGGGTTCGACTACATCCTAGTCGGAAAGAAAGTTTCAACTACATGGTCGTAGAAGGTTTCGACTACATGGTCGTAGAAGGTTTCAAGTGGCTTGGTGCCGTTAAAGGGAGATGGCGGCGATGACGACATGGAGCAGAGGTGGAGCTACGGTGACAACGACAATGGCAAAATGGTCGTGCAATGTGCCATCTAACGCGCGCACTAGCACTGGAGGTGACTAGGGCCATACCGGAAGTGGAGAGAGGTCAAGGAGCTCATCGGGGATGGTCCAACGATGAAGAACCGAGGCGGTGATAGAGCTTCACTAAGGAGAGGTTGTCCTGAGCAAAGAGAGAGAGAGAAAGAGATGTCGGAACAGCTAGAGAGGGGCACTGGGATGGTCATATAGCAAACAATTAGGTAATGCCTCCGTGCCATCGTTGGGGAAGAAGGGGTGCTAGCAGTAGGAAATTCAAAGGAAATCCAAATTCCAGAGGCTCCTGCGAAAGGTTGGAAAAGTTTAATGAGGGGAACTGAACCTCATGCTATGGAACGCATGCTGACGCACAAAGGAGCGGAGAAATCTCACCGAGATGGAACTAGCATGGCGGTGGCACTCACTGCATGGCCACCGATGACAAAAATGACAACCGCGTTCCAAAAGCTACATGCAAGGAAAGAGCTCACATTAGTGCAAATGGATGCGGTGAGGAAAGGAGAAGCAAAGGGACATGGCAGCGAGGAACTCACCCGAGAGAATTGCACGAGAGAGCGTCCTCCTCCTCAGCCACCTAGAGGAGAAGTGAGGGAGAGTGAGGGCATGGAGGCGATTAAGTACAGACACTCTGACAAAAATGGCAACGATGTGAACCGACGATGCACTGGGTTGGGTGGCGAGAGGGGTGGCGTGATAGCGTGAGCTCGCATGGATGGAGCTGAGACGGGCATGGCCGCCAACGCACTCTGAGCATGGCTAGCATGTGGAGAATAAGCTCTAGCAAGTGGGTGCAAGCGGTCAATGGCACAGGTAATCGTGGGTTGGGTCTAGCTCAGTTGACTGGGTTCGACCTGGTCGGAAGGGTTGGGTTAGACCTAGTCGGATGGGTTGGGTCGGACCTGGTCGGATGGGTTGGAACTAGTCGGATGGGTTGGGTTGGACCTAGTCGGACGGGTCGAAACTGATCAGATGGGCTAGGTCGGAACTAGTCGGACGGGTTGGACTTGTTCGGATGGGTTGACCTAGTCGGATTTGGTCAGAACCGACTTGGTGGTCGAAATCGAGTAGGCTGGTCGAAATCGTAGATGAGTAGTACTCGAAGATGATCGGAGGGTCTGATCGGACCAAGTGATCGGAGGAACTAGTGCTAAGCTGAGTTTTTGGAAATAAGGCTATGAGCTCCAGAAATTTTTAGAGTTAGAAGCTTAGCTCCAAAAATCATGAATTTTTTATGGGAGGCTACTGACATTGAACTCAACCTTGTGTAAAACCTCAAGAGCTTTTCATGCAATGCATTTCACTCTAGAAATGATTCAATGTTCTTTCCTAGTGTTTTGACCAAGGATCAAACTGGTTTGACTGGCCACTTTAAAATAGCAAAATAATTCTAGAAATTTCGAAATTTTTCAGAAGAGTCACTGAGATGGTCCAGAACCTAGGAAAATTATTTCCAAGGACTAATCACAAGATTTTGTTTCAAAAGTTTTCAAGGATTATGCTTTTAGTCAATTGAAGCATTTGGTTTTTGAAATTCACCATAACCAAAGAATGAAAATCTAGGGAACCCAAATGACAGCATGATGCATCAAAGTTTTAAAACCTTCTCAATTTTATAAATTTGAAATACAAACCTAGGATTGGGATGTAACAATGCAGGCGAGCGGGAGGGAGGAAAACAGGAGATGCGTGGAATGGGTCAAAAGCGGGAAGATTGGTCCGGGGCAAAAGGAAATTGGCCTGAAGGATTTTCCTGAGATTTAAATATGTTTTTTATTTTAAAAATACCAAAAAAAATCCAATTAGCAAATTAAAAATAGGAAATGAACTCGAAAAAATTCCAAAAAATCTGGAAAATATTTCCAAGCACAAAGAACTCAAATAAAATAATTTTGGATTTAATTGATGTCCAGATTAGTCACATTATTTTTTTTGTCATTTGAAAGTGTCATTTAAACTTTATTAAATTCAAATAAAATTGCTAAAATTTTCCAATGGACTAAGCTACTCAAAAAGGTTTTTGAAACTCAGAAAATTGGGATGTTACAAACCTCCCCCGCCTTAACGGAATCTCGACCCCGAGATTTAGGCTAGCTAGAGAAAAGGTTAGGAAACTTGGCTTTTAGCTCTTCTTAACGCTCCCAAGTTGCTTCACTTTCTGAGTGATTACTCCACTGAACTTTGTAAAAACGAACGGTCTTACTTTTGGTTAAACGTTCTGCCACATCCAAAATCTTGACTGGTTGTTCCTTGTAAGTGAGATCCTCTTTCAACTCAATTGAATCCAAAGAAGTTTTCTCGGTTGGCACACGAAGACACTTCTTCAACTGCGAGACATGAAAGACATCATGTACTCCGGCTAAAGACTGGGACGATTAAAGCTGGTAAGTAACTTCTCCTCGGCGCTTCCCAGTCCTGAAAGGGCTGACATACCTAGGGACAAGCTTTCCTTTGGGATGAAACCTTGCGACACCTTTAAGAGGAGTGACTCAAAGATAAACAAAATCTTCGGGATCAATCTTAGATCAATCTTATCAGCATAGTTCTTCTGCCTAGACTGAGATATCTTCAACCTTTCTCTAATCATAGACACTTGGTCTTGTATTTCTTGAATAATATCTGGTGTGAACACCAGACGCTCTGCTGTCACTTTCCAATTTAGAGGGCTTT
Source organism: Ampelocalamus luodianensis (assembly GCA_036346255.1). Lineage (NCBI taxonomy): Eukaryota > Viridiplantae > Streptophyta > Magnoliopsida > Poales > Poaceae > Ampelocalamus > Ampelocalamus luodianensis. The sequence goes on from CM070629.1 coordinate 42,636,728, forward strand.
TACACGTATGACCATACAAAGCATCAAATGGTGACATTTTCAAACTAACTTGATAACTATTGTTATACGAGAATTCTGCATAAGGCAAATGTAATATCCCAAATCTTGGCTTGTGTTTCAAATGTAAGAAAATATGTAGAAATTAAAACTTTTCTTACATCTTGTTGTTATTTGAATGTTCTGAGAATTCTTGTAAAGGAATTATGGAAATTCAAAATCACAAGCCTCTTTAACCTAAATCTTGACGGTTATAATTTTCCTTAGTTCTAGGGATGCCGTGTGACTCATCTGAAAAATTTCACAATTTTTTTAAAATTATTTGAATATCTTAAGAGGCCAGTCAAACCAGTTTGACTGTTGGTCAAACCCTAAATCAGTACCTAAAGAAATTTTTGAAGAGAAATGCTTTGCATTAAAACCTCTGAAAATTTTATGCAAGGTCAATCCTGGAGTTGAGCACCTGCCTGTAAAAGTTTTGGAATTTTTGAAGTTGTGTAGACCCGTTTATAAATTCCTCAAAGTTTCAGCTCCTATTTCAAACCCTAAGTCAAAGTCTTGTTGGGTTTGAGTCGGACTCAAGCCCAAACCCCTTTCGTGGTTTAGCCCAACCTCTTGACTTGGTCGAACCCAACTAGCTAAAGTGCACCAGGGCTCCTTAAAGAGGCGCATTCACTTTGGGCCGTTGATTTCCTTTTCGACGCCCCAGATCTAAATGAACGTTTGGACCTCCCTATCGTCCACTTAAATCTGAGCCGTTCATCTTCAATCGGACCGCTAAGATTACTTTGGACTTTCGGACCTTCCGAAAGTCCCTTAAATCGTGGTCGTCCAATTCTAATCCAACCTTTGTTGAGTTTGGGCTCGTGCCTTTTGGGCTTGGCTCAACTCACTCCTTGGCTTTGGACTCGAGCCACTTTGTTTCACTAACTGGTGGAGCCACTTTGTTTCACTAACTAGTGGACTTTGCGGAGATTTTTAGCTATTTTCATTTTTGGCTGAAGCTGCCGCCGACGCTCATCTCCGGCTCGCCGGCGTTTTAGGCCGTTTCAGCTAGTGTGAGTGCTGCCATTGGGTGCGCAATGCTATTGCGAACCCATTTCTACCTTTAGTTCTCGCCGCGGTGGCCGGAGTCGCCGGCGGTGAGCTTGCCTTTGCGCGGGTTTTATTGGACGCAAGCGGCACGCTAATTACCTGTTTGGGACAACGATCTGTGCATTAAATACTAATCATTAGCCTTTAATCGCTGTCCTAAAGCACATTTAATTGTGTAAATCCTGTTGCTTTGTCGTTAGGACATAGATTGTGTTCCTTAATTGCTAATCATTGTTAGTAATTAATGGCTATCCTAAAAGGCTAACGTGCCACTTACATGTGAGCCGCGCACTTAAGACCCCGTGTGTGCGCGTGCGCAGCACTGAGCTCACTGTGGACCGACCATTTTAGATCTGCGGTCCAGATCTTTTGAAACGTTTGGACCACCGAATGTTCCAAATCGTTGTGGGCCGCCCATTTCTAAATCCGCAGCTCAGATCGCGTGGACATTCGGACCTTCGAACGTTACTGCGCTCTGAGCCATCCATCTTTATATCAGCGGCCCACGTTCGTTGGAACATTCGGACCTTCCGAACTTTTCTTCGCTGTGGACCATTGGATCTAATAAATCCAATGATGGACACTGTTGGGCCGTGAGCGCGCGCGCGTGTGCTATGCTCAGTGCGCGTGGGCCGTTGGATTTTATCTCAACGGCCCAGGCTTTCCACGTCAGTTTAGTTTATTTGAAAGCAAGGAAACCTTTATTTGTAAACGAAAATTGTATTAAACTTTAAAATTTCATAATTTCATAACTAATTCATTTTAACTCCTTTTCAGAGATGATTCAAATTTTGTTAGTTCTGATTTTAACCAAGTTTTAATCTAAAAATGGTTGTAAGCTTGGTGTTGTTCCAAAAAAACTTGTTACTAGATTTATTTTCTGTTTAGGTGTTATTTGTGCATTAAAAATTCATTAAAACTTAAAAAATGCATAAGTTATTGTCTGTAACTCCAAAATTAGTAAACTAAAATGTGTTAGGTTCCTCTGTTAAAATTCTTTAGTATATAGTAGGTTTTAATTATGTCTTTACCTCTGAAAGCCTTGTGCTTTACTTTCATGACTTAGAAAAATCATAAGAAAATCATTTTAACTCCAAATGAAGTGAACTAATTTTTACTATGCTTAGAATATCATGCTCTGCCTACCATAAAATTTTCATGTTCACAAACCTTTTGGAAATTTATGCAATGAACAGTAATAGAAAGCATTTAAATTCGATTTTTCAGCTGATTAAAATTGTTTAGGCTATAACTATTGTATGCTTAGTCCAAATTGAATAATTCTTGTTGATAAATTCATTTAAAATCTTGCTCTACCTGCTGTGCAAATTTCATGGGTTTTGGTTGACTATGGTTTTTGAGCCTTTCCGATGTTCGTCGTTCTTATTATATTTTCTCGTTCTTGCGATAGGTCCCGAAGAATTTATTGAAAACGAGAGTGATCCTCTGCAGCAAGAAAGTGATCTCCAGCAAGGCAAGCAGTTGTAGCATCATTTGATCATATTGCTCCTATTATTTTCGAAGTCTGATATCTTGTTTGCAAAGTCTATGTATGCATATGCTATTTTGCTGTTAAACTATTGTCAGTTAGTTGATCCTCTAGATGCATAATCTGTAGGTAAATGTTTATCCTTTACTACTAAGCCTAGGGTTATCTTTCTCTGATTTAGGGTTCGTTGGATGAGCCCTTTCACTTAGTAGTTTACGAGTTAATGTTGCTTGGTCATGTTTAGCTACTGGTAGAATTGGGTGGTTGTCGACTTAGTCGATAACTTTGATCACACAAAAACTTATTATGACTTTATGTTCAACACCTTGTGCTATGTTTAATTGAGAAAACTAAAACTAAAAATAAAATATTTTAGACTTGGGCACAATGGTAAGATGGTGTGCTTTTGGGTGTGAATGGATGGTGCCCGAGTCAACAAGGACCGAACATCTTGTTACACTAAACCAAGCATTTTTGCGTGCTAACCACACTAGAGGGATATGGTGTAACACCCCAGCCCAACATGAGCCTGGAATGCTACAAAACAAACCCTAATAATTCTAATCATAGCAAACTTAATAAATTTCGGCAGAACCTCCCTTGTAAAGTTAATTACACGGAGGTTCCAACATTCAAATGAATCATAATTTAACCAAACTACCATCTAGAGACATCAAAAGATAATCAAAGATATGCTACATATCCAAGAATCCAGTTGAAGTATAAAGTTCAACTACTCATCGTTATTACACTTAAACCACCTCAAGACACAAGATATAATAAACCTTGAGCATCTCGCCATTTACTAATAACAATTACTATCTCAAGATCATTCAACTTTATTTAGTTCATGTGGCATGTGTGTGACTAGCGTCTACTTCCCCATGCATGACGTTCTTGGCTCGGGTACCTAAAACAACAACAACGCAAGAGTGAGTCCACAGACTCAGCAAGTACAGTAAATAGAAGCCATAACATCAGCATCAATATACGTAAGATCAACAACAAACACTTCACATGCAGATGCAATGCTCAAGGATCATTTCTCTTTATCTTTCTGTGCATTACACCGTAATGCGAGTATACAACCGTCGCCAGATACCCATGCTCGTGCGCGCACGCACAGGACCAATTGCCCATTACTCCGCAAGTAATGGGGACCTCAAGCCCACACTCCACGCAGTGAGGGGATCTCGCCCGCCACCTTCATGACGGGATCTCAAAGGAAACATACTTGGTCACCACATGACCAAGCCTCAATATGATCTCAATATGCACATGCTCATCATTTAATCATCATCAAATTACCAAAAGACAGAAGTACATACAACAATAGAGCATGGACATATATGACGCATCCATCAATCTTAAATCAACATCAAGCCAACAATCTCACTATGCTACCACATATCGAGAAGCACACAATCATGACCAGTCAAACACATTCACAAATCAAACAATGCACTTGCCTTAACCACGTGAGAACTGGGAACGTGAAGTCGGTGCTGCCTCCGTACTCTTCCCCACCTAAATTCAATCAAGAACATAGACTAAGACCACAGTAACGAACCACATGAATTCTAAAAACAAACACAACGGCAATAGCTCGCAACCCAATCCCGACTCCAAATTTCTAATTGCTGTTCTGTACCTTCTGTGAACAGTTAAGTTCTAAAATTCATATCTTTCTGTACAGAGGTCCAAATTACGTGTTCTTGGACTTCATTGAAAGGTTATCAAATTTTCCAACTAAACCTAGTTGGTGAGCTCCCTGATTCGGCCATCTAAAATCACTTTTAACCTGATTAACAAAACATCGATTTCACGTCACCCTTTCTGGACAGCGCACTAAAACTATCATAACTTTCAGATCGTTTAACCAAATTTCGCGTTCTTGTGCTTCCCTGAAAGCTACGACAATTATCTACAACTTTCGTTATACTGAGATCCTCTAATTCTATCTTTAACTGATCGCAAAGTTCATATCACTAAAACCTGTCCAGAAACTGACAGGGTTGCAGAACAGCTGCACCAATAAAATCATAACTTTGCTACAGGGGTCCAAAAATTACGATCTAGCACTTCATTGAAAGCTATTGACGTCCTCTACAACTTTCTAGGAGACGCCCGAGGCTGAATCCGCACTTAACTATATCAAAACGTCCCTCTAACGCGATCTGCCCTGAGGCGACAGAATTACCGACATAGAACAATTAAGTGCTAAGGCATCTAAACGAGGGGAAAACGTGGTTACCCTTGAAGAACCGCTTGTCGGGCACGACGAGCACCCACCAGCGAGCTCTTCCCAAAGATGGTCCCAATCTCTTCCTCTTCTTCCCCCTCCAATAGCCGATCACCACCAGCGAACTCCTTCTTCTCCGAGTCGGCAAGCGAGGAAGACGGGCGGGGCTTTGCCGGCAGTGAGGGAGGCGCAAGGGCAAGGGAGTACAGCAGCTGGGGAGACCCCGCAAGGGTGGCACGCAGGGGAGAGGATGGGGGCTGCCTAAGGGAGAGAGGAGGGCTCACGGGTGGAGGATGGGGCAAGGAGAGAGGCGGCTAGGGTTAGGAGGGGGAGGGAAAGGAGATGCTCTCCCCTGGCCGGCCACACATGGGCCCCTATGGGCCAAAGCCCAGCCCAAGTTTTCGAAACTTTCAAAACCCCCTTTCTCCCGCTATGACATAATTTCCAACTAGTCCTTCACGAAACAACTTCCTAATACTTTTTCCTTTTACTTAACTAGGTTTCTTCCCGAATTCTATTCTGAGGCACTACATTCTACCCCCCTTAAACTGAATTCGTCCCCGAATTCTAACCACGTTTAACGTCAAGGAATAATCACAGCTGAAACCTACTAACGTTACCACCCACCCGCTGTGAACAATCCCGTACACTGCTCGCGCATGCGAGATTCCACTTCACAAGACACTTCCCTCTCAGACTTATATGATCCCATCACCTTGACGGATAACGTCTTTCACTTCAAGACTAATCTCGACCCTTACGGTACGCTCCACACACGGACTCAAAAGTAAGGTCTTACTTCGTGGTCAACAGCTCCAACAAAAACTTAAGCTCCGGACCTCTCATGTGCTCTCAAGACCGAAGAACACAAGACATTGCGTACTCGCGCAAGTACTCGAGACGGTCCTAGCGATATGCCAATCTACATATTCCCGTGACTAAGGAACCTCTCCAACACACCTTTGGTTAAACTTCCTTTTGTACCAAGTACATCGTCGCACGTAACCCGCAGAACTCTTGTTCCAACACTCAATCGATCACTTTACCTAAGCAAGCAAGATCTCTCGCATAAGGGACGCACAAAGAACTCGCTCGCCAACTCACTTATCCAAAAACTCAACCAAAACAAAGGAGTCAAAATGCATCCAACTTAAAGTCACCTTCTCTTAGAAGAGCCCAATCCAAAATCAATAGATTTACCACGAAATCTTTTCCACTTTCCAAAATAGGCGCTTTAGAAATAAAAGCCACACAAGCCAAAAGCGAAATCACTCGAAAAAACCAGTTTTACCCTTTTCCTAACTGGAAGGAATCACACATACCGACAAGAACCAACTCAATTTTATAATCGACATCCATCATAACCACGTAGTTCAAGTAAGAACTAAGAAAGCATCTCACTATCTAAGATCACGCCACTTTACCACAATCTTTCTTTTAAGAAATTACTTTCTTAAACCAAAGGATCCCAAATCATTGCATAACGCATTAACTCATTTCTCTTAAATTGGCAACCTCAAACCTATGCTCTACCAATCACAAAACCCACACTTATGCAGGAGACTCTTCCAACCCACAATCTCGACTCTAGCCAATTTCACTACCGAATGAACTTGTCAAAATAATTTCTAACACAACTCAATATAGATTTCACCCACTATCACATCCCTTAATCCGTTAAGGATGAACAATTTTGAAATTCACATCCCACCCTCTCATATACTAGCTCCAAAGGATACTATCAATGATCAGTCCACTACTGAATCCACTCTTATTCTACCACTTCGCACATAATCATTGGCATCAAGGTTCTAATATAAAATGCAAAGCCCAAAATCAACCTCAAGTCTCCCGCAATGAATTTCTATTATGATTGATAGGAAATCCTTAAATTCTTTCACTAAAATTTCACATAGCTCAACAAAACCTCAATCATTAACATCCACGCCTCACTAATGAAGTAACCGTCCCAAGGCGATTTATTTCACAGTGCCTTAGACCTTCTCTAATCCACACCAATCCAATTCAGTTACACAACCACAATATACCCGTCAAGAAACCCTAACTGCTTGACCAAGATTCAAACATACTCAATCACCAACGTCAATTAATAAATAAATTCTTGACCAAGTTATACTTAGAGATAATATAACCCCATAGGGTTACCTATCGAGGCCGAATCATACTTGATCATAACTCAACAATTCCTGCTATCCCATTAATTAGCACAACACTTAGGTTTCTCCACACCGCTACTCTCATTAACCTTCACCATCAAAACTCTTTCGCACAATCATACTAAGTATCCAATTGCGATACTGATAAGTTTATCAAGAGTCCATAATTTCGTTAATCCCAATATTCCAACATGGACAAAGGTTACTGGATCATAATTCGCCTTAGGTTCCACTAGTCAAACACTAATCAGCTTGTTTCCCAATGACAATCACTCCATAAAATCTCTCAAAGAAGTTATAGGTCAAAACCAATACACCTTTCTATGTTTTTCACATAGACGGTTCCCAAAATCTCACCACTACCAAATACTTGTCCACCTCCAACCAATCACCATAATACTCTCTATTAGACTTGGCAACACAAGTAGGTTAAATCCTTTCTCAAAAAGGAAGAAACAAACAAATACAAGGTTCAACACACAAGCAAGCTTTGCTCGCTTGAATGAGCACGAGACCAAGAGTAACAATCAAATAGTAATGATCTCAAAAAAAAAAAAAAACACAAGTCCACAGCCAGGGCACATGTCCCACAAGAAGAAATTTTCAAACCTCCATAAATCATAATAAACATTGCTAAGGACACCCAAGAAACTCTTAAGTTGCAACGACAGTAAAGGTTGCAAATTACAATTCTCAACCCCAACCTCAAATGCTTATGGTACTCATTTTCCACAACAATTAAAACAGTTTTCTTTGATTACATCATTACTTGTCAACCCAAACAGGTAATACCTTTAAAACCAAATCACATTAATCACTTAAGAACTAAATAGAACCTTCCAATACGCCTCATTGGTCAAACTAATATCATCTACGACATAAATCATGAACAACCAAAGGATCAAGAATGCCAAACTCCAAACATTTCATTTATCCGATACTACGAAAAGCAATCGACTTATTTTTTCTTCTAGAAGAATCATCACCACTCCGACGTCACAATCTCTTGTGGACAGTCTTATCAACACCAAGAATAATTCACTCTTAACAAGATTCGTTATCCTCAACTCTTCCCTTATTAGCCACCAAGGCTCACCAAAATGTGACATACCCTTTATCATCTCATCCTCAAATGAGTGCATACGATTCTTACACCCTCACTACAACAACCACTTTATTTAGAGGAACTAACTACACAATTTAAAAGGTTATCCCAAAGCCCTTCCATCAATGACATACTATTATCCGATAGTTCTACCATCATGTAATTATTGTTCATCTATTAAATCCCATCAATTTTCTCTTAGTAAAGCTCAACACCAAACTTTAATAGTCAATAATTGCACCTAACAATTACATACAATCACTAAACATCCACCAAGGGTTACTCCAAGATTAATATCCACTAACACAATAATCTAACTCCTTTGTACTTAACCATCCCAAACGGTTAGGTTAATCCATTGCGATCCGTTAATCCAATTTACCAAAGAAGTTTACCAAATGTATCACTCTTAATGATCAAATCAATTCATAAATGTTCCACCCTTCTTGTTAACTCTACGGTTTACAATTAGGTATAGTTGTACTATTAAACACGGCTCATCAAGAACTACTACAAGACACTTTCAAATTTATGAGCTTTCCTTTGAAGGATCTTAGTTATGATCGATCATTCACACACTCTGCAGACCTCACCTGATAACACATATCATTCCCATCAATTTCTTTGTTTATAACCTCCATCTTAACCACAAGAAGACATCGCTAAAGAATTTAATATTTTCTTTCATAAAAGAGAACCATTCAACTTCAACACTAAATACCCAAGGAAGTTACATTGATTCAAAGCTTTCTTGTACTAAAGGACTTGCAAACGAAACTTTATTAACCAAAACATCAAGTGAAATAATGTGGTCATGTTTTCCAATAAGACAAACAGAACTCCAACACAAAGGCCAATCTTTACAATTAACCAAATTCATGCCGCAAGATTAACTCAACAGCTTGGGAAAACAATAAATGCTTTAAGGGCAAAGTAAACCAATGGAAACGATCAACTTTTCTCAAAGTAACCTATCAACCACAAGAATGAATAACCCAAGAGAAACTCATCAATCTCAACTGGATAAGAGTTGACCAAATTCAAATTCGGGAAGAGAACAACTCTTTTAAGTAAACTCGCTACCAACGCCGCATTTACGATCTCTTAAGTGGATACTTCGCTATTCCTATACCACTAACGGTGGTGTAACCCGTATAGCCCAGACCACAACCACTACCTCCATCTCTCAACATGGTTACCCCACACATAATAACCATAGTATTATGCTATAGATATACAGATCATCTCAAAACAGAATCATTAATACAACTCAACTAAGCGTAAATGCAATGCTTGACCCATCCCATCCTATCAGGCACCAAAGGTGTCAGTTTATAAGTTCATTAACCATTACAAAATTTTAGCAATTTAAGTTGCCTAGGTTGTAAATCCAATCACCACGGACCTACCGCCCGCTCGATACCAATCAGTAACACCCTCACCAACATGAGCCCGGAATGCTACAAAACAAACCCTAATAATTCTAATCATAGCAAACTTAATAATTTAGCAGAACCTCCTTGTAAAGTTAATTACACGGAGGTTCCAACATTCAAATGAATCATAATTTAACCAAACTACCATCTAGAGACATCAAAAGATAATCAAAGATATGCTACATATCCAGCAATCCGATGAAGTATAAAGTTCAACTACTCATCGTTATTACACTTAAACCACCTCAAGACACAAGATATAATAAACCTTTGAGCATCTCGCCATTTACTAATAACAATTACTATCTCAAGATCATTCAACTTTATTTAGTTCATGTGGCATGTGTGTGACTAGCGCCTACTTCCCCATGCATGACGTTCTTGGCTCGGTACCTAAAACAACAACAACGCAAGAGTGAGTCCACGACTCAAGCAGTAGTAAATAGAAGCCATAACATCAGCATCAATATACGTAAGATCAACAACAAACACTTCACATGCAGATGCAATGCTCAAGGATCATTTCTCTTTATCTTTCGTGTGCATTACACCGTAATGCAGAGTATACAACCGCCGCCAAGATACCCATGCTCGGCGCGCACGCACAGGACCAATTGCCCATTACTCCGCAAGTAATGGGGACCTCAAGCCCACACTCCACGAGTGAGGATCTCGCCCGCCACCTTCATGACGGGATCTCAAAGGAAACATACTTGGTCACCACATGACCAAGCCTCAATATGATCTCAATATGCACATGCTCATCATTTAATCATCATCAAATTACCAAAAGACAGTAAGTACATACAACAATAGAGCATGGACATATATGACGATCCATCAATCTTAAATCAACATCAAGCCAACAATCTCACTATGCTACCACATATCGAGAAGCACACAATCATGACCAACAAACACATTCACAAATCAAACAATGCACTTGCCTTAACCACGTGAGAACTGGGAACGTGAAGTCGGTGCTGCCTCCGTACTCTTCCCCACCTAAATTCAATCAAGAACATAGACTAAGACCACAGTAACGAACCACATGAATTCTAAAAACAAACACAACTGCAATAGCTCGCAACCCAATCCCGACTCCAAATTTCTAATTGCTGTTCTGTACCTTCTGTGAACAGTTAAGTTCTAAAATTCATATCTTTCTGTACAGAGGTCCAAATTACGTGTTCTTGGACTTCATTGAAAGGTTATCAAATTTTCCAACTAAACCTAGTTGGTGAGCTCCCTGATTCGGCCATCTAAAATCACTTTTAACCTGATTAACAAAACATCGATTTCACGTCACCCTTTCTGGACAGCGCACTAAAACTATCATAACTTTCAGATCGTTTAACCAAATTTCGCGTTCTTGTGCTTCCCTGAAAGCTACGACAATTATCTACAACTTTCGTTATACTGAGATCCTCTAATTCTATCTTTAACTGATCGCAAAGTTCATATCACTAAAACCTGTCCAGAAACTGACAGGGTTGCAGAACAGCTGCACTAATAAAATCATAACTTTTGCTACAGGGTCCAAAATTACGATCTAGCACTTCATTGAAAGCTATTGACGTCCTCTACAACTTTCTAGGAGACGCCCGAGGCTGAATCCGCACTTAACTATATCAAAACGTCCCTCTAACGCGATCTGCCCTGAGGCGACAGAATTACCGACATAGAACAATTAAGTGCTAAGGCATCTAAACGAGGGAAAACGTGGTTACCCTTGAATAACCGCTTGTCGGGCACGACGAGCACCCACCAGCGAGCTCTTCCCAAAGATGGTCCCAATCTCTTCCTCTTCTTCCTCCAATAGCCGATCACCACCAGCGAACTCCTTCTTCTCCGAGTCGGCAAGCGAGGAAGACGGGCGGGCTTTGCCGGCAGTGAGGGAGGCGCAAGGGCAAGGGAGTACAGCAGCTGGGAGACCCGGCAAGGGTGGTACGCAGGGAGAGGATGGGCGGCTGCCTAAGGGAGAGAGGAGGGCTCACGGGTGGAGGATGGGGCAAGGGAGAGGCGGCTAGGGTTAGGAGGGGGAGGAAAGGAGATGCTCTCCCTTGGCCGGCCACACATGGGCCCCTATGGCCAAAGCCCAGGCCCAAGTTTTGAAACTTTCAAAACCCCTCTTTCTCCCGCTATGACATAATTTCCAACTAGTCCTTCGCCGGAAACAACTTCCTAATACTTTTTCCTTTTACTTAACTAGGTTTCTTCCCGAATTCTATTCTGGGGCACTACATATGGGACCTTTCTTGACTTAGTACTTTGGCGTGTGTTGGCTCCGAGTCGTAGGAGGATGTGTGTGTGTCGTGTTGTGGTAAAATGAGGATGGTGTTTATGTGTTGGGTGCACGGGAGTGGAATCCTTTCTAGGTTCTCCACACCGAGGGGCATTGTAGTTATCGAGGTTGCTTTACCCTCTATGGGTAGTTGACTCCCGGCTTTACAATGACTCCGATGCAACGTATGGGTTTCTATCCATATGAGCGACTCGTGGTTAATACACAATATTGAAAAACGTCTTGTAGGACTTAGCCGTGCCGGCATACTTTTGGAAGTGTGCTTAATCATGTGGCAAAAAGGCAGTCTGAAGTGTGAGTACATTGGTACACCTCTGCAGGGTTAAATCTATTCGAATAGCCAAGTCCTTGGTTATGGACATGCTTGGGGAGGTATTTCGAGAGTTGGACTATAACCTTTTCACTAAAACTTGACTTGGGTGGTACGAATGGGTAATTCGTGCTATGCTGTGGTGACTATTCGGTTAGTCACTTCTAGGTTGTTATCTATGTTATTTATTGGTGTTTCGCTGTTACTTCAACAATTAAAAATAGATTTGTCAAATTGCCTTCAATCTATTACATTATTCTAAATGAAAATTACTTTATGCGTCCAATTAACCATATGACCATTCCCTTTGATTCAGCTTGCATGTAGCTATGTATAGGCTTGTTACTCGTAAGTCTTGCGAGTACATTTTTGTACTCATCTGCATTGCTTAATTGTTGCAGAGGATTTCGATCCCCAAGGGATCGACTTTTGTGAGTTTTGCTGCGGTATGGACGACTAGCTCTGCAGCCCGGTCGGTCGCCTTGTGAGAAATTGGCAAACCGGTTGGCTTTTGTTATCGCCATCTTATGGCACTTTTGCTTCCGCTGTTGTTTTGTTGCTTTGATGTCATTTGGTCGGTTGGCTCTTGTATAATAACTATTTATTATGTATGCCTTTTAATAGACTTGGTGTTGTAAGTTGTATGAAAATTATGCATGATTTTGTAAAGGCGTATATGTACTGCATTTCTGGGAAGTACATGTCCACCGAGGCTTAGGATATTTAATTGGTAATACTAGAACCGTTTGGAGGTTAGGAATTATGAGTTAAATACTGTCGGGACCCCGGGTATGCAACCCCAGGACCCTCTGTGCATTCTGAACTAGTCCCATATTAGTAGCTAGCTCGCACACTTACAACATCGGTGTAATCACAACCATACAACGAAATCACGATGAAGCACACAAATTAATATTACTTAGTAGCAAAAGGGACCTTATGGTCAAGTTTTACAGAGTGCGCCACTCAGGGCTTAGCAACAAAATACAACTTGCAGCGGAAACCAAATATCTCGTGGAGGCCACACGACACGCCCACAGGCAATCAAGTGGAGGACGCGACCTAGTTCGCAAAGTTTTCAAGATACTCCTCTTCATGATACTCTGAGTTCCCTGGTTCTTCTGTGGAGATTAATCACATAGGGCGCAAGCCGTGAGTACTTTGAATGTACTCAGCAAGTCATAGGGAAATATATGCAATTATTATTCATGCAGGGCTTGACAAGGATAGCCTTATGTTTATTTTGCAGGAAGCAATATTGACAGTGAATACAATAGGTAGATTAAAAGCACAATTTAAAAGATTAGTACATAAGTAATTCAGTTCTTTGAAACAACTAGAGATCAACCCAAACTTTACATCCAAACCAGCGATTCCACTATTTTAAAGAAAACATCTACCCCTTGTGTGAAATCTCCGGGTATGTCGATAACCGGGGACACGGCTATTCGAATAGTTTTTATACACTCTGCAGATGTTGTACAGCTGACCCACAAGACACGACTTCTCTAGTTTGTTTGGCATCCGTCGATACCACCGCTCACTACCTTAGGTAAGCAGTCTAGAGCACGTGGCAAGGCCTTTACAAAGTTCTGTTTTGACTTGGTTCTGCTCGCTAAGGATTCGCTTCTAACGGGTCTATCTCCCGCCAGATTTATGCCCCCTCTTGCGCCGTTCTCAACCAAAACAGAACCGACTCAAAGCATTGCTAATTAGTTGGCCAGGTCTACCCCATCCTAGACATGTGGTTGCACGATAGGACCCAGATCAATGGTTCAAGGTTAAGTCCTTAGTTGGCTGCTCAGGCAAGACTTATCCACGTCCCGATGTGTGTTACGGCACCCACACTTACCACCGCCCACTCGCCCAAGCATAAAATATTTTCGGTTCAACTCGACCAATGTGAGACCCCGGTTTATTAAGCTTGTAATACTTAACCTTCCACTGGTTCTAGCATCACAAACAGAATAACCCGTGCCTCGATGAACATGTGCTTCCCAGAAAATGCAGCACACATACATCTTTCCAAAGCATGCATCAATTCCATACCACATAATATAACAAGTCTACCAAAAGACATACATAATATAAGTTATTACAACACAGCCGATCGGCCAAATGACAAGAGTATCAAAGGTAACAGCGGAAGCAAAAGTTGCCATAAGATAGCTCAAACCAAAAGACGACCGGTTAGCCACATAACACCACAGGGCAACCGACCGGGCCGCCAAGCTAATCGCCCAAACACCGCCACAAAGACAACTCACAAAAGTGAGGCCCATCGGACTCACTTCCTTCCTCGCACAATACAAACAATGCAGTGAGTACAAAAATGTACTCGCAAGACTTACGAGTAACAAGCCTATACAAAGCTACATGAAAGTCAGATCAAAGGAGTTTGGTTATATGGTTCTTTGACGCATAAAGCAAGTTTCATTTGCAATAATGTAATAGATTGAAAGCAATTTAACAAATCAGTTTTACTTATTGAAATAACAATGAGTAACAATATTTAAAGGTAACCACCGAAGTGACTAACCCATTAGCTACCACAAATAGCATGAATCCTCGATTCATACCACCCATCAAGTTTTAATTTTAAAAGGTTGTAGTCTAACTCTTGAAAAGCTTATCCAAGCGTGTCCATAACCTAGACGAGGCTATTCGAATAGTTTGTAATCCTGCAGGTGTACCAATGTACCCAAACTGAGATCGCTTTTGCCACGCTATTAAGCACACTTCCTTTGGTATGCCTGCACGCTAAGTCCTACGAACCCTTTCCAATGGAATATGCTAATCAAGAGACGCACGATGGGGTTAATCCTTAGTGATCTCACGACTAAATATGGATCACAAGGACCCATACGTGGAGTAGGACACACCGCCCTGCGGGTGCTCCTCCCCACAAACATGTCCATGTTGCATATAATTAAATATGCAACCCACCACGTGACTCATTAATTAATACACTCCAAAGTACTTAGCTAAGAGAGGTCCCATATCCTCTAGTGTGGTTAGCACGCACGTAATGCTCTGATAATGATACTCACAAGTAGTTCGGTCCTTAATTGACCCGGCACCATTCCATTCACACCCAAAAGATCACACCATCTTACCATTGTGCCCAAGTCTAAATTGTTTTCATTTTCAGTTTTAGTTTTGCAATTTAGACATAGCACAAGGTCTGAAACATACAGATTATAACAGCTAGGTGATCAAGGTTATCGATAAGTCGATAACCGCCCATTTCTACCGATAGCTACATAGCTAAGCAAAATGACACGTAGACTACTATGACAAGGGTTCATCCAAATAACCCAAAATCACAGAATAACCTAGGCTTCAGAGTAGAGGAATAAACATTTCCTACCGATAATGCAACTATGGCCAACTATCGACAATAGTTTAAAACAACATAGCAATGCATACATAGAATTTGCAAACAACATATTAGAATTTGAAAATAGTAGGAACAATATGATCAAATGAATGCTACATCCGCTTGCCTTGCGGAGTGCAGATTCGATGGTCGTGGCTCAAAGATCAATAACAATATTGTCTTCTAACCTAACGCTAAAAGGCGGTAAACCAATAAGAGCGAAGAACGCCAAATAAACTCCAACAAAGAAAAGACATCCAAATCTAATGAAATTTATACAGCAGCTAGAGAATGATTTTAGATAATTTTAGGAACAAAAATCATACAATTGGGACTTAACATGCAAAAGATATGGACAAAATACTCTTTCTCAGCCTAAAAATCAACCTAATTAATTACTGCTACTGTTCATGGTGAAATTTTCCAAAATGATCTAAGGTCTGAAATTTTTATAGCAAGTAGATTATGACATCCTAATAACAGCAAAGTTGAGTTTACTAAATTTGGATTTATACACATTTACTTATGATTTCTCTAAGTTGTAAATCTAATGCAAGTTACTTTACAGAGCTTTAATTATGCTAAAAACCTATTTCATTTTAAAGTACACTAACAGAGGAAATTAACAAAATTGATTTTGCACAAATTGGATTTATACAGAAAAAGATATGCATTTTTCAAATTTAAAACTATTTCTGGAATATTCAAAGTGACAGAAATCAAGTTATTTCTAGTTGCACAAATTTCTGCTACTGAAATATGCCTAATTTCATTTTTATAATAAACTTAAGTGATAACAGAATTTATTACAGTTGGAATTACCTAAAAAGGGTTTAAAATGAATTTGTTATGAATTTCTAAAGTTTTTATACCATTTTCAATTGTTAAATAAATACTTACTGAAATACAGACAAACCTAAACAACAGAACATGACGCGGACACTTATCAACCCTTGATCTAAAATTCTACGCCACGCACACGGGAATAGCGACGCCGCAACACCTAACAAGGCCATCGTTGGATCAAGATCCAACGGCCACGCGAGGAAAGCATCCGAACGGCGCGGTTGCTTGAGCCAATCACACCACGATTCGCAAATGGACGGTCCAGAGCACACCTTCGCCGGATGGTCCGAATGCATTTCAGATCTCACCGTTGATCACAAGATCGACGGCCAAGAATGATTGAGGCAATCGGAGGGTCCGAATGCACTCTAGATCCGGCCGTTGATCACGGATCGACGGTCCACGATCAACAAAGTGCTACGACGGGATTTAAGCGCGCGGGAGAATTTTAATGAGGACCCACATGTCGAGAGACAGAGGGACATTAAGACAACGATTAATTACCGTGAACCAATGATTAGTGATTAACTAGTAATTAATGCGCCCTAATGACAAAGTACGATGTGATTTAAGAGATCGAGGCCCGCATGCTCGAGACCCAAGAGGTTAATTTCGATAATGAACATTTTAACACATTAATTAGCCAATAATTAGTCATTAATGATGTCGAACAAAGACGGTTGTGCGAGGGTGGTTTAAGGACGTTGGGCCCATCGCCGCTGGCTCAACGACACGCTTAAGACACAATTAATGAACTAATGATTATCAATCACCGTAATTAATGTGCCTTAACCAAATGACGAAAATAGGAGCTTCTCACCGCAAACACCGAGTGACTTCAACGGCTTGTCGCGGCGACATCATGCGCGCGCGCCAACTAAGAACTAAAATGGAATCGCAATAGCACTACGAACCTAATGGTGGCATTCTCGCCGGCGGTGAGAGACCATAACGCCGGCTAGCCGGAAAAACGAAAATGGAGCTCTACTACTAAACACGAAAATAGCAAAAAGCTCCGCTGTAGTCCAAAGAAGCGGGTGGAGGCTCGCCGGACTTGGAGAAGAAAGGTTGAAAATGGCACCCTGAGCCAAATGAGTGATTCCAAAGCATCAATATAGCTTCATTATGGTCCACAGAAGCTACATGAGCAAGTAATTTGAAAATGGAGCACTCACCTGAGCTGAGGAAGAAGGTGACCAATTTCAGTCGAATTTGAACAAACCCCAAATTGGACAATTCCTGATAATCAAATCCAACATAAAGTGAGGGGAAATGTTCAAGATAATAAGGAGATAAGAATAGGGTAAAGAAACGTGAAGGAGAACCACTGGAACACCAAGAACACCAATGGAGCTCTTCTGGTCAATAATGGTGACTTGCCATTTTGAGGTGTTAAGCTCCCAATTGAAATGAGAGCTTGAGGGTCGTGTAAAGAGAGACCGTGAGGTGTGCTAGGTGCTTATAAGGCTTTGAAGGCATTAGGGTTTGGACCTAAAGCTTTTCGGCAACAAGCACGAGCACCGACGCGCCGATAAGGAAAAGTTAGTAGATGTGCATTAGGTATGGCACGATCAATGTGTCTCCCACGACCTCATCGTCGACTAGGCGCCGAGGAAGCACGATTTGACATCGCCATCACTACCCCACTGCTCATGCACGGCCAGAGGTTGAAGATGACCAGAGGAGAAGCTCGCGATCCCGAGCCCCACGATCTAAATTGGACTACCGAGATTACGCCACGCCCGAGGTTTAAAACACAACGAAGGAGATCACAAGTCCTAGGATTAGAAACGAACGGCTCAGACTGCCCCACGTCGCGAACGTGGTTTACAACAGAGGGACAAGCGAGCATTGGATCTTAATCCAACGGCTCGATTCAAACCAACAACCGGAGGGTCCGAACATCTCGTGAATCGGGCGGTTAGATGGGAATCCAACGGTTCAAATTTAACAAACGCAACCGGAAGGTCCGAACGTGTCGCGAACGCGCCGCACGATAAGGATCCAACGGTTGAGATTAGCGCGACGTTTTAAAGGAGGCTCGGTGCGCTTAGTTGATCGACCGAGTCGATTGGCTCGAGCCCAGTCCGACTCGAACCCAAAGCACAAGTGAATTTAGGTTTTGACTTTCCAATTAGAACAGGACTTTGAGGATTTATTTGAGATAGCAAAACAACTCCAAAATTAAGAAATTTTTACAGGAGCTTGCTAACTCGGATATTAACGTTGTGTAAAATTTTCAGAGGTTTTTATACTGTGAAAAATCTCCAAAAATTCTGCAAGGCTCGATTTGGTTTGACTGAAAGTCAAACAAGCTTGACTACCCCTAAAATATTCAAACAATTTCTAAAATTGTGAAATTTTTCAGAGGGCCACATACCATCACAGAAACTTAGGAAAAATATTTCCCAATGATGATCACAATATTTGACAAGATTGTTTTTGGAATATCAAAGTTTGGATCAAAAAGACTTGTGACATCGTATTTCCATAATCCCTTGTACAAGAAATTGTTTGGTACAAGAGGAAATACACGATGTAAGAAAAAGTTTTAATTCTTAGACATTTTCTTACATTTGAAACACAAGTCCAGTAATGGGATGTTACAAAACCTCCCCCACTTACAAGAATCTCGTCCCGAGATTCTGTTTACTCGGAGAATAAGGATGGGTAATCTGCACGAAGATGATCTTCACGCTCCCAAGTTGCCTCATCCTCGTAATGATTCGACCACCGAACTTTAAGGAACTTGACGACACGGTTCCTAGTCCTTCGCTCGATTCTTCGAGAATACGCAATGTGATGCTCACGATAGGTCAAATTTTCTCGCACATCGAGATTTTCCAACGGAGTTTCCTCAATTGGAACACGGAGACATTTCTTTAAGTGTGACACATGGAACACATCATGCACACCCTCAAGTGAAGCCGGCAACCCAATCAGATGCCACAGCCTCCCACTTTCTCGACGATATGATAAGGCCCAACATATCGAGGAGCTAACTTGCCCTTGACGCCAAAACGCTGATGGCCCTTCAAGGGTGAGACCTTGAGATAAACAAAGTCATTGGGCGCAAAGCTCAACTCGACGACGACGATCCGCATAGCTCTTTGACTCGGATCGCCACGCGCAAATACTCACGAATCAATCGAACTTGGCTTTCGCCTCATTGATGGACTCGCCCAAGAACCGACGCCACCGCTTCGACGGCTCAATGGGGTTCTACATCTCCTCTCATACAATGCCTCAAAGGTGTCATGCCAAGACTAGCTTGAAATCGTTGTTGTAGGAGAACTCGCAAATGGCAAGCACTTCTCCCACTTCTTCCCATACGAAAGAACACAAGCACGGAGCATATCTTCCAACACTTGGTTAACCTCTCCGTCGACCATCGCTTGAGGATGATAAGTCGAATCGAAGAAAGACGTGTACCCATCGCCTCTTGCGACTATGCCAAAAGCGAGAGGTGAAAAGAGAACCACGATTTGACACAATCGCTCGTGGCACACCATGCAAGCATACAATTCGAGACATAGAGATCTCGCCACCGATCGACATCGAGATTGGTACGCACCGCGTAAAATGTGCTACCTTGTCAATCGATCAATAACAACCTGGATAGCATCCTTCCCGTAAGAAGCGGCGCATCGGTGATGAAATCCATAGCAACGAATCCCACTTCCACTCGTGCATCGCAAAGGCCGGAAGAAGGCTCGCTGACGCCGATGTTCAGCCTTTGACGCGACAAAGATACGTCCGACTCAAGAACGAACCTGGCAATCTCGCGCTTCATGCGAGTCCACCAGAATCTCTGTCGAAGGTCTTGGTACATCTTGGTAGCCCCGGGATGAATAGACAAAGGGGAGTCATGGGCTTCGCGGAGAATCAAATCCCGCAATTCCATGACCTTTGGAACCACCAGGCGCTGTCCAAACCACACAACACCATGCTCATCCTCAGAGAAGCACTTGGCTGTCCCATTCTTGATGTTCTGCTTGATTTGAATCACACCAACATCCGTCATTGGCAGCCTTTGATTTGATCCACCAAGGTTGGTTGCACAACCAAGGTAGCAAGAGAACCATGCTCAATCAAACCCAAATTAAGTGCTGAAATTCTTCAAGAAGGGCGGGTTGTTGCTCTAGAAGTAACAAGGTATTACAATACACCTTGCGACTAAGTGCATCGGCAACAACATTGGCCTTGCTCGGTGATACTCGAATACCCATATCATAATCTTTGATCAATTCCAACCATCTTCTTTGCCCGAGGTTTAGATCCGGGTGGGTGAACAAATACTTCAAGCTCTTGTGATCGAATACACCTCACAACGGTTACCAATAAGGTAATGCCGCCAAATCTTAAGTGCATGAACCATCGCAGCCTAACTCCAAGTCATGGGTAGGATAGTTGAGTTCATGAGGCCTCAATCGCCTTGATGCATAGGCCACTACCTTGCCTTCTTGCATAAGAACACAACCGAGTCCCCGACGAGAGGCATCACAATAGATATCAAGCTCTTATGAATGTCGGGAGAACAAGCACTGAGTGAAGTCAACCGCCTCTTGAGTTCTTGAAAACTCAAATCACAAGCGTAAGACCACACAATTTCTTTTCTTTCTTGAGCAATTCGGTCATGGGCTTTGCAATCTTGGAGAAGTTCTCGATAAAGCGCGGTAGTAGCCCGCTAAACCAAGGAAACTCCTCACATCGGTGATCGACTTGGGCTGCCTCAAGATAGAACATCACCGACCTTGCTAGGATCCACACTACACCACTCCGAAAGAATATGGCCCAAGAACGCCACTTCCTTCAACCAAAATTCACACTTGCTGAACTTGGCATACACCGTGCTCACGGCTTGCCCAATACAACTGCAGTGCTCAAGATGCTCCTCTTCACTCTTGGAGTAGATAAGAATGTCATCAATGAAAACCACAACGAACTTATCCAAATACTCCATGAACACTGAGTTCATAAGATTCATGAACAAAGCTCGAGCATTGGTCAAGCCAAAAGACATGATGGTGTACTCGTAAAGACCATAACGAGTAGTGAACGCCGTCTTTGGAATATCTTCCGCTCGATCCGACTTGGTGATAGCCCAATCTCAAGTCAATTTTGGAGAACACACAGTGCTCCAATCAACCGGTCAAGAGATCATCAATACGAGGCAAAGGATACTTGTTCTTCACCGCTACTTCATTAAGCTTGACGGTAATCAATACACATACTGCAGGTCTTGTCCTTCTTCTTCACAAAAATAATCGACAACCCCAAGGAGATGAGCTAGGACGGATAAAGCCCTTTGCTTGAAGCTCACCTAACTGCTTCTTCAGCTCCTCCAACTCATTAGGAGGCATTCGGTACGGCGCCTTAGAAATTGGAGCGGTACCGGGCAGCAACTCAATAACAAACTCCAAGTCTCGAACTAGAGGCATCCTAGGCAAATCTTCAGGGAAGACATCCACAAAGTCACAGACTGTGGGCACATCCTGAATCTCCAACGCCGGCTTAGCTTTAAGGGCACAAAGATGTGGCCCCTACAGCTGCGGTGAAATCCCAACTTGCTCGCCTGAGGGACTAGTGAGGTAGACCATCTTCCCGCACAATCGATTTGCACCAAGTGTTGGGACAACCAATCCATGCCAAGAATCACATCCGCACGCCACGAGTCAAGTAAGATGAGATTCGCCAAGAATTCCACTCCTTCAATATTAATGGGAACGCCCGCATTCTTGATCGGCTCATTTCCAACCCGGAGAGCGAATAAGCAAAGGAATCCCCAAAGGCACAAAGTGAAGGTCACAAGCAGCAGCGAATGATCTCGAAATAAAAGAATGTGAAGGCCTGGAAGTCAGCAAAGTCCACAATAGATAGCTTGTCCTGCAACTCCTCGGACAAGCCATCCATGAACTTCTCCTGTTTGGCCTCATCAGAGGCCACTTGAGCATAACGAGCCAAGTGATTAAACTCGTAAAGATACTCCGATACGCACTTGCGCCCGTTAAGCGCAAGAAACTCCTTCTTCTTGAGCTTCATCAAAGCCATCGGAATGTGGGCCCGACGGAAAGCGATCGAAACTCATCCCACGAGACAACGCGCTGCGCGGCTGCATGGCGAGAAAATTCTCCCACCAAGAGAGTGCCGCACCTCGCCGATGGGATGCAAAGAGTGCCCGCTCCCGCTCCTCGGCATCGAGCGATGTTGAGCTTTCGCCAACCGCACGCAACCAATCATCCGCGCCCAAAGGATCCTCGACCGAGAAAGTAGGCGGTCGCGCAGACGGAGAAACTCCGCAAGCCCACCACGAGACGGTGGCCACCACCTCCTGCACTCGGCACCGGCCGAGTGGAGGTGTTCTCGCGATGACCTCCGTAATCCGGTCCGTCCATGCGATTCCGCCGATCTGAGCGTAACCTCACCATGGTCGGAGGAGGGGAAGCTCTCATCGGAACCAAATGGGTGATCACATTGTGGTGGTTCTTGCCATCCTGCTCCACAAAAATAGATTAAACACAACGGAACAGGAGACAAAGAAAAGCAACTAACCACTCTACAAAACAAACTCTAATAGCTCAAGTATCAACATAAAATGCAGCAAGATCACAGAGATAAAACCCATCTTCCTATTATGACTAACTCGTATGGAAGAACGAGTAATCAATTTTTAGAGAGGCAAATTTCAGAACATTAACTTGTGTTCGAAACAGCTAGGAAACAAGGTGAGAATTTAACTAAAGAAAGGTTAGACACTTAGCTAACTCATATCACTTCTTACCCTTTTATTCCCACAAGTTTTAGTTGAATTAACCTCTCGTTTTTAGCATCTTCTACTAGTTAAATGCTAGCTGTCCAGAAATTTCTGCTTGCTGTCCAGATTTTATCTTCACTCCTTTGGCCGTCCACTTCCAGCAGCACCTAATCTTCACAAGACAGCCAACACTTAAATTTTAAAGCCCTCATAGTTTCCCCAAAACCAATCTACTCTGTTAACAACTATCTTTCAAAGAAGGTGAGAGGAAAATCAACTTCTTAAATTCAATTCAGAATGAGGTGAGATAAGCAAGCTAAGATAGATAAGAAGTAAAATCTGAGAACTTACTTAAGATTTCCATGAAACATTTGATATTTAGAAAGTAAGTTTTGCAAAATATACTAGGGACGACCAAACTAGGGGTTTCTACGGTCAGTATGGCTCGATACCAAACTCAGTGAGACCCCGTTTATTAAGCTTGTAATACTTAACCTCCCACCTGGTTCTAGCATCACAAACAAAATAACCCGTGCCTCGATGAACATGTGCTTCCTGAAAATGCAGACACATACATCTTTCCAAAGCATGCATCAATTCCATACCACATAATATAACAAGTCTACCAAAAGACATACATAATATAAGTTATTACAACACACCGATCGGCCAAATGACAAGAGTATCAAAGGTAACAGAGGAAGCAAAAGTTGCCATAAGATGGCTCAAACCAAAAGACGACCGGTTAGCCACATAACACCACAGGGCAACCGATCGGGCCGCCAAGCTAATCGCCCAAACACTGCACAAAGACAACTCACAAAAGTGAGGCCCATCGGACTCACTTCCTTCCTCCGCACAATACAAGCAATGCGGTGAGTACAAAAATGTACTGCAAGACTTACGAGTAACAAGCCTATACATAGCTACATGAAAGTCAGATCAAAGGAGTTTGGTTATATGGTTCTTTGGACGCATAAAGCAAGTTTCATTTGCAATAATGTAATAGATTGAAAGCAATTTAACAAATCGGTTTTACTTATTGAAATAACATGAGTAACAATATTTAAAGGTAACCACCGAAGTGACTAACCCATTAGCCACCACAAATAGCATGAATCCCCGATTCATACCACCCATCAAGTTTTAATTTTAAAAGGTTGTAGTCTAACTCTTGAAAAGCTTATCCAAGCGTGTCCATAACCTAGACGAGGCTATTCGAATAGTTTGTAATCCCTCGCAGGTGTACCAATGTACCCAAACTTCGACCGCCTTTTGCCAAGCTATTAAGCACACTTCCTTTGGTATGCCAAGACGCTAAGTCCTACGAACCCTTTCCAATGGAATATGCTAATCAAGAGACGCACGTGTCGGGTTAATCCTTAGTGATCTCACGACGAAATATGGATCACAAGGACCCATACGTGGAGTAGGACACACCGCCTCGGCGGTGCTCCTCCCCACAACGTGTCCATGTTGCATATAATTAAATATGCAACCCACCACGTGACTCATTAATTAACACACTCCAAAGTACTTAGCTAAGAGAGGTCCCATATCCCTCTAGTGTGGTTAGCACGCACGTAATGCTCTGATAATGATACTCACAAGTAGTTCGGTCCTTAATTGACCCTGCACCATTCCATTCACACCCAAAAGATCACACCATCTTACCATTGTGCCCAAGTCTAAATTGTTTTCATTTTCAGTTTTAGTTTTGCAATTTAGACATAGCACAAGGTGAAACATACTGATTATAACAGTTTGTGGATCAAGGTTATCGACAAGTCGATAACCGCCCATTTCTACCGATAGCTAAGCATGGCTAAGCAAAATGACACGTGACTACTAAGTGACAAGGGTTCATCCAATAACCCAAAATCACAAAGAATAACCTAGGCTTCAGAGTAGAGGAATAAACATTTCCTACCGATAATGCAACTATCGGGCCAACTATCGACAATAGTTTAAAACAACATAGCAATGCATACATAGAATTTGCAAACAACATATTAGAATTTGAAAATAGTAGAAACAATATGATTAAATGAATGCTACATCTGCTTGCCTTGCTGGAGTGCAGGATCTGATTGCTGTGGCTCAGCATCAATAACAATATTATCCTCGGAACCTAACGCGAAAAGGCGATAAACCAATAAGAGCGAAGAACGCCAAATAAACTTCAACAGCAAAAGACATCCAAATCTAATGAAATTTATACAGCAGCTAGAGAATGATTTTAGATAATTTTAGAACAAAAATCAAACAATTGGGACTTAACATGCAAAAGATATGGACAAAATACTCTTTCTCAGCCTAAAAATCAACCTAATTAATTACTGGTACTGTTCATGGTGAAATTTTCCAAAATGATCTAAGGTCTGAAATTTTTATAGCAAGTAGATTATGACATCCTAATAACAGCAAAGTTGAGTTTACTAAATTTGGATTTATACACATTTACTTATGATTTCTCTAAGTTGTAAACCTAATGCAAGTTACTTTACAGAGCTTTAATTATGCTAAAAACCTATTTCATTTTAAAGTACACTAACAGAGGAAATTAACAAAATTGATTTTGCACAAATTGGATTTATACAGAAAAGATATGCATTTTCAAATTTAAAACTATTTCGAATATTCAAAGTGACAAATCAAGTTATTTCTAGTTGCACAAATTTCTCGCTCTGAAATATGCCTAATTTCATTTTATAATAAACTTAAGTGATAACAGAATTTATTACAGTTGGAATTATCTAAAAAGGGTTTAAAATGAATTTGTTATGAATTTCTAAAGTTTTTATACCATTTTCAATTGTTAAATAAATACTTACCGAAGTACAGACAAACCTAAACAACAGAACATGACGCGGACACTTATCAACCCTTGATCTAAAATTCTACAGCTCACGCGGGCCGGGAATAGCGCACGCGCGCAACACCTAACAGAAGGCCATCGTTGGATCAAGATCTCGACGGTCAAGAATGATTGAGGCAACCGGAGGGTCCGAATGCACTCTAGATCTGGGCCGTTGATCACGGGATCGACGGTCCACGATCAACAAAGTGCTACGCACGGGATTTAAGCGCGCGGGAGAATTTTAATGAGGACCCACGATGAGAGAGCGAGAGGAAAATTAAGGCGATTAATTACCAAGAACCAATGATTAGTGATTAACTAGTAATTAATGCGCCCTAATGACAGTACAGATGTGATTTAAGAGACCGAGGCCCGCATGCCGGAGACCCAAGAGGTTAATTTCGACAACAACACCCCGACACATTAATTAGCCAATAATTAGTCATTAATGATGTCGGAACAGCACGAAGTTGTGCCAGAGGGTGGTTTAAGGACGTTGGGCCCACTGTTAGTGGCTCAACGACACGGCTTAAGACACAATTAATGAACTAATGATTATCAATCACCGGTAATTAATGTGCCTTAACCAAATGACGAAAACGGGAGCTTCTCACCGGCAAACTCCCGAGTGACTTCAATGGCTTGTCGCCGGCGACACTGGCCACGGCGGCGCCAACTAAGAACTAAAATGGAATCGCAATAGCACTACGAACCTAATGGTGGCATTCTCGCTGGCGGTGAGAGACCATAACGTCGGCTAGCCGGAAAAACGAAAATGGAGCTCTACTGCTAAACACGAAAATAGCAAAAAGCTCTGCTGCAGTCCAAAGAAGCGGGTGCGAGAGCCTTTAGGGACTAATAAGAAGCTACCTTGATGAAGAGAAGCTTCAAAGATGGCCAGAGAAGCTGGTCCACGGTGGAGGCTCGACGGACTTGGAGAAGAAAGGTTGAAAATGGCACCCTGAGCCAAATGAGTGATTCCAAAGCATCAATATAGCTTCATTATGGTCCACAGAAGCTACATGAGCAAGTAATTTGAAAATGGAGCACTCACCTGAGCCGAGGAAGAAGATGACCAATTTCAGCCGAATTTGAACAAACCCCAAATTGGACAATTCCTGATAATCAAATCCAACATAAAGTGAGGGGAAATGTTCAAGATAATAAGGAGATAAGAATAGGGTAAAGAAACTTGAAGGAGAACCACTGGAACACCAAGAACACCAATGGAGCTCTTCGGGTCAATAATGGCGACTCGCCATTTTTGAGGTGTTAAGCTCCCCAATTAAAATGAGAGCTTGAGGGTGGTGTAAAGAGAGACCAGGAGGTGTGCTAGGTGCTTATAAGGCTTTGAAGGCATTAGGGTTTGGACCTAAAACTTTTCAGGCGGCAAAGCACGAGCACCGCACGCTACGACAAGGAAAAAGTTAGTAGATGTGCATTAGGTATGGCACGGCCGAATGTGTCTCCCACGACCCTTCATCGCCGACTAGGGCGGCCGAGGAAGCACGATTTGACATCGCCATCACTACCCTACTGCTCATGCACGGCCAGAGGTTGAAGATGACCGAGGAGAAGCTCGGGCATCCTAAGCCCCACGATCTAAATTGACTACCGAGATTACGCCACGCCCGAGGTTTAAAACACAACGAAGGAGATCACAAGCCTAGGATTAGAAACGAACGGCTCAGATCGCCCCACGCCGCGAACGTGGTTTACAACAGAGGGACAAGCGAGTGTTGGATCTTAATCCAACGGCTCGGATTCAAACCAACAACCAGAGGGTCCGAACATCTCGTGAATCAGGCGGTTAGATGGGAATCCAACGGTTCAAATTTAACAGCGCAACCGGAAGGTCCGAACGTGTCGCGAACGCGGGCCGCACGATAAGGATCCAACGGTTGAGATTAGGCGCTTTTTAAAAGGGAGGCTCGGTGCAGTTAGTTGACTGGACCGAGTCAATTGGCTCGAGCCCGAGTCTGACTCGAACCCAAAGCATAGTGAATTTAGGTTTTGACTTTCCAATTAGAACAGAGACTTTGGAGGATTTATTTGAGATAGAAAAACAACTCCAAAAATTAAGAAATTTTTACAGGAGCTTGCTAACTCGGATATTAACCTTGTGTAAACTTTTCAGAGGTTTTTATACTGTGAAAAAATCTCCAAAAATTCTGCAAGGCTCTGATTTCAGGTTTGACTGAAAGTCAAACAAGTTTAACTGCCCCCTAAAAATATTCAAACAATTTCTAAAAATTGTGAAATTTTTCAGAGGGGCCACATACCATCACAGAAACTTAGGAAAAATATTTCCCAATGATGATCACAATATTTGACAAGATTGTTTTTGGAATATCAAAGTTTGGATCAAAAAGACTTGTGACATTGTATTTCCATAATCCATTGTACAAGAAATTGTTTGGTACAACAGGAAATACACGATGTAAGAAAAAGTTTTAATTCTTAGCCATTTTCTTACATTTGAAACACAAGTCCAATAATAGGATGTTACAACCAAAGACCACCCTAGCCTTGGTACAACATCTTTTAACAAAAGTGGCCGCGCCACGATTCCATAATTTATTCAGTCATGTTTATTCATACGAGCATGTGATCATGAGTCCCAATGTACAACTATAGCATGGCTAAGCATAATACGATACCCGTGTTGGTAATTTATCAATGCACAACTAAAAATAATCCATCCTATGGTGTCCAAGGGTTCATGTCATTCAAGGATACATGTCATTTGCAATTTATCAAGGAGGCATACATCAATTAGGCAATTATCTACTCCCGAAACCATTTATTATAAAAATAGCAATGCATGTTTATAAAAAATAATATAGTTTTATAAAGTGGGTTCAATATGATCAAAGGTTTATGACTTGCCTTCGTCGAAGAGTTGAGGTGCTTTGGTCGTCAGATCCGAGAAATCTTCCGAAATGTCGGTATCTACACGTGCGAAAAGAGCAAAATAAATAAAACAACTCCAAATAAATTATAAATAAATATCAAATTAGCACTAACAGAAAGAGGAGGATTTTAGATGAATTTAGAAATTTGAATCACTCAAATCGGAGTTCGAACGAAGAAGTTATGGCCTCCGGAAGATTGAAAATCAAGAAAAAGGACGAAAAAGGATTTATTACGCCAGCTGACGTTAGCGAGGGGGTTTTAATTTTCGGCCGAATTAATTTTCAATGGAAAAAGATTGGAAAAGACATGCAGGCGCTGACGGGGCAGCCACGCGGGCAAAGGAGGTGACGTGGCCACCACGTGGTGCTGAGGTGGCGCCAAGCGGGCTACCACGTCGGACCCGAGCGGCGGCACGCTCGGCCCGATGGCTCGCCAACGAACGGCTGGGCAGTGGCCGGTGGCGAGGGTACCAGCGACAAGAGGAGCTTGCGGGGAGTCTGATGCTCACCGGTTTGGCAACGCGACGCGAAGAGGTGGCCGGCGGCGAGGAGAAGAGCGGCGGCGGCAGGGAAACGCGATGACGGCGCTCCGGTGGGTTTCCGGGGTCGGGGAGGCGCGCACGAGGTGCCTCTCGCTGCAGCGATGCCGACGGCGGGGTCGGAGGCGGCGGAGGAGTTGAGGTGGCAGCGCAAAAGGCGGGGAGGCGGAGCTCGGCCGACGGCGAGGTTTCGCTAAATGGGGGCGAAGGAGGGCGAAAGAGAGCGAGAGGGAGAAGAGGGAAATGGGAGAGGAGAGGGAGGCGCGTTCGAGGGTGGCTTTTAAAGGGCTCGAGGAGGCCCGGAGGAGGAGGAAGGGGAGATGCTATCGGGCGGCTATTAATGGCGGACGGCGACGACAAAGGCGACGTGGAGAAAAGAGGGCGACGGGACGGGGAATGGTGGCGGCAGCGGGCGCTGCGGAGACGGCGGGGAAACGGGGAGGCAACAAGAAGACGCGAAGGCGACGGCAGCGAAGTGGAGCCGGCGCAAAACGCGGCGCAAACAACGCGGCCGTGCGCGGCTCGACGAAGAAGAAGGAAAGGAGGGAGAAAGCCCTGACAGGTGGGGTCCACGCGGCAGTGAGAGAGGGAGAACGAGGACAGGCGCGGCGATTGCGGGCCGTCCGATTCAGATCGGGCGATCAGCAGAGGAGGAGGACGCGGGAGAAGACGTGGAGGTTTGCGAGCCGTCCGATCCAGATCGGACGGTGCCCGATCAAGGGGGGCCGACGGTGCTGCGAGCCGGCGCAGGCCGCGTGAGGAGGAGGGGAGGTTGGGCCGAAGGGATTCAGCCCAAAGCTAGAAAAAGGATTTTCAAATGATTTTTGATTTTAGAAAATACCAGAAAAGCAAAATCCATTTTAGAAAATAGCTACTAAGGTCTAAAAATTCTAGAAAAATTCACATAAATCCCAAGAATTATTTAGAACTTAATAAAAATACTTTTAGCTATACTTTAGTTTTTAATTTTGCAAACAAAATAGATTTTGGCTTCAAATAAAAAGGAAAAACCAAATTAAAATCTAGAAAAACTCAAATAAACTAACTTTTTGGTTTAATTGGAGTTGGATTAACTCAATTTAAATGTTTTTATTTCTAAATTTCAATTTAAGCTTTTGCAATAAAGAAATCAACTGGTTATTTTATTTTGAAAATTTTCAAAACTCTGCAAATTAGGGATGTTACAAACCTACACCCCTTAAAGGGAATCTCGACCCCGAGATTCGGGCTGACTAGGGAACTCGGCCTTCAGGTCCTCTTCACGCCCCAGTGGCTTCCTCTTCGGTGTGATTGCTCCACTGAACTTTGCAGAAATGAAGGATCTTGCTTCTTGTTACACGCTCGGACACTTCTAGAATCTTGATGGGTTGCTCCTTGTAGGTGAGATCTTCCTGCAAATCAACCGCTTCTAGCGGCATCTGCTCTTCTGGCACACGCAAACACTTCTTCAATTGAGACACATGAAAGGTGTTATGCACATCTAACAGCTGAGGCGGAAGCTCCAATTGGTAAGCAACTTCTCCTCTCCTAGCTAGGATTGGGAAAGGTCCAATGTATCTTGGTGCAAGCTTCCCGCTTACTCTGAAACGACGCATGCCTTTGAGAGGTGAAACCTTCAGGTATACATGATCTCCGAGCGCAAAAGCTAATTCCCGGCGACGGTTATTAGCATAGCTTTTCTTAGCTTTTCTCGGATTGCCCGAACTTGATCTTCGGCTTCCTTCAGGATGTCAGGTCCAAGTACTTGTCCATCCCTTGTTTCGGTCCAATACAAGGGCGTTTGGCACTTTCTTCCGTAGAGGGCTTCAAATGGGCACATTTGTAGGCTTAATTGATGATTGTTGTTGTAGGAAAATTCTGCATAAGGTAGTATCTGATCCCAACTGGTTTGGTTCTCTAGAGCGCAGGCTCTTAACATATCTTCTAGGATTTGATTCACCCTTTCTGTCTGTCCATCTGTCAGAGGATGGTAGGCTGTACTGAAATTCAAGTTAGTGCCCAAAACGCTGTGCAGCTTTTGCCAAAATCTTGAGGTGAATTGAGATCCTCGATCCGACACGATCTTCTTTGGTACTCCATGGTGACATACTATCTTTGCCATATAAAATTCTGCAAGTCCATCTCCTGAGTAGGTAGTCTTGACTGGGATGAAGTGGGCAACTTTTGTCAGGCGATCTACAATTACCCAAATAGAATCATATCCAGCTCTTGTTCTTGGCAGACCGGTGATGAAGTCCATGCCAATTTCTTCCCATTTCCACTCAGGGATCTGTAAAGGTTGCAGGAGTCCAGCAGGTCTCTGATGCTCAGCTTTAACTCGCTGGCAAACATCACACTTTGCTATGTATTCAGCAACTTCTCGCTTCATACTAGGCCACCAATACATTTCCTTAAGATCTTGATACATTTTTGCACTTCTAGGGTGAATGGAATACAAGGTTTCATGAGCTTCCTTGAGTATCAACTGCTTGAGCTTCTTTTGGTCCGGTAAACAGATACGCTTATCGAACCAAACGGTTCCTTGCTCATCTTCTATAAACCTTAGAGATATACTCTTCTTCATGTTAATCTTGATCTCTTTGATATCTGCATCTTCGATCTGGGCTTCCCTGATCTGACTCTGTAGAGTTGGTTGCACTTCCAAAGCAGCCAAATAACCTTCTTCAACCAATTCAAGCTTAAGTTTCTGAAACTCTTCACGTAGTGCTGGCTGACTTTCCTTGATCACCAGAGTATTGTAATAGACCTTTCTACTTAAAGCATCTGCTACAACATTAGCTTTGCCTGGGTGGTAATGGATTCCAACGTTGTAATCCTTGATCAATTCTAACCATCTTCTTTGCCTCATATTGAGATCAGCTTGGGTGAAAATGTACTTTAAGCTCTTATGATCAGTGTAGACTTCATAGCGATTATCAATTAGGTAATGACGCCATATCTTCAAAACATGCACCACTGCAACCAATTCTAGGTCATGGGTGGGGTAATTTACATCATGAGGCCTCAACTGACGTGAAGCATATGCTACTACCTTCCTTTCTTGCATCAGAACACAACCGAGACCTTGTCGCGATGCATCACAGTAAATCTCAAAATCCTTTCGGACATCTAGCAAAGTCAACACTGGAGCGGTGGTCAAGCGCTTCTTCAATTCTTGAAAACTTTGCTCACATTCAGGTGTCCAAGCAAACTTCTTTTCCTTCTTCAACAACTGAGTGAGGGGTCTTGCTATCTTGGAGAAGCCTTCTATAAACCGGCGGTAATATCCTGCCATACCAAGGAAACTTCTAACCTGAGGTACTAACTTAGGTGACTCCCAATTGAGTACATCCTTGACTTTACTGGGATTGACGGCGACTCCTTCTGCAAACATGACGTGCCCCAGAAAAGTGACTTCCTTCATCCAAAACTCACACTTGCTGACTTTGGCATAGAGTTGATGATCTCTAAGCCTAGTCAAAATCAAGCGAAGGTGTTCTTCATGCTCTTCTTCACTCTTGGAATATACTAGGATGTCGTTAGTGAAGACCATGACGAACTTATCCAAATACTCCATGAATACTTTATTCATCAAGTTCATAAAGTAGGTAGGGGCATTGGTCAATCCAAAAGACATGACTGTGAAGTCATACAGTCCATATCGGGTAAAGAAAGCTGTCTTGGGTATATCCTCTTGACCGATCTTCAACTGATGGTATCCTGACCTTAAATCTATCTTAGAGAACACTCCGGCTCCTTTCAACTGATCAAACAAATCATCGAGATCCTGGGCAAAGGATACTTGTTTTTTATGGTCACTTCATTGAGTGAGCGATAATCCACACACATCCTTTGGGTACCATATTTCTTTGCAACAAAGATAACTGGGGCTCCCCAAGGTGAAGAACTGGGTTGAACAAATCCTTTTTCTTGCATCTCTTCGATTTGCTTCTTCAGCTTGACCAAATCATCAACAGGCAGTCGGTAGGGTCTCTTGGAAATTGGTGCGGTTCCTGAAACTAGGTTGATAACAAACTCTAGGTCCTTGTTTGGTGGCATTCCAGGTAATTCATCAGGAAAAACATCTGGAAATTCTCTGACTACCGGTACATCTTCCAAGGATAGGGTCTTGACACTGCAGACTAAAGCTCTATCATGCTTCTTCATGGGGGCTTCAAATTTTATTCTAGTCCCAACTGGACTGACCAAGGTGATACTTCTACCACCACAATCCAAAACTGCTTGGTGCTCGTCAAGCCAATCCATACCCAAGATCACATCTAGAGATTTGGTGTTAATGATTATCAAGTTGGCTAGGAATTCTACCCCTTCTATGATCACTTTAACTTGTGGGCAACCCTGGTTCGCGCTTAACTTCGAACTGGGGGATTGAACCAACAAGGCAATCTTAAGGTTTGAAACCTTCAACTGATGCTTTGCAGCAAAAATCCACGAAACAAACAAATGTGAAGCTCCAGAATCAAACAGAACAATAGTAAGTTCTGAATTTACTAGGAACTTACCCAGCACGACGTCCGGGGCTGTCTGGGCTTCCTCCACTGTGATGTGATTCACACGGCCTCTTCCATAAGACTGAGGGGTCTTCGTTGGTGCAGTTGGAATCTGAGGTACTCCACGTCCGGCTCCATGCATAGGGGTTCTGGTTGGAGTAGCTCCCAAGTTGAATCTGACGGGCGAAGGACCTTGCTTCTACGGGCAGTTACTGGTGTAGTGTCCCAATTGCTGGTAGTTGAAACAGGTTACTCCTGTGGCAAGATTGGGGTTTCTTGGAGGCTGGTTGTTGATGTTGGGGCTGCGAAATCCTGGTGTAGTCGGGCGGGGTGCTGTTGCTGGAGTCTTGACGTGACAGGAGGAGCAAAACGGGTAGGGTGTTACACATTCATCCTTGCTCTCTGTGAATGGCCTTGATGAGCACCATGCTGCATCATCTTCCTCTTATGAGACTCTACCAACTCACGGCGGGACTCTTCTATGAGCATGGTCTCGTTCACCAGATACTGGAAATCTGCATAGTCGTTGCCGATGACTTGAACCTTCAAGCTAGGGTTGAGTCCTCGCTTAAAGCGCTTTTGACGTGCATCGTCTGTGGCGACATCCTCTTGAGCATATCGTGAGAGTTGAGTGAACTTATTGAGGTATTCACTCACGGACATGTTTCCTTGCTTCAGCTCGCGAAACTCATTCTTCTTCATTTCCACCTTTCCATCAGGGATGTGGGAATGGCGGAAAGCTTTAGAAAACTCAGCCCAACCAATGTTCTGGTGGTTCTCATGGGCGGCACAGTAGTTCTCCCACCATTTTGTGGCGGTACCTTCAAGTTGGTGTGCAGCATAAAGGACTTTCTCACGGTCATCACACCAGGTAATGGCAAGCTTCTTTTCAGTTGAGCGCAGCCAGTCATCTGCATCCAATGGCTCGGAGGAGCTAGAGAATGTAGGTGGATGAGTCCTCATGAATTATGCCAGCCTTGACTGAGGGAAAGCTGGTGGTGGTGGCGGGGTTGCGGCAGTGGATTGGCTGTTTTGGTTCATTATTGCGAGAAGGGCAGCAGCAGTCTGGCTCTGTTGAGTCATCATCTGGTTCATGTTGTGCATCATCGAGCTCATCAGCTGTGTCTGGGCTGCCATGAACTGACCCAAACCTTGATCTGCCATGGCTGTGGAGGAGGTGGTGGTGGCGGTGTATTGAGATCCATAGGGTCAACTTGGCTTGTAGAGTTGCGGGTCTGAACCATCTGCAAAAATCATTCCAGGTTTGATAGACGAAAGGGAGAAAGCACAATAGATAAGAGGGAAAAGCACAAAAGACGAGGGAGAACAAGGGAGAAAGATAGAGCAACCTAATTAGGGATGATCGGTTAAATCCAAAGAACAGATAGCCGGAAGGCCATCAAGAAGCAACAAAACTCAAGCCTTAAGGCTGAACTAAATGATACTACAGCTAGGAGGGGTCACCCTACTAAAACACTTCTAATTTAACTCATTATGGACAGTCGACTCGAAACGAGGCTCGATGTTATAGATATTTTCTGGGGTAAGGGAGATTGATTAAGATTTGGAAACAATGTTTTAGAATAGATAAGATGTAAGAATCTAAGAAGGAGATGAGAAAATACTTAGCGTAGGTGAGAAAAGAATAGAATAAGGTAAGAGAAGAATGACTATTCACATTAATTTGTTGGTTTGATTTAGAAAATAAATTTTGAAATTTTTGACTAAACGACCATGCTAGCTATGGTTATGTCCTACAGTCGATATGGCTCTGATACCACCTCTTGTCGGGACCCCAGGTATGCAATCCCAGGACCCTCTATGCATTCTGAACTAGTCCCAGATCAGTAGCTAGCTTGCACAATTACAACATCGGTGTAATCACAACCATACAACGAAATCACAATGAAGCGAACAAATTAATATTACTTAGTAGCAAAAGGGTCCTTATGGTCAAGTCTTACAGAGTGCGCCACTCAGGGCTTAGCAACAAAATACAATTTGCAGCGGAAACCAAATATCTCGTGGAGGCCACACGACACGCCCACAGGCAATCGAGTGGAGGACGCGACCTAGTTCGTGAAGTTTTCAAGATACTCCTCTTCATGATACTCTGAGTTCCCTGGTTCTTCTGTGGAGATTAATCACATAGAGCGCAAGCCGTGAGTACTTTGATTGTACTCAGCAAGTCATAGGGAAATGTATGTAATTATTATTCATGCAGGGCTTGACAAGGATAGCCTTATGTTTATTTTGCAGGAAGCAATATTGATAGTGAATAGAATAGGTAAATTAAAAGCACAATTTAAAAGATTAGCACATAAGTAATTCGGTTCTTTGAAACAACTAGAGATCAACCCAAACTTTACATCCAAACCAGCGATTCCACTATTTTAAAGGAAACATCTACCCCTTGCGTGAAATCTCTGGGCATGTCCACAACCGGGGACACGGCTATTCGAATAGTTTTTATACACTTTGTAGATGTTGTACAGCTTTACCCACAAGACACGACTTCTCTAGTTTGTTTGGCATCCGTCAATACCACCGCTCACTACCTTAGGTAAGCAGTCTAGAGCACGTAACAAGGCCTTTACAAAGTTCTGTTTTGACTCGATTCTTCTCGCTAAGGATTCGCTTCTAACGGGTCTATCTGTAACACCCCAACTCAGCACGAGCCTGGAATGCAACTACCCTAAGCTGAAATACTAAATTTCGGCAGAACCTCCTCTGTATACGAGGATACTGGAGGTTCCACACAACAAAAACACACAAGTAATCATAAACTAGTCATGAAATCCAATTCTAAGATCTAAACATGAATCAACGATAATGAGCTAAGATAACGAATAACCATATGACTTAAAGTTCTCATCTATGTTCTCATTGATCATAAAGGTACCATCCATGACTAAGTTTATTTATTACAAACCAAAAGATGACAAAAGAGAATCATTATTTATTATAGTAATGAGCCTAATGTGAAGTGCATTATTCGAGTAGTGCTCATCTACTCCTCCCAAGTGAACTTCATCAACGATCACCTAGAAATAAACAAACAAAGCAAGAGTGAGTCCATGACTCGGCAAGTACAATGATTAAGAAAACATTCATTCATTGAAGATCACACATAACATCAATGAGTTCGATCATAACACACTGGATTACTTATGAATACATGATATGAATGCTCAAATCAAGGAATGGACTGCACACTGCGATATCGGTATAGCGGTGAACACCGTCGGTGATCACTCAAGCCCGCATCTTAACAAAAATGCGGGATCCACTTCCGTATGAAGAACGTTTCATACGGGTGTCCAACATTGCCCATATTGGAATTAATGGGTCTTATCCAACCATCTTGGAATTGATGGTGGTTCTCATCCACTCCGTGGGCGTCAAATGACAATGAATGCATGCAACAATTAAATGAAATATACCATAACATCACTTCTATTCATGAACTCAATGTATTGAACAAGGCATGAATGATTCATTTCACATGTCTCACAAGTTACCAAAACAACTCATGCTAAAAACCACAATGCACAAACATCCAAATAAACATGGTACTTGCCTTCGCGTTGCGGCGTTATCCGCAACGGCGCTCTTATACCGAAGTTCCGCCGCCTAAACCAACGAAATAACTTAATAAGTATACATGATACCCAGCTCAACTAGTCGGTGTTCTATTTTACTTCTATTAGAGTCAATTAAATCCTATATCGCATAGAATGAAAAACAGCGAGTCTGTCCAATAAGAAAAATCCTGGACAGCAACACGGGACTAACATAACTCACAGCCTGGAAGTCGAAAAATAGCAAACCCAATTTCTGTAGATTCTTAACTGGTCTAACTACAAAACTCTAGTTGACGCGACAAACCAATTTGGTCAAATTAATAGGCTAATAATTGTTTGAACATTCAGCACAGATTCAGCCTACCAAAAATCAGCAGAAATATTCAGTTGATCATAACTTCTGTGTTACAACTCCGAATTGAGCGTTCTTTACCAATCTGAAAAGGTTATCGAATTACCTACAATAAACTAGTTGGGTGAACTTTCAGATTCTTCCAACTTCTCTATCATAATATAGAAAATATACAGACAGATTAATCACGTCAGGTTTCTGGCAGCGACTGTTAAAACAGACATATCTTTTGACCCATAACTCGGAATCAAGTAAACTCAGTGGCCATCTAAACCTGACAGGGATACTTCAATTTTCTAGGAGACACCAAGTTCAAAATCTGTGAATAACAATTTCTTATACAATTTACAAATTGACTGCAGAATCTCGTCAGGATTCTGGACAGTCAAGACTAATTCTATCATAACTTTTGACTCGGACCTCGGATTTGAGTGAACTCGGCGGCCACTGAAACGTAAGAACAAGACCTAGATATCTCTAGGAGACCAAACCTTCATATTCTGCCTAAAAACCCGAAACACCCTCTACAACGTACTGGACAGAATCAGTTTCTAAATTTCAGCAAGTCTGCCTAAACAAAACGTATCCAAATCTCTTCTACCAACTATCAAACCACGAGGATCGCATCGTTACCCTTGCTACAACCAGGAGTAGGTAGAAGGATCCTTGGCGAAGAAGCTCTTCCTCCTTTTCACCTCTTTTGCCCCAAGCGAGCTGCTGTCCTCCTCCACTCCTTGCGCAACCGGTGGCGGGAGAAGGTCCGAAGGAAGATTCGGGAGGCAAACCAGCAGGAGCAGCACCAATGGAGGTTGGGGCGACTCCTAGGGGCAGGGCATGAGGGGAAGAGAGGAGGAAGGGAGGGGTGGCGCCAAAGGGGAGGGGGTTCGGCCAAGGGGAGAGAAAAGGGGGCTGGTTAGGGTTTAGAGGGGAGGCGCATGGGCCTAGGCCCATGGCGGCCAAGGGGTGGGAAGGCTTCCAGAGGCCCACGACCTAAAAACTCCGAAAACTGAAAGTTTTAAGCTTTCCGGAGTTCCCGATTAAAATCTTTCTTTCCGACTAAAAACAGGTATGACATTCTACCCCCATGAAGTCGACCGAATTCTACTCATAACGGACACAAGAGCAGAAGTCTAAGGAATTGAAAACAAGATTTAACACGTACAGCTACAAATAGGTGCGGATATTGCTCGCGCATGCAGACTCCGATTCCCAAGTGGCTTCTCTCCGTTTGATGAGACCAAAGGATCTTTACATACTTCAAAGTTTTATTCCTCAAAACCCGCTCTCGATTCTTCCGAATTTTCACCGGTCGGGACTCAAAAGTAAGGTCTGTTCAATGCTCAACGGCTCCATTGGAATTGCATGCTCGGGTCAAATAAGAACTTCCTCAACATGGACACATGAAACACATTATGAATCCTCTCATAGACTCGGAAGATCCAAGCGGTAAGCCAAATTTCCAACTCTTGCCTGGCTGGAAGCGGTCCGATGTACCTTGGGCTAAGCTTCCTTTAGTACCGAAACGTACTACGCCTTTGGTAGGCGATACTCGAAGGACCTCGTCACCCACATTGAACTCCAATTCTCGCCTCGACATCTGCGTAGCTTTACGCCGGCTCGAGCAGCTAACAAGTTCCTTCTAACCCGGCCACTCTAGCTACGGTTGCTGAACCCATTCGGACCCAAAGCTGTCCTCTCTCCCACTGCATCCCAACACAACGGAGATCTGCATTTCCGCCATAAAGGACTTCAAATGGTGCGGCTCGAATCTGGAGTGATAACTATTATTATAGGCGAACTCGCCAAAGCCGGTGATCTTCCCAACCACCCTTCGGGATAAAACACAACACTGAGCATATCTTCTAAGGTTTGAATTATGCGCTCATCGGTGACCATCATGCGAGGGTGGAATGCGATACTAAGACGGAGTTGCGTGCCCAAAGCACTCTGCAAACTCTCCCAAAACTTGGAAACAAATTTGGCATCTCGGTCGGAAACAATAGTCTTTGGCACCCCGTGCAACCGTACTATCTCTCGCACATAAAGTGGAGCCAAATCGCTCGCAGAATTGGTGATTCGAATAGGAATGAAATGTCGGACTTCTTGAACCGATCCACTATCACCCATATAGCATCCTTCCCTCGCTGAGTGCGAGGTAAACCAACCACAAAATCCATGGAGATGTCATCCCATGGCCACACCGGAACCTCTAAAGGTTGCAACAATCCTGCCGGTCGCTTATGTTCAGCCTTAACCCGCTGGCAGATCCCACACGAGGCCACATACTGCGCAATATCGACTTTCATTCTCTTCCACCAGAAACTCTTCTTCAAATCTTTGTACATTTTGGTCTCACTGGATGTACAGATATCTGAGTACAGTGGGCTTCCTTTAGAATCTCATCTTTAATCTGTGCCTCTGTGGCACACAAAGCGACCTTTAAATCGCAAAGTACAGAATCATCTATACCAAAATGGTCTTGCTTGCCTTCATCTAGGCGCTTCCTCACGCTGGAGCATTTGATCATCTTTGTTGTGCTTCCGTACTCGTTCGAATGGTGACTCAAGAAGCAACGGGTCTCGGTCTCGGCGGTACCGCAAAGCAAAAAGATATATCCATACGCTCAAAATCAGCGATGAGACAAGCGAGGGTAGGAGGTGTCGCCTTGCGACTCGGGGCATCGGCTACAACATTTGCCTTGCCGGATGATACGAATGGTGAGATCATAGTCCTTTATCAACTCCAACCATCTCCTCGCCTCGAGTTTAAATCTTTCAGGTAAAGATGTATTTGGACTCTTGTGATCGGTGAAAATGTCACAAGATTCGCCATACAAATAATGGCGCGGATCTTTAAAGCGATTACTCTGCTGCAAGCTCTAGATCATGAGTAGGATAGTTCTGTTCATGTTTCTTGCCAGAGACGCATAGGCAATCACCTTACCATCTGCATAAGTACACAACCCACCCAACTCTAGACGCATCTGAATAAATAGTGAACCGCTTCCATGGTTCGGAAGGGTGAGAATTGGGCGGTCACCAATCTATCCTTCAAAGTCTGAAGCTTCGTTCACACGCATCCGTCCACCTGAAACTTGACACCTTTACGTGTCAGCGAGACATTGGTCTAGCAATGGTAGAAAACCCTCCACGAAACGCGGTAGTAACCACCAAACCTTAAAACTCCTCACTTCTTTTACATTGGTTGGTCTCTTCCATTCCACCATGTTGAAATCTTACTTGGATCGTGAAATGCCCTCTTGATTGATTACATGGCCCGAAACCCAACTCGTAAATCCGAATTCACATTTCTTCAACTTGGCATAGAATTGGTTCACTCTCAAGGTCTCAGTACCAACCTCAAATCTTGAGCATGTTCCTCTTCCGTTTTGGAATAAATCAAGATGTCATCAATGAATACTACGACGAAATCATCAAGGAAAGGGTGCAACATACTATTCATGGCTTCCATGAAAGCTGCAGAGCATTAGTTAGTCCAAATGACATAACCTTATACTCATAATGACCATACCTTGTAGAGAAAGTCGTCTTCTCAATATCTTGCTCATGAACTCGAATCGATTATAACTTTGATGAAGGTCAATTTTGGAAAATATTTTAGCTCCTTCAATCGATCAAAGAGATCTTCAATACGGGCAACGGATATTTATTCTTCTGATTGCTTGATTAAGAGCCGGTAGTCCACACACATCGCCAACTACCGTCCTTCTTCTTAGTGAAGTAGCAGAGCTCCCACGGCGATACACTCACGCGAATCATACCTTTGGATAGCAAATCATCCGATTGCTTTTTCAACTCCTCCGGAATGGTCGTGCCAAGCGGTATGGAGACATCGAAATGGGTCGGGTTCGGAACAAGATCTATCAGAATTCCACTTCACGTCGAGGCATACCAGAAGCTCCACAGAAACACGTCGGAAATTCATTCACCACAGAATATCTTCAATACGAAGTGGAGATTGGACTTCTCGCTAAGAGACCAAAGCAACCCAATGTTCG
Organism: Ampelocalamus luodianensis; assembly: GCA_036346255.1. NCBI lineage: Eukaryota > Viridiplantae > Streptophyta > Magnoliopsida > Poales > Poaceae > Ampelocalamus > Ampelocalamus luodianensis. The sequence continues at coordinate 42,678,621 of CM070629.1, forward strand.
AGGCTCGGCGACTAGGAAACAGACTAGCCAACACACACAGGAATCAAGCGGCAGCCTTGCCTCAAACACTAGTTCCTCTCCGACGGAACTGCAAAGTCACCGTCTTCCAAAACAAAAATCTTGTACGGTAAAAGAATAGCCAATCCATACCCAAGATAACATCAAAGGTGATAATGAATCACCATGAGATTGGCAATGAAATTTTCATCTTCTATAGTGATAGTACAGCCGGGACAAATCAGAGCTGGAAATAAGACCTCCAGAGAACCGACCACCACAGATTCGAAATAGATTGCAAACTCAAACCCGCCCTTTTAACAAAATCTAAGGACACAAAGAATAAGTAGCCCCTGAATCAAGCAGTAACGAAAGCCTCATGTGAATCAACTAATAAAGTACTGTCACCACATCGTATGCCCACGGTGTCGGGGTGGGCATGGCGTAGACTCCCAAAGGTGCGGAGCGGAGGGCGCTGCCAACGAGAGAGAGGAGGGGGAGGCGCAGCAGTGAGAGCGAGGTGGAGCGGATGGAGCGGGTTCCGAAGAACCCGGTCGAGGCGCAGGAGCCGGCTGCCGGTGAAACCCATCTGGTGAGCGTGGCACAAAGGTGCAACCGAGTCCGGCGAGCTCGAGGAGTACTAGAGGGCACTCATTGAACTGCTTCCCACTTGATGATACTTGCGGATTCGCACAAATAGAAAGCTTGTGGCCCTCTCGACCACTGCGACGACAAGTCCCTCGAAAGAACATTCGGCGCACGATGCCCTCTCCACACTTAAAACATTTCATACCTTGACACAGGCAGGCGATTCGAGGTGTGGAAGAAGAAAACGTGGCGCCAAGAAAAGATCGCCTGTTGAGCGGACGAGATGGGCGGCTCCAGAAACCTCTTGGAATTAGGCCGAGAGGACCCACCTCCACCACCAAAACTCCTCTTACGCCACCACCAAAACCACCCAGTGAGTAGTGCCCCAGTGCTTGCTTCTGCGAAGGAGAATTCCTCTCTGCTCTATCCTCTAGCTCTGCTCAACCACGGTCTTGAAATCACGCAAAACCGAGGCTCCCAAGATCGACGATACTCTGAAGGAGACCGGCGAAACCTCTTGGCCTTCTCAAGTCATCAGCCCACACTGGTACAAAGCGTGCAGTTGTTGAACTCCATCTCGTGCTCGAATCTTGACCTATTGCCTTGAGTCAACACTAGCAATGATCGCTCCATCTTCTCAATAAAAGAATCCGGATAGTATTTGGCTCTGAGCGTGCCACAAAACTTCCCAAGTAATCGGTCCTCGTGCTGGGTCCTAGCGATGAACCCTTCCCACGGATATCGGCTTGACCCTTCGGTTGAAAGGCCACAAAGCGAACCCTTTGCGCCGAGTTCATCTCCAATGCCTCGGCGGCGCTCCATGTACCGGAGCCAATCTGCTGGCTCTGGGGTACCGCCCATCAAGCGTGTCGGTAGGCGTCATCCACTCACGAAGACTCATCCTAGTCTCGGTGGGCTGCGGCAACAACCGGACCTGCCATGGCGGCAGAAGGCATCCACGGCGATCGCGAGCAACAGAGCAGCGAGGATAAGGCGCACGCACCGCCGACGAGCTGCTCGTTCTCCCTTTGAAGATTTCGAATAATCGCCGACACCGCTCGAGCATCGGCGGCGCGGCCTGAGCTTCCACGGTGGTTGGCGGTGAGGCAACCTCCTCATTAACCCCACCGCGGCCTCTTGCGGGCGTTGCGTAAACGCGGACCACGTCCACGATCGCGACCACGGATGGCGGACGCCACGGCCTCTACCTCTCGCCATCTAAGGACAACACAACGAACAAGCACCAAAGCGAACAACGATTGCACAACAAATAAATCATAACAACAAGAAAATTGCGGAAACAACGAATTGCCCAACCCAACCTACTGTGCACAGTGTGTCAATTTAAAAATTTTATTTTAACCACGGACCTAAAGCCCGCTCTGATACCAACTGTAACACCCCAACTCAGCACGAGCCTGGAATGCAACTACCCTAAGCTGAAATACTAAATTTCGGCAGAACCTCCTCGTATCTGAGGATCTTTGGAGGTTCCACACAACAAAAACACACAAGTAATCATAAACTAGTCATGAAATCCAATTCTAAGATCTAAACATGAATCAACGATAATGAGCTAAGATAACGAATAACCATATGACTTAAAGTTCTCATCTATGTTCTCATTGATCATAAAGGTACCATCCATGACTAAGTTTATTTATTACAAACCAAAAGATGACAAAAGAGAATCATTATTTATTATAGTAATGAGCCTAATGTGAAGTGCATTATTCGAGTAGTGCTCATCTACTCCCTCCCAAGTGAACTTCATCAACGATCACCTAGAAATAAACAAACAAAGCAAGAGTGAGTCCATGACTCAGCAAGTACAATGATTAAGAAAAACATTCATTCATTGAAGATCACACATAACATCAATGAGTTCGATCATAACACACTGGATTACTTATGAATACATGATATGAATGCTCAAATCAAGGAATGGACTGCACACACGCGTATACCGGTATAGCCAGTGAACACCCGTCGGTGATCACTCAAGCCCGCATCTTAACAAAAATGCGGATCCACTTCCGTATGAAGAACGTTTCATACGGTGTCCAACATTGCCCATATTGGAATTAATGGGTCTTATCCAACCATCTTGGAATTGATGGTGGTTCTCATCCACTCCGTGGGCGTCAAATGACAATGAATGCATGCAACAATTAAATGAAATATACCATAACATCACTTCTATTCATGAACTCAATGTATTGAACAAGGCATGAATGATTCATTTCACATGTCTCACAAGTTACCAAAACAACTCATGCTAAAAACCACAATGCACAAACATCCAAATAAACATGGTACTTGCCTTCGGCGTTGCGGCGTTATCCGCAACGAAGGCGCTCTTATACCAGTTCCGCGCCTAAACCAACGAAATAACTTAATAAGTATACATGATACCCAGCTCAACTAGTCGGTGTTCTATTTTACTTCTATTAGAGTCAATTAAATCCTATATCGCATAGAATGAAAAACAGCGAGTCTGTCCAATAAGAAAAATCCTGGACAGCAACACGGGGACTAACATAACTCACAGCCTGGAAGTCGAAAATAGCAAACCCAATTTCTGTAGATTCTTAACTGGTCTAACTACAAAACTCTAGTTGGCGCGACAAACCAATTTGGTCAAATTAATAGGCTAATAATTGTTTGAACATTCAGCACAGATTCAGCCTACCAAAAATCAGCAGAAATATTCAGTTGATCATAACTTCTGTGTTACAACTCCGAATTGAGCGTTCTTTACCAATCTGAAAAGGTTATCGAATTACCTACAATAAACTAGTTGGGTGAACTTTCAGATTCTTCCAACTTCTCTATCATAATATAGAAAATATACAGACAGATTAATCACGTCAGGTTTCTGGCAGCGACTGTTAAAACAGACATATCTTTTGACCCATAACTCGGAATCAAGTAAACTCAGTGGCCATCTAAACCTGACAGGGGATACTTCAATTGTCTAGGAGACACCAAGTTCAAAATCTGTGAATAACAATTTCTTATACAATTTACAAATTGACTGCAGAATCTCGTCAGGATTCTGGACAGTCAAGACTAATTCTATCATAACTTTTGACTCGGACCTCGGATTTGAGTGAACTCGGCGGCCACTGAAACGTAAGAACAAGACCTAGATATCTCTAGGAGACCAAACCTTCATATTCTGCCTAAAAAAACCCGAAACACCCTCTACAACGTACTGGACAGAATCAGTTTCGAAATTTCAGCAAGTCTGCCTAAACAAAAACGTATCCAAATCTCTTCTACCAACTATCAAACCACGAGGATCGGCATCGTTACCCTTGCTACAACCAGGAGTAGGTAGAAGGATCCTTGGCGAAGAAGCTCTTCCTCCTTTTCACCTCTTTTTCCCAAGCGAGCTGCTGTCCTCCTCCACTCCTTGCGCAACCGGTGGCGGAGAAGGTCCGAAGGAAGATTCGGGAGGCAAACCAGCAGGAGCAGCACCAATGGAGGTTGGGCGACTCCTAGGGGCAGGGCATGAGGGGAAGAGAGGAGGAAGGGAGGGGTGGCGGCCAAAGGGGAGGGGGTTCGGCCAAGGGGAGAAGAAAGGGGCTGGTTAGGGTTTAGGGAGGGGCGCATGGGCCTAGGCCCATGGCCGGCCAAGGGGTGGGAAGGCTTCCCAGAGGCCACGACCTAAAACTCCGAAACTGAAAGTTTTAAGCTTTCCGGAGTTCCCGATTAAAATCTTTCTTTCCGACTAAAAGCAGGTATGACACTATCTCACTTGATTCATGCCCCTCTTGCGCGTTCTCAACCAAAGCAGAACCGACTCAAAGCATTGCTAATTAGTTGGCCAGGTCTACCCCATCCTGGACATGTGGTTGCACGATAGGACCCAGATCAATGGTTCAAGGTTAAGTCCTTAGTTGGCTGCTCAGGTGAGACTTATCCACGTCCCGATGTGCGTTACGGCACCCACACTTACCACCGCCCACTCGCTCGAGCATAAAACATTTTCAGTTCAACTCGGCCAAAGACCACCCTAGCCTTGGCACAACATCTTTTAACAAAAGTGGTCACGCGCCCGATTCCATAATTTATTCAGTCTACTCCAAATACGTGCGAAAAGAGCAAAATAAATACAACTACTCCAAATAAATTCCAAATAAATACCAAATTAGCACTAACAGTAAGAGGAGGATTTTAAATGAATTTAGAAATTTGAATCACTCAAATCGGAGTTCTAACGAAGAAGTTATGGCCTCCGGAAGATTAAAAATCAAGAAAAAGAGTTTTCTTGATTTTTGGAATTATTTTTCTAAAGGAAAAAGGATTTATTGCACCAGCTGACGTCAGCGAGGGGGTTTTCATTTTCGGCTGAATTAATTTTCAACAAAAAAAGTTTGGAAAAGACACGCAGGCGCTGACAGGGCAGCCACGCGGGCAAAGGAGTTGACGTCGCCGCCACGTGGTGCTGAGGTGGCGCCACGCGGGCTGCCATGTCGGACCCGAGCGGTGGCGCACTCGGCCTGATGGCTCGCCGGTGAACGGTTGGGCGGTGGCCGACAGCGAGGGCACGAGCGGAAAGAGGAGCTTGCGAGGAGTTTGATGGTCATTTGGCAACGCGACGCGAAGAGGAGGCCGGCGGTGAGGAGAAGAGCGGCGACGGCGGCGGGGAAATGCGACGACGGCGCTCCGGTGGGTTTCTGGGGTCGGGGAGGCGCGCACGAGGTGCCCCTCGGTGCAGCGATGCCGACAGCGGGGTCGGAGGCGGCGGAGGAGTTGAGGTGGCAGCGCAAAAGGCGGAGGGGGGCGGAACTCGGCTGGCGGCGAGGTTTCGTGAAATGGGGGCGAAGGAGGGCGAGAGAGAGAGAGGGAGAAGAGGGAAACAGGAGAGGAGAGGGAGGCGCGTCCGAGGGTGGCTTTTAAAGGGCTCGGGGAGGCCCGGAGGAGGAGGAGGGAAGGTGCTGTCGGGCGACCATTAATGGCAGACGGCGGCGACAAAGGCGACGTGGGGAAAAGAGGGCGACGGGACGGGGAATGGTGGCGGAAGTGGGCGCGGCGGGGGTGGCGGGGAAACAGGGAGGCAACGAGAAGACGCGGAGGCGACGGCAGCGAAGTGGAGCCGGCGCAAAACGCGGTGCAAACAGCATGGATGTGCGCGGCTCGGCGAAGAAGAAGGAGAGGAGGGAGAAAGCCCTGACAGGTGGGGTCCGCACGGCAGAGAGAGAGAGGGAGATCGGGGAGAGGCGCGGCGATTACGGGCCGTCCGATTCAGATCGGGCGATCGGCTAGAGGAGGAGGGCGCGGGAGAAGACGTGGAGGTTTGGGAGCCGTCCGATCCAGATCGGACGTTGCCCGATCAAGGGGGGGGTGACGGTGCTGCGGGCCGGCGCAGGCCGCGCGAGGAGGAGGGGAGGTTGGGCCTGTGAGACCCTGGTTTATTTAGCTTGTAATACTTAGCCTTCCATTGTCTCTAGCATCACAAACAAAATACCACGTGCCTCGATGGACATGTGCTTCCCAGAAATACAACACACATATATCTTTTACACAAGCATGCATCATTTCCATACATCAATATAACAAGTCTAGCAAAAGACATACATAATATAAAGTTATTACAAAAGATGCCGACCGGCCAAATGACAACAAGTATTAAATAACAGCGGAAGCAAAAGGTGCCATGAGATGGCTTAAACCAAAAGACGACCGGTTAGCCACATCACCACAGGGCAACCGATCGGCCGCCAAGCTAGTCGTCCCACACACTGCCATAGCACAACTCACAAAAGTGAGGCCCTTGGGGCTCACCTTCTTCCTCTGCACACAGCCAGCAATGCAGATGAGTACAATAATGCACTCGTAAGACTTACGAGTAACAAGCCTATACATAGCTACATGTGAGCTGAATTCAAAGGAAATGGTAATAGGGTTATTTGGAAGCATAAAGCAATTTTTATTTACAATAATGTAATAGATTGAAGGCAATTTAATAAATCAGTTTTTAAGCATTGAAATAACAGCGAGTAATAATAAGTAACAAGTAACCACCTAGAGGTGACTAACCCAATAGCCACCACAACATAGCATTAATCCATGATTCATACCACCCATCAAGTTTTAATTAAAATGTTGTAGTCTAACTCTTGAAAGACTTCCCCAAGCGTGTCCATAACCTAGGACGAGGCTATTCGAATACTTTTGAAACCCTGCAGGGGTGTACCAATGTACCCACACTTCAGACCGCCTTTAAGCCACAAGATTAGCACACTTCCAAAGGTATGCCGGCACGGCTAAGTCCTACGAGATATTTCCAATATTGTGTATCAACTACGAGCCGCTCGTATGGACCGAAGCCCATATGCTTACATTGTAAAGCCAAAAAGACAATTACCCCTCGGGGTAAAGCTTTTCGGACAACTACAATGCTCCCACACATAAACCATCTCATTTTACCACAACGCAACACACACACGCCCTCTTGCGACTCATAGCCAACACACGCCAAAGTACTAAGTCAAGAGAGGTCACATACCCTCTAGTGTGATTAGCACGCAAGAATGTTTGGTTTAGTGTAACAAGATGTTCGGTCCTTGTTGACTCGGGCACTGTTCCAATCACACCCAAAAATCACACCATCTTACCATTGTACCCAAGTCCAAATCATTTTGATTTCAGTTTTTAGTTTTCGCAATTATACATAGCACAAAGGATAAAACATAGAGTTATAATAAGTTTGTGTGATCAAGGTTATCGATAAGTCGATAACCGCCCATTTCTACCGATAGCTAAGCATGGCTAGGCGATATACTCGAAAATCTACTAAGTGACAAGGGTCCATCCAACGAACCCAAAATCACAGCAAATAACCCTAGGCTCAGTAGTAGAGAATAAACATTTGCCTACTGATAATGCATCTAATGGGTCAACTATCGACAATAGTTAAAACAAGATAGCAATGCATACATAGAATTTGCAAGCAACATATTAGAATTTGAAAATAATAGGAACAACATGATCAAATGATGCTACATCTGCTTGCCTTCTTTGGAGGCGAGTCATTGCTGTGGCTCAGATTCGAGATCAACAATCTCTTCGAAACCTAACGCGAAAAGGCGATAAAACCAATAAGAACGAAGAACACCAAACAAAACTCAACAGCAAAACTCATCCAAATCTTATGAAATTCATACAGTAGCAAGGTTATGATTTTAAATGAATTTAGAAACAAGAATCAGGTCATTTGGACTAAGTATGAAAAAGTTCTGGCTAAAACAATTTCTCTCAGCTTGTTAATTCAAATGAAATTAATTACTGGTACTGTTCATGGCATAAATTTCCAGAATGATCTAAAGTCTGAAATTTTTATGGTAGGTAGATAATGACATCCTAAGAACGATAAAGTTGAGTTTACCCAATTTGGAGTTAAAATGAATTAATTATGATTTTTCTAAGTTGTAAAACTAGTACATATCATTTTTCAGAAATAAAACCATGATCAGAACCTATTTCATATTAAAGTATGCTAACAAAGGAATTTTACAAGCTTGAGTTTGCTCAGTTTGGAATTATACAGAAAAAGATATGCATTTTACAAGGTTCAATTGAATTTTGGAATATTCTAAAATGGTTGAAATCAAGTTAATATTGTCTACAAAATTTGCTAGCACAGAACCATGTCTATGTGCATTTTAGATTGAACTCTAGTTAAACATGAATTTATCCCAACTGGAATCATTTAAAAAGGTTTTAAAATGAATTAGTTACGAGTTTTCCAAGTTTAATATAATTTTTAGTTGATAAATAAAGATTTACCGAAATACAACAAAGCTTAACAAAAAGGAATCGACGTGGACGAACGTGGGCCTTTGATTCGGGATCCAATGGCCCACGCGCTCCGCACACAACGCACGCGCGCGGTCCAAAAAGAGGTTCACCATTGGATCAAGATCCAACGGTCTCGTGGATTGGGCCGTTCGGGCGACGCGAACGCTCAAACCAACCTCGACCATAGATCCTAAGATGGAGGGCTCAGGGCGCAGTGCGCTTCGGGTGACCCGAACGACACATCCATCTCAGCCACTCATCGCGGGATGGACGGTCCAGAGCGGTTGGGGAGCTCAGGTGGTCCGAACGGCCACTCAGATCTAGACCGTTGATCTAGATCTGACGGCCCACGGAGATTAAGACCTCCTGAGTTCAAAATTTTTGATAGATCTTGAGATCGACGGTCCACCATCAATGAGCGTTTCGCATGCGCCCGAGAGGGTTAATTGCCACAAGGCCCACATGTAAGTGACACACCAGGCGATTTAGGACAGCTAATAAATACTAAAACCAATGATTAGTGATGATTAGCATTAATTGTGTCCTAATAATTTCGCACAGAGGAGGTTTAAGTTGGCGGGGGCCCACATGGCATTGACACATAAGGATGATTAGGACACATTAATTGCTGCCTATGATTAGCAATTAATTAAAACCCAACCTTTGTCTTAATGACCTTGTTACTACAGTTTTAGGCCTACGGGCCCACATGGCAGTGACACAAGAGTCATTTCCGACACCCAATTAATGCTAACACTAATTAACAATGATTAATTATTAAAGATGTCCTAACAGTGTTGAATAGCGCCAGCGGGGGGGGTTTAAGAGGTTGGGCCCACTGTCAGTGGCACAACCGATTCTTTCGGACATCACTAAAATGCTAACTAATCATTAACAATAATTAACAATCATTAGCCATTAATGATTGTCTTAACGACAACGGCACAGAGGGAATTCTTGTCCGGCAAAAACCGAACGCAAAGCACGGCTTGTCGCCGGCGGCTCCGGCCACGGCGGCGCCCGCAAAGTGCCAAAATGGATTCGCAATAACGATACACACCCAATGGAGGTGACCTCGACGGCGGCGATGGCCCACAACGCCAGCGAGCCGGAAAACAATGACGGTGACAAGATCGACCGAATGCGAAAATGGTCAAAAGCTCCGTAGTAGTCCAAAGAAGCGGGTGCCGCAGCATCTAAGGACTAATTAGAAGCTACCTTAACCAAGAAGGGCTTCAAAGATGGCCGGAGGAGCTTGTACCACGGTGGAGCTTCCGGAGCCGAGGAAGATGAAGTGGAAATAGAGACCTGAGCCATAATGAACACCACTGGTGGTCAAAATAGTTGCATTAAGGCCCACAGAAGGTCCATAAACAATTAATTGCCAAAAGAACCACTTACCGAAGCTAGAGAAGAAAGGGGGTGAATTCGGGCGAAAAGATCCAAACTTAAAATTGAGTGATTCCTTGAATGAAACCCAAAATTAAGTTAGGGGAAATGAATATAAGGGTAAGGAGCTCAAAAGGGTACAAAAAGACTTGAAGAAAACCACTGGAGCAACAATATCCAAAATGGAGCTCCACGGGCCAAGAATGGCGATTTGGGGATTTCAGGGGTTTTTGAGCTCAACACACAGCGAGTGAGCTGGGTTAGTGGAAGAGGTCCAAAGGAGGAGCTCAGAGGCTTTTTAAAGCTAATGAGCTCGGCACAAGGAAAAGGGGACCCCACTGTGATCTGCGGTCGAGCACGAATCGCGACAAAACTGGAAACGAGGGGGAGCAGCGTGAGGCACGGCTTTGAGCCGAAAGCATAGAGACGCAAAGCACTACCCGACAAGTAGGCGTTGACGAGGGAGCACGAAAAGACCGACCATGCCGCGCACTGTAGACGCGCACGGCGAGAGGGTAAACATGGCCTGGGTTGAAAAAGTATTAAGGGTTAAGTCATGTGAGTCAAAGGATCTAGACGGTTGGATTTTAATCGAACGGTTGAGATTTGCCCAAGGTTCCTGAGGTTCAAAGCACTGGGGAAGTCGTGAGCGGTTGGATTTTAATCCAACGGTTTAGAGCCAAGGTGCAGCTAGGGTGTCTGGCTCGACCAAGTCAAAACGGTTGGGCTCGGGTCTGACTCGAGCCCAACACCTTTTGACTTAGGGTTAAAGAAATAACAAGCTGGACTTTGGGGATTTATTTGAGGTAGCAAAACAACTCCAACAATTTTGAAATTTTTATAGGAGCTTGCTAACTTAGATATTAACCTTGTATAAAATTTTCAGAGGTTTTTATGCAGTGAATTTTTCTCCAAAAATTCTGCAATGTTCTGGAATAGGGTTTTCACTGACCTCCAAAAAGCATTCGAACAATTTCTAAAAATTGTGAAATTTTATAGAGGGGTCACACACCAACCCTAGAACTTAGGAAAAATATTTCCAGGAGATGATCACAAAATTTTGACAAATTTTTTTTTGGAAGACAAGGTTTTGGATCAAAAGACTTGTGACTTTGCATTCCCATATTTCTTTTACAAGATTTGTTTAGAACATACAGAAAATACATGATGTAAGAAAAAGTTTTAATTTCTACTCATTTTCTTACATTTGAAACACAAGTTCAAAATTGGGATGTTACAGGGCCGAAGGTATTCGGCCTAAAGCCGGAAAAAGGATTTTCAAATGATTTTTGATTTTAGAAAATACCAGAAAAGCAAAACCTTTTAGAAAATAGCTACTAAGGTCTCAAAATTCTAGGAAAATTCACAAAAATCCCAAGAATTATTTAGAACTTAATAAAGATACTTTCAGCTATACTTTAGTTTTTAATTTTGCAAACAAAATAGATTTTGTCTTCAAACAAAAAGGAAAAACCAAATTAAAATCCAGAAAAACACAAATAAACTAACTTTTTGGTTTAATTGGAGTTGGATTAACTCAATTTAAATGGTTTTTTATTTCTAAATTTCAATTTAAGCTTTTGCAATAAAGAAATCAACTAGTTATTTTATTTTGAAAATTTTCAAAAACACTATAAATTTGGGATGTTACAAACACCCTGGGTCCTCAGAGCAAACTTTTATCCCAACTAGTAGTATGAGCTAGAGCACAAACTCTCAACATGTCCTCCAACACTTGATTTACTCTTTCAGTCTGCCCATATGTTTGAGGGTAATAAGCAGTACTAAAATTTAAATGAGTCCCCAAAGCTTCGTGCAAACTCTGCCAGAAACGCAAGGTAAACTGGGATCCTCAATCTAACACTATCTTCTTGGAAACACCATGCAAACTGACAATAATCGACATATACAATTCTACAAGGGGATCTCCTTGAGTAAGTGGTTTTAACTGACAAGAAATGTGCAACTTTGTCAAACGGTCCACTATTACCCAAATGGAATCGTAACCCGATTGAGTCCTTGGTAAACCGGTGATAAAATCAAAACCGATCTCTTTCCATTTCCACTCTAGAATTTTCAAGGGTTGTAACAGACTTGCTGGGCTCTGATGTTCTTCTTTTACTCTTTGACACACATCAACAGGGCAACAAACTATGCGACTTCTCGCTTTAAATTTTGCCATCAAAACTTATCCTTAACATCCTGATGCATCTTGCTGCTTCCAGGGTGAATAGAATACTTCGAATCATGAATCTCTTTTAAAATTAGCTATCTCAAATCATCAACGTCAGGCACATAGATATGTCCATTGATCCAAAATGTATCCTGATCATCCTTAGTGAAATCTTTTAACTTTCCTTCTTCCATCTTGAGCTTAATATCCTTGATTATAGGGTCATTTGGTTGGGCTACACGAATCTGCTTTTCCAACGTAGACTTTACTTCCAAACCGGCCACAAATCCTTCGGCTACAACTTCTAACTTTAATTTATGAAATTATTCATGAAGTTCTGGGCAATTCTCTTTCGTCTTCAAAGCATTATAGTAACTCTTGCCACTTAAAGCATCTGCCACAACATTGGCTTTGCTTGGATGGTAGTGGATTCTGATGTTATAATACTTTATTAACTCTAACCATCTTCTCTGCCTCATGATCAGATCAGACTAGGTGAAAATATACTTCAAGCTCTTATGATTCGTATATATATCTCACAGTGATTACTAATAAGATAATGATGCCAAATTTTCAAAGTAGGCACTATAGCAACTAATTCCAAATCATGAGTAGAGTAATTCTCCTCATGAGGTTTCAATTGTCTCGATGCATAGGCAACAATTCTTCCTTCTTGCATCAGAACACAATCTAATCCTTGACGCGAGGCATCACAATAGATATCAAAGTCTTTACGAATATCCAAAAATACTAGCATCGGGGCTGATGTCAAACGTTTCTTCAACTCCTGAAAACTTTCCTCACAAGCTGGAGTCCAAGCGAGCTTTTCTCTTTCTTCAACAATTGCGTAAGAGGCTTAGTAGTCATTGAAAACTCTTCAATAAAATGGCGATAATACCCTGCCATTCCCAAGAAACTATGAATCTGAGTCAGTGTCTTGGGTGGCTCCCAATGTAACACTGTTTTAACCTTACTAGGGTCAACTACTACTCCTTTGGCTGTCATCACATGACCAAGGAAGTCAACTTCTCGTTTCCAAAAATCACACTTCCTGAACTTATCATACAACTGATGCTCTCTAGGTTTCTCAAGTATTATTCTCAAATGCTCGGTATGTTCTTCTTCTGTCTTGGAATAGACCAAAATGTCATCAATGAACACTACCACAAACTTATCCAAATATTCCATGAAAACCTTATTCATCATATTCATAAAATGTGCAGGAGCATTAGTCAGACCAAATGACAGGACTAAGAACTCATAATGTCCGTACTACGAAGAAAAAGTAGTCTTCGGTACATCCTTTGGACAAATTTTCAACTGATGATAACCTGATTGTAGGTCGATCTTTGAGAACACTCCGACTCCTTTCATCTGATCAAACAAATCATCTATCCAGGGAAGTGGATACTTATTCTTGATGGTAACCTCATTGAGGGCACGATAATCGATACACATCCTCATAATTCCATCCATCTTTTTGACAAACAGAACTGGCGCTCCCCAAGGCGACAAACTAGGTCTCACGAAACCTTTCTCAAGAAGTTCTCTAATATGTTTCTTTATTTCAACTAATTAATCGGTTGGCATCTAATAGGGTCTCTTAGAAATTGACGCTGTTCTAGGCACTAAATCAATAACGAACTCAATGTCATGATCTGGCGGCATTCTCGGCAAATCTTTAGGAAAAACACCTAGATAGTCTAACAACAAGCACATCTTCTAAGGATACGGTCTCCAGGCTATTGATCACTAGATGTCCATCACGCATTGTAGTGGCTAAAAACTCCACTTTATTTCCATCTGTGTCTTCGATTGTTATGGCTCTTCGGCCACAATCTAACACAGCTTTGTGCTTTGACAACCAAACCATACCAAGTATGACGTGTAAAGTATGGGTGTGTAAGATGATGAGGTTGGCTAGAAACTCAACTCCAGAAATGAGTAACTTAGCTCCTAAACATCCCAACTTAGAGCTTAACTCTGCTCCAGGCGATTGGACTAACAAGGTATGCTTAAGATGCATAGTTTTGAAATTATTCTTGCTAGCAAAAATTCGAGAAACAAATGAATGCGAAGCTCCAAAATCAAACAAACCTGATGCAGGTACTGAGTTAACTAGAAACTTACCCAGTACTATGTCAGGTGCCTCCTGAGCTCCTTCCAGGGTGACGTGGTTGACACGACCTCTAACCACAAACAGTGGTGCTCCTCTGGCTTGACCGACAACTTGAGGTACTCCTTGGTTGTTGACTGGTGCTGGCATCTTGGTTGGGGTGGCCCCGAGGTTGAAACAAACTTGAGTCACTGCTCCCTTCTAAGGACAATTGCTAGCAAAGTGTTCGGGTTCTCGGCAGGTGTAGCAAAGTCTCGGGCTATTTTACTGATGGTCTCCAGGATTGGGGTTCACTGAAGTAGAATTATGAAAATTCTAAGCAACTAGATGAGGTGCTGGTGTAGGTTGTTGGCCCGTCGCACATCGTTGGACCTAGACATGGCGAACCGTTCATAAATGTGAATCGTCATACAAACATAATAGAACCTCCATCCTGGCACACAACTTAACATATCTGCCTAACTAATCAAGGGCAAGACTCCGTAGCTTATTAAGTTAGGCATGTCCCATACCAGACATGTGGTCGTAATTATGGCTAAGTTCAATTGTGCACAAAGTTAAGTCCTTAATTGACAAAGGAGAGACTGCCAAACTACTAGTAATTATCAAACTCATATTTTGCCAAGCGCACACAGCTCCACCATATCACAATTCTATCCACTTACCTTGGTCTAAATCTTTTCCCACCTTATTGGTTAAGTGCAACACGTGCCATCAACGAGTAACAACATACTGCACACAACTTTCCATAACTTATTCCATACTCACTTAGTCAAGTTTAGTTTTGCAACTCAAAATGATATCAATAACCATTGCATGGCTAAGCAGACTATTCGTGTCTAACTAATCCACGTTGGTGCTATGATAATACCAACTAGTAATTATCCAAGCTAGGGTGACAAAAGATCATGGTAATACAATAAGCAAGGAGGATATAATCAAGTAGGTGTATAGCTTATCCCAAAACATTTAAAGAGGGATTAAATAATTGAAATAACATACAATACTTTGAATCAAAGTAATTTTGAAAAACTGGGTTCAACATGAATAACTATGATGTAAAGAGGATTATTATGCATCTCATTAGCACGCATCATGTTTTGAAACATTTTCATTAAGTATTGCACTTGGAAAATCTCAAAACAAATATTAAACATACACTTTAATTTGAACTCCAAAAGAAAAACTGAAACAAATGCTACTAAAGTTTCTCTGGAAATAATTTATGCAGATACTATATTAATTATCATGAATTAATATAATTTTTCCTAAATTGTTGGGACTGGTTTGAACCCTAAGAAAATTCAAACACAATTTAAAGACCAACATTAAGTTTGAATTTAAATTGTGCACAAAATATCATGAACAGTAGTGTTCAATAATTTTTATGGGTACTAGATTGTCCCAGGAGCCCCTTGAATTATTTCATGATTTTAGGAATTTTATTTCTATTTTTAGCACCCTGGTCAAAGTAGGAAAAACAATTTAAATCTCAGTCAAAACCCTAAACCCTAACCGGCTGCTACTGTTCATCGGGCTCGAGTTTGACCCGGCGAATCGGCTCAGCCAAACCGCCTAAATGCACCATCACATGCAGACCATCGAATCGAAGTTCAACAGTCCAGATCTCATCACCCTTTCAGCAGCCCGAGCCTCACCATAGATCTGAACCGTGCAGTCCAGATCGAACGGTCCTCACGGGCCTACTTAACTCACGCTCGCGTGCGCTGCATTGTCTCACTGACATGGTGGGCCCGAGCTATCAGCTTCGTCTTCCTCCATCCGTTGGCGATGCAGGCATCCTATGCCACGCGACCGAGCTCCTCCGACGCGCACAGAACGACGAAGTCCACGCCGTCAATCCACCGCGTCTGTTGGCCAGTCCCCGAGCTGCTTCGTCTCATGCCGCCTCCATTGCCGTCATCGCCCGGGCATAATACCCCCTCTCTGCCATTCTTTTGCTCACTTCTCCTCCTGTTGACTGAGGAGAGGGAAGCTTGTTCTTGCTCTCTACGCGGGTAAGCTTCCACCGGGTGATGCTAATCTTTTCCTTGTTCAATGCCTTATCCATTTTTGCTAATGCGAGCTTCTCTTGTTGCTTGTAGCTCTTATTCCATCTTCGAGCTCTCTGTTGTGTCCAGAGCGCACACTCGAGTGACACCACCGAGCCAACATCATCTCCAGTGAGTATTACGCTCTCTTTCGCGATGCCTTAGCCTAGTGAGCATTTCCCCTCAACTAATTTTACTAATGCGCAACAGGATCTGGTGAATTTGAAGTTTGAACCATTTTCGGCCTAAGAACACCCTTTCATCTCCCACTTCGATTTGGCAAGCCATTCTTCAATTCCTTAGGTCCTTAGCATCTCCAAGGCATCCTTGAGCTATCTTGACCATTCACTGTCCTTAGGTTTGCTCCAGTCGTCTTCTCCACACGAAGCCATACCGCCGCCATCTTCTTCTCCGCCGCCGACGTTGCTCCAGCCTTCTCCAACCATCTCGACCTCGCTCCAGCGCTCAGGTAGACCTTTAGTAGCCCATAGAACCTCAGGCACCCGCTTGTATGCGCCGCGGAGCTCTATTTTGCTGCATGCACTTTTGCCGTAGAACCGCCGCCGCTTAGCTCCGGCTAGCCGCCAGTGCAGGGCATCCCAGACCTCGCCACCACTACCCATAGATGCACAACACTATTGCGAAGCTATCGCGGGTCGTGGCGGCTCGCCATGCCACCACTACCCATAGATGCACAACACTATTGCGAAGCTATCGCGGGTCGTGGCCGGCTCCGCCATGGCGTGTAGCGCCGGCGAGCCGCCGGGCAACCGTGCGGGCGCGTTGTCGTACCCCGACCAGCGCTGTATCTAGGAGGTTACGGCAAATGACGCCATTAAGCGCTAATGATTGGCTTAGCCATTAAGTGTTGTCTTAGCCGCTGAAATGAGTCACTTACGTGTGGGCCCCATGCACAGAAAGTCGTAGGATTGAATGAGACGCGACAGCCACTGACGAGTGGGACCAGCTGCGTAAGCACCGTGCACCGTGCGTAGAGGTGCGTGGACCAAGTCCCGTGAACCGAGTCTCTGACGAATGGGACCCACATGTCAGTTCGATTTATTAAATCTGAGTTTATATGGAAAACACACTATTCACTGGGCCCACTGGTTAGTGACCTCGGCTAGCGCTGTGCTCGGGGAGAAAAGGTTAAAATGATGTATAAAATTCAAAATCCATTTATTTGTAAACTGAAATATAGGAATAACTTTAAAAATGCATAACTAATTCATCTCAACTCCAAAATGGATGAAACCACTTTTGATAATTTTTATTTTTAATGAAATTTTTATTAAAATTGGTTTCAAACCTTTCTCTATAGCAGAGAGTATTATTTTGGAGATTGATCCATTAACACTATTAGTTTTACAAAAGAAAATGTTGATATCTTTAGAAATTTATAACTAAATCATGAAAACTCCAATTGAAGCAAACTCAACTGTTTTGAACTTATATTAATATCCTATATTTATCCATATAATTCTTGTATCCTCCTGCTCTACAAATTTTGGCCAATTAATTAAATTGCTTAAATAAGGGTATATTGAAATCTGAAATTCAAACCTTCATAACTCTCACATAATAAATCCAATTGGAATAATTCTTTCACCTAAATTCATCTAAAATCATGACTTATCTACTGTAGAAAAATCATGCATTTTTTAGCATTTTGAGTTTTGAGGTTTTTCTCGATGTTTATTCGATATTGTATTTATATAGATTCCGAGCCTATCGATATTGGCCTATACACTACTGAGGAAGAGCAACTAATCTACCAGCAAGGCAAGCATCATTTGAACTTTCTTTTGCATCATATTTGGTCCCAGTTTTGTTAAGATAGTGCAATGATAAATGCTTGCATGCTATTTTGATAATGTCGCTATTTTTGTGATGTGTAGATTAGTTATCTCCTATTCATTGAGGTTATCCTTGAATTATTCCAGCACCACATGCTTAAGATAGGATGTGTGAATTTATATTGTTCGGGTTTGCTTAGCTATGCAAGTCTAGAACCGGTAGCTGATTGTCGGGAATAACCCGACAATTATGGGATAAACACAACTTTCTTTATATACTTTTATTTCAGATCTTCATATCTGTTTTATGAGTTAAATTTCGTCATTTTAAATGAGCTTTTGGTCTAGACAAGTGATGGCTAGTGATGGTGCCTTGGTGCACGAGATTTGGGTATGTGGTTTGCCTTGTTTGGACAATTAAGGACCGAACTTTGGGTTGTTGCAATTCAAGTAAAACTCGTGCTACCATACGTAGTATATGGGTGCTGTATGGTCAAGTAAGGGGAAGGTTCTGTTGTGTTAAGTCTCACGGTGGTGTAGGGACAATTGTGTCTTTGTCAATTGTCCTTAGGAACCGATGTCAATGTTCTATAGTGTGCAAGCGAGCACCAATTACCTTTTTCATTACATCAGTATTTCCAATATAACGTGTGAGCCCCTTAGCAAGTGCTATACGCCACTTGTACTAAGACTAGAAATATCTCACTTGGGAGACTTAGCTCAATAGGGTTTTCTTGCTAAAAACGATCATATCTCGATTCTCCCCAGTCGGCATACCAAAGGAAGTGTGTCATTATCCGGAGGCTTACGGGCTAATCGAGTCGTGTGGGTAAAGTAGTACACCCCTGCAGGGTATAAATCTATTTGAATAGCCGTGTCCGCGGTTATGGACATCGCTTGAGTTTGTGGCTGGTTATTGTTAGACTTGAAATTAAAATTGTGGTTATAACTTGGGATTCGTCATGAATGGGATGTTCATACTTGTTGTTGTATCAAAGTGGACAACCACTTTGCTATTGGTATGTTTTATTTGTTATTCAATTCATTACTTATTCACATGCTTTACTTCTACTTCAAATCTGATTTCGAAATGACACTTGAAAAACTAGTATGTGTAGGTTATACATTGTTGCGTCTCTTTTGCAAAACTAAGCTAATATGAGCCATCCTTTGGAACAGCCTTATGCATAACTAATTTTTATTTGTGTAAGACTTGCGAGTACCCTTTTGTACTCAGCCAGTTTGTCTACTGGCTTACAGGTGAGGAAGTTATCGCACCCGACGAGCTTGTCAGTGTCAATTTAGGCGACACTAATGAGTAATGCTATCATTTAACTCCCAGTCGGTTGCCGATGGGTTATGGGCATACCACTGCTGGTCTTTTGGTTTACTTACTTGCTTTCGCTGCTACTTTATGAACTTATTTGAATTTGGCCAGTCAGCCACTTGTAATAGTTGTAAACCTGGATAACTATGATATATGACTTTCGTACTATTTATGTATGAGTGTTGTATGGATGTGATCAACGTTGTATGAGAGTATGAATATATTGGTCGCTGATCTTGGGAGCCAATATAAATCATGCCCGCTGTTTGTGGCTTCCCATTTAACTCACTAAGTGTACTGCTTGGCTTATTGGAGAACCGACAATCATGTAGTGCTCGCAGAGGAGCAGCGCACATGATCATCGGGGCTCTAGTTTTCAGTTAAGCCTCTCACTTAGATTGAGTTAAGTTGGAATCCATTTACTGGAGGTCCAGAGTTATGTCCTTAAGACCATGCTTAGTCTCGGTCTTAAAGAGATAACCTAGGGTCCCCACAATATCAATAACCATTGCATGGCTAAGCAGACTATTCGTGTATAACTAATCCACGTTGGTGCTATGATAATACCAACTAGTAATTATCCAAGCTAGGGTGACAAAGGATCATGGTAATACAATAAGCAAGGAGGATATAATCAAGTAGGTGTATAGCTCATCCCAAAACATTTAAAGAAGGATTAAATAATTGAAATAACATACAATACTTTGAATCAAAGTAATTTTGAAAAACTGGGTTCAACATGGTCAAAGGTACAACTTGCCTTGGAACAAGTTCTGGTACTGGTCTTGAGCTTGATCAACTCCTCCTTCCTCGAAAGCTCCCGAAGTATCAACGCCTACTGACAAACGAAATAGAAAACCCAAATAAATAGGAAACAGAACAACAAAAAAAACTCTAAAAATTAAATACAAATCTCAAGAAGGTAGGGCTTGAATTTAGATGATTTTAGAAACTTGAATAGGTTCAATCGGAGTTTGTACGAGGAAGAATGGGCTCTTGGAAGATTTAAATCTAAGAAAAAGATAACGAAACACTATTTTGAATTTTCAAAATTTTCTTTCTAAAGGAAATCCCAAAATATTGCATCAACATGTCGTCAACAATAAATTTTAGAATTAAAAGAAAATCCAGAAAATAAGGAATAGAGGCTGACAGGTGGGATCCACGGTCTATAGATCGGGTCCATGGGTTTGGCTCACGGTCTATGGCTCACGGGTGCATAGAATAGTTGACCTAACATGTGGGGTCCACATGTCAGTGGGTGGGTCTACCGTGGACCAAGTCCACATGGATTGAGTCTGATGCATTTGCGGGTGAGCACTCACGCGACACTGACGTGGCGGACACGTGTGCACAAGGTTAACATGTGTAACACCCCAGCACAACAATGAGCATGGAATGCCACTAAACTACCCTAACAATAAATTTTACATCAATCAACAATAAAATTTCAGCAAGTAAATCATTATTAAAACTCGTCCACGGGTCACAGTAACATATAAATAACGACATGGTAAGCACAGATATTTAAATTCTAGATAGTAAAGCAGAATAACAGTTCAAGAATTAAGCAAGACCAGTACCAAAGGGACCTATTGAATGAATAACCAAGCTCTAACCGATCATCTAGAATTATCCATTGTCCAACATAACTTAAAAGAATAAACCATCAAGCTAAGGTAAAGTTTTTTTTTTCATGACAACAGATCAAATAATTGAGTGTATGTTGTGTTTCCCGTGCTTACCCTTCCCGAGAAGCGTCGTCAACAATTACCTAAAAACAACAGTAAAACAAGGGTGAATCCACGACTCAGCTAGTACAAAGAAAAATAATAAACGAGGCATCATCTTAATAACAATTCATTTCCATTTATCATTATCTCAGTTTACACTCACATATCCCATTTTCTCCAACCACTTTTCGCTTACATAAATACAATGCAACGCTCATGCTCATGTCTCAACTCATCTTCTGCTTATACCGGTATAGCGGAGTGTAACACCCGTCTGTGTTCACTCATGCCCGCATTCTTTAATGCGGGGACAAATTGCCCGTCCTTCTTCATACGGGGACCTCATTGCCCATATTTCACATATGGGAATACCATTCCACTCCTGTGGATCACATCTTTCCATCATGAATACTTAACATGCAATGCAATGATTACCATCTTTCATCATTAGTAATTGATAGTAATCATCATTTTCCATACTCATTATCATCATGAATTTATCAAAGCATGTGGGCAATAAGAAATGGACATAATTTATATGAATAATCATGACAAGTATTCACTTAACCAAATAATAATTTCAAACACTCAAATACCATTCTACCATGCACTTACCTTTCTAGTTGCAATGACCAGGATGAGTTGAAGGTGACAACACTTCCGAAGCCACTCCACCTATAGTAAACACCCAACTCAATACAAGCTACAACAATACACAATAACACTTAATCGACAACGCTCCTACGCACTCTCCAATTCCACAACTTTTCCCTTTTACCGGACAGTCCCCCTGCTCTCCCGGCACTAAAGTTATCATAACTTTCAACTCCCACATCATAAAATAGCAAACCATATAACTTCTGAAATTTGTACAAAATTTCCTACAACTTCTTAGGTGCTCAAAAGTCCAGATTAAATCTTCTAAACCCCTGTTTTTAACCTAGAAGACAGATCTATCATCTGCTGGACAGCAGACTTAATATTTTCATATCTTTTAATCTATACATGAAAAATAGTGAATTATGACTTTTCAGAAACTATAGGGAATTATCTACCAATTCCCAAGTATGCCCAAAATTCCATTCTACCAACAAATCAGTAAAATTCATGTTTTCCCACGACCGCGCCCTGCAACAACCCAGTTCTGGACTGATGTCTTCCAAAAATCATAACTTCTGTTCTACTCATCCAAAATCATGTTCTTGGACTCTCCAAAACCTTAAGAAATTACCTATCCTTTTCAAGTAGATCAAAACCCCATAGTACTTCATCTTCTATTTTTAATCTACTGATTAATACGTGCTACCAAAATACTCCTAGAATCTGGATAGCAACTTCCAGAGGTTCTATCTTTTCGCTCTCTACTCTGTTTTTAACGATTCATACCTTCATAGAAAGCTAACGAGAAAATATATTTTCTTTAATTGGATTGAACTCTAATTCTGAACCTAAATACCCCTAATTGTCCCCACAACGTTCTGTCCTAAACCTGACGAATCTGGATAGAAGATCATCTACTCTTCCCCTTGACAAAACGTTCTAAAAAAATGGAATAGAGATTAATCTAGGACAAATCTAAGGGTTTCAGATCATACCCTCGAAGATCACAAAGCCAAATCATGAATTCCTGCGAGATCCTTCCCTCTTTCTTCGTCTTTTCCTTCTCCTCTCTTCCTCCTTTGGCTGGCAAAAATGGCTAAAAGGGGTGGAGGCGGTAGGGGAGGGGCTGCAGGAGGGTAGCAGCTAGGAGGGGGAGAGGTGGAGGCGCAAGGGCAGGGGGTGGCTTAGGGTTACTGTTGCCCCTCTTTTCCCCCTTGAAGGTCGGGCCAATTGGGCCGAGTCGCCATGGGCTGGAGGCCTAGGTTCTCTTCTCCCACTCAAAAATATATGAAATTTCCTCTCTAATTCCAGTTAAATTCATTTGAAATTCATATATTTCTCTAAAGGTTAAACGGGATATTACAACGTGGCACTGCTGTGGTAGACACGTGGCTGACACCTGGCCTCCATGTAAGCTTGACGGCGGCGTGGCTCGGGTTCCGATGGTCACCAGTGTTTTGGGCTACGGCGGAGCAAGCAAATGTGTGCCTCTGGTAGCTGGTGCGACAGTGAACCCAATGGGGTACACGCGGTTGCCGGAGGCGGATGGTGGTCGACGACGGCGAGGTCTAAGCAGCGGCTAGGGCTCGGGCTCGACTGTGATGGGGCTAGGGTGGCGCTCCGGTGAAGGCGAGGGAGGATCCGAGATGCGGTTATCGAGACGATCCCGATGGTGGTGACCAATGACGGCGGGGCTCACCGGAACGGTAGCGACGAAGACAGAGTAGTTTGGTTGGAGAAGAGGAAGGAGATGGCAGTAATGGTGCTAGGCGGCAACTCGAGCGAAGGCGGCTAGGAAAATGGGGAGGCGCGGCTCGGGGTGTAGAAAATGAAGATTCTTGGGGCTTTAAATAGCCTCAGGAGGGGTCCGAAGCGGCTACGGTGGTGGCACGACGAAGGAGAGAGATGAATTCGTGTCAGGGATGATGAACTATAATTGAGTGGGACCCACATGTTAGTGTCTGTGGCTTGGGCGGAATCGCGTCATGTACAATACGTGGGAGGCTCACAAGTGGGGCCAAGATGCGGACGAGCGGGAGAGAGAGAGAGAGAGGAAAACGGGCCGCACGCAGAAATGGGTCAAAAGACGAAGATTAGGTCAGGGCGAATGGAAATTGGCCCGAAGGATTTTCCTGAGATTTAAATCGGTTTTATATTTTAAAAATACCATAAAATTCAATTGGCAAATTAAAAATAGCAAATGAACTTGAAAAAATTCTAGAAAATTCTAGAAAATATTTCTAAGCACAAAGAACTCAAATAAAATAATTTTGGATTTAATTGATCTCCAGATTAGTCACATTAAATTATTTTGTCATTTGAAAGTCCCCTTTAAGCTTTATTAAATTCAAATAAAATTACTTTAATTTTGCAAGGGACTAAACTACTCAAAAATATTTTTGAAACTCAAAAAATTAGGATGTTACATCTACACTAATGCACGTTTCTCAAAGTGAATGACAAACTAGGCTTATCGAATCCGTTTCTTCGTGATCTTTATCTTAACTTGACCTAAATTGACTCTCCTTGCACTACAGTTTAGCCAAAAGTCACCAAGGCAGTATTTTGGTGAAGTTACCAAAGTACCCCTTCTCGATCATTCTCTAAAGACCGAGTCTAATCTTTATGAAGCAATCCCATGCTTCACCACATGTAGGTTGATCAACGGCTCTCTTTATGTTGACAAGTCTCTCCCATCCAGTTCCTACTGAAATCACCATGGCACTTGCACCGACCCCAGCGCCGCTTGATGCAACCCGTCGCACTGAACTTTCTGTTCCGTCATCTTTGTCCATTTTGTGCCATGCTTGAGTCCACTGACTTCACTTGTCATCCTTGTTCGTTTTGGACCTCAGCTCTCCAAGCCTAGTCCCGATTATCCTCGCTGTTGACCGTCGTTGACCTCCAAGCCTCCTACACAACAATAGATCAAGAAATCGATTATGAGCATAAGTTCTTCGCAACTTGACCTACGCTAGTCGAAACATGCATTATGCAACATATATGCACTGAAAACCATGAATTTGACCTAACCCACAACCTTCGCCGTCTTGCCGGCCAGCGAACAGGACAAAACCGGCCACACTGCCACCCATGACCGGTCTGACCGCCACCACAAAGACTTAGCTAGATTTTCTCCTAAAAATCCAAACCCTCTCGAAAATTCAAAATGTATAGAACTTTTGACTCGAAGCTCCAAAAATTATGAGACCATGTGCAGAAGAATCCTATCTTGTACCTACACCCTCTATTTTTGGTCCAACCAAAAACTCGAAATGTACCTTTTTGGCCAGTCAAACCGCCGCTCACGACCACTCTAACCGCCGGCCCTTTGGCTTGCCGCTAGGTCGGTCTGACCACCACCCTGGCTGATCTGACCACCTACAACCTGATAGAATCTGAAATTTGTCGAAAACAAGTGTTTCGACAAACCCTTACTACCATTGCCAATGGTATGATCATCATAAAATCATAGCATATCCTCGTGATATTCATATTTTTTTCCAAAATTAATACGCATATAGTTGCTGTTTTTTGCGAAATGTACTTGCTGTTTTTGCGAAATGTGGAGATGTATGCATGTACTCGAGATCGGTCCTGAGTAGCTGTGTCAAGCATGAGTAACGTAGAATAATGAGTTGGAACGTTGAGACAGGCACGAAGATCAAAACTGAGAAGACAGCAGGCGCAGTATGTACTACTTGTTTCAGCGACCCAGAGCATGCGGCATGCAGACACACGTAGAAGCAAGTTGCTAACTAAAATTGTTTATTTATAAGTTGTTTAAATTTTTTTTTAAGTTTGAATCACTTGTTATGACCATTGAATCAGTATCCAATTATATGATATTTATTGGATCAATATCCAATCATATGACACACCAATCTCTACAAAAATCAATAATCACAATAAGTAATTAAACTTAAGAAAATTTTAAGTAACTTAAAACTAACAAAACCACTAAAAAAAGACTTATTAATTAGGTGGCGGTTATAGTGCGAATGGAAAGATCCATGCTGTATGTAACTAACTGTCCTCCCGTGCTGAAATGGCCAGGGCGTCACGCTGCTCCTCTGCTTGCTAGGTAGCTTCCTTTCTTCAGAAAGAAACGGTGCCTGTAGTCTGTACTCCGCAATAGTACCTGAAAATCTTCTCGTCTCCTTGCTAGCGTAGCATAAACATGGACTGCCGTGTGGACAAGCATGCAGATGCAGGGGCATCTGTTCGTCTTGTCGTTCGGTTCAGCATGTTGAACAGACAGACAGAGTGGCTGCCCCATATATACACTGCATGCTAGGGCACTGGCCAGTAATGCTGAAACGTTTAATACGACTTAATTTGACATATGCATTTATCTTCCTTAATAAAATGAAGCTAGTGGAGCAGTGATAGAAGGAAGAGCAGCACGATACAGCAGCCAGCAGCCAGGCCGCGACAGTACAGTGCATATATGCATATGTACGGCTCCGTCCACGCATACATATATTCACCGACTTCACCTAGTTCCTCTACGATAAACAATAATACAGGATTGAGACTTAAGCAGCAGTACGTACTTAACTTAGTTAACTACTTTTCTCAGGAGAACAAATTAAAGGAGGGCAGAGCATAGCTTCGGAAAAGGTGAGCAGAGCAGAATGCTAAAATTACTACTATTTTGTTCTCCGTTCATCGGGCCTGCCACCTGAAAAAAAAAAGAAGAAGAAAATCTGGCGACCCGAGAGAAGGTAGAATTGACCAGCCTGAAGAAAGAAAATATTAAACTCGACGCGAGTGAGCGATTAGTTTTTGGTTTGAGAAAGCGGACCGTGAATCCGACGCTAACTCCAAACCTATAGCCTATTTGTTAGTTTTAATAAAGGAATGGTTTGTTCTGTATCACCTCATCTCTCGTAAGCACAAAACTAGCACAATACGAGGGACAAGATCATCCTACAAAAAATTATGTGATGATCTTGCCATGAACTAAACCAAATCTTAGATGAGATGGTCCCTCAAACCAAACACATTATTGTGGGCCAGTCACCATTAGGTAAAGGGAGATATCAGGAAACACCGATCCAAAACTACAACCTGACTAAGTAGGCTAAACAAACATTAATAGCAATCGCCGCCGGTCACCATCGCCATGTTCATCGAAGACTTACGAATTAATTAAATAATCTTGTGAAGCCAAATAGGCTGCACTGTGGAATTGCATCAGGGGTCAACTAGATTTTATATGTACTATACTCTCGGAGTAGTAAGTACTTGATTGCCATATATCATTTGAGAACAGAAATGTAGTACATCATTATTGCATATTGTAAATTCAACTTGAATATTTGAATCTTTGCAGTTATGGTAAGGTGCTTCGAATTAATTAGGGCGACACTTACTTTGCACGTTGTGTTTGTGACATTTAATTTGTGCTCCATCTTGTCACAAAGAAGTGTCGTTTTGGATGTTGACAATCTCTACAAAACATAATTTTGACAACTAATTTCGTTGTAACAAACTAATAAAACCTAATAAATAATTTAAATATTATGAAAGTATATAGTTTTGATAAAAATCTACTCATATATATCATTTTCGTTTGGCTGATCTAAATAACCATAAAGTTATTGCTGGTGAAATTTGAAATAGTTTGATTGCAAGTATTCTATGCTGAGATTTATTTCTGACTGAAGGGAGTATCAAACAGGACAGAAGGAAAATACCTACTTATGCGCATTCAGTACATCCTGAGCTAATAGTGACGAAAACATATATGAATTATCAGTATGATTCAACTATCATATTCGATATAGATTTTCTCATCCGATTAACAATTTATTTCCTATTCGTATTTGAATTCGCATAAAAAATATAGATACGAATTGGTATGGAGTTTTCTCATCCGAATTGTTATTTTATCTGAACTATTCGTATTAGTAATCAAATTTATTGAAGCAACATAAGTATTTTATTGTAGCATGCCTAATTAGTTGGAGTGTTTTTATTCAAGGTGAATTCCTGTTCCTTTAGGTGAAATAGATAGATTAGAATGATTAAGTGTGATTGTACGAGGATATATAAAATGTTACTAGTATCTTCACATTACATAAGCTATGAGGATATCCAAATCCGACCGAATTGAGTAGATATTTTATTCGAATTCGTAGTTGTTATGACTTTCAATTTGTATTCATATTTGAGCATATTCAAAATCGTATTCATATTTGTTACAAAAATACGAATACAAATAATGATTTTACCACTATTCTATTCGTACTTGATCCATTTTCACCCCTACGAGCTACTCCCTGGTGTGTATATATACACATTTTTCGCTTATTTGGTACTGTTGTGTATCGAATTAGCAAATCTAGCCCCTAACAACGCGAAATGAAAAAAATGTCACCGTGCGCACGCATGCCACGCTCCCGGCGCCCAGAGCTGCCAAGTCCGCACGTTAGGCTCCCAGATTTCCCCGTCTGCGTGGTGAGCTCCTAGACCCCCTATGAAGAGTGATAGTTGATACTATTTGAAATACTATTTAACACTATTTAACACTATTTCTCTCTTTACAAAAATTTAGATGAGAGCACCTTTTTCTTTGAATTTCTTCGTCTTCTTGTTTTTTTACATCTCAACTCGTAGCTTCAATTGTAGATGTCCTCGGTGGCTCGGTGAGTCGATGAACGGTGGTGGCCTAGTGCCCTTGCTGCTAGGGTTATGTTGCCACCTACTTGCTCGTGTCGGTGTTGTAGTCGCACTCTCGCACATCGCACATGAGTCGAAGGCTATGGTTCCGGTATTATATGATCTACATGCCAAGCATTTTTCTCAATTGGTTCTTGGACAAGTTTATCTAGCATGTGGTACAATACAGTATTAAAGAATGTAATCCACATTAAACCGATATATTAACAAAGAATGTCATCCATGGCAGTGCCTACTCTTGAGTGTGTGAGGCTCCTAATACGCTCATAGAATAGGTCGTTCTCAGGTCTTACTTAAATCGAAACCTAGGAGGCGGGGAGCACTCAGTTCTCACTAAAAAATGAGCAAGACAGAATATGTATCGGTTGTGAATCCATAATGATTGCTTCAACATTTGTGCATATAAATAGAGTACAACGTGACAAGCTATACAAGGAAATACACATCAAATATGGTGCGGATTGGACCATATTTGGTACATATGATAATACATGGAAATTCAGTTATACATGAAAAGCGTATGATTGAATTGCATGCATGTTCCCTGTGTTGTTGTTGGGGAAGCTATTGCCACCAAATAGGGCACGTGCAATCATACGCTTTCCATGTATTATCACATGAGAATGTGAATATGTTGATCCAGAAGCACAATGCAATGTGACTCCGCCATGTGGTAACCATGGATAATCCGAATAATTTAACAAAAGGAATACTTAAACCAAGCTTAATACCGAGAGTGGCACAATCGCACAACACAACAAGTTCATTAGTAACCGAAGTAGGCTTAATACCGAGCGGCACAGGAATTACAAGCCGAAGTTTACAACATGTACACAGCGTAACGAAGGTTCAGACTCAAAATATTTAGATTACTCAACAACAACTCTGCTAATACGGCCCTACATATATTATTCAACATAAAGGGCAAATCAAGCTTCAACAACGTCTGTTTGAACAACAAAAACACACACAAATGATCGGGCGCCAAGCCCCTACGAATTCCAAGTAGCGAACGTTAATTAATTAGCATTTAGCACACATGACGCAAAGATCATCAAGCCCGAGCTGCGGGGGAGTTGCAAAGATGGCGGTGGCATACGTACCCTGATTGTTTCAGCATTTGTGCATATAAATAGAGTACAATGGGTACAAGCTATACAAGGAAATACACATCAAATGTGTTGCGGACTGGACCATATTTGGTATATGTGATAATACATGGAAAACTTTCGACTTGTGTGCGGATGTGCGACAGCGAGACTGCAATGTCGACGCAAGCAAGTAGGTGGCAATCTAACCCTAGCAGCAAGGGCTCTAGGTCACCACCGTCTATCGACTCACCGAGCCACCGAGGGCAACGAGGGGTGGAGATGGTGACGATTGGCACCTAGGTTTGAAGCTGTGAGTGCGAGGTAAATAATATTTGCAAATAGTGTTGTAAATAGTATCATATAGTATTGCAAATAGTGTCAAATATCACTATTCGTAGGGGGTTTCGGGTTCTCACCGTGTGGACGGGGAAGTTCAGGTGCCAGGCACGCGGACTTCGCTGGTCTGGGCGCTGGGCGCGCGATAGGTTACTTCCATATGGTGGGCACGCGGCAAGCGACACATGTCGCCTGCCGGCATTTCCGTGCTGTTATTTTTGTCATTACGCGCAGGAGGAGTATTGGACCCTGGGCTTTAGATACCTGAAGCCCTCGTGTATGTATTGTACTAGTTTCATGATCAGTGGCTAATACACACATCCATAATTTTGGCATACATATCCATACACAATATACATACAACATGAAACAAATATGGTACTTAAACAATTACATGTTTACAGTACATAGCCCAGGCCAAATAAAAAGGACAAGTATTGGAAGTAGCAGCGGAAACATAGTAATTAGAAATGCAAAAGTCCAGCGGTGTGCCCATCCATACCCTCATGCAACCGACAAAGGCAAGACCTAGCAAGACTCATCACCAAACCCTCCAGTACCGAGTGCAAAGAACACATCGTCCGGCATGGTCTTATCCTCATACTCTGATCAACGATTTAAGTAAGATTGAGTACATTTTATACTTAGCAAGACTTGTCTATCACAACATAATTATAAATGCAAGGCTAAAAAAGGATAAGGCTCTACTCTACAAGTTGTTTTCGGCATTAAGCAAGTTTTATTCGCAATAATCATATGTACTAAGTTGTAACAAAAATTTTAAAGAGTAGTTGACAGATATTGTAATAACAAATATGTAACTCAATAATAGAAGAATCACAACCCTCCTCAGCTGCGATTAGAATTTTATTCTTAGCCATAGACATGGCACTCACACAAGCCAAACATTCCAACAAACCCTTTTCGCAAAAAGTGTAGACTAAACCCAGCGATACGACACTTATCACGCTCATCAGCACGAGCACAGCTATTTAAATAGATTTATATTCTGTAGAGGAGTACAACTTTACCCACAGTATATGAGGTCTCTAGTTTGTCCGGCATCCATCGCACACAACATGATAGTATGTAGTCTAGAGTTCATAATGAAGCCTTTAAATCACCTAGACCTAACCTTGCACTAGCCCGATGAATGAAAACCCTCACTTCACCCAGGTACACCCCCGTCACTATGAGACATTCATCGTTGTGTCGGCATGCTTCGTCCCCGAAACCGTGGTGAAGGGAGCTCCTTCGAGCAAACATACCCGGATATGCTCGCACTACTACGGCCTTCCAATATGCAAGTCTAGCCCCAAGTGACTTAATTAGCTAAGGCTGTCCCATACCGGAATATGTGGTTGTAGGCTTACATTTAGGTTGGATATACTGGTGTTCGGTCCTTAATCGACCGGGGTGAGGATCTCCCCTATCTACTTGTGAGATACACCTCTTACATTCGTCAGATTATAATATAACTTGACCACATCACAAGTTAGTTTTTCCTTTTCATTTTTACATAAAAATAATAGAGGTAAACCCCTTTGGACCATATTTCAAATTATCCCAAATCCATTTTCATATTTTCATCAATTGTTCCATTTTAGCAAAACTAGAGCCCGACCAAGCATCTATTCAACATTCCTAGTCGAATTACACAGATTGACATCATTCATTGTATAAGCCATGTCCTAAAGGCTACAACAGTAAGGATATCAACATTTTAAGGAGGATCAAGCATTCAATAGAAATTTATGTACCATTAACCCCAAATATAGCAATTTTAACCAAACATACACGCATGCAAATAGAATTTTCAACACAAGACAAAATAATTGAAATAATGGGATCAACATGGTCAAAGTAGGTTCTTTCCTTCCTCTAGTTGCTCTGAGAATGAGGATGGTGGATCGTCAAATATCTCGATCGCATTTCTGACGTCTATTCAAAAGAGTAGATAACAAATCACAAATACAAAAAATAATTTCAGCAGCGATAAAATCCAAATATTTTTGCATATTTAGACAAAGCGTGATTTTAGATGAATTTATAAAAAGGATTCATTCAATTTGGAGTTCATATGCACAAGTTATTAACATTTCAATTTTGCTCGGTTTGAAAAATCCTAAAATTAAATAAAAGGGTAACATCGAAAGCATATTTTCTGAAATTTAATCTTTTCAATAGAGAAAGCATATTTCATTTATACTAAAAGTGGCTTTTCCCATTTTCCCATTACATGTGGGCCCTACTTGTTAGTCACTCACATTTTAATTTCTTGATTTTACTTATAAAAATAGTGGTGATCTCACATGTCATAAACTCATTATTTATTAACTAAATAATTTAAATCTAATTCAATTTTAACCTACTGATAGGTGGGGTCCACTTGTCAGCCTCTCGGTTTTAAAACAAGTTTTAAAACCAAAAATAGTGGATGGGTCGCATATGTTAGTGATTCTTTTACTAAACACATTTAAAATTATATTTTTTATTATCTTTTCAGCTGGTCCCACATGTTAGTGACTTGGTGTATTTAACCACTGTCATTTAGTGCTAATTAGCTCCTAATCACATGGGGCCCACCAGTCAGAGAGAGAGAAAGGGAGTAGAGTGCGCACGGCCGAGCACCATGGTGAGCTCGCCGGTGGCAAACGGTATGGTGACATGGCTAGGGGATGGGCAAAATGGGTTCCCCGCTCGACGACAAACCTACCGGGTGGTGTTGGTGGCCAGAGAGGTGGACAAAGGTGGGGCTACAACAGTGGGAAGCGGTGGAGTGCCCTGGGTCCACAACGGCTTTCCCGCATGGGCCAATGACATGGTGAATGGTGGTGCGCATAGGCTCTAGGGGGCAACAGTGATGCTATAGGCGGCAGCTCGGGACTAATGGTCAGTGGAACAGTGTCGATACCATCTCCTGTAGCAGTGCCATGGGTGGCCACACCGACTTCTATGCTATAGCCGCTAATCCACTAATCTAACGCATGCAATGGCTCTAGGGGACTACTAGAAGCTCATCAAGGGTGTTGATGGCGTCGGGGGATGGCCAGAGAGCTTGGAGCATTGACGGGCAGCAGCGGCGGTGGTAGCTTCACGGTGACACATCTCGTCAATGATGGATTGCTGAAATGGAACTACGCATAAGCTCACGGACGTGCTGAGGATGGTTAAGATAGAAAGAATTAGCTAGGGACTCACCAGAGTGGCAACGAACAGAGAAAGAGTCGGCGACGGCTAGATTTGGGGAAGAAGCTCGATTTCGGTGATTCCCTATGTGTGGGTTCATATCAAACAAGGAAGAAGCATCAGTGGAGTATAGAACGCAATGTGATGCGGTTGGGTGATGTTCAAGCTCACCATAGCGTCAGGAACGTGGTGGTCTGGATCGGGGTGTGTGCTAGAGGGGAAGAAGATGATGGCACATCCGCACTACGGAGTTCCAGGGGCTACATCAGGTAGAGAAAGAGAATGAGTGAGGAACGAAGCGCATGGTGACACAGGTGGCAAGGGCAAGGAAGCTCACCGACATCGAGAATGGTGCTCTCGTTCCTAGTGAACCAAGGAGCGAGAAGCTCTGGTTCTTTGTGGGAGGCAAGAATGGCGAGCTATGGGATTTGTGATGAGCTCAAAAGCTTAAGTATGGCTGAGATTGATGTGATAATGACGGTGAGAAAATGCAGCTAGGGTGAGAAACTCGTGGGTGTGCTCTAGCGTCTCTGCGAGCACGGGGAAAAGGCGGGGAGAGGCATGGGTGCGGTGACGTATGGCGCAGGCAGAGGTGACGGGAGTAGGTGAGCTTGAAAATGGTGGGTGCGGTGTCGCATTCCACGGGCGGAGTAGGTGCGGCCAGAGGCAAGCTGGCACGCGAGCGAGGACGTGAGGTGGAAGAAGCCACCTGATGTGTGTGTGAGACCCCGGTTTATTTAGCTTGTAATACTTAGCCTTCCATTGGCTCTAGTATCACAAACAAAATACACCGTGTCTCGATGGACATGTGCTTCCCAGAAATTGCAGCACACATACATCATACAAAAGCATGCATCAATTCCATACAAGATAATATAACAAGTCTAGCAAAAGAGATACATAATAATAAGTTATTACAGAACAGCCAACCGACCAAATAACAAGTATTAAGAATCAGCGGAAGCAAAAGGTGCCATAAGATGGCTTAAACCAAAATACGACCGGTTAGCCACATAACACAACAGGGCAACCGACTGGGCCGCCAAGCTAATCGCCCCACACACTGCCACAGCACAACTCACAAAAGTGAGGCCCTTCAGGCTCACCTTCTTCCTCTGCACACAACAAGCAATGCAGATGAGTACAATAATGTACTCGCAAGACTTACAGGTAACAAGCCTATACATAGCTACATGAAAGCTGTATCAAAGGAAGTTGGTTATATGGTTATTTGGACGTATAAAGCAATTTTCATTTGCAATAGTGTAATAGATTGAAAGCAATTTAACAAATCAGTTTTTAAGCATTGAAATAACAGCCAGTAACAATAATTAACAAGTAACCACCTAGAAGTGACTAAACCAATAGCCACTACACATAGCATGAATCCCTGATTCATACCACCCATCAAGTTTTTAATTTAAATGTTGTAGTCTAACTCTTGAAAGACTTCCCCAAGCGTGTTCATAACCTAGGACGAGGCTATTCGAATAGTTTGAACCCTGCAGGGGTGTACCAATGTACCCACACTTCAGACCGCCTTTAAGCCACAAGATTAGCACACTTCCAAAGGTATGCCGGTACAGCTAAGTCCTACGAGACATTTCCAATATTGTGAATCAACTACGAGTCGCTCGTATGGATAGAAACCCATACGCTTACATTGTAAAGACAAAAAGACAACTACCCCTCAGGGTAAAGCTTTTTGGACAACTACAATGCTCCCACACACAACCACCTCATTTTACCACAACGCAACACACACACGCCCTCCTGCGACTCGTAGCCAACACACGCCAAAGTACTGAGTCAAGAGAGGTCCCATACCCTCTAGTGTGATTAGCACGCAAGAATGCTTGGTTTAGTGTAACAAGATGTTCGGTTCTTGTTGACTCGGGCACCATTCCAGTCACACCCAAAAATCACACCATCTTACCAATGTGCCCAAGTCCAAATTGTTTTGTTTTCAGTTTTAGTTTTGCAATTTAAACATAGCATAAAGCTGAAATATAGAGATCATAATAAGTTTGTGTGATCAAGGTTATCGACAAGTCGATAACCGCCTATTTCTACCGATAGCTAAGCATGGCTAAGCAACGAACTCGTAAACTACTAAGTGACAAGGGTCCATCCAACGAACCCAAAATCACAGCAAGATAAACCTAGGCTCAGTAGTAGAGGATAAACATTTGCCTACTGATAATGCATCTACTGGGTTAACTATCGACAATAGTTAAAACAACATAGCAATGCATACATAGAATTTGCAAGCAATATATTAGAATTTGAAAATAGTAGGAACAACATGATCAAATGATGCTACATCTGCCTGCCTTGCTGGAGTGCAGGGTCTGATGGCTGTGGCTCAGAATCAATATCAATATTATCTTCGGAACCTAACGCGAAAAGACGATAAACCAATAAGAACGAAGAACACCAAATAGATTTCAACAGCAAAATAGCATCCAAATCTTATGAAATTCACACCACAGCAAGGGGATGATTTTAGACAATTTTAGGAACAAGAATCATGCAATTTGGATTTAGTATGCAAAAGTTATAGTAAAATACACTTTCTCTGCCTGTTAAATCAACTAAATTAATTACTGGTACTTTTCATGGCAAAAATTTCTAGAATGATCTAAAGTCTGAAATTTTTATGACAGGTAGGTTATGACATCCTAATGTCAGCAAAGTTGAGATTACTAAATTTTAAGTTATAAAGATTTACTTATGATTTTTCCAAGTTGTAAACCTAGCACATAACATTTTCCAGTAATGAAATCATGATCAACACCTATTTCATCCGAAAGTATATTAACAGAGGAATTTAACAAAATTGATTTTACACAAATAGGAATTATACAGAAAAAGATATGCATTTTACAAGGTTTAATTCATTTCTTGGAATATTCTTAAAATGACTGGGATCAAGTTATTAGTGTTTGTAAAACTTTATGTTACCGAAACTTATCTAAATGCATTTTTAGATTAAACTTTAGTTAAACATGAATTTATCCCAACTAGAATCAACTAAAAATGAATTAAAGCAATTTAGTTATGCATTTTCTAAGTTTTCCTTGAATTTCAAGAACATTAAATAATGGCAAAAATGAATTAATAATGCTTATAAAATTTTCTGCTATAAAAACATGGCTAAATATATGATTAAATTAAACTATAGTGAAACATGAATTTAATGCAGTTGGAAACATCTGAAAAGGATTTAAAATGAATTAGTTATGAGTTTCTAAAGTCTTAATACAATTTTTAGTTGATAAATAAATGCTTACTGAAATAACCAAACTTATCAAAACTAAAAAGACGTGGACGGCTATGGGCCCTTGATCAGAAATCTAACGGCCCACGCGCGTCGCAAATAGCGCACGCGCGCGATTCCAAAAGGAGCCCACCGTTGGATCTAGATCCAACGGCCCACGTGGATGGAAACATTCGGACAGTGCGAATGCCTCGGCCATCCACAGCCGCAGATCTAAAGATGAGCAGTTCAGAGCGCACTTCTCTCTGGGGAGTCCGAACAGCATACGAATCTCAGCCGTTCATCACGAGATGAACGATCCAGAGTGATTAGGAAACTCGAAGGGTCCAAAAGTCCTAAAGATCTGGGCCGTTGATCACAAGATCGACGGTCCATGTTTACCAAAGCGTTACGCACTCACCCACGTGAGTTTAAATGCACCGGGAGGGATTTAATGAGGGGGTCCACATGTGAGTGGCACAGCGAACCAGATTGAGACATATTAAATATCCCTAATGATTAACAATGATTAGGCCATTAATTGTGTTTTAACGATAACAGCAGAATGGGAGTTTCATCCGGCAAAATCCAAGCGAAAGGAGTGGTTTGCCGCTGGCGACGCAAACCTAAGACTAAAATGGATTCGCAATAGCCTTGCGATCCCAATAGAAGTGACCTTGCCGACGGCGAAAGTCTAGAACGCCGGCGAGCCGGAAGGTAGCGACGGTGACCAAATCGACTAAAAGCGAAAATGCACAAAGAGCTCCGCAGCAGTCCAAAGAAGCGTGTGCTAAGCATCTAGGGACTAAATAGAAGCTACCTTGGTCAAGAAGAGCTTCAAAGATGGCTGGAGAAGGTCTGGCCACAGTGGAGCTTGCTGGACCCGAGGAAGAAGATATGAAATTAGAGACCTCAGCCAAAATGAGCACCACTGGTGGTCAAAATAGCTACATTATAGACCATAGAAGCTTCATGAGCAAACTAATTGAGAAATGGAGCACTCACCGGAGCTGAGGAAGAAAGGGGATGGTTTCGGCCGAATTTGAACAAACCCCAAATTTGTCAAATCCTGTGAATGAAACCCAAAATTGAGTGAGGGGAAATGATTAGGGTATTAAGGAGTTGAAAAGGGTACGAAATTTTTTGAAGAAGAACCACTGGAGCTTCAAGATCCTCAGATGAGCTCCACGGGTCAACAATGGTGGTTTTGGCGTTTTAGGTGTTTTGAGCTCCACAAGCAAGGAGGAGCTCAAGGAGGTGTAAAAGATTACTAGGAGGGGTTTGGGGAGCCTTAAATAGCTAAATGATTAGGGTTCGGCAATCACAACGAGGCTTTCGGGTGTTAGGTCCATAGGGATGCCATAGCCCGAAAAAGAAGTGATGGGGTGCAGGAGTAGGGCATCGGTATGGCCGAAAACACCCGCGCCCACGAATTGCCGGCAAAAAGGAACGTTGACAAGGGAACACGATTTGGCAGTGCCATGCCGCTCTCTCTCTCCTCTATTCACGCACGGCGCGAGGTTGAAGATGACCAGAGAAAAGGCTGGGACGCTGTGAGCCGTTGGATTGAGAATGAACGACTCAGATTGCTCCATGCTTCTAAGGTTTAAATCAAAAGAGGAGATCGCGAGCCCTTGGATCGGAAATGAACGATCACGATTAAATGTGTCTTCCGGAGGTCCGAACGTTCTCAGCTAATCTGGACGGTTGGATCAAGATCTAACGGTTCAAATGGATGAGCGCATTCGCGGGGTCCGAATGTTCTCGCGAACATGGGCCGAGCGATTAGAATCCAACGGCCAAGAACTTAGGAAAAATATTTCCGAGGGATGATCAAAAGATTTGACATGGTTGTTTTTGGAAGACAGGGTTTTGGATCAAAAGACTTGTGACTTTGTATTTCCATAATTCTTGTACATGAATTATTTAGAACATACAGGAAATACATGATGTAAGAAAAAGTTCTAATTTCTACTCATTTTCTTACATTTGAAACACAAGTCCAAAATTGGGATGTTACAGTGTGGGCCAGACGTGTCAGCGAGAGGGGAGAAGGGTGTGCTGGCATTAGCTTGAGCAAGCACGAAGAGATGGACCGGTGAAGATTCGGCTCAACGAGCGAGCGGGAATTTCGAATTGTGTTTGAATTTTTCCGAAAAGGCTGAGATTTTTGCCAAATTTTTAAACACAGCAAACGGGCTCCAAAAATTATGAATTTTTTGGCGGTTTTGGACATAGTGTATATTGTTGTGTAATTTGTACATAATTTTATTTGTTCTGCATGTTCCCGAAAATTCTTTCAAGCTGCTATTAGTATGTAAATGCAATAATTGTTTTAAGGGAAAAATAAAAAAACATGCTCAAATCATTTTTCCCACATATAAACATGCTCAAAATTATTCCCTCATTTATTTTTAATACACTTACCCAAAATTGGGATTTTTTTTGTATGTTACATGGAGGCTAGGTTTGCTAATTCTATGCGCACCGTGCCAAATAAGCAAAAAACTCTATATATACATGTGCTTTTAGATTTGAACTACAGGGTAGCAAATGAAGTGCATGCTAGCTACACTACCATATAGAGGGTCATCACAGATGGTTCTAAACCCTCATCATAGATGGTTCTAAAACCTCATCACATAAGGTTTATGAATTGTCCGATTTATTGCGTCTGTGATAACAAGTGATTATCACATACAGTTTTTGAGTAGTCAGTGATAAGTCACAACATAGACGGTTCATATAAATAACTGCCTGTGAATGCCAACCATCACAGACAGCTTCGACCACAAAACCATCTATGATATGTCGGCCATCACAGACGGTTGTGTTTATCAACTGTCTGTGATGGGCTACATATCACAGACTGTTGGTGCACAGCACCGTCTGTGATACCAGGCGTTCACATATAGTTTATACCACAAAACCATCTTTGATAGTTCGCTCTATATATAGAAATTTTTTTTCGGCTAGCCTCAAGAAATGCTAGCCATGCCCTCTATAAACAATATGTATATAACAGATACAAGCAAATGCATAAATATATCATAGATACAAATATATCAATCACAGATACACATATATATCATAGATAAATAAATTTACATATTGATTATAGATGAATTGTCATAATGTTTTTACAACATGTTTACAGATATAGTAAGAAAACATTGTTTGTTACTAAATTTTTTATTGTGACACTCTCCTTTTGGGTCAGTGACCTCCGTCATTAAGAAGGTGGCGAGCCATCCTCGAATTTTGGAGAGTTCACTCATTTGGATTGTACTTAAACGGATGTTGATGCCCTGTCGCTAGGAAGAGTAAAGTCGTAAGCACTTATATATATTAATGGATAAGTAGGAAATAATTATTGTGAGATTGACAAACCTCTGGATCTTTGGGCCTACCACCCATGATTTCTTGCATATGGCGGCAAATATAGAATCCACATACTTTGCCCTGTAGCTGCTGGTGGCATTGCAAAAATAGAATTACATACATAGGTTTGTTCAGTTTGAGAGGCATCATTATGAAGTGTGATATAGGATTATTGTGTACTAGTGGGTACCGAAAATTGTGTCACATGTCGCAGTGTGGTGTTCCCTTCCACATGCCTCCCTCTTTTGGCAATATATGCGGTGAACGACCTACATGATTCGAAAAAGTTAGCCTCAGCCATTGCAAACGAAGGGTACATAGAGTTAGTTATGGATGAAATGAGTTTACCTATCAATTAATTGTTGCACCTGTGTGAAGTCATATTAGATCTTGATTAGGGAATCAAGGTATATTACCTTGTTCCACTTTTCTTGATGGGTGTATATACATGTGTGGGTCGAGAAAACCGACTAGTTCTTTTCTTCGTTTGGCTTCTTAGGTCATGTGTCTATACATAAGAAAGGAGTTATGGCATTTATCAGTATTACATGAATGTAGATCGTAATTGTACAAACTTATAGTATCCAGCATCTTAAAGTGAGGCATCGAGGGCGTCGAGGTTGAAGAGATCGAAAAAGTCGTCGAAACCCACCACGAAGAAGTCGGGCTCATGGACAAAATGCCCCACTATGTACTTGACGGTGAAACTCGTAGGGCATTGTGTGCTCGTCTTGTTGATCTTTCCCATGTACCACACATGTAAACAAGCGGCACCCATTCCAAGGCTGACTAAGAGTGTATATGGGATCAACGGCTTTCCTAGCG
Organism: Ampelocalamus luodianensis; assembly: GCA_036346255.1. NCBI lineage: Eukaryota > Viridiplantae > Streptophyta > Magnoliopsida > Poales > Poaceae > Ampelocalamus > Ampelocalamus luodianensis. Next base: position 42,718,968 of record CM070629.1, read on the forward strand.
AGAATGTCCAGCGCTTTTGAGGTGCCTTGATTTTCTTCGATTTGGTCTTACTGATACGTTGGTATGTGTTCTTCACGGGAGACGAATGGGCACGGTGTTCGTATATGCTTAGTATGGTCTTCATGGAAGCCGACATGGCGGCCTATCGATGCGGATCAAGTGCATGTGGGGACATCAAAGGGAGGGTCGGAGAGGCCGCAGGCTATAGATGGTCGTATGGAGAGGTTGTAGGCTGTAGATGGTCGTGTGGAGAGGCTAGTTGTTTTTGCTGGGTAGATGCCAGCACGGAAGGGTCCAAGGCGATGTCCCTCTTGAGCCACTGGGCGAATGTGTGGACGGCATCCCCTAGTGTCATGATCTCATCATTTGGGGGCTTCTCCAGTGGGACAGCCCTGAAAATGTCATGTACTATGTCCACCTGGACCTTCACGAAACTGGTCCCTAGCTGGGCATCGTGCACCAGCGTCCTTAGCGGGCTTGGATACGCCATCCCCCGCCCAGCCTTAATAGGAATGGAACCAACAAGCTTGACTCTGAGGTTGCACGGCTTGGGCTCCTACATAATGATACACGATTAACTAAGGCATCCAACAGGTATATTTATGTAGCATTCCAGAGATGTATATTACCTAGATGTCGTTGATAGGTAATTGGACATCGCTATTTAGAAAGTGGCATGGACGCGCAGCTACTCTGACATTGAGGGGGACTGGCTCCCAAAATAATGGGGGCGACTTGCGACTGGTTGAGGCCTCAGAGTCGTGTGGGGATCACTACCTCCAAGGTATGTAAACCCAAGGCTTCACGAGCGACTCGGGTGCTCCTTGTTTCCTAAGGTTGTGGATAGTATATCCCTCTCCCTGACTACTTCAAAGGAGCCTTGGGAAGATTTAGTACTCAATGTTTGCTGCAAGAGGCCACCATGTTATTTTAGACCCTGTGAAGTTATGGACTTATTAACAACTAGGTAGTTCGACATATCTTACCAGACGTTAGAACACTTCCTCATCTGCTGGGTTTATGAAAGAGATGGAACCTGAAGACGTGGTTGATGACCTCGCTCTTAACCAATTTCGAGCGCACTCATATGTGATCTGAGCAAATGGCAAGGAGGCCTCCGACCGGATTGCCTTCACATTACCCTCCTCCATTGCGGGATTTTACCCATGTATCCAGCAGTGCCGAGTCTATGGGGGTGAGTGTTTTATGTCTGGATAGCCTTGTGCACCACACTTTGCTCCTAATATTTGGCCATCGTCTTCATCCGCACAAAGGCATCCAATATATCTGATGACATGAAAGGATACTTCATGAAGGGTGTTCGATCCTTGTTCATGTACTCTATCACAAGCATGCTCTTGAATGTCTTCCATGCTTTTCCCATTGCGAGGAATGCTTGCTATCGCATGAGTCCTTGGACTTCTGCTGGGATCTTGAACGACCTTAAAATTTCATCCCACAACTGCTCTTTCTCTTCTCTTGTCAGAAACTTCCATCTTGGTGTGGTGATGGGGACCTGTTCTCTTGCAACTATCCTGCAGGTGGTCTGGAATGCTGCCGCTGCTTTCTTGGGATGCTGAGGGACCCCAACGGGAGTGACCTCCATGATGGTCATTCGGCCCTCAGGCCTCTTTGATATTCCTCTGCCATATCGCTTAGGTAGCCCTTTTATCGAAGTGCCAGACACATTCGGCAACGTCGATGATGGTGGTGAATACTGTGCGGATGCCATCTGGCTTACTTGCTATTTATGCAAACTTTTCAGCAAAAGACAAAATAAAATTTTCTTGATTGAAAATTTTCTTGTCTAAAACTAGAAATGTAGTGCAACTCAAAATAGGAAGAAATCAACATATGCCCTCCCTACAATAAACTTTATAACATAAAGAAACATGAATGAAGGAGAGATGAACATTTGATAGTTTTGATTTGTTGAATTTAATTAATTAACACAAGACCTTGGCCCGAAGCCCCCACAATTAAATAATTAACACTAGCCCTTGGCCCCAACTTTTAAGGGAGCGGAGTTAGCAGGGAGCGGAGTGGGTCGCAGTAGAAAAACATGGAGCAGCTAGAGGGTCGCTCCCCACCTAGAGCTGCACCCCTAGTTACCAAAATACCCTCGGTGTTGGGGTAAATTACCCACCAAATACCACTCAACAAAACCCCCCACCGATTCCGCTCCCCTTCGATTCCATTCCCATTATGGCTAGTTCATCAATATGGTTCTTTGCATTCTATCCATATTAGCTATACACTGGAAGCCGATCCATGTGAGATACCTCACTTGGTTTGAATTTTGGATGTGCATTTTCAGAGATGAATTGCTAGTTGTTGCTATGTTAGATGATGTTTAGAGATGTATAAAATTGTCATAATTTTTCTATCCCAGAATGTTTGCTTAAGGATTTAGGTTCCAGAAATGAGTTAAATGTTATGTATAATGTGTAAATTAGCAGAGATTTATCTTACAAGTTTATGAACCAGATGCGTATGGATAGTAGACCATAGAGCATCTTGATTGTCTACAGCTAATTTTTGCCATTTTCAGAGATTGGGAATTCTATGATGTTTGTCCCTTGTAGAATTCATATAAACTTCTTGTGTATGAACTTTCAATATGATATTTTCAGATATTGGGAAGCTTCTTATGTATTGTGTTCTACCATGTCGTTAATCTATATGTGAAGCTTCATTTTGATATTTTTAAAGTTCAGTGAAGAACTATGGCAGATGCAATGCTTGGATGTGCTGACTTCATCACATTTTGGCCGAAAAGACTCACCCAAGGTAAAGCCCAGGAGGTCGGGGGTGGCGGTGTGGAGGAGGGGGGTCAGCGGCATCGAGGTCGGGGGCACTCAGGTGGGGAGGGGGAGAGGCGATTGAGGAGTAAGAGCGCAAACCTTAGTGGGGCCCTACTAATAAGGGGATATCACAGATAGTTTGTTCCACGAAACCACTTGTGATATGTCGGCTATCACAAATAGTTGTGTTTACCAACCATCTGTGACGGGCTAAATATCACAGATGGTTGGTTCACAGAACCATCTGTGATAGTAGGCATTTACAGACGGTTTATACCATAAAACCGTCTGTGATAGTTCGCTCTATATATAGAATTTTTTCTATTTTTCGGCTAGTCTTAGGAAATACTAGCCATGCCATCTAGAAACAAAAAAGCAGATACAATCACAGATGGAATAATTTCTTAATTACTTAATTAATTACAATGGAATAATTTCTTAATTACATGCCGAGTTTCTTAATTACAACATTGGAACAGTTTCTAAATAGGTGTTCACAGTGTGGGATCATTCCACTTGGCTATTTCCTTTAAAAAAAACAGCCCTTCATGATGATCGACGCGTATATAGCTAGCTTCTTCACTGTGTTCTTCATCGAGCCTGATGTCATATCCGAAAGGAGGCAACTCGTCAAACTGATTGTACTCTTCCTCATCCATGGCATTCTCAACTCCGACAATCTTTCTTTTTCTACGAAGAACTACGTGGCGGTTCTTATTTGCTGAGTCTATTACATAAAAAACTTGAACAAGTTGCTTAGCGAGTACGAATGGTTCATCCTTGTATCCAACACGTTCGAGGTCCACAGTAATGATGCCATACTTGTCGACCTTCGCACCTTGTGGAAGTTTGACCTAATGGCATCAAAACAGGGGGATCTTGAAAATTACGTAATCAAGCTCCCAAATCTCCTCTACGAACCCATAGTAGGAGCTCAACCCACATTTCATTATGTGTGGCCCAGAGGTATTGAACTGCTCGTAAAACGCATCTATGCGGACATCACTGTTCTGGACTGTGCTCTTCCTATCCTGAGCTGTCGTATAAAATGTGTACCCATTTATGTCGTATCCTTGTCATGTCATAATTGTAAATTTTGGCCCTTTGCCCAACCATCATAGCATATCATCACTTGATGACCTCCTAGTGAATCGCACCTTTAACCATTCGTTGAACCGATGGTTGTGCTCTCTCGTGATTCTGTTGGCGTACCATGTCTTTGTGCTCGTCGATGTACGGGGACACTTCGATCATGTGTTGCAAGACCATGAAATGGCCTTGAGCATATGTATCTAGATCGGGAGTGATTGCTTTCCTTCTGATGGTCTTGATACCCTCTAGCCTCCCCTCATGACAAGATAGAGGCACACATATCGGTTTCACCTGAACCGTATAGTCGACGCAAAACTCAATAACCTCTTTAGTGTCATAACCTTTGATGATGATGCCCTCCGGCCGAGATTGATTCTGTACATAGGACTTGAGAATTCCCATGTACCTCTTGAACGGGTACATATGACGTAGGAACATAGGGCGACATATCTTTATCTCTTTCACAAGGTGAACAATAAGATAGGCCATGATATCGAAAACTGACGGAGAAAAATACATCTCAATATGACATAGAGTCATCACCACCTCGCCCTGTAGTGCATCTAGTCCATCGGGATCGATGACCTTCTGAGCAATTGAGTTAAAGAAATAACATAGCCTCATGATTGCCACTCGGACCTTATTCGGCAAAATACTTCTAATTGCAACAGGAAGCATTTGTGTCATCAGCACATGAAAATCATGAGATTTTATACCAATTAATTTCAAATATTCCATAAAAACAAGTTTCTTCATGCTGGCGGAGTAACCGGATGGAACTTTCACACCATGCAAGCTCTGGCATAGTTCATTTCTCTCGACCTTGGACAGAGTGTAGCAAACTGGGGGAAGGTACGTTCGACCTTTATCGGTTTCTTTTGGTGCTAACTTGGTCCTTATGTTCCTATGAACCAAGTCACGCTGTGTGTTGATACCATTATTTGTTTTGTCACGAATGTTCAGTAAGAGACTAATCAAGCTATCACATACATTCTTCTCCATGTGCATGACGGCGATGAAGTGGAGAACTTATTGTTGGAAATATGCCATAGAGGCAATCATAGAGATGATTATATTACATTATGTTCATAACATTGGATAATGTGTTATCTTGTTCCTAGAATTATATCATTAATATTTGTCATCAAGTATGTGACTTAATTGTGAAACTCTGTATTTCTGCGATAATTATTCTTAAACATTCCCTGGTCGGAAACATATGAGGACACATATGAATAGACTAGCATATGTATTGGTTGATGACCATGTTTCACAGGTCATAGATATGGAGATATCAAATCAATAATATGGACACATGTTAGAGAACATGGTGTTGGATAAGACCCACCTTGAGACACTATTGAGATTGTTATGATTCTATGTGTCATTAGTTGGTCTCAAGCAATGATGATGTATAATCCTTAGACCTGAGATCAGCATGGTTTTCTACATGTGTAATGGCACTCTTAGGGGTTACCAAACGCTACTCCGTAACATGGTAGTTATAAAGGCAGCTTTCGGGTATGCTATGAAACATGCAGAGGAATGTGACTGATCGGATATGGGATTTGCCCCGCCTAACATAACAGGAGAGATGTCTCTGGGCCCCTCATTGTGGTCGAATAAAGAAAGTGCATGGCCATGCCACTAGTGGTTGAAGTGTCGACCACATGAAGTTGTTCGACACTTGATCGAGAAAGAATTGAACAGTCCATGGATGACATGTTATCTCACCTGGAGTTACACCAGATGTCGTGAGGCAAAGGGAGAATACACAAGTAGGTCATTCAGTTCCCGAAGTCATAGACTGGCTGAAGTCGTAGACTGGTCGAAGTCGTATGGAGATGCGAACTATTTGTAGACTACTTGAACATAATCACCAACTGGTCGTAAGGAGTTGCAAACTGGTCGTGGTTAGGTACTAACTAGTCGTAAGGAGTTATGAACTGGTTGTAACTAATTATGGACTGGTCGTGACTAAGTACGAGCTGGTCGTAAGTGATAAGGATTTGGTCGTAGATCATATTGCATTAAGGTTCGTCTGATTTATTCTGTGTGTGTTCGGGAATCATTATGTGCTGCTAGGTACCGCTGACGACTCGTGGTCGGGAAAGAGTTTTCGAATCACAACCAATTACACACGAACCTATAGGGTCACACACTTAAAGGGCTAGGATTTGATTTGGATGGTGATCCGAATTCTTATAGGCCACGACCTCCTAATGGTCCTCAGGTTGAGGACCCAATATGGATACCTATATATAGAGGGGTGGTGGCATGGGGTACGTTTGATCAATCTTTCTAGAAGAAATCCTGAAACCCTAATAGCCACGCTCTCCTCAACCACGCCGCCGGCGCTAGCACTCCTGCGCGTGGTGTCCCTGCCCCGTACGTATGGATACCTTGGAGGTGTTGTTGCGAAGCATCAGCACTAGGACGATCCGCGACTCACGGCGTTCATCGGATAGGAGGAGAAGGCGCGCGGTAAGTACGACTACGACTGCTTCAACTCGCTACATCGACTCTACTTCCGCTACGAGTCGACGCGTCTAGTGGTAATCTCGTAATCTATTACTAGCGGAGATTCCTTAGTTGCGCGGTAAATTTTTGTTTGTGCTATCGTAGCCTTCCCGCGTCACCCTTCACTTCTAAGTACTCCTAATAAGGTAAGTCCCAAAAAATTGATTGCTTCTTCCAGATGTTTTTCTGATGGGTCCTCAATTTATGCCCCTTTCCAAGTACAACATCGATATCCTTAACTATCCTCCTTATTTCCGTCGAATTATTTCTTCATATTGCGGTATGTGTGATACTTGTGAAGGAACCTACAGTGACTCATGTACACATTTTTGCACAAGTTGTTCAGCCACACATTCTTGGTATAATCTAAGCAGTGCGGACAGGCTTTGGCTCCTTTTGTACTCAACCCCGACAGGTTACCAAGGGCAGAAAAATCATTGATGGTGCAGAACAACATAGCACATAAAGTGAAGTTCTCTTGTTTGTACGCATCCCATACCTATACCCCTTCGTTCCACAATGTCACAAGATCTTCCAGCAATGGTGCTAGGTACACATCAATATCGTTCCCAAGTTGCTTTAGCCTTTGGATAAGTAGTGACATCAAAATGTACTCTTGTTTCATACACAACCAAGGAGGAAGGTTGTACATATATAGATTCACGGGTCAGGTGCTATGTCGGCTGCTCATGTTATCGAAAGGATTCATTCCATCTGTACTCAACCCAAACCTTATGTTCCTCGGTTTATCCATTGGGAAGAATCAACAGGGTTTCTTAGCTTTCCATCTTTCTTACGCTCCTCCGAGTGCCAACGCAGCAATCTTGCCTCCTTTCGGTTCGCAAACAAACACTTCAAACGAGGAATTACTGGCAGATACCACAACACCTTAGCAGGAGGTCCTTGCTTCACCTCGATGCCCTTGCCGTCATCGGAGTGATTCTTACGCATGTATCGGGATGCTTTGCACACCAGGCATACATGCATGTTTGCATACTCTTTACGGTATAGGATACAATTATCCGGACATGTATGTATTATTTCTACTTTCATTCCTAATGGATAAAGAATCTTCTTGCCTTGGTAGGTGCTTCTAGGCAACACATTTTCTCCAAAAGGATGTCCGCTAGGAGACCTAAAAATGCTGTGAAACTCTTGTCGGACCAACCATTGCTTGCCTTTAATTTCAGCAGTTCAAGTATGGATGACAATCTTGTATATTTCGGCTTGCAGCTTGGGAACAAAGGTTTCTCCGAGTCCTCCATCAAGCCCTCGAATTTACCAAACTCTCTCTCACTATAGTTCCATTCTGCATCACGTAGCATCTAATCCAGATTGTCATTGTGCGACCTATCCTCATCGAAAGCACAATTCACATTCAGTATATCGTTGTCACCCTCTACGATGTTACTACCTTCTTGTATAATCTGCTCTTCACCATGACTGGTCCAACATATATACCCCTTTTTGAAACCCCTTCGAATCAAGTGCGCTTTGATCTGCGCTAAGTTGGTAAACATCTTCAGATTATCACAATCAATGTATGAACAATATATAAATTTTATCTCCTTCTTCAACATATCCTGCTCGGCAGCTCTTCTAAAAGTAGACACGCCATCAATGTACTCTTCACTCACACGATTCTCAATGTACATCGAGCTTCGGTCCATCTATGCTACGCATGTAACAAATTAGTGTTAAATTAGATTAATACTCTTATAGCTAGCTAGCCATTACACTTACACATATCATTCAACTTAAATTGTCCATCTAAACTAGCTAGCTATGTACTATTCATGAAGCAATATATATATCAAACAAGAATATATTGAAGTAGACTAGTAGTGAGACTCATTCTTAAATTGGAGCAAACTATCAAGCTGGATCTAAATCTAGATCTAAACCTAGCTACCATCTCTCTTGATTATAATGCATATAATTAGAAACAAATACTAACCTTAGGTCTCCAAGAACAAATAGATCTATAAGCACACATGCAAATCTGTGGTATGTTTTCACCAAATGCCCCAAAGCTGGCCATCGCATTCAAACCCTAGCTCACTACAGACAAATCTATCAAGATGGGCCAGGTATTTAATAACAGAGTACATATCACAGACACTTCCGACGACAAACCGTCTATGATACAAAATTATCATAGACGGTTCTTGTTAAGAATCGTTTGTAAATTATCATAGACGGTTCGGATTAAAAACCGTCTGTGACGTCTACAATTATCATAGACGGTTCTTATTAAAAACCGTCTGTGATAATTATGTATTACAGACGGTTCTAGCCATTGCTAGTAACATAGACGATTACGCTTGTAAAACCGTCTATGATAATTATAACACTGATGAATTCTAGAGAACTGTCTGTGATGAGGTGTTCAGTATAGCCTTCTTTGTAGTAGTGCTAGTACGTACTCAACTAGTTTGCAGAAGAAATTAATCCTTGGAAAAAAAATTAAATCACAATCATTTTTCCATTTCCCAATCCATTTCTGTTAATCTATTGTTTCATAAATCTTTGTCAAGGGGAAATCTAGCTAACATGGATGCATCTTTCAAGAACGAATCAAGTTCAATATTCTAATCGATTAAACTTTTATACGTAGATAAAGAAAAAATATGCTTAATTACTAGATCGTAATCTCTCGTATCATTAATTTGTTCTTGGAGCGTCGCCGCTAGGCTGGCCCATCTTGTCCCGATGGGTCGTCTTTTAGCAGTAAGCTTTTCTTTTTGCCGAGAGAGATCTTCGATCAACAGACGGAGCATGCATGTACCATATAGATTTCGCATTGCAGGTAACTGCCTAGAAATTATAGGTCTAGCCAGCTGATAGATGAATCTTAATAGGTTTCAAAAAGGAACTAAAGTAGTTGTGTGGCAATCAGGGTTTTGATTATCGGTTAGGAATTTTTACCAGGGGTCACCGGTAGAACCGGTCGGGCTGAAAGTTAGAAAAAATTGGCTAAAATTATCAAAAGAAAATTTATTATTTTTCAAGTTAAAATGAAAATAGATAAAATTAAACCAAAATTCAATGGACACAGTAATTTTGGCAGGTTTAACCTGTTTTTGCCGGTTGTGTTCCGGTTGGACCGTTCGAACCGATTTTCAGCGATCTTCAGAACCCTGCTGGCAACTGGCAGCCACCTAATTGTGTACGAGAAAGTATATAGCAAGCAGATATATTCCCACAAAGAAAAGTTAACCAACAGAAAAACAATTGTCGTTTAGTGCAGGTTCAATGCATAAACAGTAGCTAGGAACTCAGATAATCTCCCTGAATCCCGTGTTCATATATTGTAAGCTGTGCCCATATACACACACATGCACATGTATCTGTAAATTGGAAAGAAAAATGCGTGCTATATCTGATCCTGATCATAGTCTACCTATTCAAAATCGTGCTATATCTGTAAGATTTGATCTGCTGTTTGTTTTACGAGTGGCAGGAGAGCTGCCATTACTCATTTAATGGAGGGTAAAAACTGTTCAAACAAAGAAAAGGAGAGGAAAAACTCTGTACTGTACTGTACAAACAAAGAAAAAAGATTTAATTTGCAGTTTTTTAATCACAGGTAGCACCGTCGATCTGTACTGTACTTTAGCAGCCAGCCAGCAGATCCTTCACGTGCTTGCTAGCTCCCTGTGCAGATTCACCGAGCGGTTTGGATTTTACACTGAGCCGGTACATTGCTTCCGGGAACCATCATCTCCTACAATCTAGCTCATTGTTTTTTTTTTTAAGAAACCGGCAGAAGGGCTGTCTATTATATTAAAATAGAGGACGGAATAAGAGAAACAGAAAACAGAAGAAGGTCAGTCCTAATTATAGAAGAATAAAACGCTTCAAACATTTGGCCTCCGCAAGGAACCAAGATCTACCCTCCTCCTTGATCTTCGATAAGAGATCCTGCGGTGTGGTGGCTTTGCTGTTGAAAAACTCTTGTATTGCGTTCCTTCCAAATCATCCAGGCAATTAGGATGAGGGACGTGGTCATGGCCTTCCTAGGGGAACCTTTCCGCTCCCCTAAGTTGGACCACCATTCTAGAATGTTTGTGCTAGGAGACCAAAGGGAAGGTTGTAAACTTTCAATTCCGAGCCAATCCGCCATATGCTTCCAAATTCTAGCGGAGAAGCGGCATTGGGCGAAAAGATGGAAGGCCGATTCCGGGGTATGTCTGCAGAGGGGGCAGTAGCGTGTGTTTGGCCATCCTCTAGCCTCCAGCCTGTCTGAGGTCCAAAGCCTATTCTGAATTGCTAGCCATGCGAAGAGTTTGCACTTTGGGGGGGCGTTGGTTCTCCAGAGTAAAGTTTTGAAGTTTGTAGCAGTCGAGCCTAGGAAATGTAGAGCGTAGGCAGATTTAGAGGAGTAGATTCCGCTTGAGGTTATCTTCCAAGAAATCTCGTCTGGGGAGCCACGGACTAGATTGATTTGGTTGGTTTTGGTCCAGAGTCCCACGAATTGTTGAATGTGTTGGATTGAAAGTCCCCTGAGGATATTTATGTCCTGAACCCAGCGCCCATTATGCAAGGCGGAGGCCACTGTCTGGTTTTTCTTCTTGGAGATTTCAAAAATCTTAGGGGTTAGATCTTTTGGTGCCTCTCCATTCAGCCAGGCCGAGTACCAGAATTGAGCTGTCTGGCCATCCCCTAGGGAAATCCTAGTTGCCGCCGCAAAAGGCTCGTGTCCCTGTCGTCGCAGGGTGAATCCATTCCGACCCAAGGTTTGGATGGGGACTTCCAAGTTTGCCACAACCAACGGAGTCTTAAGGCCGCTGAGAAAATTGAGAGGATGAGGACACCTAGGCCACCAAACTGGGCTGGGTGACACACTTTGTCCTAGTTGATTTTGCACTTGCCCCCCGATAGGTTTTCGTGACCAGCCCAGAGGAAACGCCGCCTAAAGCGATCTAGGGCACGAAGCACCACCTTCGGAGGTTTGAAAACTGTGAGGTAGTAGATTGGGATCGAGGTAAGAACCGATTTGACCAGGGTGGTCCGTCCCCGCTGGGACAAGCGACCGCCCTGCCCACCAGCTAGCCTCCCGCCCACTTTGTCCAGAAGAGGCTGGTAATCCACCCTGCGCAGTCTATTGTAGGTGAGAGGTAAACCAAGGTATCTTATTTGAAAGGTACAGCGGATTGCCGGGAAGTCGAGTAGGACCGTGTTGAGGTCTAAATGGTCGCAGCTAACTGGGAGTACCGTGCTTTTTTTAAAGTTGGTATGCAGTCCGGTGACGACTCCGAAATTGGTCAGGATCTGGGTGGTTGTGTGAATTTCCGAGTGCATGGGTTGATGAAAATTGCCGCGTCGTCCGCATAGATGGAGGTTCTAAGACTGGCGAAACGGTCTCGAGTACGTGCAAGGAAACCAGATCTGTAGCCATCTCCAGGAGGCACTGGACGGGATCAATGGCCAAAATGAAAAGGAAAGGCGATTGTGGGTCTCCCTGCCGCAGGCCCCTTCTGTGGTTGATCGCCTTTCCGGGAATACCATTAAGGAGGATTCTGGACGAGGCAGATTTCAGCAGGGCTGCCACCCAGTTTGACCATCTGTAGGGGAAGCCTTTTTTCCGGAGAAGGTCGAGAAGGTAGTCCCAGCGAACTGAGTCGAAGGCCTTTGCAATGTCGAGTTTGAGGAACAGCGTAGGGGTTTTGGAACGGTGGAGCCTTTTTATTAGGTTTCTCACGTACAGGAAGTTATCGTGAATACTTCTTGTTTTAATGAAGGCACTTTGTGCTTACGAAACTAGTGTATGGAGAAGAGGTGCTACCCGTAGCGCGAGCATTTTCGCTATCCACTTCCTGATGCCATGGATGAGACTGATGGGTCTATAGTCTTGCATAGTGTCTGGCCCCTCTTTTTTTGGGATTAGCACAATATTGGCTGTGTTGAGTAGATGAAGGTGCGTGGTGCAGAGGGAGTGGAAGTTGTGGAACACTGCCATGATATCCGCCTTGATGATTTGCCAGCAGGATTTATAAAAATTTGCGGTGAAGTCTTCTAGGCCTGGGGCTTTGTCGCCCGGTAAAAAGCCTAAAGCGTTGAGTACTTTAGATTCCGTGAAAGCCACTTGCAGGTTGTCGAGATCTAGTTGTGGAAGGTTAAGGGCCGCCCAGTTAATATCCGAGGTGCGTGTAGCGGGCGGGGCGGACATTTCTTCAAAATGCTTTTGGATTATGCCCTCCTTTTCTGAGTGCAGGGTCGCCCAGCTAGGCCCGTTCCGAAGCTTTTGGATGTGATTTTTGCGCCTTCGGCCAATAACTTTAAGGTGAAAGAACTTTGTGTTTGCGTCGCTTTCTCTTAGGTTGGTAATTCGGGAGCTTTGTGGTTTCCTAGTGCGCTCAATCACTGCCAGCCCCAAGACTCTCCTCTTAAGGCTAGACCTCAGGGTAGATTCAGGAGGTGTTGGAGCCCTGTGGTCTTGGGCTACGTCAAGCCGAAGGATTAGCTCTAAGGCCATGTGGAGATGGAGCTTAGGTTGAGGAAACAGGTTTCTGCTCGAGGATTTCAGAGCCTTAGCAGTGGAAGCTAATTTGTGGTTTAGCCGGTGCATCGGTTCTGTATGCTGGCAGGTGGCGAGCCAGGAACTTTGGATCGTGTCGAAAAATCCTAACATCTTTATCCAAAAATTTTCTAACCGAAAGCTTCTTGGGCGAGCAGGGCTGTAGATGCTAGAGAGTAGCAGGGGGCAATGATCTGAAACAGAGGAAGACAGCGCCTGAAGAGAGTGATTCCCAAAGAGGGAGTCCCAGCCTACGTTGCAGAAGACTCTGTCCAGCCTGACAAGGGTCGGCCTCTGTCGCTCATTGCTCCACGTGAACTTTCTGTTCAGCAGGTGGATTTCTTTTAGTTCGCAGGTGTTGAGAGTGGTGCGGAATTGTGCCATGCGTCGCGGAATCTAGCTCATTGTTGGTTGTCTGCCCACTGCTGGGAAACATACAAGCTGCAAATCTGTTCAAGATATATATGTGCAGCAGCCCAAAGATTCTCTGATTTGCGGCGGCAGCAGCGCGCTCTATATAAGGATAAGCCCCCACCCCATCTCCGCTTCGTTAAGTTCGTCGCCTGCTCTGCTTTACTAGCTCGTCTTATCCCATCCCCGCGCCGGCCGCAAAGCAATCGAGGTAGCCTACGCACAAATCAGGTTTCAAGCGATCATGAAACCTAACCACAACAACTACGGATACTACGACGTCTCTTACACAAATGATGATAGCCCTTGCTACTACAGCAACTACACCAGCTACTATCCCTATACGGCCGCCACTTCCGAGCCCTCCTCCTACGGCTACCACTACCATGATCAGTTCGACACTGCTCCCTCCTCAGCCGCGGCCTCGTCGTCCGCCTGCATTGCCCCTTCCGCGCGGCAGCAGCAGCAGCAGTACATTCATTTCGGCGGCATTAACGACTACAGCTTTCAGAGCGATGGCGGCATGGGCGACATGGACCAGTTCAGCGCCCTCATGGAAGCCGCCTCCATCTCTGCGAGCAACTCGACTGCTGCACCAGCCTGGACGGAGCAGCAGGAGGCCAAGCAGCGCGGCGAACCGATGACCGCTGTGGCGGAACACAGAGGCGGCTGCGGCGGCGGCATCAGCAGGGAGGCGCCGCCGCTGATCGGGGTGCGAAGGCGGCCCTGGGGCAAGTACGCGGCGGAGATCCGGGACTCCACGCGCAGGGGCGAGCGCGTGTGGCTGGGCACCTTCGACACCCCCGAGGCCGCCGCGCTGGCCTACGACCAGGCCGCCTACGCGACGCGCGGCCACGCCGCCGTGCTCAACTTCCCGGTCGAGCGTGTCAGGGAGTCGCTGCGTGCGCTGGGTCTCAGAGGCCCCGCCGCTGGGGACGGCGACTCGCCCGTGCTGGCGCTCAAGAGGCGCCACTGCATCCGGAAGCGCTCGCCGAAGAACAAGAGCGCCGCCTGCAGCAAGGGCCATCCGCCGCAGGCACCGCCGGCGGCGGGGATGAGGCAGAAGCAGCCTGCCGCTGAACCATGCGTGCTGGAGCTGGAGGAGCTGGGAGCGGACTACTTGGAGGAGCTGCTCGCGTTATGCGATCAATGAGCAACTGAGTTCAAAGAAAGTTTGATCTCACGAGCAACATGGGTGCCGAGCCCAGCAAAGCGGCCCGACCTCGCCATCGGCCTCTGATGTTGCTTCCTCAAAGGCTATATTTCTCATTGATATTCTTTCTCAACCCTGCCACCACCCCCCGGCGGCCGACTAGTCTCCCTCTGCAGTTTTTGCTAACTTTACTGAACCAAAGTTGAGTCGTGCTTGAGAACTGTCTTACGGAAGATCGGAGGATTCAACTTTTCTCTTCTTCATAGGGCAGGGACTGACTCATAGCAGCTGAGATCAGCGAGTCACGTGCTTTTATGGTGTTGTACGTATTATTTTATGTAACAGCCCAATTTATGAATATTTTCAAACTTGCATGAAATTTATGAGAATTCAAATTTTTGTTGCATTTTGAAAATTTCCAAAAAACTTGGCTTGCATTTCAACATGTAAATCAAAGTCCTTGCCCCAAGCAGGAATTATAAAAATTTACAAGTTAAATAATGTGATAAATCTGCTCAGAATTTGAATTTCAAATCCAAATTCAATTCTGAAATCAAATCCAAAAGTTTACTCTTTTTCATTTTGTCTCTCCCCTCGGGCCAAGTCTTCCCCGCCGACCCAGCCTTCCTCTCTCCCTCAGCCTATTCTCGTGCACCCCCGGCTCAGTTGTAAGATCGAGTAGGCCGACTAGAGGGGGGGGGGGGAATAGGTGTTTTAAAACTTTTATACGCTAAAACTGATTTCTAATGCGGAAGTTAATACAAATATGGTTTTACACAATTAAGACCTAAATCCACTAGTATCAACTAAGTGCACCAACAAAACAAGTCTAATGATAATAATCAATCAAGCATGGACTTGTAAGCAATTCAATTTAAGCATTGTAGATAACACATAGCATGGCAAGCATTCATACACAATAAATAAGCAACTTAATTATATGAATGTAAATTGCAATATGATAGAGCTCAAGAATTGCAAACCACAAGATGACACAGCGATGTTTTACCGTGGTGCTTGGAGACTTGCCGGTCTCCCCTAATCCACGTTGAGGGAAACCCAAACCAATTGGGCCGGCTCCACGAATTGAGCCTTCCTCCGAGGTATCAACCACCTTGCTTCACTAGGGTTGCTCTTACTCCACTCCGGAGATGGCGAGCACCAAGCCACTCACAAACGCCCGGGTCTTCTCATAAGCTTCACTTGAAAAGATCACCGACGCCTCCACGCCGTCTAGGTGTCGGCAAACACCAAAGGTAACAAGTCTCCAACTTTCACTTGAACCAATCAAGTGTCAAAGCTCTCGTGGATACTAAGTCCACCACCTAATGCAACACATGCAATAGGATTTGCCTCTCAAACCTCACTAAGTGCAACATATGCACAAATGGGAGTAGACGGCTTGCTCTTAGCTCAAAGAAACTTAATGGGGCACCAGCAACTCCTCCTCACACAGCCAAGGTGGGTATTTATAGCCCACTCACAAAAACTAGCCGTTGGGAGAAGATTCGAGAGAATCTGGACGAAACCGGTCTGACCGCCAACAAATGGCCGGTCGGACCGCCCAAGTGCCAACGGCTATAAAACTAGCTGTTGGACTCACAATCGGTCTGACCGCCAACCAATGGCCGGTCAGACCGCTCAGATGATCGATCGCAGAGAGGTCGGTCGATCGCTTCGATCGAGCAACCGATCAAACCAGAAAACATCTCTTCCGGAAAACACGTACCGCCATACAAATTTTGGTACTACCGCACTCGGTAGTACCGTTTCAAGCGCCCGGTACTACCGCACTCCGGTATACCTTTTCTAAGGGCCGGTACTACCGCAGGTCGGTCAGACCGCCCGTAACACGTCGGTCAGACCGCTCGGTCGATAACCAAGAAAGTCGCTCTCTGCAAAAAGCTGACCGCGACGTTTAACCGCGAGGCCGGTCAGACCGCTCACATGCTGCCGGTCAGACCGCAAACACCGGTCGATCACGACAAGCGGTCGGACGATATGATCACCAAGGCGAGAACGGACTTTGCACATTTGCTTCAACTCAATTTGCAAAACATATTTGCCAATTGATGCAACATGTACACAAAGAGATGAAAGCTAGATTCACAACAAGTTGCAAAACGCATTTGCCAACTTTTAGAATCAACGCTACAAGGAATAAGGTACATGGACTTAAACCGTTTGCAAAATACATTCGCAAACAAAAGTCACATGCTACAAGGAATAACCATGAGCCTCAACTACTTGCAAAACACATTCGCAAATATAGGCAACATGTTAAGTTGAGCTAGAGCAAACACAATGAGCTTATCAACACATGACTAACTCAAGTTACTGATTAAGACCTCTCTTAATAATACGGCAACCTATTTTAGCAATCCGGTCTCCAACCAAACACCGAGACCGGTAAAAGACTAGGAACAAATCCTTAGCCCTAGCTAGTCATACCTTTTCCTTGCGCAACCACTTGAAGCTTGACGACGCACATCCTTGCTTCAAGTCCGGGTTATTGACTCAATGTCCATCAACATATGATGACATCTTTCATTTCAAGTCTTGACATGCATCAACTCATGATGCACTCTTCACTTGACCTCTATCAACACATGATGGATTCTTCTTGACTCGATGATCAACTCATGATTATCTTCTCTTCTTGAACTTGATATGCATCAACTCATGATGCATCCTTTACTCCAAGCTCTTCACTTCGGGATCTCGACTCGAACATCATCAACACATGATGATTTCCATTTCCCCGATCCTTGACTTGATGACAATCAACATATGATGTCATCCAAAATCTTCAACCTCATGGAACATAACCTATTTCACCAACTTATAGAAAACGTTAGTTCCACAATATAATTATCATAAATTACCACATCAAACCAAGCCGTCCATATCTTAATCTGTGTCTCAGATCTCCTTGAGCGTTAAGACCTCTGAACCTCACTTAAAAATCAGGGCCCTTCGTTTCAAATCCAACCATCAAGACCTCCCCAATTTGGTCTCAGCACTTAACCCAAATGTTATGTTCTTTGACCAGTCCACTTGAGCTCTTTCATTGACTGGTGGGACCTCCCCGAGCCTGGTCATCATCGTTTTCGCGAGCGTGCATGTGTGCCAGAGCCATGGCAGTGGGGCTTGCAGTGCATGGTCACTTCTTTGTCCTTGTTAATGGCTATTTACTGCCAAACATTAAATGCTAGTCAGAGCTTTTCCCTAAAGTCCTAGTCTCCAACAGCTCCTGTCACTCAAGCTGGCCCATGGGAGTGCCCTAGCTCGATGCACCCATGGGCTTGGTATTGCTCCACACCTTTGCCCTCCGGCTATAAAACGCTCTTGAGCTCCTCCTTAGCTTCTTTTAGACACCACCTTGCAACCTAGCTCCCTCTCTGTGTTCTTGTGCTCAAAACACCAGAGGACCTCTTAGCCGCCATTGCCGGACCTTGGAGCTCCTCGGGGACATCAGGGCTCTAGTGGTTCAATTACAACTCTTGGCGTGTCAACTTGCTCCTCTGATCACCTTGAGCATTTCCCCTAATTTGATTTGTTTGACCTTCACAGAGATTGTCAAATTGGGGTTTGATCATATTCAGCTGAAGTCAACTCCTTTCTTCTTCAACTCCAGCAAACTACTTGGTCACCGGAGCTTCTCCATCAATTTCTTGGTCACCTCGATCGACAACTATCTTTTGAAAGAAGATGAGAGGAAAATCAACTTCTTAAATCCAGTTCAGAATAAGGTGAGATGAGCAAACTAAGATAGATAAGAAGTAAAATCTGAGAACTTACTTAAGATTTTCAGGAAAGCACTTGATATTTGGAAAGTAAGTTTTCAAAATATACTAGGGACGACCAAGCTAGGGGTTTCTACGGTCAGTATGGCTCTGATACCAAACTCTGTGAGACCCCGGTTTATTAAGCTTGTAATACTTAACCTTCCACTAGTTCTAGTATCACAAACAGAATAACTCGTGTCTCGATGAACATGTGCTTCCTAGAACATGCAGCACACATACATCATTCCAAAGCATGCATCAATTCCATACAACATAATATGACAAGTCTACCAAAAGACATACATAATATAAGTTATTACAGAACAGCCGACCGGCCAAATGACATAAGTATCAAATAACAGCGGAAGCAAAAGTTGCCATAAGATGGCTTAAACCAAAAGACGACCGGTTAGCCACATAACACCATAGGGCAACTGACCGGGCCGCCAAGCTAATCGCCCCAAACACTGCCACAGCACAACTCACAAAAGTGAGGCCCATCGGGCTCACCTTCTTCCTCTGCACAATACAAGCAATGCAGGTGAGTACAATAATGTACTCGCAAGACTTACGAGTAACAAGCCTATACATAGCTACATGAAAGCTGTATTAAAGGAAGATTGGTTATATGGTTATTTGGACGCACAAAGCCAGTTTCATTTGCAATAAGGTAATAGATTGAAAGCAATTTAACAATTCAGTTTTACGCATTGAAATAACAGCGAGTAACAATATTTAAAAGTAACCACCTAGAAGTGACTAACCCAATAGTCACCACACATAGCATAAATCCCTGATTCATACCACCCATCAAGTTTTAATTAAAAAGGTTGTAGTCTAACTCTTGAAAAGCTTATCCAAGCGTGTCCATAACCTAGGACGAGGCTATTCGAATAGTTTGTAATCCCTGTAGGGGTGTACCAATATACCCACACTTCAGACCGTCTTTTTGCCAAGCTATTAAGCACACTTTTTTTGGTATGCCGGCGTGGCTAAGTCCTACGAACCCTTTCCAATGGAATATGCTAATCAAGAGACGCACGTATGGGGGTTAATCCTTAGTGATCTGCCGACGAAATATGGATCACAAGGACCCATACGTGGAGCAGACACACCGCCTCGGTGGTGCTCCTCTCCCACAAACATGTCCATGTTGCATATAATCAAATATGCAACCCACCACGCGACTCATTAATTAACACACCCCAAAGTACTCAGCTAAGAGAGGTCCCATATCCCTCTAGTGTGGTTAGCACGCAGAATGCTCGGATAATGTGTACTCACAAGTAGTTCGGTCCTTAATTGACCGGGCACCATTCCAATCACACCCAAAGATCACACCATCTTACCATTGTGCTCAAGTCTAAATTTTTTTCATTTTCAGTTTTAGTTTTGCAATTTAGACATAGCACAAGGCTGAAATATACAGATTATAACAGTTTGTGTGATCAAGGTTATCGACAAGTCGATAACCGCCCATTTCTACCGATAGCTAAGCATGACTAAGCATAATGACACGTAACTACTAAGTGACAAGGGTTCATCCAGTGAACCCAAAATCACAGCAAGTAATCCTAGGCTCAGTAGTAGAGGAATAAACATTTCCTACTGATAATGCAGCTATTGGGCCAACTATCGACAATAGTTTGAAACAACATAGCAATGCATACATAGAATTTGCAAACAACATATTAGAATTTAAAAATAGTAGGAACAATATGATCAAATGATGCTACATCTGCTTGCCTGGCTGGAGTGCAGGATCTGATGGCTGTGGCTCAGAATCAATAATAATATTGTCTTCGGAACCTAACGCGAAAAGGCGTTAAACCAATAAGAACGAAGAACACCAAATAAACTCCAACAGCAAAAGACACTCAAATCCAATGAAATTTACACAACAGCTAGGGATGATTTTAGACAATGATAGGAACAAGAATCATGCAATTAGGACTTAGCATGCAAAAGATATAGACAAAATACTCTTTCTCAGCCTATTAATTCACTGATTTAAATACTGGTACTGTTCATGGTGAAATTTTCTAGAATGATCTAAGGTCTGAAATTTTTATAGCAGGTAGATCATGGCATCCTAATAACAGCAAAGTTGAGTTTACTAAATTTGGAGTTATACATATTTACTTATGATTTTTCTAAGCTGTAAATCTAATGCAAGTCATTTTACAGAATTTTAAACATGCCCAAAACTTATTCCATATGAAAGTATGCTAACAGATGAGCTTATCAAAATTGATTTTGCACAATTTGGGATTATACAAAAAAAAGATATGTATTTTTCAAGTTTTAAACCTATTTCAAGAATATTCAATATTGGCAGAAATCAAATTATTTTAGTTTCATTACTTTCTGCTACAGGAACATACCTAGTTGCATTTTTATATTAAACTTTAGTGACAACAGAATTTATTACAGTTGGAATTACCTAAAAAGTAGTTAATACGAATTAGTTATGAGTTTTTAAAGTTTAAATGCAATTTTTAGTTGACAAAAAAATGCTTACCGAAAAAGATTCGAACTTAACAGAAAATAAGCGACGTGGACGCTTGACAACCATCGATCTAAAATCCTACTGCTTACGCGCGCCGGGAACAGCGCACGCGCGCGACTCTCGAAAGGATCTCACCGTTGGATCAAGATCCAACGGCTCACGCGGAGGAATGCATTCGGACGGTGCAGTTGCTTGGGCCAATCACAGCCGTAGATCTGCAGATGGACGGCCCAGAGCGCACCTTCATTCGGATGGTCCGAATGCACACGGGATCTCAGCCGTTGATCACAAGATCGACGGTCAAGAATGATAGAGGCAACCAGAGGGTCCGAATGCACTCTAGATCTGGGCCGTTGATCACGGGATCGACGGTCCACAATCAACAAAGTGCTACGCACGGGACTTAAGTGCGCGGGAGGATTTTAACGAGAGGGCCCACATGTCAGTGAGACAGAGGGACAATTAAGACAGCGATTAATTACCAGCAACCAATGATTAGTGATCGACTAGCAATTAATGTGTCCTAATGACTGGCACAGATGTGATTTAAGGGATTGGAGGGCCCACATGTCAGTGACCCAAAAGGTTAATTTCCGACAGCGATTAACCTCCGACACATTAATTAACCAATAATTAGTCATTAATGATGCCTGACACGCATGGGGTTATGCCAGTGGATGATTTAAGGGTGTTGGGCCCACTGTCAGTGGCTCAACGACATAGTTTAAGACACAATTAATGAACTAATGATTAGCAATCACAGGGCAATTAATGTGTCTTAAACAAATGACTAAACGGAAGTTCCCTCGGCAAAATCCCGGCGGGTTCAACGGCTTATCGCCGCGACACCGGCATGGCGGCGCCAACTAAGAACTAAAATGGAATCGCAATAGCACTACGAACCTAATGGTGGCAACCTCGCCGGCGTGAGAGACCGTAACGCCGCCAGCCGTAAAAACGAAAATGGAGTTCTACTGCTAAGCACGAAACAGACAACAAGCTCCATTGCGGTCCAAAGAAGCGGTGCCAGAGCCTCTAAGGACTAATAAGAAGCTACCTTAATGAAGAGAAGCTTCACAGACGGCCGAGAAGCTTTTCCACAGTGGAGACTCATGGGACTTGGAGCAAAAAGGGTTGAAAATGGTACCCTGAGCCAAGTGAGTGATACCAAAGCATCAATATAGCTTCATTATGGTCCACAGAAGCTACATGAGCAAGAAATTTGAAAATGGAGCACTCACCTGAGCTGAGGAAGAAGATGACCAATTTCACTGAATTTGAACAAACCCCAAATTGGACAATTACTGAGAATCAAATCCAACATTAAGTGAGGGGAAATGTTCAAGATAGTAAGGAGGTAAGAATAGGGTAAAGAAATGTGAAGGAGAACCATTGGAACACCAAATTCACCACTAGAGCTCCACGGGTCAACAATGGCGGATTGGGGGTTTTGAGGAGTTAAGCTCCAAAACTGTAAATGGAGCCTGATGGTGGCCTAAAGAAATACCAGGAGGTATTGAGAGTGCTTATAAGTCCTTGGAAGCATTAGGGTTTGGACCAAGAGCCTTTCGGGTGGCATTGCACAAAGCACAAGGCATGGCCGAAAGCAAAAAGGAAGTAGGTGGTGCACTAGGGTATGGCACGGCTGAGCGTGTCTCCCACGACCCTTAATGTCGACTAGGGCGGCCGTAGGGAGCATGAAATGACACCCCCATGCCCTACACTGTGCACGCACGGCCGGAGGTTGAAGATGACCAGAGGAAAAAGTTCGGGCGATCTTGAACCCTACGATTTTAATCGGGCGGCTGATAACGCGCCACGATTCTGAGGTTTGAAAATAGAGGAATAGATCGGGAGCCCTTCGATTAGAAACGCACGGCTTAGATTCAAACAAACAACCGGAAGGTCTGAATGTTTCAGTGAATCTGGGCGGTTGGATGGGGATCCAACGGTTCAAATTGAATAACGCATCCGGAGGGTCCGAACGCTTTCACGAAGCTGGGTCGTGCGATAAGGATCCAACGGTGGAGATTGGGCGCGCGATTTTAAAGAGGGCTCGTTGTAGTTAGTTGACTGGACCGAGACACATGGCTCGAGCCCGAGTCTGTGTGGGGTCCTCGGGGTTATCTCCTTAAGACCGAGACTAATCAAGGTCTTAGGGACATAACTCGGGATCTCCGGTAAATGGATTCCAACTTAACTCAGTCTCAGTGAGAGCCTCAACTCAATCTAGAGCCCCGACGATCATGCGCGCTGCTCCTCTGCGAACACTACATGATTGCCGGTTCTCCAATAAGTCAAGCACGACACTTATCAACTTAAATGGGAATCCAAGAACAGCGAGTATGACCTATATTGGCTCCCAAGATCAGTGACCAATATAATCATACCCTCATTACAACGTTAGTCACATCCATACAACCATCATACATAAATATTACAAAAGTTACAACACAGTTCTAAGAGTACAATTACATAAGGGCCGACCGGCCAAATTTAACAAGTTTATAGCAGAAGCGAGTAAATAAACCAAAAAGACCAACATGGTATGCCCACAACCCATCGGCAACCGATCGGGAGTTAGAAGATAGCATACTACTCGTCGGTGTCACCTAAATCGACACCGCAAACTCATCAACCTCGATGATCGTCCTCACCGTAAAAGCAAGCAAACATCCGCCGAGTACAAAGAGTACTCGCAAGTCTTACACAAATAAAAATAGTTATGCATAAGGTCATTCAAAGGAAGGCTCATATTGGCTTAGTTTTGCGAAGGAGACGCAACAATGTACAACCTACACATACTAGTTTTCCAAGTGCTATTTCAAAATCAGATTTGAAGTAGAAGTAAAACATGTGAATAAGTAATGAACTAAGTAACAAATAAAACATACAAGTAACAAAGTGGCTGCCCACTTTGATACAACCACAAGCATGAACATCCCATTCATGCTAATTACCAAGTTATAACCACAATTTTAATTTCAAGTCTAACAATAGTAACTCCTGAACTCAAGCGGTTGTTCATAACCGTGGACACGGCTATTCGAATAGATTGTACCCTGCAGGGTGTACTACTTACCCACACGACTCGACTAGCCCGTAAGCCTCGGATAATGGCACACTTCCTTTGGTATCTTTGGCGGGAGAATCGAGATACTGATTGTTTTCAAGAAGAAAACCCTATTGCGCTAAGTCCCCATGTGAGATGTTTTGGTCTTAGTACAAGTAGCATATAGCACTTGCTAAGGGGCTCACATGTTATATTGGAAATACCGATGTAATGAAAAGGTAATTGGTGCTCCCTTGCACACTATAGAACATTGACATCGATTCCTAAGGACAAATGATCAAACACAAATGCCCCTACACCACCATGAGACTTAACACAATAGAACCTTCCCCTACTTAACCGTGACAAGCACCCATATACTGCGTATGGTAGCACGAAAGTAGTTGAATCAACGACGTTACCAAAGTTCGGTCCTTAATTGTCCAGACAAGTCCAACCACATACCCAAATCTCGTGCATAAAGCACCATCACTAACCAACACTTGTCCAGACCAAAAGCTCATTTAAAATGACAAAATTTAACTTGTAAAACAGGTACGAAGATCTGAAACAAAAGTATATAATGAGGGTTGTGTTTATCCCATAATTGTCGGGTTATTCGCGACAATCAACTACCGGTTCTAGACTTGCATGGCTAAGCAAACTCGAACAATATAACTTCACACCTCCTATCATATCATTTCAGCAATGGAATAATTCATGGATAGCCACAATGACAACATAATAGGATGTGTCTAACTATTCATCACAAAAATAGCGACATTATCAAAATAGCATGCAAGCAATTATCATTGCATCTATCCTAACAAAATTGGGATCAAATATGATGCAAAAAGAAAATTCAAATGATGCTTGCCTTGCAGGTAGCTAAGTTGTTCACTCTCAGTTGCGTAGGAGTCGATATCAATATGCTCGGGATCTATATAATTATAACATCAAATAAATACCGAGAAAACAACTCAAAAATCAAAATGCTCAAAAATGCATGATTTTTCTACAGTAGTTAGGTCATGATTTTAAATGATTTCTAATGAAAGAATTATTTCATTTTGATCTAGTATATGAAAGTTATAATGGTTTGAATTTCAGATTTTAATAAGGCGTCATTATGTAATTTAATTATGAAGCGATTTTTTTTTAGAACAGTGGTGGGGTAAAGGATTACATAGGTAAATAGGTAATATTAATACAAGTTCAGAATAGTTGAGTTTGTCCCATTTGGAGTTCTTATGATTTAGTTATTGATTTTCAAAGTTATCAGCCTTTTATAGTATAAAAATAATGGAGTTAAGGAGTATATTCTCCCAAAATAGTTTCTATGACAGAGGTAACGTGGAGACCATTTTTAGAATTAAGTTCACTGAAAATGAAAATTATCAAAAGTGGTCTTACTGTTTTTGGAGCTTCCAATAATTATTTATGCATTTTTGAAGTTATCAGTCATTTTTCTATTGTACAAATAATGGTTTTAATGGATTAATCTCCAATTAATACTCTCTGCTACAGAGACAAGTTTGAAACTAATTTTAATATAAAGTTTGTTAAAAGTGAAAGTTTCTAGAAGTGGTTTCATGTGATTTGGAGTTATTAAGAAATAGTTATGCCTTTTAGAAATTAATACCAATTTTCAGTATGCAAGTAATTGATTTCTGTATTTTATAACCCATTTGCTACTTTTCTCACCGAGGCTCAGCTAGCCACGGTCACTGACCAGCGGGCCCGCTCGTCAGCGGCCCATAGCGAGGCACGCGCACGTGTGCATCCTAGAGCTACGATTGCGAGCCGTTGGATCAAGATCCAACGGTCCACACTCGAGGTGCATTAGGATGGTCCGAATGTCTCACAAATCCACACCGTTCCTTTCGCATCTGACGGTCCAGATCGACTCCTAGTTGATTTAGCTTCTTAGCACGTGTTTAAAGACTTGGGTCCACACGTCAGTGGGCTTAACCATTCACTTACGACATCAATTAAATGCTAATGATTACAGTTAACGCTAATGACGTGCGGCGAGAATTCGCCGGCGTACGACAACGGGATTTCGTCCCCGCGCGTTTCACCGACGGCTTGCCGGCGATTCCGGCCACGGCGGCGTGAACCAAGGGTATGCTTAGGTGCACAATAGTGCTGCGCTCCCAATGGAAGTGATCTCGACGGCTAAGCCGGCCAGTACCGGCGGCTAGCCGGAGTTGAGCGGCGGCGATAATACGGCAAACGTGTGCAAGACACAAGAGAGCTCCGCAGCGCAAACCAGCGGGTGCCTGAGGTACTAAGGGCTACTGAGGGTCTACCTGAGTGCTGGGGCGAGGTCGAGAAGGTCGGAGAGGGCTGGAGCAAGGTCGGCGCCGGAGAAGAAAATGGTGAAGGCACGGTTCCACGAGGAGGAGATCCTCTGAGCAAAACCAAGTAATAAGAATGATCAAGAAGGCTCACAGATCATCTGTGGAAGCTATAGCAGCAAGAAATCGAAGAAAAGGCTTACCAAAATGAAGTGGGAGACGAAAGGTTGCTCCACGACCGAAAATGGAACAATCTTCGAATACACGTACACCTGTCGTGCATTGCCAAAATAAAGTTAGGGGAAAAGATCAGAAATCCAAGGCATGCAATATGACGCGCTTGGTTGGGGATAATACCTTCTAAGGGCAAGGGTTGACCCAGAGAGGCCCTCAGTGCGCGCTCTAGAGCTCCAGGGAGCACAATCACGGTCGAAGAGCTACAAGCAAAGATAGGAACTGAGATGAGCAAAAATGGAAACAACATGGAAGGTGGAAGAGGGAGGAACCATGCAGAGGAAGCTCACCGGAGTAGAGACCGAGAACGAGCCTCCTTCCTCACCAGAAAGAGGAGAAGTGAGCAGCATTTAGGGTTCGGAGGTGTCTTAAGCACGGGAAAGTGACGGAGTGGAGGCGGCCTGAAACGGAGGAGCTCTAGGAGTGGTTGCATGCGGCGGCAACACACGGCACTAATGGAGCTGCAACGGGCGGGAGCAGAGCGGCGCGGCCGCGTGGCGCTGGTGTTCTGAGCAGACGCGGCGGGAGGAAGACGAAGCTGACAGCTCGGGCCCACCGGTCAGCGGCTCTCCGTTCGCGCGTAGGAGGGAGGATGTGGTCCAATAGCGGCCGGTAGATCTCGATCGGAAGGTTGAGTTTTAAAGAGGTTAAGTGGCGCGGGGGCGAAGGGGTACGCAATCTCAGCCGCTGAGTTCCCATCCAACGGCTCAAGTGAGGTGCGTTTAGTTGATTGGGTTCGACCGCGCGGCTTCGGGCTCGGTCGGAGGAACAGTAGTTGGAGTTTAGGTTCTTCAAGTTTGACTGAGATTTAAAAACTGTCTAGTAACTTTGACCGGGGTTTATAATTAGAAATAAATTCCCAAAAATCATGAAATAATTTGTGGGGGTTCCTGGGAACATATAGTTCCCATAAAAATTATAAAACCCTACTATTCATAAGATAGTTTGTGATATTAAAATTCAAACATGTTGTATGTCTACAAACGTTGTTTGAATTTTAATTAGCTTCAAACTGTTCCCAAAAATTTTGGAAAAATTATATTAATTCATGATAATTAATGTAGTATATAAATAAATTATTTTCAGATGATGATCACAAATTTTTATCACTGATTCGAATCGAAATTTGAATTTTGATGTGTATGTTCACCCCAAATTAGATTTTCCAAGTACAATATATTATGGAAATGTTTTGAATATGATAGTGCATGTTAGTGAAATACACATTAATCCAATTTAATTAGTTGGGGCTGTGACAAACCTCCCCCCCCTTACAAAAGATCTCGACCCGAGATCTGGGGGGAGAAGAATTAGAAGGTTTTCATTAGGAGTTATAATTTATGTTGTCTTGATTTCCTTCAAAAGTAGTGTTGACACGTGATAATTATGCTATAAGAATAAATTTTTATATTGATATGTTTTACCTTTCCTTTCTTGATACGAAGGCACTTCATGTAGAGAAGAGGTCTGGATATGCCGCTCGCATTCGGTCTTCACGTTCCCAATTTGCTTCATCTTCCGTGTGGTTGCTCCATTGAACCTTGACGAACTTGATGTTACGATTCCTCGTCTTGCACTCGGTTTCCTCAAGGATACGAATCGGGCTCTCTCGATAAGATAGATCGGGTTGCAAGTCGAGTTCGTCCAACTCGGTTGCTTCCGTTGGGACTCGAAGACATTTCTTGAGTTGGGAGACATGGAAAACGTTATGCACGTCTGACAGTGATGGTGGCAACTCCAACTGGTAGGCCACCGATCCCAACTTGGCTAGAATACGGAAAGGTCCAATATAGCGAGGTGCTAATTTACCTTTGATTTGGAAGCGATGAACTCCTTTCATAGGAGAGACCTTAAGATAGACATGATCGTCCACTTCGAAACTCAACTCGCGACGACGACGGTCGGCATACGACTTCTGACGTGATTGAGCCGTCCTAAGTCGTTCGCGAATGACACGAACTTGTTCTTTAGCATCTTCCACCAAGGTTGGGCCATAGAATGGCCTCTCCCCGGCTTCGGACCAGTTCAAGGGTGTTCTACAAGCTCTCCCATACAATGCTTCGAATGGTGACATCTAAATACTGGATTGGAAACTGTTGTTGTAGGAGAACTCCGCAAATGACAAACACTTCTCCCAGTTTTTGCTATAGGACAGCACACAAGCTCGGAGAAGGTCTTCTAAAACTTGGTTTACCCTCTCAGTTTGTCCATCAGTTTGTGGGTGATAAGCTGAGCTGAAAGATAGGTCGGTCCCCATTGCTTGATGCAAGCACTTCCAGAAATGAGAGGTGAACTGAGGACCTCTATCTGAAACAATCACCTTGGGTACACCATGGAGACAAACAATTCTGGAGATGTACAACTCTGCTAGCTTGGCACCCGTGTAAGTGGTTTTGACAGGAATAAAGTGAGCAACTTTCGTTAGACGGTCGACAATCACCCATATGGAATCGGACCCAGCTTGAGTCCTTGGAAGGCCGGTGATAAAATCCATGCCAACTTCTTCCCATTTCCACTTGGGAATGGGCAAGGGATCTAGAGTATCTGCCGGCTTCAAATGCTCAGCTTTGACTCTTTGGCATACATCACACTCGGCAACATATTGAGCGATCTGTCGCTTCATTTGGCTCCACCAGAGCCTCTTCTTCAAGTCTTGGTACATCTTGGTACTACCTGGGTGAATAGAGAATTTGGAGTCATGAGCCTCTTTGAGAATTTTCCCTCTCAAAGTATGATCAAAAGGCACCACCAACCGGTTCCCGAACCACAGGGTGCCTTGTGAATCTTCTCTAAAACCTTTGGCTTTGTGTTTCTTCATTGCCTCTCGGATTTGAGCCACTTCAGCGTCAGTTTGCTGGGCTTCTCTAATCTGGTCCTCAAGTGTACAACTCACATTTAGGGCAGCGAGCGAACCTTCTTCAATTATTTCCAGTTGCAATTGTTGCATGGCAGCACACAAGCCTGCCGAAGAAGGGATTACAGATAAACAGTTGCATTGAGATTTTTGCTCAATGCATCGGCCACCACATTGGCTTTTCCTGGATGATAATGAAGTCCCATGTCATAGTCTTTGATTAACTCAAGCCATCTTCTTTGCCTCAAGTTCAGATCAGCTTGGGTGAAAATGTATTTGAGACTCTTGTGGTTGGTGTAGATCTCGCAACGACACCGATGAGGTAATGTCGCCAAATCTTTAGAGCATGAACAATCTGCTGCAAGCTCTAAGTCATGAGTGGGATAGTTAGCCTCATGAGGTCTCAACTGCCTTGACGCATAAGCCACTACTCGGCCCTCTTGCATAAGCACACAACCGAGCCCATGGCGAGATGCATCACAAGAAATATCAAAGCTCTTGTGAACATCCGGAAGGATGAGCACCGAGCCGTGGTCAAGCATTCTTTGAGAATCAAAGCTTTGTTCACAATCAGTGACCATTCGAACTTCTTTTCCTTCTTCGTGGTTGAGTCATAGGCCTAGAAATCTTGGAGAAGTTCTTGATGAACTCGCGGTAGTAGCCCGCAAGCCCAAGAAAAGCTGCGTATGTCGGTGACGCTCTTTGGTTGTTTCGATTCAGCACATCCTGCACCTTACTTGGATCATGGCGACACCACCCTTGGAGAGTACATGACCCAAGAAACTCACTTCACGTAGCCAAAATTCACATTTGCTGAATTTTGCATAAAGTTGATGTTGATGAAGCTTCTCAACACAAGTCTCGGATGTTTCGTGTTCTTCGTCGGACTTGGAGTAAATAAGGATGTCATCAATAAATACAACGCATTTAACTGGTCCAAATACTCCATGAAAACCGAGTTCATGAGGTTCATGAAATAAGCAGTGCATTAGTCAATCCAAAAGACATAACAGTTGTACTCGTATAGACCATACCGAGTAGAGAAAGTTGTCTTCGGAATGTCCTCTGTCCTGACCTTGATTTGATGGTAACCCAACCTCAAGTCAATCTTGGAGAACACTTGGGCTCCACTAAGTTGGTCGAACAGGTCATCAATCCATGAAGCGGATACTTGTTCTTAATAAATGACTTCATTCAACGGACGGTAGTCAACACACATCCGCAAGCTCTTGTCTTTCTTCTTAACAAAGATGGCCGGGCATCCCCAAGGTGAGGAGCTTGGCCGGATGAAACCCTTATCTTGAAGTTCTTGGAGTTGTGCTTTCAATTCTACCAACTCATTAGGAGGCATCCGATACGGCCGCTTTGAGATCGGCGCAGTACCGGGTGCAAGCTCAATGACGAATTCCACTTCACGGTCTGGAGGCATGCCTGGGAGTTCTTCAGGGAATACATCTGGATATTCACACACCACTGGCACTTTCTCAATTTCAAGAGAGGTACTAGCTTCCAAAGCATAGAGATGAGAACTGCCAACTGAAGGTGCAAAAATGACCTGACTGCCATCTTCGCTAGTGACTGAAATGGAACGTTGAGCACAATCGATCTTTCCCTGATTTTTGGACAGCCAATCCATCCCTAATATCACATCAATACCCACTGAATTTATCACAATTAAATTTGCCAAGAAGTTGATATTTTGAATTTCCACTTTTACGCCCCGGCAGACTTGATCGGTTTGGAAAACCGATCCTGGTGATTGAATTTGATAAGGTGGCTGAAGTTTGACTATTTCAAATTGATTAAGTGCAGCATATTGTTCTTTGATGAATGAATGAGATGCTCCTGAATCAAATAAAACTGATGCGGGACAAGAATTAACGAGAAGTGTACCCAAAACGACGTCCGGAGCGTCGCTAGCCTCCACGGCGGTGACGTGGTTCACTCGGCCACGTGCTGGAATCTGAGGAGGGGTAGATGCTGCCCTCAGAGGTGGTGAAGGTCTCGCCACAGCTGGTGGAGTAGGAGCTCGATAAGTCTGGGGCATTCCCCGCTGCTTGGCGAGGCAGTGGTGTGCATAGTTGCCCTGGCGACCACAATGGAAACAGGTGACATTGGGCTTGTATGCCCCACTGTTCTGGGAGTTCTTACCCCCATTGTTCCGCTGCGCCACTGGTGGAGAGGGTCGTGGAGGTACCACAGGAGGCCTTGGTGGTGCTGGGGCCTGAGAGCGAGGTGCCTGGGGTGGCCCGGTGCGCTGCCGAGGGAAACTGCTACTAGCTGAAAACTGGGCCACCCTCCTCCTCTTCCTGGACTCCTCCACTGCCACACTCTTATGCTCCACAACTATGGCCTTGTTCACTAAATGCTGGAAGTTGCGGAAGTCATGTGCGCTAGAGCCAATCGCATCTCCTCTGCTGCCGCCCATGAAACGGCGGCGCGACGGCGTCGATGGATACATCATCTGGGGCATAGCGGGGCAAGGAGTTGAACTCCTGGAGGTACTCAGAGACGGTCTTCTTTCCTTGCTTCAAGGCAAGGAACTGCTGTTGCTTGATCAACATAACCCCCTCAGGAATGTGATCCTCCCTGAAGGCTGCACAGAACTCGCCCCATGATGGAACTCCTCCATCCGGCTGCATGGCGGTATAGTTGTCCCACCACGCACTAGCGGCGCCCTCAAGCTGGTAACTGGCGAAGAGCACCCTCTCAATGCCGGTGCACTGAGCAATCGCCAGCTTCTTCTCAATGTCTCTCAGCCAGTCCTCAGCCTCCATCGGGCTCTCGGTGCGCGAAAAAGTGGAGGATTGGTTCGCCGGAAATCGCCGAGACCTCCCGCCGCCTCTCTGCCCTCCCCTCCCCGCCGAGAGCGGGAGAGGTGTTGCGAGCTATCGCCTCCGTGATCCTAGTCCGATCCATCCTGCTTTCTCTCCGTGCAAGACTTCCGCCATAGTGGGTGGCGGAGGAAGCACTTCTCGGATGAACCGCCCTGGCGATGTCGCTGAGAGGGCTCACCCCTCTTCTCGGGCATAGAGGTCACCATGGAAGCGCATCGAATGCCCCGGGTGGAGATCCCCGTCACGCGAGCTCTCGCACGAGTGGTAGGACTCGACATCCTCAAGTAACAAAGCAAGTTAAAAAGAGGCTAAGGTTGCTAGAAACAGGGGTGAATTAAAAATCTGGACAGCAGGCACATAGCTCTTAATTAATCATGGATAATAGTACAAAATGCACAAAAACATAACACCGAATAGGCGTACCAAGGCGCTAATGCCAGTACAAGATCCATACATTCAAATTATAGTTTTCCCAGTGCAGTTACATCCATAAAGGCCCATAGGCGGAAAACAACTGATAGGATTTAAAAGTTCTTGCAAGAAAGGCAACAATAGTTCAAGTACCCCTAACCTATTACAAGGAATCAAAGATACATGCTCAATCGTGAGCTAACACCTACAACATCCTAAATGTTGTTCCGGTCAAAGTTCACCGGAAATTCGTCCAGAAGATGTGCCCCAGGGGATCCAGATCATCGTGGTCCCTAGATTAGGAAGACGCAAAGGTGATCCTATGGCATTAATATGACCCCTACCACGGAAGGCGACAATCTGCCGCGCAGAAAGATAAGGGGAGATCATATTAGTGCCATATAGCACACTGGGATGAATGAGCCTCATGTCATGCATGAGCCTTAAGTGCTCCTGAGCTTCAATGAGACGCCGTCGCGTCTCCCACAACTCATGCATGGAGCAGCGGTGCATCTGATCCATGATGTGCACCAGTCTTGCCAATTGTCGGACCTGAGGGTCTTCACCGAACTGAATCCTAGCAAACCTGCTCACTTCCCCTTCATGTGCTTGCATGGGGAAATGGTCATAAAGCGCCGGGACAGCTGCCGGATCATAGCGGAGGCGACTCATGGCCACCCTAGCCACTTCTTGCAGCGCCATGGCCTCCGAAGTGCCATAAGCCTGAAAACGATACGGGATACTTCCCGTAACACGTCTAGCAATAATATCTGCCATAGCCAAGTATTCCTCCATTCCCGGCCCTCGATCTCGACGGTAAAGGGAGTACGCCGGCTGGTAGGTGAAATTCGCCTTTCACATCACGTCCCTCAGTAACTCCGGGTATCCTCCCACATCCTCAGCTTGGGTCTCGCGAACAAGGTATTGGGGGTTCATCTAAAGGATGAGAAAAGGCAAGGTAAGTTAGTTTTTGCAAAACCAAAACTTGAATAAGGCAAGGAATGATACTAGGATGGGTAAGGAATAAAAGATACTCCTAACTTAACTTTTCAAAGTAATTTTGATAGTTTCGGAAAATAAATTGACCAAGGGTTTGCTAAACTTAACGCCCAGGCTATCACTAACCTACAGTCAGTATGGCTCTGATACCAACGCTGTGGGGTCCCCGGGGTTATCTCCTTAAGACCGAGACTAATCAAGGTCTTAGGGACATAACTCGGGATCTCCGGTAAATGGATTCCAACTTAACTCAGTCTCAGTGAGAGGCTCAACTCAATCTAGAGCCCCGACGATCATGCGCGCTGCTCCTCTACGAACACTACATGATTGCCGGTTCTCCAATAAGTCAAGCACGACACTTATCAACTTAAATGGGAATCCAAGAACAGCGAGTATGACCTATATTGGCTCCCAAGATCAGTGACCAATATAATCATACCCTCATTACAACGTTAGTCACATCCATACAACCATCATACATAAATAGTACAAAAGTTACAACACAGTTCTAAGAGTACAATTACATAAGGGCCGACCGGCCAAATTTAACAAGTTTATAGCGGAAGCGAGTAAATAAACCAAAAAGACCAACAGTGGTATGCCCACAACCCATCGACAACCGATTGGGAGTTAGAAGATAGCATACTACTCGTCGGTGTCACCTAAATCGACACCGGCAAACTCCTCAACCTTAGTATCGTCCTCACCTGTAAAAGCCAGCAAACATCTGGCTGAGTACCAAAGAGTACTCACAAGTCTTACACAAATAAAAATAGTTATGCATAAGGTCATTCAAAGGAAGGCTCATATTGGCTTAATTTTGCGAAGGAGACGCAACAATGTACAACCTACACATACTAGTTTTCCAAGTGCTATTTCAAAATCATATTTGAAGTAGAAGTAAAACATGTGAATAAGTAATGAACTAAGTAACAAATAAAACATACAAGTAACAAAGTGGCTGCCCACTTTGATACAACCACAAGCATGAACATCCCATTCATGCTAATTACCGAGTTATAACCACAATTTTAATTTCAAGTCTAACAATAGTAACTCCCGAACTCAAGCGGTTGTCCATAACCGTGGACACGGCTATTCGAATAGATTGTACCCTGCAGGGGTGTATTACTTTACCCACACGACTCGACTAGCCCGTAAGCCTCAGGATAATGGCACACTTCCTTTAGTATCTTTGGCGGGAGAATCGAGATCTGATCGTTTTCAGCAAGAAAACCCTATTGCGCTAAGTCCCCATGTGAGATGTTTCGGTCTTAGTACAAGTAGCATATAGCACTTGCTAAGGGCTCACATGTTATATTGGAAATACCGATGTAATGAAAAGGTAATTGGTGCTCCCTTGCACACTATAGAACATTGACATTGATTCCTAAGGACAAATGATCAAACACAAATGCCCCTACACCACCATGAGACTTAACACAATAGAACCTTCCCCTACTTAACCGCACAGCACCCATATCTGCGTATGGTAGCACGAAAGTACTTGAATCAACGACGTTACCAAAGTTCGGTCCTTAATTGTCCAAACAAGTCCAACCACATACCCAAATCTCGTGCATAAAGCACCATCACTAACCAACACTTGTCCAGACCAAAAGCTCATTTAAAATGACAAAATTTAACTTGTAAAACAGGTACGAAGATCTGAAACAAAAGTATATAATGAGGGTTGTGTTTATCCCATAATTGTTGGGTTATTCGCGACAATCAACTACCGGTTCTAGACTTGCATGGCTAAGCAAACTCGAACAATATAACTTCACACCTCCTATCATATCATTTCAGCAATGGAATAATTCATGGATAGCCACAATGACAACATAATAGGATGTGTCTAACTATTCATCACAAAAATAGCGACATTATCAAAATAGCATGCAAGCAATTATCATTGCATCTATCCTAACAAAATTGGCATCAAATATGATGCAAAAAGAAAATTCAAAGGATGCTTGCCTTGCAGGTAGCTAAGTTGTTCACTCTCAGTTGCGTAGGAGTCGATATCAATATGCTCGGGATCTATATAATTATAACATCAAATAAATACCGAGAAAACAACTCAAAAATCAAAATGCTCAAAAATGCATGATTTTTCTACAGTAGTTAGGTCATGATTTTAAATGATTTCTAGTGAAAGAATTATTTCATTTTGATTTAGTATATGAAAGTTATAATGGTTTGAATTTCAGATTTCAATAAGCGCCATTATGTAATTTAATTATGAAGTGAAATTTTTTTAGAATAGTGGTGGGGTAAAGGATTACATAGGTAAATAGGTAATATTAATACAAGTTCAGAATAGTTGAGTTTGTCCCATTTGGAGTTCTTATGATTTAGTTATTGATTTTCAAAGTTATCAGCCTTTTATAGTATAAAAATAATGGAGTTAAGGAGTATATTCTCCCAAAATAGTTTCTGTGACAGAGGTAACATGGAGACCATTTTTAGAATTAAGTTCACTGAAAATGAAAATTATCAAAAGTGGTCTTACTGTTTTTGGAGCTTCCAATAATTATTTATGCATTTTTGAAGTTATCAGTCATTTTTCTATTGTACAAATAATGGTTTTAATGGATTAATCTCCTATTAATACTCTCTGCTACAGAGACAAGTTTGAAACTAATTTTAATATAAAGTTTGTTAAAAGTGAAAGTTTCTAGAAGTGGTTTCATGTGATTTGGAGTTATTAAGAAATAGTTATGCCTTTTAGAAGTTAATACCAATTTTCAGTATGCAAGTAATTGATTTCTGTATTTTATAACCCATTTGCTACTTTTCTCACCGAGGCTCAGCTAGCCACGGTCACTGACCAGCGGGCCCGCTCGTCAGCGGCCCATAGCGAGGCGCGCGCACGTGTGCATCCTAGAGCTACGATTGCGAGCCGTTGGATCAAGATCCAACGGTCCACAGTCGAGGTGCATTAGGATGGTCCGAATGTCTCACAAATCCACACCGTTCCTTTCGCATCTGACGGTCCAGATCGACTCCTAGTTGATTTAGCTTCTTAGCACATGTTTAAAGACTTGGGTCCACACGTCGATGGGCTTAACCATTCACCGACATCAATTAAATGCTAATGATTACGATTAACACTAATGACGTGCTCTGATGGCCGGGCGCGTACAACGGATTTCGCCTCGCGTTTCACCGACGGCTTGCCGGCGATTCCGGCCACGGCGGCGTGAACCAAGGGTATGCTTAGGTGCACAATAGTGCTGCGCTCCCAATGGAAGTGATCTCGACGGCTAAGCCGGCCTGTACCGGCGGCTAGCCGGAGTTGAGCGGCGGCGATAATACGGCAAACGTGTGCAAGACACAAGAGAGCTCCGCAGCGCAAACCAGCGGGTGCCTGAGGTACTAAGGGCTACTAAGGGTCTACCTGAGTGCTGGGGCGAGGTCGAGAAGGTCGGAGAGGGCTGGAGCAAGGTCGGCGTCGGAGAAGAAAATGGTGAAGGCACGGTTCCACGAGGAGGAGATCCTCTGAGCAAAACCAAGTAAAAAGAATGATCAAAAAGGCTCACAGATCATCTGTGGAAGCTATAGCAGCAAGGAATCGAAGAAAAGGCTTACCAAAATGAAGTGGGAGAGGAAAGGTTGCTCCACGGCCGAAAATGGAACAATCTTCGAATACACGTACACCTGTCGTGCATTGCCAAAATAAAGTTAGGGGAAAAGATCAGAAATCCAAGGCATGCAATATGACGCGCTTGGTTGGGGATAATACCTTCTGAGGGCAAGGGTTGACCCAGAGAGGCCCTCAGTGCGCGCTCTAGAGCTCCAGGGAGCACGATCACGGTCCAAGAGCTACAAGCAAAGATAGGAACTGATATGAGCAAAAATGGAAACGACATAGAAGGTGGAAGAGGGAGGAACCATGCAGAGGAAGCTCACCGGAGTAGAGACCGAGAACGAGCCTCCTTCCTCATTAAAAGAGGAGAAGTGAGGCATTTAGGTTTGGAGGTGTCTTAAGCACGGAAAGTGACGGAATGGAGGCGTCTCAAACGGAGGAGCTCCAGGAGTGGTTGCATGCGGCGGCAACACACGGCACTAACGGAGCTGCAACGGGCGGGAGCAGAGCGGCGCGGCCGCGTGGCGCTGGTGTTCTGAGCAGACGCGACAGGAGGAAGACGAAGCTGACAGCTCGGGCCCACGGCCGGCTCTCGCTCACAGAGGAGGAGGACGTGGTCCAATAGCGGCCGGTAGATCTCGATCGGAAGGTTGAGTTTTAAAGAGGTTAAGTGGCGCGGGGGCGAAGGGGTACGCAATCTCATCCGCTGAGTTCCCATCGGACGGCTCACGTGAGGTGCGTTTAGTTGATTGGGTTCGACCGCGCGGCTTCGGGCTCGGTCGGAGGAACAGTAGTTGGAGTTTAGGTTTTTCAAGTTTGACTCAGATTGAAAAACTGTCTAGTAACTTTGACCGGGGTTTATAATTAGAAATAAATTCCCAAAAATCATGAAATAATTTGTGGGGGTTCCTGGGAACATATAGTTCCCATAAAAATTATAAAACCCTACTGTTCATAAGATAGTTTGTGATATTTAAATTCAAACATGTTGTATGTCTACAAACGTTGTTTGAATTTTAATTAGGTTCAAACTATTCCCAAAAATTTTGGAAAAATTATATTAATTCATGATAAGTAATGTAGTATATAAATAAATTGTTTTCAGATGATGATCACAACTTTTTATCACTGATTCGAATCGAAATTTGAATTTTGATGTGTATGTTCACCCCAAATTAGATTTTCCAAGTACAATATATTATGGAAATGTTTTGAATATGATAGTGCATGTTAGTGAAATACACATTAATCCAATTTAATTAGTTGGGGCTGTGACAGTCTGACTCGAACCCAAAGCACAGTGGATTTAGGTTTTGACTTTTAAATTAGAACAGAGACTTTTGAGGATTTAAATGAGATAGCAAAACAACTCCAAAAATTATGAAATTTTTACTAGAGCTTGCTAACTTAGATACTAACCTTGTGAAAAAATGTCAGAGGTTTTTATGCAGCGCATCTTTCTCCAAAAATTCCACAAGGTTCTGTTTTAAGGTTTGATTGAAAGTCAAACAGGTTTGACTGCCCCCTAAAAATATTCAAACAATTTCTAAAACTTGTGAAATTTTTCAGAGAGACCACAAACCATCACAGAAATTTAGGAAAAATATTTCCCAATGATGATCACAAGATTTGAGATGAATATTTTTGGAAGACAAGGCTAGGGATCAAAAAGACTTGTGACTTTGTATTTCCACAACTTCTTACAACAATTGTTCAAAGCATACAGGAAATACATGATGTAAGAAAAAGTTTTAATTTCTACTCATTTTCTTACATTTGAAACACAAGTCCAAAGTTGGGATGTTACAAGACCTCCCCCCCTTACAAGAATCTCGTCCCGAGATTCTGTTTACTCAGAGAAGAAGGATGGGTAATCTGCACGAAGATGATCTTCGCGCTCCCAAGTTGCCTCATCTTCGGAATGGTTTGACCACTGAACCTTAAGGAACTTGATGACATGGTTCCTTGTCCTCCATTCAGATTCTTCGAGAATACGAACAGGATGCTCATGATAGGTCAAATTTTCCTGCACATCGAGATTTTCCAACGGAGTTTCCTCAATTGGAATACGGAGGCATTTCTTCAAGTGTGACACATGGAACACATGATGTACACCCTCAAGTGTAGCTGGCAACTCCAATCTATATGCAACAGCTCCAATTTTCTCGATGATGCGATAAGGCCCAACATATCGAGGAGCTAACTTGCCCTTGACGCCAAAGCGCTGATGGCCCTTCAAGGGTGAGACTTTGAGATAAACAAAGTCATTGGGATCAAAAGTCAACGCTCGACGACGACGATCCGCATAGCTCTTTTGCCTGGACTCGGCCACGCGCAAATGCTCACGAATCAGCTGAACCTGGCTTTCGGCCTCATTGATGGAATCTGGCCCGAAGAACTGACGCTGTGTGAGGACCCGGAATATTTACCTAGTAACACTTAACCTCCAAATGGTTCTAGCATTACAAAGTAAACATTCCGAGCCTCGATGGACATATGCTTCCCAGGATTGCAGCACATGCACATCATCACAAAATTACACATCATTTCCATACAACATTTATCACTAAGTTCAACAACGACATACATAAAGTAGAGTTATTACAAAAGAGCCGACCGGCCAAATAGAACAATATACAAGAAAGACAACGGAAGCAAAAGGTGCCATAAGATGGCTAGAACAAAAGTCGACCGGTTAGCCACACAACCCACAAGGCAACCGATCGGGCCGCCAAGCTAGACGCCTCTCAGGCTACCACAGCACAACTCACAGAAGTGAGGCCCCTCGAGCTCACCTTCTTCCTCTGCAACAAATACATTTAAGCAAGACAACTGAGTACACAAAGGTACTCGCAAGACTGACGTGTATACTAGCAGACCTATTCATAAACTACATGCAAGCTTATTTAGGTGGAGGTTGTATGTCTTATTTTGCACAAAGCCAACTTTATTTATAATAATGTAATACATTTAAAAGTAAGTTTGCAAATCTGTTTTGTTGTCAAGATAACAGCGAAATAAAGATACATACAAGTAACCACCTGGAAGTGACTATCCCAATAGCCACCACAACATAGCACGAATCCCCGATTCGTACCACCCATCAAGTTTTAGTTTAAAATGGTTGTAGTCTAACTCTTGAAAGACCTTGCCAAGCGTGTCCATAACCTAGGACGAGGCTATTCGAATAGTTTTAACCCTGCAGGGGTGTACCAATGTACCCACACTCCAGATCGCCTTTAAGCCACAAAGCACACTTCCGAAGGTATGCCGGCACGGCTGAGTCCTACGAGACGCTTTCCAATATTGTGCATTGACTACGAGCCGCTCATATGGATAGAAACCCATACGCTTACATTGCAAGCCAAAAGACAACAAATCCCATCACGGGTGAAGCCTTTTGGACACTACAATGCTCCCAACACCATCCCTCCTGCGACCCCCTGCGACCCGAAGCCAATACACGCCAAAGTACTAAGTCAAGAGAGGTCCCATACCCTCTAGTGTGGTTAGCACGCTAAAATGCTTGGTTTAGTGTAACAAGATGTTCGGTCCTTGTTGACTTGGGCACCATTCCAGTCACACCCAGAAGTACACCAATCATACCATTGTGCCCAAGTCTAAATCATTTGTTTTCAGTTTTAGTTTTCAAAGTAGACATGGCACAAGGTTGAAATCATAAATCATAATAAGTTTTATGTGATCAAGGTTATCGACAAGTCGATAACCGCCCATTTCTACCGGAAGCTAAGCATGGCTAAGCAATCAATTCGCAAACTACTAAGTGACAAGAGCTCATCCACGAACTCTAAATCACAGCAATAACCTAGGCTCATGGTAGTAGAGGATAATCATTTGCCTAAGGAAATGCATCTACTAGGTAAACTAACGACAATAGTTTAACATCCTCTTCCGCTTTGGAATAAATCAAGATGTCGCCAATAAATACTACGACGAAATCATCAAGATAAGGGTGCAACATACTATTCATGGCTTCCATGAAAATCGGAGCATTAGTTAGTCCAAATGACATAACCTTATACTCATAATGACCATACCTTGTAGAGAAAGTCGTCTTCTCAATATCTTGCTCGCGAACTCGAATCGATTATAACCCGATCAAGGTCAATCTTGGAAAATATTTTAGCTCCCTTCAACTGATCAAAGAGATCTTCAATACGGGCAACGGATATTTATTCTTACAGCTTGCTTGATTAAGAGCCGTAGTCCACACATACGCCAACTACCGCCTTCTTCTTAGTGAAGCAACAGAGCTCCCACGGCGATACACTACGCCGAATCATACCTTGGATAGCAAATCATCCAGCTTGCTTTTTCAACTCCTCCGGAATGGTCAAGCAAACGGTATGGAGACATCGAAATAGGTCGGGTTCCTGAACAAGATCTATCCGAATTCCACTTCACGCTCGGAGGCATACCAGAAGCTCCACAGAAACACGTCAGAAATTCATTCACCACCGAATATCTTCAATACGGCGGAGATTCGGACTTCTCGCTAAGAGACCAAAGCAACCCAATGTTCGAGGCTCGACGACTAGGAAACAGACTAGCCAACACACACAGGAATCAAACGCGACCGCCTCGAAACACTAATTCCTCTCCGACGGAGCCGCAAAGTCACCGTCTTCCAAAAACAACAAATCTTGGCACGGTAAAGGAATAGCCAATCCATACCCAAAATAACATCAAAGGTGATAAATCGAATCACCATGAGATTGGCAATGAAATTCTCATCTTCTATAGTGATAGTACTGGGCCAGGACAAATCAGAGCTAGAAATAAGACCTCCCGGAACTCGACCACCACGGATTCGTAAATAGATTGCACACTCAAACCCGCCTTTTAACAAAATCTAAGGACACAAAAGAATAAGTAGCCTCGAATCAAGCAACGAAAGCCTCAAGTGAATCAACTAATAAAGTACTGTCACCACATCGTATGCGCCCACGGTGTCGTGGGTGGGCATGGCGTAGACTCCCAAAGGTGTCGGAGCGAAGACGCACCAACACTCGAGAGGGAGGCGAGGAACTAGCAGTGAGAACGAGGGCGGAGCAGATGGAGCAGGTTCGGAAGAACCCGGTCGAGGCGCAGAGCTGAACCGCCGATGGAACCCATCTCGAGAGAATGTGGCACAAAAGGTGCAACCAGAGTCCGAACGAGCTCCGAGGAGTACTAGAGGACGACGCTGCTGAACTGCTTCCCACTTGATGATACTTGCGGATTCTCGCATAAACGAAAGCTTGTGCCCTCTCGACCACACCGACGACAAGTCCTCTCGAAAGAACATTCGACGCACGATGCCCTCTCCACACTTAAAACATTTCATACCTTGACCGAATCGGCGCATTCGAGGTGTGGAAGAAGAAAACGTGGCGCCAAGAAAAGATCGCCCGCTGAGCCGACGAGATGGGCGGCTCTCAAACCTCTTGAAGTAGGCGGCCGAGAGGACCCACCTCCACCACCAAAACTCCTCTCTCGCCACCACCGTAACCACCAATGTAAGTAGTGCCCCCACTGCATGCTCTGCGAAGGAGAATTCCTCTCCCGCTCTATCCTCTAGCCTGCTCAACCACAAGGTTTGAAATCACGCAAAACCGAGGCTCCCAAGATCGACGATACTCCTCAAGGAGACCCCATGAAACCTCTTGGCCTTCTCCAAGTCATCACCGCCACCGTGGTACAAAGCGTGCATTGTTGAACTCCATCTCGCATCGACATCGACCTATTGCCTTGGGTCAACACTAGCAATGATCGCTGCTCCATCTTCTCAATAAAAGAATCCGGATAGTACTTGGCTCGAATCGTGCCACAAAAACTTCCCAAGTAATCGGTCCTCGCGGGGTCCTAGCGAGGCATGTAACCCTTCCCACGGATATCGGCTTGACCTTCAGCTGAAAGGCCACAAACGAACCCTTTGCGCCGAGTTCATTTCAATGCCTCGAATCGACGCTCCATGTACCGAGCCAATCTGCCGCCAATGTATACATAGAATTTGTAAGCAACATAAACACTTAAAATACTGGGATTAACTTGATCAAACTGCTTGCCTTGTTAGATTTGTTCTTGCTGCAGAGGAGGATTCTGGGATTAACAATCAAATGGATTTGTTCTTCTGCAGAGGAACCTAATCTTGAACCTAATGCGAAAATGCGATAAAACCAAATAAGAACGAAGAACACCAAACAAAACTCAATAGCAAAAGACATCCAAATCCCATGAAATTTACACAGCATCTAGAGGTTGATTTTAGACAATTTTAGAAACAAGAATTACTTCATTTGGACTTATCATGAAAAAGTTATGGTTAAAACTAGTTCTCTCAGCCTATAAATTCCCTAAATTAATTATTGGTACTGTTCATGGCAAAAATTTCTGGAATGATCTAAGCTCTGAAATTCTTATAGCAAGTAGATTATGACATCCTTATGACAGCAAAATTGAGTTTACTAAATTTGGAGTTATAATGATTTACTTATGATTTTTCTAAGTTGCAAAACTAGCACATTACATTTTCCAGAAACATACATATGTGCAAAACCTATTACATATTAAAGTATGCTAACAGAGGGATTTTCTAGCATCAATTTCATATTTTTAGGATTTACAGGGAATTACTTGTGTCTTTTAAAACATTAAATGAATTTTTAATTGTTACTAAGAAGGTTAAATTTATTAACATATTTTTCTAGTGTGATTTAGGCCTACCACCATTTTTAGATTAAAGTTTAGTTAATAACAAATTTATCAAAGTTAAAATCATTCAATTTGCAGATATACAGAAAAAGATATGCATTTTCTAAGTTTTAATCCAATTCTGGAATATATAAAAAATGGCAGAAAACAAGCTATCAAGGATTACAGAATTTTCTACCACAGAAGCATAACTAAAAGCATTTTTATATTAAACTTTAGTGAAATACAAATTTATTACGGTTGGTTTCATGTAAAAAGGATCTATTTTGAATTAGATATGAATTTCTAAAGTTTTTATACAATTTTCAGTTGCTAAATAAATACTTACAGAAAGAATCGACATGGACAATTATGGGCCCTTGATTTGAAATCCAACGGCGCGCGCGAAGGGTGCGCGAGAGTGACCCGAACGGCCCAACCCATCGCGACCGTTGATCAAAGATCTGATGGCCAAGAACGAGGGAGGTTCGGACCTCGCGAACGGCACACGAATCAGGACTGCAGATCAACAAATGAACGGTCCACGACGAATGCGAGGATCGGGTGACCCGATCAGCCCAATTGATCTGGACCATAGATCGCGAAATGGACGGCGGCCATAGATCGAAGTGCAAAAATAGAGCGCTGACATGTGGGGCTGCATGTCAGTGACTACGAGTCACAAACACGAGCTTTAACACACGTGCACAGTGCACGGGACCCACATGGTAGTGACTCAGAGAGGACCTTTAGGACAGCTAAAGTTACTAATGACCAATGATTAGTGATGATTAGCAATTAATGTGTCCTAAAGTTTTTTAGCAGAGGTGATCAAGGACTGAGGGCCCACACGTCAGTGACCCAAAAAGGTAATCTCGGACACATTAGTGGGAAGACAGGATTTAATGACAATCATTAGCATTAATGATGTCCGAAAGCACTAGGTTAAAGCCAGCGGGTGATTTCAGAGGATTTGGCCCACATGCCAGTGAGACATTAGTCTTGATTAGGACATAATTAATACACTCAATGATTAACAATGATTAGGCACTAATTATGTCTTAAATAACTGACGAAAACGGGAGTTCCCTCCCGGCAAAATCCCGAGTGGCTTCCACGGCTTGTCGCCGGCGACTCCGGTCGCGGCGGCGCCAACCAAAAACTAAAATGGGTTCGCAATAGCGATGCGAACCCAATGGTGATGACCTCGCCGGCGGTGGAGGTCT
Source organism: Ampelocalamus luodianensis (assembly GCA_036346255.1). Lineage (NCBI taxonomy): Eukaryota > Viridiplantae > Streptophyta > Magnoliopsida > Poales > Poaceae > Ampelocalamus > Ampelocalamus luodianensis. Next base: position 42,763,963 of record CM070629.1, read on the forward strand.
AGAACGCCGGCGAGCCTGAAAAAAAAGATGGTGCCTTTTCGGCAAAACAAGAAAACGCAAAGATGCTCATTGCGGTCCACGCAAAGCGAGTGCCAACACCTCTAGGGACTAAATAGAAGCTACCTTAACCAAGGTGAGCTTCAAAAGTGGTCGGAGAAGCTTGAACACGATGGAGATCACCGGAGCCGAGGAAGATGAAGTGGAAAACGATAATCTGAGCAAAATGAACACCAATGGGTGATCAAAATAGCTTCATCATGGTTCCCACAAGCTCCATAAGTAAGCAATTGCAAAAGAACCACTTAGGAGTTGGAGAAGAAAGGGGTGAAATCACTGAAAATCTCCAAACTTAAAATTGAGTGATTCTCGAATGCAATCCCAAAATTAAGTTAGGGGAAATATAAAGGAAGTTGAGGAGCTCAAAAGGGTGCAAGAAATGTTGAAGATGAACCACTGGACACCAAGATCCACAATGGAGCTTCTCGGGGCAACAATGGTGCATTGCTGGTTTTGAGGAGTTAAGCTCTAAATTTGAAATTGGAGCTTAAGGGTGGTCTAAAGGAATACCAGGAGGTGTTGAAGGTGCTTATAAGGCCTTGGAAGCTTTAGGGTTTTGACCAAGAGCCTCTCGGGCGGCAAGGCACAAAGCACAAGAAGTGGCCGACAACGAAAAGGTGGTAGATGATGCATTAGGGTATGGCACGGCCGAGAGTGTCTCCCATTCCCCTAAATTTCGGCTAGGACGACTGTAGGGCGCAAGATTTGACACGGCCATACCTCCCCTGCTGTTCACACGCGTTCAAAGGTTGAAGATGACCAGAGACACGCTCGAGCAATGCTGGGCCGTTGGATTGAAAATGAATGGATCATATCTTAGGGTTCTGGTTTTTTTTTGAAAAAAAACAACAGAGAGGATCGTGGCCGTTAGATCAAAATTGAACAGCCCCGATTTAAAGTGCGCTGTAGTGACCCGAACGGCACATCCAGTATGCACTGTTGGATCAATCAAGGACGGCCAAGATTACATGTGCCCTTCGGGTGACCCGAACGGCACACTCAGCGCGAGCCGCGCGATTTAAATCCTACGGTTGATATCAACCGCGCGTTTAAAAAGGAGCCCGGTGCAGCTAGGTGGTTCGATCGAAACGATTGACTCGACCCGAGTCTGACTTGAACCCGAGTAATGATGGAACTGGACTCGTGTTTTTAATTTAGAACAGAGACTTTTGAGGAATCATTTGAGGTAGCAAATTAACTCCAAAAATTCTGAACATTTTACAGGAGCTTGTTGATTCAAATATTGACCTTGTGTAAAATTTTCAGAGGTTTTTATGCAGTGCATTTTTCTCCAAAAATTTGGCAAGGTTCTGATTTAGGGTTTGACTGAAAGTCAAACAGGTTTGACTGCCTTTTAACATATTCCAACAATTTCTAAAAATTGTGAAATTTTTCAGAGGGGTCACATACCATCCATATAACTTAGGAAAAATATTTCCATAGGATGATCACAATAATTGACATGACTTTATTTTTGGAAGGTCAAAATTTGAATCAAAAGGACTTGTGACTTTACATTTCCATAATTCCTTGTACAAGAATTGTTTGGTACTACAGGAATTACATGATGTAAGAAAAAGTTTTAATTTCTACTCATTTTCTTATATTTGAAACACAAGTCTAAAATTGGAATGTTACAGCTCACCAGTTTCTGACCAGTTCAAAGGGGTTCTACATCTCCTCCCATACAAAGCCTCAAAAGATGCCATGCTAAGACTGGCTTGGAAACAGTTGTTGTAGGAGAACTCTGCAAACGGCAAGCACTTCTCCCACTTCTTCCCATAGGAAAGAACACAGGCATGGAACATATCTTCCAACACTTGGTTAACTCTCTCCGTCTGACCATCAGTTTGAGGATGATAAGCTGAACTGAAGGAAAGACGTGTACCCATCGCCTCTTGCAGACTATGCCAAAAGCGAGAGGTGAAAAGAGAACCACGATCTGACACAATGGTTCGAGGCACACCATGCAAACACACAATGCGAGACAGGTAGAGATCTGCCAGCTGACTGACGCTGAGGTTGGTACGCACTGGCAGAAAATGTGCTACCTTTGTCAATCAATCAATGACAACCCAGATAGCATCCTTCCCCAAAGATGTGCGGGGCAGACCGGTGATGAAGTCCATACCAACGGAATTCCACTTCCATTCAGGCACTGGCAAAGGCTGAAGAAGACCTGCTGGACGCTGATGTTCAGCCTTGACACGACAAAGACACGCCGCACTGCAACGAACACGCAATCTCGCTTCATGCGAGTCCACCAGAATCTCTATCGAAGGTCTTGGTACATCTTGGTAGCCCCGGGATGGATAGACAAAGGGGAGTCATGGGTTTCGCGGAGAATCAAATCCCGCAATTCCATGACCTTCGGAACCACAAGGCGCTGTCCAAACCACACAACACCATGCTCGTCCTCAGAAAAGGACTTGGCTGTCCCATTCTTGATGTTCTGCTTGATTTGGATCACACCAACATCTGTCTGCTGGGCAGCCTTGATTTGATCCACCAAAGTTGGTTGCACAACCAAGGTAGCAAGAGAACCATGCTCGATCAAACCCAAGTTGAGCCGCTGAAATTCTTCAAGAAGGGCAGGCTGTTGCTCTTGGAACATCAAAGTATTGCAATACACCTTTCAACTAAGTGCATCTACAACCACATTGGCCTTGCCCGGGTGGTACTGAATGCCCATATCATAATCCTTGATCAATTCCAACCATCTCCTTTGCCTGAGGTTCAGATCTGGCTGGGTGAACAAATATTTCAAACTCTTGTAATCAAAAAACACCTCACAACAGTTACCAATAAGGTAATGCCGCCAAATCTTGAGTGCATGAACCACTGCAGCTAACTCTAAGTCATGGTTAGGATAGTTGAGTTCATGAGGCCGCAATTGCCTTGATGCATAGGCCACTACCTTGCCTTCTTGCATAAGAACACAACCGAGTCCCTGACGAGAGGCATTACAATAGATATCAAAGCTCTTGTGTATGTCAGGGAGAACAAGCACTGGAGCTGAAGTCAACCGCCTTTTGAGTTCTTGGAAACACAAATCACAAGCAGAAGACCACACAAATTTCTTTTCTTTCTTGAGCAGTTCAGTCATGGGCTTTGCGATCTTGGAGAAGTTCTCGATAAAGCGACGGTAGTAGCCCGCTAAACCAAGGAAACTCCTCACATCGGTGACTGACTTGGGCTGTCCCCAAGATAGAACATCGCTGACCTTGCTAGGATCCACTGCTACACCACCTGCTGAAAGAACATGGCCCAGAAATGCCACTTCTTTCAACCAGAATTCGCACTTGCTGAACTTAGCATACAGTTGGTGCTCACGCAGCTTTCCCAAAACAATCTGCAGATGCTCAGCATGCTCCCCTTCACTCTTGGAGTAGATAAGAATGTCATCAATGAAAACCACCACGAACTTATCCAAATACTCCATGAACACCGAGTTCATAAGATTCATGAATAAAGCGGGAGCATTGGTTAAGCCGAAAGACATGACAGTGTATTCGTAAAGGCCATAACGAGTAGTGAACGTCGTCTTCGGAATATCCTCAGTCCTGATCCGGACCTGATGATACCCCAACCTCAAGTCAATCTTGGAGAACACACAGGCTCCGGTCAACTGGTCGAAGAGATCATCAATACGAGGCAAAGGATACTTGTTCTTCACCGTCACTTCATTAAGCGGACGGTAATCAACACACATACGCAGGGTCTTGTCCTTCTTCTTCACAAAAATAACTGGACAACCCCAAGGAGATGAGCTAGGACGGATAAAGCCCTTTGCTTGAAGCTCACCTAACTGCTTCTTCAGCTCCTCCAACTCATTGGGAGGCATTCGGTACGGCGCCTTAGAAATTGGAGCGGTACCGGGCAGCAACTCAATAACAAACTCCAAGTCTCGAACTGGAGGTATCCCAAGCAAATCTTCAGGAAAGACATCCACAAAGTCACAAACTGTGGGCACCTCCTGAATCTCCAAGGCCGGCTTAGCTTCAAGGGCACAAAGATGTGGCCCTCGCAGCTGTGGTGAAATCCCAACTTGCTCGCCTGAGGGACTAGTGAGGTAAACCATCTTCCTGGCACAATCGATTTGCCCAAAATGTTGGGACAACCAATCCATGCCAAGAATCACATTCAGGTGTGCCGATTCGAGTAAGATGAGATTCGCCAAGAATTCCACTCCTTTAATATCAATGGGAACGCCCCGGCACTCCTGATCAGCCCTCATTTCCGAACCCGAGAGCGGATAAGCAAAGGAATCCCCAAAGGAACAAAGTGAAGGTCACAATCAGCAGCAAATGATCTCGAAATAAACGAATGCGATGCCCCAGAGTCAAATAATACTGCAGCAGGACGATAACTGACAAGAAATGTACCCAATACAACGTCGGGCGCCTCCTGAGCCTCCTCAGCCGAGATGTGGTTGATTCGACCACTCCCGACACCCTGGGTCTTCTGGATCACCTTCTGGTCAGGTGGGTGACCGTTCCCTTGCCCGCGTCCTCCATTAGGACGAGGGGCCGCTCCAGTCCTCTGAGGGCAACTGCTAGCATAGTGGCCCTTCTTGTTGTAGGCGAAACAGGTGACATCAGCAGCTGGGTTGCGGAGCGTAACCTGCTGCTGGGTCGCAGGTGCACGTGGCTAAAACACGGCCTGCGGGGGACGAGTAACTGGCGCCGACGGCCTCGGCGGTGGTGAAGCCAAAGCACGAGCCCCTGGTGCAGGCCCAACACGGGGACGAGTGAGGCCGGCCTGTGCAGACCGATGGCCTCCCACTTGCGCTTGCGGGACTCACCCAACGCCTTCGCTTTGTGCTCGGCGACGATGGCCTTGTCAACCAAGGCCTGGAAGTCAGCAAAGTCCACAATAGATAGCTTGTCCTACAGCTCCTCTGACAAACCATCCATGAACTTATCCTGTTTGGCCTCATTAGAGGCCACCTCACCCGGAGCATAACGAGCCAAGTGATTAAACTCGTAAAGATACTCCGACACAGACTTGCACCCCTGTTTAAGCGCAAGGAACTCCTTCTTCTTGAGCTTCATCAGGCCATCGGGAATGTGGGCCCGACGGAAAGCAGATCTGAACTCATCTCACGAGACCACATGGCCCGCGGGTTGCATGGCAAGAAAATTCTCCCACCAAGAGAGTGCTGCACCCTCAAGCTGATGGGATGCAAAGAGTGCCCGCTCCTGCTCCTGACACTGAGCGATGTTGAGCTTTCGCTCAACCAGACGCAGCCAATCATCCGCGTCCAGAGGATCCTTGGACCGAGAGAAAGTAGGCGGCTGCGTACGGAGAAACTCCGCAAGCCCACCACGAGACTGGTGGCCACCACCTCCAGACCCCGAAGCACCAGAAGGAGTGGAGGTGTTCCTCGCGATGACCTCCAAAATCCGGGTCTGGTCCATGCGATTCCGCTCGATCTGAGCGAGAACCTCAGCCATGGTCGGAGGAGGGGGAAGCTCCTCATCGGAACCAGCCGGCTGACTGTTGCGAGTGGTTCTTGCCATCCTGTTCCATAAAAATAGGTTAGAAACAACTCTGAAACAGGAGACAAAGAAAAACAACTACTCACTCTACAAAATAAACTCGAATAGGTCAAGTATCAACACAAAATTGCAGCAAGAACACATAGACAACATCCATCTTCCTATTATGACTAACTCGTATGGAAGAACGAGTAATCAATCTTTAGGGAGGCAAATTTTAGAACCTTAACCTTGGTTCGAAACAGCTAGGAATAAGGTGAAAAAATAACTAAAGAAAGGTCAGATACTTAGCTAACTCATATCACTTCTTACCATTTTATTCCCACAAGTTTTAGTTGAATTAACCTCTCATTTTCAGCATTTTCTACTAATTAAATGCTAGCTGTCCAGAAATTGTGCTTGCTGTCCAGACTTTAACTTTTAACTTCTCAAGTCTCTAGCCGAAATTTGTAGCTTTAGGAGCCTCTAATATTCACAAGACAGCCAACCCTTTCATCTTATAACTCTCATGGTTTACCCAAAACCAATCTACTCGATCGACAGCTATCTTTTAAAAGAAGATGAGAGGAAAATCAACTTCTTAAATCCAGTTCAGAATAAGGTGAGATGAGCAAACTAAGATAGATAAGAAGTAAAATCTGAGAAGTTACTTAAGATTTTCAGGAAAGCACTTGATATTTGGAAAGTAAGTTTTCAAAATATACTAGGGACGACCAAGCTAGGGGTTTCTACGGTCAGTATGGCTCTGATACCAAACTCTGTGAGACCCCGGTTTATTAAGCTTGTAATACTTAACCTTCCACTGGTTCTAGTATCACAAACAGAATAACCCGTGTCTTGATGAACATGTGCTTCCCAGAACATGCAGCACACATACACCATTCCAAAGCATGCATCAATTCCATACAACATAATATGACAAGTCTACCAAAAGATATACATAATATAAGTTATTACAGAACAGCCGACCGGCCAAATGACATAAGTATCAAATAACAGCGGAAGCAAAAGTTGCCATAAGATAGCTTAAACCAAAAGACGACCGGTTAGCCACATAACACCACAGGGCAACCGACCGGGCCGCCAAGCTAATCGCCCCAAACACTACCACAGCACAACTCACAAAAGTGAGGCCCATCGGGCTCACCTTCTTCCTCTGCACAATACAAGCAATGCAGGTGAGTACAATAATGTACTCGCAAGACTTACGAGTAACAAGCCTATACATAGCTACATGAAAGCTGTATCAAAGGAAGATTGGTTATATGGTTATTTGGACGCACAAAGCCAGTTTCATTTGCAATAAGATAATAGATTGAAAGCAATTTAACAATTCAGTTTTAAGCATTGAAATAACAGCGAGTAACAATATTTAAAAGTAACCACCTAGAAGTGACTAACCCAATAGTCACCACACATAGCATGAATCCCTGATTCATACCACCCATCAAGTTTTAATTAAAAAGGTTGTAGTCTAACTCTTGAAAAGCTTATCCAAGCGTGTCCATAACCTAGGACGAGGCTATTCGAATAGTTTGTAATCCCTGCAGGGATGTACCAATGTACCCACACTTCAGACCGCCTTTTTGCCAAGCTATTAAGCACACTTCCTTTGGTATGCCGGCGCGGCTAAGTCCTACGAAACCTTTCCAATGGAATATGCTAATCAAGAGACGCACGTATGGGGGTTAATCCTTAGTGATCTACCGACGAAATATGGATCACAAGGACCCATACGTGGAGCAGGACACACCGGCCTCGGCGGGTGCTCCTCTCCCCACAAACATGTCCATGTTGCATATAATCAAATATGCAACCCACCACGCGACTCATTAATTAACACACCCCAAAGTACTCAGCTAAGAGAGGTCCCATATCCCTCTAGTGTGGTTAGCACGCACAGAATGCTCGGATAACAGGTACTCACAAGTAGTTCGGTCCTTAATTGACCCGGGCTCCATTCCAATCACACCCAAAAGATCACACCATCTTACCATTGTGCCCAAGTCTAAATTATTTTCATTTTCAGTTTTAGTTTTGCAATTTAGACATAGCACAAGGCTGAAATATACAGATTATAACAGTTTGTGTGATCAAGGTTATCGACAAGTCGATAACCGCCCATTTCTACCGATAGCTAAGCATGGCTAAGCATAATGACACGTAACTACTAAGTGACAAGGGTTCATCCAGCGAACCCAAAATCACAGCAAGTAATCCTAGGCTCAGTAGTAGAGGAATAAACATTTCCTACTGATAATGCAGCTACTGGGCCAACTATCGACAATAGTTTAAAACAACATAGCAATGCATACATAGAATTTGCAAACAACATATTAGAATTTGAAAATAGTAGGAACAATATGATCAAATGATGCTAGATATGCTTGCCTGGCTGGAGTGCAGGATCTGATGGCTGTGGCTCAGAATCAATAATAATATTGTCTTCGGAACCTAACGCGAAAAGGCGATAAACCAATAAGAACGAAGAACACCAAATAAACTCCAATAGCAAAAGACACTCAAATCCAATGAAATTTACACAACAGCTAGGGAATGATTTTAGACAATGATAGGAACAAGAATCATGCAATTAGGACTTAGCATGCAAAAGATATAGACAAAATACTCTTTCTCAGCCTATTAATTCACTGATTTAAATACTGGTACTGTTCATGGCAAAATTTTCTAGAATGATCTAAGGTCTGAAATTTTTATAGCAGGTAGATCATGGCATCCTAATAACAGCAAAGTTGAGTTTACTAAATTTGGAGTTATACATATTTACTTATGATTTTTCTAAGTTGTAAATCTAATGCAAGTCATTTTACAGAATTTTAAACATGCCCAAAACTTATTCCATATGAAAGTATGCTAACAGATGAGCTTATCAAAATTGATTTTGCACAATTTGGGATTATACAAAAAAAGATATGTATTTTTCAAGTTTTAAACCTATTTCTGGAATATTCAATATTGGCAGAAATCAAATTATTTTAGTTTCATTACTTTCTGCTACAGGAACATACCTAGTTGCATTTTTATATTAAACTTTAGTGACAACAGAATTTATTACAGTTGGAATTACCTAAAAAGTAGTTAATACGAATTAGTTATGAGTTTTTAAAGTTTAAATGCAATTTTTAGTTGACAAAAAAATGCTTACCGAAAAAGATTCGAACTTAACAGAAAATAAGCAACGTGGACGCTTGACAACCCTCGATCTAAAATCCTACGGCTCACGCGCGCCGGGAACAGCGCACGCGCGCGACTCTTGAAGGGATCTCACCGTTGGATCAAGATCCAACGGCTCACGTGGAGGAATGCATTCGTACGGTGCGGTTGCTTGGGCCAATCACAGCCGCAGATCTGCAGATGGACGGCCCAGAGCGCACCTTCATTCGGATGGTCCGAATGCACACGGGATCTCAGCCGTTGATCACAAGATCGACGGTCAAGAATGATAGAGGCTACCGGAGGGTCCGAATGCACTCTAGATCTGGGCCGTTGATCACGGGATCGACGGTCCACAATCAATAAAGTGCTACGCACGGGACTTAAGTGCGCGGGAAGATTTTAACGAGAGGGCCCACATGTCAGTGAGACAGAGGGACAATTAAGACAGCGATTAATTACCAGCAACCAATGATTAGTGATCGACTAGCAATTAATGTGTCCTAATGACTGGCACATATGTGATTTAAGGGATTGGAGGGCCCACGGTCAGTGACCCAAAAGGTTAATTTCCGATAGCGATTAACCTCCGACACATTAATTAACCAATAATTAGTCATTAATGATGCCCGACACGCATGGGGTTATGCCAGTGGATGATTTAAGGGTGTTGGGCCCACTGTCAGTGGCTCAACGACATAGTTTAAGACACAATTAATGAACTAATGATTAGCAATCACAGGGCAATTAATGTGTCTTAAACAAATGACGAAAACAGAAGTTCCCTCCTGGCAAAATCCCGAGCGGGTTCAACGGCTTATCGCCGGCGACACTGGCTGCGGCGGCGCCAACTAAGAACTAAAATGGAATCGCAATAGCACTACGAACCTAATGGTGGCAACCTCGTCGGCGGTGAGAGACCAGAACGCCGGCTAGCCGGAAAAACGAAAATGGAGTTCTACTGCTAAGCACGAAACAGCAACAAGCTCCGCTGCAGTCCAAAGAAGCGGGTGCCAGAGCCTCTAAGGACTAATAAGAAGCTACCTTAATGAAGAGAAGCTTCACAGACGGCCGGAGAAGCTTTTCCACGGTGGAGACTCGCCGGACTTGGAGAAGAAAGGTTGAAAATGGTACCCTGAGCCAAGTGAGTGATACCAAAGCATCAATATAGCTTCATTATGGTCCACAGAAGCTACATGAGCAAGAAATTTGAAAATGGAGCACTCACCTGAGCTGAGGAAGAAGATGACCAATTTCGGCTGAATTTGAACAAACCCCAAATTGGACAATTCCTGAGAATCAAATCCAACATTAAGTGAGGGGAAATGTTCAAGATAGTAAGGAGGTAAGAATAGGGTAAAGAAATGTGAAGGAGAACCACTGGAACACCAAATTCACCACTGGAGCTCCACGGGTCAACAATGGTGGATTGGGGGTTTTGAGGAGTTAAGCTCCAAAATTGTAAATGGAGCTTGATGGTGGCCTAAAGAAATACCAGGAGGTATTGAGAGTGCTTATAAGGCCTTGGAAGCATTAGGGTTTGGACCAAGAGCCTTTCGGTTGGCATTGCACAAAGCACAAGGCATGGTCGAAAGCAAAAAGTAAGTAGGTGGTGCACTAGGGTATGGCACGGCTGAGCGTGTCTCCCACGACCCTTAATGTCGACTAGGGCGGCCGTAGGGAGCATGAAATGACACCCCCATGCCCTACACTGTGCACACACAGCCGGAGGTTGAAGATGACCAGAGGAAAAAGTTCGGGCGATCTTGAACCCTACGATTTTAATCGGGCGGCTGATAACGCGCCACGATTCTGAGGTTTGAAAATAGAGGAATAGATCGGGAGCCCTTGGATTAGAAACGCACGGCTTAGATTCAAACAAACAACCGGAAGGTCTGAATGTTTCAGTGAATCTGGGCGGTTGGATGGGGATCCAACCGTTCAAATTGAATAACGCATCCGGAGGGTCCGAACGCTTTCACGAAGCTGGGTCGTGCGATAAGGATCCAACGGTGGAGATTGGGCGCGCGATTTTAAAGAGGGCTCGGTGCAGTTAGTTGACTGGACCGAGACACATGGCTCGAGCCCGAGTCTGACTCGAATCCAAAGCACAGTGGATTTAGGTTTTGACTTTTAAATAAGAACAGAGACTTTTGAGGATTTAAATGAGATAGCAAAACAACTCCAAAAATTATGAAATTTTTACTAGATCTTGCTAACTTAGATACTAACCTTGTGAAAAAAATTTAGAGGTTTTTATGTAGCACATCTTTCTCCAAAAATTTCACAAAGTTCTGTTTTAAGGTTTGACTGCCCCCTAAAAATATTCAAACAATTTCTAAAAATTATGAAATTTTTCAGAGAGGCCACAAACCATCACAGAAACTTAGGAAAAATATTTCCCAATGATGATCACAAGATTTGAGATGAATGTTTTTTGGAAGACAAGGCTAGGGATCAAAAAGACTTGTGACTTTGTATTTCCACAACTTCTTACAACAATTGTTCAAAGCATACAGGAAATACATGATGTAAGAAAAAGTTTTAATTTCTACTCATTTTCTTACATTTGAAACACAAGTCCAAAGTTGGGATGTTACACATTTGCCGTCCGGCTATAAAACGCTCTTGAGCTCCTCCTTAGCTTTTTTAGACACCACCTTGCAACCTAGCTCCCTCTCTGTGTTCTTGTGCTCAAAACACCAGAGGACCTCTTAGCCGCCATTGCCGGACCTTGGAGCTCCTCGGGGACATCAGGGCTCTAGTGGTTCAATTGCAATTCTTGGTGTGTCAACTTGCTCCTCTGATCACCTTGAGCATTTCCCCTAATTTGATTTGTTTGACCTTCACAGAGATTGTCAAATTGGGGTTCGATCATATTCAGCTGAAGTCAACTCCTTTCTTCTTCAACTCCAGCAAACTACTTGGTCACCGGAGCTTCTCCATCAATTTCTTGCCTTCTCCGTCCTCAGGTAACCTCTTAATAGTCCCTTAGTGCTTGAGCTTTTGCACTGTTGAACAACGCGGGGCTACATTAGTTTTTGTGTTTTTACCGTGTTTGTCACCGGCGGCCATCTCCGGCTAGCTGCCGGTAGATAGCATTTTAGCCCTGGCTTTTGGTACCTCTAGGTTCACCTTGCTATTTAAGACCCGTTCCTGTCCTTGGTTCCCACCGCCGTGACCGGAGTCGCCGGCGCTGAGCTCAAACTCGAATTCAGGTTTTTGTCGTGCCTTACACGGACAAGCACTACAGCGCTGTTATTTTCGGACGTAGATTTTGTTCATTAATGGCTAATCATTGTTTGGTAATTAATTGCTGTCCTGAAAGTGGTTCTTGTGTCGTTTACATGTGGGCCACGTTCCCTGTTGTCGTACGCTAGACCGCCTCCTTGACGACCTCTAGGACCTCTTATGTTAAATCATAACCATTAAGGACCTCTTGGGATTTCATCTGTACCGTTAGGATCACCCTCTGAGTTTCCGCAAAAGACCTCCCTCAGTAGACCTCCACCCTTAGGACCTCCTCTAGTGTCGATCTGAGCCGTTAAGACCTCTCCTGAGTAGATCTTAACCGTCCAAGACCTCCTTACTATCAGAGCTTATCGCCTAGGACCTCCCTCGATGAGATCTTAACCGTTCAGGACCTCCCCCTGGAAATCTTGACCGTCTAGGACCTCCTCCTGTAAATCTAACCTTTAGGACCTCCCAGTGTTGACCTGGACCGTCAGATCTTGATCTAACAGACTAGACCTCCTCAGCGCGTTTGGAGCTCTAACATTCCGGTCCTCGTGGACCGTCCGTTTTTAGATCTGCGGCTCCGATCTCGTGAACCTTTGGACCTTCGAAGATGACCTTGATCAGAACCAGCCATCTTCAGATCGGCGGCCCCCGAATGTTTTCTTCGATGTGGACCGTTGATCTTGATCCGACGGTGGGCACTATATGGCTCGCGGGGGCTGCGCGCGCGGTTGAGATTCAGTGCGCGTGGGCCGTGGGATTTAATATCGATGGCCCACGTTTGCCCACGTCTTTTCCATTTGAGTTAAGTTTGTTTAATTTTCGGTAAGCTTTTATTTGTCAACTGAAAATAGTATTAACCTTCAAAATTTCTTAACTAATTCCAAAAATATGTTTGAGCACTGTTCTATCCTAGAAAATTTTGTAGGTTGTATTATTTTGTTATAGTATTGAACTGTTACTCTAGAAATTCATTAAAACTTGTAAAATATATAAGTAATTATTTGTAGCTCCAAATTTAGCAAACTAAAATTTGTTAGGTTTCTCTGTTAATATGCTTTAGTGTAGAATAAGTTTCATTGTAGTCTTTGCTGTTGAAATTGATAAGGCCCTAATTCCACAACTTAGAAAAATCATAAGTAATTCAATTTAACCCTAAATGAAGTGAAACCAATGATGTTGTTCTTAGGATGTCATTACCTACCTACCATAAAAATTTCATATTCAAAAACTTTCTGAAAATTTGTGCAGTGAACAGTAACAGATAGCAATTAATTCTGAATTCGTGTAGACTGAAATTGTTTTAGCCATAACTTTTGCATATTTAATCCAAATCGAATGATTCTTGTTGCTAAATTTACCTAAAACCATGCTCTACCTTCTGTATAAATTTCATGGATTTTGGGTGACTTTGGATTTTGAGTCTTTTTCGATATTCGTCGTTTTTATTGGTTATTCTCGCTCTTTCGATAGGTCCCGACGATTGTGTTGATTGCGAGAGCGATCCTCTACAGCAAGAAAGTGATCCCCAGTAAGGCAAGCAGATGTAGAATCATTTGATCATATTGCTCCTATTACTTTTAAAGTTTAATATCTTGTTTGAAAAAACTAAGTATGCATGCTTCTTGTGTAAAAGTAATTTTTTGTCGATTAGAGGTAGCTAATCCTATTGCATTGTTGCCTCGAAATTGTTCACCCCTGCCACTGCCCTAGGTTATTATCCTCACCAGTGAATTAGAGCCCGCTGAATGATTTATGATCTTTTATTTGTCTTTACGATATGATGCTTAGCAATGCTTAGTTACCGGTAGAATTGGGCGGTTATCGACTTAGTCGATGACCTTAAGCACACAAAAACTTGTTATTACTTATGATCACTACCTTTGTGCTTTGTTTATCTGTGAAATCAAAAACTGAAAATAAAATATTTTAGACTTGGGCATAATGGTATGATGGTGTGATATTTCGGTGTGAATGGAATGGTGCCCGGGTCATCAAGGACCGAGTTACTTGTGTCACTAAGCCAAGCGATATTTGCGTGTTAACCACACTAGAGATATATGGGATCTCTCTTGACTAAGTACTTTGGGAGGTGTTAATTAATGAGTCACTGGTGGTAGTTGTTAGGTGTTCGTTTTGGGATGAAAGGGATGGGGATTCCGGTTAGGTTCTCCATACCCAGGACACCTGTAGTTGCTTCGGCTGGGCCAGTGTTTCGACTCAACGTATGGGTCCTTGTGATCTTTGTCACCGGCAGGTCACTAAGGATTAACTCCCATACGTGTGACTCTTAATTAATGCAATCCATTGGAAATGTCTCGGAGGACTTAGCCGTGTCGGCATACCAAAGGAAGTGTGCTTAATAGCTTGGCAAAAAGGCGGTCCGAAGTGTGGGTACATTGGTACACCCCTACAGGGTTCAAACTATTCGAATATCCTCGTCCTAGGCTATGGACATGCATGGTAAGATCGTGCAAGAACTAGACTACAACCTTTTAATTAAAACTTGCTATGGGTAGTACGAATGGGTAATTCGTGCTATTGTTGTGATGGCCATTGGGTTGGTCATCTCCAGGATGTCTTTAAGTTATTACTTATTGTCTCACTGTTATTTATGCAAATAAAATTCAGATTGCTAAAACTACCTTCAAACTATTACTTATTGCAAATAAAATCCGCTTTATGCTGAAAATTAACCTTTAGCCTTCCCCTTTGATTAAAGCCTGCATGTAGTAGTATCTAGGTTTGTTACTCATAAATCTTGCGAGTACATTTTGTACTCATTTGCTTTGCTTAATTGTTGGAGAGGAGGTTGATCCCCAAGGGATCGACTTTTGTGAATTTTGTTGTGGATCGTGCGACTAGCTTGGCGGCCCGGTCGGATTGCCTTGTAGGTGTGAGGCAAACCAGTTGGCTCTTGTTTATAGCCATCTTATTGCATTTTGCTTCCACTGTTCTTTTAGTTCTTGGCCGGTTGGCCTCTCTTTTGTAATAACTGTTATGTATGTCTTTTGCTTGTAAAGCTTTTGCTTTAGTTCTGTGTATTGTATGGAATTGATGCAATGTTTTGTAAAAGGGTGTGTATACTGCAATTCTGGGAAGTATACATTTTTCTGAGGCACGATATATTTTGTTTGTGATGCTAGAGTCAATGGAATGCTAAGCATTACAAGCTAAATAAACTGGGGTCTCACAGGGGTCCCCGGAGGAGTCGAGCCAAACGGGTGCCATACATCTCCTCGCACTAGGTGAGGGATCCCCGGAGGAGTCAAGCCGAAGGGGTGACATGGCTACTTGTGGACTAGGATCACAAGCGTGGTGGACCAAGCTTAAGAAGGCCCACCGTACAACAAATGCTACACTTCGGGAGGCACAAAAGGCCCTGCAACCCCTACTAGCAGGGGACCTTTTTAGGGGTAGAATAGTAATCTCCTGTACCCACTTTAGGACACTATAAATAGAGCCTACCCATGTAATGAGGAGGACTTTTTGAAGACAATAAAGAAACACTAACACCATTTAATATTGTTTCCCTCTTTTGAGGATCCTTGGGTCTCCCGCTCACATCTGCGGGACACCCGGGGTCCCTTTTTCTTTACTGTCTGGCTCGTTGCTATGATAGTTGGCGCTGTCCATGGTGAGCGGCAAGCACGTCACGAAAGGGAGGCTCTGGTCATGGCACCTCGCAAGAATTATGGTTCAGACGGCCAAGCCTGAAGCCTTATATTGGCTTGGGAGCTTGCTACCCTCCTTGGCCTCTTGCGAGGCCCTGGGATTGCTACTGGACTCCAAGAGGTTGAGGGTGAGGTGCTAGGAACTTCCTCTTCAGGCACACATTTGCATAGTGCCCGCGTTCTCCGCAACTGAAGCGGGTGACGTCTGCTGCCCGGGTTGGTGTACCGAACGGCTATCCTCCGCGGTTATATTGCTAAACACTAGCTTGCTGAGGGCGGGGAGCTTGGGCTTGGATACTCAGAAGTGGTGGTGCCGAAGGATGTGTGTTTGATGGTTGCCAAACTCATGGTCTTGGTGGGCCGCTGCTTGCAGATTTCTGTGCAAGCCACTTGCGTTTGCGGCTCTTCACAACCGTTCGGGTGCTATTCTCGACCCGGATGGCTTTGTTGATTAAGGTCTGAAAGTTGGGGATGTCATGGGTAGTGAGTGACCACTTCATCTCATTTCTAAGGCACTCCCGAAATAGAGCAACCTTTCTTCCTTCGGTTGGTATCTCGGACGCAGCATAACGAGTGAGATAGTTGAAGCGGTGAAGGAACTCCATCACCGTCATGTTCCCTTGCTGGAGTTCATAGAACTCCAGCTTCTTGATGTCCATAAGGCCTGAGGGAATATGGGCGTTACAAAATGCTTCCTTGAAGGCAACCCATGAGATGGTGTGGCCTTCGGGAAGGATGACTTGATGGTTCTCCCACCAAGCTGTTGCTGTGCCTTGTAGCTAATAAGATGTGTATAACACCATCTCTTCATTTATGCACTAGGCAATGACCAGCTTTCTCTCGACGGTGCGGAGCCAGTCATCGGCATCAAGAGGGTCAACTGATCATGCAAAGGTCAGAAGCTGAGTTCGCATGAACTTGCCGATCCTGGGCGATGATTGATTGGTGGCAACTCCATTCCCTCCAGTAGTAGTGCCGAGGGCAGCAGTGTTTTGCACCAACTGTTGGAGCAGGAGAGTGTTGGTTTGCCATCCTTGCTCAATCATGGCAAGCACTTATGCCATGGAAATACTTCAAGAAGTTATGCGGGGACATCCTGTACTATTGAATAGAGCACGAGATAGCGTTCGCGAATTACAAATAGAAGTAGGAGTTGCAGGTACTATTTATGATGTTCCTGGGATTGTAGCCAGGGATCGTTGGTAGACGGTGGCGGCAGAATTTCCGGTTCTTCGGTGGACGTAGGCTGAGATTGCTCAGCTGGCGTTGATGTTGAAGGATGGAGCGGGTTGGGTTGTGGAGGTGTAAGGGCCATGCTTCCCAGTTGCTGTGATGTAGAGGTAGCTCCTATCACCATGAGTTGGCGGACAGAGCGCGTTACCGACATCCTCATCATACAAAGTGTAGTGTAAACAAATGTAAGCAAGATGAGAGGGAATAAGCACAAGTTAAGCAGGTAAGCAAGTATTATTGTCCCCATCTAATTTAATTTGTCGAAACTAAAAATATGCAAGTTTTCAAACTTTAGGTGCAGTACATATGGATATTAACATAAAAGTAAATTTTTCATGGCGCTGATGCCCGTTGTTTGATATTACAAAAAAGGGCAACTAAAACAATATTAGTAGCAAATTACAATATTTATACAGCGATATCATACATAATTCTAGACCTACAAAATGTCCAAAAGTGCCCGCACTAAGTCCTATAGGTGAGCTCTAGACTATCTGTCACTGTCTAGTCGTCGTAGTCACGATGTGTAGCTCCTGAGGACTCTGGGACAACGGAGGATGGAGTACCATGGTACTCAACCTCCTCATGCCTGACACAGGGGTGACGGTGTCACTTCACCATCCGCCAAGACTCCTCTGTCCCCGAGCAAATGGCCATCACTCGACGGCGGTGACTAATCGCCGACATGCGGGGACGTCGGGCACGGGACTGGAGGCGAATGATGGGCTCCAATAGCTCCTCAACTGGTGCTAGTACGCCATCCTCTCCATACACTGTCCTCTAGTGTGGAGATCCTCCAACGGGCCTCCAACAGCTCATGAGTCACCTGACAGAGATATCCGTCGAGACACCCTCACAAGGCCGACGAGGTGCAGTTGGGGAGTGAGGAACTGCCTCCCCTCCACATGGCAGGTGTGCTACTGTCGGTCTGCAGTCCGTGCTAGGAAGTGGAACAGGGGATCCTCCACCTCTAGCAGCACGTGCTACAGGCGTACGATCATGACATAAGATGCATCGTACCGCGACATCTGGACCGTCGAGCCCCTCCTGTAGTAACAGAAGGCGGGGTCTCCAAAGTGACGTCCCTGGATGAGCACTTGGGTGAGGTACTTAGTGGACACCGCGCTGGAGGGCGTGCTGTAGACCATATATTGAGCCGTATGCGGCCACTCCACATGCTGCAACATCACCCATAAGGTGTGCTGTAGTGTACCCTCCTCGAAAGCACTGGTGTGGTACTAGGGTTCCTAGTGGGTAGCTATCTACATATTTAAGAAAAAGGAGAGTTAGTGATTGTAACATCCTAAAGTTTTGTTACCAAAATAAAAATTAATAAAGTTATTATTTTATTGGATTTTCTTGTGGCGACCCCGGGATCAGATCTGTTACAAGCTAAGTGATTACGCCAAAAGTGCAACACTTAACGAGAGATAAAAACGATTCCAAATACCCGGATATGTGTCTCATGTTAGCTCCCAAGGATCAGTGGCTAAGATGCACATATCCTAATACAATATTGCAACCACATCCATACACAATCATACAAGAGAATAGAAACTTTGATACATCTTCAACATATAGAACCTTATGGTCCAAATTTTGCACAAGAGGGCCAATCAGCCAAATCTAAATAACAATAACACGAACAAATTGCAGTAGAATATAAACTTAGAAATAAAAGAGAAAGAGCCGAGTTGGCATGCCCAAACCCACAAGCAACCAACTGGAGTTAAAGCCATTGCACCCGTCGTTCTTGTAACAGCCCTAACTTAGGGTTTGTATTTCAAATGTAAATTATGAGGAGAAATAAAAACTTTTGATGCCTCATGAAATCATTTGAGAGTTTCTACAATTTTTCCTAGCAATTTCCAATTTTTAGAATTTAATTCTTGTGATTGGAAATTGTTGTCAGCAAATTCTTAGCCTTCAAACTTGTGATCATCCTCTGAAATTATTTTTCCTGTCATCTTGATCATCTTATATACCTCCTTGAATTATTTCACAATTTTTAGATTTTATTTGCTATTTCAAATGACAAGTCAAACTAGTTTGAATTTCTGGTCAAACCCTAGGTCAGCAACTTGTGAATTTTCTTTAGAACAATGCAGTGCATAAAAAGTTCTGGAAAATTTATGCAATGTTGTTCTAGGTCCCTTGTAGCTACCATAAAAATTTCGGAAATTTTGGAGCTCTGGAACTACCTCTAAAAATTTCCCAAACTCTCTCGACCTTTTAAAACCCCAAATCGGTATTCTTTGTTCCTCGGGCTCGAACCCGAGCCCGACTCGAATCCGACCGCACCACATGGCTCGGTCGCGCCACCTAGCGGCACCGCTGAGCCCGATCTCGCCGACCGTCCGATGGATCGTGCGGCCCTCGTCGCGTCGAGTCCGCCGACCGATCCGAATGCATACATCGATCTCGGCCGTCCATCTCGGATCCAACGGTCGGCGCGATAATGGTCGAGTCGAACCACCGTTTGCGCGCGCGACTTGGCTCGCGCCGCTTTTTGCTTGTCTGTGGCGGCGGGCCCCACGTCGGTCGTCACCTACCTCGCGCAGAAGAGTGAGTGCCGGCGATAGCGCGCGCATGAACGCCACCTCGGCTCCATTGTCTCGTCACCGCTTCCGATTTTCCGCGCGCATTTCCTCGCGCATCTTCCATTGAGAGACCATGCCCGGCAGCATCAATCACCCACTTTTCCGTTCACGGTTTGTCGGCACGTTCTTGAGCTCCACGGTGCGAAAGCATCGCCACTCGTTTTCCTCCGCCCTCTTCCCTACTTAAGCCCTCGCAAAGCTCTCTTATCCTCCTTTGGACACCCTAAGACCACTTCCTACCCTCCATTGCCTTCCCGAGCTCAAATTGTAGTAGTGCGCAATCTCGGGTTCACGGCCAGTGCGCCTCGCCGTGTCAGCACCACAACCAGTGAAGATCATCCCTTCTTTTGCGCGTCTGTGAGGACCCGGAATATTTAACTAGTAACACTTAACCTCCAAATGGCTCTAGCATTACTAATTAAACATTCTAAGCCTCGATGGACATATGCTTCTGCATTGCAGCATATGTACATCATCACAAATTACACATCAATTCCATACAACATATATCACTAAGTTCAACAACGACATAAAGTAAAGTTATTACAAAAGAGAGCCGACTCGCCAAATAGAACAATATACAAGAATGACAGTGAAGCAAAAGCGCCATAAGATGGCTAGAACAAAAATCGACCGGTTAGCCAACATAACCCACAAGGCAACCGCCAGGGCCGCAAGCTAGTCGCCCATAAGCTACCACAACACAACTCATAAAAGTGAGGCCCTTCGTGCTCACCTTCCTCCTCTGCAACAAAACAATTAAGCATAGCAACCGAGTACAAAGATTGTCTTTGTACCATAAGATCGACGTGTGGAATAGCAGACCTATTCATAAACTACATGCAAGCTTATTTAGGTGGAGGTTGTATGTCTCATTTGCATGAAGCCAACTTTATTTGCAATAATGTAATATATTTCAAAAGCAAGTTTGCAAATCTGTTTTGTTATCAAAGTACAGTGATAAGTAAAGATACATACAAGTAAACACACAGGAAGTGACTATCCCAATAGCCACCACAACATAGCACGAATCCCCGATTCGTACCACCCATCAAGTTTTAATTTAAAAGGTTGTAGTCTAACTCTTGAAAGACCTTGCCAAGCGTGTCCATAACCTAGGACGAGGCTATTCGAATAGTTTTAACCTGCGCAGGGTGTACCAATGTACCCACACTTGGACCGCCTTCAAGCCACAAGCACACTACCGAAGGTATGCCGGCACGGCTAAGTCCTACGAGACGTTTCCAATCTTGTGTATTAACTACGAGCCGCTCGTATGGGTAGAAACACCATACGCTTACATTGCAAGCCGAAAGACAACCACCCGTTACGGGGGGGAAACCTTTCGGACACTACAATGCTCCCACCTCCATCCCTCCTGCGACTCCCTGCGACCCGGAGCCAATACACGCCAAAGTACTAAGTCAAGAGAGGTCCCATACCCTCTAATGTGGTTAGCACGCTAAAATGCTTGGTTTAGTGTAACAAGATGTTCGGTCCTTGTTGACCCGGGCACCATTCCAGTCACACCCAAAAATCACACCATCATACCATTGTGCCCAAGTCTAAATCATTTTGTTTTCAGTTTTAGTTTTCATAAGTAGACATAGCACAAGGTGGAAATCATAATCATAATAAGTTTGATGTGATCAAGGTTATCGACAAGTCGATAACCGCCCATTTCTACCGAAGCTAAGCATGGCTAAGCAATTAATTCGCAACTACTAAGTGACAAGAGCCCATCCACGAACTCTAAATCACAGCAAGTAACCTAGGCTCATGGTAGTAGAGGATAATCATTTGCTAAGGAAATGCATCTACTAGGCCAACTATTAAAACAAAGTAGCAATGCATACATAGAATTTGTAATCAACATAAATACTTAAAATACTGGGATTAACATGATCAAACTGCTTACTGCTGGCTGTTGCTCAAACTGTTGCGGAGGATCGCTCTCGGGTTACCGCAAATGTGAAGCCTAGCGAAAAGGCAATAAAACCGATAAAACGAAGAACACCAAAGGAACTCAACAACAAAGAACATCCAAATCCAATGAAATTTCTACAGCAGCTAGAGGTTGATTTTAGACAATTTTAGAAACAAGAATCACTTCATTTGGACTAAGCATGAAAAGTTATGCCCTAAACAATTTTGCTCATTTGATAAATCCAGTTTTAATTCCTATTGGTTACTGTTCATGGCGAAAATTTCTACAATGAACCAGAAGCTGAAATTTTTATGGTAGGTAGGTAATGGTACCTAACAACAGCAAAACTGAGTTTGCACAATTTGGAGTTATAACGAATTAGTTATGATTTTTCTAAGTTCTAAAACTAGTAGATCTTTAATTTCCGTGGCAAGGATCAAATGAAGACCTATTCCATATTACAGTATACCCTAGTAGGTTTTAACAAAGCTTAGTTTGCTCAGTTTGGAATTACAGAGAATAAGTTACGCATTTTACAAATTTTCAATGAATTTCTAGATATCATTCAACACTAAACAAGATCATGTAGTTAAAACCATTTTCTGCTACATAACAACGCCTAATTTCCTTCTCAGATTACAGTTCATACTATAACAAAGCTACATCAACTGGAATTAATCAAAAAGGAGTTAAAATGACAAAGTTATGCACTTTTGAAATTTGAAACAGCAAAAGACTTAGGAAACTTTGAGCTCTCGGGAGGTCCAAACGAACTGGAAGACAAGGAGAGGTCGTGGACCGTCGATCTTGCATCGCAGGGCCACAGACCTCGAAGCACAGCGCAGGAAGACCTCCTCCCCCTTTGGGAGGTCCGGACGTTGAGATCGATCCAACGGCCACGACTCGTGCATGCCGCAGCGCACGCAGAGGAGGTCTTCGCGCCTAGCGAGTCGTGACCGTCCGATCAAGATCCGCGATCCCGAGCACTAGGAAGTTCTAAGACTAAGCCTACAGAGGAGGTCTAGCCCGTTAGATCTAGATCTAACGGTCCAGAGCCGAAGGGGAGGTCCTAAAGCTACGGATCTAAACGGAGGAGGTCCTCAACGGTCTAGATCTCCAGAGGGAGGTCTTTAACGGACGCGATCAAGCGAGGAGGTCTGGGCGGTTGGGATTTAACCGAGGAGGTCTTGGATGGCCAAGATCTACTCGGGAGGTCCTAGCGGTAGTGATCTAACGGAGAAGATCGGGACGGCTCGGTCGAGCCTAAGGAGGTCCTGGCGGTTCGGATCGGACGGAGGGAGGTGCGAGCGCTAAGATTTTACAAGCGAGATCTAACGCTCAGATCTAAACCGGGAGGTCGTGAACAGCTAGGATTGAGCCTAAGAGGTGCGAGCGGGGTTGTCTTTATAAAAGACAGGGACGACTTTTACAAAGAGGACCCCAAGGGTGGTCTGAGGTGGTCTTTGCAAAAATAGCCAAGGAAGGTCTTTTGCAAAGAGGACCTCGGTGGAGGTCCCGAAGGTGGTTTTTGAAATGACCTCGAGGAGGTCCTTTGCGCAGGAGTGGTCCTAGTGACTCGGATGGAGTTCCAAGAGGTCTTAAGCGGCTAGGATCTAATCTAGGGGAGGTCCTAGAGAGGCGAGGTTTTTGCGGAAAGAACCTAAGGCCCAAATCTAATCTTGGAGAGGTCGTGAGCGGCCAAGATTAGTCCGAGGAGGTCGGGGTTTTCTTTTAATGGCGCGGGACCACCGGACAATGACCAAAAAGGCGGCTAAGACAAATTTATTGCTCTGAAGATTGGCAATGAATGAACCTAAAGGGCACCAAAGACTTCGGATTTAACTTCTAAGCCCATGGCCACAGTCGATGACACAATGGCACGACTTAAAAGCAGGATTAATGCACCCAATGATTAGCAATAAATGGGGCATTGATGATGTCCTAAGAAAGTACGAAAGCGGAGGTTTTGAGCAGGCAAAATCGGCGGGCTCAACGGTTTGCCGCGGCGATGGGGACCTCGCCGGCGCCGACCAAGGCACACCGATATACTCGCAATATTGTCGCGGACCTAGCGGAGACACTCGACGGCGGCGACGGCCTTAAACGCCGGCGAGCCGGAGAATGACGGAGGATAAGTGTTTCGGCAAAAACCGAAAATGACCAAGCTGAGCGCCACGAGCTGAGCTAGCTAGACCCTAAGCCCTAAGGGACTAAGATGGACTCACCCGAGTGTAGGGAAGGTCGAGGAAGCCGGAGGAGAGGAGGAAACCGAAGGAGACGCCCCGGTGACCAGGACCTCCGCCGGAGACGAGGAAGAAAGCGGTCCCGACCACGAGCAGCCCCCCAACTCGTCCACCCCTGCGATGGATAACCACAGCAAGTTAGAGGATGCTCGAGATGACAAGAAAAGCGGTAAGAACGCGGATGGAACCACTGGAGCTCGAGCCGGCGGGGAGCTCCAAGGCGACAATGGTGACGAGGAAGGTGGTGCTCTCGGGTGCTTAAGTGTGGAGCTCAAGCACGGCCAAGAGCGAAGAAGGAAAGGAGAAGGAAGGTCTCGGGCTATACATAGCACGGGAGCTTGGCAATGGTGTGGGTAAAGCCTCACGTGAGCATGAACCATGCCCGCCATGACCACGAGGACTTGACAAGGCGGCGAGGATGGCTCCTTTCGGGCAAAGCTCTGGCACCATTAATGCATGGCGAAAGAGACGTTGGGAAGGACCAAAGGTGACAACACCACGCTCCCAACCGCTCGACAACGACACACCGCGGGTGGGGAAATCATGGCGACCGGGGCTCGAGGAGGTCCCGGAGGAAGAAGAACGAGCGAGGAGGTCCATGCGCGCGGGGAGGTCGTGAGCCACCCGATCCCCATCCGTGGCCCGCTATGCGCAAGACGAGCCCGAGCCCGAGCTCGGCTGGTCCGTCGAGTCCAAAGGTGGGTCGGACTGGTCTCCGACTCGAGCCGAGGCGACTCAGCCCCAAATTTTGAGTTTCACGATCTGAAGTCGGAGGATTTATTTGGGGTAGTAAACTTACTCCAAAATTTATGACACTTTTACAGAGCTTGCTAAGCGAGTTGATTACCTTGTGTAAATTTTGCGAGGGGTTTTGTGCTACACATTTTCCTCCAAAAATTCCACAAGGTGGTGGTCCACAGTTTGACCAGATTTTGAATAGGTTTAAGCGACCCCAAAAGTATTCAAACAATTTCTAAAAATTGTGAGATTTTTCAGAGAGGTCACACACCAACCCTAGAGCTTAGGAAAAATATTTCCGGAGATGATCAAAAGGGTTGACAAGATTGTTTTGAAGGAACAAGATTTGGATCAAAAGACATTGTGACTTTGCCTTTCCATAAGTCTTGTACAATACTTGTCCAGTACAAACAGAAAGCATGATGTAAGAAAAAGTTTTAATTTCTACTCATTTTCTTACATTTGAAACACAAGCCCAAAATTGGGATGTTACAGCGTCACATCGTGTTCCAGATCCCTATCATGATTTCCCCTCAGCTAATTTTGAGTTTCACTCACAGGGGGCCATTGAATTTTGGTGTCCCTCTTCTTGACGAAAGTTGGATCATCGTCCTCATCTCTGGTGAGTTGGTTCCTAGGGCAATTGCTCGCGCCAGGCTCATCTAGTGCACTCACTCAAGCTATCTCCGTCTCTCTTTTCCCTATTTTTGCTCAGGTTGCTCCTCTCGGTGACCCCTTGATCGCGCGGCCGGTTCGTCGCCGGGCCATCTCCGCAGACCTCTTGAGCTCCGCGTCATTCGGTGAGTTCCTGGTAACTCACTGATGCCCATGCGCGCGTTAATTTTCATTGTCTACCTCTCTGGTGCAGCCGCACCTTGTCACCCCCACTGCCGGCCGCCGTGCTCCGTCGCCGCGCCGCCACCGTGCTTCTCCGGCAAACCCGCGACCACCCTTAGCTTCAGTAACCCCTGGGCGACCCATTTTGGCCGTCGCACAGCCCGCGCCGCCACTCCTTCTCCGGCGTTGAATCCAGGTCCAGAGTTGCTGAGCCTCTCTGTTCTTCTGTTGTGCTCCTCTGCATGCATCGGCGGTGGGGCCCTCCTTCAAAACCAGTTCTTTAGTCTCTAATCATGATTAGGAATGTTCTTTAGTTCACTCTCATTGCATGATCAAAATTTGGTATTGGAAGTTTGAAAGAATTTTAGTGTTGTTCTCTGTAATTGTTCCCTGTTGTCGTTTCTGTTGTCAGTAACTAAATTTTAGCTTCATTCTTATGCTTTGGATTCTTGTTTAGTGCTGGTTGACTCCCTTTTGTTGTGGTGGTTAGCATGAAATCATTTAGTTAGTATCTTAAAATTTCAAAGCTCTTGTTGTCATGTTTGATCATAGGGATAGTTAGATGATCATGTTGTTATCTCTGTACTTTTGATTTATCAGTGCAGTAAGATTTGGAGTAGTAGCATCTGAATTGTGATAACCTTCCTATATGGTGGTGTGATACTTAGATGTGTTAGTAGCTGAATTTTATTAAAGCCCAAGCTTAATTAGAATTTTGTTTAGCATCTCATAGTTGGATACTTGACTAGTTAGTGTTTTCAATAGCTTCTTGTAGGTTCTGTGCTCTCACCTGATAATGGTTGTTTTAGAGTAGCTAGCTGTTTTTGATATACTAACTTGATGATTAAATAATAGAGGTGCACACAATCACCATCAAAGTCTGTCCAAAGTTTAAATCATATAAGAGGATTGATTTTGTGGTTAACACGATAAATAAGTGAGTGGGTAGATCAATCACTTGAAAGCATGTCTATTTGAAACATCTCTCAGTAGTGATTATTTGTTACTCCTTTTGTGATGGTCTAGCCTCTGTGTATAAATTGGTGTTTGTATTTGATTATTGAGTTTTTAGGTGTTATTCGTTCTTATTAGCTATTTTGTTCAATCGTTAGGATTCGATATTTGCGGCAACCACGAGAACGACCCTCGCAACAAATTGAGCAACAATGCCGAGCAAAGCGGTTTGATCATGTTAATCCAGTATTTTAAAGTCTAATATTTTGTTTCAACTGTATGTATGCATCGCTTAATTTGTGTTAAATTGGTTAGATAATCCTTTAGATGCATAATCTGTAGGTAAATGATATTCCTCTACTACCTGAGCCTAGGTTATTTGCTGTGATTAGGAATTGCTGGATGATCTCTTGTCACTTAGTAGGTCCGGGTCAATTTGCTTAGACATGCTTATCTATCGGTAGAACTGGGCGGTTATCGACTTTAGTCGGTAACCTTGATCACACAAAATTTTCTATAACTTTATGTTTCAGCATTTCTGCTATGTTTAATTGCAAAATTAAAAATGAAAACAAAAATGATTTAGACTTGGGCACAATGGTAAGACTGGTGTGATCTGTTGGGTGTGATTGGAAAGGTGCTGAGTCGATTAAGGACCGAAGTTACTTGCGCCACCGTCTTGAGCATTTGCGTGCTAACCACACTAGAGTATATGGGACCTCTCTTGACCTAGTACTTTGGCGTGTATTGGCTCGGGTCGCAGGAGGTCGCGGGAGGGATGGAGGTGGGAGCATGGTAGTTGTTCAAAAGCTTTATCACGAGTGGGTAGTTGCCTTTCGGCTTTACCATGTAAGCGTATGGATTTCTATCCATACGAGCGGCTCGTAGTTAATACACAATATTGGAAAAAGTCTCGTAGGACTTAGCCGTGCCAGCATACCTTCGGAAGTGTGTTTTGGCTTAAAGGCGGTCTGAAGTGTGGGTACATTGGTACACCCCTGCAGGGTTAAAACTATTCGAATAGCCTCGTCCTAGGTTATGGACACGCTCGGATACGCCCCGTAAGAACTAGACTACAACAATTTAAATTAAAACTTGATGGGTGGTACGAATCTGGGATTCGTGCTATTGTTGTGGTGACTATTGGGATAGTCACTTCTAGATTGGTTACCTTTACTCTTTTGTTATTAAATATCCTTACTGTTATTTCAGCATTAAAATCGAATTGCAAACTTGCCTTCAAACTGTATTATATTATTGCAAATGAAAATTGGCTTTATGCAAATGAAACATATGGCCTCCACCAAACAAGCCTGCATGTAGCATATGAACAGGTCTGCTAGTTCACACGTCAGTCTTGCGGGTACAAAGACAATCTTTGTACTCAGGTGCTTTGCTTAATGTTTTTGTTGCAGAGGAAGAAGGTGAGCCCCAAGGGCCTCACTTACGTGAGTGTGTTGCCGTTTCGTGGACGACTAGACTTGGCGGTCCGGTCAGATGCCTTGTGGGTTGAAGGCACACTGATTGGCTTTGTTTATAGCCATCTTATGGCACTTTTGCTTCCGCTGTCTTCTTTCTGTTATTTGTGTATCTTGTGGCCTGTCGGCCTTTGTCTGTAATAACTCTACTATTTGTTTATCTTCCGTTTGGTAGTGTGGTGTTTGGACTCTATGTTTGGAATGGAGTTGATGTCTAATTTTGTAACGAGGCGTGTATACTGCTTTCTGGGAAGTATACATATCTCGAGGATCAGTTTATTTGATTTGTGATGCTAGGACCAGGTGGTTGGTTAAGCATTACAAGCTAAATAAACTGGGGTCCTCACAGTTCTCACCTGAACAAATAGACACTATTAAAGTACAAAGTTGTACCCGCGAGTTTTCAAAAAAATAAGGATGCATGTAGGTATCAAAGGAAGGCTACTACACCAGTCAATTTTTGGCATAAAGCAAGTTTCATTTAGATAAACAATATAGATGCAAATTGCCATTTGTAAAAATATTTTAGAAATGTTATATAACAGTAGTACTCCAATTCATAATAAAAATCAGTAGATACTCCAATTATAACAACACACGAACTTCCTGTTTGTAACATATATCAATTCTCCAACGTATCAACACGCGAACTTCCCGATCGTGACAACATACAAGATCTGAACAAACTAACACAACGACGTAACATTTTCAACCATAACCCAAACCCAATTTCCCACAAACTAATTGTGCCTGCTTTCCCACAAGTAATGTTCATAACCTAGGACGAGGCTATTCGAATAGATTTAGTTCTCTATAGAGTTGTATAGCTTTGCCCACATGATATGAATACCTTATACTAGCGCCATGCACTCTTCTGTAGGAGTGTGACTAAGATATCACAATGAGGCCTTTACAATGCATGTCCTAACTATCAAACCATCCAAGGAACAGAACCCCATGGGAGACTAAAAATCTCCTAACCACAGGTGAACCCCGTTGTGTAAGTAAGTCCCTTTCAAACAAGAGACCCTTAAGAGCAAGTAAGAGAACGACGAACTTTCCCCCAACATATTGACAAGAGAACAATTAAAAAATAACAATAACAATTGTCAACGTGATTGTGTTTTGATAACTAACACATAACAAATTATTCAGCCAAGCCTTCGCCATTATCCTGGCGTGCGGTTGCACGTAAGACTTGCTTCATCACACCACAGACCGGTCCTCATATACCCAGACGGGGCTACACGAATCCGGGACCACCCCTTCATCACCCTATCACCTGTCCAAGTCCAACACACACAACAAAAACTTCCCAACAAATCACAATAATCAGATTCGAAGGTCTCGATACAATCCTCAATATCAATATAATTCAATCCAAATAATCCTCAAATTTCATCAAGATTCAATTTAATTCACTAGCCGATGGACTAGCTCCATCAACCGCTTTCGGCTACAACTACTAGAATGGCAAAGCCTCGTTCTACAAATTAGCAAAGAAACCCATATAACATATAACCTTAATCATTCAAGGAAAAAGGGTAATCAACATTCAAAGGTAGGCCAATGCAGCAATTAGAAATTTAACTACTTCTACCCATGAACATACTTTTCAAAATAGCATGCAATGGTAATATTAAAACTCACACAAAACTTTTAAAATCACTCAGAGCAATATGATCAAGAGCGGGGTGCTCGCACCTTCGCTAGTACCACTTGTTCAACATCAGGTTACACTCAATTTGATCTTACGAATATATCGGTATCGTTGAAAACCTAACGAAAGACGACATCACAATAAATTCCAAATAAAGCCAAAATTCAAAGTATTCAAAAAAATGCAAGTTCTATTACTGTTCATTAGACGTTAATTATTTCAAGAAAATTTCTAGAAAGGTGGTAGAGATAAAAGTTACATAATCTATTAGAGGATAAAGTTTTATGAACAATACAATTGGTTTCATTCAATTTAGAGTTGATTTGACTTAGTTGTGAATTTTTTGAAGTTTAACCAATTTTAAGTTGTAAATAATTATTTTGGATTTTTCAACAGAGAGCAAGATCCTATGACTTTATGCTAAGTTCATACTAATGATTTTTAAATCTTTAATTGCTTTACCAATTTGCATTATCTATTTCAAAGACCTAGTGCCAATATTACTAATGTCATAAACAAGGCATACAATTGCTTCATTTGACACATCTTTAGCTCATGTTTGTCTTGAAAATTCATCCATTGCTTGTCAGGAAGCTTTTGTCAACTTAAGAGATAAAGGTAACAGGAATAACTCTCACTACTAGACTTAGTCATGCTACTAGTTAACTTCATTCAGATTTCCAATTTCGGATTAACTATTTCAAATGAGTGACTTAGAAGATTTGTACAATATTTGTTAGCATAAGAAATTGAGTTTGCAAAAAGGTTTCCCACTGAACATTCAGACTTTCTCCCAACCACTTCTATTCTCTGTTCAACTTCTCATCTGAAAACAAACTATACTGACTTGTCAATCAATCTCCCCACCAATTCATTTATTCACTTGCTAATTACATGATTGAGTAGCATTAATCATACCATTAGCCTAAGGACAAAACTAATTTCAGATCATTGTCCCTATAACCTACAACAGCAAGAGATGACTAAACACTACTGCTATTGACATTCTTTAAACTCAACTTCAAATTGGTTAAACCATTTGAGTGATTAACTAATCGCAACACTAGGCTAAAGTACTAATCGAATCAGAAGCTTTCTCTGTACTTGTATTAGATTGGCACTAGCCTACTGACAATTCCATTTATATTCAGATTGCCTTCTCTGATCAGAAGATCCAACAAAGTTGAACAGCTACTGGACCTACCTCCTTCAAGACTCAAAATTTCACTTTGAAAGTTCCATTAAGTGATCAAAGTGACATTCATTAAAATTTGGCAGTAATAATCTGTTGGTTTTACAAGAGGGTTCACTGACAAATCAATATTTTCCACTAACCCCTTCTCTGTTCTTCAGTTCATCCAAAAGACAACTAATCTTAACACTAAATCAATCATTCATTTGTCATTTAAATTAGAGTGTTCAATTGACAAACACAAACTTTGTTAGTTTAAAAGAGTTGAGATTACAAATGAGTTCTAATTTTCAGTTACAGAGACAAGTTTCAGACATGAAGCTACAGTAATCGCCCATTTCCGACAATAGAGTGGAGGCAGGGCCGGACGTCGTCGAGCTCACCGGCGGCGAGACAATGGCGCACTAGGCCTAGAGTAGATTAAAATGGAAAGCTAGAGCTCAAGGGTACCTTTCGGTGTTGTCTTTGCCGACGGAGAGGCACGGTGGCGCGCGGGCGGCGACGTTGAGCGAAGGAGGAGTGTGCGGGTGTGACAGTGCTAGACGCAGAGGCTTCTCCCGGGTAATTGACGCTAGATCTGGGCTCCTGATGCTACTGCGACGCTAAAGGAGGGGCACGGGGACCAAGGGCCTTCGTCTTCAGCTCCGGTGACACCCAGGTGCGGTGGCGATGGCACATGCATGGCGACGGCTTCGGGTTAGGTGAAGAGCTTCAACAAGAGGCAGTGGAAAATGCTCAAGGGACCTCCAGGAAACTCACCGAGTGCTTGTTGATGGTGGGGAGTGACCGGGGTGGTCCGGCGACGCGAGCCGATGGTGGTGTGGTAGATGTCACCGTGGCGGGGATGTTCTGGGGACAAAGAAAGGAAAAGAGAGGTGGGAATAGCACCAAGGGATCCACGAGATTGTTCTGGAGGGTGGGATAGAAGAGGGACTCACCGTGCCGGAGATGGAGACGAAAGAGGCATGTCATACCCTGTTTTTCTTCGGGAAAGAAAGAACTTAATCGGGGAATTTCGGCTAGCTAAATTTTTTTCGGTGTTCGGAGTGGTTTAGGGTTTTGGGCCTCCAGATAGCCTTTCCAGGCCACTTGGCCGGCCATGGGCCTAGGCCCATGCGCCCCCTCCCCCCCTTGGTGCTAACCCTAGCCCTTTTCTTCCCTTGGCCGAACCCCTCCCTTCTTTTCCTCTTGGCCGCCACCTCCCCTCGTCTCCTCCCTTGCGCCCTGCCTTGGAGCCGCCCCATCTCCCCGTGGCTGCTCCTCCTGCTGTGGTGCTGCCCCAACCAACCTTCCGAGGTTCCCGCGGTTGGTGTTCATGAGATTCAAGGTGGGCTGCTGGTTGCTTCGGCCAAAAGAGGGGAAAAGGAGGAAGATCATCATCACCAAGGATTCTTCCACCTACTCCCTGGTTGCAGCAAGGGTAATGTTGCCGAGCCTCGTTGTTTGATTGTTGGTAGAAGTGATTTGGATACATATTTGATTAGGCAGACTCGCTGCGATTAGAAGCTGGTTCTGTCCAGATTGTTTCGGGTCCTGTTTCGTGTGCTTAGAGGCAGAATTAGGGATTCTGGTCTCCTAGAGATAGTTAAAGGATGGTCTTAGCTTTCGGTGGCCACCAAGATCACCTCATTCCGACTTTCGAGTCAAAAGTTATGATAGATTTAATATCTGCTGTCCAGATTTCTGACGAGAATTACCTTTTAAGTTGTCTTTTAAAATAGGTGTATGTTAATGGACGAATCAGGGTTTCATCCCAACTAGGTTAATGTAGATAATTTCATAACCTTTTCAGATTGATAAATAACACTCAATTCGGAGTTGTAGTTTAAAAGTCATGGACGTTTTAGTACTGCTGTTTATTATGTTCGGACAGATTCTGTACTGCTATTTCAAACAACTGTTAGCCTTTTAAATTGGCCGAGTTGGATTATCATGTCAACTAGAGTTTTGTAGTTTAGTCAGTTAAGAATATACAGAAATTGGGTTTACCTCTTTTCGACTTTCAGATCTTAAGATATGTCAATTACCGTGCCGCTGTCCAGAATTAAGTTATGACAGAAATTGTTGTTTTCAGTTTCAGCTTTTGTTTTAGACCTAAGTTGTCAGGGTAGCGGGGTAGAACACCGATTAGTAGATTTGGGTATATCATGTCCTTATGGTAGCTATTTTATTTATTTAGGATGTGGAGTCTCAAATCTAGGAGTACCACCTTTGCCGGCTAGCGCGTCGCATCGTGGAAGGCAAGTACCTTGCCACCTTTATCGATTGTGATTGGTGAATGTTTTTTATGATACTGTTGTGATTCCATATAATACATGAGAAGGTGGATTGTTTATGTTTTGATATACGTGTTATATCCATGTTTAGATATCATGTCTTTCAATATTCTCAATCCATGTTATGCATTCATTTTTGCATGTTTCATCCACGAGAGTGGATTCCAAGTCCCACCATTCCAATGTGGGCAATGTTGGACATTGTCATGTCCCGTCCACGGGAGTGGATTTGAAAGATCCATCAATTCCAGGATGGGCATGTAAGACCCATTAATTCCAGAATGGGCAACTTTGGATATCCGTATGAAACGTTCTTCATACGGGAATTGGATCCCCGCATTTTTGTTAAGATGCGGGCTTAAGTGAACACCGACGGGTGTGTCACTCGCTATACCGATATAAGCATGTGTGCAGTCCATTCTTGATTTCATTCATGCATTTCAAGTATTTTCTTAAGTACTCAATCGATTCAATGCTCGCATTCTTAAATGGTGAAATCCTGTTTATATATATATATATATATATATATATATATATATATATATATATTCTGTCTCTCTCACTGTACTTGCTGAGTCGTGGACTCACTCTTGCGTTGTTTGTTTATTTTAGGTAACCCCTGATGTTGGCTCGCTTGGGAGGGAGTAGACACGCACTACTTGTTCACAACATCAAATTCATGTTCAAGATTAAATTTAGTTTCATATTTCATTCGTTAATGATTGAACTGTAATAACTAAACTATAATTGGAGAAGGAAGGATACCTTCTCCACTATGATGTTGATTTATTACTGCATGTGAACCTTCTTTATTGATTATCAGTATTAAATAACTTAGAAGGTGAAGGAAGGATACCTTCATCACGTCATGTTTATGTTAATGCTGTCATTTGGTTGATATAATTATTTCATATTCTTCCGCAATGTGTAGATTGATAGAGTAATTAGGTGGCATCTTGGCTTCCGTTTGGCCAGGGTGTTACAAGGCAAAGTCGGCTGGTAAATGTAAAACTCCAAAATCCGACAATCCTGTTAAACCATCTGTGCAATTAGATGAGGGGTTTTACTCCTGATAGCCTAGCACAAGAAGTGACACGAAAAGAAATGGAAAGAAGCTCACCGAGGTGAGCTTGGGACAATGAAGACCTTCGGTGCACGCTTCAGGGGCGGCCAAGACACGATGGTGTCCTGGGATCTACAAGCAACGAAAAGGGTTCAAATGAGTTGAGATGGAAATGGATTGGGAAATAGGAGCTCAAGGACTTGGTTGCACGGACTTTACCGAAGGAACGAGCTCAAGGGAGCTTCCCTCTCCTCGGCAGCCAGAGGAGAAGTGAAAGGAGACAACGGGTATGGAGTGAGTTTTATCCTGAGATGAAGATGGGAATGGACACGACATCAGCTGGCGAAGCCCTAGGATAGGTCGCAGTGAGCGGTGGAGCAATGGTGTGGACGGAGCGGGGAAGGGCGCTGCGGGCGCGTGGCGCTCGAGCTCTGCTCGTGCTTGCCCGAGGAAGAAGATGGCACTGCTAGGTGGTGTCGGCGCGTCAGTGGCACACCGAATGGGTGCATCCGCGAATTGGTTCAGTCGAGTCGAGTGGTGCGATGCTGCCACTCGGTCGGTCCAAACAGACGAGTGCGTTTAGACCGCATGATTAAGATTTGACGGTCCGGATCGCGTTGGACATTTGGACGGTCTGAACGGCCCAATTGAGATCGGACGGCTCACGCGCTAGCTGGTTTGGACGCGACTCAAGTGGGTTGGTTTGAACCAGGTCACGTTGGGCTCGGTTGGGGTGTGACTCAGCCGAGTGGGTTGGGTGGAGCCAAGTTGGTTCAGCTCGGAACAGTGAGTGGGTCTGGGTTTAACACCAGTTTGACCAACTAACAAAAGATTTGACCGAGGCTTCAAAAATAGAAATAAAATTCTAAAAATCCTGAAATAATTCAAGATGTTTCCTGGGATGTTCTAGTTCTCAGATAAAATATTAAACACCACTGTTATTATTTTATTTTCTTAATATAAATTCAAACCTAGAATAGGTTATTGAAATGAGTTTGAAATTTCTGTGGGTTGAATTTAGTCCCATAAATTTGGAAAAAATTATATTTATTCATGATAATTATTATAATATTTGAATAAATCATTTCCAAATGATGATCATAAGTTTTTGTTCCTGTTTTCTTTTGGAGCTTAAATTTGAAGTGCATATTTAAGTTTTTATTAAGATTTTTCAAGTGCAATAATTTAAGCAAATACTTCAAGAACAACATGCATGTTAATGAGATGCATACTAATTATCATTAATTAACTTGGGGATGTTACAAAACTCCCCTCTTACAAAAGATCTCGTCCCCGAGATCTGGGTAGGTCGGAAGTTGGATAGGAAGGTTCTAAAGGAAGATACAACATCCGTTGTCTTGATTTCCGTTAAAGATAGTGCTAAGATATCCTAACAAGGTTACAAGGAATTTCTAAAATATTTTCCTTTCTATTTCTTTGTATAACCTTTCTTTTCTTGATTGGAAGACACTTCGGATGGAAGGCAAAAGTTCAGGATATTCGGTTCGCATCCGGTCTTCACGCTCCCAAGTTGTTTCATCTTCAGTATGGTTTCTCCATTGAACCTTCAAGAACTTGATGATGCTATTCCTTGTCTTGCGCTCCTTTTCTTCAAGATTACGAATTGGGTGCTCCCGATAGGAAAGATCGGGTTGAAAATCGAGGTCTTCTAAGTTGGTTGCCTCAGTTGGGACTCGAAGGAACTTCCTCAGTTGAGAGACATGGAAGTTATTGTGCAAATCTGAAAGTGATGGTGGTAGCTCTAGCTGATAGGTCATCGATCTTCGCTTTCCTAGAATTTGGAAAGGACTGATGTAGCGAGGCGCCAACTTGCCTTCGACTTAAAAGTGTTGCATTCCTTTCATCGAGGAGACTTTAAGGTAAACATGATTGTCCACTTCAAAGCTCAACTCACGACGACGAGAGTCGGCATAAAACTTTTGACAAGATTGAGCCGTTCGTAGTCTCTCCTGATGAACCCGAAGGTCCAATTGTTGGCCCGATCTTTCGATGAGAACGATAAGTTCGGTAGGCGTCGCTCAAGTCTCACGATCCTGGCTACAAACACGCAAGGCTCGAAACCACGCAATCGCTAAACTAATTGACAAGTCGTTATCAACCGTGCACGAATACCCGGATGACCTCACCACGAAGGTCGATTCCTGCATACACCGAAGAAGCACGCAAGAAAAAGATAAAGCAATCTGAAATTGCAAATAGGAATTGAAATATTGAATTGAGTTGAGATTCTAAAGCGGTATTATGGTTGGTCTAGTCGACACAAGCCAATACACGAAGTTGCAACAAGGCTAACTTTTAACTAAACAAAATCCAAGAAAACTAGAGGGGGTGTGGCCTCCTTAAATAGGGGATGAGGAGCCACACATATAATAGAACTAAGGGGGTGGGACTAATTTCACGTGTTACTGTTCATGTGAACAGAAACAGCACCCCCAGGTGGTCTGTCGGCAGATGGGCCAAGTTCAGTATGATTACAAGGCCCGGATTGGCCCAAACAAGTGATATGGCGTCTTCTTTGGATGACTGCGATCATTCTAGAAGGAATTTGAAGATAAGCCCAGATCCGTTGGAAAGAGGACGAAATAAGCTTTCAATCAAGTACTCGTCGACCTCCAACGGACTCCGTATGTGAAAGGTATGCCTGTTTTAAGTTGGTGTTGTCAGGCTGATTCCGGAGGCCGAACTGGATTCCAAAGCGGGTCCAGCTCGAACTGCTTGCTTGTCTTGGACCAAAAGTGATGTGGCGCTGCACATATATATATTTTATCATTAGGTAGCATCATATAGTTCATATAATATAAAGACACTCCTAAAAACAAGCTCACCTGATAATTTAAGTGAAGCGTACGAGCTCTTATACTTGGAACAGTAACCATAGCAAATATAGTTGTATCCATAGGGGTCTTGTCCTCATCATCCTCCCTTTCTTGAAAACAAAGACGCCCTCGGCTTTTGATAAGATGAAAATAGGGTAACAAAGAAGCCAAAGTGTATGCATGGTATATGTATATGTCATCTGTTTTAACGATTCTTCGTTGTTGCACAATTAATGTTAGACGACAGCAGCGATCATAAAAGATCATTGTATTATTACCCTAATAATAATCATATATGTTAATGAGCAAAACAAAATTTCTCACATAGCAATTATTGCAACTAGTTTTGCAAATATAAGTGAAGTATTTATGCAATTCAACTCTCTCAAGTTGTAAACTTGCAGTGGTAGCACATGTGGGCAAATCTACAACTTTTGGAATCAAACAAAGTTCATCCATATTATCAGATTTCAATCGTGCAATAGCAAATTCATCTAGCAAAGGTGAAAGGATGTGTAAATTCTTCCATACTTCAACATCTTGATGCAGATTATCCATACTAGATGGTGCAATAAGAGATAAACACATGGGCATTGAATGATCACTAAATTTTAATTTTCTCTCATAATGAACAAGATTCGGCACATAAGAATTGTTGTTCAAAACAGTAAGCTTCAATTCATCCATGTAATCACAAGTTATGCATATTCGATAAACAAGAAATTGATTGTCTACACCATAATCTCCAATCAAATTAAACTTATACCCAGGGATGTAGGCACTAGACAAGCATTTTGAACATGCGATTTCAGAAACTTTCTCCATAGCATGTGACAATTTCATAGGTGAATCCAACATAATGTAACACAAAGAATCAGTAGGAGAAATTCTAGTCAAAACTTCTTTATGTCTAATCAATTCCACGTGATCATTATATGTGATTAACTCATCACATGAATCACTCAAAACAGCAGGCAATTCATTTATTTCATCACATGGTGCACTCAAGTCGGCAGGTAAATCAACAATTTTATCACATGGTGCACTCAAATCAATGCAGTCTGTATTCTCTACTTGAAATATATGCATATCAGAATTGTTTTCCACTAATTTTTGCTCTAAAATAGCATGAACAGTGGACAATTGTAGTTCTTCACAAGCATACTCACCTTGAGTGATGATAGCACCATGATCTTTACCTTTTTGGCTCTCCTCAGATGATGTAGGTGTATCCATCTCCTCATCTTCCTTCTCAACCAATAGAGTCAATGGTTCAATCAGCTCATTCTCCTCTTTGGCATGGTTCTCAACTTTCTGCAAATTGTTAGTCACAGAAAAAGATCCAAACATAGGTTTGTTCAGATGTTCCCTATCATCAAGCATTCTTAATTTCTTCGCAATCTGACGTTCAACCTTACAAGCAAGTATAAACAAATGAGTGAGGGAATTATACTCTTTGTGAACAAGAATGTCTTGAATTTCTTGATTAAGCCCACTTAAGAATCTATTCTCTGTAGCTTCAGCATGTTCCTCTAAGCCACAACGCAACAAACGAGTTTTCAATTCATTATAGTATTCCCTTACAGTTTTACTACGTTGTTTTAAACGTTGTAATCTACCTAACAAATAATCAGCATGATATTTAGGAACAAATTCATCTCTCAAAAGTTTCTTTAATACATGCCAAGTTTTAGGGACTCTTCCATGTCTATGTAAATATTTCCACGAAAGTATTGCATCTTCAACAAAAACACTAGTGCCAGCTTTAATCTTTTGTCTATTAGACAAATCATAATATTCAAATTCTTTGTCTAAAGCTATCTCCCAGTCAATATAGGCATCAGGATAAAATTTACCAGCAAAAGAAGGCACAGTGAGTTTAGTTTTTCCAAACGTACTATCACGTTCATGTACCTCCCGTGGTGGATAATCGCGTCTCAAGCGTGCATCTTCCTCGTGGACTTTCTTGCGCTCTCGTTCAATAGCTCGAATAAGACGTGGATCTATCTTGTAATCATCCCGTGAACCTGCCATAGTTAGTAGAAAACAAGGGAACAAATCACAGTGTATATGTCCCTATGAACTACTAGACTCTGGAGTTTTCAACAGTCACTCACACTCAAGCTTTTACCCAGTTCTTACAAGCTCTTACCAATGTAGCAAGGAAGTGGTACAACCGGTGGCTGGTTCGTGATACTCTCACCTATGAATAGTCCAACGATTACGACGAACGACACCTGCTGAGTTAGTAGGAAGTGGAGCTTGGAAGGCTTCAATATGGTAGCAAGGATTAGCAACAATCAAATCAGTAATGCTAGTTGAAAAATTGTTCAAAGTACTAATCAATGTTGCTGATTCTAGCCTAATCAAAGCCCGATGTAGAGAAGTGTATGTACGCACACGCAACGATCAATATGACTTGATGTAAGCAAAGGAGAACCTCACAACATGTGCTAGGAGAGATGCTAGCCAACTACTCAAACTTTTGTAAGGGGTACAAGATTATTCGCACGACGTAGAGCACAAAAGACAGCAATATCAGTGCAATGCAAACATTCCTTTAGATTGAGCAGAAACAATAGCTAGTCTCAAATGATGAAAAAACAAAGTTTTATATGGCTTATATATGCTCTTCTGAAAGGTTTCGACGAGATCTACAACTTTCCAGTTGAGGTGAACTCCAAATTCCGAAAGGAATATCGAAGGAAATGGTAAAAACAGAAACTGAAAACTTGTGACGCGAATTCGGGGCTGAATATGATCGATTTTGGGGCACCTGAAGATCAACTAGTGGCTTAGGTATAAAAGATGCGCCTCATCATTATCTTCGAACGAGCACAATAACGTCAAAAACGGACACCGTATGCAAAAGTTATACCCGTTTTACTGAAGGTGTCTCGGAAACGGAATCCTACTCGGACTCGAAACCGACTCGTATTCAATCTTGAAACGACTATATCTTTTGATTCCTTGGGCCAAACTTGCTGAATTTTTTTATGGAAGCTTGTGGCTATATGTAGAAGGTCTCCACTAATTTTTATGGGCTTTTGTTTTTGTTTTCTTTTTCTTATTTTTTTTTCTACCGCGGCTTTTGTTTTTGCGGTTGCCTCTTTCTCTTTCTACTATTTGGCCGACCCTAGGATTTGCCGCAAGTCGCAAATAACATCAACTCTCCCAAAAGATTACAGCAATCCTCTCTCTCTTTTTTTTGGATTAACAACAATACGAATTTTCTATTTTTGGTGCGGATTAGAGGAGTTCTAACCCACGAATTTTCTGTTTTAGATGCAAAAACTAAGAACCCTAAAAGAACTATCAAGCGACGCAAAGGAAATACGAGATGCAACTAGACAAAGACTAACTAGACAATAACTAGAACTAGAAATCAGCAACTAGACACGACGATGCAACCAATGATTCAACAAGCAAAATACCGAAAAGAAAATTGCAATAGCTCAAAGGGGTTCGGTATGGATGATAAATGCAAAAAAATTTGGGGAAATTTTATGGACTGTAGGTATGAAAAAAAAATCTACTACTAAGGGTACTGATTTCTCACCGAAGAACTGTAGCTTTGATACCACTTGATGAACCCGAAGGTCCGATTGTTGGCCCGATTTTTCGATGAGAACGATAAGTTCGGTAGGCGTCGCTCAACTCTCACGGTCCTGGCTACGAACATGCAAGGCTCGAAACCACACAATCGTTGAACTGATTGACAAGTCGTTATCAACCGTGCACGAATACCCGGATGACCTGACCACGAAGGTCGATTCCTGCATACACCGAATAAGCATGCAAGAAAAAGATAAAGCAATCTGAAATTGCAAATAGGAATTAAAATATTGAATTGAGTTGGGATTTTGAAGCGGTATTATAGTTGGTCTAGTCGACACAAGCCAATACACGAAATTGCAACAAGGCTAACTTTTAACTAAACAAAATTCAAGAAAACTAGAGGGGGTATGGCCTCCTTAAATAGGGGATGAGGAGCCACATATCTAATAGAACTAAGGGGGTAGGACTAATTTCATGTGTTACTGTTCATGTCAACAGTAACAGCACCCTCAGATGGTCCATCGGTAGATGGGCCAAGTTCAGTATGATTACAAGGTCCAGATTGGCCCAAACAAGTGATATAACGTCTTTTTTGGATGATTGCAATCAATCCAGAAGGAATTTAAAGATGAGGCCGGATCCGTTGGAAAGAGAACGAAATAAGATTTCAATCAAGTACTCGTGGACCTCCAACGGACTCCGTATGTGAAAGTTATGCCTGTTTTAAGTTGATGTTATCAGGCTGATTCCGGAAGCCGAACTGGATTCCAAAACGGGTGCAGCTCGAACTGCTTGCTTGCCTTGGACCAAAAGTGACGTGGCGCTGCACATATATATATTTTATCATTAGGTAGCATCATATAGTTCATATAATATAAAGACACTCCTAAAAACAAGCTCACCTGATAATTTAAGTGAAGCGTACGAGCTCTTATACTTGGAACAGTAAGCATAGCAAATATAGTTGTATCCATAGGGGTCATGTCCTCATCATCTCCCGAATCTCACGAACTTGCTCTTGACTTCATTTATCAAGTCTGGTCCAAAGAATTGTCTCTCCCAAGACTCGGACCAGTTGAGAGGTGTCCTACACCTTCTCCCATAAAGCACTTCAAAATGTGACATTTGGAGGCTTGTTTGAAAGCTATTGTTATAGGAGAATTCCGCGAACGATAAGCATTTATCCCATTTCTTGCCATAGGACAGCACACATGCTCTCAACATATCCTCCAAAATTTGATTAACCCTCTCGATTTGGCCTCCGGTCTGCGGGTGGTAAGCCATGCTAAAGGATAGTTGTGTTCCAATTGCTTCATGGAGGCAATAATTCTAGAAATGCGAGGTGAATTGAGTACCTCAATCTGAAATAATCCTTTTTGGCACACCATGGAGACACAATTCTCGAGATGTACAACTCCACCAATTGATTTCCTGAGTAGGTGTTCTTGACGGGGAGAAAATGAGCAACTTTTGACAATCGATCGACAATTACCCATTTGGAGTCGTACCCTTGCTGAGTCTTAGTTAGTCTGGTGATGAAATCCATCCCAATTTCATCCCATTTCCATTCGGGAATGGGGAGGGGTTGAAGCATGCCCGCTGGCCGTTGGTGCTCGGCCTTCACCCATTGTCATATGTTGCACTCGGCAACATAACAAGCAATCTCTCGCTTCATCCGAGTCCATCACAACTTTTGTTTCGAGTCTTGATACATCTTGGAACATCCCGGATGAATGAAGAAAAGAGAGTTATGGGCTTCTTGAAAGATTAAATGTTTCAGCTTCGGGTCATTAGGCACAACCAATCGTTTTTCAACCTACGAAACACCTTAGTCACTTTGTTAAAATCCAATCTTCTTTCCAAAGACCGAACGACTCGATCTTGAGTCAATACCACTTCTATCTCAACCCCTTTCGGTTTGGCAACTTCTATACATTGTTCATCCAATTAAAATCTACCTATCATATTAAATCTATAGCAAGCATTCTCCAATCTATCGTTCCACAATTTATACATTAACCACCAAAATTGCTTGCTTAGATGTAATCTTCCGAAATTTGACAAGTGAGTACAAACAACTATTAATGCAATCTCGCAATATAAATCATGGGTTCACTCTAGTATAACTCTAAAATCATGAGCACTAAAGAACCGTATTGCAATGCCTATAATGCACCAATTGACATATATTAACAACCATCCATCAATTATTTGTTGTTTCTAGCAATTGTTCTCACAACAATTTTAAATTCCCAAAAGATGGTATATCTATGCAAGATCAGATTGGATCTTCAAGCAGTGTCTATATATTTCTGCTCCTCAAACCTTTTGTTGGCATGATCAATCCACTTGCAATAATCAATCCACCGAATATACCAATTAATCTCTTAAGGTCTAATCCACTCATCCCAACTCTAGGATCTAATTGACCTCCAAAATCGACACAATAATCCTAGGTTAAAGATACACCTCCTTTATCCATAGTCAACTCCGACCTAAGAAAATAAAATTATCAAAAAGACCATCCACCCAAGGTGAATCCAACTATAATCTAAATAATCCGAGTTACTAACTTTGTCCCGATCAAGTTATGCATAATAATCTCAGTTCAATTCAACAAGATTAATTCGACGTCTTCCATAACCTACTTATGCTGAAGTATTAGCTAATTCCCAACCGCCACATTTAATCATCCCTAAATGATCCAATTATATCATCCGTGGGACAACTATTCCCAAAGAGATAATTTTTTGTAAATGTTTATAGAATTTTTGAACTCTATTTGCTATTTTCTAAAAGTCTATTTGATTTATTGCTTTTTCTGAAATTCAAAAATCAAAATTCTGAATCTCAAATCAACGTCAAGTCAAAATCCAAATTCTGAGTCTCAATTCAAATCCTTGTTCTAAAATAAAATATCTTTGTGGTCAACTCTAGATTCAAATTTTTTATTTCAATTCATCTTAAATTCAAATCTCAGCCGAATTTCAAAATTCAAATTTCTATTTGAATTTTCTCTGAAATGAAAATTTTAGAATTTCATTTCAAATTCGGCCCAAAAAATCTTTTCTTTCCTTTTCTTCTTTTCTTTCTTTCCTTTTTTTCTTTTCTTTTTTTTGTTTTCTTTCCCTCTTTTCTCTCTCCTCCTTTCTCCTACCTTCCTCCTGTCCAAAACCACGTCTAGAACTGTGCATAGCACACAGACGCCATGAACGCCTTCAAGAGATCCTCAAATCCCCATCATTCCTTCCATTTTTTCTCATGAAATTATAGGGAATCATGTCCCCTCATCATGACTCCTCCATTCCTGGTCTCAATCCCCATTTTCACACACCCAAACTCTAGGAACGCACCATGTCTGGCTGTGACACACCTCCACCCTTGTATAAGAGAGCACCGTGTGCCCCTCGTCTCTCTCATCCATCTCCGAAAATCTCAAGTCCTCCCTCCCTTTCTCCTCTCCACAATCGACATTTTTGTTCCGTCGACCAAACAGCACTCCGACGACGATTAAAAATTATACAGTGAAGCCCTACTGCCATCTCCACTAACTATAGCTTCACCTCACAATGTTCTACGCTGTGCTCCCCTCGCCCTTACTGGAACATCGTTGGAGCATCGCCGCCACTATGAGCCCACGACGCACCGCCGGTTCTCCCCTCATCGCTGGCCGACCGTGCATGTTCCACCACAACTGAGGTGAGCATTGTGTTCCCCACATTCCCCTCTTCGTTTTACCGCAAACCTCACCCACTAACTTCTCTCCGTTTGCCCAGAACACCAACATCAGCTCACCGGCCGCTGAAGGTCTTCTCCGTCGAGTATCACCTCTATCCGACGTCCCTCGGCTGAACTGTCTGCGGCGTTGAGTCGCCTCGATGCATTCTACATTATGCTTCAGTTCCCATCACCTAAAGATCACTGGATCACCGTTGGCCATGTTAAGCCATGACGCTGAGACGCATACATCGCATTTCCCGTTTCCTCGGTAAGTTTTTCCAAAATCCATTCGCGCCATCATCTCCACCTCGTTGCCGGGGTTCCATTTTGCCCGTTCACCGACCGCCTCTCCCTTTCCTCTCCGGCATTGCCACCATGGCCGTGAAGCTCCTACTCTGTATGTAGCTTCTATGAAGATAGTTCATATCTTCTTGTGCATATGACAAAGTGGTCCCACTAGTCTTTGACCATCCAATTCCTTTCACTATTTCTCTATTGATTCACTAGCAAGTGGTCCCGCATTTCATGTGCCTACATTATTTCTCTAGTCAGCTGTTGAATGTCCAGTCAAACCGAAAACATGCAGTCCAAATAGTGAAATTCGGAATTCTATTATTTCATGTGACATCAAAACTTCCAGAAATTCGTTCTCCCTCATACGAACTCCAAATCCATTGATTCTTTATCCTAAATTCATTATCTTCCTTCCAGTATTTATTTCATAATTTTTGGATTTTATTTGAATTTATTTGAATGTTTTTTGAATTCGGCTCGTTTGCTCGTATAGATTTCGATGACTTCGAAGAGTTAGATTTCGACGCCATTGGAAAACAACGATTAATGAAG
The DNA here is from genome assembly GCA_036346255.1 of Ampelocalamus luodianensis. Lineage (NCBI taxonomy): Eukaryota > Viridiplantae > Streptophyta > Magnoliopsida > Poales > Poaceae > Ampelocalamus > Ampelocalamus luodianensis. The sequence goes on from CM070629.1 coordinate 42,808,768, forward strand.
CAAGACAAGTTATACCTTTGACCATGTTGATCCTATTTTAAAATTATTTTATTCTATTTTAAGTTATTATTGCATGCATATTTCTATTCAGTTATTTTAAATTCATGTTTTAAATTCCTAGTTAATCTATTTCCTTTGTATGGCCAGTGTTGATGTTTGAATTATCATTTCCTTGTCACCTTAGCTAAAAATTAAATTTGAAAGATTATATGCTGAGATCATGCTTAGACCAAAATCTTGAATTTGGGGAGTTTAGCCAAAGTATTCAAATTTGATTCAAATTGAGTCTATGGTATTTCTTACCATGGAAAGTTTAGAAAATACTTTTACTTGTGAAATGAATTAAAATGGTTTAACTTGGGCATAATAGATGTTGGTGTGGTGCACGTCGATGCATAGGATCGATTCATTTCATTGTTCGAGTCCGGGGTTGTGAAATGTTGCCCAAGTCAGTTAAGGACCGATCTTCGAGTGTATTTTGCTACGCCCCACCGTACCATCATAAGTCTGGATTGAGATAGACTGGGCCAAATAATTTGCAACGTTCCACTGTTAGTTGTGCCATTTCCATGTGTGGGTGTCGGTTAGATAGTATTCCCACTTGGCGCAAGAGGGGGCTTCCAATGGGTGGTTAGCCTAATGGAAGTGAAACCTTAGCGGTGCAAGAGGGGGCTTTTGGTGGATGGTTAGTCTAAAGGAAGTGAAATCTTAGCGGGCATGACTACTTTGGAATGACGCATTGTAAAGGCCTTATGATAATCACTTCGTCACATGTCTTCAAAAGCGTGTCATGGCCGATAGTGAAAGATGATTATCTCTTGTAGGTAAAGCTGTACAACTTCTGCAGAGTGTAAAACTATTTGAATAGTCGTGTCCACAATCATGGACATGCTGAGCAAAGCCACTTAAAGTTAGATTTTGGTTTTGATTTCAAAAGAATTTGATAAATGTTGATAGTCTATCCAATTGGGAAATTGGGCGGTTAGCTATGTGATAGGAGGGTATCCATCACTATACTTCATATCAAGGTTATTCTACTATAAAACTTGAGAATTTATAAAATAAATTTTAATTATAGAATAACCGCTTTAGAACTTAGTACAAGTATTTAAAGAAAACATTACTTTATGCAAATTCAACCCTATAAGCCTTCCTTTGATAAATCCTTGCATGCATTATAATCTGTTATTAGGTGTAACTTGCAGAGCATGGTTGTTTGTGCTCACCCTTGCTTAATGCAAATAAATTTCAGAGGAGAAGGACTTCGCTATCGGTGTAGATCTCAACGACTAGGCCGCTACCCCAGTCGATTGCCTATGGCAGATCAGCTGGACTCCACTACTTCTTATTCGTCTTCTGCTGTGTTCTTTATTGTTAGCTCGTAAGCCTTTCTTATAATAAACTTTGATATTTATTAATAAAGTTGTATGAATTATGGATGTTACCATTTTTTTACTGTGTGAATTAGCTACTGATCATAGAACTAGTTCAGAATACATAGAGGATTTGGGGGTGTTACTCCCGAGTCCCACAGTGATCAAGTAACAAGAGACGTGGATAAGAAATGACATTAGGCAAGAAAAGAATTTCAGCACAAGTTTTACCCATTCTCTATTTTATTTAACCAATCTGTATGGCTCAAAATCAAGTCATACTACCCCTTGGTCTTTATATATAATTAGACCTTCATAATATCACTCAATTTAACTCCAAATGAAGGGAGAAGGGGTTTAAAGAATATCACATTATTTTCAGCAAGTACTATGTTCTAAAATTTTTGGGGGAAATGCATCTAGAGTGATATCCGTATTAGTTGAAGGAGGAACTTTCAAAAGAACTTTGGGTAGGATGTTTTAAGGACTTTTTCAAAATATTTTGGCTCTGTTTCAATGTCCTCAAAGTGATTAAAAACTTTTATTTTTAGAGAGCCTCCCATCTCTCAAAACTAGAGTTATTTTGAATGAGATGGGAAGAGATAACCAAAAGAATAATTTTAGATAAGAGGAGAATGCTAAGACGTATAAGATTAGCAAAAAATCCTAAATTTTCAAAACCATTCCTATGATTAGATTAGGTTGCATTTTTAAATCTAAGTTCTAATCTAACGACTATTCTATCTAAGGCTTGTCCTACAGTTAGTATGGCTCTGATACCAAGCGCTATCGGACCCCTAGGCGGGGAATACCCGAAGACCCTATGTGTGTACCGTACTAGTCCCATGATCAGTGGCTAGTACACACATTCGAAACATTTGGCATTCACATCCATACATTCACATATACAAAGTAAAACAAAAGGGTACTCAACTTAAGCATGTACAGTTATTACATCAACGATCGACCAGCCAAATAAACGCAGGTATCAACAGAGTAAAAGTAGCAGTGGAAGAAGTAATGAAGGTAAAGAAATTCCAGTGGCATGCCCATCCGAACCTCAGGCAACCGAAAAGAAACAAGGCCTAGATAGAGCCATCACCGAACCCTCTAGTTCTGGGTACGAAGAATGTATCGTCGGGCGTTGGCTCATCTTCAAACTCTGAACAACAATATAAGTAAGATTGAGTACAATGCGTACTCAACAAAACTTGTAGTGTATAATTAGCAAAACTTGTAGTGTATCACAAAGTTTATATAAATAGAAGGCTATCAAAGAATGAGGCTCTACTCTACCAGTTATTTTGCTTAAAGCCATTTTTTATTTGCAATATCAATATGTAGTAATTTGCAATAGAAGTTTAAAAGTAGTTAAATAGATACATGACAGTAAGTAAAGAATGGAATGAATAATAACAACAACTCGCAACCCTCCTCGGTTACGAGCTGAAAAGAATAATGACAACAACTCGCAACCCTACTTGGTTGTGAGCAATATTTCATTTTTAGCCATAACATGGCAGTTAAATAAAAACCCACAAGTCATTTCCCATGCCTTTTCATTAAAACGGTTTTTGAAAATCAAAACTAAACCCATAACCGTCTGCACTAAGCACACTCATGACCACGAGCACGGCTATTTAAATAGATTTACACTCTACAAAGGTGCATAATTTTACCCATGGTACATGAATTCTATAGTTTATTCGCCATCCGTTGATGCCACCACTCACTACCATAGGAAAGCAGTCTAGAGCACGCGTCGAAAGCATCTTGAACTCGGTAAATTTGAAGTAGAATCTGAACCAAAACAAATTATTTTTAAATCGGTTGGTATTGCAAAGGACTCATTTAACAGGGTGAGTCATCAAGACAAGTATCAATGCACTCATTCTAGTAGAGAAGGTCATTTGGTTCAGTTTTGCTTTCGAAAAGCAAAGAAAGACATGTTAAGAAAGATTTCTCATTCGGCAGTGGAGTTTGGTCAAGCTCCTCATCATTGCTTCGTCCCTCTAAACAATTTTCTACAGGTTTGGGAGTTTTTGCATCAGGACCAGTCGGACCGACGTTTTACACGTGGTCAGACCAGCAGGAGGTAAGACCGGCATTTTACACCCGGTCAGACCGGCGGGCGGTAAGACCAGCGTTTTACTCCCGGTTAGACCGGCAGTGTCCAGAACCTAAAAGTTCTTTGTTTCTGACTGCTTTTGCTTATGTTCGTTGTGTGTCTCAATACTACATTCCTAAATCTTATTTCACTAACCCCAGTACTGTGAGACCAATGCTTCCTGTGATGTAAGAATAGCTCACGAGGTTGAAGAACATGACCTTGATTTGGTTCTAGTCTTTTTCGTCATTGTTTGATTGGAACACTTGATGGTTCTTCACTTTCTTTGATGGCTACCCAAGAGATATCACTTTTTGAGAGAGCATGTGGAAAGGGTGAAGTTGCTCTACACCTTGTTGATTTTGACTTTTAGATTGCTCACTCTTTCAAAATCGCTTGTTTCTGGTCGTTTTGCTACTTTTGCAAAGTGAGTTGGGTGTGTTGCATCCTATGGGCTTATTCTGAGGGGGAGCTTGTGGTTTAACTTTTTGGGAGCTTTGTTTATTATACTTGTCAAACAATTCATCAAGTTCAAGCCATTGAAATTAAATGAGTTGTAGAGCTCTCGTTATCATATTTACTCATATGCTATGTAGTTTTGATCTTGACTGGTAATAATTAATGTTCTACACTTGAACTAAAGCATGATATGGCAGAATTCGTGACTAGATTGATTATAGTGATTACTTTGGGATGTTCATTGAAAAGGATTACCTGGATAATCTACAAAGTTTCTTGATTTTTAGTCTCCTTGCTCCTTCTGTTTTGAACTTTTCCTTCTCTGAAGTTCTTGCTAATTACCTTGCCTAAGGGGGAGAAAAATGGAAAAAATTGGAGACATTGTGTTGAGAGGGATTTTCTCGATTACTGCTATGATTTGTAAATTTTCTGCCTTTCCAGTCCTTGCAGCTTTTGAAACTTTCTTTTCGCAAATTTTTCATTTCTTTCAAAAGTCATCTCATGTTTTTGAAGTTTTGTAAATGTATTCATTAAGGGGGAGATTGTTAGACCATGTGGATGGGTCATGAATTTTGATGATGAATAATTGATATTTGGGTTGCATTGTAATTTGCGGTTCTGAAAGTTTCGGTAGTTCTGCTTGGTTTTTCGGTCATTTCGCCTTGCTTCGAGTACTGTAGCTACGAGCACTGTTCACCACGAGTACTGTAGCTCCGAGTACTGTTCATCGAGTACTACGTGGTCGTAGAAGGTTTCAGCTTCACATGGTCATAGTTGAACGTGGCCGTAGAATGTTTCGACTGCTCGTGGTCATAGAAAGTGGTTGGTGGTCGAAGCTACAATGCATGGTCGTAGGCTTTGAGTGCTACGTGTCTTGTCAATGGTCGAAAGCTACAGTACGTGATCGATGGTCGTAGACATCTTGGAGCTGGTCGTAGACTTTCTGGAAGTGGTCGTAGAAACTCAGGGACTGGTCGTAGACATCTTGGAACTGGTCGTGCACCTAGTCGGACTGGTCGTAGACATCTTGGAACTGGTCGTGGACCTAGTAGGACTGGTCGTAGATATCATGGATGATCTGGTTCATGTTTATGGATAGATGTGGGTGTGATTTGTGTGTGTGTGTGTATGAACTGATATTGGTCAAGTTGGAGAACTTGTGCCAGGGAAAATTTTCTTTGGTCTTTGCATGTGCAGGTTGGGCGTGGAGACGATCATGATCAATGACGAGGAGGACCGGGACTAGGATGGGAAAATCTTAGGTTCATGTGGTCAAGGATGTCACGAGGAGGTTGGGCTCACGTTGGGGCACGTGGAGATGAAAGGTGGATGCATGATGCGCGGAGAAGCTTCGGGAGGTGTAGTCCTGAAGGCTTACGATGCGTGAGGAGATATAGAAGGTGTTTCATATCTGGAAGGTTTAGAGATATTGGAAAACCCGTGTTTGGAAGGGTTTCAGGTCCCTTGATTTTTGAAAGGAGATAGGATTCTGTGCCGTGTTTCTTAAGGACACAGATTAGGACTCTAGTCTATAAATGGAGTGTCAGACCCGGGAGTAACACCTCCGAATCCTCTGTGCAATTCTGAACTAGTCCCATGATCAGTAGCTAGTTCACACGGTAACAAATATGGTAAAAAAAATTCATATCACATCTTTATTAATAATCAACAGAGTTTATTACAAAAGAGGCTTACAAGCCAACAATAAAGAACACAGCGGAAGACGAAGAAGACGTAGTAGAGTCCAGTTAATCTGCCACAGGCAATCGACTGGGGAAGCGGCCTAGTCGTCGAGATCCACACCGGTAGCAAAGTCCTTCTCCTCTGAAATTTGTTTGCATAAAGCAAGTATAAGCACAACTACCGTGCTCGCAAGTTACACCCGTCAACTAACAGAATGACATGTATATATGGATGTAACAAAGGATGGCTTATTGATTCAATTTGCATAAAGCAATGTTTGACATTTAAATACAATACTAAGTTCAAATGCTCAAGTTTTACAATATCTAAAATTGATTTTGAAATAATAAAGATAGTGTAGGCATCAACCTAACACTAACATAAACACGGGTATCAACCCAGAGCTTCCACCCATAACTTTTCTCATGGACACCCATCCATGTCATAAACAGTTTTACAAAATATTTTGAAAACAAAATCAAAGTCTAACTTTGAGCAGTTCTGCTAGCATGTCCATAACCGTGGACACGGCTATTCGAATAGTTTTACACTCTGCAGAGGTTGTACAACTTTACCCACAAGACACGACTTCTCTAGTTTGTTCGGTATCCGTCGATACCACCACTCACTACCTTAGGTAAGCAGTCTAGAGCACATGACAAGGCCTTTATAATATGCCATTCCACCGTAGTCCACCCTCACTAAGGTTTCGCTTCCATTGGCTACAACCTTCCGGAAGCCCCCTCTTGTGCTAGGTGGGGGAACATAGTCATGAAAGACAACCCACCGAAACAGTTGGATCGACCGCAATGGAACTTTGCAAATTAGTCAGCTAGGTCCCGACCCATACTAGGGACATGTGGTAGTACGGTATGGCTTAGCATCATACACCCGAAGACCGGTCCTTAATTGACTTGGGCAACTTTCCAACAAAACCCATGGGCCTCAACCATACCCGATTAAGCCCGTGCATAAACTTGCACCCACCCAACATCCATTATGCCCAAGTCCAAACCATTTTCATTTATTTCATTTTTGAAAGTCATTTATAAACTTCCATAACACACCGATGCCATGGATACAATTTAAACAACAATTGATTTTTGGCTGAAATCCCCAAATTAAACATGTTTGGTCTATAAGCATGGCTAAGCATAATTTTTCTCAAAATACTCTAGTTCATACTATAGTATCAACTAGGTTTTATCTATGGTGACAATATGTTTGCTTCAATTATCAAAATTGGCCATACAAAGGATTTTAGGCATAAATATAAATTTAAAATAGGAAATTAAATTAATGAATATAAATAAGCATGCAGTAATAATTTAAAACAAAATATAAATAATTTCAAATAATGGGATCAATATGATCAAGGGTATAACTTGCCTTGCTTGATGAGGTGATGTTGTTTTTCTTAACAGATCACCTGGTACTAAGGTGATGTTGTTTTTCCTAACAGGTCACCTAGTACTCATAAATACTATCTCCAGATAGTCCAAGTGTACAATCATGATGATCATACAGTCAAAATCAATCCTCTTATATGCTCTTCAAACGGCGTCGAAATCTGACTCTCCGAAGTCGTTAAAATCTAATCGCGAAATAAGCCAAATTCAAATAAAATTCAAATAACAATTCAAATGAACTTAAAATTAAATAATTTTGGTTTAATTAGTTAGATTACAATTTTATACAAATTTTGCAACTTGAATCACACAAATCGGAGTTCGGATGCAAAAGATATGGGCTTCGGAAGATTGAAATTACATGAAATAACGAAAATCCTAATTCCATGAATTTTCTGAATTATTTTTCTAAAGGAAAAGGTTTTTTTGCTTGACATGACATCAGCGCTGATTTTTGGGATTTAAAAGAATTAAAAGAATTTCCAACACGTGGGTCCCACGTGTCATAGACACGGCTCACGATGGACGGGTTCTACCGAGCCAAGGGGAAACTGGTGCGGTGGGCTGGCCGCGCGGGTGTGCCACATGGGCGGACACGCGAGTGGGGAGGCGATGTGGCGCTGACCTGGCGCCAAGGTGGCAGCCACGTCAGCGTGCCACGCACGCACAGAGCCGGCGGCGCTCGGCGTCTACCTCGCCGGTGATAGGGGCTCCGGCGAGGGAAATGGATGGCACCAAACGAGAGAGGAGGGCGTGGGGGTCATGATGCTTACCACGACGACGCTCGGACACGGAGAAATCGCCGACGGCGCGGTTGGGTCGGAGGCGGTGCGGTGGTTCGGGAGGCGCTCCGGCGAAGGCGCGCGAGCACCGGGTCGGCGGAGATGCGGCGAAGCCGATGGAGTGGTCGGAGTGGACGCGGCGGCGATGGTGGCGGCGGAGTGAAGCTCGGCCGGCGATGAAAGAAATGCCAATTCCGGTGAGCTCGACGGGGTAGAGGAGGAGTGGGTGGTGGCAGTGGGATGAGGACGTCGAGGCGGAGCCAGGGCGCTCTTAAATAGGGCGCGAGCGAGGTCGAGAGAGGGAAATCGGGCGTGGAATCGCGTCGGCGATGTCGCGGCCGTTGGCGAAATCCCGGCGGTTTCGCTGCGGTTGAGGGGCAACACACGGGTAGGGTGGCGAGATTAGAGAAGCCCGCTGCGCGCGCGCGCGGAAGGAGGAGAAATGCGGCGTTGATGAAGCTCAGCGGGCAAAATTGGCGGAGATGGCGACGTGAGGAAGAAGGCGCGGGGGAAGGAGAAGGGTGTGTGGCCGTCGGATGGTGATCCGATGGCGCGGAGAAGGCGGGTGGCCTGGGAGCTTGTGGACCGCTGGATTGTGATCCAGTGGTTGAGAATAAAAGAAACGTGCGGCTGGTGGGGCGGGCTGGCTTGGGCCGGCACGAGAGAGAGAGAGATGGGCCGAGTTAGATTCGGCCCATTGGCTCTTCCGGATTTTTTTAAACGATTTTCCAATTATTTTAATTTAGACCATTAGAAAAGGGCTTTAGAAAATAGTAAATTAAATCCAAAAATTTAGAGAAAATTCACAGAAATTCTCTGAGGTATTTTGGACTTAATAAAACAATTTCCAACTTAAAGTTGGCTATTAATTTTGTAAAATAAATTATTTTGGCTTTAACATATTTAGGAAAAGCTTTTAAAATTTCTAGAAATTAATTAAACTTTTATTTTTCAGATCAAACCAAATAAAACTTCAAGGACCTCAAATAATTTTAAATTTTGACTTTTAAAACTTGAGAAATTCAAATAAAACAATCAAACTCTTTCAAATTTCAGAAATTCCAAATAAAACAATAACTTTCTTTATTTTATTTTGGTAACAGCACTTTGGGATGTTACATGGAGGCAGAGGGTAAGAGTTTTCCCATGGCTTTTGCGGGGGATTTGGAGATGGCTTTCGGGAGAAAGCTTTGAGGGGTGTCATGAAGGGCGCTTTGTAGCCACAGAACAAAATTGAGAAATAAAGCTCGAATCTATTCCAAATAGTCTTCGCCGATGGCATGTTTATCTAAGCATCGATTTTGATGCGTTCTCGTTCCAAGCAGTGCACGGCGAGACAACACTTGTTCGTCGACTTCACATTCTACGTTCACGTGCTGCATAGTTTCATCTCATCGTCCTCAACAACATTGGCAGATCAGAGGAGATCAACACATTGAGTCACCACGTACAAGTTATTCAGCAATTGAAAGGAAGAAATCGTGACAATCATTCACCCCCCTTTGATTGTTGTATTCGATCCTACAAGACTCGACACCTTCGTCTCCTCCACGAGGTTGTGAACGTTTCGCTCCGCCACCAGCGAGCGGCCGAGCTTGCTGGTATACTCCACCTCACCACCACTCCCTTCGCCCGCCTTGGTTCGCTTCATCATCTCAAGGAGGGGGCGTCTCGGTCCAAATAAAGCCCTACAGGGAAAAGGGGATTGCACAGTCGCACGAGGAAAATAACGGGGAGCTCAAAACTAGGGTTTTCAATAGGATGAATGCGCAAATGGGGTGGTGCCTGGGCCATTTTATAGGCCACGGAGGCGCCACCCACGATGCAACATAGCACACATGGGACAAGGACCTGCTCAAGCCCTGACACGTGCCCCACTAACTCCAATAGTAATCGAACCAATCGCCATCAATGCCACAATGCATTAACATAGGCGACACGGCAATAGGCAATGTGCGTTAACTACATCCACTGAACGGATAACCAACATGGAGATCCCTGCAAAGATGTCGAACCCGGGAACGAAGGATCCCAAATTCTCTGTGTTTATACACTAGTCCAGGATTTCCAGTGTACACAGTCATCAAAAGTGATAGCAAAATCATATCACGCTCTTTATTAATATTATCTCAGAGTTTTATTACAAGCTGGGCACGAGGCCAAAGGGAAAGAAATAACACGAGAAAAAAAAAGTAGTAGTAGGCCACACGACTTGCCACGGGCAATCGTGCAGGGGCGTAACCTATTAAATCGAGTCCTCACCGTCCTGATAGAGGTCTTCTCCTGAATAAAAATTATTCAGCAAGAGTAAGCACAACTACCGTGCTTGCAAGTTACACCCAATATGGAAGATTAATGCATGCATAGGATAAACAACGGGTAATGGCAGGGTTGTTTTGCATAAACAGCATTTTCAGATTAAATACCATTAATAGTTTTCTAAGGCCAATTTTAATAGCATAACTGAAATCAGTGATTAAGATGACAATGAATAGTGGATAACCTCCATTAAATGAATAGTGAAGGATACCCTCCTAACACTTGGCTAACCGCCCCATTTTACCATAGGATTATCCATCCTACAAACATCTGTGGAAATCATTTTATAAACCAAAAACAAGTCTAACTTAGAGTGGCTTTGCTAGCATGTCCATGACCGCGGACGCGGCTATTCGAATAGTTTCTACTCTGCAGAGTTTGTACAGCTTTACCCACACGAGATAATATGCTTTTAATGTCGGCCAATGCACGCTTCCGAAGGCGTGTGACTAAGCAATTATCATGAGGCCGTTACAAAGCAGTATCTTAATGTATTTATGCCCGCTAAGGTTTCGCTACCATTGGACTAACCATCCTCCGGAAGCCCCCTCTTGCGCCCGGTGGGACTAATGTCTAACCAACACCCACACATACAACATAGCATAAATATCACTAAGATACCACAGATTATTTAGCCAAATCTGTCCCATTCGGACATGTGGTGGTGCGGTAAGGCGTAGCAAAATACGCTCAAAGACCGGTCCTTAAGCGGACTTGGGCGACTTTCCATTTAAATAAACCCATGGGCGTAATCCTAACAGTTAGGCCGTGCATGAACTGCACCCACCATACTTCCATCACGCCCAAGTCCAAACCCATTTTATTTTATTTAGAGTGAAAAACTCATAAAAAGCCTTCCGTAGTAAAATAATACCACCAAAATAAATTTAAAACCAATTGTAAAGGATTTGGCTAAACCTTCCCGAATAAAGTGGTCTAAGCATGGCTAAGCATATGACAAATTTTAATAGAATTTTGCCTAAGGGTGTCATGGTACTCATATTCAATAATCAAATTGGCCATACAATGGAGATTGGAGTAACTATATATAAACAGGACATTTTAACAATTATATATGCATGCAATAGCAATTTAAAACAGTAATTAAATAATTTAAAATACTGGGAACAATATGATCAATAGTGTAACTTGCCTTCGTTGAAGTCTTGAAATTCTAAATCGTCGGAAGGATCTAACTCTCCGGAGTCGTCGAGGTCTATACGTGAAATTACGACAAATTAACTCCAAATTCAAATAAATTCAAAAACTCAGCTCAAACTAACTCCAAATTGAAATATTTTGCTTTAGTTAGCTAGATTATGATTTTAGACAAATTTTGCAATTTGAACCACCCAAATTGGAGTTCATATGCAAAAGTTATGAATTTTAGAAGTTTAATACAAAATCTGGAATTTAATTGAATTCTCTGAATTATTTTTCTAAAGGAAATTCTATTTATTATAGTGACGCCGTGATGAATTTTCGGGAATTAAAGAATTAAAGAATTCTCGACAAGCGGGCCCACGTGTCACGAACACGGCTCACGGTGGACTTATACCACCGGCCGTGTCTTGGCGGTGCGAGGTGGTGGCACGCTCGGTGACTGGCGACCACGTGAGCCTTGATGTTGAGGTGGCGTCGACACGGCGCCTCGTGGCAAGGCCACGTAGCCAGCGGCGGCGCTACGATTTGCAAGCTTCGCGGCGTTTCGCCTGGCGAGTTAAATGGGCGTGCCCAAAATGGAGAGAAGCGATGCGATCACGTGCGTTACCAAGGCGGCGGCGGGCGTGGCGAAAAGGTTGCCGGCGGCGAGATCGCGGGCCGGTTTGAGGTTGGCGACGAGGTGGGCGTTCGGCGGTTTTCAGCCAGAGTGGGTGGCGGCTCGGCCAGCGTTGATGCGGCGGTGGCGATGGTGGGTCGGCGAGGGCGAAGGAGCTGCGGTGGCGCCGAAGCGGGAAGAACGCGAGGCTTCGCGGCGAGATCTTCGAATTAAGGCGCTATGGTGGCGGAGGAGCTACGGAAGTTGGGAGCGGAATGAGTGGGAGGAGGCGCACGGGGTGCCTTTTATAAGTGCGGGCGTGGCGGCGGCGTAGCGCCCAGAAGGTACCGGCGGCGTCGCGGAGGAGATTCGGGATTCGCGCGAAAGAAAGGAAAGAAAGGGCCGTGTCGGGCGGAGAAGATCAAGGATTTTAATGCGCACGACGATCACGGGATGCGGCGGTTGCTCGGTTTTGGAAGGTTCGAATCGGTGTCAATGGCGGCTTTGCGGGGAAAAAGAAGGAAAGAGGCGGAGGAAGAAGGAAAGGAGGAAGATGACCCAGATGCGTCTGATTTTAATCCAACGGTGGACAACGGACAGGCGAATCGGTAAGTTAAGCTTGAGTGCAGCCGTTGGATTTTGATCCAATGGTTGAAATAGATGGCGGGGTGTGTTTAAGTGTTAGATCTTATGGGAGCCGTTCGATCCAGATCCAACGGTCACCGGTCGTTGGGATGTTCGAGTCGTCGAATGCTCCATTGCGTTACGGCGTTGGATTTAGATCCGACGGTGACAATGACCGGCGGCGCGAGTGGGAGAGGAGGAGGCGGCGGTGGGTCTGGTGGCGATCGAGAGAGAGGAGGGGCGCGGGTGGAGCGGGCGTGTGCTGCGAAATGGTGCAGGCCGAGTGGGTTTCGGCCCAGACACTGTTTTTGGAATTTATTTTGATTTCTGATTTAATTAAATACTGATAATTCAATTTGGCTTTAGAATATAGCAATTTAAGTCCAAAAATTCTGAGAAAATTCACAGAAATTCTCTGGAGCATTTAGGACTTAAATAAAATATTTCCAGCTATTTTGTGGTAGTAGATTTTGCACATAAATTTGTTTAGCTTTAAATTAATTAAGGAAAGCTTTTGAAAATTCCAGAAAATCCACAAAATACATAAATTTTAGTTTCTTAAAAATTTGGGCTGTTACAAACCTACCCCCCTTAAAGGGAATCTCGACCCCGAGATTCAGGCTTGGTTAGCAAAAAGATCAGGGTAGTTGGCCTTGAGTTCGTCTTCATTCTCCCATGTGGCTTCACTTTCTGGATGATGACTCCATTGTACCTTATGCGATCGATGATTACATACGGTAACACGCTCTGCGACATCCAGAATTTTAATTGGTCGCTCCACGTAGGTGAGATCTTCTTGAAGGTCGAAGCTTTCCAGAAAGGTATGGTCTTCAGGTTCTCGCAGACATTTCTTTAATTGCGATCGTGAAAGACATTATGTATCTGGCAGCAGGGCTTACGGCAATTCTAGGCGATAAGCTACCTCTCCACGCTTTGCCAAAATCTTGTATGGCCCAATATACAGGTGCGAGTTTACCTTTCGTGCGGAATCTCCTCACACCTCGAGTGGGGTAACTCGGAGATAGACAACATCTCCTACCTCAAAGTTCAAATCCCTCAGACGGTTATCGGCATAACTCTTTTGTCGGGATTGGGCTACTTTGAGACGCTCCCGAATAGTTTTACTTTACTTTGACTTCTTTGATCAACTCGGTCCGAGGAGTTGGCGCTCTCCCACCGATCCCAAAGGAGCGGGTCGGCATTTCTGCCATCTGAGCTTCAAATGGAGCCATCGCAAAGCGGCTTGGTAGCTATTATTGTATGAGAACTCGGCATATGGCGAGATCCTTATCCCAACCCTTTCAGAAGTCTAAGGCACGGGCTCAAGCATGTCTTCAAGAACTTGGTTGGTGCGTTACATCGACCATCGATGCAGGGTGATCTGCCGTCTTTGAAGTTGAGTCGGGTTCCCAAGGCTTCATGCAAACTTTTCGAGCGGGAGGTGGCGAGATCCTCGGTCGGACACAATCTTTTGGGTACTCCATGCAAGCGACGATTTTAGCCATGTACAACTCGCTAGCTTGCTACTCGGTAGGTGGTCTTGCGAGAATAAAGTGAGCCACTTTAGTTAACAGGTCAATTACTACCCGGATGGAGTCATATCCGATTGGGTCCTTGGAAGTCGATGATGAAATCCATACCAACCTCTTCCCACTTCCACTCGGGGAATTGGTAAGGGTCGCAATGAACAGTGGGTCTTTGGTGTTGTGCCTTGACTCTTTGTGAGCGTCTGCGAGCAACGAAATCCGCAATTTCACGCTTCATCTTGACCCACCAATATTTTTCTTTTAAGTCTGGTACATCTTGGTGCTACGGGATGAATGGAGTATGGCGACTCATGAGCTTCTTTGAGAATCGCCTCTTTTATCTCCTGCTGGTTGCGCATTACAGATCACGGTCTCGAACCACACTTGTCCCTTGTTCATCTTCGGAGAAGCCTGGAGCTTTGCCTCTTCTCATATTCTTCTTGATTTCCTGGATGTCTTCATCTTCTGACTGTTTTGTTCTGATCTGATCCTGAAGAGTCGGTTGAACTTCTAAAGCGTTTACGCAACCATGATTAACAATCTCAGTTCAGTGCTTGACTCTTCATACAGCTCTGGCTGATTTTGTTGTACCATGACCGTGTTGCAATATGCCTTCCTGCTCAAGGCATCTGCTACCACGTTGGCTTTGCCCGGATGATAATGGATTCCGAGATCGTAATCCTTTATCAACTCCAACCATCTCCTCTGTCGGAGATTGAGCTCGGACTGCGTGAATATGTACTTTAGGCTTTTATGGTCCGTGAAAATCTCACAGCGGTTACCAATGAGTAATGCGCGATTTTGAGCATGCACAATTCTTTGCCAACTCGGATCATGAGTCGGGTAGTTCCCTTCGTGCGGCCTCAACTGCCGGGATGCATAAGCCACAACTTTGCCTTCCTGCATCAGTACACATCCGAGGCCTTGACGGGATGCGTCACAAAAGATTTCAAAATCCTTGCGGATGTCCGGTAAGATTAGCACTGGTGCTGAGACTAGCCTCTTTTTCAGTTCTTGGAAGCTTTCTTCACAGGCGCTTGACCAGTCGAACTTCTTCTCTTTCTTCAGAAGTTGAGTCATGGGTTTGGCCAGTCTCGAGAAACCTTCGATGAACCGCGATAATAACTGCGGTCAGAAACTTCTCACCTCGGTGGTGATGTGGTGTTTCGGTCCATTCTCGCCTCCACCTTGGCAGGGTCTACCGCAATTCCTCTGCGGATACAATGTGTCCAAGGAATGCAACTTGACTTAGCCAGAATTCACTCTTGCTGAATTTGGCATAAAGTCGATGCTCCCTGAGCTTGTCTAGGATCATTCGGAGATGCTCTTCATGCTCTGCTTCGTCCTTCGAATAGATGAGGATATCGTCAATAAAGGCGACCACGAATTTATCGAGAATTCCATGAACACCTTGTTCATCATATTCATGAAGTAAGCGGGGGCATTGGTTAGTCGAAGGACATTCACGTAAATTCATACGATCCATATCGGTGGTGAAGGCGGTCTTTGGAATATCTTCGATCGATCTTGATTGGTGATAACGGATCTCGAGATCAATCTTGAGAAGACGCTTGCTCCCTTGGTGATCGAGCAGATCATCAATGCAGGCAGCGGGTATTTGTTCTTTATTGTTGCCGTTGAGTGATCGTAATCAACGCACATTCTCATACTATTGTCTTTCTTCTTGACAAAGCGATCTGGGCTCCCCATGGTGAGGAAGCTGGGTCGAATGTACCCTTTCTCTCGCGATTCTTCAATTTGTTTCTTGATTACGCTAACTCGTTGGTAGGCATTCAGTAGGGCCTTTTGAGATCGGGCTGTCGGGGACTAGATCAATTAGGAACATGATGTCCCTATCCGGTGGCATCTTTGGGTAGATCATCCGGAAAGACGTCGGGATATTCTCGTGCTACGGGTATGTCCTCAAGTTTCACTTCCTTCAAGTGGTGAGTATGGAACTTCCTCAGATGCAGTCTTGGGTTTGAATTCAACGAGATAGGCCTTGTTCATTTGTGAGGGTGATGGATCTATTAGCACGATCTATTTGGCCGTGATTTTTGCTAGCATCCATTCCAAGTATTACATCCGGGCCTTGGGAGTGTAACACTATCAGATCTACTAGAAAGGATACTCAGGATATCTCAAGGGTAAGATTTGGGCAAAGAGAATTGGTTCTCATTTAGAGCAGGGAATGAATTATCATAGGGGTAGCTAAGGAGGATCTGGTAACTCATTTTCCCACAAACTTATTTGACACGAAAGAATGTGAAGCTCGGAATCAAATAAGGCAGATCTTTGGTCTTGAATTAACGAGCGTCGAGAACAACGTCTGGCGCCGCATGAGCTTCCTCGGCGGTGATATGGTTCACCGTCCCTTGGTGAAGCGGCTGCGGTCGGTTGGTGCCGCCGGTGGTTGCAACTCCGAGGTTGGCCTTGCTAGTGCCAAACCTTGTTGCTTCTTTGGGCATTTATTGGCGTAATGTCCGTCTCGTTGCGGTGGAAGCACGTAACTCGGAAGGCGAGGAGGTAGAATGCTTGGTGAACCGCCCTCGATGAAGTGCCACGGAAGTTGGAGGTTGGGCGTGTGGCGGTCTTTGGAGTGCGAGGCGTGGAAGATTGGAACTTCCCACGTTGTTGTGGTCTTTGTGCGATGAAGCGAGGTTTGGGCAAACCTCGGCGTTGAACCTCTGGCGGCCATCCTCGCTTGCGGTTCTCCATTCTGCGTGTTTGGCTTCTGCACGATAGCTTTGTCCACCAAGCTGCTGAAAGTCGGTGAAATTACGAGAGATAAGTTGGGCGAAATATCATCGTTTAAGCCTTCGGGAACCTTTCTGTCTGTCCTCATCTCGCCACGTCGGTGGGCGTAGCGGGCGATTGGTTGAAGCGGTGAAGATACTCATTCACCGTTCGGTTGCCTTGGCGTAGTCGTGGAACTCCTTCTTCTTGGCGTCATCATCCCGGCGGGATGTGTGCATGACGGAAGGCTTGCACAAAGTTGGCCCATGAAATGGATTGAGCATCATCATGGGCGTCGATGGTGTCCCACCATTACGATGCGGGGCGGTCGGTGGTGAGAGGCAAGCAGAACCCTCTCACGATCGATGCAGCGATCGATGTCAATTTCTTTCCAATAGCCGGAGCGATCGTCGGCGTCCATTGGTTCGATCTTGCTCGAAGCGTCGCGGGCGCATCCTCATAAACTCGACATAGTCGACCTTTGATTATGCGGAGGTGGGCGGGGCTGCTGCTGCTGCTCTGATGGCGGCAGGCATTACGCACATTTTGCAGAGATTGGGCAAGAAGGTCAATCAGATGGGTTTGATTGGCCATCATCTGGCGCCAATCGGGTCCTTCTGCCGGTGGTGGTGGTGGCTGCGGAATGTGGTTATTCTGATGATCCGCCGATCGTTTCCTTGTCCTTCGGCGCTGCTGCTGCCGTTGCCGTTTCTGCGGGTGGTCACCATCTGCGGGGTCCTCCAAGGATTTAGACAAGATGGTAGAGATTCTAAGGGGGATAAATCTAAAATAGCCCAAGAACCAATAAACACACAACAAAGAACCAACTTTTCAAAATAGTTCTTTTATTCATTTATTTTATTAATGGATTATGGCTATCACAAGGGTAATTGATAGCTCATAGTTCGCGACTAACGTACGGACTAATGAAGCATCTATGGGGTACTGGGGGTATAGTCTATCTCATTGGAGCTACCCTCGCCACCTTGTAGCTAGCGATTCGCTTCAATGCCTTGATCCTTGCTGCGTACTCCAAGCCGTCTTGGCGATGCACGCAGATCCTCGAGTATTCCGTAGGCGTAGTCCGGGCCTTCGTTAAGTCCACAGTGCGTCGATTCGGGGAATCTTCTTCCTTGGCGGTGCGGAAGGCGGCTGTCGAGTGCAGTCGGCGGATGCATCGGGTAATAGTGAAACCGGTGCCGTTGAGGTAGCGATCGTAGTTGTGGCGAGTCGACGAGCGCTTCTCTTGCTGCATCTTGAATACCATCCGCGAAGGTGTCACGTCGATCGGTGCATGAAAGGTGTGGAAGACCGTGTTCGGCGGCAGTCGGAGTAAATCGATACTTCCACCCTCCGGAGGTGTCGTTCTCCCACCTTATACCGATAGCCCAGGCGTTGGCCTCTTCTTGTAGTCCAAGTCTTGCATCACTTCCCGAGAAGTTCACCAAGATGTCGGCAATGACTCGTGAGAGATAGCGTCGGCACCTCGGCCATCTACAATTTTGAGGAATAGATGAGTCGGTAACCATTTTGAAGAGAAGGGTTGAGAGATGACTCGGATAGACTCAAAATAGTTTTAGTTTTGAAAATAAGTCCTTAGGACATTTGTGGGGCCACGACCTCTGATCAACTTTGGCTCGATACCACTTTTGTCGAACCAGGAGCGAAGGATCCCAAATTCTCTGTGTTTATACACTAGTCCAGGATTTCCAGTGTACACAGTCATCAAAAGTGATAGCAAAATCATATCACGCTCTTTATTAATATTATCTCAGAGTTTTATTACAAGCGGGCACGAGGCCAAAGGAAAGAAATAACACGTGAGAAAAAAAGTAGTAGTAGGCCACACGACTTGCCACGAGCAATCGTGCGGGGCGTAGCCTATTAAATCGAGTCCTCACCGTCCTGATAGAGGTCTTCTCCTGAATAAAAATTATTCAGCAAGAGTAAGCACAACTACCGTGCTTGCAAGTTACACCCAATATGGAAGATTAATGCATGCATAGGATAAACAACGGGTAATGGCAGGGTTGTTTTGCATAAACAGCATTTTCAGATTAAATACCATTAATAGTTTTCTAAGGCCAATTTTAATAGCATAACTGAAATCAGTGATTAAGATGACAATGAATAGTGGATAACCTCCATTAAATGAATAGTGAAGGATACCCTCCTAACACTTGGCTAACCGCCCCATTTTACCATAGGATTATCCATCCTACAAACATCTGTGAAATCATTTTATAAACCAAAAACAAGTCTAACTTAGAGTGGCTTTGCTAGCATGTCCATGACCATGACGCGCTATTCGAATAGTTTCTACTCTGCGAGTTTGTGCAGCTTTACCCACACGAGATAATATGCTTTTAATGTCGGCCAATGCGCTTCGAAGGCGTGTGACTAAGCAATTATCATGAGGCCGTTACAAGCGATATCTTAATGTATTTATGCCCGCTAAGGTTTCGCTACCATTGGACTAACCATCCTCGGAAGCCCCTCTTGCGCGGTGGGACTAATGTCTAACCAACACCCACACATACAACATAGCATAAATATCACTAAGATACCACAGTTATTTAGCCAAATCTGTCCCATTCGGACATGTGGTGGTGCGGTAAGGCGTAGCAAAATACGCTCAAAGACCGGTCCTTAAGCGACTTGGCGACTTTCCATTTAAATAAACCCATGGGCGTAATCCTAACAGTTAGGCCGTGCATGAACTCTGCACCCACCATACTTCCATCACGCCCAAGTCCAAACCCATTTTATTTTATTTAGAGTGAAAACTCATAAAAAGCCTTCCGTAGTAAAATAATACCACCAAAATAAATTTAAAACCAATTGTAAAGGATTTGGCTAAACCTTCCCGAATAAAGTGGTCTAAGCATGGCTAAGCATATGACAAATTTTAATAGAATTTTGCCTAAGGGTGTCATGGTACTCATATTCAATAATCAAATTGGCCATACAATGGAGATTGGAGTAACTATATATAAACAGGACATTTTAACAATTATATATGCATGCAATAGCAATTTAAAACAGTAATTAAATAATTTAAAATACTGGGAACAATATGATCAATAGTGTAACTTGCCTTCGTTGAAGTCTTGAAATTCTAAATCGTCGGAAGGATCTAACTCTCCGGAGTCGTCGAGGTCTATACGTGAAATTACGACAAATTAACTCCAAATTCAAATAAATTCAAAAACTCAGCTCAAACTAACTCCAAATTGAAATATTTTGCTTTAGTTAGCTAGATTATGATTTTAGACAAATTTTGCAATTTGAACCACCCAAATTGGAGTTCATATGCAAAAGTTATGAATTTTAGAAGTTTAATACAAAATCGGAATTTAATTGAATTCTCGAATTATTTTCTAAAGGAAATTCTATTTATTGCAGTGACGCGTGATGAATTTTCCGGGAATTAAAGAATTAAAAGAATTCTCTGACAAGCGGGCCCCACGTGTCACAGACACGGCTCACGGTGGACTTATACCACCGAGCCGTGTGCGGGCCGGTGCGGGGTGGTGGCACGCTCGGGCTGACCTGGCAGCCACGTGAGCCTTGATGTTGAGGTGGCGTCGACCTGGCGCCTACGTGGCAAGGCCACGTAGCCAAAGCGAGCGGCGGCGCTACGATTTGCAAGCTTCGCGGTTTACACTGGCGAGTTAAATGGGCGTGCCCAAAATGGAGAGGGCGATGCGATCACGTGCGTTACCAAGGCGGCGGGCGTGGCGAAAGGTTGCCGGCGGCGAGGATCGTGGCCGGTTTGAGGTTGACGACGAGGTGGGCGTTCCGGCGGTTTTCAGCAGAGTGGGTGGCGGCTCCGGCTTCGCGTTGATGCGGCGGTGACGATGGTGGGGTCGGCGAGGACGAAGGAGCTGCGGTGGCGCGGAAGCGGGAAGAACGCGCAGGCCGCGGCGAGATCTTCGGAATTAAGGCGCTATGGTGGCGAGGAGCTACGGAAGTTGGGAGCGGAATGAGTGGAAGGAGGCGCACCCGGGGTGCCCTTTTATAGAGTGCGGGCGTGGCCGGGGCGGCGTAGCGCCCAAGAAGGTACCGGCGACGTCGCGGAGGAGATTCGGGGATTCGCGGCGAAAGAAAGGAAAGAAAGGGCCGTGTCGGGGTGGAGAAGATCAAGGATTTTAATGCGCACGGCGATCACGGGATGCGGCGGTTGCTCGGTTTTGGAAGGTTCGAATCGGTGTCAATGGCGGCTTTGCGGGGAAAAAGAAGGAAAGAGGCGGAGGAAGAAGGAAAGGAGGAAGATGACCCAGATGCGTCTGATTTTAATCCAACGGTGGACAACGGCCAGGCGAATCGGTAAGTTAAGCTTGAGTGCGGCCGTTGGATTTTGATCAATGGTTGAAATAGATGGCGGGGTGTGTTTAAGTGTTAGATCTTATGGGAGCCGTTCGATCCGATCCAACGGTCACCGGTCGTTGGGATGTTGAGTCGTCCGAATGCTCCATTGCGTTACGGCGTTGGATTTAGATCCGACGGTGACGATGACCGGCGGCGCGAGTGGGAGAGGAGAGGCGGCAGTGGGTCTGTGGCGATCGAGAGAGAGGAGGGCGCGGTGGAGCGGGCGTCTTGTGTGAAATGGTGCGGGCGAGTGGGTTTCGGCCGGACAACTGTTTTGGAATTTATTTTGATTTCGATTTAATTAAATACGATAATTCAATTTGGCTTTAGAATATAGCAATTTAAGTCCAAAAATTCTGAGAAAATTCACAGAAATTCTCTGGAGCATTTAGGACTTAAATAAAATATTTCCAGCTATTTTGTGGTAGTAGATTTTGCACATAAATTTGTTTAGCTTTAAATTAATTAAGGAAAGCTTTTGAAAATTCCAGAAAATCCACAAAATACATAAATTTTAGTTTCTTAAAAATTTGGGCTGTTACAAAAGACGATTAGCTAAGCCAAAGGAGATGGTGTGCCTGGACCCTTCGAGGTAATAAGGAGCAGTTTTGTCTAGGACGAAGCATCACCACAACCGCGAGAGGCTTATCATAGGGGCGCCCTACCGGCCTCAACAACTTGGTGAAGGCCGCCGAAGGGGTGCTATGCACCCCCTCGTAGAGGACGAGGGGTCCTCGGAGGAGCCGAGCCAATGGGGGTACCACACACCCCGTCGCATAGTGCGAGGGGCCCCCGGAGGACTCAAACCGAAGGGGCGGCAATGCCACTTGCGGGCCAGGAGCACAGGCACATTGGACCAAGCCCAGGAAGGTCCACCATACACCAAAGGCTATACCTAGGGAGGCATAATAACCCTACAAGCCTTACTAGCAGGGGGGCCTTTTTAGGGGTAGAACTTTAATCTCCTATACCCTCTTTAGGACACTATAAATAGGGCCTTGACCCATGTAATGAGGACTTTTTGAAGACAATAAAGACACATTAACATCGTTTAACACTGTTTCCTGTTTTGAGTATCCTTGGTTCTCCCTGTCACATCTGCAGGACACCTAGGGTTCCTTTTTCTCTACTATCTAGTTCTTTTGCTACAACAAAGCATGCATTAAAATATTTTGTCTTGAATTTTGGTGTTTTCTGCAAATTGGAAAGTCTTATAGTCCTCAGAATTTTCAAGAAAATCTGAGAGCAGTTAAAATTATGGGGTTAATTTTTTTAAATACTAGTTATTGTCTGGAGCCTCTATAAAAATTTTCACAAATTTTGGAGTTTGTTTGCTAGGTTCAAACATTCCTCAAACCTCTGAGCTATCTTTTTAAATTCAAAATGGGCTTTCACTTTTCCCTCCCTCGTTTGGGCCGAATACGGCATTAGCGCACCTTCTTTGATGCACCCTCGATGCCATCAACGCAATCTTTTAATTAACTTTTTACCCCTACTTTTTACAAAAAGTTTGTGACCCATATACCTCTCTAGGCTCGGAAGAGGACTTTGAAGAGTTTTGAGTGAGGTGCAGATTTACAAAAAAAAAGAGGAGCAAAAAAAAGAGCGACAAAAAAAGTTTCTCAAAATTTTCTCAAAAATGACAGAGCCCTTTTGCAAGTGATTCTAAGGTTCCCCGTGAAGACGCCATCCTTTTTCGAGCTTCTGCCGTACCATGCTTTCGTTTGTGTTCTACGCTCGCGTCTCTAGTACGGTCTAGACTAGGACCAGTACTAACTGGCGTTGAATGATTTTTTAGCTTACATTCTCTGATTTGATAGTTGCTAATCCATTGCTACCATACTTGAGCCTTCCCAGCTACACCTTTTCTACACCGTACAGGCTGAACTTCACCTGGCAATCACTCCATCCAATCTTCGAATATACATTGAGACCGCTGGTTGACGATCACCCCTGTTTGCTTGGTAAGAATTGGTAAAAATTCGATAGAAGGCTTGAGTGTGAACGACTTTTGAACCACCACATCCTAGTAGTTGTTAGGGACATATACATGTGTTTTGCTAATAATGGTAGGTTCTATGGAGCATTTGGAGGAGTATACATCTCACACTCCTCGTACAAAGGCAATCATACAACATTTTCGGCGCATCATGAACCTTCATACGGAGGATCTTGAGGAAGACGTCAGGTCACGAATGAGCGACTTGCTCAACTTGAGGGCACCCAAATTAAGACAAATGCTACCCTCGTCGCATTGGAGAGAGCACAAGGCGTCACTAACACTTCTTTGGCAGGTATTATGGTGCGCCTTGACGAGATTGCCTAGGCATGCACTGCTATTCCCCCTGCTGCCCCGGTTGTAGAAGGGCAAGATGAATTCGGCTACGTGACTGATACCGAGGCCAATGACATGGGGTAACCACAACAATGATCGAGCTCATCGACAGTTGTCTTTTAATCGATAAGGTATACGACGAGACCCCCCACGACGTGAGATACGTGACCACGATGATTCTTTTGCTAAGGTTAAATTCATTATGCCCTCTTTTAATGGTAAATATGATCCTGATGGTTATCTTAATTGGGAACTAGTTGTGGATCAAAACTTTGTTTGTCATGAATTTTCTGAGATTAGACGAGTTAGGGCTGCTACTAGTGAATTTACCAACTTTGCTTCTGTTTGGTGGAAAGAACATTGTCGTCAACATCCCAATAACACACCTAACACTTGGAAGGCTTTAAAATTGCTTATGCGACATCGATTTGTTCCCTCATATTATACTCGTGATTTGTTAAATAAATTACAACACTTACGACAAGGTACAAAGTCTGTGGAAGACTACTATCAAAAATTGTAAATTGGTATATTGTGTTGTGGTTTAGATGAGAATGAGGAGGCATCAATGGCTAGGTTGTTAGGAGGATTAAATTAAGAAATTCAAGACATCCTTGATTATAAAGATTACAACTCCATTACTAGATTATTTCATCTCGCTTGTAAAGCTAAACGTGAAGTGCAGGGACGCCACACGAGGACACGATCTAACTCTTTTGTAGGTCGCACAAACTCATGGACACCACGCACCTCTACTGCCCCGGCCACAGTGCACCCCACCGCCACCCTTCAACAACAAGCCACACCCTGCTACTTCGACTCTAGCACCACGAGTTTCTGATGCAGCCAAATCAGCACCACAAGCTTCTGCAAAAACCTCATCTTCTGTTGCTTCGACGGGACGAACTAAGGATATTCAATGCCATCGGTGCAAAGGCTATGGACATATGATGCGGGAATGTCCAAACAAGCGTGTACTGATTATACGCGACGATGCAGGGTATTCCTCTACTAGTGATTTTGATGATGAAACATATGCTATGCTTGCAACTGACCCTGCAGGAAATGATGATGAATCTGACCATAAGACGGAATATGTTAGCACCGAAGATGCTGACAAGTATTTGAGCATTATAGTGCAACGCGTACTAAGTGCTTAAGTTTCTCGTGCTGAGCAAAATCAGCGCCATAATTTCTTCCAAATCAAGGGCGTTGTTAAAGAACGCTCGATTCGCATAATTATTGATGGTGGGAGTTGCAACAATTTGACGAGTATGGATATGGTGGAGAAGCTTGCTTTGTCGACGAACTCTCATCCCCACCCATACCATATTCAATCGTTCAACAATAGTGGTAAGTTGAAGGTAACACGAATGGTGAGAGTATATTTTTCTATGGGTTCATACCATGATTATGTTGATTGCGACATTGTTCCTATGCAAGCTTGTTCTTTGTTATTAGGAAGACCTTTGACAGTATGATACCGATTGTGTGCATCATGGTAGAAATAATCAATACTCTCTCATGTTTAAAGGAAAGAAAATTATGCTGCATCCTATGACTCCTGAACAAATTGTTAAAGATGAACTTGCTAGAGCTAGTAGAGAGAAAAATCAGGAGAATGCTAAGAGCAAAAATCAGATTGTAGAAAAAGAGTTTGAGCAACATAAGCAAAAAGAACCTAAATCTGCTCATGTGAAGAATAAAGAAATTAAATTGAAAGGTACTAGTTTTCTTGCTACCAAATCTGATATGACTGAATTGGATGCTAGTAATTCTATTTGCTATGTATTAGTTTGCAAAGAAACCTTGTTTTCATTTGAGGACATACCTTCTTTTTTGCCTCCTGCTGTCACTAACATTTTGTAGGAGTACAACGACGTCTTTCCGAAGGACATACCGCCGTGGTTGCCACCGCTTAGAGGGATTGAGCATCAAATTGATTTAATTTCCGGCGCATCACTACCCAACCGCGCACCATATAGGACCAATCCAGAAGAAACTAAAGAAATTCAGCACCAAGTTCAAGAATTGCTTGCTAAAGGGTATGTACGTGAATCTCTTGGTCCTTATGCTGTTCCAGTCATTTTAGTGCTTAAGAAAGATAGATCATGGCTCATGTGTGTAGATTATAGAGCAATCAATAATATCACCATTAGGTATTATCATCCTATTCTTAGGTTAGATGATATGCTTGATGAATTGAGTGGCTCTGTTGTTTTCTCAAAGGTTGATTTGCATAGTGGATATCATCAAATTCGCATGAAATTAGGCGATGAATGGAAAACTGCATTTAAAACTAAGTTCAGGTTATATGAGTGGTTAGTAATGCCTTTTGGTTTAACTAATGCACCCAGCACCTTCACGAGACTAATGAACAAAATTTTTGTGTGCTTTCATTGGTAGATTTGTGGTGGTTTATTTTGATAACATATTGATATACAACAAATCTTTAGAGAAACATCTTGTCTATTTATGTGTTTTTTTAATGCTTTACGTGGTGCACGTTTATTTGGTAACCTTGAGAAGTGCACCTTTTGCACCGATCGAGTCGCATTTCTTGGCTATATTGTTACTCCCAAGGGAATTGAAGTTGATCAAGCCAAGGTTGAAGCAATACAAAATTGGCCAACTCCTAACACAGTCACACAGGTACGAAGCTTTTTAGGACTTGCTGGATTCTACCGCCGCTTCGTGAAGGATTTCAGCACCATCGCTGTACTATTGAATGAACTCACCAAGAAGGGTGTGCCATTTGTTTGGAATGCCGCACAGGAGAACACCTTCACCACATTGAAAGATAAGTTAACACATATGCACCACTACTCCAACTCTCTCATTTTAATAAGACTTTTGAACTAGAATGTGATGCCAGCAGAATTGGTTTAGGTGGCGTATTGTTACAAGAAGGTAAACCTATAGCATACTTCAGTGAGAAATTGAGTAGGCCTAGTTTGAACTATTCTACTTATGATAAGGAACTATATGCACTATTTCGAACTTTGGAAACTTAGCAACATTATTTATAGCTCAAAGAATTTGTTATACATTCTGATCACGAATCTTTGAAGCATATTCGAAGTCAAAGTAAATTGAATCGTAGGCATGCAAAATGGGTTGAATTTATTGAGTCTTTTCCTTATGTCATAAAACACAAGAAGGGAAAGGAGAATGTTATTCTGATGCTTTGTGGAGGAGATATACCATGCTTTCACAACTTGACTTCAAATTTTTTGGATTGGAGACTATTAAAGAGCAATATGTCTATAATGCTGATTTTATAGATATATTGTTGAATTGTACAGAAGGAAAAACGTGTAACAAATTTATCATTAATGATGGGTTTGTGTTTAGAGCTAACAAGCTATGCATTCTAGCTAGCTCTGTTCGTTTGTTGTTGTTACAGGAAGCGCATGGAGGTGGGCTGATGGAACACTTTGGCATGAAGAAAACGGAGGATATACTTGCTGATCATTTCTTTTAGCCAAAGATGAGACGAGATATCGAGCGCTACGTTGCTCGCTGTACTACATGTCAAAGAACTAAGTCACGACTTAATCCTTATGGTTTATATATGCCTCTACCTGTTCCTAGTGTTCCGTGGGAAGATATTTCAATGGACTCTGTTTTACGATTGCCTAGAACAAAGAAGAGGAGCGATAGTATATTCGTGGTTGTTGATAGATTTTCTAAGATGGCCTACTTTATACCATGTCATAAGAGCAATGATGCTACCCGTATTGCTGATTTATTCTTTTGTGAAGTTGTTCGCTTGCATGGTGTGCCTAATACTATAGCTTCAAATCGTGATGCTAAATTTTCTTAGCCACTTTTGGAGAACTTTATGGGCTAAATTAGGGACTAAGCTGTTATTTTCTACTACTTGTCATCTCCAAACTGATGGACAAACTGAAGTTGTGAATAGAACTTTATATATAATGCTTAGGGCTGTGTTGAAAAAGAATTTAAAAATGTGGAAAGAATGCTTACCTCATATTGAGTTTGCCTATAATCTTTCATTGCATTTTACTACAAAGATGTGCCCCTTTGAGGTTCTTTATGGTTTTGTGTCTCGTGCTCCTATTGATTTAATGCATATTCCATCTTCGAAAAAATTGAACTTTGATGCTAAACAACGTGCTGACTTGATTTTAAAAATATATGAGACAACTAAGGAGAATATAGAGCGCATGAATGCTAAATATAAACTTGCTGGTAGTTAGGGGACAAAACATTTAACTTTTGAACTAGGAGATCTTGTTTGGTTGCATTTGAGAAAAGATAGGTTCCCTGAATTGAGAAAGTCAAAATTGATGCCTAGAGCTGATGGCCCTTTCAAAGTGTTAGAAAAGATTAATGATAATGCATACAAGCTTGAACTGCCTGCAGATTTTGGGGTTAGTTCCATATTTAACATTGCAGATTTGAAGCCATACTTGGGAGAAGAGGATGAGCTTGAGTCGAGAATAACTCAAATACAAGAAGAGGAGGATGATGAGGACATCCCTAACTTTGATACAACCACGCCTACACACACAACTAATCCACAACCAGTGTTACAAGAACCAATTACTCGAGCTCGTGCTCACCAACTTAATCACCAGGTGAATTGTTCATAGGTTATATATTACTGAGAATAGACCGCTACCTAATGCAAGTGATTTAATTGTACTTAGGAACATGGGAAAGGATCAAGAAGAGGTATATAGAGTCATGGACAAGCATAGGAGGCATAATGGAGGTCATCACGTCACTTTGGGTCCGAGCCAAGCAAGAGTTCGAGTTAGGCTCGCTCTGGATTCGAGTTCGGACTGCTGCGATAGCACTAAGTTCAAATGGCCATAACTTCTTCATACGGACTCCGTTTGGGACGTTCTTGGACTTCATTGAAAGCTTATCAAGTATAATTTCTAATGGATCTAACCAAAGCTTAAAATTCTAGCCGAGATGGCTACAATCAATAAAACAATCCATGTCTATTTTTGAGTCCGAGTCAAAAGGGTGCTGCGCCACCTCCTCTTGGGCCCATGGGCCTTGTAACCCTAAGGGCGTGCGTCCACTTCCCTGGCCGCCACCCCTGATCGTCTTCCCATATAGGAGTCACTGTCTCCCTTTGCTAGAAGTCGGATTTCGTTGAGTTTAGGTTTAGCCATTGTGCAAACTTCTGTTCTTCAGTTGTGTCGGATGACCACCTGTCAAGACAGCCTTCGGGATCCCACCTTTGTTTTTCAATACCATCTACGCTACATTCTTATTCGCAATATCAGATTGCCTATATTTTATTCTTGCTAGTTCTTCGATAGCTCGCAGGAATTAACCTCGTGTTTGTTGGAGATATGCCCTAGAGGCAATCATAGAGATGATGATATTTCGTTGTATCCATGATTTAATAAATGTTCCTTGAATATTGCCTTTGTGTTGATTAACAAGTATGTGACTTGTTTGTGAAACTCTTTACTTGTATGGTTGTTCTAAAGTTGTCCCTAGTCGGAGTTCATGTGAGGACACACATGAATGATGGATTAGCACATGTATTAGTTGATGACCATGTTTCATAGGTCATAGACATGGAGATGTCAAACCAATAATGTGGACACATGTTTAGAACATGGGGTTGGACCGACCCAACATGAGATATAGCAATTATACTTATGGTTCTCTCTACACAATGTGTACGCCTTGTCCTTAGACCTAAGATTGTCGCATGTACATGAGATGTGAATCGACCTACTTAGGGGCTATCCAACGCTACTCTGTAACTGGGTAGTTATAAAGGTAGCTTTCGGGTTTGTCATGAAGCATCTTTGCGAGGCATGGTCGATCGAGATGGGATTTGCCCTCTCTACGAGAGAGATATCTCTGGCCCTCGAGTGATCGGATCCGAAATGCATGGCCATGCTACTTAAGGTTAAGAGTTAACCTAGTAAGGGATTCGGATCACGGGATCGAGAAAGAGTGGTCAGCTTGGAGCTCGACCGAATATCGTGAGGCAAAGGGATTGGCTTTGTACATAACGTTGTGATGGTTCGTCCGATATGATCTTTGTGTGCGTTTAGGAGTTGTACGTCTTGCTAGAGGCCGCTACCAACTATTGACCAAGTATGTGTACTCGCGTCATGTCTAAACATACGTGAACCTATAGGGTCACACACTTAAGGGGATGAAGCCTAATTCGGATTGGATCCGAATTAGACTGGGCATTGAGTCCTAATGGGCCTCTATTCGTAGAAGCCCATTGTAAGGACGTCTATAAAAGGAGGGTAGGGGCGCACAGGATTGGGGGATGAGTTTTTCATGACATCCTCAAACCCTAGCCGCCACCCCTCCCACGCCCTAGTCGCTCACGCAGATCTAGTAGTTCGGCGTGCATCGCTTCCTCCTGTACGTGTGGATACCTTTGAAGGCGCTGCATCTGTAGCGTTGGGACGAACCGCAAGAGAGGAGCTGTACGTGGGACGCCACGACGAGGACGAGGAAGTAGTACGACTACTGCGCCCGACGTCTTTGCATCAACTTCACTTTCTGGCGTCTAGTGGTAAGACCGTGATCTATAACTGCAGTGATCTTAGTTTACGGGTAGAATTTTTTAATTTACGCTAGTGTAGCCTACCCGTTACCTTCAGTGTTCAGGTTGATCGCGCTTCCAGCACGGTCAATAACATCTCGGAGTTGGTTCAACTATTGCTAAGGCGCAAGTGTCGTCGTACGGTTGTAGTCGAATTGCGAGAGTCACCTCTACCAAAAATCGATAGTTATCAATCTCATCGAAAGATCGGGCACCTCGCCTCCATCAAGTGGTATCAGAGCTCAAGGTTGCTCGGTAAGAATTTACTGTTTTTTGTAGTTAGGTTGCTTAATTCTGAAAGTCCAAAAAAAGCCAAAAAAATTATAGGATTAGATCACCTATCTGTCCAAGACCAGTTGCGCCATTGCTTCTTTCTTTTCAGTGCATTGTATTGTTGAAATTTCGGTTGTATCATCGTGTCCTTTGCTGGTCGTAGTGTCTAGTTCCTTTAGAGTTTCAAGTTTTGCACACGTTTGGTCGCACCGTTGCGTTTGGGTTCAATCTGCCACCTACTTCCACCGTTGCTAGTCCTTGCTGTGCCCGGCAGAGCCGCTGTCGTCTCTGCCTTCGCGCTGCCGCGACCAACAGAGCCATTGCCCTGACCACCAGCGCTGCCGCCATCTTCCTGGCACGGCAAGCCAGCATCCACCTGTCGTCGCTACACCAAGGGAAACCCTAACCAAGAACAAAAGTTTGTTTCGGTTTGTGACAGAGAAGAAAAGAAGAAAAAAAAGAAGAGGTTGTTTTCGTGCTGCCAGAAGGAAACCTAAGATTCATCTGACTTCGGCAACGCGATCAAAACAATCTACACGATCTTTTAATTACCTTTTTACCCCTGCTTTTTACAAAAAGTTTGTGACTCATATACCTCCCTAGGCCTGGAAGAGGACTTTGAAAAAAAAGAGGAGCAAAAAAAAAGAGCGCCAAAAAAAAGTTTCTCAGAATTTGCTCAAAATTGACAAAGCTCTTTTGCATGTGATTCTAAGGTTCCCCGTGAAGACGGCATCCTTTTCGTGCTTCTGCCATACCGTGCTTTCGTTTGTGTTCTAGGCTCGCGTCTCTAGTAGGGTCTAGCCTAGGACCAGCACTAACCGGCGTTGAACGATTTTTCAACTTGCATTCTCTGATTTGATAGTTGCTAGTCCATTGCTACCATACTTGAGCCTTCCCAGCTACACCATTTCTACAGCGTATAGGCTGAACTTCACCTGGCAATCGCTCCATCCAATCTTTGAAGATACATTGACACGCTGGTTGCCGATCACCCCTGTTTGCTTGGTAAGAATTGGTAAGAATTCGATAGAAGACTTGAGTGTGAGCAACTTTTGAACCACCATATCCTAGTAGTTGCTAGGGATATATACTTGTGTTTTGCTAATAATGGCAAGTTCTGTGGAGCATTTGGATGAGGATACATATCATACTCCTCGTACAAAGGCAATTGTACAACATTTCTAGCGCATCATGAACCTTCATACGGAGGGTCTTAAGGAAGATGTCATGATCACGAATGAGCGACTTGCTCAACTTGAGGGCGCCCAGATTGAGACAAACGCCACGCTCGCCTCTATGGAGAGAGCGCAAGGCGTCACTAACACTTCTTTGGCAGGTATTATGGCGTGCCTTGACAAGATTGCCAAGGCATCCACTATTGTTCCCCCTGCTACCCCAGTGGTAGAAGGGCAAGATGAATTCGACTACGTGACTGATACCGAAGCCAATTACATGGGTAACCACAACAACAATCGAGCTCATCGACAGTTGCGTTTTAATCGACAAGGTATACGACGAGACCCCCCACGACGTGAGGTACGTGACCACGATGATTCTTTTGCTAAGGTTAAATTCATTATGCCCTCTTTTAATGGTAAATATGATCCTGATGGTTATCTTAATTGGAAACTAATTGTGGATCAAAAATTTGCTTGTCATAAATTTCTTGAGATTAGACGAGTTAGGGCTGCTACTAGTGAATTTACCGACTTTGCTTCTGTTTGGTGGAAAGAACATTGCCGTCAACATTCCAATATCATACCTAATACTTGGAAGGCTTTTAAAATTACTTATGCAACATCGATTTGTTCCCTCATATTATACTCGTGATTTGTTAAATAAATTACAACGCTTGCGATAAGGTACAAAGTCTGTGGAAAACTACTATCAAGAATTGCAAATTGGTATATTGCGTTGTCGTTTAGATGAGAATGAGAATGCATCAATGGCTAGATTTTTAGGAGGATTGAATCGAGAAATTCAAGACATCCTTGATTATAAAGATTACAACTCCATTACTAGATTATTTCATCTCGCTTGCAAAGCTGAACGTGAAGTGTAGAGATGCCAGATGAGGACACGATCTAACTCTTTTGTAGGACGCAAAAACTCATGGACACCACGCACCTCTACTGCCCCCGCCACCAGTGCACCTCCACCACCACCCTTCAACAAGCCACGCCCCGCTACTTCGACTCCAGCAGCACGAGTTTCTGAAGTAGCCAAATCAGCACCACAAGCTTCTGCAAACTGGGGGAGCCTAGGACTCACCCAACAGACAAGGGGAAGGCTCCTGCTACTGAGACCAGTGATTATCGTAGCTTCTCCCATCGCCCTAGAGCACTCCATATCGAAGAAGTGAGTTACGTACAATTGGCATCCTAATTTTGTATTTGCCCTTTCGGTCATCTAACAACATGCAATCATCGAGCATGTATCACAGAACATGGGGGACTTCAACACAAAACACCGGCGTGGGGAGTACAAGGGCGCACGCCATATTGATCACGTGAGTTATGTAGATTTGATGTAACGCTTGAAATGTCGTCAATTTTATGTATGAAAAGTTACATTGCAACTCCATTAGAAATATCGACACTCCTTGTTCTCTTGTTTCATGTGGATATATATAGCGCAGAAGTACACACATAACATACCAAATAAGCATACAGATATAGCAAAACAAAATCGCATAACATGGGATACAATATGGCTCACTCGTCTGAGCCACTACTCTCTGCTCACTGCGTCTGCGTCCGCGTGCATGTCCTTGTTTTGCGTCGAGCATGTCCCGTGGGATACCTGAGCCAGTCCGAAGAGCGCGTGTCGGATCGGAGGGTGTACAGAGACCATTGAGTCCATTGAGTGGGCGGAGGTGCACCAGTAAGTAGAATCCAGTAAGCGTCAATGTCATCCTGCTGAGACATACCGAACTAGGGGCCATCTGCAATGAAGTCATGAACGAGGGACTGTATAAATCCACTCCCTAATTATCCACCCCCAAGGTACAATGTCTGCAACTCCAATCATGAGGAGGAGCTCCGGCCTTTAACGTACGGTGCACTAGTGAACCCGGAGGAGCTCTGCCCTGCGTACACTCCAAACCCTAGTTGCCATGGTCCAAACCCTGGCACCGTGTGTTGCTTCCTGGTAGGAGTTGGGAAGCCCGTATCCTCATTAGAGGATGGAAACTGGCCATCACCACCATAGTCAACTCAAGGCTGCAAGACGGAATGATGTTAGTTAAAATAAACACTCTAGACGTAAACAGGGAATCTCATACCTCCTGGATGTACAATGCAAATGACCGAGGGGGAGCGCTAGTCTATGTACGGGGTGCGGATGATAGAAGTGATGAATCCTGACGGACCTACGGCGGGAGAATGACATGTTATTAGCGGAACGTAAGGCAAAACCAAAAAAATAGAACGTAGATCTGTACATAACTTACTTCTCCACTGCTTTGGCCCCCGGATGACCAACGGGGAGCACTACGACACCGGTTGGTCTCGCTGGGTCATGATGACCTCGCAGGTGAGCATGGTCCCCGCACCTGGTGCCCGATGCACAGGACATTGTCCATCTAACGATCGTAGCTCAAGTTCTTTATTATGTTCTTCGACTCTGCGAAGATTTACTTCAATGTGCTCAGGAGCCCCGGTACTATGTGTGGGCTACGGATGGTGGTCTCCGATGTGTTAGGACCGCTCGAGCTGAAGTGACATACAAAACAGGTTCAATAATGAATAGTACAAATATCATCAATGAAATAAACAAGGGTTGCAAGTGTCTCATGGTGTCATCACGCCGCGAAGCACTATGACGATCGAACGTGCGATGTAGGCTCTCCTACTGCGTCATCTACTCCGGGCGCTCCGGTGTATAAAGGGTGAGTCTGGCGCATGTACGTGGTACGTACCACTGCAGATACTCGTCGTATGTCCGAACGTCATACAGACGCTACTCCTACATGACCTCCAAGTGCGCTGTCTCCGTCCATGCTGCAATCCACTAATGCTAGACTGCTTGCCAGTCCTCAGCATGCTGACCCAACCTTGATTGCCTGCATTTCTGGAAGGATTGATGTCAGAAAAGAAGATATAAGAAGTGTAACATTACTTGGATGAAGTTTGACTCACATGTGTACAACTCACTGCAGGACCCTGTCGTCCGAAGGGGGACGACCTGGTACATACCAAACTATCGCATTACGTGTTGCGGCGCATAAGGTTCCATCATATGTGCAAACACCAGATGGCAGGTCATCACCCATAACCTGGTGTCCTAGGTCCATTGCACGGATAACTCGTGTAGCGCTATCGTGTGCATGAAATCTGGAGTCCATGTGGCCCACATGATGTCGTTATCGTGCAATGACTCGAACTTGTTGTGGAATAATGAGTAGCACATCGCCAGTCTGTCCTTGGCCCAAGTACATAGGCAGCAGTCCACCGGAAGCCCATAGTGGGCCCATCTTTTGGGTCGTCCAACTGGGGGTACGGGTGCACTGCTCTATCAAAGGTCGGCTGCCCAATAGGGAAGTGCTCCCAACTCCACAGCTACAGGAACACGTAGCATACAGTCAGGTTGGGATTAGCATCGGTGTCGTGTCGGGAAGAGTCACACAACCCTCGGTGTGTGGTGCAAAGGACAGCTGATCCCCAACTGTACTCAGGCATCACCCTAGCCTCCACTTCAGCCAAAGACTCGACGACACGGACGAAGCTGGGGTAGCACCAATGGCCCTATGTGGTTGGAAACAGGACCTAACCAAAGAGCTGAAGAAGGTAAGCAACGAGGTGCGTCATAATCACCTCGTCAGGTGTATCCTGTGGGCATTGACTGAAATGCCTCAACCAAGTCCGGGGGACACCACATGCACGCTCCAGGACAGGTATGCCTAACCGATGCCGTAGCCTAGCCTTCCAATCCGCTGGTAGATAGCCTGGAACAAGTGGCTCACCCGGATCGGGAGACCGGTCAAGAACGAGATGTCCTACAGAGTGATCGTCACCTCACCACACCAAAAGTGGAAGGTATGCGTCTCGGGCCTCCACCTGTCGACAAGTGCCGACAGCAGACTGGCGTCTAGGGTGAACTAGCATCCGACGGAGAGCAGCCTCACAAGGGGGTAACAACCCCGTGTCCCAGAGGATTGGGACGTAGCGACCGTCCAGCTCCTAGTAATCCCTCCCTGACCGAAGCAGCAGGGGTGGAGGGCCATCTGTGTCACTAGCGATCCACAGCTTGCACCGGTGGTTCTCATCGTTGAAGGGGTCTAGAAGCTCCGGTAGAGACATAGCTTGCAACAGTTAAAATAGACAGAATATCAGTGAGAAGATTGATAATGATGATAAAATACTGCAAATTAAAAATTACGATCAAATAAATACTACAAAGTAATCTACACTAATTTACAAGTACAAATTCAGCAATTAGCCTGCACTACATGAGCTAGCACTGTCACTTTTAATTGAAAAACTGAAGCTATGCACTATTTCATGACATCTCATCAAATAGCTTTCTACTGAAGCTATGCAATATGCAGCAGTTTGTCAATAGCACTTAAAGACAATAAGAACATTAGAATAGAATAACATATAGATAGAATCGCATCCGACAAATATTAGGGGACTAAGTGATCTCATAAAATAATAGCCAAGCTAGAATCATCCAAAGTGTTCGAAGTAACACAGCCTAATTGATTGCTTTCCTCTTGTTTGTTAAGATGACAGCCTGACACACTCAGAATTATCAGGCAAGTAAGAATAAGATATGTTTTCCTCTCAATAACCCACTTCCAATTTCTTGGACTCAAAACGAATGACACAAGGAATCTCCACATGATTTAATCTCCAGAAAGGAGTAGTTAAATACACCAAATAGAACTAATTAAGTACTACTGCGGCGAATTAAATACGACTAATAAAGTCAAACAAATTTTTCTACGAAAATTCCAAAACGACTAAAATAGGTGCGCTTAAAAACTTACAACTATTTAAGTATGCAAACTTTACTACGACTTATTTACTGACAACTCAGTTAATAAAGAATTTACAAACAAGGAAAAATTCACAGAGATAAAAATTACCTGCTAATATGGCTTCTAATGACGGTGGTTAATAACGCTAAAACGTTCCCGAAAATGAAATCGACAGAGCCAGAGAGCGAAGGAAAGAGAGAGAAAGCAAGCGACAACGATGCGAAATTGCGCTTGCTCGCTCGTTGATTTATAGCCAGAGGGAATCCTTCCCCCGTGCTGCATCAAATTGATATTTGCATGCATGCTGCAGACAACAATTTGACAACAACATGATGGGGAATAGACAACGACGTGACGAAGAATAAAGTTAAAGACGATGACAAATAATGGATGACGACTGATGGAGGTGACAGGACCGGCCAGGCGATGGAGGAATAATCATGTATGCATGCCAGATGAAAATGCAAGTATATATCAACTTACTATTGCAACATTAAAGGAATAATCATGCATGCATGCCAGATGAAAATGCAAATCTGATTAAAAGACAGAAGAAAAGGGAATTAGAGCTGTGTATATGCTGGTTTCTTCGGTGCATGCATCAATGCAGTACCTGTTGGATCCCAAATCATGAGAATCTCATAGCTATTTTTTCTTTAATGTTCTCAGCTTTTGCACTAAGACATGTTCTTTGTTAGACTTAATCGCTTTGAACAATCTCCCCTAAGCCTGAGAGAACCCTGTCAAGAAGAATTTTTTAAAAAATAATATTAGTTTTAAAAAATAATTACAAAAATTAAGTAGTCAAAAGTTGCCATTCCAAATGGCAACAGGCACATACTTTTATAAAAAAAAAACCCGACAATTTATTTTTGTAATTTTCTTTTAAAATTGTATTATTTAAACAAGAAATTCCTTTCAAGAATGAGAAGCCCATGCACGCTAGCTTTGCTCCAATGGCAAATGCAATGTGCTTTCAGCTAGTTAAGAATCACGAGATATGGGTCTATATATCCCTGTCAATTTTGCATGGATTAACATGGAAAATGAGGAGAAAAAGTTCAAGGTAAATGATTGCACACAATCTAATGGCCTATATCTGGTGAACTATGCCTTGTCCTGCAGTTTCTTTTATCTTTGCCCGCCGCTAATCAAAGTTGCAATGATCAAAGTAACAAAAGATGGCTTAAAGGTTGATCTTTTCCGCTTGCCTGTTACCTTAAACTTTAGTTCTTTTCTTAGCCGCAAGGTGGCTACACGGGAAATGTATTTGTCTACACCACACGGTGGCCGTGCCGCCCATTAGCACCACCGCACGGTAGCTGTGCGGTCGAGAATGCTATTTTTGCAGGTACGACGGAAAGAGAGATATTTTCGTTAAAACGTGCTGAAACTGTGCTAATACGGCCAAAAAGCACTACTACAGAAAACGTTATCACAGACGGTTCGGAACCTTCATCACAGACGGTTCGACACCGTCTGTGTTTTTATACGTCTGTGATAAGCGGCGATTATCACGAGCGATTCGTTAAAAACCGCTCGTGATAAGTAACAACATAGACGGTTCTAATGAACAACCGTCTGTGATATCCATATATCGCAGACGGCTATATTTACTGAACCGTCGTAATATCAATATCACGAGCGGTTCACAATTCTCACCGTCGTGATATATGGATATCACGACGGTTCAGTAAAAATCGCCGTCGTGATATATGGATATCACGGACGGTTATAATTAGCACCGCTCGAAATATCCACATATCACGAGCGGTGATAATTATGAACCGTCTGTGATATCCATATATCACGACGGCGATTTTTATGAATCGCTCGTGATATCCATCTATCACGCACGGTAATAGTTATGAACCGTGCGTGATAGCTCTTTCAAACATAACTAATTTAATTTTAATTTTCGCTAGCC
Source organism: Ampelocalamus luodianensis (assembly GCA_036346255.1). NCBI lineage: Eukaryota > Viridiplantae > Streptophyta > Magnoliopsida > Poales > Poaceae > Ampelocalamus > Ampelocalamus luodianensis. Next base: position 42,846,999 of record CM070629.1, read on the forward strand.
TCAGGAATTGCTAGCCATGCCCTCTGAAAACAAGCAGGCAGAAAATAGATACATTACAGATGAATCAATCATTGACACTCAAAGTGATCATTTAACTCAAAATCAATTCGACACGAATATGTATCAAATATTGGCTAGCCTCAGGAGTTACAATTGAATTACAACTATTCAAAGTGAATTACATTAATGAATCATTCAAGGTCGTTCAGCGGTGTTGGAGTAGTGAAACTCTCCGTTGGCGCTAATGATATCCGTCATGATGAAGGTGCAGAGCTTCCCTCGAACATCCGAGATCTCTCTCTGAACAAGTGAATCTAAATCTATATTGAAGATTTGTAGCTAGCAAGAGTGAAGTAGTAAGCATATATATGTAAATTTATAATTAGGAAATAATTATTGCGAGATTGACCAACCTCGGGATCCTCCAACTTAGCACTCATGAGAATCTGCATATGATGGCAAGCGTAGAATGCACATTCTTACGCTTTTTTGACGACTTTGCAAAAATAGAATTACATATATAGGTATAGTCGTTCGAGATGCATTATTACAGTATGATAGAATTATTGTGTTGTAGCACGTCATCAAAATCGCGTCTGTGATTAAATGTGGCGTTCGTTCCCTTGTATAGCCCTCCCTCAGCAATATAGGAGATGAACGACCTACATGTTTCCAAAAAGTTAACCTCGGCTATTTCAAACGAAGGAAGACTACAATAGAGTTATGTATGGAGGAAATAAGCACACCTGTCGAGTACTCCTCGCACAAGGGTGAAGTCGTGGCTTTTTTCATTAGGGAATCAAGGTATAGTACCTGGTTCCTCTTTGGTATAATGACTAAAAGGACCCAGTGGTGCCTACTCATGTATGTCGCTTGAGTCATTAAACCTAAGTTCGTGCTGCGTATAAAGTACAAATGAAATTTGTATAGCAAGTAGTGAAGCACTTACTTCTGGTTGTAGGGCACCATTATGTAGTCCTTGTCGTTTTGAGCAAGCAATCCTGTTGTAACACCCCAGCCCGACATGAGCCTGGAATGCTACTGAACAAACCCTAATAATTCTAACCAAGGTAATTTTAGTAAATTTCGGCAGAACCTTCCTTGTAAAGTTAATTACACGGAGGTTCCAACATACAGATAATTCATAATTAACTAAGCCATCATCCAGAGACATCAATAAGTAATCATAACATGCTAAGTCACTAACGGAACCAAAGGAGAATAAAATTCCAATATTCATCATTATTACACTTAATCCACTGCATGTGACAGAATAAAACTAACAAAACCTTTGAGCAACTCGCCCAATTATTAAAACGCGATCTGAAGTTCATTCAACTTTGTTTGGTTCATGGTGATGTGTGTGTGACTATCAATCTACTTCCCCCCATGCATGTCGTTCTTGGATCGGGTACCTAAAACAACAATAAAAGCAAGAGTGAGCCCATAGACTCAGCAAGTACAAAATAAAAGAGACACATAATTCAATCCATAACATCAGCATCCATATACAGAAGAGCAACAATAAAACATCTCACATGCAAATGCAATGCTCAAGGATCCTTTCTCTTTATCTTTCTGTGTGCATTACACCGGTAATGCAGAGTATGCAACCGTCGCCGCATACCTATGCATGCGGCGCGCACGCCTGAGGACCAATTGCCCATTACTCCGCAAGTAATGGGGACCTCAAGCCCACACTCCACGAGTGTGGGGATCTCGGGCCCGTCACATTCATGACGGGAATCTCAGAGGGAAACATACTTGGTCACCACATGACCAAGCCTCAATATGATCTCAATATGCACATGCTCATCGTTTAATCATCATCAAATTACCACAAGACAGTAACAACATATAATAATAGAGCATGGACATATATGAAGCATCCATCAATCTTAAATCAACATCAAGCCAACAATCTCACTATGCTACCACATATCGAGAAGCACACAATCATGACCAATCAAACACAACCACGAATCAGACAATGCACTTGCCTTAACCGCGTGAGAAAGGAGGACGTGAAGACGGTGCTACCTCTGGTACCAATCCCCCACCTAATACATTAAGAATATAAACTAAGACCACAGTAACGAAAAACAAGAATTAAATACACGAGCACAACAAGTAGCGGATTGCAACGCGATCCCGACCCCACTTTCCTAAGTGCTGAACTGCCCTCTGAACACAGTCAAGTTCTAAAATTCATATCTTTATGTACAGTGGTCCAAATTAGGTGTTCTTGGACTTCACTGAAAGGTTATCAAATCATCTAAATAAACCTAGTTGGGGAGCCCTTCTGATTCTGCCCTTAACTGCCCCTAACAAACCAATATTTCAGACCTCAGAATTCACGCCGGGTTCTCTGGACAGTACGCTAAAACCTCCATAACTTTTGCTACAAAAGTCCAAATCTTGTGTTCTTTATCTCTATGAAAAGGTACAGAAATTTCCCACATTTTTCGTTATACTGAGGTCCCCTGATTCTCCCTTTAATTAACAGTTCTAACCAGTTTTCCACAGACTGTCCAGAATCTGACAGAACAACAGGACAGCAACACTAGAAAAATCATAACTCCCAGACCGTTAATCGGATTTGGGCGATCTTGGCGGCCAACGAAAGCTAAGAACATAACCTACAACTCTATAGGAGATCCAAACTCCTAATTCGGCTTCTAACCACATGAAATAGACCGCGCAAGCTACTGGACAAAACGCGATCTATTAAACCGACGCAAAACAATCTATCCAACGGCACCAACCGCAACTACGGCACCTCCACCAATGAAGAACACGCGACGTTACCCTTGTATGATCGCAGGAAGATGACAGGTTACCCCCACGAAGAAGATCTCCACTCTTCGCCCCCTTCTTCCACCTAGAACCGATCTCCACCGGGGAACTCCTTCTCCTTCTCCCCCTTGGACAGCAGCGAGAACGGGGATGCCTTGGCCGGCCAGCAGGAGGGTGATGCCATGGAGGAGGGCTGGTGGAGGGAGGCGTGGGGAGTGGGGGAGAGGAAGTGGTGCGGCCACAATGGGGAGGAGGAGGAGGTGGGGTGCGGCTAGGGTTGGGAGGGGGAAAAAGTGGCGCCCCCTTGGCGGCCACCCCCTTGCCCCCATGGGCCAGCCCAAAGCCGAGTTAGGTTAATTCTGCAAAATCCCCTCACAAACTGTTGAATTTGAGCATTTACCAGCAGGTCCTTCCCGTATTTTCATTTACTTCTCTCCCGAATAAAATAATCTCTCCCGACTACTAGCTTATCACACTTTCGGGGTATTACACCTGTCGTTATGTATTTCTCGACGTAGGATGCGTCTGCCAAGATGGTTTGCTCAGAGACCACGTGTGGGTCGAGGAAACCCACCGGTTCTTTCAATCGCCGGGCATTTTTAATCATGTATCTATACATAAGCAATGAGTTGTTATATTCGGTATTACGTGAATGTAGAACTTGATTGTACACACTTACAGTGTCCAGCATCGTAGAAATGAGGCATCAAGGGCTTTGAGGTTGAATAGGTTGAATAAGTCGTCGAAGCCCACGACGAAGGGGGTCGGCTCATGGAGGAAATAGTCCTCCGTGTATCTGACAGTGATTCCATCAGCGCACCCTTTCTCTTTGGTCTTGTGCAAGTACCAGGTATGCAAACTCTGACAACCTAATCCAGCGTAGGCCAATACTGAGGTGGTCGCCAACGGACTTCCGAAAGAGTATTTCTTAGGGTTAGGAGGTGGAAGCGCCTTAATGTTCTTCGATTTCGATTTGTCCTGAACGACTTGCCCGCTACGAGTCCTCCTGTGAGATGACTCGGGAACCGAAACGGCGGCACGCTTTTTTTGTTCTTTCGGTGTCTTCTCCACGGGAACCGATGAGGCGGGCTTCTGAAGCGAAGGTTGAGGTGTAGTCATGGAGGGTCCTGTTAGAGAGGCATGGTCGTGCCAAGATGGTTGGGGTAGAATCATCAGAGGTTGTGTAACAGCCCTAACTTAGGGTTTGTATTTCAAATGTAAATTTTGAGGGGAAACAAAAACTTTTGTTGTCTCTTCAAATCATTTGAAAGTTTCTACATTTTTCCCTAGCAATTTCCATTTTCTAGAATTAAATTCTTGTGAATGGAGATTGTTGTCAGCAGATTCTTAGCTTTCAAACTTGTGATCATCCTCTGAAATTATTTTTCCTACCATCTTGATCATCCTATCTACCTCCCTGAATTATTTCACAATTTGTAGATTTTGTTTGCTATTTCAAATGGCCAAGTCAACTCTGTTTGAAATCTGGTCAAACTCCTTGTACAGCAGCTTGTGAATTTTCTCTAGAACAATACAGTGCATAAAAAGTTCTGGAAAAATTATACAAGGTTGTCCTCTGTCCCTAGTAGCTACCATAAAAATTTCGAAATTTTTGGAGCTGAGGAGCTACCTCTAAAAATTCCACAAACCTTCTGTGTTTTTTAGATCAAATTCTAAAAGTACTGTTCCTCGGGCCCGAACCCAACTCAGGCTCGAGTCCGACTCGCACCACTTGGCTCGGTCGCACCACCTAGTTGCACCGCGCGCGCCCGATGGCTGTCAGCCGTCCGATGCAGATCGAACGATCCACGTGCGCGCATGCAACCGACCTGTCCGAATGCATACATCAATCTCGACCGTCCATCTCAGATCCAACGGTCGGCACGTTCCTGATCGAGTCAAACCACCTAATCGCACCGTGCGGCCTCGTGCTCGCACCGCTTTGCTCTGTCGCCGACATGTGGGTCCCACCGCCAAGATCGACCTCGTCTTCTCCGCACTCACCGGAGCTCACGGCCGTGTGCGCATGCTTGCCACGTCCTCGCCGCCGCCACCTTTTGTCCTCGTGTCGGCCCGTGAAGCATCGCCGGGTCTCATCTACCCACCGAGCCCATCCACTACCCTTCGCGTCCATTTCGTGTTTTCTCCGCCCAAATTTCCTTTCCGCCGAGAAGAACCCGAGAGCAACGCCGCCGTGTTAGCGCCGCCCTCGAGCCCGCGACCGCACCGCTGTGATCCACTCTCCTCGCTGCATCCATTTTGCCCGTTCCGAGCTCGTAGCACCCAGTGAATCATCCGGAGCCACTTCGTCGTCTCCGCCTCCGGTGATCTCGGCTCTGCAAGCTTATTGGCGCTCTGGTGAGTTTCCAGCTTCGTCACTTGGTCCCTTAGGATCACATCACTGAGCTGAGTCTAACTGTGACCTTGTTTCGCTCTTTGGTGCATCACCGAGGCTGTGCGTCGCTTTCTTCTCCAAACTCGGTAAAGCGCCACGTGTCAATTCCGGGCACCACCGTCCTCCTCCATCATCAAGATCGTGGGCTTATCGTTCCTGGTGTCACCGCGATCTCGTGGCGCACCTTCTCGAAGCTTCTCGTCGTCTGTAGCATCATATCCGCGCGCACCGCACCTTCTTCTCCGCCTCCGTTCTCGCCGCTCGCCGCGGCGTCTTCGTGGTCCGAGTCACCGTCGTCGAGTTCGCTAGGTCCTGCGAACCGAAGGTACCACTCTTTCGCCGAAACCTCCGGTTTGCAAGATCGCTTCGCGCCGCGCCACCGCGTGCCGTGCTCGCCCGGTGAACCGCGGTGAAGATTAGTTTAACTCTAATCATGTCTACTTTGAGTCTCGATTTGTGGGCCCTCTTTGGTTAATCACGTTTAGAAATTGTTTAATCCAACCGTTGCATTTCACTTTGTGTCAACGCCATGTGGGTCCATGTTGTCGATTAGGTTTGTGTAGTTCGGTTATGCGTTTTCTCGATGGGAAGCGTATTTCACCGTGTGAGTGTTTTGGGTTTGCACCTTAGTGAGCCGAAGACGTATTCTTTGAATACGCCCGACGTCACTTTAGGCGGTGTCTGTTATCTTGTCGGGCCGCGCGGGCCCATTGTCGATGGTGGGGCTTCTTATTGGCGGTAGAAAAAGGATTTAATGCTTTAGTATTTCGTAATATGTTTTCATTTAATCGTTAATTCATTTAAACTTAGAAAATGCATAACTAATTCAATTTTTATCCAAATTGCATGAAACCAGTCTTTGTTAATTTTCATTTTAAGTGTGCTACTTGATAAAATTAACTTCACCCATGTCTCTGTAGCAAAAATCTGTTAGCTAATAAAATGATGTCTTATGTATCTTCTAAATTAGAAAATGCATATCTCTTCCAATAATTGTCCAAATTAAATGAACCCAATTCTGTAAAATTTCATTTTCAGTATACTAACTATTAGGATAGGTTTTATACACTGGTTCTGTTCATGGAAATTCGTTAAGTTTTAACTAGTGCTTTGGTGTGTTTATAACTTAGAAAATTCATAGAGAATTTTTGATAACTTAAAATGAATTTTCTCTGTTTCTAAAATTTTGTTATTTCATGCTTAGGCTCTTTGTGTGAGTTTTGGCTTGTTTTGATGTTGTTGAATGTTTGAGTTTTGTCGGTGTTATTCGTTCTTATTTGCTGTTATGTTCAATCGTTAGGTTTCGATATTTGCGGCAACCCTGAGAACGATCCTCCGCACCATATTGAGCAACAGCAACCAGGCAAGCAGTTTGATCATGTTTATCCCAGTATTTTAAAATCTAATATTTTGTTTCAGCTGTATGTATGCATTGCTTAATTTGTGTTAAATTGATTAGTTAAACCCGTAGCTGCATATCCTGTAGACAAAATATTGATCTCTACTACCTGAGCCTAGGTTATTTGCTGTGATTGGAGATCGCTGGATGATCTCTTGTCACTTAGTAGATACGATTTCAACTGCTTAGACATGCTTAGCTATCGGTAGAACTAGGCGGTTATCGACTTTAGTCGGTAACCTTGATCACACAAAATTTACTACAACTTTTTGTTTCAGCATCTTTGCTATGTTTAATTGAAAAATTAAAAATGAAAACAAAAATGATTTAGACTTGGGCACAATGGTAAGACTGGTGTGATCTGTTGGGTGTGATCGAAAGGTGCCGAGTCGATTAAGGACCGAGTTACTTGCGCCACCGCATCGAGCATTTTGCGTGCTAACCACACTAGAGTATATGGGACCTCTCTTGACCTAGTACTTTGGCGTGTATTGGCTCCGGTCGCAGGAGGTCGCAGGAGGGATGGAGGTGGGAGCATGGTAGTTGTCCAAAAGCTTTATCCCGAGTGGGTAGTTGCCTTTTCGGCTTTACCATGTAAGCGTATGGATTTCTATCCATACGAGCTGCTCGTAGTTAATACACAATATTGGAAAAGTCTCGTAGGACTTAGGTGTGCGGCATACCTTGAGTGTGCTTGGCTTAAAGCGATCCAAGTGTGGGTACATTGGTACACCTGCGCAGGTTAAAACTATTCGAATAGCCTCGCCCTAGGTTATGGACACGCTCGGATACGCCCCAAGAACTAGACTACAACATTTAAATTAAAACTTGATGGGTGGTACGAATGGGATTCGTGCTATTGTTGTGGTGACTATTGGGATAGTCACTTCTAGGTTGTTTATCTTTCGCTTTTGTTATCAATATCCGCACTGTTATTTCAATCTTAAAAATGAATTGCAAACTTGCCTTTAAACTGTATTACCTTATTGCAAATGAAAATTGGCTTTATGCAAATGAAACATATGGCCTCCACCAAATAAACCTGCATGTAGCTTATGAACAGGTCTGCTAGTTCACACGTCAGTCTTGCGGGTACAAAGACAATCTTTGTACTCAGGTGCTTTGCTTAATGTTTTGGTTGCAGAGGAAGAAGGTGAGCCCCAAGGGCCTCACTTCTGTGAGCTGTGTTGCCTTTTCGTGGACGACTAGACTTGGCGGTCCGGTCAGATGCCTTGTGGGTTGGAGGCACGCTGATTGGCTTTGTTTATAGCCATCTTATGGCACTTTTGCTTCCGCTGTCTTTCTGTTGTTATTTGTGTATCTTGTGGCCAGTCGGCCATTGTCTGTAATATCTCTACTATTTGTTTATCCTCCGTTGTAGTGTGATGTTTGGACTCTATGTTTGGAATGGAGTTGATGTCTAATTTTGTACCGGGGTGTGTATACTGCTTTCTGGGAAGTATACATATCTCGAGGATCAGTTTATTTGATTTGTGATGCTAGGACCAGGTGGTTGGTTAAGCATTACAAGCCAAATAAACTGGGGTCCTCACAGGTTGAGGCAGCACTGCAGGGTCCAGGGCGATGTCCTTCTTGGGTCCTGTTGGAGAGGCATGGTCGTGTTGAGATGGTTGGGGTGGAGTCATCAAAGGTTGAGGCGGCACTGCAGGGTCCAGGGCGATGTCCTTCTTGGGCCACTGGATAAAACTGTACACGGCATCCCCTAGTGTTCTGATGTCGTCGTTCGGGCGAATCTCCAGCGGGACGGCCTTAAAATTGTCATGTACCATGTCCACCTGGACCCTGGCGTAACCCTGCGCCACCTGGGCACCGTGCTGCACTATCCCTTCCATGCATGGATACGCCACCCACGCCCAGCCTCAATAGACATCCCAACCATCCTCACTTGGAGCATGCAGTGTGTCGGCTCCTACAAAACGATACACAATTAGCTAAGGTGTCCTATAGGTCTATCTTTGGAGTATTCCAGAGATGTACATTACCTTGATGTCGTCGATAGGTAATTGGACGTCATCATGTTCATAATTTTGCGTGGACGCAACGCTACTCCGATGTTGAGGAGGACTGGCTCCCCAAACAATGGGGGCGGCTTGCGACTGGTTGAGGAGTAGGAATTGATTCACTTGGTCCTGCAATCTTGCTATCTTTTCTTCAAATTTTGCAGTAAGCACCTGTTCTCTTCCTTCAAATTTTGTAGTAAGCACATGTTCCAACTCTGTGTCGTACTCGGCCTTGGATCTCTTCCTGCTCCTATACGTGCAGTAGTCGTCTGGGAATCCATCCCTCCAAGATACGTTAACCCCTTTGCCTCGTGTGCGACCCGGGTGCTCCTTGTTTCCCAGAGTCATAGATAGTATATCATTCTCCCTGTCTGCTTGGAAGGAGCCTTCGGAATATGCGGAACTCAATTCTTGCTGCAAGAGGTCATCATGTTATTATAGACATTATGAAGTTATGGACTTATTAACAACTAGGTAGCTCGAAGATATATTTACCACACGGTTGGCCACATCCCGGTCTGCCGGGTTTGTGAAAGAGATTTCGCCCGAAGACGTGACCGATGCCCTCGCTCTTAACCAAGAGAGAGCGCGCTCGTCTGTGATCTCAACAATGGCATTGTTGCGTTCTCGTCCTCCGCCACCCATTGCGCGGTTTTACCCGCATACCCAGCGGTGCCGAGTTTGTGGGGGTGAGTGTTCAGTGTCTGGAGAGCCTTGTGCGTCGCACTTTCCTCAAGAAATTCGGGCGTCGTCTTCATTTGCACAAAGGCGTCCCATATATCCCGCGACAAGAATTTATACGCCGTGAAGGGCGTTCGACCCATGTTCACGTACTTTGTGACAAGCACGCTCTTGAAGGTCCTCCACGCCTTTTCGATCGAGAGCAACGCCTGCCGTTCCACGCGCGCCAGGTCTGCGGCAGGGAAAGTGAACGATTTTAAAACTTTGTCCCACAGCTCGCGTCTCCGAACATCGGACACGATGTCCCACTCGGTGTGGTAATGGGGACCGTTCCTTCCAAGGATCCCGCACATGGTCCGAATCTACGCCACGCTTTGGGGACTCACGGGGATCCCATTGGCATTGACCTCGTGACGGTCATTAGGCTCGAGGAATTTTCGATGTTCCTCTCGCCATCTCGCGACGTACCACTTTCTCGGAGATCGCACGCATTCGCGACATCGATGACGGCGGCGAAGACGGTGCGGACGCCATGTCGCTACTTGCTATCTATATATGCACGAAGCAATATCGTAAGCTCTAACCGACCGCATTCAAGCGCATTTACTCAACTTAACCGAAAATGATGCACAAACGTAATATATAAAGAAGGATTGATGGTAGTTTGTGCTCTCAGAAGGAGAGTTGCGAAAGAACAAGTCTTTACCATCTCAATCCTATTGTCTATACTCTTCATTAAATGAATATGATAGTATAAATTCAAACTATGAGATCTAAACAGTACTTTGCTTAACTGTCAAATGATCTCAACTGTTACCGAAAATTATCTTAACTATCACATTCAATCTCAGTATAAGACAAAAGTTCATCACGGAGTGAACCAGAACAAAGCCCCACTGATCAATTTCAGTTCACATATTATCAAAGACTATCAAAGTCACATCACAGATGGTTCGTCAATACAATAGAGCTCAAGAATGAACTAATAGTATATCAAATTGACAATAGCATTCAACCGTCTGTGATAACTAGCATTCAACCGAAAATAAGAAATTAACAGTATATTAAATTGACAGTAGCAAGTAATACAATAGAGCTCAAGAATCAACTAACTATCACATTCAATCTTAGTATAAGAAAAAGTTCATCACAGAGCATGTCAACAAAGCCCACTGATCAATTTGCAATATCTTTAGTACTCACAGAGAGGAATACTCACAGAGAGGATGCCGCACAACAACTCACGGTGCAAGGAGGAGGCCGGTGCAGGGGAGGAGGCCGACGCGGGGAGGAGGGAGGCGCGGGGAGGAGGCCGACACGGGGAGGAGGACGGCGCGGGGAGGAGGACGGCGTCGGGAGGAGGCCGGTGCAGGGGAGGAGGACGGCGCGGGGAGGAGGCCGGTGCAGAGGGAGGAGGCCGACACGGGGAGGAGGCCGCGCGTCGAGGCGGAGGCAGCGTCGTCGATGAAGGGGCGGCGGTGTCGGGTCTTACGGCTGGGGAGGTGAACGGGCGAACCCTAGAGGAGCCGAGAGAGCGCGCGAGAGCCTAAGGGGCTCGGGAGAGGATGTGACGAGTAAAGAGCAAAACCCTAGCAGTGCGCCTTTTTATAAAAAGGATATCACAGACGGCTCTATTAAAGCACCGTCTGTGATAAGATATCACAGACGGTTCCATTAAATAACTGTCTTTGATATTGATGATATCACAGACGGTTCTTTAATGGAACCGTCTGTGATATTGAGGATATCACAGACGGTTCGTAAATAGAACCGTCTGTGATGTGAGTATATCAAAGACGGTTCTCCTTACTAACCGTCTGTGATATGGAGGAAATCACAGACGGTTCCACATGGAGCCGTATGTATAAGTTCAACACAGACGATTCTTTAATGGAACCGTCTGTGATATTGAGGATATCACAGACGGTTCGTAAATAGAACCGTCTGTGATGTGAGTATATCAAAGATGGTTCTCCTTACTAACCGTCTGTGACATGTCGGATATCACAGACGGTTCCACATGGAGCCGTCTGTATAAGTTCAACACAGACGGTTAGTTAGAAGAACCGTCTATGATATACTCATATCACAGACGGTTGGGAAAAAGAACCGTCTGTGATATGCCACCCCTATAAATATAAAGACCCGACAGACCCCCCCTGCCCTATCGCCTCTGATCTCTTCTTTGGAATAGAGGGACTTGAGAAGTTTTGCTCTGTGTTGGCTGTAGGAGACTTGTTTATTTTGCTTGCCTTGTTCTTGGTTGTTTGTTGCCCTAGCAACTTATGGCTATTTGGCTTGCATGCTTGCTTTGTAAGGCTTGGCTTTGGTGGTAGCTCTCGGTTTGGGTGTTGTGAATGAGTGTTTTGTTTTTTGTGGGTGTTTTTTAGTGGGATAAGCTTATGGGGGAGGTGCATTTCGACTGTGGCTCTTCTCTTGCCCTGTTCATTTAAGTCTCACATTGCACTGTGGCCTGAAGGAGAAGGACAGTGAGGAATCTCACGAGATATTAGGAATTTTCGTCGTGAGCTCCGAGGGTAACGATCTTTAACTCTTTATATTTGCTCTAGGTTTATCTTTAATCAATTTTAGTGTATTTGGTTAATAGGAGGAGTAACGTATTTGCATTTTATTAATATAATTTAATACTACTAATTGTTACGTGTGTAGCGTAGATGGACCGAAACTGGATGTACGGTGCGAACCGTGTGAGTGAAGAGTACATTAATGGCGTGATTGCTTTTAAAAGAGCCGCGGAGCAGGATATGATGAATAAAGGGATAGAATTTATGTACTGTCCATGCATTAATTGCGGTAATCTGAAGATTTTTAACAACCCGGCGCAGATCGTAGGGCACTTGATTCGAAGGGGTTTCAAAAAAGGGTATACATGTTGGACCAGTCACGGTGAAGAGCAGATTATATAGAAAGTTAATAATGATGACATCGCCGAGGAAGTCAACGATATGCCGGATGTGGACTGTGTTTTTGACGACGATAGGTCGTACGATGACAATCTGGATCAGATGCTACGCGATGCAGAAGGAAACTACAGTGAGAGAGAGTTTTGTAAATTCGAGCGCTTAATGGAGGACTCGGGGAAACCTTTGTTCCCTGGCTGCAAGCCGGAATACACAAGGTTGTCAACCGTACTTGAACTGCTGAAATATAAGGCGAGCAATGGTTGGTCCAACAAGAGTTTCACGGTGTTGTTAGGTCTTCTAGCTGACATTCTTCCGTAGGGAAACGTGTTGCCCAGCACCACCTACCAAGCCAAGAAGGTTCTTTGTCCATTGGGAATGGAAGTAGAAAGAATACATGCATGTCCGAACGATTGTATCCTGTATCGTAAAGAGTATGCAGACTTGCATGTATGTCCCGTGTGCAAAGCATCCCGATACAAGCGTAAGAATACTGCTAAGGTGAAGTAAGGACCTCCTGCTAAGGTGTTGTGGTATCTGCCTATGATCCCACGTTTGAAGCGTTTATTTGCGAACCGAAAGGATGCAAGATTGCTGCGTTGGCACTCGGAGGAGCGTAAGAAAGATAGAAAACTAAGACACCCTACTGATTCTGCCCAGTGGAGAAACTTCGATCGGACCTTCAAAGAGTTCGGTGCGGAACCGAGGAACATAAGGTTAGGGTTGAGTACAGATGGAATGAATCCTTTCGTAACATGAGTAGTGATATAGCTTTGCCCGTGAATCTATGTATGTACAACCTTCCTCCGTGGTTGTGTATGAAGCGGAAGAACATTTTGATGTCACTACTTATCCAAGGGCCGAAGCAACCTGGGAACGATATTGATGTGTACCTAGCACCATTATTGGATGATCTTGTGACACCGTGGAACGAAGGGGTACAAGTATGGGATGCGATAAACGAGAGAACTTCTCTTACGCGCCATGTTGTTCTCGCACTATCAATGATTTTCCCGCCCTTGGTAACTTTGTCGGGCTTGATGCGAAAGGAGCCAAAGCCCGTCCGCATCGCTAGATGCTACGGAGAGTGTGTGGCTGAACAACTCGCGCAAAACTATGTATATGCGTCACCGTAGGTTCCTTCCCAGGAGTCACCCATACCGCAAGATGAAGAAACAATTCGACAGAAATAAGGAGGACAGTTCAGCTCCAAGGGCTTTTAGAGGGAAAGAGGTCTATGATATGGTTAAGGATATCGATGTTGTGCTTGGGAAGGGACGTAAATTAAAAACCCGTCAGAAGAACATTTGGAAGAAACGTTCAATTTTTTGGGACTTGCCTTATTGGGAGCACTTAGAAGTTCGTCACTGCATCGACGTCATGCACGTGGAGAAGAATGTATGTGAAAGCTTGATTGGTCTCTTACTGAACATTAGTGGCAAAACAAAGGATGGTGTTAACGCACGACGTGACTTGGTTGATATGAACATAAGGACCGAGTTAGCACCGAAAGAGACCGATAAAGGACGAACATACCTTCCACCAGCTTGCTACACTATGTCTAAGGCCGAGAGAAATGAATTGTGCCAAAGCTTGCATGGTGTCAAAGTCCCGTCTGGTTACTCCGCTAACATTAAGAAACTTGTTTCTATGCAAGATTTGAAATTAATTGGTATGAAGTCTCATGATTGTCATGTCTTGATGACACAAATGCTTCTGTTGCAATTAGGGTATCTTGCCGAACAAGGTCCGAGTGGCAATCTTGAGGCTGTGTTATTTCTTCAACTCAATTGCTCAGAAGGTCATCGATCCCGAAGGACTAGATTGTAACATCCCCATTTTGATTAATGAGATTTAGTATGCATATTATCAGCATGCATGACATTTTGGAGACATTTGCATAAATTATTGCAATTGGAAAATTTAAATCAAAGATCAAACATACACTTCGAATTCAAACTCCAAACGAAAACAGGAACAAAAACATTTGATCATCACCTGGAAATATTTTATTCAAATACTAGAATAATTATCATGAATAAATATAATTTTTACCAAATTTTTGGAACTCAATTGCACCTCGTAAAATTCAAACACCATTAATAGACCTAGACTAAGTTTGAATTTAGTTTACACAAATTATATCATGAACAGTATGGTTTTATAATTTTTATGAGTACTATGTCATCCCAGAACACCCTTGATTAATCTCAGAATTTTTAGAAATTTATTGCTATAATTAAAGCCCATCAAACCTTTGGATTTTTAGTCAAATCTGATTTGAACTCGGGCTCGTGATTATTCATCGACTCAACCCAAACCGAACTCGACTGAGCCCGCCGCAACCGACCCGAGCGGCGATTTGACTAAACCAACTAACGCCTTTGATCCTAGCCGTCCGTTTTAATCGAACGGCCGAGCCACACCGCACCCCCTCACTCCCTTCGCAGCCGCTGACAGCCCGGGCCCGCCTGTCGGAACCTTCTTCCTCCCGTAGGCGCGCCCGCAGAAACAGCTCGCCACGCCGCGCGCGCGCGCTCGCGCTCGCCTCCGTCGACGCCGCCACTCACCGCCTCCCGACCAGCCCCGACGCCCGCCTCGTGACGCCGCTCCTTCCTTCGTCTTCTTTCCCGCTCAAAACCCCCTCTCCCTCCCTCATGTTGCTCACTTCTCTTCCGGGCCGAGGAAGAGGAGGACGCTCTCCCACGACATACCCTTAGGTAAGCTCCGCTCTTTTGTGCTCTTTGTCTTCCTCTATCCTCGCCGTGTTCGTTTTCCTAATGTCGGACCTTGCATTGGCTTCTAGCTCTCGGAACGCGTGTGTCCTCTTTGCCTCGAGCGCCGCGCGGCGCCGCCACCGAGTCATCTCGGAATCCGTGAGTTTCTGCCGAGCCACCTTGTCTATGAGGATTCCTCACCACGCCGAGTCACTCCACCTTGTTAATCGCCTTTGTGCAGTGGAATCGCCGCCGCGCCTTTTCTTCCCCGGTTCCGCAGCCACCGCCATTTCGTGCCATTTCTTCTCCGCCGATTCTTCCTTCAATTCTTTTCCACAGAGCCCTTGGACCTCCTCTACCTATTACAACCACTCACTCGAGCTCTCACTCTTCGCAGTCCTCGTCACCATTGAACCACCCCGCGCGCCGCCGGCCCCGCGCCAGCCCTCCTGACACTCCTCCACCGCGACCACCCCGGTGAGATCCCCACGCCTTGGTGGTGCTCACTCCTCCTATTTTAGCCCTTACTCCCACCGAGCGCCGCCACCATGTTTCGTCCCCACGGCCGCCGCCTCGTGCCCTTGCCGCGCCATGGTGCCGCCCGAGCCCTAAAGCCGCCACCCTAGCTCTAGTAGCCTCCGGCAACTCTGCTTTGGTGGTTCGCCACCTCGCCGCCCAACCGCGGCGCCGATCCATGACCCGAGCCGCCCACCGTCCCTATGCTCCTCTATTGGCTCTTTCTCAGATACTTTGAGTCGTTGACTGTGATAGTAAGTAAGGAGATTAGGTGATAATTGCACTAAGTAATTAACCTGAGTTTGGTATTTAATTTTAAGTTACATGCTTGATTAGGGGAGAACTATCTTAAGGTGAATGGACAAGAGTGAAAGAATTTCAGGAAAAACCGACAACAGAGCTTCAGGAGCACTGATGGTTTTGATTTTCAGCAGTTCTGAATCATCACATCAGTGCTAAGTTTGTGATTAAGCTATTAAGATCAATTCAAAAATTTGCCTAACAAAAGAGTGTTTGGTTTAGCAAGAGGTTTCAGATTAACAGACTCCCAAATCGAAAAAAAACTGTTATAGAAGAATGATATAGCAGAGGAGGTTTTAGGGCAAATTAGAACCCTGACTTCATCAAAACTTCTGAACCTTCTAGTGCAAGTGACTGATTGGATTGGTGATCATTAGAATTTAGCTTAAGTCTATTATGTAGGGAAACGGGTAGGCTACACTAGCGCAAATTAAAAATTCTACCCAGAAACCAAGATCACTGCAGCTTATAGATCACGGTCTTACCACTAGACGCGCAAAGCGGAAGTTGATGCAAAGCCGCGTCGGGCAAGCAGTAGTCGCACTCGTTGATGCAAGACGCCGGAGCGCAGTAGTCGCACTACTTCTCGCCCTCGCCGTGGCGCCCCACGCAGCCTCCTTTCTTGCGGTTCGTCCCAACGCCACGCATGCGGCGCTCCAAAGGTATCCACACGCACGGAGGAAGCGACGACGCCGACTACTAGATCCGCGTGAGCGACTAGGCGTGGGAGGGGTGGCGCCGTGGTTTGGGGATGTCACGAAAAACTCAACGCCAACCGGCGCACCGCTCTCCTTTTATAGACGCCCTTATAATGGGCTTCTACGAATAGAGGCACATTAGGACTCAATGCCTACCTAATTGGATCCAATCCGACTAGGCTTCACTTCTTAAGTGTGTGACCCTATGGTTCACATATGTTTAGACATGACGCGAGTACACATACTTGGTCAATAGTTGGTAGCGCCTCTAGCAAGACGTACAACTCCTAAACATACGTAAAGATCATATCGATTTAACCATCACAACGTTATGTACATGCCAATCCCTTTGCCTCACGATATTCTGGCCGAGCTCCAAGTCGACCACTCTTTCTCGATCTTGTGATCCTAATCCCTTACTAGGTTAACTCTTAACCTTAAGTAGCATGGCCATGCATTTCGGATCCGATCACTCGAGGCCCAGAGATATCTCTCTGTAGAGAGGCAAATCCCATCTCGACCGACCATGCCTCGCAAAGATGCTTCATGACAAACCCGAAGCTACCTTTATAACTACCCAGCATTTGAGTAGCGCTTGATAGCCCCTAAGTAGGTCGATTCACATCTCAAGTACATGCGACAATCTCGTGTCTAAGGACAAGGCGTATACATTGTGTAGAGAGAACCATAAGTATAAAAGCTATGTCTCATGTTGGGTCGGTCCAACCCCATGTTCTAAACATGTGTCCACATTATTGGTTTGACATCTCCATGTCTATGACTGTGAAACATGGTCATCAACCGATACATGTGCTAATCCATCATTCACGTGTGTCCTCACATGAACTCCGACTAGGGACAACTTTAGAATAACCATACAAGTAAAGAGTTTCACAAACAAGTCACATACTTGTTAATCAACACAAAGGCAATATTCAAGGAACATTTATTAAATCATGGATACAATGAAATATCATCATCAATATGATTGCCTCTAGGGCATATCTCCAAGGCTTCCCACTTGCACTAGAGTCAATCTAGAAGATATCTAATACCCATAGCTCTTGTGTGCGCCTCATGCTTAGGTCAGGAGAGGCTTCATCAAAGGATCTCAAATATTCAAACTGTGTATTTTGCATATCTTTAAATCTCCTCGATTAAGGATCTCTCGAATGAGATGAAACCGCAAAGATGTGTTTGTTCTTTTGGTGATTCTCGCCCTTGGCTTGCGCATGGCCCCACCGTTATCACAAGAAAGATCCGCAGGATCGCACGCACTAGTAACCACACCTAGTTCGCTTATGAACTTCCTTATCCAAACACCTTCTTTGCCGCCTAAGCCGCAATGTACTCGGCCTCCGCTGTAGAGTCGCAACGCCTCCCGCTGGAACTCTTCCAACTTACCGCACCACCGCTCAAAAGGAACACAAAACCCGATTGCGATTTGTATCATCTTTGTCGGTTTGGAAGCTTGCATCGGTGTAACCATTTACAACGAGCTCTTCCTCACCTCCGTAGACTAGGAACACATCCTTAGTTCTTCTCAAATACTTGAGGATGTTTTTAACCGCCTGCCCTGACTCTCACCGATCACCGTATCTCGCCAGAACACTTAGAGCATAGGAAACATCTCAAGCGAGTACATATCATAGCATACATGATAGATCCAATGGCCAAGCATATGGAATCTTACTCATGCGATCTCGCCATCGCTTGTCGAAGGACACCGAGTCTTGCCAAGATTTATGCCATGAGACATGGGCAAGAACCCTTTCTTTGCCTCCTCCATGTTGAACCGCTTCAACACTTTGTCAATGTAAGTACTGCTTAACCTATTAGCCTTTTTGATCTATCTCTATAGATCTTAATACCTAAAATATATGCCGCTCCCTAAGTCCTTCATTGAGAAACTATTTTTCAAAGGAGGTCTTAACGGACTCGAGCATAGGAATATCATTTCCAATCAGAATATGTCATCTACATATAAGATTAGAAATACGAGTGAGCTCCCACTTGTCTTCTTGTAAACACAAGATTTTTCTTCGTTTTTGATGAAGTCAAACCTTTGACTACTTCATCAAAACGAATGTTCCAACTCCGAGATGCTTGCTTCAATCCATAAATGGATTTTTGAAGTTTGCATACTTTTCTAGCATTGTTTGATCGACAAACCCTCGGTTGTATCATATACACGCCCTCGTTAAATTTCCATTAAGGAAAGCCGCTTTGACATCCATCCGCCATATCTCATAGTCTAAATATGCAAAGAATAGCTAGAATGATTCGTATTGATTTAAGCATCGCCACAAAGTAGAAAGTCTCATCGAAGTCAACTCCTTGAACTTGCCGAAACCTTTTGCGATAAGTCGAGCTTTATGGATATGAACATTTCCATCCATATCAATCTTCCTTTATAGATCCATTTGCACTCTATGGTTTTAACACCATCAAAGCGGTCAACCAAATTCCAAACTTGATTGTCTCCCATGGATGCTATCTCTGATCTCATGGCACTATGCCATTTCTCGTAGTCTGGTCCATCATTGCTTCCGCATAGGTCGAGGCTCATCATTGTCTAACAATAACATATCTCGCGCATTGCGGAGCCTTTCCGACCTTCGTGGTGGTGGTGCTTCCTTTGCCATGGGTTCCTCAACTTGTTCTCGCCACATGGGCATCATTCGCCGAGTCTTCCCGATTGGTTCATCTTGAACTTCTTCAAGCCGCACTGCTCTTCCACTTGTCTCCCTCGTTGAGAAACTCTTTTCTAGAAAACACCACTCGAGCGACAAACACTTTGCCCTCTAGTCGGTTGTAGAAGTAATATCCAAATGTTTCTCTTGATATCCCACGAAAATGCATTTATCCGACTTGGGTGTGAGCTTGTCCGATCAGAGTCGCTGACAAACGCTCACATCCCCAAATCTTTAGAAAAGACAAATCGTGACTCTTCCTACCCATATCTCATATGGTGTCTTAACTACGGATTTAGACGGCACTTATTAAGTGTGAAAGCCGCCGCTTTCTAGAGCGTAACCCCAAAAGGATAATGGTAACTGATCGCTCATCATCGATCGAACCATGTCCAACAAGGTCCGACACGCCGCCGATACCCCGCTTCTTTGAGGCGCTCCGCGGTGTTAGTGTGGAACAATTCCGCAACTCTTCGATGATTGCTAAATTCATGACTCAAATACTCGCCACCACGATCGATCGCAGAGCCTTAATTTTCTTGGCACGCTGATTTTCAACTTCATTCTCGAACTCTTTGAACTTTTCAAAGTTTCGATTTATGTTTCATTAAGTAGACATAGCCATATCTACTAAAATCATCGCTGAAAGTTATGAAGTAATGAAATCCACCTCTAGCAATCGTGCTCATTGGTCCACATACATCGATGTATGATTTCCAACAAGTCCGACGCCTCTCAAAAGAACCTTTGAAAGGTGATTTGGTCATCTTACCAAGCAAACAAGCTTCACATGTCTCGATGATTCAAAATCAAACGGTTAGAAGACCATCAAGATGGAGCTTCTTCATGCGCTTTTCACTTATGTGACCCAAACGACAATGCCAAACATAGGTGGATTCAAATCATTAAGTCAAGTCTTTTAGCATTTATGTTAAAGATAGGCACATCATCAAGATTTAAAATAAATAACCCATTCACAATGGGCTAAAGCCATAAACATTCCATTTTAGAGATCAAACAACCATTGTCTTTACTTGCAAATGAATAACCATCTCTCATCAAACATGAGGGGATAAAATGTTTCGACTCATACTAGGAAACATAATAACAATTATTCAATTCCATAATAAATCTTGAAGGAAGCTGAAGTTGCATGGTGCCGACGGTCAACGCAAAGAACCCTTGCTTTATTCCCGACGCTAAAATCAACTTCACCTCTTGCGACTCCTCTACTTTATTAGCCCTCGCATCGAGTTGCAAATGTGAGCAACTCGATCCAGATCAAATACCCAAGAGTTAATAGGAGAATCATGAGAAAATGTCTAAAACATTTATGACAAGTGTACCATGGTGGAAGTCTTACTTCCAAATTTCTTCTTGCATTCATCTAATCCATGTACTTTTGCGCTTTCTTCCAAAGGGCGCTTTACAATAGAAGCATACTGTCTCACCTGTGTCCAAAGATTAGGCTTAGGCGTTGGCTTCGAGATCATATCCTTAACCTTGCCCTTATTCTTGGCCATGGCTTACCCTTTTCTTGAAGCTAGACTTGTTCTCGACATACCATCACATGGCTAGGCCCCGCACACTTCTTAATGTCACTCTGCTGCTTTGAGCATCCCACAAAGCTCATTAAGGCCCTTATCCGCCCCATGCATATGGTAGTTCAAATGAAATGCCCATAGCTAGGTGGAAGAGACGCTAAATGAAATCGCTTGCCAACTTCTGGCCAATTGGAAAACCAAGTTTATCCAAAGTCCGATCAGAACCAACCATTTTGATCACATGTGGGCCTACGGGTGCACCTTCTCTAACTTGCATTCCGTAAAAGCCTTAGAGACATTGAACCGCTCACCCCGCCCGTGTTCGAACATGTCCTTAAGCGCTATGATCATATCATACGCCCCGATCCTCAAACCGCTTTTGAAGGTCGTTCCATGCATGCAAGCATAAGACAACTAATCTCAAGAGAGTCATCACATGCTTTCTTGTAGGCATTTTTAACAAAGCAGCAGACGCATTGTTAGCGTGTTCTTCGGGATTGGGGTGTCCGAACGTTTTCCTTTATCCGCCCCGAGAACAATTTCGTGTTACTGACCCATCCAATAGTTTGTTCCATTTAATTTCTCTTTCAAGAATCGATCGCAGCAAAAGGGTGTGCGTGGTTGCTAGATGCCATTGATCTACAATAGGAAATGCAAAATACTAAGACAAATAAAACCATGATAGAGTAAATTGTATTAAACAAATTTAATAGAATGTACTCCCACTAAAATCAACATCCTCTCGTTGATTCTTAGCGATTCAAGATCCGCAATTAACGAGTCTACTAGTGAGCTTTTGCATCACCGCTAGGAGACAAGGTAATTCGTAAGCAACACCTGCTAATCATATCTCTATATGACTCTTGTTGTTGGGTGACATCTCTATGCCCCGGCGCCCAACCTTATGCCCCAAGGCCCATAACCTTTATGATAACCTTGTTAAGTTCACCAACTTATGCATGTAAGTATCCGATACAAAACCCATCTAGTCAAGGAAAGTTGATGGTGCCCTAATTTTATAGACCCACCATCAATTTACAAGACATGGATGGTGCAAAGTTTAATTGGGAGGGCATATGTTTAACTTAACATTTTGTGAGGGATCGCTATACTTCTACCATTCAAACATGCATAGGAGTAAAACAACAGAATAGCATTCACACAATTGTGACTCAAGATGGCCCATTTTCTCATGGTGATCTCCATCGCCATAGAATCTGGCCCACCATGATGATCTCCATCTCCATGGTTCATGTGTGCCATCCTCCAAGTGATGTGTCCTCCGAGTAATAAAATACATGGATACTAGGAATCATCACAAGTCGGCACGCAGCCGTTAATACAATACTTTGACAACACAATGGCTCCACCGTGTCGCTGCACTCCACGACACGCAGTCATGCAAATATTACAAACATGCATCACATACACATTAGCCATATCGGTCACATACATCCTGCAAAAACAAGTTATGCATAGAATCGCACTCCACGGATAGGGGTCGAGGGGTTTCTCGCTCGGTTCGAAGGGCAGCGCCGCGTATCTCCAAGGCCCGACATTCGAAAAAAAGAGATCCACCTATGCAATTTTTACATAGGATTTTGATCGGCAAATCATATTTACCACAAATCGACTCATCGCTCCGATTCGACCAATTTGTATCGACTTCGCATGCCGCAACCGGTTTTATGTGTCACCGCTCACCCCGGCGGCGAATCCGACCGTAGGGGTATGTTGTTTCACGACCTTAGCAAAGATGATCACAGTACATCGATTATTAATCTAGGTTCCGATTCGATCAATCATATTGATCTTCGCATTCCACAACCGGTTTTACGTGTCACCGCTCACCCCGATGGCGAATCCGACCGGTAGGGGTATGTTGTTTCACGACTTAGCAGCATGATCACGGAAACCGATCAATCCATTACGTAACTATACAATCGATCACATCGATCATACCGATTTACATATCGCCATATGCAAATCACCCGAACCTATAACATGACAAAGAACCGCCTCGATACCATCAGAGGGAAACGGGTAGGCTACACTAGCGCAAATTAAAAATTCTACCCGTGAACCAAGATCATCGCAGCTTATAGATCACGGTCTTACCACTAGACGCCGCAAAGCGGAAGTTGATGCGCGGCGTCGGGGCGCAGTAGTCGCACAAGTTGATGCAAGACGTCGGGGCAGTAGTCGCACTACTTCCTCGCCCTCGCCGTGGCGCCCCACGCATGCCTCCTTTCTTGCGGTTCGTCCCAACGCCACGTATGCGGTTTCAAAGGTATCCACACGCACGGAGGAAGCGACGACGCCGACTACTAGATCCGCGTGAGCGACTAGGGCGTGGGAGGTGGCGCCGTGGTTTGGGGATGTCACGAAAACTCAACGCCAACCGCCGCCGCCTCTCCTTTATAGACGCCCTTATAATGGGCTTCTACGAATAGAGGCCCATTAGGACTAATGCCTACCTAATTCGGATCCAATCCGAATTAGGCTTCAGCCCTTAAGTGTGTGACCTTATGGTTCACATATGTTTAGACATGACGCGAGTACACATACTTGGTCAATAGTTGGTAGCGCCTCTAGCAAGACGTGCCAACTCCTAAACATACGTAAAGATCATATCGGACGAACCATCACAACGTTATGTACATGCCAATCCCTTTGCCTCACGATATTCTGGTCGAGCTCCAAGTCGACCACTCTTTCTCGATCTTGTGATCCGAATCCCTTACTAGGTTAACTCTTAACCTTAAGTAGCATGGCCATGCATTTCTGGATCCGATCACCGAGGGCCCTGAGATATCTCTCTGTAGAGAGGGCAAATCCCATCTCGATCGACCATGCCTCGCAAAGATGCTTCATGACAAACCCGAAAGCTACCTTTATAACTACCCTAGCCATGAGTAGCGCTTGATAGCCCCTAAGTAGGTCGATTCACATCTCAAGTACATGCGACAATCTCGTGTCTAAGGACAAGGCGTATACATTGTGTAGAGAGAACCATAAGTATAAAAGCTATGTCTCATGTTGGGTCGGTCCAACCCCATGTTCTAAACATGTGTCCACATTATTGGTTTGACATCTCCATGTCTATGACCTGTGAAACATGGTCATCAACCGATACATGTGCTAATCCATCATTCACGTGTGTCCTCACATGAACTCCGACTAGGGACAACTTTAGAATAACCATACAAGTAAAGAGTTTCACAAACAAGTCACATACTTGTTAATCAACACAAAGGCAATATTCAAGGAACATTTATTAAATCATGGATACAATGAAATATCATCATCAATATGATTGCCTCTAGGGCATATCTCCAACATATTAGACAATTGGTAATTACCTTTTTGCAGTTTTTAAAACTGAACAGCCAGTGTTGGCGGTGAATTTTCTGAAGTTAACTGAGAAACACTAACTCCTTTCTCACTGGAGTATTAACTGAGAAGTGGTCTAACAAAAATTCGTATTTGTAGTAGTCGATAACAATACTAAGTTAGAGTTTAATTCAAATGGTCAATTTGCATTTACGATGTAAATAGCCAAATCTGAAAAATTTGTTATCGAAGGAAGTGGTAAGTAGCACTTAGCACTTTAGTTCAGAAAACTGTTTGTTGTAGAATGAATGAACAGAGGAGTTGAGTGAAAAATTAAAGTGACAGTAGGCAAATGACTTGGTTAATACTGTAGTCAGGAATATTATTGACACTTTTAGCTCTTAAGCTAGCACTAGCAATCCTACCTGACAACCAAATGTTGTTATTCAAATCAAGCAAGGAGCTAGAACCTTGTTTAGTACAAAGATCAGTAAGTGCAATTTCTTAGTGGCTAGCTCTTAGTAATTAAATCTAAAAGAGTAAAATTAGGTAAAGGACAAGAGCTAGATTATATGTATGACAGTAACTTTATGCCTTGATTGTGATAATAGCATTAGTAGCAATAAGTCCATGGGTTGATTAGTAAAAGCTAATAAAGCAAATAGAGATTGAGAATATTGTAGCCCCACCTTAGAATAAAATTTATAACTAATACACTTTAACTTCAAATTGAATGAAACCAACTTGGTTGGTTCTCATTTTTAAAAATGCTTTAAATTGGAATAGGTTTGAGTTATGTTTCTGTTAAAAAAAAGTGTTAATTAAATTAATTATACATTAAGGACTTAAACCTTGATAAATTCCTAGAAAATTCATTTGAGCTCCAATCGAACTACAAATTTCACCTAAAATTCACCTAAAATATTACTCTACCTACTGTATGAATGTCTTGTAATTTTGAATGTTTTGAATTTTCAGCTTTATTGGCATTATTGCAATATTGGTGTTTGTTGGGTTTTCGACGATACCGATATATTCACCGATGTATTCGTGAGATCAATTTGAGTGTAATCAAAGGTTGAACAAGTGGTACAGCACAGGTGCGAGCACCCTCCTCTTGATCATATTGCTCCCAGTGGTTCTTAAATGTTTTGTGTGAGTTTTATTATCGCAATTGCATGCTATTTTGGAATATATGTTTATGGGTAGAAGTAGTTAATCTCCTAATTGCTGCATTAGCCCTCCTTTGAATGTTGATTACCCTTTTACCTTGAATGACTAAGGTTATATGTTATATGGGTTGTTTGCTAGTTTGTAGAACGATGCTTAGCCATGCTAGTAGTTGTAGCCGAAAACGGTTGATGGAGCTAGTCCATCGGCCGATGGATCAATTGAATCTTATTGAACCTTGAGGATTTTATGGATTGGATTATGTTGATTTGAGGAATATACCCGATCTTCGCATCCGTGGTTTGTGAACTTGTTGGGCATGGGTTTTATGTTCTTAACTTGGACGGGTGTAGGGTGATCATGAAATCTTGTTGTTGTTGTTGTTATGGAATTGTGTAGCCCGTCGAGTATTTAAGGACCGATGCGTGGTGTGATGAACCAAGTCTTACGTGCAACCACACGGGATAATGGCGAAGGCTTGGCTTAATAATTTGTTGTGTGTTAGCTATCAAAACACAATGGGATTGACAATTGTTATTGTTATGTATTTGATTGTTCTTTTGTCAATCTCGGGGGCATGTTAAGGGTCGCCTTACTTGTCCTTAAGGGTCTCATGTTTGATTGGGACTTACTTACGAACGAGGTTCACCTGTGGTTAGGAGGCATTTGACTCCCACGGGTTTCTGTTCCTCGGGTGGGTTGATAGTTATGACATGACATTGTAACGGCTTCGTTATGCTACCTCACCACACTCCTACGGAAGAGTGCATTGGCCGACATTAAGAGGAATGCATATCGTGTGGGTAAAGCTGTACAACTCTGCAGAGTAACTAAATCTATTCGAATAGCCTCGTCCTAGGTTATGGACAACACTTGTGGAAAGCGAGCACGCTTAGTCTTTTGGAAAATTAAGTTTGGGTTATGGTTGGGAATGTTATATCTTTATGCTAGTTTGTTTAGATCTTATGTTGCCACGAATGGGATGTTCGTGTGTTGTTTATAATTGGAGATTATACCATTGATGATCATTACTATCACTGTAAAATGTTTTCTAAATGTTTTGCAAATGGCTAGTTAGAATCTTTATTATTTATCTATATACAAAACTTGCTTTATGCTAAAAATTGACTAGTGTAGTAGCCTTCCTTTGATACTTACATGCATCCTTATTTCTTTTGAAAGTCTCGCGAGTACAACTTTGTACTCTAACAATGTCTATTTATTCAGGTGAGAACGACGGGTGCAACGGCTTTAACTCCAGTTGGTTGCTTGTGGGATTGTGGGCATACCAACTCGGTTATTCCCTCTTTATTTAAGTTTATCTTCCGCTGCAATTTATTTGTGTTATTGTTATTTAGATTTGGCCGATTGGCCCTCTTATGTAAAATTGGGACCGAGAGGTTCTATGTTGAAAATGTATTAAAGTTTCTTTTATTCTTGTACATTGTGTATGGATGTGATTGCAATGTTGTGTACTAGGATATGTGCATGTTAGCCACTGATCCTTGGGAGCTAGCATGTGACACATATCCGGGTCACTCGGAATCGTGTTCGTCTCACATTAAGTGTTGCATTTACGGCGTAATCACTTAGCTTGATACGGATCCGATTTCGGGGGTCCTCACATAGATGCTCTACAGGCCGAGGTGGTGACGACTCTATGTCAACTTGAGATGTATTTCCCTCCGTCATTTTTCGATATCATGGTCCATCTCATTGTTCATCTTGTGAAAGAGATAAAGATATGCGGTCCTGTGTTCCTACGTCATATGTACCCGTTCGAGAGGTATATGGGAATTCTCAAGTCCTACGTACGGAATCGATCTCGACCAGAGGGCAGCATCATCGAAGGTTATGCAACCGAAGAGGTCATTGAGTTCTGCGTCGACTACATGGCTCAGGTGGAACCGATAGGTGTGCCTCTATCTCGTCATGAGGGAAGGCTGGATGGTATCGGGACCATCGGAAGGAAATCAATCACTCCCAATCTGGATACGTACGCTCAAGCCCATTTCACGGTCTTGCAACACATGACCCAAGTGTCCCCGTACATCGACGAGCACAAATACATGGTACGCCAACAGAATCCAGACCGATCAGAGGTTTGGATCACGAGAGAGCACAACCGTCGGTTCAACGAATGGTTAAAGGTGCGAATCATGACTGGGAGGTCATCAAGTGATGATACGCTGCTATGGTTGGCAAAAGGGCCACAATTTACAATTGTCACATGGCAAGGATATGACATAAATGGGTACACATTTTATACGGCAGCTCAGGATAGGAAGAGCACAGTCTAGAACAGCGGTGTCCGCATAGATGCATTCAATACCGATGGGCTGAGGAGCTCGTACTATAGGCAAATAGAGGAGATATAGGAGCTCGACTACATGCTTTTCAAGATCCCCCTATTTCGGTGCCGTTGGGTCCATCTCCCATAGGTGAAGGTCGACAAGTACGGCGTCACTACCGTGGACCTCGATCGTGTCGGATACAAAGACGAACCATTCGTACTGGCTAACCAAGTTGTTCAAGTCTTCTATGTAACCGACCCGGCAAATAAGAAGCGCCACGTAGTTCTTCATGGAAAAAGAAGGATTGTCGGAGTTGAGAATATAGTGGACGAGGAAGAATACAATCAATTTGACGAGTTGCCTCCTTTCGGAGACGGCATCAGGCTCGAGGAAGAACCAATGAGGAAGCTAGCTATATGCGCGTCGATCATCATGAAGGACTATATTTTAATTAAGAAATTACTCCATTGTAATTAATTTATTTCATAACATCATGTGTTATGGACTTGTAATCTGTCGTACGTATATTTTGATGTCAACGTGGAATTGTAATCGCTCCTGTCCTTGTGGACCGTATATTTTGGTGCATTAAAAATTCATTTAATTTAGAAAATATTCCAGCTGCACCACCTTTCTAGAAACCTAAAAAACTAAAATTTTATGGCAAATAGTCCAACACCTTTGCAAAGAAACTGGTATACTCAAGCCTAATCTGCGATGCGTCATCGCAGAAGACGACGTAGTCGCCCCACCTTCCACACCGCGGCGGTGCTCGTGCACCGTGGCCATCCTCCGACAAGCGCCACACCGGCCCGGTGGCCGCCTTCTTCCCCCCGCCGCTGGACCATGTCCGCGGCGAGCCTCTGGCACCGCCTGCACTCCCGGTTGGTCTTGGCCGTCTCGCACCCGCCACCGGTCGGCTTGTCCTCGACCTGGCTGATGTAGTGCTTCCCAACGTCGCGCGTCTCGCTGGTCGTGTAGAGCAGGAGACCGAGCACGTAGGACGCGGCCTTGTGGCCGGCCACGGCCGCCCGTTCAAGGAACATGAGGCTGCGCTGCATGTCTTGGGGCGCGAAGACAAGCCCGAGGCTGACGATGAAACAAGCCCCCGGGTTGCCGGCGCCGGCCAGGTGGTTGACGACTGCGAGGTAGCGTTCGTTGTCCTGCCACTTCATCGCCTCCTCTCGCTCCAGCGCCACGCGCCTCCCCACGGCACGTTCCTTGGACACTTTGTACAAGGCCTTGCAACTCCAATATACGTACATACGAAAGTCAAGATGTTAGAATAAATAGTAGTACGTATGTACGTATTTTGTAGGTATAAATATGTACGTACGTTAATCGTAGGCTGCATAGGTCTCCATGGGCTGAGGAGAGCTCGCGGCCACTCGGCCGACGATGTCGACGACGACATCGTGAGAAAGAGCGGCGATTACTGACCTCCTCGCCTTGGTGCTGGCCATCATGCTCTGCATGCTCACCTTGGCGATTGCTACGCGTACGTACTCAAAACCGTGAGACGAAGAGCGATGGAAGTTTAATCTTCGGTGAATTACTCTATCTTATAAAGAACTAGGAGTAACTGGCGTGCGAGACGAAGAGACGGTTGTGCGATGGTGACATGAAGAGACATATCGCGCGGGAGACGAAGAGGTAGGAAACATCACAGACGGTTCTATTTTGGTTCTATTTTGGAACCGTCTGTGATGATAATATCACAGACGGTTCTATCGTGGAACCGTCTGTAACCATAATATCACAGACGGTTCTTTAATAGAGCCGTCTGTGATACTAGTATATTACAGACGGTTCTACAATTGAACCGTCTGTGATAGTTCAGCCATATCACAGACGGTTTGTAAATAGAACCGTCTGTGATGTGGACTACATCACAGACGGTTGAATATAGAGCCGTCTGTGATAGTCGCTACAGCTCCCGATGATTTGCGTCTCTTCGTCTCACGCTCTGAATTTATGATTTGCGTCTCTTCGTCTCACGCTCTGAATTTATTCCTTGTTTTATATAAAAGGATCATCCGCCATTGAAGATGATCATCCCACACACTTATAAGAAAACAGAAATGGCCGCCTCTTCCTTATCGCCGGCATTGATAGCCTTCCTGGCCGCACTGTACGAGCACCTCTCTCGCTGTACGCTGAACCGTGCTGCAGAAGAACACTGTTTCAACAGTGTCTTCACTCCTCTGCCGGCCGAGAATTTGCCGGAGCAAGTGACGGCCACCATTCGTTGTCTTGACATCCTCCTCCACCGTGTCTTTCGGGTGCTCTCCCACTTTCGGCGAGTTTATCGTGTCATCGACGTGGTCCTCCAAAATGACGTTGCACATCTCCAAGAGGCTTGTCGTGACTTGGACTGCGTTATCGAGGCAGCAAGCGACCGAATCCATCAGGCCGAGACCCCTGAAGCAAGGGAAGAGAGGCTATGGGCTCAATACTTCTTGATTCTACAGTACGATGGTCTTGAGGAGACACTCGAACGAGCGCGTCAGCGGGTGGACGCATTTCGGGCTTCGTTCGCTGCTGATCAGGAACCGTCCGATGCCGACGCCGTCGCCTATGAAGTATTGAAGACGGAGATAGCAGCCTACCTCCGTCACTAGAAAAACTTTATTTACAAATTTTTCGGTTTCTACCTTTTGAAGACTGTTATCTTTTCTTAATCTTTTTGTTTAATTATATCAGAGACGGTTTAATCTTTTTGTTTAATTATGTCAGCGACGTGTGATATTTTCTTAATCTTTTTGTTTAATTATATCACAGACGGTTTGTAAAAGAACCGTCTGTGATAAGTCACTATCACAGACGGTTCTTATTACCAACCGTCTGTGATACTACACAGACGGTTTGTAGAATTAACCGTCTGTGATATCACAGACGGTTCTTATTAGGAACCGTCTGTGACGATTTGTAGAATTAACCGTCTGTGATACCATAGACGGTTCTTATTAGGAACCGTCTGTGATAATTCCCAGACGGTTCCTAATAAGAACCGTCTGTGGTGAGTAGCTATCACAGACGGTTCCAAAGGGAACCGTCTGTATAAGTTTAACACAGACGGCTCCTTTGGAACCGTCTGTGATGAAGCGTCCAGTATGACCTGTTTTGTAGTAGTGAAGTCCTCTTGACATAGCCTTGCATACAGTATAACCTTTGCTATAAAGTCTTGTGGAGTACAATTTTGTCCACACAGTTGCTTGTTAAACATATTCAGAGGATGTGAACGAAGACCCGTCGGTTGCATACTTTTACGCTTCGGGTTTCGGCCATGATGACGTTGAATTCTAAGGGTTTAACTCCAACCAGTTGCTTGTGGTTGGGCTAAGACACGCTAGCTAGTTTTGATGCCTCTTTATCTTTATTTTTGTTGTAAGACTAGGTCGTGTATGGCTTAAATTTGGTTTTTAATTATATCGTAATACTCTGTTATTTTTATTTATGTATGGATATAATATGAATGTTGTTACATGTGTATGCTAACCACTCGTTATGAGACTAGCACAATAAATACATAGGATTTGAGGATTAATCTTCTGAGTCCGACATATGTCTACCTCGTAATTGCCAGAAAAAGTTTCGGATTGAAATTAGGCAAAGTGAATAGTTCAAAAGGAAATATATACTTTTTCCAAAATTAATATGCATATACTTCCTGTTTTTGCGAAATGTACTTCCTGTTTTTGCGAATTACGGAGAAGATGTATGCAAGTACTCGAGATCGGTCCTGAGTAGCTGCGTCAAGCATCAGTACCGTAGAATAAAGAGATGGAACGTTGACGCAGCCACGCAGATCAAAACTGAGAAGACAGAAGGTGCAGTATGTACCGCTTGTTTCAGCGACCCAGAGCAAGCGGCATGCAGACACACATAGAAGCAACTTGCTAACTTAAATTAGTAACTAACTAAAAAAAATAACCTTATTAATTTGGTGGCGGTTATAGTGCGAATGGAAAGTTCCATGATATATGTAACTAGCTGTCCTCCCGTCCCGTGCTGAAATGGTCAGGGCGTCAGGCTGCTCCTCTGCTTGCTAGGTAGCTTCCTTTCTTCAGAAAGAAACGGTGTCTGTACTCCGCAGTAGTACCTGAAAATCATCTTGTCTCCCTGCTAGTGTAACATCAACATGGACTGCCTTGTGGACATGCATGCAAATGCAAAGGGCATCTGTTCGTCTTGTCGTTCGGTTCAGCAAATTGAACAGAGACAGAGTGGCTGCCCCATATATACACTGCATCAAGGGCACCGGCCAGTAATGCTGAAACGTTTAATACGACTTAATTTGACACGTGCATATATCTGCCTTAATAAAATGAAGCTAGCGGAGTAGTAATAGTGTACTATACGCTCGGATTAGTACGTACTTGATTGACATATATAATTTGAGAACAGAAATGTAGTATATCATTATTGCATATTCTAAATTCAACTTGAATATTTGAATTTTTGCAGTTATGGTAAGGTACTTCGAATTAATTAGGGCAACACTTACTTTGCACGTTTTGTTTGTGACATTTAATTTGGGCTCTATCTAGTCACAAATAAGTGTCGTCTTGGATGTTGGCATAGTCTCTACAGAACATAACTTTGATCACAAATTTCGTTGTTACATAAAAATAAAACCTAATAAAATTATAAATATTATGAAAGTATATAGTTTTGATAAAAAATCTACTCATATATATCATTTTCATTTGGCAGATCTAAATAACCATAAAGATATTGCTAGTCAAATTTGAAATAGTTTGATTGCAAGTATTCTATGCTGAGATTTATTTCTGACTGAGTATCAAACAGGACAGAAGGAAAGTACTCACTTATGCGCATTCCGTGCATCCTCAGCTAATAGGGATGAAAACACATACAAATTATCCGTATGATTCAACTATCATATTCGATAGGATACAAGTACGATATTGATTTTCCCATCCGATTTATAATTTCTCTTCTATTCGTATTTGAATTCACATAAAAAATAAGGATGCGAATTGGTATGGAGTTTTCTCACCCGAATTGTTATTTTATCTGAACTATTGGTATTAGTAATCGAATTTGTTGAAGCAAAATTAGTAGTTTATTGCGGTTTGCCTAATTAGTTGGAGGAGTTTTTTTTTATTCAATGTGAATTCGTATTCCTTTAGGTGAAATTAACAATTAGAATGATTAAGTGTGATTGTACGAGGATAAAATATTACTAATATCTTCACATTACATTAGTTATAAGGATATCTAGATCCGACCAAATTGAGTAGATATTTGATTCGAATTTGTAGTTGTTATGACTTTCAATTTGTATTCATATTTGATCATATTCGAATTCGTTACAAAAATACGGATACAAATAATGATTTCACCACTATTCTATTCGTAGTTGATCCATTTTCACCATTTGATGAGGAACTCGCTGGTATGTATATATACATGGGCTTTTAGATTTGTACTAAAGGGCTGCAAATGAAGTGCATGCTAGCTAGTACCTACCAACTACTTTGCAAAGGAAATTAACCCTTGGAAAATAATTAAACCACAATCATTTTTCCATTTGCCAATCCATTTCTATTAATCTATTGTTTCATAAAACTTTGTCAAGGGGAAATCTAGCTGACATGCATGCCTCTTTCAAGAACGAATCAAGTTCAGTCTTCTAATCGATCAAACTTTTATACGTAGATAAAGAAAAAAAAAAGATGCTTAATTACTAGATCGTAATCTTTCTCGTATCATTTGTTGTTGGAGCCTCGCCGCTAGGCTGGCCCATCTCGACCCGATAGGTCGTCTTTTAGCAGTAAACTTTTCTTTTTGCCGAGAGAGATCTTCGATCAACAGACGGAGCATGCATGTACGATATAGATTTCGCATTGCAGGTAACTGCCTAGAAATTATAGGTCTAGCCAGCTGATAGATGAATCTTAATAGGTTTCTAAAGGAAACTATAGATGTTATAGGGATATGCTCCTAATCTCAGTGTGTAGAACAATTGACAATAATGTCGAGGGGTTTCGAGAAACTCTCATTTTCGGCAACCTTTAGATTCTGTCAGGTCATAGGAGGTCAGGCTAGCCTTGGTGGCGGTCTGATCGCCCTATGTCGGCAGTCTGACCAGCCACGAGCGGCAATTTGACCGGCCAAAATGAAAGTATGAATTTTGGAATTCGGCCAAAAATAACGTATGTACAAAGGTGAGAGGATACGTTTGCACTTGGTTTTATCGGATTTGGAGTTTCGAGCTGAAACTAGAGAGTTTGAAATTTCTAGAGATGGTGCAAATTTTCCGAGGTGAAAATTTGGCTATGTCCTTGGGCAGTCTGACCAGCTACTAGCCTTGGGTGGCGGTCTGATCAGCCAGTTCCAGTTCAAGCGCCGGGAAGATGATGAACTTCGTGTGTAAGGCCAAAGTCTTGGGATTCAGTGCATATGTGTTGCATAATGAATGTTTTGGCTAAGTGTTGGTCAACTTGCGAAAAACTTGTGCTTGAAAACAATTTCTTGGTCTATTATTGTGCAAGTGGATTGGAGTCAACGACGGTTAACGGCGAGGATGATTGGAACTAGGCTAGAAGAGTTAAGGTTCAAAACGATTAAGGATGTCGAGTGAAGTCATTGGCGTGAGATGAACAAGGATGACCGAATGGGAAGTTTGGTACGATGGATTGCATCAAGTGGTGCAGGGTTAGTGCAAGTGCCTCTTGGTGTTTTTAGTGAGAGCCAGATGGGAGAGAGATGTCGACATGAAGAAATCCATTGATCAACCTACACGTGGTGAAGTATGGGATTGCTTCACGATGATTGAACTCGGTCTTCAAAGAAGGATCAAGAAGGGGTATATTGGTATCTTCGCAAAAATACCAGGTTGGTGATCTTTGGAGAAACCGTAACGCGAGATAGTGCAATGAGAGGCGGTTTAGGTCAAATGAAGATAGAGATCACGAAGAGACGAATTCAGAAAGCCCGGATCGTCATCCGCTATGAAAAGTGTGCATAAGTATAGACCCGTTTATATGTGTACTTAATGGGCGCCTAATATGATTTTCTCTCTTGACTAACCTCCACTATAAAGGAAGGGGTGCAGGATTTGCACCTCTTGAGCATTCCCAAGAAGAAATCTTAATTTGTGATTTAGGGGAAGTGGGTAGAGGAGGCTAGGATTTGAGGGAAAATAGATTGATTGAGTGCTCAAATGTTGAGCTGTTATCCTCCATGATAGAGTGGCTGTAAACCAACAATCTCTTGAATCAATCCAAGTAAGATTTCTTCGAAGATGAGTTCTGTCTTATTCTTACTCTCTTTGATGTCTTTTGAGATTTTGGTGTTCCTTAGATTTTTATTTGGGTTCTTGCTGATCTTGATAGGACATGTGTGAATAGACCTAAGATCACCTTGATCATCATTCACCCACAAGCAAGTTCTTGGATTAAAGTTCGATTTTCCTTAGTTCTTATGTCTTCTTGATCTTATCCAAGAAATTCATGAAACTTTAACTTTGGTCGTTTCGATCGTCAATTGGAATAGGTTCCTGACATTCTTGATAAGTTATGGTTGAAATTTTAGAGGATTTTGCTCATGGTGTAGAAAGTTAGGTCGATTTGTGATCCTTACTAGCGACTGCCCAGGTGTTGGCAGCAGGACCAACCTGTTAGGCAGTCAGTTCAGCCATCCTTCGGTCAGACTGGCCAACTCTGGCTATCAGACTGACCGTGTGCCATTTTGAGGTGTTTTGCCTCGGGTTTAGCCATATTCAATGTAAGACTTCCACTGTGCTTATACTTGTAATCTCCATAGCTTCTATAACTACTGAGGAGAAGAAGAAGTTGAATTCCATTTGGGTTGAAAAATAGCAATGCTTTGTTTACTTCCTTTAGTCACCGTTCCGGTCCAGCAGAAACTAAAGTAGTTTTGTGGCAACTGACAGCCACCTAATTGCGTACGCGAAGGTATATAGCAAGCAGATATATTCCCACAAAGAAAAGAACTGTCAGACAATACAATAGTCGTTTAGCGAATGTTCAATGTATAAACAGTATAGCTAGAAACCCAAATAATCTCCCTGAATCCAGTGTTCATATGTTGTAAGCTGTGCCCATATACACACATGCACATGTATCTGTAAATCGGAAAGAAAAATGCGTGGTATAGCTGATTCTGATCATAGTCTACCTATTCCAAATAACGCATGAATATATATATATATACACAAGATTTGATCTGAAGTTTTTTATTCACAGGTAGCATCGTCGATCTGTACTGTACTTTAGCAGCCAGCCAGCCAGCAGATCCTTCATGTGCTTGCTAGCTCCCTGTGCAGACTGCAGATTCACCGAGCGGTTTGGATCTTTTACACTGAGAGGACCCATTGCTTCCGGGAACCACCGTCTCCTACAATCTTGCTCATTGTTGGTTGTCTGCCCACTGCTGGGAAACATACAACAATTTTCATATATATATATATATATATATATATATATATATATATATATATATATGCTATTTGCTACTCTCAGGTGTAGTTACTCCCATTGTATGTACCATTCATCTTTCTCGAATACCACATACTTGATTGGATAATTAGGTTGGATACCACTCCATAACAGTCACTAGCTAGCAACCCGATAACATGCAACGTAATTTTTGGATACCACTCCATAACAGTCAGTAACAACATGGTAACATGGAGTATGTAGATTATGAAAAGTAGTATATATACCTTGACTTGGAGTATATACACAATGGAGTTTGTATATACCCCCTGATCAATTTGCCATGAATGGGAGTATGTATACCATGGAGTATGTAGATTATGAAAAGTAGTATATATACCATGACTTGGAGTGTATACACAATGGAGTTTGTATATACCCCCGATCAATTTTCCATGAATGGGAGTATGTATACCATTGTGTTTGTATATACCATGGATTATGTACATTATTAAAAAGTAGTATATATACCATGAATGTGAGTATATAAACCATGGAGTTTGGCTGCATCATGCACACATCCAGAGGTGGTATGGCAAGAATTAAAAAAGGCAAACTCAATCACTACATGGAAACCACTGACACCAAAATCTCGGACAAATCAGAAAAGGCAAGCTCTTGGTTGGTTGAAAAAACAAAATTTTTGGAAAGATAGCTAGGATTAAACGCCAGATAAGTATTGGTTCGGGTCTCTTGCCTATCTGTGATTTTTAGGCCCGTTAGGCTCGGAAAGACGTACGGATCTCATCGAGGATTAAATGGTGGATGAAGAGTGAGTAACTACACCTGAGAGTAGATAGTATTTTTCATATATATATATATATATATATATATATATATATATATAATCTTATTCTACGCTCGGCGTAGTCTGACTGCATCTACACCCATGACCACCCCACCCCACGCGACCAACTAGACGCCTCCACGGAACTGACGGTAAAACCGCACGTGCCAATCGGTAGTAAAATAGCTTAAGAGCACATATACCGGCAGTAAAAAACGATCCCCCGACACCCACGTCATACATAGACCAAGCCAACTAGTAAACAATCAATTCTTATTATATACATAAATGTTTTTTTCCTTGTTTTAGCTATAATTTAGATTGGAACTTCTGATTCACAAATGGTTTTCACCGGTAACTTGATCACAACAAGGGTAACATAATGATATAAGTCTCGTAAATAAAAATCTCCCTGTGCATTAACTTAAAAGATTTACTGTAACCTCCACATAACTTTACTGTTATCTT
The DNA here is from genome assembly GCA_036346255.1 of Ampelocalamus luodianensis. NCBI lineage: Eukaryota > Viridiplantae > Streptophyta > Magnoliopsida > Poales > Poaceae > Ampelocalamus > Ampelocalamus luodianensis. The sequence goes on from CM070629.1 coordinate 42,884,221, forward strand.
TGCCAACTAGTACAGACAAGTAGACAACCAACCAACCAGATCCTTGTTTTGTACATGAATGAGTCTTTTCTTGTTTTACCAATAACTTTTGATTGGAAGTCCCGATTCACAAATGGTTTTCACCGGTAGCTTGGTGACGACGAGGGTAACAGATGATATAATTCTCACAAATAAAAGCTCTATGTGCATTTAGTAAAACGGATTTACTACGATATCCACATAACTCTACTACCATTATAGCCAACTAGTACAGACAAGTAGACGACCAACTAGCAAACAATCGATTCCTTGTTTTGAATATGAATGTGTCTTTTTTGTTTTATCAATAACTTTTGATTGAAAGCCCTGATTCACGAACAGTTTTCACTAGTAGTTTGGTGACGACGAGGATAACAGAATAATATAAATCTCGTAAATAAAAACCTCTCTGTATGATTACTAAAAAAGATTTACTGCATCGCTAAACTAGAGTTACAACAACCTCTACATAACTTTACTGCTCTACTACAAAAAAAAAATACTGGACTCTACTTATAGTTTACTGGCACATCTAGCCACACGCGCATGAAAAAATCTAAAAAAATATATAAACGCGATAATACATGCGGCAATAAAATGGCTATCACAATTCCTTCAACCTCGTCGGAGCGCGCACTGGACGCGTGATGTCACGCATGGGGGTCGTGGGTTAGTGGGCCAAAATGGCCTGTTTGGGACCCTGTAAGAGCGACTCGGTTGGCCCCAGTGTGCTAGCCTACGTGTACAATAAGTTATTTTACGCTCAGGCGCAGATTAGTATATGTATCATGGGTTAGGGCGGCTCGGTCGGCACATGGTGAGCTGGCCTGAGCGTAGATTAGAATAAGTTATTCTACACTTCACCGCGCGCCGACCGAGCCGCCCTAATGGAGCGCCAAACAGGCCATTTTGGCCCACTATCCCACAATCCCCCGCACATGACATTACATGTCCAGTGCGCGCTATGATGAGGTCAAAAAAAAATTGTGATAGCAATTTATTGCCACATGTATCATCGCGTTTATATTTTTTTATGATTGTTTCATACACGCGTGCCTAGATGTGCTAGTAAATTACAAGTATAGTACAATAATTTTTTTTGCAACAGAGCAGTAAAGTTATGTCGAGGTCGTAGTAACCCTCTTTTAGCGATGCAATAAATCTTTTTTTAGTAGATACACAGAAAGATTTTTATTTGTGAGACGTATATCATTATATTACCCTCGTCGTCAGCAAGCTACAGGTGAAAACCGTTTGTGAATCAGGGTTTCCAATCAAAAGTTATTACGAAAACAAGAAAAGAAGCATTTATGTACAAAACAAGCAACTGATTGTTTACTAGTTGGTTATCTATTTATCTGTACTAGTTAGCTAAGATGGCAATAAAGTTATATAGAGATTGCAGTAAATCTTTTTGTAACAGAGCAGCAAAGTCATGAGGAGGTTGTTGTAAATCTTTTTTGTAACAGACAAGTAAACTACAAGTGGAGTCTAGTAAATCTTTTCATAACAAAGCTGTAAAGCCATGTGCAGGCTGTAGTAAATATATGTTAGTGATGCAGAAAATCTTTTTTAGTAAATACACAAAGAGGTTCTTATTTGTGAGACTTATATATATCATTATGTTACCCTCGTCGTCACCAAGCTACCGGTGAAAATCGTTCGTGAATCGGAGTTTCCAATCAAAGCTTAATGCGAAAACAAGAAATAAAACATTCATATACAAAATAAGAAACTGGTTGTTTGCTAGTTATTTGTCTATTTGTCTATACTAGTTAGCTAAAATGGTAGTAAAATCATGTGGATGTTGATTTTATTAAACGTGTAGAGAGATTTTTGTTTGTTAGACTTATATCATTATGTTACCCTCGTCGTCACCAAGCTACCAGTAAAAATTGTTCGTGAATTGGAGCTTCCAATCAAAATTTATTGCGAAAATAAGAAAAAAAACATTTATGTACAAAACAAGGAACCGATTGTTTGCTAGTTGGTTGTCTACATGTATATACTAGTTGGCTAAGATTTTAATAAAGTCATGTGGAGGTTGAAATAAATCTTTTTGTAATAAAACATCAAAGTCATGTGGAGGTTGTACTAAATCTTTTTTGTGACAGAGTAGTAAAGTCATGTGAAGGTTGCAGTAAATCATTTTGTAACAGAGTAGTAAAGTCACGTGGAGGCTATTGTAAATCTCTTTTAACGATGCAGTAAATATTTTTTAGTAAACGCATAGAGATGTTTTTATTTACGAGACAAATTTCATTCTGTTACTCTCGTCGTCGCCAAGCTACTAATGAAAACCGGTTGTGAATGGGAGCTTCTAATCAAAAGTTATTGCAAAAACAAGAAAATAAACATTGATATACAAAACAAGAACCTGATTGTTTGCTAGTTAGTTGTCTATTTGTCTGTACTAGTTAGCTAAGATGGCAGCAAAGTCATGTGGAGGTTGTAGAAACTCTCTTTTCACGATGTAGTAAATCCACATAGAGGTTTTTATTTGCGAGACTTATATCATTCTGTTACCCTCATCGTCACCAAGCTACCAGTGTGAACCGTTCGTGATCCAAAGCTTCCAATAATGATTATAAGATACCCCAAAGTGAGTTTTATGAAAAATTTCATTAAACACCACTTTTTATTGCAAAATTTGTGTACATACTTCTTTTATATATATATGAGAAAAGGTATATAGAAAAAAAAAATAAAGGATTCCAATGAGTTTTTTTCAATCAAGTCGCTTTAGAATATATTATAATTGATATTTAAGCATATTGAAAGTGATAAAAAAAAGTATCATATATTCGCTTAAGTGGTATACTAGAAGTGATAGTACATACTCCTAGGAGTATGAAACAGGTGTCCTATATACTTGCATAGGCGTAGCTAGTTTTGTTGCACAAGTGATGTTTTCGATTTCATATTTCACAACCTATGCATTTTTTTATAGAAAGATCATCTTATTTGTATAAGTCATAGATGAAGTGCATAAGTCCTAACATTTACATTGGAAATTCTATATGAATAGTGTGTTACCATCAAGTCCTTGAGTAGATGAACATGCATATGCTAAACTTCTTTATCTCACTCGTCATAGATTCAAAATCTTGCAATGGGCCATATGCCAACATGATTGCCAACGATCACGATAATGGGAATTAGATTGTTGATAATCTCCATTGATGTGTAGGACATACGCCTCGATAGCGCTCTTGTTCGTCGCAAGAAAATAAGAGAAGATTTATTTGCGCCCAACTCAATCCGGTGTTAATCTTCAGTGTAGGCATTTCCATCATCGCCTCATTGCCCCGTGAATCGGTCCAATATAAAACCATAATGGGTAAACAGAATTTGGCTGAGAACTCATTGGAGAAAAAGAAAACTAGAACAAATTTATCTCGGAATGAAAATAGAAAAGAACTAAAGAAATCTAAAGTTACTTACGAAGATCAACGGAACCCCGTACACTCAATGCTAGGGAGAGCGCAAGAGAACTTATGTGTTTTACTAGCAACGAGTGTAGCCACAGCTTAGAGGAGCAACGACGACCTGATGTAGGATTGCCAGCTTGGTGGCGTTGGAGTTGTCAGTTGTGGAGGGGCACGGTGTCTCTCATCGGTTGTGAGAGGAGGCAGAGCTCAATTTATAAGGGTGAGGGTACACCCACCTATCATACTAGTCTTTTAAAGGGAGATGGCCCAAGACCTCTTGGTTGTTGCTTGTAGTTAGGCTTACGGGTTAGCGGCCCAATGACCTGGTGCTGGGACGCTGGTTTAGCGGGCCCGGGATCGGACACTGGTTGAGTGGTTCGATGGCGCTGTCCAACAATTGGTATCAGAACCCAGGTATCCCGGATGCATCTTAGGTCTCACAGTTACCGGGGAGCACACCTGATGTGTGAGGAGGAGATTGTTGGAATAGTCCCACATCGGTTGTAGGAGGAGACAGAGCTCGATTTATAAGGGTGAGGGTACACCCACCTATCAGACTAGTCTTTTGGGGGAAGATGGCCCAAGACCCCTTGGTTGGTGCTCTGTAGTTGGGCTTGCGGGTTAGCGGCCCAACGACTTGGCACCGGGACACTTGTTTAGCGGGCCCAGGATTGGACACTGGTTGAGTGGTCCGATGGCGCTGTCCAACAATTGGTATCAGAGCCTAGGTATCACGGATACATCTTAGGTCTTACGGTTTACCAGAGAGCACACACGATGTGTGAGGAAGAGATTGTTGGGATAGTTCCACAACGGTTGTGGGAGGAGACATAGCTCGATTTATAAGGATGAGGGTACACTCACCTATCAGACTAGTCTTTTGGGGGAGATGACCGAAGACCCTTTGGTTGTTGCTCTCTAGTTGGGCTTGCGAGTTAGTGGCCCAACAACCTAGCGTTAGGACACTGGTTTAGCGGATCTGGAATCGAATACTGGTTGAGTGATCCGACGGTGCTGTCCAACACCGGGTGGCTCGGTGTACCTGATGGTGTGACTGCTAGGGTTTCGGCCGTGACGTGAGTGGAGAGGGAAGTCAGTCAGACTTTTATATATATATATTCGTCGGTGATCGGATTGTGAGGGAGAGAAAGGGAGCATTCTTCATTTCTTGTACCCAGCCCGGGTGACATCCTGTCGACGGTGGGGTTGGGCCCGATCACCACCACCCGATCTAGCTGTACTCTCAAGTCAAACTTAAAACCTATTCATATGCGGCGGCGGCGGCGCGCTCTATATAAGGATAAGCCCCCACCCCATCGCTTCGTAAGTTCGTCGCCTGCTCTGCTTTACTATCTTGTCTTATCCCATCCCCGCGCTGGCCGCAAAGCGATCGAGCTAGCCTACGCATAAATCCGGTTTCAAGCGATCATGGAACCTAGCCACAACTACGGCTGCTACGACGTCTCCTCATACACAAATGATGATAGCCCTTGCTACTACAGCAACTACACCAGCTATACGGCTGCCACTTCCGAGCCCTCCTCCTACGGCTACCACTACCATGATCAGTACGACACAGCTCCCTCCTCCGCCGTGGCCTCGTCGTCCGCCTGCATTGCCCCTTCCGCGCAACGGCAGCAGCAGTACATTCATTTCGGCGGCATTGACGACTACAGCTTTCAGGGCGATGGCGGCATGGGCATGGACACGGACCAGTTCAGCGCCCTCATGGAAGCCGCCTCCATCTCCGCGAGCAGCTCGACTGCTGCACCTGCCTGGACGGAGCAGCAGGAGGCCAAGCAGCGCGGCGAGCCGATGACCGCGGCGGCGGAACACAGAGGCGGCTGCGGCGGCGGCAGCAGCAGGGAGGCGCCGCCGCTGATCGGGGTGCGAAGGCGGCCCTGGGGCAAGTACGCGGCGGAGATCCGGGACTCCACGCGCAGGGGCGAACGCGTGTGGCTGGGCACCTTCGATTCCCCCGAGGCCGCCGCCCTGGCCTACGACCAGGCCGCCTACGCGACGCGCGGCCACGCCGCCGTGCTCAACTTCCCGGTCGAGCGTGTCAGGGAGTCGCTGCGCGCGCTGGGTCTCAGGGGCGCCGCCGTGGGGACGACGACTCGCCCGTGCTGGCGCTCAAGAGGAGCCACTGCATCCGGAAGCGCTCGCCGAAGAACAAGAGCGCCGCCTGCAGCAAGGGCCATCCGCCGCAGGCACAGCCGGCGGCGGGTATGAGGCAGAAGCAGCCTGCCGCTGAACCATGCGTGCTGGAGCTGGAGGACCTGGGAGCGGACTACTTGGAGGAGCTGCTCGCGTTATGCGATCAATGAGCAACTGGGTTCTATATGGAGCCCTCGAGGCTCACAAACGCCTTTATGTAACAACCTAATTTTTGAATATTTTGAAACTTGAACGAAATTTATGAGAATTCAAATTTTTTGATGCATTTTGAGAATTTCCATAAAACTTGGCTTGCATTTCAAAATGTAAATCAAATGCCTTGCTCCAAGTAGGAATTATAAAAATTTAGAAGTTAAATAATGTGATAAATCTGTTCAGAATTTGAATTTCAAATCCAAATTCAATTCTAAAATCAAATCCAAAAGTTTAAACTCTTTTTCACTCTCTCTCCTCGGGCCCATTCTTCCCCGCCGACACAGCCTTCCTCTCTCCCTCAGCTTGTTCTCGTGCGCCCGCTCGCCTCCCTCGCGGGCCAGCCCAGCCTCACTGGCCCATCTCTGCTCGTGACCGCTGACATATGGTCCCCTCTCTATAATGTGTGCCTCCTTTCACCATTCCATGCACCAAAGACGCCAGCCCGAAGCTTGCAACACCGCCACCGCATCGATCCGTAGTGTAGCTGCACTATTGACCTTGTTACTCTGCCGCAAGTCACCGTGGAGGAACTAGTTGCGCCACCGCGTTTTGAACACCAAATGCAAGGGCAACACTATTGTAGCCTTTAGTTGGTAGTCTAGGCTTCTTTTGCTAGTTTATAGCCACGTACCGTGTGCATAGTAGCTTTGCCGACGACATCGTCGTTGCGCCGCAGCCTCGCCATAGACCCCACAACCCGTTATGCAAGTCGCGGGTGGTCGGTGGAGTCCCCTCCGCTGCCACTGGCTCGCCTCCGAGCCGGCCATGACGTTTCTGTTCTGTCCTTTGTTGCGGAAGTCGACGACGGTGGTGATGACACATGGCCTGGTAGTTAGTATAAACCAGTAATTAGTTAATGTTAAGTAGGAAGTTAATGTATGTATGACATGTGGGCCCGTGATGATTAGGAAATCTAATTAAACTTTAAGTTTAAGTATGAGTCTATGACATGCAGCCCCACCTTTACTTTATCCGTGTGTAGACCTAGTTCGTAGACCAAGCCGCTTGCATGTGGGCCCCTTGGCCCTTGGCACCGCTGGGTGGACCGAGTCCATGTGGACCATGGTCCCACCTATCAGTAACCCGAATAAAAATAAATAAAAAAGATATTGAAAACCCGTTAGACACCACTGGCCAGTCACAGAAGTTTTTCTTAAAAAAAATAAAAATGGTGAGGGCAGAAAGGGAGCATTTTTCATTTCTTGTACCCAGTCCGGGTGTCATCCTGTCGATGGTGGGGGTGGGCCGACCTCCCCCTCTTCACCACCACCCGGTCGGAAAAAAATTCTATAGAATCTGGTCTATAACTTTATTGATGTGGACCAACTTCATCACGTGACACGTGTCCTTTTACGAATCTCAAAGCGCACAGCTTCATAAATCACTGATGTGAATTTTCATGAATTGAATACTAAAAGCTACCACATCACGCTTTGAGATTCGTGAAAAGACACATGTCATGCAGTGGAGTTGGTCCACGTCAATGAAGTTGTGGACCAGATCCTATAGAATTTTTTTCTCATCCGATCTTTGTACTCTCAAGTCAAACTCAAAACCTATTCATATGCGGCGGCAGCGGCGCGCTCTATATAAGGATAAGCCCCCACCCATCTCCGCTTCGTAAGTTCGTCGCCTGCTCTGCTTTACTAGCTCGTATTATCCCAGCCCCGCGCCAGCCGCAAAGCAATCGAGCTGGCCTACGCACAAACCTAGTTTCAAGCGATCATGGAACCTAACCACAACAACTACGGCTGATACGAAGTCTCCAACTCCAACACAAATGATGATAGCCCTTTGCTACTAAAGCAACTACACCAGCTACACCAACTACTATCCCTAATTCCCTATACGGTCGCCACTTCCGAGCCCCCCTCGAACGGCTACCACTACCATGATCAGTAACAGTACGACACTGCTCCCTCCTCTGCCGCGGCCTTGTCGTCCACCTGCTTTGCCCCTTCCGCGCAGCAGCAGCAGCAGTACATTCATTTCGGCGGCATTGACGACTACAGCTTTCAAGGCGATGGCGGCATGGGCATGGACCAGTTCGGTGCCCTTATGTCGGCCGCCTCCATCTCCGCGAGCAGCTCCACTGCTGTACCAGCCTGAACGGAGCAGCAGGAGGCCAAGCAGCGCGGCCAGATGATTGTTAAAACATGTAAAATGATCCTAGTTTTTCAGAGTTTGTTGTAATCTAGACTTAGTCCGGAGAGAACGAGTCTAAACGGGCCATGATTCCCACGCTGCGTCGTGTGTGAACTGTCCCCTGTTCTTTCGCCTGAAGTAGCTGTTTTCAGTTTACTGTTCTTAGTCTGACAACATCTATAAATACATGTTAGTACTCTCTCGGCTGATTACGCCGAATCAATCCACTTCTCTGAGTAATTCTCACAGACCTCGGCGGCGGAACACAGAAGAGTCGGCGGCAACAGCAGCAGGGAGGCAGCGCTGCTGATCAGGGTGCGAAGGCGGCCTTGGGGCAAATATGCGGCGGAGATCCGATACTCCACGCGCAGCGGCGAGCGCGTGCGGCTGGGCACCTTCGACACCCCCGAGGCCGCCGCACTGGCCTACTACCAGGCCGCCTACGTGACGCGCGGCCACGCTGCCGTGCTCAACTTCCTGGTCGAGCGCATCAGAGAGTCGCTACGCGCGCTGGGTCTCAGAGGCGCCGCTGCGGGGGACGACGACTCGCCCGTGCTGGCGCTCAAGGGCGCCACTACATCCGGAAGCGCTCGCCCAAGAACTAGAGCGCCGCGTGCAGCAAGGGCCAGCCGCCGCAGGCACCGTCGGCGGCGGGGATGAAGCTGAAGCAGCCTGTTGCTGACCCATGCGTGCTGGAGCTGGAGGACCTAGGAGCGGACTACTTGGAGGAGCTGCTCGCATTATCCGATCAATGAACAACTGCGTTCTGTATGGAGCTCTCGTGGCCAGGGCAAAGTATTGTTGCTTGTAATCCTGACTTGGTCAGGTTTGTTATTTGTACCGAGTCTTCGGTTAGTGTGTGTGTGTCTTCAGTTAGTGGGTGCTAGTATTTTCTGTTACTGCACGGCGCAAGCGTCGTAGGTGGTGTGGCCGGCAAAACCGGATCGTAGCTTGACTCTCTAGTTCTAGTTGAAATAGTTTTAGTTTTTGTTATCGCATCAAGTTGCAGTCGAGAAATACATCCAGAAAATTGCCCCACGTATTGCCTCTGAACTTTGTCGTTCATCTGTTCTTCTGAACTTTACCATTCATCGTCTGAAACTCCCGTATCTGTGATCGATTGGGCGCATAGACTCTGTGCTTGATCCCAACAACTTGGTAACAGAGCTGGTTTGTGCCCAATCATTCCAGATTCGACTCCATGGCGCTCACAACCCAGCAGGCGGCGAAGGAGAGCGGCGACGTGCCGTTCAACTGTCCGTTGCTGACGTCGTCCAATTACACGACGTGGGCGATCAAGATGGAGGCAATTATGGATGCCCAGGGAGTCTGGGATGCCATAAAACCGGCGGCCGGAGTGGCCGTGGAGGCGAGGAAGGACAAGATGGCGAGGGCTTTCATTTTTCAAGCTGTTCCAGAGGATATTCTTTTGCAGATCGCGATGAAGAAAACTGCGAAGGAAGCTTGGGACAGTCTGAAGACAAGATTCCTTGGTGCAGATCGAGTAAAGAAAGCGCGGCTACAAACATTGAAGAGTGAATTCGATGCACTGCGCATGGCGGAGGGAGAGTCTGTTGATGAATTCATCAGCAAACTGAGCTGGGTGGCAACCAAATTCAGAAGTCTCGGCGACGCTCTTGACGACGCTGTACTTGTGAAGAAGCTCTTGGATTCAGTACGAGACAAATTCCTCCAGCTAGTCGCCTCGATCGAACAGACGGTTGATCTCGACATAATACCATTCGAGGAGGCGATTGGGCGCCTCAAGGCCTATGAGGAGCACACACGTCCTCGGGACAACGCTGGCACCACTGAGGGCCAGCTCTTGCTCACTCACGCTGAGTGGCAGGCGTGGCAGAAGGGCAGCAGCGGTGATTCTTCGTCGGGCATCAAGGGGCATGGCACCAGAGGGTCAGACGGTCGTGATCGGGGAAAGTGGCACTGCAAAGGGCGAGGTCGCGGCAAAGGTGGCCGTGGCAACTCCCCCGGCGGCGCTAGCAGCGGCAGGGACAAACGTCACATTAAATGCTTTAATTGTGACAAAATGGGACATTATGCCTCAGAGTGTCGCAGCAAACGTCGGGATGAAGAAGCCAACCTGACTCACACTTAGGAGGATGAACCAGCTTTGATGTTGGTTGCATGCACAGAGGAGCTTCGTGATCTTGTGCTCCTGAATGAAGAACATGTTGCACCTGACCTGCGTCCGAATGTGGGAGAACTTGGTGCAAGAGTGAAGAAATCAACATCTGGTGTGTGGTGTCTTGATAATGGTGCTAGTAACCATATGACAGGGGAGCGATCATTTTTCGCTGACCTTGATGAGGCTGTTGTCGGACAGGTGAGGTTTGGTGATGGTTCCACGGTGGAAATCAAAGAAAAAGGCTCAATCCTGTTCGATTGCAAGAATGGAGAGCAGCGGCTATTGTCGGAGGTATATTTCATTCCAAGTCTTTGCAATAACATCATGAGTCTTGGTCAATTGCAGAGGATGGCAGCAGGATTGAACTCAATGGAGATTAATTTCTTGTGGCTATATGACCGGGGTGGGAAGTTACTGATGAAAGTGAAGCGTTCCTGCAATCGGCTGTACAAGATCACATTGCAAATCGGTTTGCCAATTTGTCTTGCTGTAAGTATTGATGAACCAGCATGGCTCTAGCACACCTGATTGGGGCACCTCAATTTCCAAGCTATGAAAGCTATGGTGGACAAGGAGATGGTCCGAGGAGTGCCAAGGGTGGGGCACCCTACGTAGCTATGCGAGAGTGGTTTGGTTTCCAAGCAAAATCGTTTGCCATTCCCATTACAGTCCCTATTTCGAGCTGACAAGCCACATGACTTGGTTCATGCCGATCTTTGCGGACCCATCACACCACATACACTCGCTGGTAACAAATATTTCCTTTTGTTGGTTAATGATTTTAGTTGGTTTATGTGGGCTTATATGATCAAGTCCAAGGATGAGGCACTGTCGTCTTTTAGAAAGTTCAAGGTACTGGTGGAGCATGAAAAGTCATAGAAGCTCAAAAGGCTGAGGACGGACTGCGGCAGGGAGTTTCTATCGCATGGATTCTCTGAGCTATGCGCTGAAACAGGGGTACATCGTCACCTCACCGCACCATATAGTCCTCAGCAAAACGGCGTGGTGGAGCGTCGGAACCGCACGGTGCTGGCAACCACAAGGAGTCTACTAAAGGCAATGAAGGTGCCCAGGAGATTGTGGGGAGAGACAGTCCGGCATGCGGTGTATTTGCTAAACCGACTGCCAACTAAGGCAGTACAAGGTGCTACACCATACGAGGCTTGGACTAGAAGGAAGCCAAGCTTAGAACACCTCAGAGTGTTTGGTTGTGTGGCGCACATGAAGATTCCAACAGTTCACTTGAAGAAACTGGACAACCAAAGCAAGCCTATGGTGTACTTGGGTGTAGAACCTGGAAGCAAAGCTCATCGCCTGCTCGATCCACAAGGTAACAATTTATGTGTTAGTCGAGATGTGGTGTTTGATGAGAGCAGGAGATGGAACTAGAATGATCCAAGCATTGACAGCCAGAGTTGGGCTGATTTTACTGTTCACGAACCAGCAACAGAGTTTGCTGATGCAGAGGGTAGCGCTAGTGCGGCAACCGCGGTAGCTGCGGCGGGCTTGCTGCAACATGAACCAAATGCTCCACCAAGCCCTCCGGTAGTTACTGAAAATGATACTCTACCCATTCCTACCACATTAGCACAGGGATCACCTCAGGCAACGACGAGTTCATCTTCTGAAGATGAAGCACCACCAAAGTTCAGGTCCTTGGTAGAAGTCTATGAAGAGACAAAAGAAGTCCAACTACCTGAAGAATTGTACATGGCAGCGATGGAGGAGCCAAGTGCCTTTCGAGAAGCTGTAAAAGATATTGAATGGCGGGAAGCTATGAAGCTTGAGATCGAATCAATTGAAAGGAATCGAACTTGGGAGCTAACTGAATTGCCATCAGGACGCAAACCCATTGGGCTCAAGTGGATCTTCAAACTGAAGAAAGATGCTGCCAGTAGGGTGGTGAAGCACAAGGCGAGGTTAGTAGCCAAAGGTTATGTGTAGAAAAAGGGGTGGACTTTGAAGAGGTGTTTGCTACTGTTGCAAGACTGGAAACTGTAAGAATGGTGTTAGCACTCTCTGCCCGGGAGGGGTGGGAAGTTCATCACCTTGATGTAAAGTCGGCATTTCTAAATGGCAAGCTCTAAGAGGAAGTCTATGTGACTCAACCGGAAGGGTTCATTTCAGCTGGGAAAGAGCACCTGGTGTACAAGTTATCCAAGGCTCTATATGGCTTGCAGCAGGCACCAAGAGCTTGGAACACCCGACTTGACAGCACTTTGAAAGAACTAGGGTTTTAGAGGTGTCCCCAAGAGCAGGCTGTGTACAAGCGTTGTACAGGTAACAAATTACTCATTGTTGGCGTTTATGTTGATGACTTAATTGTGACTAGAACAAGTAGGGAGGATATCCTGGTGTTTAAGGAGCAAATGAAGAGAGATTTTGAAATGAGTGATATTGGTACTCTTTCATACTATCTCAGCCTAGAGGTGCAGCAAAATTGCAAAGGCATAAGTCTGAATTAGACTGGGTATGCCAAGAAGATACTGCAACAGGAAGGAATGTGGGAGTGCAATCCATCCAAGTACCCAATGGAACCAAAGATACAGCTAACCAAAGATGGAGATGGAACACTAGTGAATGCGACTGAGTATCGTCGCCTGATAGGTAATCTGCGGTACTTAACCCACACTCGGCCAGACCTGAGCTATGCAGTGGGACTGGTCAGTAGATACATGGAATCACCACGTCAGAGTCATCTCCAAGTAGTGAAGCAAATTCTAAGGTATGTCAAGGGGACAATTCATTATGGCCTTACTTACTTTAGAGGAGGAGATGGTGAGGTGATTGGCTACAGTGACAGTGATCTTGCCGGTCATCTAGATGAACGAAAAAGCACCACTGGGATGGTGTTTTATTTCTCTGGAGGTCCGGTTACTTTGTGCTCCCAAAAGCAAAAAGCGGTGGCTCTGTCATCGTATGAAGCAGAGTTCATGGCCGCAACGGCAGCAGCATGCCAAGCCACGTGGTTAAGAAGTTTACTTAGTGATTTGACCGGCTGGACACTGAAAGGGATAGTGCTGCAAGTAGACAACAAATCTACCATAGCACTCATGAAGAATCCAGTGTTTCATGGAAGAAGCAAACACTTTGATACTCAGTTCAATTTCATCCGGGAATGCGTCAAAAAGGGACTAGTTTCAGTGGAGCATGTGAGCAGCGAGAAGCAGTATGCAGACATCCTGACTAAAGTGCTACCAAGGGTAAAATTTGCTGAAATGCGAGAGCTTCTAGGCGTCAGAGATCTCCTAGTTTAAGTCAGGATTAGGGAGGAGAATGTTGCTTGTAATCTTGACCTGGTCAGGTTTGTTATTTGTACCGAGTCTTCAGTTAGTGTGTGTGTGTGTCTTCAGTTAGTGGGTGCTAGCATTTTCTATTACTGCGCGGTGTGCGCAAGCGTCGTAGGTGGTGTGGCTGGCAAAACCGGATTGTAGCTTGACTCTCTAGCTCTAGTTGAAACAGTTTTAGTTTTTGTTATCGCATCAAGTTGCAGTCGAGAAATACATCCACAAATGCCCCACGTATTGCCTCTAAACTTTGTCGTTCATCTATTCTTCTGAACTTTACTGTTCATCTTCTGAAACTCCCATATTTGTGATCGATTGGGCGCATAGACTCTGTGCTTGATCCCAACAAGTATATCATTTCAAAAATTTTATCGGATCCCACCGATAGAACCGGTAACCAGTGGTTACCAGCTATTTCGACAAAATTTCGGACTAAAATTTCAAGTTAAAATTTGAATTTTTCGGATGTAAAGATGAAATTTATCTCAATTTTGAATAGAAAATTGAATGTAAATGAAAATTAGATAAATCCAATTTTTTTTGCCCGGTGTGAAATTTTATCGGACCCTAGCGTTAACGCTAGTAACCGCCGGTTACTGGCAAAATTTCGCCGATAGAGTTTTCCATGCTCGAGGCTCACAAAGAAGTTTGATCTCACAAGCAACATGGGTGCCAACGCCAAGCAATGGCGCCCCGATGACCTCGCCGTCGGCCTCTCATGTAGCTTCCTCAAAGGCTATTTCTCCTTGAAATTCTTTGTCAACCCAATCCCCCAACTAGACTCCCTCTGTAGTTTTTGCTAAATTTACTGAACCAAAGTTGAGTCGTGATTGAAAATTGTTTTTGAAATATCAAGATTAGAAGAGGCTTAAACATTTGTCTCTTCTTCATAGGGCAGGGACTAGGCTTGTAGCAGCTGAGATCAGTGAGTCACGTCCTTTGTATGGTGTTGTACGTATTATTTTAGCACGTTCTCTTCTTCTTTTGATTAAGTCCACCTACTCAAGTGTTAATATCGGACAAATTACCCCCTCGAAGCCATTCAAAGTCAATTTTAGCATACATGGCGTCTATGTGGATATTTGTAGCTGATTTGATATCCACATCTACATTCACGTCCACACCCAACTCCTCCTTCCTCCTCCCTTCCTCCTTCCTTCCTCCTCTCATCTCTCTCTTTCCCCTTCTCACCCCGATATCTCCACCTCCTCGTGCCACTTCCCTCTTCTCTACCTGCTCTTGTCTATGGCGAGGGGGTACGGGGCTTTGGTAGTGTTGAGGTGGAGCTCGAGCGTTCTGAGCTTGGTAGCCTCGGCGAAGGCATCGTGGTGGAGGTGGCAGCCGTGGACGAGGAGGTGCTCGTCGGGGAGAGTGCCGTCACAGAGAAGGGCGAAGGTCGAGCCGGCGACCTTGCAGACACCCTTCCCCTTGAAGGTGAGTGCCTCGCAAGTGAGCTCAAGAGTCTTATCGTGCTTCACAGGTCAACTGGGTGACAGCGCTGGTTGTGGGGGTAGGGTGGGAGTAGGTGCAGCTGCTTCCGAAGCAGCAATCGTAATGGCGAGGAGGCGACAACTGATGAGGACATAAACCCTCCGAATATGAGCGCTACTCCACGGCATAGTAAAAGGAAGGTTTCCATGTCACTTTGTGTCCAAGCCAAGCAAGAGTTCAAGTTGGACACGTTCTGGAATCCAGTTCGGTCTCCAGAGACAGCCCTGACTTCAAACATTCATAATTTTTGCATACAAACTTCGTTTGAGGTCCACGAGTACTTGATTGAAATCTTATCTCGTCCTCTTTCAAACGGATCTAGCCTCACCTCCAAATTCCTTCTGTGTGCACCGCAATCATCGAAAGAAGGTGCTATGTCACCTATTTGGACGTAGGCCTAGTAATTCTGAGAAACCCTAGTCTAGTACTGTTCATGTGGGTACTATTCATGCGTGAACAGTACCACCGCCCCCTCCCTCTTCCTCCTATACATAGTAGTCGCCATCCCCTTTAGTTCTTTAAATTTTGTTTAGTTAAAAGTTAGCTTCCATGTAACTTCGTGTATTGGTTTATGTCAACTAGACCAACCATAATACTACTTTGGAGTCCCAATTTATCAAGTATTTCATTCATATTCACAATTTCATATTGCTTATTTATCATGTTCTTACGTGCTTCTTCAGTGTATGCAGGAATCGATCTTCATGGTCAGGTCAACCGGGTATTCGTGCACGGTTAATAAACGACTTGTCGAGCAATTCAGCGATTGCATAGTTTCGAGCCTTGCGAGTTCGTAGCCAGGATCGTGAGAGTTGAGCGACTACTACAGAACGTATCCTTCTCATTGAAAGATTGGGCCAAAATCAGGACCTTCGTGGTTCATCAAGTGGTATCAGAGCTACAGTTCTTCGATGAGAATTTTTTCTTTCCTACAGTTCACATGTAACGTCCTGTTTACCTTCAAGTTCTTGCAGTTTCTGAAACCCAAAAGAGAACCATTTGGTTTGCTAAGTTGTTCAAGCTTAAATGGACATTTTGAAAATCTGGGACTTAACTTGACCTAAACCAAACTTTAACCAAATCCTTTTCGGTTTGTGCTCTAATCCTTTTGAAACTCTTTAGTGTTCTGGATTTATTTCTTTCTCCTTTGTTGCCTTGAGTGCTTTTGGTTTAGTGGTGCTCCTCCCGACCTTCTCTCTACTGGTTTGAATCCCCTTTGAGGTTTAAACCTCCCTCCCTGTTTACTTTTACTCACGATTTTGGATCTCCTCGGTGTTCATAGGACCTTTTAGTATTTTGGACCTCCTCTGAGCCTTTGGATCTCCCTTTATTTGAGTTTAAAGGTTCAGACCTTCTTTGTTTTGGACCTCCTTTAAAGGTTCCAGCTCGAGTTTGCGTTTCAAAGGTCTCTATTAGCTGAAACTCAAATTTGGGTTGCTCACCCCCTCTCTTGGACCTCCCTTGAACTTTCCTTTTTGGACTTTCCTCGTGCCCGCTTGAGCTTCCCGCTCGTTTTCAAACTTTATTGCCTTGGGACCATCCGATTCAGGTTGGACGGCCCGATCCTGAGGACTCGTTCGGATGGCCCGAACTTCCCTCCTCTTTGGAGATCTTACCCGCCAGGACCTCCCTTGTAGATCTTAACCGTTGCGACCTTCCCTTGTAGATCTTGACCGTTAGGACCTCCCCTTTGGAGATCTTACCCGCCAGGACCTCTCTTGTAGATCTTAACCGTTGAGACCTCCGCTTGCAGATCTTGACCGTTAGGACCTCCTCTTTGGAGATCTTACCCGCTAGGACCTCCCTTGTAGATCTTGACCGTTGAGACCTCCCCTTGCAGATCTTGACCGTTAGGACCTCCCCTTTGGAGATCTTACCCACCAGGACCTCCCTTGTAGATCTTAACCGTTGAGACCCCCTTGTAGATCTTGACCGTTAGACCTCCCCTTTGGAGATCTTACCCGCCAGGACCTCCCTTGTAGATCTTAATCGTTGAGACCTCCACTTGCAGATCTTGACCGTTAGTACCTCCCCTATGGAAATCTTACCCGCTAGGACCTCCCTTGTAGATCTTGACCGTTGAGACCTCCCCTTGCAGATCTTGACCGTTAGGACCTCCCCTTTGGAGATCTTACCCGCCAGGACCTCCCTTGTAGATCTTAACCGTTGAGACCCCCCTTGCAGATCTTGACCATTAGGACCTCCCCTTTGGAGATCTTACCCGCCAGGACCTCCCTTGTAGATCTTAACCGTTGAGACCTCTCCTTGCAGATCTTGACCATTGGACCTCCTTTTGTGAGATCTAACCGTTAGGACCTCCCTTTACCTTCTGATCTTAACCGTTGGACCTCCTTTTGTGAGATCTAACCGTCAGGACCTCCCTTTGCCTTCTGATCTTGATCGTTGACCTCCTTTTGTGAGATCTAACCATCAGGACCTCCCTTTGTCTTCTGATCTTGACCGTTGGACCTCCTGTTGTGGGATCTAACCATCAGGACCTCCCTTTACCTTCTGATCTTAACCGTTGGACCTCCTTCTAGTGAGATCCAACCATCAGGACCTCCTGTCCAGGACCTCCTTTAGTGTTTTGGACCTCCTGTCCAGGACCTCCTTGTGGTCTTTTTGCAAAGACCACCCTTGCGGGCGAGACCGCCCGTGACTGATGCGTCCACCGAGTTTGACTGACCCCACTTGTCAGCCCTAGCTCTTTTTCCTTTGTTCCTCCGCCACAATAGTCTATGCACATTTAATGTGTGTTGCATCACATTAAACGTGGTTACCTCTAAGGTACCTTGTTTCCTCCTTTTTATGGTAATGCCTAGTCAAATCCTTGTCCTTTTGAAATACCGATCATTAACACGTTGCTGAGCCACCCTCATTGTTTCTCCCTCCAGCTCTGGCTATAAATAGCCCGGGCAGGCCTCTTTTCGGCACCTTTGCTTATTTCTGACTTCTTGGTTCTGGGTTCCTTGTTTCCCCTGTTGTTCCTGAGTTGGTTTGGGTTCTCTTAGCCTCCTTTGTAGTTCTTTTGTTTATCTGTTTGCTTATTGTGTTTTCTTTGCGAACGTGTAGATTCCGAGGTTGAGGAGTTCTTGGATCCGAAATTATCAACCGAAGGTTCACCACTTCTTGACGAAGGCAAGTCACAGACCCCTTTGATCATGTTGAACCTAACTTTCCAAATATATTTTGGTTTCCCTTTTACCATGCATGGCTATTTTCTTATGAAATGTTTGGGCAGTAGTTAGTTTTGCCACTTGATATTATGCTCTCTTTGTGAACTGTACTCATCATGTTCTCATGATCTCCTTGAAAAAACCCTAGGTTGGGTATCTGGTTGGCACTTCTTGTAAATGCCAACATGGGTCCGTAGGTTTATATTTAGCCTTGTTCTAGAACCGAGGGTGTTGTTAGTTATGTTTTCTCTCAATTATTAATCTTGATTAATTGAACTATGGAACCTGTGGTTGGTGCCACTGTTAAGCAACCTTGGTGAGATGCCATTGTTGTGTTGACCGTGGTGTGAGGCCACTTTTCTTAATTTTGACTGTGCCAAAGGCTAGGTGGTCTTTTGGCAGGGTTAATCACCCAAAATGGTTTTATGCTTGGTCAAAAGGGCAAGGAGTGAGTAGTGGGTGATTTGCACTTTGGGACTGTGTATGTCTTGCCTGAGCAGCATTAAGGACTTAATTTTGTGTTTTGTTGATCTGGGTCTTTGAGTGCAACCACAAGATCACTTTATGGGTGTGGTCTGGGGCCGAATAATTAGCAAAGTTGTGACATATTTGTGTTGTGGTGGTGCGTGTTGATTCGCATGGTGCAAGAGGGGGCCAGGTTCCTTTTTTGTGGACGATGAAACCTTAGCGGGCAGGTCAGGTTATGATAGAGCTTTGTAATGGCCTTGTCGCGCTCTCTAGACTGCTCACCTTTGAAAGTGAGCAAGGGTTCCGATGGGAACCTGACCCACTAGAGAGATCGTGAATTGTGGGTAAAGTTATACACCTCTGCAGAGTAACAATCTATTCGAATAGCCAAGTCCTTGATCATGGACAATGCCTGGTGAAAATGGTGCAAATGGTAGTTTTGTTAAAATTCAGGGTTGGCTGTGGATATCGGCGAGTATTCTGGGTGGCTCCGAGTGCTCGTGATGCCCATGGTTAGCCGTGAAGGTTTTATGGACCCTAGGGTGGCTCAAGGTGCTCCTGAGTTGGTGCTTAGAAGGAGTTCTTGGAGCCCTAGGGTGGTCGTGAGCTTTGGAGTGGGTGCTCTAGAGTGGCCTTGGGAGAGGTCCTGGTTGACTTGCTGCATTTCCAATCTATATATGCTAGTTGTTGTTAAATATAGCTTTGTGCAAACTAATCATACAGATCCCACTTGGTAAGCCAGTGCATGAAAATTATGTGCATACCTGTTCCCTGCGATTTGCTGAGTACATTCGAAAGTACTCATGGCTTTAAGCCCTGTGTCAAAGCAGTGTGTGAAGTTGATGAGGAGCAAGGTGGCTCGGACCTCTTTGAGGAGGAGTTCTTTGTTGATCCAGCTGCCTAGGACGTCCTCCACTCGACAGCCTGTGGGTTTGTCGGTTGGCCCTTTCGTGTTTCGTGTTCCCTGCTGTAAAGGTTCTCCTTTTTGTCGGTTTTGTAAGCCTAGGTGGCAAACCTTTGTAAACCAGCTTTGACCATAAGGTCTTGTTTATTCTAGTTCAATCTGTCTGCTTCATTTTTGTTGACCTTGTGGTTGTGATCGTGCCTTAGTAATCTTTCTGTGTGAGCTAGCAACTGGTCTCCTGGGACTAGCTCGGCACATAGGGGTAGGATCTCTAGGTGGTCCTTCGGGACTGTTTCTACGAGCTCCCGCAGGGCCTTCTCTGGGATATGCTAGGCGGTACTACCTGGCACCCATGCGGTAGTACCGCCCTCCCCCAAAAAAGAAAAAAATTGGTCCTCTCGGACTTCCCTGTGTATCCCGAGAAGGGTCCCCCACACCATAAAGCCACGAAAATAAAAAAATAGGTTTAATTCATCGTCCAAACAAATATGTGCCTTTGCAATTTTCTTTTCGGTATTTTGTTTGTTGAATTTTTGATTGCATCATCGTGTCTAGTTGTTGATTTCTAGCTTAGTTAGAGTCTAGTTCATCGTTGTCTAGTTGCATCTTGTGTTCTTTTGCGTAGCTTCGTCCTTGTGTCAAAACTCTATGCACCAAATCCCTGCCTCGGCCACCACACTTCCCTGTCGTGGCATCCACCATATCACCCTCACTACCGCGCCACTAAGTCCCTACCGTGGCCACCACAAGTCCTTGCCGTGGCCACCAAGCCCCTGCTACGACCACCAAGCCCCTGCCATGACCACCACCAACCGCGACCACCAATAAAATCCCCACCGCAACCACCATCCACAAATCACTCCGTGGCAACCCCATCCGCTGCTATTCCCTGTTGTGGTAGCCCATGTCCTGCTGCTGCTGCTGCCACCTCGTGGCCGCAGGAAACCGAAGCTCCTCTCGCGCCACTGCCAATCCATCCTGTCGTGCCTCACCAACTTCTACCGCGGCAACAATTCCTTGCCACGCCTAGCCTTCTCCTACCGTACTAAACAACCCTCAGCCACGCCAAGCAAATTGCTCTACTATGGCAATCAAAAGAAGATTGGTTTCCAGTTCGGTTTCAACCTCCAACCAATTCGGTTTGGCCGAACAGTGAACAGTTTGATTCCGTGTGCAAGAAAGGGGACAAACCCTAGAAGTTGGTTTTGGTTTTGAGGAAAAGAAGAAGAAAAAAAAAAGAAACAGAGATAAATTGATTTCGGGCTCCAGAGAGAAAAAAAAGAAAGAGAAAAAAATCAGAAAAGAAAAAGAGAAAAAAAAGAGAGAGAAGAAACAAAGGAGAGACCCATCTTTTCCGAAATTTGGAAAGGGTATCAAACTTTCTTGAAAACCAGTGAAATTTGGTAGAGCCCTTCTTCATACATCCACAAGCTTCCACAAAAAAATTGAGCACGTTTGGCCCAAGGAATCAATAGTTATAACAATTTCAATTTGAGGCGAGTCCGATTCCGACACACCTTTAGTAAAACGGACATAACTTTTGCATACGGATTCGGAATTTGACGTTCTTGTACTCGTTTGAAAGCTAACGATGACACACAGCTGAAGAAACTGAACCGCTTGTGCTAGTAGCCTTCCAAGACCCCCAAAATCGGCTAACTTTAGTCCCGAAATCGCGTCACAAGTTTTTGGTTTTATGTTTTTGGTGATTCTTTTGGTCTTCCCTTTGGAATTTGGGGTTCATCCAGTTGAGAAAGTGGTAGTTCTCGTCGAAACCTTTCGGATGAGTATATATAAGCCATATAAAATTTTGCTTTTTCATTGTTTGAGACCAGCTGTTGTTTCTGCTCAAACTAGAGGTCCGTTTACGTTGCATGTTTTTCAGTTTTTTGTGCTCTACATCGCGTGAACGATCTTGTGCCCTACAAAGAAGTTTGAGTAAGTTGGCTAGCGTCTCTTCTAGCACTTGTTGTGAGGTTTTTCATTGCTTACATCAAGTCACATTAATCTTTGCGCGTGTGTTCCTATATTCTGCTTCATAGGGCTTTGATTCGCTAGTTCTGATTAGACTAGGATCAGCAACATTTGGCTAGTACTTTAAACAAATTTTCAACTTGTATTAGCTGATTTGATTATTGCTGATCCTTGCTACCATATTGAAGCATTCCAAGCTCCACTTCCTACTAACTCAGCAGGTATCGTTCCTCGCAATCGTTGGGCTAATCGCAAGTGAGAGTATCACGAACCAGCCACCGGTTGTACTAGTTTCCTTGCTACATTGGTAAGAGCTTGTAAGAACTTGGTAAAAGTGTGAGTGTGAGCGACTGTTGAAAATTCCAGAACCTAGTAGTTCATAGGGACATATACACTATGATTTGTTCCTTTGTTTTCTACTAACTATGGCAGGTTCACAGGATGATTACAAGATAGATTCACATTTTCTTCGAGTCATTGAACGGGAGTGCAAGAAAGTCAACGAGGAAGATGCATGCTGGAGACAAGTTTCTCCACCACGGGAGGTATATGATCGTGATAGTACGTCTGTTGAAACTAAACTCACTGTGCCTTCTTTTACTGCGGAATTATGATCCTGATGCTTATCTCACTTGGGAATTAGCTGTACAACAATTATTTACATGCCATGAATTTCCTGATCATCTAAAAGTTAGGGCTGTTATCTGTGCGTTTTATGATTTTGCATCTATTTGGTGGAGTGAATACTGTCGTACTTATCAGAACATACCTAGAACTTGGGATTCTATGAAGAGAGCTATGAGAGCTAGATTTGTGCCTTTATATTATTCTCGTGATTTGCTAAATAAATTACAACGTTTACACCAAGATAGTAACACTGTAAAAGATTACTATCAAGAATTGCAAACTGCCTAGTCTCGTTGTGGCATAAAAGAAACTGAAGATGCTAAAATGACTCGATTTTTAGGAGGATTAAACAGTCAAATTCAGGATAAACTTGTTTATAAACCTCCAACTGTCACTCGCTTATTTTGTCTTGCTTGCATTGTTGAAAAGGAAGTACAGGGACGACAATCCAAGACTAGCCGTGCACTTTCATCGACGTTCGCTACACCTTCACCTATACAAGAAACAAACAAGCGCACGGTACACACCTCCACATCAAGATCATCTTTGGTTGCTTCTTCTACTACTACACCTGCTATGATTGCCACCCCTGCTGCTGTGAGCGACACTATGTTTCACTATCGTGCATCATTGGCTCACTCATTGGCAATTGAGCTAGAGCAAGAAGAAGAAGGAAAAGCTTGTGTCAATTCACCGCCTCCAGTGCTAACATCATTTGAGTCGCGCCTACAAGGTAATACCAAAGGTACTGATTTGAACATTCAACCTGAGATTAATACCCAAAATTTGAACACTCAATCTGATATTATTAAGAATTTATATGAATCTTGTGATAATTTGATTGAATTGTCTGCTGACTTGAGTTCACCATGTGATAACATTGTTAATTTACCTGCTGATTTGAGTGGACCATGTGATGGAATAATTGAATTGCCTGCTGTTGTCAGTAATTCATGTGATGAATTAAAAGCATACAATGATCATGTGAAATTGGTTAGACATAAAGAAGTTTTGACTAGAATGTCTTCTGCTGACTCTTTATGTTACATTATGTTGGATCCACCTATGAAATTGTCACATGCTATGGAGAAAGTTTCCATAATTGCATGTTCGAAATCCTTGTTTAGTGCCTACACCCCTGGATATAAGTTTCATTTGATTGGAGACTATGGTGTAGACAATCAATTTCTTGTATATCGAATATGCATAACTTGTGATCACATGGATGAATTGAAGCTTGCTGTTTGGGACAATAATTCTTGTGTACTGAATCTTATTCAATATGAGAGAAAAATAAAATTTAATACTCATCCAATGCCTATATATTTACCTTTTATTGCACCATCTAATATGGACAATCTGAATAAAGATGTTAAATTATGGAAGAACTTACAAATCTTTTCACCCTTGCTAGAAGAATTTGCTATTACTCAATTGAAATATGATTATATGAATGACTTGTGCTCTTTGAATTCAATTACTATTCTACTCTTTCACAGAGTAATGAATAACTCTACTATATGCTCCACTTATACTTGCAAATTGAGTTGCAAACTGACTGCTATGAGAAAATATACCTTTACTGATTTGATGCATGCACAATCACCTGTAATTTTCAAAGCTTTCTCTATTTATTTGCCACTTGTTGTTGCCAACATTTTGTAGAAAGATGAGCACGCATTGCTACAAGTTTTGAAGCTTTTCTTGGAATTGGAGGATGAGCTTGAGTCGAGAACAATTCAAATGCAAGAAGGGGAGGATGATGAGGACATAAACCTTCTCGATACGAGCGCTACTCCACGCCATGGTACAAGGAAGGTTTCCATATCACTTTGTGTCCAAGCCAAGCAAGAGTTCAAGTTAGACACGTTCTGGAATCTAGTTCGGCCTCCGGAGATAGCTCTGATTTCAAACATGCATAACTTTCGTATACGAACTCTGTTTGATGTCGACGAGTACTTGATTGAAAGCTTATCTCATCCTCTTTCAAACGGATCTAGCCTCACCTCCAAATTCCTTCTATGCACGCTGCAATCATCAAAAGAAGGTGCTATATCACCTATTTGGGCTGTGGGCCTTGTAATTCAGATAAACCCTAGGCTAGTACTGTTCATGTGGGTACTGTTCATGCATAAATAGTACCATCGCCCCCTCCCTCTTCCTCCTATATGTAGTGGTCGCCATCCTTTTTAGTTTTTTGGATTTTTTTAGTTAAAAGTTACCTTCCATACAACTTCGTGTATTGGCATGTGTCGACTAGACCAACCATAATACTACTTTGGAATCCCAAATTATCAAGTATTTCATTCATATTTGCAATTTCAGATTGCTTATTTATCTTGTTCTTACATACTTCTTCGGTGTATGCAGGAATCGATCTTCGTGATCAGGTCAAACGGGTATTCGTGTACGGTTCATAACGACTTGTCGAGTAGTTCAGCGATTGCATGATTTCGGGCCTTGTGAGTTCATAGCCAGGATCGTGAGAGTTGAGCGACTACTACCGAATGTATCCTTCTCATCGAAAGATCAGGCCAAAATCAGGACCTTCGTGGTTGTAACACCCCAGCCCAACGTGAGCCTAGAATGCTACTGAAGGAAACATTAACAAAGCTAAACTAGGACAGTCTACTAAATTTCGGTAGAACCTCTTTTGTATAGTTACTATACGGAGGTTCCCAAAAGATAGAAATGTGAGGACCCCAGTTTATTTGGCTTGTAATGCTTAACCAACCACCTGGTCCTAGCATCACAAATCAAATAAACTAAGCCTCGAGACATGCATACTTCCTAGAACTGCAGTATGCACACCTCATCACAAAATTATGCATCAACTCCATTCTAAACATAGAGTCCAAACATCACAAGACTAAACAAGAAACAAAGAAGAGAGTTATTACAACAGAGGCCGACCGGCCAAATTACAACAGATAACTAAATAAACAGCGGAAGCAAAAGTGCCATAAGATGGCTATAAACAAAGCCAATCAGTGTGCCTTAGCCCACAAGGCAACTAACCGGACAGTCAAGCTAGTCGTCCCAGAACCCGCACATCTCACAGAAGTAAGGCCCTTGGGGCTCACCTGCCTCCTCTGCAACAGAAATATTAAGCAAAGCATATGAGTACAAAAATTATTTTTGTACTCGCAAGACTAACGTGTGGACTAGCAGACCTATGCATAACTACATGCAGGCTTATTTGAGTGGAAGTTATATGTCTCATTTGCACAAAGCCAATTTGATTTGCAATAGTGTAATACAATTTCAAGAGCAAGTTTACAATTCATTTTATTGTTAAAATAGCAGCGAAATAAAGATAGGTACAAGTAACCACCTGGAAGTGACTATCCCAATAGTCACCACAACATAGCACGAATCCCTGATTCGTACCAACCATCAAGTTTTAGTTAAAAGGTTGTAGTCTAGTTCTCACGGGGCGTATCCGAGCGTGTCCATAACCTAGGACGAGGCTATTCGAATAGTTTTAACCCTGCAGGGGTGTAACAATGTACCCACACTTCAGACCGCCTTTAAGCCAAAGCACACTTCCGAAGGTATGCTGGCACGGCTAAGTCCTACGAGACGCTTTCAAATATTGTGTATTAACTACGAGCCGCTCGTATGGATAGAAATCCATACGCTGACATGGTAAAGCCGAAAAGACAACTACCCACTCAGGATAAAGCTTTTCGGACAACTACCATGCTCCCAACACCATCCCTCCTGCGACCTCCTGCGACCCGGAGCCAATACACGCCAAAGTACTAAGTCAAGAGAGGTCCCATACCCTCTAGTGTGGTTAGCACGCGAAATGCTCAGTACGGTGGCGCAAGTAACTCGGTCCTTAAATGACTTGGGCACCTTTCCAGTCACACCCAAAAGCACACTATCTTACCATTGTGTCCAAGTCCAAATTATTTTGTTTTTATTTTTAGTTTTTACAATTAAGCATAGCAAAAATGCTGAAATATAAAGTTATAATAATTTTGTGTGATCAAGGTTACCGACTAAGTCGATAACCGCCCATTTCTACCGATACTAAGCATGTCTAAGCAGTTGAAATCGTATCTACTAAGTGACAAGAGATCATCCAACGATCTCCAATCACAGCAAATAACCTAGTCTCAGGTAGTAGAGGAATATCATTTGCCTACAAATTATGCAACTAATGGGCCCACTAACCATATGTTAACACAAAATAGCAATGCATACATACAAGTTGCAAACAAAATATTAGTTTAAAAATAAAGGGATTAACATGATCAAACTGCTTGCCTAGTTGCTGCTGCTCAATATGTTGCTGAGGCTCACTCTCGATAATACCAGACTCGTCGCAATCTATCGATTGAACAAAAACGACAAATAAGAACAAGTAACACAGACAACAACCAAAATTCAATTTAATCCAATGAGCACAAATTTCACACAGCAGCTAGAGCAAGACTAAACAAAATTTTAGAAACAGAGAACATTTTATTTGGAGCTATGAAGAATTTTCTAGGAATTTTCTAAGCTAGAAATGCATAAAAACATCATTTAATTATTTATCAAACTTTATGAACAGAACCATACTTAAAACCTATTCTGATAAATAGTACATTAAAAATGAAAATTAACAAAATTGGTTTCATTCGATTTGGACAAAAATTGAATTAGTTATGAATTTTCTAAGTTTAAAAGGATTAACAGTGCAACAGAAATACATTTCGGAATATCAAAATGCTTAAAATAATTTTTCTACCAGCGTGCCGAGACCCACGACCATCGACAAGCGGACGGGGCGAAACGTTGACCAGGTCAAACCCGATCCACTTCGCTGAAGGTGACGTCGAAGGCGTATTCTATGAATACGTCTTCGGCTTATCAACACGTAATCCTAACTTAAACATACAGAGAAATAAGCCTGCTACCGCAAGAAAACGTATTTCACTATTTTACGCAACACCTTAACCGGCCGAGAGGGCCCACATGTCATGGACTCAGAGGGTCAAAACGGTCGGAATTAAAATTTCTAAACGCGCTTAAACCAAGGGGGCCCACAAGCGAGAGATACAGCTAGAAAGGAAATTAGAACTAATGGGAATGGTTAGACCTTAACCACCGGCGGCTCGACGGAGTTCCCGCACGCGGTCGCGACGGCGAGGTGGAGGATCTGGAGCTGGAGTGGTTCCCTGGGCTCGCGAGTGGCTCCACCAGGTGCACAGCAGCTCCGCGAACACGATGATGGCGACATGGGCCCTCGAGGATGCCGACGGCGAGCTGACGGCGAACGGAGGCGGAGATGAAGAAGGGCTCCCGAGGCGGAGGCGCTACGGGCGACGAGAAGCTTCGGGAAGGTGCGCCAAGGGATCGCCTTGGCTCCAGGAGCAATAAGCACAAGGTGATGATGACGAAGGAGGTCCGAGGCGGTGGGAATCACCGCGGCGGCGAAACACCGAGCTCGGAGAAGAACCGGTCGTACGCCCTCGGTGATGCACCAAAGAACAAATTAAAGCCACCGTAAGATTCAGTGAAGCAATGCGATCCTAAGGGACCAAACGCCGAAGCATGATACTCACTAGAACGCCAGGAAGCTTGCGGGACCGAGATCACCGGAGGCGGAGACGACGACACCACCCCTGGCGATTCACTGGACGCCAAAGACCCGGACTGGGCAAAATGGAGGCGGCGACGAGCGTGGATCACGGTGGTGCGGTCGCGGGCTAGAGGGCGGCGCTAACGCGGCGGCGCTGCTCTCGGCTTCTTCTCCGGCCGGAACCAAGAAATAGGCGGCGAGGGTGATAGAGTGAAGGAAACGAGGAATGGGTGGGTGCGGTGAGATGATGAAGACCCGGCGACACTTCAGAGAGGGACACGCGTCCATGAGGTGGCAACGACGAGCTGCGTGGCACGCATGCGATCGCCAGCGAGCTCCGGTGAGACGCGGAGAAGACGAGGGCGATACTGACAAGGGGGACCCACTCGTCAGCGACGGTAACAAAGCGGCGCGAGTCGGGGTCAGGTGCGGTTCAAAGATTTGGTCTGACTCGATCAAGAAGATGTCGATCGTTCGATCTAGAATGGACGGTCGAGATCCAAGGGTGCAATCGGACATGTCGATTAGATGAGCGTGTGTGGACCGTGCGATTCACATCGGACGGCGGACAACGATCGGGCTCGGCGGTGCAGCTAGGCGGTGCGGCTGAGCCAAGCGATGCGGTCGGACTCGAGCCAGAGGTCAGGTCCGAGCCCGAGGAACAGTGATTTCAGATTTGATTTTCAAAAGGCTGAGAAGGTTTGGGGAATTTTTAGAGGTAGCTCCAAAGCTCCAAAAATTCCTAAATTTTTATGGGAACTTCCTGGGACAGAGAACAACCTTGTATAAATGTTTCAGGAATTTTTATGCACTGAATTATTCCCAAGAAAATTCACAAGCTGCTGTCCCAAGGAGTTGACCAGAATTCAAACTAGTTTGACTTGCTCATTTGAAATAGCAAAAAAAATCTAAAAATTGTGAGATTTTGCAGAGAGGTGACTAGGAAGGTTAGGAAGATAGGAAAAATACTTCCAGAGGATGATCATGAGTTTTTGGCTTCTTTTTCTCTTTGTGGTTATAATTTGGGTTGTATGTTTTCAATTGTTTTCAAAATTTCAAAGACAACTTTTCAAACAAAAAATTTCAGGAAATTTATACATGCTCAAAAGTACAGGGTTACATTACAGATGTTACAAGAAAGTAGAATATAACTAAATATTAAAACCATGCAACTCAGCTAGAACATATTCAAAGTTAACCAAAGTATGTTACTCATCATTATTACAAATAATCTCGATGCATGAGGGCTAACCATGATCATTTCTTAAGCAGTTCGCTTAATTATTAATAGACACTCTAAGAAGATTAATCAACTTTTAAAGAAGCGTGACAGTATGTGACTCCAACTCAAGTCTACTCCCTCCCATGCATGCCGTTCTTTCAAAAGGTACCTAAAACACAACAAAAGCAAGGGTGAGCTCAAAGACTCAGCAAGTACCAATAATGAAACATTAAACTCACAATTACAACATCAACGCTCCATTCCAAAGCTTTACTCGAAAAACATATCACATGATGTATGAATTCAAATATGCAATGCATCTTTTCTTTCTGTTCCACTTTTTCGCATTTCACCGGTAATGTGATATATGCGACCGTCGCCGCATACCAAGCCTGTGCTCGCAAGCACAGGGACTAATTGCCCAATACTCCGCAAGTAAAGGGGACCTCAAGCCCACACTCCACAAGTGTGGGGATCTCAAGCCCGTCATATACATGACAGGGATCTCAACAAATGCTTAGTCACCACGTGACCAAGTCTTCATTATGTCAACATGATGCATATGCACAAATCTTGAATCATCATAATCATACCACCTCAGCGACATCACTTCTGAATTTAACTCATTCATACTTCTATCATTCATGTTCATAGATATTCATACACTCAAGCAACCATGCATAATACATATTTTCACAACATTAATAATCATGGTCAACAACATCTATAACACTCTAGCATCCATAGATATCACATTTATTCACAATACTAGCAAACAAGTACTTGCCTTAACCGTGCAGGGACGAAACACGCGGAGAGGGCGCTGCCCCTGGAACCAATCCCTCACCTGAATATAAATATAAAGCATGCTAAGACAACCATACTGAACCAAAACTTAGCCAAAAGTACAACCACACTCGCTACACTCTCAAGCGCATTCCCAATTCCAACTCCTAAAGTTCGATCTGTCCCCTCTGTGGACAGCCATAATCTAAAATTCATATCTTTTTCTACAGGAGTCCAAATGAGGTGTTCTTAGACTTCATTGAAAGGATATCAATTTCCCCAACTAAACCTAGTTGGTGGGCCTTCCTGATTCGGCCATCTAATATCCCTATCATACTAATTAATGGAACATCGATTCCACGTCAAGTTCTCTGGACAGTACACTAAAACTATCATAACTTTCAGCTCGTTTGTCCAAATTTCGCGTTCTTGGGCTTCTCGGAAACCTACGACAATTATCTACAACTTTAGTTATATTGAGCTCCTCTAATTTTTCTTTTAACTGATCTTTCAAGTCAGATTACTAAAACCTGTCAGAATACCGACAGATTTACAGAATAGCAGCGCTACGAAATTCATAACTTTTGAACCACTCGTCCAAACGATGCGATCTTGTACTCTAAAGAAAGGGATCGACGTCGCCTACAATTCTCGAGGAGGCGTCCTGATCAGATTCTACCGTTAAATAACTCAAAAATATCACCCAACCCGATCTGCTCTAGTCAAACCTAAATACCGACATTGCTAAAGATCAATTAACCCACCAATTGAAAGGGGATCGGGTCTTACCCTTGAAAAACCGCCGCCGAACATGATGAACACCACGTGACCCCTCTTCCTCTCCCTTCTCTCTTCTTCTTTCTTGTTCTTGGCCGGCCACGAAGGGGAGGGGAAAGGAGGTCGAGACGCAATGGGGAGGGGAGGGAGGGGCCGCTACAGTGGCGGTGCTACAGTGCGTACTACAGTGGCATGGCTGCCCCCCCTCTACTTGGATGGTTGCCCTAATGGGCCAAGGTGTTGTGGGCTTTCCCAAGTTTTTTGAATTACACAAAAATCTCCCTAAACTTCTGTTAAAACCACTCCCTCTATTCAATTCTCCTTCCTACAATCTTTCTTCTCACTTAAATAAATATTTGGGGTATTATATTCTACCCCCCTTAAATGGAATTCGACCCCGAATTCTAACCACGCTCTACACCAAAGAACAATCTCAACTAGAATTTACCAACAATACCACACACCTGCTGTGAACAATTCTGGATATAAAGTTCGGCCAAAGGCCCCACACGAAGCTGAGTCTTGACAGGAAGGAAATGTGCCACTTTAGTCAACCTGTCGATCACGACCCAAATAGCATCATTCCCTTTGGACGAGCGGGGCAATCCGGTGATGAAGTCCATGCCAACGGAATCCCACTTCCATTTCGCATCGCAAAGGTCAAGAAGACTCGCTGACGCCGATGCTCGGCCTTCACACGACAAAGACACGCCGCACTCGCAACGAACTCCGCAATCTCGCGCTTCATTCGGGTCCACCAGAATCTCTGACGAAGATCCTAATACATCTTGGTAGCCCCGGGGTGAATAGACAAAGGAGAGTCATGGGCTTCGCGGAGAATCATATTCCGCAATTCCATGACCTTAGGAACCACAAGACGCCGCCCAAACCACGCAACGCCATGCTCGTCCTCCGAAAAGCACTTGGCCATCCCATCCTTGATGTTCTCGCTGATCCGCTCACACCGCATCTGTCGCGTGTGCGCCTTGATTTGGTCCACCAAGGTTGGTTGCACAACCAATGTAGCAAGAGAACCGTGCTCGATCAAACCCAAATTGAGGCGCCGAATTCGAAATGAGGGTAGGTCCGCTCTTGGAGCATCAACATGTTGCAATACACCTTCCGATCGAGTGCATCCGCAACGACATTGGCCTTGCCCGGATGGTACCGAATGCCCATGTCATAGTCCTGATCAATTCCATCCATCTTCTTTGCCCGAGGTTCAGATCCGTGGGTGAACAAGTACTTCAAGCTCTTGTGGTCGGAATACACCTCACAACGGTTACCAATCAGGTAATGCCGCCAAATCTTGAGTGCATGGACCACGCACTAACTCCAAGTCATGAGTAGGATAGTTGAGTTCATGAGGCCTTAATCGCCGCGATGCATAGGCCACAACCTTGCCTTCCCGCATAAGAACACAACCTGCACGACGACGAAGCATCACAAAAGATATCAAAACTCTTGTGAATATCAGGGAGAACAAGCACTGGGGCTGAGGTCAACCGCTTCTTGAGTTCCTGAAAACTCACATCACAAGCAGCGGACCACTCAAATTTCTTATCTTTCTTGAGCAACTCGGTCATAGGCTTCGCAATCTTGGAGAAATTCTCGATAAAACGGCGGTAGTAGCCAGCCAAACCAAGAAAACTCCGCACATCGGTGACCGACTTGGGCTGACCCCAAGATAGCACATCGCTGACCTTGCTAGGATCCACACCACACCTCCCGCTGAAAGAACATGGCCCAAGAATGCCACTTCCTTCAACTAACTCGCACTTGCCGAATTTGGCATACACTGGTGCTCACGCAGCTTGCCCAACACAAGCTTAAGATGCTCAGCATGCTCTTCTTCACTCTTGGAGTAGATAAGGATATCGTCGATGAATACCACCACAAACCTATCCAAATACTCCATGAATACCGAGTTCATAAGATTCATGAATAAAGCAGAGCATTAGTCAAACCAAAGGACATGACGGTGTACTCGTAAAGGCCATAACGAGTAGCTAAAGCCGCCTTAGGAATATCCTCGCCCGATCCCGACTTGATGATAGCCCGTCTCAAGTCAATCTTGAGAAGACTCGTGTTCGGCCAACCGATCGAAAAGATCATCAATACGGGGCAAAGGATACTTGTTTTACCGTCACCTCATTAAGCGGACGGTAATCAACACACATGCGCAAGGTCTTGTCCTTCTTCTTCACAAAGATAATCGACAACCCCAAGGAGATGAGCTAGACGGATAAAACCCTCCTCTTGCAGCTCACCCACTGCTTCTTCACTCCTCCAACTCATTAGGAGGCATGCGATACGGCCTCTTAGAAATAGGGCGATGCACGGCAAAGCAACTCGATCACAAACTCAGATCTCGAACAGAGGCATCCCGGGCAAGTCTTCAGAAAGACATCCGCGAAGTCGCACACGTGGGAACGTCGTGAATCTCCAATGCTGGCTTTGCTTCAAGGGCATAAAGATGGGGCTCTCAATCGCGCGAAACCCAACCTGTTCACCTGAAGGGCTGGTGAGGTAGACAATCTTCCTCGCACAATCGATTTGCCCCAAGTGTTGGGACAACCAATCCATGCCAAGAATCACATCCAAGCGCGCCGAGTCGAGTAGGATAAGATTCGCCAAGAATCCCACTCCTTCGATGTGGATAGGAACATCCCGGCATACTTGGTCAGCTCTCATTTCCAAACCCGGAGAGCGGATAAGCAGTGGAACCCCCAAAGGAACACAGTGAAGTCCACAATCAACAAAGAAAAGACCTCGAAATAAAAGAATGCGAGGCCCTAGAGTCAAATAAAATCAGAGCAGTGCAAATTAACAAGGAGCGTACCCAACACCACGTCGGGCGCCTCTGTGCCTCCTCACCGAGATATGGTTGACTCGGCCGCTCCCAAGCCCGGGTCTTCGGTCGTGTGGTGACCACTCCCTTGCCGCGCCTCCATTAGGACGAGGGCCGCTCCAGCTTCTTAGGACAACTACTCGCGTAGTGGCCCTTGTTGTGGCGCAGAAGCAAGTGACGTCGGCGCGGGGTTGCGGGAACACCTGCTGGCTGGTCGCAGCGACGCGGATCGAGCCACGGCTGCGGAGGACGTGGAGCTGGTGTTGAAGGCCTCGGCGGTGGTGAAGCCAAGGAACGGGCCACCGTGCAGTCCAACTCGGGACTAACGAGGCCGCTGCTGCGCACACCGGGCCTCCCACTTGCGCTTGCGGGACTCGCCAGCGCGCTCGCCTTGTGCTCGCGATAATGGCCTTGTCCACCATGGTCCGGAAGTCGGGAAGTCCACAATAGAGAGCTTATCCCAAGCTCCTCGCACAAACCCTCCATGAACTTCTCTGCTTGGCCTCATCGGTGGCCACCTCAGCAGAGCGCACTCGCCAAATGGTTGAACTCATGGAGGTACTCGTCACGATTTGCGCCTGCTTGAGCGCAAGGAACTCCTTCTTCTTCACTTCATCAGCCGGGGACATGGGCCCGACGAAAAGTCGATCGGAACTCCTCCCACGAGACCACGTGTCCCGCAGGCTGCATGGCGAGGAAGTTCTCCCACCATGAGAGTGCCGCACCCTCCAACTGATGGGATGCGAAAGGTGCCCGCTCCCGCTCGGCATCGAGCAACGTTGAGCTTCGCTCAACGCACGCGCAGCTAGTCGTCGCGCCCAAGGGATCTCTGACCGGGAGAAGGTGGGAGGCTGAGTACGGAGGAACTCCGCAAGTCCCCCACGAGACTGGGAACCACCTCCAGACCCAGAGGCACCAGAGTGAGTGGAGGTATTCCTGGCGATAACCTCCAACACCCTACGATCCTCCGAACGATTGCGTTCGATCTGCATGAGGACTTCCGCCATGGTCGGAGGAGGGGGAAGATCCTCATCGGGACTACCCGGCTGATTCCGGCCGCTACGTGTCCCACCAGCCATCCTGATTTACTAAGACAAGTTAGATACAATTCAAGACCCAAGAGCACAGAAATCCAAACTTAGTTCAAACGACCAAAGAATAGCCACAAAAGAACATGAGATCATAAGTCACCGAATCAACTTCCCGAAACGACTAACCCGTATGGAAGAACGAGTAATCGTTTGAGAAGACCCAAAATTTCAGAACTAAAATCTGGCTCAAAACAGTCCAAAATCAAGGCATAACCACCTGATAGAGTATAGGCATTAGCTAATTTCATATCACTTCTTACCCCTTTCATTCCCACAAGTTTTAGTTGTATTTACCTCTCATTTCCTACCTTATTTACTCACCACTAGCTAGCTGTCCAAATTTCTTTCTCCAAGCTCTCATGTTTTCCCCCAAAACCAAGTTAATCGATAGAGGCTAATTTTTGAAAGGAAGAGAGGAACAACTTTTTCAAACTTAAGTGAGAGTAAGGTGAGATGAGCAAGCTAAGACAGGTAAGGAGTAAAATTAGAGAACTTACTTAAGTTTTACAAACCTTTTGAAAGTAAGTTCTCAAAATATTCGAGGCGACCAAGCTAGGGTTTCTACGGTCAAGATGGCTCGATACCAACTTTGTGAGGACCTGAATATTTAACTAGTAACACTTAACCTCCAATTGGTTCTAGCATTACTAATTAAACATTCTAAGCCTCGATGGGCATATGTTTCCTGCATTGCAACATATGCACATCATCACAAAATTACACATCATTTCCATACAACATACATCACTAAGTTCAACAACAACATACATCAAGTAAAGTTATTACAAAAGAGAGCCGACCGGCCAAATAGAACAATAAACAAGAATGACAGCGGAAGCAAAAGGTGCCATAAGATGGCTAGAACAAAAGTCGACCGGTTAGCCATACACCCACAAGGCAACCGACCGGGCCGCCAAGCTAGTCGCCCCGCAAGCTACCACAACACACCACAAAAGTGAGGCCCTCAGCTCACCTTCTTCCTCTCGCAACAAAACAATTAAGCATAGCAACCGAGTACAAAGATTGTCTTTGTACCCGCAAGATCGACGTGTGGAATAGGCACCTATTCATAAACTACATGCAAGCTTATTTAGGTGGAGGTTGTATGTCTTATTTTGCATGAAGCCAACTTTATTTGCAATAATGTAATATATTTCAAAAGCAAGTTTGCAAATCTGTTTTGTTATCAAAGTAACAGTAAGTAAAGGTACATACAAGTAACCACCTGGAAGTGACTATCCCAATAGCCACCACAACATAGCACGAATCCCCGATTCGTACCACCCATCAAGTTTTAGTTTAAAAGGTTGTAGTCTAACTCTTGAAAGACCTTGCCAAGCGTGTCCATAACCTAGGACGAGGCTATTCGAATAGTTTTAACCCGCAGGGTGTACCAATGTACCCACACTTGCATCGCCTTTAAGCCACAAAGCACACTTCCGAAGGTATGCTGGCACGGCTAAGTCCTACGAGACTTTTTCCAATATTGTGTATCAACCACGAGCCGCTCGTATGGGTAGAAACACCATACGCTTACATTGCAAGCCGAAAGACAACAAATCCCATCACGGGTGAAGTCTTTCGGACACTACAATGCTCCCAACACCATCCCTCCTGCGACCTCCTGCGACGACCGAGGGCAATACACGCCAAAGTACTAAGTCAAGAGAGGTCCCATACCTCTAATGTGGTTAGCACGCTAAAATGCTTGGTTTAGTGTAACAAGATGTTCGGTCCTTGTTGACTCGTGCACCATTCCAGCCACACCAAAAATCACACCAACATACCATTGTGCCCAAGTCTAAATCATTTTGCTTTCAGCTTTAGTTTTCATAAGTAGACATGGCACAAGGTGGAAATCATAAATCATAATAAGTTTTGTGTGATCAAGGTTATCGACAAGTCGATAACCGCCCATTTCTACCGAAACTAAGCATGGCTAAGCAATTAATTCGCAACTACTAAGTGACAAGAGCCCATCCACGAACTCTAAATCACAGCAAGTAACCTAGGCTCATGGTAGTAGAGGATAATCATCTGCTAAGGAAATGCATCTACTAGGCCAACTATTAAAACAAAGTAGCAATGCATACATAGAATTTGTAATCAACATAAATACTTAAAATACTAGGATTAACATGATCAAACTGCTTGCCTTCTCGCTGTTGCTCAAACTGTTGTGGAGGGTCGCTCTCGGGATTACCGCAAATGTTGAATCCTAAGCGAGAGGCAAAAAGAACCAAGAACAACCAATAAGACGAGCCACAAATAAACAAACGAGCAAGCAACAATCACCCAAATGCGACGAAATTTATACATAAGGTAGAATACGAATATACCTAGACATAGAAACTGGAAAAACCTAATTTGGATTTGTGGTGCAAAAGATATTACCTAAAAACCCATTTTCTACCATAATTAGCATCTGTAGCAAAACATTTTCTAGAAAGGTTCTGAAGCTGAAATTTTTATGGTAGCTACCTACTGGTATAGTGGTAACCCAAATAAAATTTCAGGTCATTTGGAGTTAAAATGATTTAGTTATGATTTTTCTAAGATGCAAAATTAACATAATGCACTATCCAGAAATATAACATGTGCAAAACCCATATCACATTATAGTATGATAACAGAGGGATTTCCTAACATCAAATTTCTATTTTTAGGATTTACAGGGAATTACTGGTGTCTATTACAACATTAAATGAATTTTTAATTGCTATGAATAAGGTTAAATCTATTAACATATTTTTAAGTGCTGATTTAAACCTTCCACCATTTTTAGATTAAAGTTTAGTTAATAACAAATTTATCAAAGTTAAAATCATTCAATTAGCAGATATACGTAAAAGATATGCATTTTCCAAGTTTTAATACAATTGAATATATAAAAATAGCGTAAAACAAGCTATTAAAGATTACAGAATTTTCTACTACGTACATAGCTAAAAGCATTTTTATATTAAACTATAGTGGAATACAAATTTATTGCAATTGGTTTCATGTAAAAGGATTTATCTAGAATTAGTTATGAATTTCTAAAGTTTTGATACAATTTTCAGTTGATAAATAAACACTTACGTAAATAAAACCAATCCAACCGAAAATAACGACGTGGACGCCGTGGCCGTTGATGCAAAATCCAACGAGCCACACGCGACGGAAACAGCAGACGCCAGCGAAGTCAAAACAGAGCTCACCGTTGGATCAAGATCCAACGGCTCACGAGGAAGCATGCAACCGAGGATGCGATTACTCGACGAACCACGATCGCAGATCTAAAGATGAACGGCTCGTAACCCAGATCTAACCGGAAGGTCCGATTGCACACATGATCTCAGCCGCAGATCACGAGATGGACGGTCCAGATGATGAGGGAACCGATGGTCCGAATGCATACAAGATCTGAGCCGCAGATCGCAAAATGGACGGCGGTCCAAGATTGAAGTGCAAACACGGGTACTGACACGTGGGGCCGCATGTCAGTGACTGAGAGTCACACATGCGAGTCTTAACACACGCGCACAAAGGCACGGGACCCACCGTCGCTGACTCAAAAGGTAATTTCGGACACATTTATTGCTAACGATGATTAGCAATAAATAACCCAAAATCAGCCCTAATGACTTCGGTTTTCGCTTTGAGCTCACTGCCCACCGGCAAGGCACAGGGTTATTTCCGACACCCAATAGTGCCGACACTTTAATTAACCCATGATTAGCATTAATGATGCCTAAACGCACGGATAAAAGCGGTGGGTGATTTAAGGGGGCTGGACCCACATGTCAGTGAGACATTAGGCCAGATTAAGACACCATTAATGCTCCACTGATTGGCAATCATTAAACATTAAATGTGTCCTAATTATCTGACGAAAACGGAGCTTCTCAACTGACAAAACCCGAGTGGCTTTGCCGGCTGGTCGCCGGCGATCGGCCATGGCGCGCGCCACAAACTATCAAAATGGGTTCGCAATAGTGTTGCGGACCCAATGGTGGTGACCTCGCCGGCGGTGGAGGTCTGGAACGCCGGCGAGCCGGAAAACAAAGAAGGAGGCCGACACGGCAAAACACGAAAATAGCAAGATGCTCCGCTGCGGTCCAAGGAAGCGAGTGCCATGACTTCTAGGGACTACATAGAAGCTACCTTAACCGAGAGGAGCTCCAAAGATGGCCGGGGAAGACTTGAACACGATGAAGTCCACCGGAGCCGAAGAAGATGAAGTGGAAGATGAGGTTCTGAGCAAAATGAGTGGAACCAAATCATTACCACAGCTTCACTATAGCTCAAAGAGGCTCCAAAAGCAATTAATTGCAAAAAGAACCACTTACCGGAGCTGGAGAAGAAAGGGGGTGAACCCAACCGAAAATCTCCAAACTTAAAATTGAGTGATTCCTGAGAATGCAACCCAAAATCAAGTTAGGGGAAATATAAAGGAGGTTGAGGAGTTCACAAGGGTGCAAGAAAAGTTGAAGATGAACCACTGGACACCAAGGCCGCCATTAGAGCTCTACGGCCCACAATGGTGTTTTGAGGGTGAGAGGTGTTCTTGAGCTCAAACACAAAGAAGAGCAAAGTGTGGTGTAAAGGAACACCAGGAGGACCTAAGGGGCAATTATATAGGGAAGGGATTAGGGTTTCGAGCAAGAACCCGAGTCCATGGTGGGCTCGGTTCATGCTCCGGTTGTAAACCAAGAAAAGATGGGAGCAAGTGAGCATGGTGACAATGGAGGAGAAAGCCTGGTGCGCATTAAATGCATTGCAGAGAGACGTTGACAAAAGCAAACGTGGAGGTGACACATCACGCCGCCTCTCGCTTTCTCTCGCTCTGCCATTGCCGCCCGCGCGCACGGAGAAGCCGAGGAGGAAGAAGAACAGAGAAGACAAACCACGACCGTTGGATTAAAAATGGACGGTCACGATTAAACAAGTTCGCCGGACAGTCCGGTTGCCCTCAGGAATCTGGACGGTTGGATCGAGATCCAACGGTCCCAATTTGTTAGTGTAACCGGAGGGTCCGAATGCTCACACGAACGAGGGCCACGCGATCTGAATCCAACGGCTGATATCGCACGCGCGTTTTGAAAGGGTGGCTCGGTGCGCTTAGTTGATCGACCGAATCAATTGGCTCGAGCCCGAGTCCGACTCGAACCCGAGTAACAAGAAACCAAGTTTGACTTTGAAATAAAACAGAGACTTTGAAAGATTTATTTGAGATAGCAAATTAACTCCAAAAATTATGAAAATTTTACAGAGCTTGCTAACTCAGATATTAACCTTGTGCAAAATTTTCAGAGGTTTTTATACTCGTGAATAAATCTCCCAAAATTCTGCAAGGCTCTGCTTTAATGTTTGACTGAGAGTCAAACAGTTTGACCACCCTCCAAAAATATTCAAACAATTTCTAAAAATTGTGAAATTTTTCAGAGGGGTCACATACCATCCCAAGAACTTAGGAAAATATTTCAGAGGATGATCAAAACATTTGACAAGAATGTTTTGAAGGAACAGATTTGTATCAAAAGACTTGTGACTTTGCATTTCCATAAGTCTTGTACAATACTTGTCCAATACAAACGGAAACACATGATGTAAGAAAAAGTTTTAATTTCTACTCATTTTCTTACATTTGAAACACAAGCCCAAAATTGGGATGTTACAACTCTCCCCTTACAAGAATCTCGACCGAGATTCCGTTTACTCTGAGAAGAAAGAAGGAAAATCGCACGAAGGCGATCTTCTCGCTCCCAAGTTGCCTCATCTTCGTAATGGTTTGACCATCGAACCTTAAGGAACTTGATGACACGGTTCCTTGTTCTCCGCTCACTTCTTCTTCAAGAATGCGAACAGATGCTCGCGATAGGTCAAATTCTCCGCACATCGAGAGTTTCCAACGGAGTTTCCTCGGTTGGGACACGGAGGCACTTCTTCGTGTGTGAAACATGGAACACATCATGCACACCTCAAGTGCGGTGGCAGCTCCAATCAGTATGCAATCGCTCCAACTCTCTCGACGATACGATAAGGCCCAACATATCGAGGAGCCAACTTGCCCTTGATGCCAAAACGCCGATGGCCCTTCAAGGGTGAGACTTTGAGATACACAAAGTCATTGGGCTCAAAGCTCAACTCACGGCGACGACGATCCGCATAGCTCTTTGTCCGGATCGGGCCGGCGCAGATGCTCGCGAATCAATCGAACTTGACTTTCGCCTCATTGATCGAATCGGGCCAAAAATCGCCGCCACCGCCTCTCGACAAGTTCAATGGGGTTCTGATCTCTCCCATACAAAGCCTCAAATGGTGCCATGCCAAGACCGACTCAAAGTCGTTGTTGTAGGAGAACTCAAGCAAATGGTAGGCACTTCTCCCACTTCTTCCCATAGGAAAGAACACAAGCACGAGCATATCTTCCAACACTTGGTTGACTCGCCCGTCCGCCATCACCGAGGATGAAAGGTCATCTTGAAATGAAGGCGGGTCCCCATAGCCTCTGCGGACTATGCCAAAACCGCGAGGTGAAAAGCGCACCACGATCGTAAATAATCGTCTTGGTACACCGTGAAGACTCACAATCCTCGAGACATAAAGTTCGCCAAAGGCCCCACACGGCCGAAGTCTTGACAGAAGGAAATGTGCCACTTTAGTCAACCCGTCGATCACGACCCAAATAGCATCATTCCTTTGACGAGCGGGCAATCCGTGATGAAGTCCATGCCAACGAATCCCACTTCCATTCTCGCATCGGCAAAGGCGAAGAAGACTCGCTGACGCCGATGCTCGGCCTTCACACGACAAAGACACGCCGTCGCGCTCGCAACGAACCCGCAATCTCGCGCTTCATTCGGGTCCACCGTAATCTCGACGAAGATCCCGATACATCTTGGTAGCCCCGGGTGAATAGACAAAGGAGAGTCATGGGCTTCGCGGAGAATCATATTCCGCAATTCCATGACCTTAGGAACCACAAGACGCCGCCCAAACCACGCAACGCCATGCTCGTCCTCTGAAAAGCACTTGGCCATCCCATCCTTGATGTTTCGCTGATCCGCTCACACCGGCATCTGTCTGCTGTGCCGCCTTGATTTGGTCCACCAAGGTTGGTTGCACAACCAATGTAGCAAGAGAACCGTGCTCGATCAAACCCAAATTGAGGCGCTGGAATTCTGAAATGAGGGTAGGCTGCTGCTCTTGGAGCATCAACATGTTGCAATACACCTTCCGACTGAGTGCATCCGCAACGACATTGGCCTTGCCCGGATGGTACTGAATGCCCATGTCATAGTCCTTGATCAATTCCATCCATCTTCTTTGCCTGAGGTTCAGATCTGGCTGGGTGAACAAGTACTTCAAGCTCTTGTGGTCGGAATACACCTCACAACGGTTACCAATCAGGTAATGCCGCCAAATCTTGAGTGCATGGACCACAGCAGCTAACTCCAAGTCATGAGTAGGATAGTTGAGTTCATGAGGCCTTAATCGCCGCGATGCATAGGCCACAACCTTGCCTTCCCGCATAAGAACACAACCTGCACTCGACGAGAAGCATCACAAAAGATATCAAAACTCTTGTGAATATCGGGAGAACAAGCATCGGGTGAGGT
This sequence comes from Ampelocalamus luodianensis, assembly GCA_036346255.1. Lineage (NCBI taxonomy): Eukaryota > Viridiplantae > Streptophyta > Magnoliopsida > Poales > Poaceae > Ampelocalamus > Ampelocalamus luodianensis. The sequence continues at coordinate 42,926,164 of CM070629.1, forward strand.
CAACCGCTTCTTGAGTTCCCGAAACTCACATCACAAGCAATGACCACTCAAATTTCTTATCTTTCTTGAGCAACTCGGTCATAGGCTTCGCAATCTTGGAGAAATTCTCGATAAAACGGCGGTAGTAGCCAGCCAAACCAAGAAAACTCCGCACATCGGTGACCGAGTTGGGCTGACCCCAAGATAGCACATCGCTGACCTTGCTAGGATCCACAGCCACACCTCCTGCTGAAAGAACATGGCCCAAGAATGCCACTTCCTTCAAACGAACTCGCACTTGCTGAATTTGGCATACGGTGGTGCTCACGCAGCCTTGCCCAACACAAGCTTAAGATGCTCAAGATGCTCTTCTTCACTCTTGGAGTAGATAAGGATATCGTCGATGAATACCACCACAAACCTATCCAAATACTCCATGAATACCGAGTTCATAAGATTCATGAATAAAGCAGGAGCATTAGTCAAACCAAAGGACATGACGTGTACTCGTAAAGGCCATAACGAGTAGCTAAAGCCGCCTTAGGAATATCCTCGGCCCGATCCCGACTTGATGATAGCCAGTCTCAAGTCAATCTTGAGAAGACTCGTGTTCTGGCCAACCGATCGAAAAGATCATCAATACGGGCAAAGGATACTTGTTTTACCGCCACCTCATTAAGCGGACGGTAATCAACACACATGCGCAAGGTCTTGTCCTTCTTCTTCACAAAGATAATCGACAACCCCAAGGAGATGAGCTAGGACGGATAAAACCCTTCTCTTGCAGCTCACCCACCGCTTCTTGACTCCTCCAACTCATTAGGAGGCATGCGTCACGCCTCTTAGAAATAGGGGCGATGCACGGCAACAACTCGATCACAAACTCGGATCTCGAACAGAGGCATCCGGCAAGTCTTCGTGAAAGACATCCGCAAGTCGCACACAGTGGGAACGTCGTGAATCTCCACGCTTGGCTTTGCTTCAAGGGCATAAAGATGGGGCTCGAATCGCGCGAAAACCCAACCTGTTCACCTGAAGAGTGGTGAGGTAGACAATCTTCCCGGCATAATCGATTTGCCCCAAGTGTTGGGACAACCAATCCATGCCAAGAATCACATCCAAGCGCACGAGTCGAGTAGGATAAGATTCGCCAAGAATCCCACTCCTTCGATGTGGATAGGAACATCCCAAGATACTTGGTCGCTCTCATTTCGAACCCGAGAGCGGATAAGCAAAGTGGAACCCCAAAGGAACACGGTGAAGTCCACAATCAACAAAGAAAAGACCTCGAAATAAAAGAATGCGAGGCCCAGAGTCAAATAAAATCGTAGCAGACGCAAATTAACAAGGAGCGCACCCAACACCACGCCGGGCGCCTCTGTGCCTCCTCACCGAGATATGGTTGACTCGCCGCCCCAAGCCCGGGTCTTCGTCGTCGTGGTGACCACTCCCTTGCCCGCGTCCTCCATTAGGACGAGGCCGCTCCATCTTCTTAGGACAACTACTCGCGTAGTGGCCCTTGTTGTGGCATGAAGCAAGTGACGTCGGCCGCGGGTTGCGGGAACACCTGCTGCATTGGTCGCAGCGACGCGTGATCGAGTCACGGCCGCGGAGGACGTGGAGCGGTGCTTTGAAGGCCTCGGCGGTGGTGAAGCCAAAGAACGGGCCACCGTGCAGTCCAACTCGGGACTAACGAGGCCGGCTATGCGGCAGCATTGGGCCTCCCACTTGCGCTGCGGACTCGCCAGCGCTCTCGCCTTGTGCTCGGCGATAATGGCCTTGTCCACCAAGGTCGGAAGTCGGGAAGTCCACAATAGAGAGCTTATCCAAGCTCCTCGCACAAACCCTCCATGAACTTCTCCGCTTGGCCTCATCGGTGGCCACCTCAGCAGAGCGCACTCGCCAAATGGTTGAACTCATGGAGGTACTCGATCACGATTTGCGCCTCGCTTGAGCGCAAGGAACTCCTTCTTCTTGACTTCATCGTGCCGGGGACATGGGCCCGACGAAAAGCTGATCGGAACTCCTCCCACGAGACCACGTGTCCCGCAGGCTGCATGGCGAGGAAGTTCTCCCACCATGAGAGTGCCGCACCCTCCAACTGATGGGATGCGAAAGGTGCCCGCTCCTGCTCCTGGCACTGAGCAACGTTGAGCTTCCGCTCAACCAGACGCAGCCAGTCGTCTGCGTCCAAGGGATCCTCGGACCGGGAGAAGGTGGGAGGCTGAGTACGGAGGAACTCCGCAAGTCCCCCACGAGACTGGGAACCACCTCCAGACCCAGAGGCACCAGAGTGAGTGGAGGTATTCCTGGCGATAACCTCCAACACCCTACGGTCCTCCGAACGATTGCGTTCGATCTGCATGAGGACTTCCGCCATGGTCGGAGGAGGGGGAAGATCCTCATCGGGACTACCCGGCTGATTCCGGCCGCTACGTGTCCCACCAGCCATCCTGATTTACTAAGACAAGTTAGATACAGTTCAAGACCCAAGAGCACAGAAATCCAAACTTAGTTCAAACGACCAAAGAATAGCCACAAAAGAACATGAGATCATAAGTCACCGAATCAACTTCCCGAAACGACTAACCCGTATGGAAGAACGAGTAATCGTTTGAGAAGACCCAAAATTTCAGAACTAAAATCTGGCTCAAAACAGTCCAAAATCAAGGCATAACCATTGATAGAGTATAGGCATTAGCTAATTTCATATCACTTCTTACCCCTTTCATTCCCACAAGTTTTAGTTGTATTTACCTCTCATTTCCTACCTTATTTACTCACCACTAGCTAGCTGTCCAAATTTCTTTCTCCAAGCTCTCATGTTTTCCCCCAAAACCAAGTTAATCGATAGAGGCTAATTTTTGAAAGGAAGAGAGGAACAACTTTTTCAAACTTAAGTGAGAGTAAGGTGAGATGAGCAAGCTAAGACAGGTAAGGAGTAAAATTAGAGAACTTACTTAAGTTTTACAAACCTTTTGAAAGTAAGTTCTCAAAATATTCTGGAGGCGACCAAGCTAGGGGTTTCTACGGTCAGTATGGCTCTGATACCAACTTTGTGAGGACCCGGAATATTTAACTAGTAACACTTAACCTCCAATTGGTTCTAGCATTACTAATTAAACATTCTAAGCCTCGATGGGCATATGTTTCCTGCATTGCAACATATGCACATCATCACAAAATTACACATCATTTCCATACAACATACATCACTAAGTTCAACAACAACATACATCAAGTAAAGTTATTACAAAAGAGAGCCGACCGGCCAAATAGAACAATAAACAAGAATGACAATGAAGCAAAAGGTGCCATAAGATGGCTAGAACAAAAGTCGACCGGTTAGCCATACACCCACAAGGCAACCGACCAGGGCCGCCAAGCTAGTCGCCCATAAGCTACCACAACAGACTCACAAAAGTGAGGCCCTCAGCTCACCTTCTTCCTCTGCAACAAAACAATTAAGCATAGCAACCGAGTACAAAGATTGTCTTTGTACCCGCAAGATCGACGTGTGGAATAGCGGACCTATTCATAAACTACATGCAAGCTTATTTAGGTGGAGGTTGTTTGTCTTATTTTGCATGAAGCCAACTTTATTTGCAATAATGTAATATATTTCAAAAGCAAGTTTGCAAATCTGTTTTGTTATCAAAGTAATGATAAGTAAAGGTACATACAAGTAACCACCGGAAGTGACTATCCCAATAGCCACCACAACATAGCACGAATCCCGATTCGTACCACCCATCAAGTTTTAGTTTAAAAGGTTGTAGTCTAACTCTTGAAAGACCTTGCCAAGCGTGTCCATAACCTAGACGAGGCTATTCGAATAGTTTTAACCCTGCAGGTGTACCAATGTACCCACACTTGGATCGCCTTTAAGCCACAAAGCACACTTAGAAGGTATGTTTGCACGGCTAAGTCCTACGAGACTTTTTCCAATATTGTGTATCAACCACGAGCCGCTCGTATGGGTAGAAACACCATACGCTTACATTGCAAGTCGAAAGACAACAAATCCCATCACGGTGAAGTCTTTGACACTACAATGCTCCCAACACCATCCCTCCCGCGACCTCCTGCGACCCGAGGGCAATACACGCCAAAGTACTAAGTCAAGAGAGGTCCCATACCCTCTAATGTGGTTAGCACGCTAAAATGCTTGGTTTAGTGTAACAAGATGTTCGGTCCTTGTTGACTCGGGCACCATTCCAGTCACACCCAAAAATCACACCAACATACCATTGTGCCCAAGTCTAAATCATTTTGCTTTCAGTTTTAGTTTTCATAAGTAGACATGGCACAAGGTGGAAATCATAAATCATAATAAGTTTTGTGTGATCAAGGTTATCGACAAGTCGATAACCGCCCATTTCTACCGAAACTAAGCATGGCTAAGCAATTAATTCGCAACTACTAAGTGACAAGAGCCCATCCACGAACTCTAAATCACAGCAAGTAACCTAGGCTCATGGTAGTAGAGGATAATCATCTGCTAAGGAAATGCATCTACTAGGCCAACTATTAAAACAAAGTAGCAATGCATACATAGAATTTGTAATCAACATAAATACTTAAAATACTAGGATTAACATGATCAAACCGCTTGCCTTCTCACTTGTTGCTCAAATCTGTTGTGGAGGGTCGCTCTCGGGATTACCGCAAATGTTGAATCCTAAGCGAGAGGCAAAAAGAACCAAGAACAACCAATAAGACGAGCCACAAATAAACAAACGAGCAAGCAACAATCACCCAAATGCGACGAAATTTATACATAAGGTAGAATACGAATATACCTAGACATAGAAACTGGAAAAACCTAATTTGGATTTGTGGTGCAAAAGATATTACCTAAAAACCCATTTTCGGCCATAATTAGCACTGTAGCAAAAACATTTTCTAGAAAGGTTCTGAAGCTGAAATTTTTATGGTAGCTACCTACTGGTATAGTGGTAACCCAAATAAAATTTCAGGTCATTTGGAGTTAAAATGATTTAGTTATGATTTTTCTAAGATGCAAAATTAACATAATGCACTATCCAGAAATATAACATGTGCAAAACCCATATCACATTATAGTATGATAACAGAGGGATTTCCTAACATCAAATTTCTATTTTTAGGATTTACAGGGAATTACTGGTGTCTATTACAACATTAAATGAATTTTTAATTGCTATGAATAAGGTTAAATCTATTAACATATTTTTCTGGTGCTGATTTAAACCTTCCACCATTTTTAGATTAAAGTTTAGTTAATAACAAATTTATCAAAGTTAAAATCATTCAATTAGCAGATATACAGAAAAAGATATGCATTTTCCAAGTTTTAATACAATTCTGGAATATATAAAAATAGCAGAAAACAAGCTATTAAAGATTACAGAATTTTCTACTACAGAAGCATAGCTAAAAGCATTTTTATATTAAACTATAGTGGAATACAAATTTATTGCAGCTGGTTTCATGTAAAAAGGATTTATCTAGAATTAGTTATGAATTTCTAAAGTTTTGATACAATTTTCAGTTGATAAATAAACACTTACAGAAATAAAAACCAATCCAACCGAAAATAAACGACGTGGACGCTCGTGGGCCGTTGATGCAAAATCCAACGAGCCACACACACGGAAAACAGCAGACGCGCATGAAGTCAAAACAGAGCTCACCGTTGATCAAGATCCAACGGCCACGAGGAAGCATGCAACCGAGGATGCGATTACCTCGACGAACCACGACCGCAGATCTAAAGATGAACGGCTCGTAACCGGATCTAACCGGAAGGTCCGATTGCACACATGATCTCACCGCAGATCACGAGATGGACGGTCCCAGATGATGAGGGAACCGATGGTCCGAATGCATACAAGATCCGAGCGCAGATCGCAAAATGGACGGCGGTCCAAGATTGAAGTGCAAACAAGGGTACCGACACGTGGGGCGCATGTCGGTGGATCGAGAGTCACACATGCGAGTCTTAACACGCACGTGCGCACGGGACCCACTGTCGCTGACTCAAAAGGTATTTCGGACACATTTATTGCTAACGATGATTAGCAATAAATAACCCAAAATCAGCCCTAATGACTTCTGGTTTTCGGCTTTGAGCTCACGGGCCCACCTGGCAGTGGCACAGGGGTTATTTCCGACAGCCCAATAGTGCCGACACTTTAATTAACCCATGATTAGCATTAATGATGCCTAAACGCACGGATAAAAGCCAGCGGGTGATTTAAAGGGGCTGGACCCACATGTCAGTGAGACATTAGGCCAGATTAAGACACCATTAATGCTCCACTGATTGGCAATCATTAAACATTAAATGTGTCCTAATTATCTGACGAAAACGGAGCTTCTCAACTGACAAAACCCGAGTGGCTTTGCCGGCTGGTCGCCGGCGACTCCGCATGCGCGCGCCACAAACTATCAAAATGGGTTCGCAATAGTGTTGCGGACCCAATGGTGGTGACCTCGCCGGTGGAGGTTCTGAACGCCATGAGCCGGAAAACAAAGAAGGAGGCCGACACGGCAAAACACGAAAATAGCAAGATGCTCATTGCGGTCCAAGGAAGCGAGTGCCATGACTTCTAGGGACTACATAGAAGCTACCTTAACCGAGAGGAGCTCCAAAGATGGCCGGGGAAGACTTGAACACGATGAAGTCCACCGGAGCCGAAGAAGATGAAGTGGAAGATGAGGTTCTGAGCAAAATGAGTGGAACCAAATCATTACCACAGCTTCACTATAGCTCAAAGAGGCTCCAAAAGCAATTAATTGCAAAAAGAACCACTTACCGGAGCTGGAGAAGAAAGGGGGTGAACCCAACCGAAAATCTCCAAACTTAAAATTGAGTGATTCCTGAGAATGCAACCCAAAATCAAGTTAGGGGAAATATAAAGGAGGTTGAGGAGTTCACAAGGGTGCAAGAAAAGTTGAAGATGAACCACTGGACACCAAGGCCGCCATTAGAGCTCTACGGCCAACAATGGTGTTTTGAGGGTGAGAGGTGTTCTTGAGCTCAAACATAGAGAAGAGCAAAGTGTGGTGTAAAGGAACACCAGGAGGACCTAAGGGGCAATTATATAGGGAAGGGATTAGGGTTTCGAGCAAGAACCCGAGTCCATGGTGGGCTCGGTTCATGCTCCGGTTGTAAACCAAGAAAAGATGGGAGCAAGTGAGCATGGTGACAATGGAGGAGAAAGCCTGGTGCGCATTAAATGCATTGCAGAGAGACGTTGACAAAAGCAAACGTGGAGGTGACACATCACGCCGCCTCTCGCTTTCTCTCGCTCTGCCATTGCCGCCCGCGCGCACGGAGAAGCCGAGGAGGAAGAAGAACAGAGAAGACAAACCACGACCATTGGATTAAAAATGGACGGTCACGATTAAACGAGTTCGCCGGACAGTCCGGTTGCCTCAGAATCGGGCGGTTGGATCGAGATCCAACGGTCCCAATTTGTTAGTGTAACCGGAGGGTCCGAATGCTCACACGAACGAGGGCCACGCGATCTGAATCCAACGGCTGATATCGCACGCGCGTTTTGAAAGGGTGGCTCGGTGCAGTTAGTTGACTGGACCGAATCAATTGGCTCGAGCCCGAGTCCGACTCGAACCCGAGTAACAGTAAAACCAAGTTTGACTGTGAAATAAAACAGAGACTTTGAAAGATTTATTTGAGATAGCAAATTAACTCCACAAATTATGAAAATTTTACAGGAGCTTGCTAACTCAAATATTAACCTTGTGCAAAATTTTCAGAGGTTTTTATACCGTGAATAAATCTCCCAAAATTCTGCAAGGCTCTGTTTTAATGTTTGACTGAGAGTCAAACAGGTTTGACCACCCTCCAAAAATATTCAAACAATTTCTAAAAATTGTGAAATTTTTCAGAGGGGTCACATACCATCCCAAGAACTTAGGAAAAATATTTCCAGAGGATGATCAAAACATTTGACAAGAATGTTTTCGAAGGAACAGGATTTGTATCAAAAGACTTGTGACTTTGCATTTCCATAAGTCTTGTACAATACTTGTCCAATACAAACGGGAAACACATGATGTAAGAAAAAGTTTTAATTTCTACTCATTTTCTTACATTTGAAACACAAGCCCAAAATTGGGATGTTACAAGAACCACTCAACAGACATGACTCGAAGATATGGTATTACTCGCTGGTCAACGGCTCTTATGAAACCTCACACTCCAAATACTTCAAGCATTATATCAACATCGGGTCATACAAAACGTTATATACCGCGCTCCAGGACTCGAGACAATTCTAGCAAATTGCTATCTTCCAAAATCCCCGCAACTTCCATAACAAACCAAATATACTCTAGGCTATCATTCCCTTTGGGGACCAAACTACAGAACTTCAACATAAACATATGTAACTCTTGTTTCATCTCTCAGTCGACCTCTTCATCCTAATAAGGAGAACCTTTGTTAAGTAGGGACGCGCAACACAACTTATTTTAAACAAACTTTAATAATCAGAGCTCAGCAGAAAACAAAAGATTTACAATGCCACCCACTCTTAACCAACTTTCCTCTAAAAACACTCAAATCCAAAATTGAAGATTCATCATGAAAATCTTTTCACATTTCAACTAGGCAGTTTGCAAATAAACACCACATAAGTCAAAAGAGAAATCGTTCGAATGCCCAAATCAAGCACTTCATTTATTTTCCTGAACCGGAAGGAATCGCCTTGCCGACATAGAGTCAACTCGAATTGTAAGTATTCTCCGTCATAAAAACCCAACTCCAACAAGAACCAATAGAACACTTCTCTACTCGAGAAAACATTCTTTTCTCAAATGTCCTTTTAAGAAATAAACATTCTCCAAAATCTTGGATTTCCAAATCATCAAACTTACTCCTTCCTCTTAACCGACAACTCCAAAACGATCCTCAAACCGAAAGAACAACCACACTTATCTAGAGGGACTCTATTAATCCACACAACGATTCTCTAGTCCACTCCTATACCATAGGAATTATTTTTTAACAACTGGTTCCCAACACCTCAATAAAGATTTTTCACCCGCAACCACATCACCTCATTCTGTTAAAGATAATCAGCTTGAAATTCTCAGCGCACATACTCATTTACTACACCGAAGGATTCTATCAATGATCAACACTATTCAGAATCCACTTTTGTTCTTCTTCTTCTACAACATAATATTGGGCTGCCGAGGTCCTAGCATAGAAAGGCAAATCCCAAATTTAACCTCCAAGTCTCCTATAATGAATTTCTAGTATGATTGATAGGAAATCCTCAAATTCTTTTACTAACTTTTCACATAGCTCAACAATAACCTCAGTCATTAATATCAATGTTCCTCACTAACCAAGTAACCGCCCAAGGCGTTTCATTTCACCAATCTTGGACCTTCACTAAACCACACCAATCAATTTTTAGCTACATGACCACAATATACCCATTCGCAATACCCTCACTAATTGACCAAGATTCAAATATACTCAATCACTAACGTCAATAAATAAATATATATTCTTTGACCAAGATATCCTTAGAGATAATCTAACTCCCATAGGGTTACTCACTGAGGCCGAGTCATGCTTGACAATAGCTCGACAATCCCTGCTATCCCATTAATTAACACGACGATTTTTTTCCACACTGCTACTCTCATTAAGCTACACCATCATAATTCTTCTACACAATCTTACCGAGTACCCAATTGCGATACTCTAATAAATTTGGTCAAGATTTTCATACTTTCTAATTCTAATGTTCTGTCAAAATGAACAAAAGATCTTGGACCACATCTCTTTATATGTTCTTCTAGTTGCGACACGTAATCAGTTAGCTCCAAAGACAAACATTCTATTTAAATCGAACCATCTCTAAGGATTAATCTAATAAATCAATGTACTCAATGCCTCTCAAACAACTTGACACATAAAGGTTCACAAAATCATCTACTAGACCACCACTATCTAGTTGCCAATTCACAACCGAAGGGACTTTGCCATACAGTTCGGTTAACCCTTTCTTAGAAAAAGAGGCAAACAAAAACCATTTTCAGCACATAGGAAAAACGTTACCACTTACAATAGTTAGAAGTTCAAGATAAACAATCAAATAGCAAAGATCTCAGAAAACAAAAGAGCTGATCATAGTTGAGGGCACACGTTCCACAAGTAGAGTGTATCAAACCTCAAACGAGAATAAAACATTGGTTTTGGGATTCAGGAATTGTGGATATCATGGGGATATGCTCATGATCTTAGGATGATGTGACAATTGGCAATGACGTTGAAGGTTTGCGGAAACACGAGTTTTCGGCAAAGTTCAGATTCTGTCAGGTCTCAAGCGGTCCGACGGCCTTGGTGGCGGTCGACCGCCATGCTCTCGTGTTTTGTCTTTGGCCGACCGGCCGGTCGTGCGCGATCGATCGCAGGTAGCGATCGACCGGCATCGATGAGCGGTCGGACCGGCAAGTTGAGTGGCATTGAGTTTGAGGTGGGCCAAAATAGAGGTGTAGGCAAGTGAGGAGATTCTATCGCACTTGGTCCCATAATTTTGGAGCCTCCGGTCAAAAGTTCTATTCGTTTTAAATTTCCAGAGAGGTTGCGGATTTGGTGTTGAAATTTTGGCTAAGTCCTTTGGTGGCGATCGGCCCGGCCTTGATTGGCGATCGGACCGGCGGTGGTGGCTCGACCGCCAAGGTGGCGGATCGACCGGTTTTCACTACGTCGTCGGCCCGTGTGGTGGCGATGGTTGCCGATTAGGTCAAGTTCATGGGTTTCATGTCATATGTGTTGCATGATGCATGTTTTGACTAACGTGGGTCAAGTTGTGAAGAACTTGTTCCGATTTCGATTTTCTTGTCTATTGTTGTGCGAGGTTGCTTGGTGGTCAACGACGGTCAACGGCGAGGATGATCGGGACTAGGCTTGGAGAGTCGAGGTTCAAAACGATCGACGATCTTTGGGTGAAGTCATTGGACTCAAGTATGGTGCAAGATGGACAAAGGTGACGAGCAGGCGTTTGGTGCGATCGGTTGAATCAAGCGGCGCGGGGTGGTGCAAGTGCCATGGTGGTTTCGTGAGAGCGGATGGGAGAGACTTGCCGACATGATGAGAGCCGTTTATCAACCTACACGTGGCGAACAGCGAGTGCCGCACAATTTGGACACGGCGCTTTAAAGGCGTGCGTGTGTCACCCGTTTGTTTTGGGCCTTAACGGGAGCCCATTAGGGAGACTCTATTAGAAACCCTAAGCCTCCACTATAAATAGAGGAGGGAGGTGGCTGCACCTTTCCTCCCGACCTTTCGACGTTTCATTGTTTAGAAACCCTAATTTGCTTAGGGAGAGGAGGAGAGGAGGTTAGGGTTCTAGAGAGTTGGATTGGATTTCGTGCTCATGTATTGAGTCTTTGTCATCCATTGATGGAGTGGCTGTAAACCAATACCATATCAAATCAATCCAAAGAAAGTTTCTTCAAGATGAGGTCAATTGCTTTCTTTCTCTCTTTTTGATGATTTGAGTCTTTCTTTGATCCGCGAGTTTTTGCTTAGTTTCTGGACATGATCTAGCTTGCTGTGATGTGTGGGAATACATCTAGGATCATCAATATCATCAATCACCCACGAGCAAGTTTCAAGATCATATTTTCGTTTTGACTCGGTTTTTGACCTAACTTCGCTCAAACTGTAAAAGGTCAGAATCTTGGCAAGAATTATCACGATCGTTGCTTGGAATAGGTTCCTGACATACTTAGGTAGGTGTGTGTCAAATTTCACGAAGTTTGGACGCACGAATCAAAAGTTTGATCAATGTGCGTTTCGGTTTGTCGGGCTGTTTTCTCTGTTCATCGAACCAGCGGTCTGACTGCCCGAGAAATCGGTCTGACCGCTTGGACCGGTCTGACCGCTAGATCGACCGGTCTGACCGCCCCCGTGAGAGGTCAGACCGCCAGTGTCTTCGTGTTTTGCTTTTGTGTTGATTTTACTTCGGGGTTTTGAGTTGATTCAATACAAGTCTTCCGCTGTGCATGATTGATTGATCTTCGTAGCTTTCATAGCTATTGGAGTGAGATTCGTATTGAATTGAATTTGGGAGAAAAAGAGATCATGCTCCTATTCACCCCCCCCCTCTAGTCGCCTTTTCGGTCCAACAAGTGGTATCAGAGCCAAGTTTGCTCTTTTGTGGTCTTAACCGATCTTTGAGCATGGCGATTAGTGTGCCAACGTGTGAGCGTTTCCTTGCATCTTGGCATGATTCTTTTATCATTGATGTGAGTCATGACAAGACGTTTGAAGATGCAATAATGGTATTGTCGGTTCAGGAGGGATTCTCCTGCGATATTTGTGGTGGTCTCTTTTGTTTTGGTTGTCCTAGTTTCAGGGATGAGATACGCCTAGAGCCCGAGGAGAAGGAGCCCATTGGCATATGTGCCGTAGCGATTGAGGATGAACATGTTGGAGAGTTTTTCGAGGATGATCATGATGATTCTTCTGAGGATGATCCCCTACTCGAGCTAAGCAAGGTGAGCAAAGAAAAACTCATTGATGGCTTGGTGTCATATGAATATAAATTGCATGCTCTTATGAAGAAAATAAAATTGCTAGAAAGAGAAAAGGGTGATCTGTCTCATGAGCTCTCCGATTTGAAAACCTCCATGAATGCTTATGATTCATTACTTGTAGACATGGAGAACTTGAATAACTCTCTTGCATGCCTAAAATCTGAAAATGAATTATTGAAATTAAATGCTTCTATGCCATGTGATTCTTGTGTTGCCTTACATAATGAGCTTGATAATGCTAAGTTAGAAATAGGTAATTTTAGATCTATGGCTAGAAATCATTGTGATTCTTGTGTAGGCATGCTTGCTGAATTTGAGAAGTTAAAATTGACTAATACTCTTCACCTTGAGCAATTAGAAAATGCTAGGGCTGAGATTATTGAAATTAAAGCTAGCCCTTGTAGCATGTGCTTAGAATATGAAAAATTGCTTAAGGATGGTTTAGTCTCTTGCAAGAATTGTGCTTGTTTAGAACTGAAATTGATGCTTTGAATTGCATGCTAAATACAAAAGCATCATTAATTTCTTGCACATCTTGCATTTCTTTGAAGAGCGAGATTGAGTCTTTGCGTGATGATATGAGCGCCAAGTCATGTGACTCTTGTATTTGCCTTCACTCCGAGATTGATATTTTAAGATTTCTCTTGCATCTTTGCATTCAGAGTTGGAGTCCTTTTGTGCTAAAAGTGAGTCACTTGATGTTGGTTTTTGTACCTTCGCTTTAGATAGCTCTTCTTTGGGAGGTTCGAATTTTTCGAACTCTTTTTGTGTTGACCAACGGATTTCTAAAGACAAAGGTGTTTCTTCTTCAAATGGTACTACATCTTCAAAAAGGAAGTACCATTGCACTTTTTGTAAGAAAAATGGACACACTTTCGAGTTTTGCTTTCGTCGTTTGAAACATGAGCATCAAGTGCGTCATCGTGTCTCTAGGAACACACATAGTCTTTCTCATGACATGTGTGAGTCTAGTGCAAATACGAGGACGAGTCATGATGTTAGTTCTTCCAGGACTTCTTCTTTGAGTGACAATGGTGCTTCGTCCTCTCGGACCATGTCTACTAGTAGACTTTTACACCATTGCTCATTTTGTGGAAAGAATGGACATTATGTGGATTTTTGTTTCCGACGTGCAAGACATTTGCATCGAGCTCATACTTCTAAGTCTCCTAGTGGGCATAGTTTTTCTCATGACATGCACACTAAAGAGCCTAGCACGAAGACTCGATTTGTTGATGGCTTCTTTGACACCTTTTCTAGTGGTGTTGGACAGCATCGTGGACTTGGCTTTTGTGGCTTTGGTTTTGGTCCACGAGCTGCCCCAAAGCAAGATTTCCACCGTTTTCAAAAAAGGTGGACCTCGTTTTGTTCATCGAGGTACACACCCACGGCGAGGTTGTGTGAGTTCTTTTGATGCTTCTGGTGGTTCTCATCTTGGTGGTTTCAAGCAAGGTCATCGCCGCTTTTCTAGAGATGGACCTCGTTTTCCTCATCGAGCTGTCCACTCGCGGCATGCCTTCAAGGATGATATTGGATCTTCTTGTATGGATCATCATTTGCATCATGCTAACTCACATAATGTTTCGACTGCTTCTGGTGGTGGTGTGTCCAAGGTTTGGGTTCCCAAGCATTTGCTCTCTAACCTTTCGGGATCCGAGACTTGAACACCTTGCCTTTCTCATGTGTAGGTACCGAGAATGCGAGTTGGAGAACATGGACTTAAAAGATTCTGATCTTCTGCTTCATTACTTGATTGGGACTCTTGATGGTTCTCCATCTCAATAATGGCCTCCAAGAGGCATGTGCTTTCATGATCAGTGTCTTCACATGTTTTGTGAGCAATCTTATACCTTCATGCATTTACCTTCATGATTATTCAATCTTGGCATGTTGTGCTTGTTTTGTGCTCACTTGTATCATATTGGCATGTGTTATTCTTTTGATATCTTTTATCATGCCTTTGCTAGTATCTTGCTTATGTATCCATGAACTAGATTGTTATTCATTATTTCCATGGGTATATAAGTTTGGTTTTGTCAACATGAGCTTGTCTTTGTTTTGTACCTTTGTTATATTGCTCTTGTTGATTCTTGCTTATATATCCATGTATCATATTGTTGTTCTTTATTTTCATGGGTGTATGAGTTTGAGTTTGTCAACATGAGCTTGTGCTGTCTTGTACCTTTATTATATTGCTCATGATTGATTTTTTCTTATGTATCCATGTATTAGACTGTTGTTCTTTATTTCCATGGATGTATAAGTTTGGATGTGTCTTCACGAGCCTGTGTTGTTTTGTACATGATTAATCTTGCTCGTGTTGATTTTTGCTTTTTGTATCCACATTCTTACTTGATTCCATGTTAGCATACCTTGATCATGATTTGTTCTCTAACATGCTTTATGCTTACATGGTTTTTGTGTCATACTGTTAATTGTGGATGCATGAGTCTTGCCATAGCTTTCACTAGCATGCTTTACTTTTAATTGTATATTTGATATGTGATATGCTATGTGCTTCTTTGCTTGCTCCTATGCCTTATTGTGGATTAAGGATAGTTTGAGCTTTGTCATATCTTGGATAGCATGTGCTGCAATTGATTTGTCTATCTTTATGCTCATGTCCTGAATTGTTGATTATATGCTTTTATGAGCTTTGGATCATTTGAGGCTATCCTTGTTAGTCGTGTGTCTTGGTACTGTTTTCGCTAGATAATGTTTCACTAACCCAGTACCAAGGCATAGACTTTTCCTATCTCTTTGGTATAGCCTTTTCAGTTGAGAAGAAGAATATGTGGTCCAACAAGTGGTCAAAGACTCATTTGTTGGTTCTTCATCATTTGTGCATTCAATGCTGGCTATCACTTCTAGGAGACGAAGGAATGTTGAGATGAGGATGATGGGTGAGTGCAACTACTTTCTAGAGCTCCAAGGAATGGATCTTCACTCATCATGACTATATCTCACTGCCAAGCAGTGCGACTCAGGTTCGAGCTTCTATACCTTACATTTGTGTATGGTATCCCTAGTCTACCTTGCATAGCATTTTTGGGCTTATTGAGTTCAGGGTAGATAGGAGGCTCTGTTCTAGCACGTATCTTTTCTAGGCACTCTTCTTGTCCCATGGTTTTCTAGGATGCACTTCTCTCACAGCCTAGGTTGAGCTTATTTCCCAGTCACTAGTCCTTAGCAGGTTTTTGAGTTGCCTGTAGGTCTTTTTAGTGTTGGTGTTTCGCTCCCTAGCTTGTCGAGTTGCTTTCCCTAGAGATCTTGTGGAATTTGAAGTCTTTTGTGCTAGTTTTCGTGGAGTCTGAGGCTCAGTTGGCTGATATCCTCACCAAGCCTTTAGATCCAACTAGGTTTGCCACCTTGAGAAGTGAGTTAGGGGTAATTTATCCCTACGGTTTGGTTTGAGGGGGAGTTTGATCTTTTCTGATCTTACCTTGTTCATTTGATCTTTTCTTAATCTTCTCTTGAACTTTTTGATCTTTTTAGGCTTTTTGAGTTCTTCTTGCATCTCATTGTATCATATTGCATTTATATGAAAATCCAAAAAGATGCATTGTAATATAAGCTTTTCTGCTTGTCTTTTAAAATTGATGCAGCTTTGCTTATTACCCTCTTAAGCTTTAGTATTTCAATTCTGCTCAATGCCATGTCTAGTTCTTTGACTTGCTAGAATTATCATGCTTTCACATGTGTAGCTAAGTCTTTCTTTGAATGAGCGAACTTTAAGACAACTTGAACTAAGAAACTGCAATTTGTGGATGTTTTAGCTAGTTGCGCAATTAGTGCTCCTTTTGTGACATTGGCCCTGTCAAAATTGCTGTGTTAGCTCTTGAATTTAGTATTGATCATTACTTGAGCTTCTTGTTCTTTTAAGAATCTAAAATTGCTCTTGTGAAAAAAAAATGTTTCTTTTGCCCGAAAAAACTGATCTCACCAATTCTTTCTCATGAGACGGCTTGTCATTGCACTAGGCATGAACTCAGGGGGAGTTTTGGATGACCTAGACCATTCTTTTAAGCTTTTTGTGCTTAAGATGGTCGCGGCAAGGCTTGAGATCTAGCACATGGATAAGAAAATGAATTATCAAAATTGGTAGAAGCTTAGGAAGAGTTTGTGGATGGCTCCTAGTCCAGGATCTTCTTCACTAAGATATACCTTTAATCAACTTCAATATTCATTGAAAATGAAAAACTGTTGAAAAACGGGCATTTGAGACAAATTGAGCAAAATGATTCAATTCAGGACCTGTTTGTCTCTTAATGTGGTCTTTGTTAGCGTCTTGATCTCACATTGACATTTTGACATGGCCAGTATCATTTTAGGATCTCTGTTGATGAACTTGCTAGATTTGAAGCTTTGCTCAAAATGCTAAAATTTATTGCTTTACATTGAGCTTTCTTGCTTTAGCTTTGTTATATATGTCTTATCATGATCTTGCTAGCGCATTCAGGCTGATATCGTGTTTATGCAAAATTTGAGATGCTAGCTTGTTCTTTTGGGTAATCTCCAAAGCTTCTTGTAATCCAAAATTGAAAAATACAAAAATATGAAGCCACTCCATTGCATTTCATGCATGCTCCTTCTTATGCTTTTTCCTCATTCTGCATTTGTTATCTCTGGACGAGAGGAAGGTGTGATTCCTTGATGACTCCATTGTCAAAGGGGGAGAAGATATTTCAAAATGTGTAAAGGGGAGAGGATTTAAAAGTATTAAGAAGAGGGAGAGAATTGAAGAATTTGAAGTTTTCTGAAATTTGAGGATCATAGTGAGGGGGAGTTTCTTATTTGCATTCTTATGGTCTTATTGCTCTTTCTGAACTTGAATTGCAATTCTTGATCCTCACCATGATCAAAGGTCATTTCGAACAATTGTTCTTTCATATGGACCTTAAGTGAGATTTTTGACTCTTCTTTGGAAATTGAAGCTTTCTTGCTTTCTTTTGCCTTATCTCACTTGCCGATGCTATTCTGAAGCCAGCTTGGTCATTTCCATTGCTTTCTCTTGTATATGGACCAAGTTGTGCCTTTGTGCGAAAACGTTGAGTTTTTACTTTTCAAACCTCAAAACTTGCATTTGTGGGGAATTGCCAATGTGTTCATCAAGGGGGAGATTGTGGATATCATAGGGATATGCTCATGATCTTAGGATGATGTGACAATTGGCAATGACGTTGAAGGTTTGCGGAAACAAGAGTTTTCGGCAAAGTTCAGATTCTGTCAGGTCTCAAGCGGTCTGACCGGCCTTGATGGCGGTCAGACCGCCCATGCCTCGGGTGTTTTGTCTTTGGCGCGGTCCGACCGGCGGTCGGTGGTCCGACCAGCAGGTAGCGGTCCGGCCGGCGTCGATGAACGATCGGACCGACAAGTTGAGTGGCATTGAGTTTGAGGTGGGCCAAAAATAGAGGTGTAGGCAAGTGAGGAGATTCTCGCACTTGGTCCCATAATTTTGGAGCCTCCGGTCAAAAGTTCTATTCGTTTTAAATTTCCGAGAGGTTGCGGATTTGGTGTTGAAATTTTGGCTAAGTCCTTTGGTGGCGGTCGGCCGCCTTGATTGGCGGTCGACCGGCGGTGGCGGCCGACCGGCCAAATTTGGCGATCGACCGGTTTTCACTTATGTCGTCCACCGTGTGGTGGCGATGGTTGCTGATTAGGTCAAGTTCATGGGTTTCATGTCATATGTGTTGCATGATGCATGTTTTGACTAACGTGGGTCAAGTTGTGAAGAACTTGTTCCCGATTTTGATTTTCTTGTCTATTGTTGTGCAGGTTGCTTGGTGGTCAACGACGGTCAACGGCGAGGATGATCGGGACTAGGCTTGGAGAGCTGAGATTCAAAACGATCGACGATGCCGGGTGAAGTCATTGGACTCAAGTATGGTGCAAGATGGACAAAGGTGACCGAACGGGCGGTTCGGTGCGGCGGTTGAATCAAGCGGCGCGGTCGGTGCAAGTGCCATGGTGGTTTCGGTGGAGCCGGATGGGAGAGACTTGCCGACATGATGAGAGCCGTTGGATCAACCTACGTGGCGAACAGCGAGTGCCATAATTTGGACACGGCGCTTTAAAAGGCAAGCGTGTGTCACCCGTTTGTTTTGGGCCTTAACGGGAGCCCATTAGGGAGACTCTATTAGAAACCCTAAGCCTCCACTATAAATAGAGGAGGGAGGTGGCTGCACCTTTCCTCCCCGACCTTTCGACGTTTCATTGTTTAGAAACCTTAATTTGCTTAGGGAGAGGAGGAGAGGAGGTTAGGGTTCTAGAGAGTTGGATTGGATTTCGTGCTCATGTATTGAGTCTTTGTCATCCATTGATGGAGTGGCTGTAAACCAATACCATATCAAATCAATCCAAAGAAAGTTTCTTCAAGATGAGGTCAATTGCTTTCTTTCTCTCTTTTGATGATTTGAGTCTTTCTTTGATCCGCGAGTTTTGCTTAGTTTACGGGCGTGATCTAGCTTGCTGTGGCGTGTGGGAATACATCTAGGATCATCAATATCATCAATCACCCACGAGCAAGTCTCAAGATCATATTTTCGTTTTGACTCGATTTTTGACCTAACTTCGCTCAAACTGTAAAAGGTCAGAATCTTTGCAAGAATTATCACGATCGTTGCTTGGAATAGGTTCCTGACATACTTAGGTAGGTGTGTGTCAAATTTCACGAAGTTTGGACGCACGAATCAAAAGTTTGATCAATTTGCGTTTCGGTTTGTCGGGCTGTTTTCTCTGTTCATCGAACCAGCGGTCTGACTGCCCGAGAAATCGGTCTGACCGCTTGGATCGGTCTGACCGCTAGATCGACCGGTTTGACCGCCCCCGTGAGAGGTCAGACCGCTAGTGTCTTCGTGTTTTGCTTTTGTGTTGATTTTACTTCGGAGTTTTGAGTTGATTCAATACAAGTCTTCCGCTGT
The DNA here is from genome assembly GCA_036346255.1 of Ampelocalamus luodianensis. NCBI lineage: Eukaryota > Viridiplantae > Streptophyta > Magnoliopsida > Poales > Poaceae > Ampelocalamus > Ampelocalamus luodianensis. Next base: position 42,945,633 of record CM070629.1, read on the forward strand.
GCATGATTGATTGATCTTCATAGCTTTCATAGCTATTGGAGTGAGATTCGTATTGAATTTAATTTGGGAGAAAAAGAGATCGTGCTCTTATTCACCCCCCCTCTAGTCGCCTTTTCGGTCCAACAAGGAAACTCTGTTGGGCAAGCAAAAAGCTTAGGCAAAAATCGATAAACTGCAAGTTACAAAGTTTGACTTCAAACTGAAATACTCCTACTTCACTCTTTCCTTTGGTTACAACATCACTATGCCAACACCAACAAGAAGAGATTTCAAGACCGCAACACATAAACTACTTAGAAAACGATAAAACCTCTCAACACGTCACTTTGCTCAAAACAATTTTAGCTACCACATCAACATGAGGTCTGAAAGATTACAAATGCGTGACTAGAAGCATTTTCATTTAATCAATGTCAGGCGAGCGATCCAATTCCCTTATACCAAACATTCAATAGTATTATCATAATCCCTTACTGATAATCTCACTAACAATGAAATAATACACTCCTAGCGAGAATCATCGTAGCCTTTTATCCCATCATAAATCTGTCCAAAGGAAACACCCTTCAACTATCATTGACAATTGACAATTGTCTCTATCACGTATACAAATAGGGTCCTACTGCTATTTATAGTCATATATCCATTTATAAACACAGAGTCAACATTCCATTTTATGCTCAGAGTTTAATTAAGGATTTAATAACATCATCTCCTTTAATCACCGGGTTTCACAAGGTACTACCTCAACATTCATCTAATCCGATATACATGTTTCGATCTAGCAATTAAGTATAATCATCAAGTTGTTGTAACAGCCCTAACTTAGGGTTTGTATTTCAAATGTAAAATTTTGAGGAGAAATAAAAACTTTTGTTGTCTCTTCAAATCATTTGAAAGTTTCTACAATTTTCCCTAGCAATTTCCAATTTGTAGAATTTAATTCTTGTGATTGGAAATTGTTGATTATCAGATTCTAGCCTTCAAACTTGTGATCATCCTCTGAAGCTATTTTTCCTAGCATCTTGATCATCCTATCTACCTCCCTGAATTATTTCACAATTTTTAGATTTTGTTTGCTATTTCAAATGGCCAAGTCAACTCTGTTTGAAATCTGGTCAAACTCCCTGTACAGCAGCTTGTGAATTTTCTCTAGAATAATGCAGTGCATAAAAAGTTCTGGAAAAATTATACAAGGTTGTCCTCTGTCCCTAGTAGCTACCATAAAAATTTCGAAATTTTTGTAGCTCTGGGTCTACCTCTAAAAATTCCCCAAACCTTCTCTGTCTTTTAAATCAAAATCTAAAAGTACTGTTCCTCGGGCCCGAACCCAACTCAGGCTCGAGTCCGACCCGCGCCACTTGACTCGGTCGCGTCAACTATCTGCACCGCGCGCGAGTCCAATTGATCGTGACCGCCCGATGCAAATCGAACGATCCACGTGGCGCACGCAACCGACTGTCGAATGCATACATCAATCTCAGCCGTCCATTTCAGATCCAACGGTCGGTGCGTTCTGAACCGAGCCAAACCTCCGGTTCGCACCGCTTCGTCCGTCGCTGGCAGGTGGACCCTACCTGTCAGGTCCACCCTCGTCTTCTCCGCACCTCACCGGAGTTCGCGGCGGCGCGCATGCTTGCCACGTACCTCGCCACGCCACCTATTTGCCCTCGTGTTCGTCCGTGGAGCATCGCGAGCTTCATAACCTCACCGCACTCATTCGATCCATCGTTTCTTCGCTCTCTCACCTTCTCGCCCAAATTTTCCTCTCGGGAGAAGAACTCGGCGTAAGCGCCGCCGTTCGAGCCGCTTGAGCGGCGACCGCCGGTCGTGTTCTCTCGCCTCGCCGCCTCCATTTTGCCTATTCCGGGTCCTTGGCGCCCGGTGGATCACGAGGGCGGTATCGTCGTCTCGCCTCGGCGATCTCGCCCCGAGCTTGCTAGCGTTCGGTGAGTCTCAAGCCTCGGCGTTTGGTTCCACTTGATCGCAATGCTCCACCGATGCTCACGGTGGGTTCGTTTACGTCTTTGGTGCATCATGGAAGCCGTGCGACCGATTTTTCTCCGAGCTCGGTGTTTGCCGCCGTGGTGATTCCGGCCGCCTCGAACCTCCTTCGCCGCCATCATCTTGTGCTTATTGTTCTGGGATCAAGGCGGAGCTGTGGCGCACCTTTCGAGTCTTCGAAGCCCGTAGCGTCTTCTCCGCGAGCACCGCATCTTCTTCTCCGCCTCCGCTTCGCGCCAGCTCGCCGCGGCATTCCGTGACTCGCGTCACCGTCATCGAGTTCGCGAGGTCCTTGCGAACCCGAAGGTACCACTCACTCGTCTTGAAACTCACGGTTTGCTAGATCACTGCGCGCCGCACCGCCGTGCGATCTTTCGCCGGTGAACCGCCGGTGAAGATTAGTTTAACTCTAATCATGTCTTCTATGAGTCACTGCCATGTGGGTCCATGTTGTCAGTTAGGTTTGTGTAGTTCTGGTTATACGTTTTCTCTGATGGGAAGCGTATTTCTCTGTGTGAGTGTTTTAGGTTTGCACCTTAGTGAGCGAAGACGTATTCTTTGAATACGCCGACGTCACTTTAGGCGGTGCGCTGTGTCTGGTCAGCGTTCGCGCAGGCCCCATTGTCGATGGTCGGGCTTCTTGATAGCGGTAGAAAAAGTATTAAGTGCTTTAGTATTTCTGAAATGCTTTTCTATTGCAATGTTAAATCATTTAAACTTGTAAAATGCATAACTAATTCAATTTTTATCCAAATTGCATGAAACCAGTGCTGTTATTTTTCATTTTAAATGTATTACTTACTAAAATTAGTTTCATCCATGTCTCTGTAGCAAAAATCTGTTATCTAATAAAATGATGTCTTATGTATCTTCTAAATTAGAAAATGCATATCTTTTCCAATAATTGTCCAAATTCAATGAACCCAGTTTGTAAAATTTCATTTTCAGTATACTAACTGTTAGGATAGGTTTTATACACTGTTTCGTTTATGAAAAGTTGTTAAGTAACTAACTAGTGACATGTTGTGTTTTTAGCTTAGAAAATTCATAGAAAATTATTAGCATCTTAAAATGATTTGTTCTCTGTTTCTAAATTTTGTTATATCTTGTTTAGGCTGCTGTGTGAATTTTGGCATGAGTTGATGTTGTTGTATGCTTGAGTTTTGTCGGTGTTATTCGTCCTTATTTCTTTGTTGTGTTCGATCGTTGAAGCTTCGATATTTGCGCAACCCCGAGGACGATCCTCCGCACCTTATTGAGCAACAGACATCCAGCAAGCAGTTTGATCATGATTAATCCAGTATTTTAAAGTTTAATATTTTGTTTCATTTGTATGTATGCATCGCTTAATTTGTGTTAAAATGGTTAGTTAAATCAGAGTTGCATATCCTGTAGACAAAATATGGATCTCTACTACCGAGCCTAAGTTATTTCTTGTGATTAGAGATCATTTGGATGATCTCTTGTCACTTAGTAGATTCGGGTCAACTTGCTTAGACATGCTTAGCTATCGGTAGAATCGGGCGGTTATCGACTTTAGTCGGTAACCTTGATCACACAAAATTTACTATAACTTTATGTTTTAGCATTTCTCGCTATGTTTATCCGCAAAACTAAAAATGAAAACAAAAATGGTTTAGACTTGGGCACAATGGTAAGACTGGTGTGATCTGTTGGGTGTGACCGAAAGGTGCCCGAGTCAATTAAGGACCGAGTTACTTGCGCCACCGATTGAGCATTTTGCGTGCTAACCACACTAGAGTATATGGGACCTCTCTTGACCTAGTACTTTGGCGTGTATTGGCTCGGGTCGCAGGAGGTCGCAGGAGGGATGGAGGTGGGAGCATGGTAGTTGTCCAAAAGCTTTATCCCGAGTGGGTAGTTGTCTTTCGGCTTTACCATGTAAGCGTATGGGTTTCTATCCATACAGCGGCTCGTAGTTGATACACAATATTGGAAACAGTCTCGTAGGACTTAGTTGTGCAGCATACCTTCGAAGTGTGCTTTGGCTTAAAGGCGGTCTGAAGTGTGGGTACATTGGTACACCTCGCAGGTTAAAACTATTCAATAGCCTCGCCCTAGGTTATGGACACGCTCGGATACGCCCGTAAGAACTAGACTACAACATTTAAATTAAAACTTGATGGGTGGTACGAATCTGGGATTCGTGCTATTGTTGGGGTGACTATTGGGATAGTCACTTCTAGGTTGTTTATCTTTCGCTATTGTTATTAATATCCTTACTGTTATTTCAATCTTAAAAATGAATTGCAAACTTGCCTTCAAACTGTATTACATTATTGCAAATGAAAATTGGCTTTATGCAAATGAACCATATGACCTCCACCAAACAAGCCTGCATGTAGCATATGAACAGTCTGCTAGTTCACACGTCAGTCTTGCGGGTACAAAGACAATCTTTGTACTCAGGTGCTTTGCTTAATGTTTTTGTTGCAGAGGAAGAAGGTGAGCCTCGGGGCCTCACTTTCGTTGAGCCTTTGTGTCGCTTCGTGGGTGACGACTAGGCTTGGCGGTCCGGTCAGATGCCTTGTGGGTTGAAGGCACGCTGATTGGCTTTGTTTATAGCCATCTTATGGCACTTTTGCTTCCGCTGTCTTTTTGTTGTTATTTGTGTATCTTGTGGCCTGTCGGCCTATGTCTGTAATATTGTTACTATTTGTTTATCTTCCGTTTGTAGTGTGATGTTTGGACTCTATGTTTGGAATGGAGTTGATGCATACTTTTGTTGTGAGGTGTGTATCCTTGCTTCGGGAAGTATACATATCTCGAGGATCAGTTTATTTGATTTGTGATGCTAGGACCAGGTGGTTGGTTAAGCATTACAAACCAAATAAATTGGGGTCCTCACAAAGTTGGTATCAGAGCCATTCTGACCGTAGCAACCCAAGCATAGTCGTCCTTAGGATATTTTGAAAGTCTTATTTTCAAATTATAAAAAGGTTTATGAAACCTAGGCAGATTCTCAGATTTTATTCCTTACCTATCTTAGCTTTCTACTCTCACCTTACTCTAATTTGAGTTTTGAGAACTTGGTTTCTCTCTTCCCTTTTCAAAAGGTAGTTACTTAGCTGGTGGAATTAGTTTTGGGAGAACTATGGAAAATCGTGGGAGTAATAGGGTAAGATGTAAAGTGAGTAGTTATATGTCTGATTTTTGCTGGTCGAACTTTATCCTGCGTTGTGTTTGTTTCTGGACTGCTTTCATGAATTTTGGCTTTCTTGCTTTTAAGTTGTTGCTAACTTGTTTTAGTGGAACAGGATGGCTGGCGGAACCCGTAGTGGTCGGAATCAGCCAGCTGGTCATGATGAGGAGCTTCCCCCTCCTCCGACCATGGCTGAGGTTCTCGCTCAGATCGAGCGAAACCGCATGGACCAGACACGCATCTTGGAGGTTATTGCTAGGAATACCTCCACTCCTGCCGGTGGTGGCGGCCACCAGGCTCGCGGGGGACTTGCAGAGTTCCTCCGTACACAGCCGCCGACTTTCTCCCGCCTCGAGGACCCTCGATGCGGACGATTGGCTGCGCATGGTTGAGCGAAAGCTCAACATAGCTCAGTGCTGAGCGCAGGACAAAGCGCTCTTCGCGTCCCACCGCCTGAGGGCGGCACTCTCATGGTGGGAGAACTATCTCGCCATGCGACCGCGGGCCATGTGGTCGCGTGGGAGGAGTTCCGTCGACTTTTCGTCGGGCCCACATCCCGCACGGCCTGATGAAGTCAAGAAAAGGAGTTCCTCGCGCTCAAGCAAGGGCGCAAGTCCGTGACGGAGTACCTTACGAGTTCAATCATCCGCTCGTTATGCTCGGGTGAGGTGGCCTCGATGAGGCTAAGCAGAGAAGTTTATGGATGGCTTGTCCGAGGAGCCGCGGACAAGCTATCCATTGTGGACTTCTCGGACTTTCGTGCCTTGGTAGATAAGGCCATTGTTGCCGAGCATAAAGCGAAGCGGCTGGGTGAGTCCCCAAGCGCAAATGGAGGCGCATCGATGCGCTCACACCGGCCTCGTTCGTCCTCGGCCGGGCGGCACGATGGCCCGTTCTTTTGCTCCACCGCGCGAGACCATCGCACCAGCTCCGCCCACCGCAGGCGTGTAGCCAGCCACGCGGCGCTGCGATCCAGCAACAGAGCGGTCTCCGCAATCCGGCGGCCGAGGTGACTTGTTTTCATTGCCACAACAAGGGCCATTATGCGAATGCTCGCCTCGAGTGTTGCAGCACCCCTCGTCCTAATGGAGGACGCGGGCAGGGAGCGGTCACCGCCGACTGAAGATGATCCAAGCCCTGAGTGCGGCGTGGCCGAGTGAACCACCTTTGGTGAGGAGGCTCAGAGGCGCCGGATGTCGTGATTGGTACACTTCTTGTTAATTCTCGTCCGCTGCAGATTATTTGATTCGAGCATCGCATTCTTTTATTTCAAGATCATTTGCTGCTGCTAGTGGTCTTCATTGTGTTCCTTTAGAAGTTCCTTTGCTCATCCGCTCTCCGGGGTCGGAAATGAGAGCCGATTTACAATGCCGGATGTTCCTATCATAGTCAAGGGAGTGGGATTTTTAGCAAATCTTATTCTCGCTCTGCTTGGCAAGTCCGGATGTGATTCTTGGCATGGATTGGTTGTCCAAAGACTTGGGGCGATTGATTGTGCGGGAAGACTGTCTATCTTACCACCCTTGAGCGGCAGCAGTGATTTTCGCGCGGCCGGGGCGCATCTATGTGCAATAGAAGCGAAGCCAGCCTTGCAGATTCAGGATGTTCCCATAGTATCTGACTTTGGGGATGTCTTTCCCGAAGATTTACCTGGGATGCCTCCGGTTCGAGATCTGGAGTTTGCCATCGAGTTGCTGCCCGGTACCGCTCCGATTTCGAAGGCGCCGTATCGGATGCCTCCCAATGAGCTAGAAGAATTGAAGAAGCAGCTTGGCGAGCTCCAAGCAAAGGGTTTCATCCGTCCCAGTTCATCTCCTTGGGGTTGTCCGGTGATCTTTGTGAAGAAGAAGGACAAGACTTTGCGCATGTGTGTTGATTACCGTCCTCTCAATGAGGTGACGGTGAAGAACAAATATCCTCTGCCCCGCATTGATGATCTTTTTGACCAGTTGTCTGGAGCTCAAGTGTTCTCCAAGATTGATCTGAGATCGGGCTATCATCAAGTCCGGATCAGGGCTGAGGATATTCCGAAGACGGCCTTCACTACTCGTTATGGTCTGTACGAGTACACCGTCATGTCTTTTGGTTTGACCAATGCTCCAGCGTTGTTCATGAACCTTATGAATTCCGTATTCATGGAGTATTTGGACAAATTTGTGGTGGTTTTTATTGATGACATTCTTATCTATTCCAAGACTGAAGCAGAGCATGCTGAGCATCTGAAGATTGTTTTGGGCAAGTTGCGGGAACATCAGCTATATGCAAAGTTCAGCAAATGTGAGTTCTGGTTGAAGGAAGTGGCATTCTTGGGCCATGTTCTTTCAGCTGGAGGCATAGCTGTGGATCCCAGCAAAGTCAGCGATGTTCTATCTTGGGGCCAGCCCAAGTCAGTCACTGATGTGCGGAGTTTTCTTGGTTTAGCGGGCTACTATCGCCGCTTTATCGAGAACTTCTCCAAAATCGCAAAGCCGATGACTGAATTGCTTAAGAAGGACAAGAAGTTTGTATGGTCCTCTGCTTGTGATGAGAGCTTTCAGGAGCTCAAACAGCGATTGACTTCAGCTCCAGTCCTCACTCTTCCTGATATCCGCAAGAGCTTCGATATTTATTGTGATGCCTCTCGTCGGGGACTTGGGTGTGTTCTTATGCAGGAAGGCAAGGCAGTTGCCTATGCATCCAGGCAGTTGAGACCTCACGAGCTCAACTATCCCACCCATGATTTAGAGCTTGCTGCGGTGGTTCATGCACTCAAGATTTGGCGGCATTATTTGATCGGTAACCGCTGTGAGGTGTATTCCGACCACAAGAGTTTGAAATACTTATTCACTCAGCCAGATCTGAACCTCAGGCAGAGGAGATGGCTAGAATTAATCAAAGATTATGACATGGGTATTCAGTATCATCCTGGCAAAGCCAATGTGGTTGCTGATGCACTTAGTCGAAAGGTGTATTGCAATACTTTGATGATCCAAGAGCAGCAACCTGCGCTTCTTGCAGAATTCCAGCGTCTCAACTTGGGTTTGGTTGAGCATGGTTCCCTTGCTGCCTTGGTTGTGCAACCAACCTTGGTGGATCGGGATCAAGCGCGACAAAGCAATCGATGATGGCGTGGGTAAAATCAAGCAGAACATCAGGGATGGTTCAGCCAAGTGTTTCACAGAAGATGAACACGGTGTTGTATGGTTTGGGCAGCGTCTCGTGGTCCCAAAGATCCCCGAGTTGCGGGATTTGATCCTTCAGGAAGCCCATGATTCGCCTTTGTCCATCCATCCCGGGGCTACCAAGATGTACCAAGATCTGCGTCAGAGATTCTGGTGGACTCGCATGAAGCGAGATTGCGAGTTCGTGGCCGATGTGACGTATGTTGTCGCGTCAAGGCCGAGCATCGGCGTCAAATGGTCTTCTTCACCCTTACCTATTCCGAGAATGGAAGTGGGATTACGCAGGCATGGATTTTATCATCGGTCCGCCCGCACTTCTTGGGGAAGGATGCATTATGGGTTATAATTGATCGATTGTGAAGGTGGCCCATTTCCTTCCAAAGGCGATCGAAGATTGATGTGAATCAGCTAGCGGATCTTTACATATCCCGCATTGTGAGTCTGCATGGTGTGCCACGAACGATAGTGTCAGATCGTGGCTCTCTTTTCACTTCCCGATTTTGGCACGGCCTGCAGGAGGCCATGGGTACCCGTCTTTCGTTCAGCTCAGCCTATCATCCTCAGACTGATGGTCAGACGGAGCGCGTCAACCAGGTGCTTGAAGACATGCTCCGTGCTTGTGTTCTTTCCTATGGGAAGAATTGGGAGAAGTGCCTACCACTTGCCAGGGTTCTCCTACAACAACGACTTTCGAGCTAGTCTTGGTATGGCACCGTTTGAGGCTTTGTATGGACGGCGCAGAACACCGTTGAACCGGTCGAGACCGTGAAAGGCGGTTCTTGGCCCGATTCCATCAATGAGGCTGAAAGTCAAGTGCAGTTGATTCGTGAGCACTTGCGCGTAGCTCAATCCAGGCAGAAGAGCTATGCAGATCGGCGTCGCCGTGAGTTGAGTTTCCAGCCCAATGACTTTGTGTATCTCAAAGTCTCACCTTTGAAGGGACATCGTCGTTTCGGTGTCAAGGGCAAGTTGGCCCCTCGGTATGTTGGACCATATCGCGTCATCGATAAAGTGGGAGCTGTTGCATACAAGTTGGAGTTGCCAGCTACACTTGAGGGGGTGCACGATGTTTTCCATGTGTCACAATTGAAGAAGTGCCTCCGTGTTCCAGCTGAGGAAACGCCCTTGGAAAATATTGATGTGCAGGAAGATCTGTCTTATCGTGAGCGCCCCGTTCGTATCCTCGAAGAAGCTGAACGCAGAACAAGGAACCGGGTGATCAAGTTCCTTAAAGTTCAGTGGTCGAACCACTCCGAGGATGAAGCCACTTGGGAGCGGGAGGATCGTCTCCGAGCAGATTACCCGTCCTTCTTCTTCCAGTGATCAGAATCTCGGGTCGAGATTCCTGTAAGGGGGGGAGATTTGTAACAGCCCTAACTTAGGGTTTGTATTTCAAATGTAAAATTTTGAGGAGAAATAAAAACTTTTGTTGTCTCTTCAAATCATTTGAAAGTTTCTACAATTTTCCCTAGCAATTTCCAATTTGTAGAATTTAATTCTTGTGATTGGAAATTGTTGATTATCAGATTCTAGCCTTCAAACTTGTGATCATCCTCTGAAGCTATTTTTCCTAGCATCTTGATCATCCTATCTACCTCCCTGAATTATTTCACAATTTTTAGATTTTGTTTGCTATTTCAAATGGCCAAGTCAACTCTGTTTGAAATCTGGTCAAACTCCCTGTACAGCAGCTTGTGAATTTTCTCTAGAATAATGCAGTGCATAAAAAGTTCTGGAAAAATTATACAAGGTTGTCCTCTGTCCCTAGTAGCTACCATAAAAATTTCAGAATTTTTGTAGCTCTGGGTCTACCTCTAAAAATTCCCCAAACCTTCTCTGTCTTTTAAATCAAAATCTAAAAGTACTGTTCCTCGGGCCCGAACCCAACTCAGGCTCGAGTCCGACCCGCGCCACTTGACTCGGTCGCGTCAACTATCTGCACCGCGCGCGAGTCCAATTGATCGTGACCGCCCGATGCAAATCGAACGATCCACGTGCGCACGTGCAACCGACCTGTCCGAATGCATACATCAATCTCAGCCGTCCATTTCAGATCCAACGGTCGGTGCGTTCTGAACCGAGCCAAACCTCCGGTTCGCACCGCTTCGTCCGTCGGCCGCGAGTGGACCCTACCATCAGTCCACCTCGTCTTCTCCGCACTCACCGGAGTTCGCGGCGTCGCGCGCATGCTTGCCACGTACCTGCGCCATTTGCCACCTATTTGCCCTCGTGTTCGTCGGTGGAGCATCGCGAGCTTCATAACCTCACCGCACTCATTCGATCATCGTTTCCTTCGCTCTCTCACCTTCTCGCCCAAATTTTCTCTCGGCGGAGAAGAACTCGGAATAGCGCCGCTTTCGAGCCGCCCTTGAGCGATCGCGCCTGGTCGTGTTCCTCTCGCCTCCGCCTCCATTTTGCCTATTCCGGGTCCTTGGCGTCCAGTGGATCACCAGGGGCGGTATCGTCGTCTCCGCCTCCGGCGATCTCGGCCCCGCGAGCTTGCTAGCGTTCTGGTGAGTCTCAAGCCTCAGCGTTTGGTTCCACTTGATCGCAATGCTCCACTGATGCTCACGGTGGGTTCGTTTCTGTCTTTGGTGCATCATGGAAGCCGTGGCGACCGATTTTCTCCGAGCTCGGTGTTTCGCGCCGTGGTGATTCCGGCCGTCTCGAACCTCCTTCGTCGCCATCATCTTGTGCTTATTGTTCCGGGATCAAGGCGGCTGTGGCGCACTTTCGAGTCTTCGAAGCCCGTGGCGTCTTCTCCGCGAGCACCGCATCTTCTTCTCCGCCTCCGTTCGCCGCCAGCTCGCCGCCGGCATTCCCGTGACTCCGCGTCACCGTCATCGAGTTCGCGAGGTCCTTGCGAACCCGAAGGTACCACTCACTCGTCTTGAAACTCACTGGTTTGCTAGATCACCTGCGCGGCCGCACCGCCGTGCCAGTGCTCGCCGGTGAACCGCCGGTGAAGATTAGTTTAACTCTAATCATGTCTTCTATGAGTCACTGCCATGTGGGTCCATGTTGTCAGTTAGGTTTGTGTAGTTCTGGTTATACGTTTTCTCTGATGGGAAGCGTATTTCTCTGTGTGAGTGTTTTAGGTTTGCACCTTAGTGAGCCGAAGACGTATTCTTTGAATACGCCTTCGACGTCACTTTAGGCGGAGTGCTTGTCTGGTCAGCGTTCGCGGGCCCATTGTCGATGGTGGGGCTTCTTGGTAGCGGTAGAAAAGTATTAAGTGCTTTAGTATTTGAAATGCTTTTACATTTGCCTTTGTTAAATCATTTAAACTTGTAAAATGCATAACTAATTCAATTTTATCCAAATTGCATGAAACCAGTGCTGTTATTTTTCATTTTAAATGTATTACTTACTAAAATTAGTTTCATCCATGTCTCTGTAGCAAAAATCTGTTATCTAATAAAATGATGTCTTATGTATCTTCTAAATTAGAAAATGCATATCTTTTCCAATAATTGTCCAAATTCAATGAACCCAGTTTTGTAAAATTTCATTTTCAGTATACTAACTGTTAGGATAGGTTTTATACACTGTTTCTGTTTATGAAAAGTTGTTAAGTAACTAACTAGTGACATGTTGTGTTTTTAGCTTAGAAAATTCATAGAAAATTATTAGCATCTTAAAATGATTTGTTCTCTGTTTCTAAATTTTGTTATATCTTGTTTAGGCTGCTGTGTGAATTTTGGCATGAGTTGATGTTGTTGTATGCTTGAGTTTTGTCGGTGTTATTCGTCCTTATTTGTTGTTGTGTTCGATCGTTAGGCTTCGATATTTGCGGCAACCCTGAGGACGATCCTCCGCACCTTATTGAGCAACAGCATCCAGGCAAGCAGTTTGATCATGATTAATCCCAGTATTTTAAAGTTTAATATTTTGTTTCAGCTGTATGTATGCATCGCTTAATTTGTGTTAAAATGGTTAGTTAAATCCGTAGCTGCATATCCTGTAGACAAAATATGGATCTCTACTACCTGAGCCTAAGTTATTTGCTGTGATTAGAGATCGCTGGATGATCTCTTGTCACTTAGTAGATTCGGGTCAACTTGCTTAGACATGCTTAGCTATCGGTAGAACTGGGCGGTTATCGACTTTAGTCGGTAACCTTGATCACACAAAATTTACTATAACTTTATGTTTTAGCATTTCTGCTATGTTTATCTGCAAAACTAAAAATGAAAACAAAATGGTTTAGACTTGGGCACAATGGTAAGACGGTGTGATCTGTTGGGTGTGACTGAAAGGTGCCCGAGTCAATTAAGGACCGAGTTACTTGCGCCACCGTCATTGAGCATTTTGCGTGCTAACCACACTAGAGTATATGGGACCTCTCTTGACCTAGTACTTTGGCGTGTATTGGCTCCGGTCGCAGGAGGTCGCAGGAGGGATGGAGGTGGGAGCATGGTAGTTGTCCAAAAGCTTTATCACGAGTGGGTAGTTGTCTTTCGGCTTTACCATGTAGCGTATGGGTTTCTATCCATACGAGCGGCTCGTAGTTGATACACAATATTGGAAACAGTCTCGTAGGACTTAGTGCGCTGCATACCTTCGGAAGTGTGCTTTGGCTTAAAGGCGATCCAAGTGTGGGTACATTGGTACACCCTGCGGGTTAAAACTATTCGAATAGCCTCGTCCTAGGTTATGGACACGCTCGGATACGCCCCGTAAGAACTAGACTACAACATTTAAATTAAAACTTGATGGGTGGTACGAATCTGGGATTCGTGCTATTGTTGGGGTGACTATTGGGATAGTCACTTCTAGGTTGTTTATCTTTCGCTATTGTTATTAATATCCTTACTGTTATTTCAATCTTAAAAATGAATTGCAAACTTGCCTTCAAACTGTATTACATTATTGCAAATGAAAATTGGCTTTATGCAAATGAACCATATGACCTCCACCAAACAAGCCTGCATGTAGCATATGAACAGGTCTGCTAGTTCACACGTCAGTCTTGCGGGTACAAAGACAATCTTTGTACTCAGGTGCTTTGCTTAATGTTTTTGTTGCAGAGGAAGAAGGTGAGCCTCAGGGGCCTCACTTCTGTGAGCTGTGCTGTCGCTTCGTGGGTGACGACTAGGCTTGGCGGTCCGGTCAGATGCCTTGTGGGTTGAAGGCACGCTGATTGGCTTTGTTTATAGCCATCTTATGGCACTTTTGCTTCCGCTGTCTTTTTGTTGTTATTTGTGTATCTTGTGGCCTGTCGGCCTATGTCTGTAATATTGTTACTATTTGTTTATCTTCCGTTTGTAGTGTGATGTTTGGACTCTATGTTTGGAATGGAGTTGATGCATACTTTTGTTGTGAGGTGTGTATACTGCTTCTGGGAAGTATACATATCTCGAGGATCAGTTTATTTGATTTGTGATGCTAGGACCAGGTGGTTGGTTAAGCATTACAAACCAAATAAATTGGGGTCCTCACAGTTGTCAGCTTATGAAAATTACTAGATTGATATCCTGTAAGTCATTGTTCAATCACATCCTTAAACATAACCATCGATCACTAATAGGTAGATTAATCTATTGGAACACATTACTCCAAATTATCCAATAAATTTACCAAATTCCACAACCCTAATGATCAGACCAAATCATCAATATCTCACACTTCTTAATATAATCGTGGATTCCTAGTATGTATAGTCATACCATTAAACAAGTTCATCATGTAACTACTCCATGACAACATCAAATCTTTCACTTCACTTCCAAGGATCTTGGTTAAGATCGATTACGCATCAAACTATAGACCCAACTTGATAACTCATACATTATAAATTTATCTTTTATGCGTGGAACCTCTCACATAACACAACAAAACATGTAAAAATAGTTTTTGATATTTTCTTTCTCAAAGAGGATGCACGAAATTTCAATGTTCCAACTACTTCAAAAGAAGTGCATAAAGTCGAAACGTACTTCAATGGAGTTGGTAAATGATATCTTCCGTCATAAAAACACCAAGCGAATAAATGGGTCAAGTTTGCCAACAAGAAGGTAGAACTCTCCTGAAGAGGAACAATATTGCCAATAACAACGTTTACAAGTAGCAAGAATAGCTCAAGAGTCAGAAAAGATAATATTTGCTCTGTAAAACAAATACAAACCAATTGAAACCTATCGACTGCATTGCAACCACTATCCAAAGAAGGTTCATCAGCCGCAAGCGGCTCAACAGTTGGAAAAAACAATGTTCGCTTTAAGGGTCAAATTAAATAAATGGAAACACATCGAGTGGAATAAGAACTACTAACCCCAAGAGAAATTCATCAAGCCCAACTGGACAAGAGTTAACCAAATTCAAATTCAAGGAAGAGAACAACTTCTCTAAAGATACTCACTATCACGCCAGAACTAAGATATCCGAGGTAACCACTTCACTAATCTCTTACTACGAACAGTGGTGTAACCTAGTAAAGCCCAGGGCCACAACCACAACCTCAACCTCTCAACATCTATTATTCTCACACATAACAATCATATAATCAGTTAATAAGCAATCTTACTATATTCATATCAACAATCATCAATGCGATATAACAGAACCATAGATGCAATGCAATAACCCAACCCCACCTACTATGCACCAGTGTGTCAAACTTTTAAGTTGATTAGCTAATCGTAAATTTTTAATTAATCTAGTCACCACGGACCTACAGCCCGCTCTAATACTAATTGTAACACCCCAGCCCAACGTGAGCCTAGAATGCTACTGAAGGAAACATTAACAAAGCTAAACTAGGACAGTCTACTAAATTTCGGCAGAACCTCTTTTGTATAGTTACTATACGGAGGTTCCCAAAAGATAGAAAGTAGATCATAACTAAATATTAAAAACATGCTACTCAGCTAGAATATACTCAAAGTTAACCAAAGTACGTTACTCATCATTATTACAAATAATCTTGATGCATGAGGCCTAACCATGATCATTTCTTAAGCAGTTCGCTTAATTATTAATGGACACTCTAAGAAGATTAATAAACTTTTAAAGAAGCGTGACAATGTGTGACTCCAACTCAAGTCTACACCCTCCCATGCATGCCGTTCTTGCAAAAGGTACCTAAAACACAACAAAAGCAAGGGTGAGCCCAAAGACTCAGCAAGTACCAATAATGAAACATTAAACTCACAATTACAACATCAACGCTCCATTCCAAAGCTTTACTCGAAAAACATATCACATGATGTATGAATTCAAATATGCAATGCATCTTTTCTTTCTGTTCCACTTTTTCGCATTTCACCGGCAATGTGAGATATGCGACCGTCGCCACATACCATGTCTGTGCTCGCAAGCACAGGGACCAATTGCCCAATACTCCGCAAGTAAAGGGGACCTCAAGCCCACACTCCACAAGTGTGGGGATCTCAAGCCCGTCATATACATGACGGGGATCTCAATAAATGCTTAGTCACCATGTGACCAAGTCTTCATTATGTCAACATGATGCATATGCACAAATCTTGAATCATCATAATCATACCACCTCAGCGACATCACTTATGAATTTAACTCATTCATATTTCTATCATTCATGTTCATAGATATTCATACACTCAAGCAACCATGCATAATACATATTTTCACAACATTAATAATCATGGTCAACAACATCTATAACACTCTAGCATCCATAGATATCACATTTATTCACAATACTAGCAAACAAATACTTGCCTTAACCGTGCAGGGACGAAAGACGCGGAGAGGGCGCTGCCCCTGGAACCAATCCCTCACATGAATATAAATATAAAGCATGCTAAAACAACCAAACTGAACCAAAACCTAGCCAAAAGTACAACCGCACTCGCTACACTCTCAAGCGCATTCTCAATTCCATCTCCTAAAGTTCAATCTGTCCCCTCTGTGGACAGCCATAATCTAAAATTCATGTCTTTTTGTACAGGAGTCCAAATGAGGTGTTCTTGGACTTCATTGAACGTTTATCAATTTCCCCAACTAAACCTAGTTGGTGGGCCTTCCTGATTCGGCCATCTAATACCCCTATCATACTAATTAATGGAACATCGATTTCACGTCAAGTTCTCTCGACGGTACACTAAAACTATCATAACTTTCAACTCGTTTGTCCAAATTTCACGTTCTTGGGCTTCCCTGAAAGCGACGACAATTATCTACAACTTTAGTTATATTGAGCTCCTCTAATTTTTCATTTAACTGATCTTTTAAGTCAGATTACTAAAACCTGTTAGAATACCGACAGATTTGCAGAATAGCAGCGCTACAAAATTCATACCTTTTGAACTGCTCGTCCAAACGATGCGATATTGTACTATAAAGAAAGGTATCGACGTCTCCTACAATTCTCTAGGAGGCGTCCTGATCAGATTCTACCGTTAAATAACTCAAAAATGACGCGCAACCCGATCTGCTCTAGTCAGGCCTAAATACCGACATTGCTAAAGATCAATTAACCCACTAATTTGAAAGGGGATTGGGTCTTACCCTTGAAGAACCGCTGCCGAACATGATGAACACCACGTGACCCCTCTTCCTCTCCCTTCTCTCTTCTTCTTCTTTCTTCTTCTTGGCCGGCCACGAAGGGGAGGGGAGGTGGAGACGCAAGGGGAGGGGAAAGGAGGTCGAGACGCAATGGGGAGGGGAGGGGCTGCTACAGTGGCGGCGCTACAGTGCGTGCTACAGTAGCATGATTGCCCCCCCTCTACTTGGATGGTTGCCCTAATGGGCCAAGGTGTTGTTGGCTTTCAGCCCACAACCCAAGTTTTTCGAATTACGCAAAAATCCCCCTAAACTTCTGTTAAAACCACTCCCTCTATTCAATTCTCCTCCCTACAATCTTTCTTCTCACTTAAATAAATATTTGGGGTATTACAGTGGTTCATCAACAACGGTGGTGTTGGGAAGGCAGCGCTGAAAGAAGGCACTCAAGAGGGGTGAGAATGCAGCAGCGGAGGCAGCCATGAGGGCGACGGGTGTGGATTAGTAGTGGACCACAACCTCGTTCGGTGCCTTCGGCTACCACGGCACCACCTAGTCTTGGAACTCGGTGCGAAGGCCATCGACGAACACATCGGGGACGTTTGCACCACCGTTCGGTCAGCGCCGAAGGATCCACTACATGCGGAGGTGGTGCCAGTTGACAGCCTCACTAGGGCGCTACCTAAGCAACATGAGCTCGATATGTGCGCCGTTTGTGATGCCCTATGGCTTCCTGTTTACTCACATGAGGAGGGATAAAGAGTAAAGGAGGAGGAAGAATGGCAGCCTCTTCTTTTGCTCGCTCTCTGTTTGAGAGGAGAGGAAGAAGCAGAGTCCCCACCTCTGGATTAGTTCAGTGCTAAGCGAGATTAGCTAGGGGATTAATTAGAGGTTAATATTAGGCCAATTGGTGGGCCATAGCCATTAAGAAAATCTAACTAATTAAGATTTCTAGAATTATCTCTATGACAATCGAACCCCACCATTAGGAGGATAATTAAGAGACTAACCTGTGGGTCCAACTGACATGTCAGCAATCCCTTGCCAACATGGCATCAAGTCAGTCCAAAGCCATCAATTTCGGTGCCACGTTAGCACCACATCAGACAAAACCACCACAGTTTGGGTTGAGGGGGTAAAGCGAACGGTATTGATAGTTAAGGGGGTGGGGTGTCTGTTTTAGCAGTTCAGGGTTGATTTCCGAACTTTTGAAAGAGTTTAGGGGATGTCAAATGGATTGTTTTCCTTCTTATCTACAAACTTGACCAACAAACAGACCTGATGTGTTGGGCCCTGAATCTAGTTAGACAGTTGTACTAGTTGCTTTGTCAGAAAGCAAAAAAGTGTGGTTGGTGGAGTGGTGGGCTTACGATTCCAACCACCATAGTTCAAATCTTGATTACCTGTACCTACACACACGAAAGTTTATCTTAGTTGGAAAGTATACCCATGTCATCCGAATTTCTAGATGTGTGCTAGAATTTTTTTACCCATTACGGGGCACCCCCAGAATGCTCCATTACGGGGCACATTTTCAACGAGGGACCCTTTGTTGTTAGGGAGTTGCTCGCTCTTCCCGATTTCCAAACCTACCACTATGCGCGTGGTTTATGCTGGAACTAAGCAAAGTAATTGGCCAGGTTTGTCCCATACTAGACTTGTGGTTGCATAGCTTAGTATTTTAGAAATGCAGCACATGATTCGGTCCTTAATCGACTTAGGCAAGATAGTCTACAATCCCAACTCTCGTGCATGCCTCTGGACTGATCTCATACCAACCACTCGCCCAAGTCCCCACCAATTTAAACAACATTTTCCTGTTTCCAGTTGTAACCCATGTTACCATACTACGATTCACAATATAATCCAAGTTTTTTTAATCCCAATAATTGTGTCATGTTTAATTTAACCACTAAGCAGTGTTTAACCACAACCAATAGTTATTAAGTATTAACCAAGGGAATTTTACTACTATAATAATTAACCTAGGGTATAGGGAGTTATCAGCAATCAAGAAGGGGAATAGTAATAATCAACATTTGGCATAGCTTGGTATCAACCTTTAACATAGCATTTCATAAATAATGTTAAGAATGCAAGTAATACATTGAAATAAAATAATTTGCCATTGAAAAGTAGGTTCAACATGATCAATTGTAAGGACTTGCCTTGCACAAATGTGGATATTACTTGGTCTTGGTTTGGTCCTAAAGAAGTGGTGAAGTCTTCGGTGACATTGGAATCTATTTAAGTGCAAAATGACAACTTTGAATAAATGAACGTAACTCATATAAAATTCAAATCAACTCCAAAAATTGTGATTTTTGTGCTTCGGAAATATCTTGAATTTATATGAGTTTAGAATCAAGAACAAAACTATTTGGATTTAAAACGAGGGAGAACAAGCCCTAAAAATATGGACCCGAGAGAAATTCCAGAAATTTCTGACAAGTGGGTCCGGTTGGATTTTCATTTGTTTTTATTTTGTTTTTCTTTAGAAATTTCTATGTTACTAACATGCGGGGTCCACTGGTTATTTAATTTCTTTTCTATTTATTTTTATTCAGGAAAACCCGAGACTAATAGGTCGGACCACGGTCCACATGGACTCGGTCCACTGACAAACAAGTCCAAGGGGCCCACTTGTTGGTGGCTTGGTCTACGGACTAAGTCTACGCATGGATATAATAGAGGTGGGTCCCGTATGTCATAGATTGAACCTTTAACTTACACTTTAATTAGTTTTCCTAACTACCAAGACCCAGATGTCATACAGATATTAACTACCTAATTAACATTAACTAATTATCAGTTTAAATGAACTACTTGGGTCCACGTGTTAGGCTCCACTTCGTCTTCTTCCTCCGCATGGGGATGAAATAGGGGCACCATGGCTACCTCGGGGGCAAGTTCGGTAGTGGCGAAGGGCACTTCGGCGACCACCCATGAATAGGAAAATGGAATACGGGGTCCACGATGAAACTAACGGCTATGGCGGCTCGGTGGGTCTGAGAGCTATTGCTACAAGAGTTAGTTCCTATGGGGAGTTTTAGATGGACAAGAAAATGGTTGTGGGAAAATGGTAATTGATGAATTCATTTGGTTGGCTCAAAATGATGGTTTACTGATTGAGCAAAACAATGGTGGGAGGGGAAAGGTTGGCTACCTTGCTGGGTTCTGTTCGGGACTAGGATGGTAGTGTCAGTGGTGCTGGTCATCGCTGTAGTGGTACTAACCGCGCGCGCTGGTGCTCTTCTTGCCCCTTTCGGTCTTCCCCTTCCCTCTGGTGCTTTGGAGATGGTTGTAAGATGGGAAAGTGTTGGGGGAGCTATTGGCTTGCTCCTTCTCTCTTTCGGCTGTGAAGTGTGGCTTGGTGAGGCTTTGAGTAGTGAGGGAGGGGCTTTATCAAGGGGGATAGCTATGGCTGCCCTTATCTTTTGCCTGTCCAATCCCTTTTTACCATGATCCTGTCCCTTTTTACCATAATCCTATCCCTTTTGCCCTCACTGTGAACTATTGAGATATGGACCTTGGTCCAGAGGGTGGTTTGGCTACTATATTCTGGGTTTTCCTGTGGTAGAAATAAGTGGATGCAATGTGGGTGTTGGGTTCTAATAGCACCGGATGATGAAACCCACAGAAGGAAAAGGTGCTGATTAACTTTAGTTGGTCAGGGTATCTTATTAATCAAGGGGCCGACTGACTTGAGTTGATATGGGAATCCTACTGAACTTCGGGGAAAATGAAGGCAACCTATTTTTATTCTAACTACTAATTACTGCTTTTGGTTTTGCTAAATATTTTATGAGCTTTTGGTTGCTTAGGGAAGTGTGTAATTGGGAAGGGTTGATGATAATTGGACGAGATGGCAAAAATGGCTGCGGCTACATGAATGCAAGAAGTGAATTGTAATTTAATTAACTTTTGTAATTTACATTGTAATTGGTTGTAAAATTAATCTTGTATCAAATGTTGGGTTGTAATATATTATCTCTATTTTGTAAATGGACTGTTGTAATGCCTTCAAGGTTGTAACCTTTGCATATTTTTTGATGTTTTGAATTGTTGTTACCATAATTCATATTGTCAATTGTGTTGATTATGTGTTTGAAATCACTTTGAGATTACAGCTTGTTTCCGATTTGATTAATTTTTAATTACCGCTAATTACATATTATTGCTGTTTAGTTTAGCTTAATCATTCAGGTCCTCACAGTGATAGAGTTCCTCCATCGCTTCAACTACCTTGCTTGTTATGCTACTTCCGAGATACCAAACGAAGGGAGGAAGGTTGCACTTTTCTGGGAGCACCTCACTGACGAGATGAAATAGTCACTCGCTGCCCATGACATCCCCAACTTCCAGAATTTGGTTAACAAGGCTATTCGGGTTGAAGATAGCACTTGGACACTCGGGGAGAGCTGCAAGTGCAAGTGGTTAGTGCAGAAATCAGCAAGCAGTGACACGGCAAGACCGCACGTTGGCAACTAGCGAACGGACTTTCTACAACGCATCCACCTCCGATATTCCAAGCCCAACGCCCTTGACCACAACAAGCCACAGTTCAGCAATATAACCGGGGAAGGCAGCCGTCTGGTACACAAAACCGGGCAGTAGACGTCACCTGCTAAGGCTATGGTGAACGCGGCCACTTTACGAAGGAGTGCCCGAAGAAGAAGTTTCCCGTGCCTCAACCTCAACCACTAGGCATCCAGTAGCAACCCTAGGACCTTGCACAAAGTGAAGGAGGGCAGCAAGCCCCCAAACTGGCATAAGGTTTTAGACGCGATCGTCTAAACGACACGACAGCCGAGGAGGATAGGTACGATTCTTGTTCATTCAGTGCCTACATTAGTATTATTTGATTCCAGAGCTTATCGTTCATTCATTTCTAAAAATTTTGCTATGCAATAAGAATTAGAAACTACATCCCTAGAAAGCATCATGCTAGTTCATGCACCCGGGTCTGTCATGAGGGCAAAACTCGATTGTTTTGATGTACAAATGGAAATTAATGGGGTAGGATTCAAAGCCAACTTCATTATGATAGATACACCTGGGTTGGATATAATTCTCGGGATGGACTAGCTAGCCAAAAACAAGGGAGTAATCGATTGCGCAGAACGAATCGTTTCTCCTGTCAACTATGATGGAGAACGAATAATTTTCTCCTCCACATATGCCTACTCCATTGCAACAACCCACACACAACTCCATCTCAATCCCAGAGCTTAGTCAAGTGCCTGTGGTATGTGAATATCCTGACATGTTTTTAGATGAATTGCCGAGAATGCCGCTGGACCGTGACATGGAATTTGTCATCGATTTGCTACCTGGGATAGTATCCATTTCCAAACGACCTGATTGAATGGCTTCTGATGAGTTAGTTGAATTAAACAGCAATTCAAAGAGCAATTGGACAAAGGATTCATCCGTCCTAGCTCATCACCATGGGGAAGCCCTGTACTATTCGTGAAGAAGAAAGACGACAGTCTGCGGATGTGCGTTGACTACTGATCCTTGAAGGAAGTTACCATCAAGAACAAATATCCTCTCCTGAGGATTGATGATTTGTTTGATCAGATGAATGGTGCTTATGTCTTCTCCAAGATTGATCTAAGGCTCGATTATTTCCAACTCAAGATCATGCTGAAAGATATTCCCAAGTCTGCATTCACTACCCGTTACAGCTTGTACGAGTACATCGTAATGTCATTTGGACTCACCAATGCTCCTGCAAGTTTTATGAATCTTATAAATAAGATTTTTATGGAGTATTTGGATCAATGCGTGGTAGTCTTCATCGACGACATTCTTATCTATTCTAAGAACCCAGAAGTGTTGGTGATATGCCCTAGAGGCAATCACAGGGATGATTGTATCATGTCTATGTTTATGAGATATTGAATAAATGTTATTCGGTTCCTTGACTAAATCATCAGTTATATAGATCAACGAGTATGTGACTTGTTGGTGAAGCTCTTTAACTTATATGATGTCTTTCTAAATGTATCTCTGGTCAGATGTCACTGGTCATAACACCAAGATCTCAACGACCAACACATGTATTGATTGATGACCATGTTTCATCGATCATGGATATAGTGATATCAAATCAATAATGTAAACACATGTTAGAGAATATGGTGTTGTATTGACCCACCATGAGACACTATTGAGATTGTTATGATTCTATGTGTTATCAGTTGATATCAAGCAATGATGATGTATAATCCTTAGACTTGAGATCAGCATGGTTTCCTACATGTGTAATATTACACTTAGGGGTTGCCAAACTCTACTCTGGTAGTTATAAAGGTAGCTTTCGGGTATGCTATGAAACATGCTGAGGAATGCGATTGGTCGGATATAGAATTTGCCCCTCCTAACATAACAGGACAGATATCTCTAGCCCCTTGATGTGTGTGAGAGCCCGGGGTATTTAACTTGTAATACTTAACCATCCGTTGGTCCTAGCATTACAAACCAATATCCCACCCCGATGTATTGTATACCTCCCAAGAGCGGTACACATACACCTCACAAAACAATATCAATATCAATGCCATGCAAAGATATTTTATTACCGAAGACACAAAAGGTTACAACATAGACATACAACTTCAGTTGTCATACATACGGCCGACCGGCCAAATAGCAATAATAAAAGTACTAAGAGTGCAACGAAACATAGCCATAAGATGGCACCAAAAGAAAAGCCGATCGGTTTGCCCTTACCCACAAGGCAACCTGACCGGAAACTCCAAGCTAGTCATCATCCTGCACGAAGTCGGTCTCACAATAGTTGATCCCTTGGGGATCAACCTCCTCTGAAATTGCAGAAGCCGGGTTGAGTACAACTGTACTTGCAAGACTTACAAGCAAAAGAAATTTTTAGATGCATTCATGTATCAAAGGAAGGCAATTTTCAGCATAAAGTAATATTTCATTTGAAGTACAAGTAATAGATTGAAATAACAAGTGAACAAACATTTTTAATGACTTTAAATAATAGCGGACAAGTAATTATTAAAAAACATCTAACAACAACCGGTGGCTGCCCCGCAGCTCACAAACATAGCATGAGACCTATCTCGATGCCAACCGATCAAGTTTTAAGTTTAAAATTCCAAAATGTTAAGTCTAACTCCTGCAAGTCCAATCCCAAGCGTGTCCATAACCTAGGACGGGGCTATTCGAATAGTTCAAACCCTGCAGGGGTGTACCAATGTACCCAAATGCCAAACCGCCTTTTCGCCATGCAATAGAGCACACTTCCTTAGGTATGCTGGCAAGACTAAGTCCTACGAGATATTTTTAATATTGTGTATTAACTACGAGTCGCCCATATAGATAGAAACCCATACGTTGTGTCGGAGTTACCATAAAGCCTCAGTCAACTACCCCTTGGGGTAAAGCTTCAGAAAACTACGGATGCTCCTCGGTGTGGAGAACCTAGACAGGAACCCACCCCCGCACACCCAAACAACAACAGAACATTTCATTTTAACACAACACGCAGCCACCACCTACAACCCAGAGCTAACACACGCCAAAGTACTAAGTCAAGAGAGATCTCATATCCCTCTCATGTGGTTAGCACGCAATTATGCTTAGTTTTGGCGAAACAAGATGTTCGGTCCTTGTTGACCTAGGTAAGATATTCACACACCCAACAGTACACCATCCAACCACTTGCCCAAGTCTAAAACATTTTATTTGCACTTTTAGTTTTCAAATTAATATAGCACATCGTGCTAGACATAGTGTAATAAAATTATTTGTGTGACCAAGCTTATCGACTAAGTCGATAACCGCCTAATTCTACCGGAATCTATGCATGACTAAGCAACACATCGCATAAACATGTATAGACTCTATATCATCCACCGAGCACTAACATCAGTGGGAATAATAACTTAGGGTTAGTGGCAAGGGATAAACATTTGCTACAACTCATGACAAGTTGCAAACAAGATATTTTGTAACGAAAGTAATAGGACCAATATGATCAAAGGGGGATACTTGCCTTGTTGAAGATACCCGACTTGCTGCTATTGAGGATCACACACAAACTCGTTTGGATCTTCGCAATCTGACGAATGAATACGATAAGCAAATAAGAACGCATAACACCAAATATACCCAAAAATTCAAATCATCCAAAATGCATGAAAATTACACAGTAGGTAGATTATGATTTTAGATGAATTTAGGTGAAAGAATTATTCCATTTGGATTTAGTATGTGAGAGTTATAGCAGTTTGGAAATCAGTTTTTAAGATAATCCATGAAAAATGCAATCTATCACTATTCATTTGATTTTAATCATTTAGTGAAAATTTGTATGATAGTGGTGATCATAAGGATTACATGGTCAGAAAGATAATAAAAATTTATGACTAGAAAAACTTGATTCTCCTCATTTGGAGTTTATATGAATTTTCTATGAATTTTCGAAGTTAAAGTATTTTCTAGTGTAAAAACAATCCCATTCCGAGAGCAATATTAAAAATTATTTTTTCTGGAATAGAAATAAGTTTGAACCTATTTTACAATAAATTTAATTTAAAATGAAAATTACCAAAACTGGTTTCACTGGATTTGAAGTTAAGATGAAATAGTTATGCATTTTTGAAGTTAAAAGAATTTTTTGTGTACAAATAATTGATTTCCGGATTTTCTTTTAAACTTTGAGCTGAGAAAGTTTAGACCGTTCAGATCTAGTTGGACGGTCCAAGTGGGAGGTTACATTCGGATGATCCGAACGGTCCAACCAATCCAGGCGGTTGAATCGAAATCGGATAGTCCACACGATAGGTTACATTCGGAGTGGTTCGAACATCACCTAGACTCAGTGAACTAACAAGTGGGGCCCATTGGTGATAGACTCATTCTTATGAACTCGGCCCACCGGGGCACAAATACCGTGCATAGGCACTCAAGAGGCTAGGCCCACCTGTCATCCAACGAAAGCCTTCACTTAACGCAGCTAAACACATGCTTTCCCGACAAAGATTGTAGCATTAAAAGTTAATCATTGCAATTAACCCTAATGGCGAGCTACAGTACCGGTCAGAAAAACCAACAAAAATCCCGAGTTCACTTCCAAGCTCACCGCCAGTGATGTGGTCCACGCTAGCGTGAACTAAGACCAAGAATGAGTTTCTAATACCCTTGCGCACCTAATGGTACCGGTGGCGATGGATGGAATGCCCTATACCGGCAGCTAGCTGGAGATGAGCGGCACAAGCATTATGGCCAACTTGCATGTTGCAAACTGAGTTTACTTTGAGCCTAAAAATGCATGCATGTGCATCTAGAGGTTACTAGGGACCTTACCAAAGGATGGAGAGGTCCTAAGAAGCTCTGAGGTGGCTTGACGACATTAATGGTGACGGCGGTGCTCGGCTTCACGTGGAGAGGACACCCTGAGTAGAGAGAATGAAAATGAAGTGTCGGGATAGCTCAAACAACATAAGAAGATGCTCTAACAGCAAGGAATTGGAAAATGTATTACAGAAACGACAATGAGATGAAAAGGGGACCTTGTCAGCTGAAATGGAGGAAGCTCAAAATCCAGAAGCTCCTGTAACACATCTGACAAATTCATTGAGGGGAAATTATTCCTATACCCTAGAACACAAAGTGTCGTGCAAAGGATAGCCAATGGCTCACTGGAGAGACAAAAGGCACAAGGATGTCCTTGCAATGCACGCTCTAGAGCCACCGAGGGCACGACCGTGGTCCGAAGGCTACACGGCAATGTAGGAGCGGGCATTATCCAAAATAGAGATGACACAGAAGGGTGAGTATGAGGGACATCAAAGATTTGATCTTACCTGAGCAATGGACAAGAGAGAGTGCCTTCTCCCTCAGCCACCGAGAGGGAGAATGGCCAAGAAAGGAGGGGTGCGGGATGACTTAAGCTCGAGTAATGGATGGAGGAGAGGCGGAGTTAGATGGCAAAGCTCTAGGAGTGGTCACAAGGGGTGGTGGCTCACGGTGTTAACGGGGTGGCGCAGCATGCGACGAACGCGTGGCGTTGAGCTTTTGCTCGCCCACGGCTCGCTGAGGGAGATGAAGCTAACGAGTGGGCCCACGACGTCAGTGACCTAGAAATGGCGCGGTGCTAGCCTGGTGCGAGTGTAATACCCCAAGTTAATTTGAGAGAGAATATTTGAATTAAAGAGAAGGACCAAATAGAAAGTAGAATGAACAGCAGTTAGAGAGGGGTTTTCCGCGAAAAGGAGACAACCTGGGCCTGGCCTTGGCCCAATAGGCCTATGGTGGCCGGCCATAAGGGGGAGAGGCGCCACCCCCTCTTTCCCCTCTCCTCCCTTGGCCGCACCCCCCCTCTTCTCCCCTTTGGCCGCCCCAATCTCCTCTTCCCCTACGCCTCCCCACCTCCAACAGTGCCTCCTCCTCAATTGAAGCCCTTCTTGCTGGCCAAGAAGGTGTTCCCTCACTGCCGGTGTCGAGGAGGAAGAAGGGGAATCGCCCGGGAGATTGATCGGCCAAGAAGAAGGAGAAGAAGAAGGCCGTCTTCATGGGTTTTTGTTCAGCGTCTTCTTGGGGTTCTACAAGGGTAACAAATGATGTTCCTTGATGGTTGGATAAAAGTAAATGCGAAATTGATCATGTTGTTCTGTCCAATAAACATGATAAGTTTTTGAGGAAATTTTAGATAGAGTTGCACAACTCCAAAAATTCTGAAATTTTTATAGGAGGTTTCTAACTCTAAGATTAACCTTGTATAAAATTCCTAGAGATTTTGATGCATTAATTTTTCTCTAGAAATTTCTCAAGGTTCAGCCCTAGGGTTTGACTAAGGATCTAACTAGTTTGACTAGCCCTTTTAAAAAAGCAAATAAAATCTAAAAATTATGAAATTTTTTAGAGTAGCCACTAGGATGATCCAAAACCTAGGAAAAATATTTCTAGAGGATGATCACAAGTTTTTGTCTCTATTTTCTTTTGGAACTTTGATTTGAGTTGTTTGTTTTATTTGATTTCAAAATTTTAAAATGTAACAAATTATGAAATTGCTCCAGAGAACCAATACATGTTCAAAAGTTTTTAAAAGTTCACCTTTTTATACATTTTAAATACAAACCCAAGATTTGGGATGTTACAATATGGTCGCATAAAGAAAGTGCATGGCCATGCCACTAGTGGTCGAAGAGTTTAACCATATGAAGTTATCCGACACTTGATCGAGAAAATGTTGAATAGTCCATGGATGACATAATATGTAACATCCCCAAGTTAATTAATGAGAATTAGTATGCATCTTATCAGCTTGCTTGACATTTTGGAATCATTTACATAATTTATTGCACTTGGAAAATCTTTTTCAAGTTAAACATACACTTCAAATTTAAAATCCAAAAGAAATCAGGAACAAAAGCTTATGATCATCCTCTGTAAATAATTTATTCAAATAATATATTAATTATCATGAATAAATATAATTTTGACTCAATTTTTGGGACTAGTTTCAACCCCCAGAAATTTCAAAGTCAATTCAATGACATACCTTAAGTTTAAATTTGAATTATACAAATTATATCACAAACTATAAGGTTTAATAATTTTTATGGACACTAGACTTTCCCAGGAACCCCTGTGATTTATTTCATATTTTTAGCAAATTTATTTCTATTTTTAGCACACTGGTCAAAGTGGAGAAAACAATTTAATTCTTGGTCAAATTTGATTTCAACTTGGGCTCAGCACTGTTGCACCGACCCGGACCCGAGTTAGACTCCGACCACACCCTGGCTCGAGCCCGACGCACCAACTTGGCTTCACCCAACCACCTAACTGCACCTTTGCATGGGAACCGTCCGATCCAAACTCAACGGTCCAGATCTCGCGATCTTTTCGGCAGACCGAACTTCTCATTCATTTTGAACCGTTCGATTGAGATCGAACGGTCCTCACCGATCCACTTCATTCAGACTCGTGCACCACCCTGTGCCACTGACCGCCTGGACCCACCGGTCAGGGGCATCTTCTTCCTTGGGCAGGCGCGAGCAGAGCTCGAGCGCCACGCGCCCGGCTCGCTCTGAGTTGCCTCTATCAACGCCGTCATCCACTGCCCGTGTTGGCCAATCCTCGAGCATCCCCACCTAACGCCGCCTCTTTATCCGTCCTTTGCCCCGCTCAAAACCACCTCTACCTCCCCCATTTTTGCTCACTTCTCTTCCCGGCCGAGGAAGAGAAGGGCGCTCTCCATGAATTCTTCCCGGGCAAGCTCGAAGCCAAGGCATCTCCTAGCTTTCTACTTGCTTACTCTTTCCATTTTAGCTCAATTGAGCTCTTGTCGATTCTTGTAGTTTCCAAATCATCGTTCGTGCTCTCGGCGGTCTCAGAGCGCATCCCGAAGGACACATTTGTGCAAATTTGGTCTCCAGTGAGTACTGACCTCTCTTTTGCGCATCACTTTTTGCCTATAGGTATTAACATCTTTTCCCCTCAATTTGTTGGTCGGATTGCTCACAGAAACACTTGGATTTGGAGCTCTCCCCATATTCTCGACCGGCAACCCTTTTCTCAATACTTTGTCATTTGAGTAAGCCGTTTTCCAATTCCTTACACTCACACCAGCTAGATCCCTCACTGAAGATTTCCTTATATTTGATTTTCAGTTACTTGGCTCAGGCCCTACTCTCCACGAGAGGCTGTGCACCGCCGCTGCCATTATCGACGTCGAGCCACCTCAGAGCTCCTCCATCCCCTCTACCACCTTGGTAAGCTTCTCTGAGTCTCTTAGTAGCTAATGCTTGCACTACTAGGCTCAATGCGCCGTCGGTTTAGCACATGCACGAATTGCTGAAACCCACCGGCGCCCATCTCTGGCGTGCTGCTGCTACGGGCCGCCATAGAGGTCGCCACTAGTACCATTAGAAGCGCACCGCTATTGTGCTCCCATCCGTGCCCTTGGATCACGTGGCCATGGACCACCGCGCCGGCAAGTCACCGTGCAAGCGAGCGGAGCGGGAGCTCTGTTTGTCGGACAGCCGACAGCTCCTGTAGCAGTTAGATTGAGGTTAATCACCGTCATTAAAAGCTAATGATTACTTAGAGTTCCTAAATGGCTGTCTTAACGACTATTTGTGCCGCTTACACGCGGGCCCTTGAACAGAAAACAAAAGGGGTTAAATGCTGGTTCAAGTTAGGTTCTTTGACATGTGGGCCCGAGCGTCATAAGTTGTGCGGTGGACCATTGCACTGTGCTGTGGACCGAATGTCCACGCACTATGCCATGCACTTAGTTAGTGACAAGTAGGCCCTACATGTCCGCACATAATAAATTGGAAATTTAAATGGGAAATGCAATGTGCACTGGACCCCACCCGTCATAGACTTTGACTAGTTTCCTCTCGGTACAAAACGTATTAAATGCAAATATGATTTTCGAAGTGAATTTTTGTTACACTAAAAATTCTTGTAACTTCAAAAATCCATATTTAACTCAGATCAACTCCAAAATTAATGAAACCAGTTTTGATAGTTTTCATATTAAGTTAATTTTATTTTAAAATAGGTTTCAAACATGTATCTGTAGCAGAAAATATATTTTTGAAAAAATGATCTATAACTCTATTATTTTCACAATAAGAAAAAGCTTTTAACTTCAAAAAAACATAACTATTTCATTTTAACTCCAAAAATAGTGAAACCACTTTTGATAATTTTCATTTTGAATGAAATTATTTCTAAAAATGTTTTCAATCTTACCTCTGTCACAGAAGATATATTTTGCGTAAATTGATCCCAAAATGAATTATTTTTACATTATACAATGCCGATAACTTTGGAAATTAATAACTAAATCATAAAAAGTCCAAATGAGGTAAAATAAATTATTTTTGTCTTATAATTTTATCCTCTATTTATATATGTAATCCTTATATTCATCAGTACTCTACAAATTTTGACCAAATAATTAATTATATGAACAGTAACCGATTATATTTAAATTGAATTTTTCCAGAAAACTAAGATTCAAACCATCATAACTCTCACACCCTAAATCCAAATGGAATAATTCTTTCACCTAAATTCATCTAAAATCATAATCTACCTATTGTATAAATTTCATGCATTTTTGAGTATTTTGAATTTTTGGCTTATTTGGTGTTAATTGCATTATCGTTCTTTCGATAGATATATAGACGATACAAGCGTATTCATGAGTGTAACCTGAGATTGAACAAGTGGTAAAGCAAAGGTGCGAGCACCCTCCTCTTGATCATAATGCTCCCAGTAGTTTTTAAGAGTTTTGTGTGAGTTTTATTATCACAATTGCATGCTATTTTGAAAAGTATGTTCATGGGTAGAAGTAGTTAATTCCTAATTGTTGCATTGGCCCACCATTCAATGTTGATTACCTTTTACCTTGGATAATTAAGGTTATATGTTACATGGGATTGTTTACTAGTTTTTAGAACGATGCTTAGCCATGCTAGTAGTTGTAGTCGAAAGCGGTTGATGGAGCTAATCCATCGCCTAGTGGATTGAATTGAATCTTATTGAAATTTGAGGATTTTACGGATTGGATTATGATGGATTTGAGGGATGTTTCCAGATCTTCGCATCTGGGGCTTGTGGACATGTTGGGCATGGATTTTATGTTCTTAACTTGGATGGGTGTAGGGTGATGAATTATTATTGTTGTTGTTTGTTGTTATGGAATTGTGTAGCCCCGTCTGAGTGATTAAGGACCGGTCTGTGGTGTGATGAACCAAGTCTTACGTGCAACCACACGCTGGGATAATGGCGAAGGCTTGGCTTAATAATTTGTTGTGTTTTAGCTATCAGAACACAATCAGATCGACAATTGTTATTGTTATTGTTTAATTATTTATCTTGTCAATCTGGTGGGGGCATGTTAAGTTTTGTATTACTTGCCCTTAAGGGTCTCTTGTTTGTAAGGGACTTACTTATACAACGGGTACACCCATGGCGCCGATAAGCGACTTTCGACCATGGTGTTGTTTCCTCGGGTGGTTTGATGGTTAGGACATGACATTGTAACGGCCTCGTTATGATATGTCAGTCAAACTCCTAAGGAAGAGTGCATGGCGACAGTACGAGGTATTCATATCATGTGGGTAAAGCTGTACAACTCTGCAGAGTAACTAAATCTATTCGAATAGCCTCGTCCTAGGTTATGGACATCACTTGTGGGAAAGCAGGCACAGTTAGCTTTTGGGAAATTAAGTTTGGGCTATGGTTGGTAATGTTCTGTCATTATGTTAGTTGTTCAGAACTGAAATGTTATCATGAACGCGTAGTTCGCGCGTTAATTTTTGTGGAGGAATTAATTGTGCCACGAATGAGATGTTCGTGTGTTGATAATATTTGGAGATTATACCATTGTTGATCATTACTTACTGTTACAAAATATTTTCTAAATATTTTTACAAATGGCAAGTTTGAATCTATAATGTTTATCTATATGCAAAACTTGCTTTATGCTGAAAATTGACTAGTGTAGTAGCCTTCCATTGATACTTACATGCATCCTTATTTTTCTTGAAAAGTCTCGCGAGTACAACTTTGTACTTGAAAAGTGTCTATTTGATCAGGTAAGGACGACGGGTGCCACGGCTTTAACTCCAGTTGGTTGCTTGTGGGATTTTGGGCATGCCAACTCGATTATTACCTTTTTACTTTAAGTTTATCTTCTCCTGCGATTTATTTGTGTTATTGTTATTTAGATTTGGCCGATTGGCCCTCTTATGTAAAATTGGGACCATAAGGTTCTATATGTTGAAGATGTATCAAAGTTTCTATTTCTCTTGTATGATTGTGTATGGATGTGATTGCAATGTTGTATTAGGATATGTGCATGTTAGCCACTGATCCTTGGGAGCTAACATGAGACACATATCCGGGCACTTGGAATCGTTTTCGTCTCACGTTAAGTATTGCGTTTCTAGCGTAATTACTTAGCTTGAAACGCATCCGATCCCGGGAGGTGTAACACCCCAGCCCGACGTGAGCCTGGAATGTGCTACTAAACAAACTCTAATAGTTCTAAACCAGACAATCTTAATAAATTTCGGCAGAACCTCCCTTGTAAAGTTAATTACACGAAGGTTCCAACACACAGATTAACCAAATATTAACTAAAACTTTCATCCAAAGACATCAAAAGATAATCGAAGACATGCTAAGTATTTAACATAACTAGAGAGATATGAAGTTCCACTACACATCATTATTACATTTAATCCATTGCATGAGACAAAACATAATAATCTTTGCATTTATTAAAATCAATCACGTTCTGAAGATCATTCATCTTTATTTAGTTCAGGTGGCATGTGTGTGACTAGCATTATACTTCCCCCCATGCATGACGTTCTTGGCTCGGGTACCTAAAACAACAATAAAAGCAAGGGTGAGTCCATAGACTCAGCAAGTACATAAAGAAACCATAACATCAGCAACCATGTAAAGGAGATCAACAATAGAACATCTCATATGCAAATGCAATGCTCAAGGATCCTTTAACTTTAACTTTCTGTGTGCAATACACCGGTAATGCAGAGTAAGCAACCGTCGCCGCATACCCATGCACCTGTGCGCGCACGCACAGGGACCAATTGCCGTTACTCCGCAAGTAACGGGGACCTCAAGCCCACACTCCACGAGTGAGGGGATCTCGGGCCCGTCACATTCATGACGGGAATCTCAAAGGGAAACATGCTTGGTCACCACGTGACCAAGCCAACATGTTCTCAATATGCATATGCTCATCTCTTATTCATCAGCAATCTTACCAAAAGACAACAACAATGTACCACAGTAAAGCATAAGCATAATTTGAGCAATCACCATACTTAAACAATCATCAAGTAAGCCATCTTGCTATGCAACCATATATCAAAAAGCACACAAACATAGCCAATCAATCACACCCATTTAACAAACAATGCACTTGCCTTAACCGCGTACGAATTGAGGACGTGAAGACGGTGCTGCCTCCGGTACCAATCCCCCACCTAATACATTAAGAATATAAGCTAAGACTATAGTAACGAAAAACATGAATTAAATAAGCGAACTCATCAAGTAGCAGATTGCAACGCGATCCCAACCCCACAATCCTAAGCGCTGAATTGCCCTCTGTGAACAGTCAAATTCTAAAATTCATATCTTTCTGTACAGAGGTCCAAATTACGTGTTCTTGGACTTCATTGAAAGTTTATCAAATTTCCCAACTAAACCTAGTTGGTGAGCTCCCCTGATTCGGCCATCTAAAATCACTTTCAAGCCGATTAACAAGACATCGATTTCACATCAGACTTTCTGGACAGAGCACTAAAACTAACATAACTTTCAGCTCGTTTACCCAAATTTCGCGTTCTTGTGCTTCCCTGAAAGCTACGACAATTATCTACAAATTTCGTTATACTACGATCCTATAATTCTATATTTAACTAATCGCAAAGTTCAGATCACTAAAACCTGTCCAGAAACTGACAGGGTTGCAGAACAGCCGCACCAATAAAATCATATCTTTTGCTACAGAGGTCCAAAAATTACGTTCTAGCACTTCATTGAAAGCTATTGACATCCTCTACAACTTCCTAGGAGACGTCGAAGACTAAATCCACCCTTAACTATTTCAAAACGTCCCTCTAACACGATCTGCCCTTAGGCGACAGAATTACCGACATAGAACAATTAAGTGGTAAAGCATCTAAACAAGGGGAAAACGAGGTTACCCTTGATGAACCGATTGCCGGGCACGCAGTGCGCCTACCAGCGAGCTCCCCCCCCCCCCAAAGATGGTCCCGATCCCTTCCTCTTCTTCCTCCTCCAACGGCCGATTACCACCAGCGAACTGCTTCTTCTCCCGAGTCGGCAAGCGAAGAAGATGGGACGAGGCTTTGCCGCAGCGAGGGAGGCGCAAGGGCAAGGGGTACAGCAGCTGGGAGGCCCGGGTAAGGGTGGAGCGCAGGGGAGGGATGGGCGGCTGCCTAAGGGAGAGAGGGGAGGGCTCACGGGTGGAGGAGGGGCAAGGGGGAGGCGGCTAGGGTTAGGGGAGGGAAAATGGTGCTCTCCCCCCCCTTGGCCGGCCACACATGGGTCCACAATGGGCCAAAGCCCAGGCCCAAGCTGCAGGAACTTCCAAAACCCTCCTCTTTCTCCCGCTACAACATAATTTCCAAATAGTCCTCATGGAACCAACTTTCTAATATTTTTTTCCTTTTACTTAACTAGCTTTCTTCCGAATTCTAACTGAGTATTACATTCTACCCCTAAAGCAATTCGACCGAATTCTAACCACGTTTAACGTCAAAGAATAATCACAAACTGAAACCTACTAACGTTACCACCCACCCGCTTTGAACAATCCCGTACCTGCGCCGCGCATGCGAGATTCCACTTCACAAGGCGCTTCCTCTCGGACTTATATGATCCCATCACCTTGACGGATACCAACGTCTTTCACTTCAAGACTAATCTCGACCCTTACGGGTACGCTCCACGCACGGGACTCAAAAGTAAGGTCTTACTTCGTGGCCAACAGCTCCAACAAAAAAACCTAAGCTCCGGACCTCTCATATGCTCTCTCAAAGACGAAAAACACAAGACATTGCGTACTCCGCGCAAGTACTCGAGACGGTCCTAGCGATACGCCAATCTACATATTCCCGTGACTAAGGAACCTATCCAACACACCTTTGGTTAAACTTCCTTTTTGTACCGAAGTACATCGTCTGCACAGAACTCGCAGAACTCTTGTTCCAACACTCAATCGATCACTTTACCTAAGCAAGCAGCATCTCCTTTAACAAGGGACGCACAAAGAACTCACCTGTCAACTCACTTATCCGAAAAACTCAACTGAAAACAAAGGAGTCAAAATGCAACCAACTCAAAGTCACCTTCTCTTAGAAGAGCCCAATCCAAAATCAATGGATTTACCACGAAATCTTTTCCACTTTCCAAAATAGGCAGTTTAGAAATAATGCCACACAAGCCAAAAGCGAAATCACTCGAAAAACCAGTCTTACCCTTTTTTTCTAACTGGTAGGAATCACACATACCGACAAGAACCAACTCAATTTATAATCGACATCCATCATAACCACATAGTTCAAGTAAGAACTAAGAAAGCATCTAACTATCCAAGATCACACCCTTTACTAAAATCTTTCTTTTAAGAAATCAACTTTCTCTTAAACCATAGGATCCCAAATCATCGTATAACGCATTAACTCATTTCTCTTAAATTGGCAACCTCAAACCTATGCTCTACCTAACACAAAATCCACACTTATGTAGGGAGACTCTTCCAATCCACAATATTGTACTCTAGCCAATTTCCCTACCGAATGAACTTGTCAAAATAATTTCCAACACAACTCAATATAGATTTCACCCACCATCACATTCCTTAATCCGTTAAGGATGAACAATTTTAAATTCACATCCCACACTCTCATATACTAGCCCCAAAGGATACTATCAGTGATCATTCCACTACTCAAATCCACTCTTATTCTACCATACGCACATAATCAAGTAATCGCCCAAGACGATTTATTTCACAAGTCTTAGACCTTCTCTAATCCACACCAATCCAATTCAGTTACACAACCACAATATACCCATTCGCCAAACCTAAGCTGTTTAACCGACATTCAAATATACCCAATCACTAGCGTCAATAAATAAATATATCCTTTGACCATGACATCCTTAGAAATAATTTAACTCCCATAGGGTTACTTACTAAGGTGAGTCATAGTTGACAATAGTTCAACGATTTCGCTATCCCATTAATTAGCATGACACTTAGATTCCTCCACGCCGCTACTTTCATTAAACTTCACCACCACAATTCTTACGCACAAACATGCTAAGTATCCAATTGCGATACTCGATAAGTTTATCAAGAGTCCATAATTTCGATAATCCCAATATTCCAACACGGACAAAGGTTCTTTGGATCATAATTCGCAATAGGTTCCACTAGTTGTAACACTAATCACTTTTATCTCATCGACAACTTTCCATTTAAATAGAATTCTCTCCGGTGTTGTAAATCGAAACCAATTCACTTTATACCGCTCTTCAAATTGATTGGTTCTGAAAAATCTCAATGATTCCAAATACTTGACCACCTCCAACCAATCACCATATTACTCTTTATAACACTTGGCAACACAACTTGGTTAATGCTTTACTCAAAAGGAAGAAATAAGCAGATAGAAGGTTCAACAGACAAGAAATCGTGGCTCCTCAAGTGAGCACGAGACCAAGAGAGACAGTCAAATAGTAGGATCTCGAGAAAACAAGATCTGAGCCCTTTGTCGAGGCACAAGTCCCACAAGAAGAAATTTTCCACCACCATAAATCATAATAAAACATTGCTATGCAAACCCAAGAAACTCTTAGTGAGACAACAAGAAAGTTGCGGATTACATTTTTTTAGCTCCAACCTCAAATACTTATGGTAAACATTTTCCGTTAACACAACGAAAATAATCTCTTTGATTACAACATTACTTGCCAAACCAAACAAGAGATGTCTTTAATACCAAAACACATTCATCACTTGAACCAAACGGAACCTTTCCATATGTCACATTGCTCAACTAATTTTATCTCTTGCAAAAATCATGAGTCCCCAAAGATCACGAATACAAAACTCCAAATATTTCATTTAACCGTTATTAAAACAATCAACTTACTTTCTCTCTAGAAGAATCATCACCACTCCAACACGTCACAATCTCTTGTAGACCTTATTACTAACATCAAGAATATTTCACTCTTAGCAAGGTTCGTTATCATCAACTCTTCCTTTATAAAGTCCCCAAAGCCGACCAAAATTACATTTCACTTTATCCTCTCATCCTCAAATGAGGGTACACCAAATTCTTACACCCTCACTATAACAACCACCATATTTTTCAAGGAACCTACTACACAATTTACAAGGTTACACCAAAACCCTTTCATCAAAGACATACTATTATCGACAATCTCACCATCAAGCAAACACATGTCACCTATTAAATCCCATCATAAACCTTTCCAATGAAACACACGACATATTCGGAATGCTCATACTTATTTAGTACACACTAACTCCAATCTAGAGGTTATCATAAACTTTTGATGATTATTCAATCATGGGCGAATTGATGGTCTGTATCTATTTGTACTCCCACGAGCATAAATAAGATCATCAAATAGCCAATTAAAGAAGATTTCTATATTAATATCTACCAAGGCGATAGTCGAACACATCTTATATTTCTCTTTTATGCGATTAGATTAATCCATTAAGATCAAATAATCTAACTAGTTTAGCAAACTAAACAACTCCAGGGATCAACCACTCTGTTAATGTTCCACAGTGGTTAATAACTCTATTGATTCCAATTAGGTATAGCCGTACACCTAATCACAGTTCAACAAGAACTACTACATGACACCATCAAATTAATCAACTTTCCTTCCAGGGATCTTAGTTAGGATCGATTATACAACACACTACAGATCCAACTTGATAACTCATATCATATTCACTAATTTCTCCGATTATAACCTCCCACTTAACCATGAGATGACATCACTAAAGGGTTTAGCATTTTCTTTTATAAAAGAACTTTTCAACTTCAACACTCAAGATACCCAAAAGAAATATATTGAATCAAAACTTCCACGTAATACAGGACTTGCAAAAGGAAACTTTCATTATCCAAGAACATCAACCGGATAAATGGGTCATGCTTTCCAATGAGAAGGACAAAACTCCAAAATAAAGGTCAAACTTGACAATCAACTCGGTTCACCAGCCGCAAGAATAACTCATCAGTTGGGAAAATAATGATTGCTTTACAGGACAAATTAAGCCAAAGAAAACACACCAATATTTTTTTCTCAAAGCAACCCATCAACCACAAGAATAAATAACCCAAGAGAAACTCATCAATCTCAACTGGATAAGAGTTGACCAAATTCAAATTCAAGGGAAGAGAACAACTCTTTTAAGTATAACTTTCAACTTTGTACTACGATCTCTCATGTGGATACTTCGGTATAGCCCAGACCACAACCACTACCTCCACCTCTCAACATGGGTTACCCCACACATAATAACCATAGTATTATACTATAGATATAATGCACCATCTCAAAACAGAATCATTAATACAACTCAACAGATGCGTAAATGCAATGCTTGACCCATCCCATCCTATCAGTCTTTGTAATACCCCAAATTTGCTTAAGTTGGAAGAATGACTCGGGAGGAGATGTAATACTCTGAGTAATATAGAGAGAGAATAATTATTTTTTGAGAGAGGGACCAATTAGAATAGTGATTCATCGTAAGTTTGGAGGATTTTTCGCAAACAGCAGACAACCTGGGCTCGGGCTAGAGGCCCATGGGGCCTTTGGTGGCCGGCCATAGGGGTGGCGCCACTCTCCCCTTCCTAACCCTAGCCGCCTCCTCTCCCCTCCAAGACTCCACCCCTTGCACCTCCACCCCATCCACCTCCTGTCCAGCACCTCCTTGCTGTCCATCCCCTCCACGGATGATTTCCTCCATTGATGCCGGTCGAAGGAAGGAGGAAGAAGCCCGGTGCTGCTGGCCATGGTGGAAGAGAAGAAGAAGAAGAAGAGGAAGGGTCCTCGTGGATTTGATCTGCATCTTCATGGGCTCTACAAGGGTAACGAGATGCCTTCCTGCTGTTTGATCCGTAGTAGATGCGAAACCGATTAGAATTGTTGGATAATTGTTGGGCTGCAGAAGATGCAATTCTGTCCAGTACCTTGCGTGGGTTTTTCGTGTATTTAGAGGCTGAATTTTAAGATTCCATCTCCTAGAGTTATGTGGGATCTGTCGTTATCTTTCAGTGGCCGCGAAGATCACTCGATTCCGAGGTCTGAGTCAAAAGTTATGATCATTTTACTATCTGCTGCCAGAAATCTGACGAGAATAATCTGTCTGGTTATTTCCTAAAATATGAAATGGAAATTGGTAGAATCTGAAAGTTCACCCAACTAGGTTATTGTAGGTAATTCGATAAGCTTTTCAGATTGATAAAGAACGATCAATTCGGAGTTACCTATTAAAAGTTATGGTCATTTTAGTTTTGCTGTTCAATTGTGTAGGCAGGTTCTGTACTGAAAGTTCAGACAATGGTTAGCCTAATATGTTGGCCGAATTGGTTTATCGTGTCAACTAGAGTATTGTAGATTATTCAGTTAAGAATCTACAAAATTGGGTTTACTCTTTTTGACTTCCAGTTCATGAGTTATGTCATTTACCGTGCTGCTGTCCAGAATCAGTAAATGGCAGGAAACATTGTTTTTCGGTTTCAGCTTTATAAACTCGTTTTGAGTCGTCAAGCAAGCGATGTAGAATGCCGATTAGTAGCGCTGGGAATATTATGTCCTTATTGAAGTTATTTTACTTGTTTAGGAGGTGAAGCCTCAGGTTTAGGAGTATCATCTTTGCCGGCTAACGCGCCGCATCGTGGAAGGCAAGTAAATGTAGCGGTTGTGCTACGGTTTAACTCGTGGTTCTTACTACTTGCACTATGTATGATTGACGTAATGTTGAACGATATGCCATGGTTACATGTTTTCTAAGTATGAATGTGGTAGCAAGATATTAATCAATTGCTATGTTTGGATGAGTTTGGGTAGTATCGTGGTAATTTGCTTAATGAGCCAAATGCGGAATATGAAAATAAACTCAAGGTGGACATATTGATAATTCCTTGTGGTTTTATTCATGATGATCTTGTTGTGGTCTATGTGGTATAGTTCCCTTTAGATCGATTGATTTTGATCTTGGTGAATCGAGTGTGGGTTATGTGGTAATGGTCTTATGACACAATGGTATGGTGCTTAATGAGACACATGTGGATTATGAGAAATATTCATGATGAGTATGTTGTTGACCTTCGTGGTTAAATTCTTGTGGTTTATGATTATCATATCATTCATGACATATCATGACATTTGCATTGTGGATGTCGCCGCTTTTAGCCGCGAATGGTGGTACAACATCGTGCATTGCCGTAGACGATGCATACCTTTACCTTGTTGGGTAAAGGTGCATGGAGCATAGCATACATATGCATTGCATTGTGGAAAGATCATTTGCATACTCATGCAAGATATTGAGGTGAAGTTATTTTGCAAACAAACGCAACTTCATAGTTGCAATGTGGAAATTGACTCATGAGAGTCTCTTGTGGTACGTGTAATGTGGTTGTGGTTGTGGAATAGGTTCATCCCTTGTGGTATGGTAGAGGTTGTGATTGTGGCATGAGATTCTTCTCTCTTGTGGTAATTGTTGATAGCAGTTGTGGATGCGAGAAATAGTAAAGTTATGAGGTAAAACATGTTAATACCTTATTGTCATTGGTAGTGGTAGTGGTGATTAATATGAAGCAGATTGATCAAGATTCAATTGTTAATATTTTACTATCATTGGTAGTAATTATGGTTGAGGCTATAATTATGATCATTATGGGGATTGGATATTGATGCTTAATATCTCTGTAGTTTAATTAGCTTGTAAATGAATGTGGATTCACATTATGGATGTGGACATATGGATATTTTAATGATGTTGTGTATTTGTTTGTAGACTGAATAGCCTCATTAAGCAGTTTGCTTGCTGAGATTTTTATCTCACTCTTGTTGTTTCTTCCCCTTCGGGTGATTGTTGAGCATTCATGGGATGGGTAGAGCGGCACCACAAGAATGCACTTGGTTCATCAACTCATGTAGTAATAAAGTCAATGAAATTCTAGCCAAACGCTTAAATATTTGTGGATGATTATGTTATTTAATAAGGATGGACTTGTGAACCATTCTTTGATTAATCTGATAGAGGTAGTTTAATTAATGAACTTGTTACCGTTATCTTTGTTCCCTTAGTTGTTTATGCTTCCGCTTAATACTTCTTGTTTAGAGATGTTGCGAAATAAGTTATAATTGAAATTATTGGCTAGTCAGAGTGGTTTAGTAGCATTCCAGGTATTGTGGGTCTGGGTGTTAGATTGGTATCGAGCGGGCTTTAGGTCCGTGGTAATTAAAAATATTAAATTGACACACCGTGCACAGATAGGATGGGATGGGTCAAGCATTGCATGCATGCTTTGACATGTTATATTGATTATTCATGCTATGAGATAATCTTGTATGTTTATGTGTTGTTTCTATGATCTTGTGAGTGAGGATAGTCGGTGATAAGAGGTAGGGTTTGCGGTTGCCTTGGGCATTGCGGTTTATACCCCAATTCGTGGTACGGGGATATTGATGCAGTTACCTCGGGTAACTTAGTTGCGGATGTCATGGGTAAGTTTCTTAGAAAAGTGTTATCCTCCTTGAATTGATGTTGGCCGATTCTTGGCCTATTGCAGTTAATGATTTTCTCTCGGGTTAGCCGTTTATTGCGGTTGTTGGGTGTCACTAGGCCTCCAATTGTTCTTGAGGCCAAGTATTGTTTCTTTCTCGATTGATGGGATGTTTGATCGCCGTGAGCAGTGCTTTTGAGAGATTGGTATTTTCCGTGTTGTTCCATCTTTCTTCTTTGGAAAACATGACTCTTGTATTTCGTTTGTTATTTTGAGAGAGAATCAAAGCTTTATGTGAGAAGTTCATTAACTTGTGGAAGCATTGGCTCTATGCATTTCTTCTGAGTTATTTCGACTTTTGAAGTTTGATTTCTCCCTAGAAGGGAGTGTTAAAATCCCTTTATGATGTTTTGTTGTGTTTAAGTAGTAGGTGGCAATTATGTAAATAATTGGTAGATTGTGAATTATCAAGTCGAAAAGTTAGTGTGGTACATCATTAATTTCTACTATCATCTTTAGAAGTGAAGTC
The DNA here is from genome assembly GCA_036346255.1 of Ampelocalamus luodianensis. Classification (NCBI taxonomy): domain Eukaryota; kingdom Viridiplantae; phylum Streptophyta; class Magnoliopsida; order Poales; family Poaceae; genus Ampelocalamus; species Ampelocalamus luodianensis. Next base: position 42,988,335 of record CM070629.1, read on the forward strand.
GATTAATATGATGTTGTCCTGTTGTAGTATCTTGAAGATTTGTGGCTAAGAATTTAGCGATACATGTGTAGAACTCATGCATTTATCAAAGAATATGAAAAACAATTGTTTTGATTATTGTAGTTGTTTAATTTTCCCAACTTGTTGGATAGATTGGATTGATTGATCTTAAGTAATTAATCTGACCATTCGGGATGGTCAAGTAAGGAGGTGTTGGAATATTGCCTTAATAAGATTAACCTTTAATATGTTCTCTCTTTACATACTTGATGAGCATGTACAATCATTAAAGTTATGCAACTTTACCACGCTAAATTGTTGAAATATGTATAAAGAAATGGATGAAGGTTGATGTATTGACTTGTGGAATCTGGTCTTATAAAGTCGGTATTGTTGATGTTTAAAGTTATTTTATTTTAATATCTTAACATAAGGTGGAGTATTGAATCATGCTCTTTATTTGTCTTTGAGATTGCAAATTAGAGATAGGATCATTAATGCTATGCTGATGAAAATTAATAATCAATTATTGACAAAGAATGGCTAGAGTGTAATTACTTTTTGCTAAACTAGAGTTGAGCATCAGTACGAGATAAATGTATGAAATCTAATAAGAGATTCATACTAGCATGTTTTGTGAGGTTGTTATGTTCTAATATCAGCTTGTTAAAGAGTTTGTTTTAATATGATGGCTTATGCACTAGGTTTAACTAGATTAAGTAGTTGGAATCTTATTTGGATAATAAGAACATGATGAAGTGATTTATGGTGTTCCTTTTGGAAAAAATATGAAGGAGTGGGATGATATGCTGATTTTTTTTTTTTGCAAAGAATGTTTTATCTTGTTGTGAATTCAATCGATAGCATGTAGTTGTGATTATGGTGTTGAATGTTTTAAAAATAAAGGAATTTGTTAATTCCATAATACTAATTGAAATGAAGGGTGTGAGATTTACGGTTTGAAATCTTTTGTACCTTATGACTTGTGTGATAGCCGAGGTTGCTTTGAGTAAGCGACATGTTGAATGATCTTTTGGTTTTTCATCCGAATCTCGTGTTGTGGTCTTCAAGCATCCTTTGTTGGAATTGGCGGGATCTTTGTTATAAAAGAAAAATTGCTTCTTATTGAAAGGAAAAGTTGTACTATAAGTATTTGAGGTGCAGTTGATCTTATCTTGTGTTTTTCCAACCTCTTTGCTATTTGTTAATCTTTTGGTCTTTTGGCTATTGAGATGACAACCATTTTTCAGATGCTGAAATTTATTTCTTCTTACCTCTTCTTCTAAGAACATGGTAATTGTTGTGGGATGCGAAGCCTTTTGTTGAGTGATGACGACTTATTAGTGGTAGTCTAGTGATGTTTTGTGGAGCCTTAAATATCTCGATGTTTAAGATACAATGGATAATATATTATTTCCATGGAATAATCCTTGAGAAGGATATGTTTTAAATAGAATGTTTATCTTGGAGCCAAGCGATTCATTGATGTTAAGAAATGAGTGTTTGTTAATTGGGAAATTATTGTTATGTCAAGTAGTGCGATGCTCTCTTGATTCTTGTTTATCTTTGTGTGTTTATGGCGAGACCATTTGCAAATTTAGTTGACTTATGTTGAGGCGTAGTCTTTTCCATTAGAAAAAAATTGATTGTTTTGATCTGTCGAGTGATTTTTCACTCTTAGCTTACGTGGTGTGGTTCTCCAATTGTCTACTTGATGAGTAGAAATATTTTGTGGTGAATCCTTTGTTTTGGATCGTGGTCCTTTGAAGGAAAGCTGGTTGCTAGTGTGATGCTTGAGAGTTCTTTACTCTTACATTGTTGGGTTATATTTGTATAATATATCGTTGTGCTTCTAGTAGAATTATGTGAGTGGAATTGGTGATCAAATTCTTGAGATTGGGTATAGTGTGTTATCCTGAGTATATCTAATAAGAGGAAAGTGTTTTAAGAAAGAGGATGGTTTTAGAAAGTGGTCTTAATAGTTATTGCGGGAAATTTTGCCAAAATGGCAGGACCTGTTGGCTGCTCAGGGCCGACAAAAGAGTTATGCGGATGTTCGGCGCCGAGAGTTGGTGTTTGCGGTGGGTAGCCTTGTGCTCCTTCGGGTGTCTCCAACCAAGGGTATTGTTCGTTTTGGTACCACCGGGAAGCTTAGCCCGCGGTACCTCGGTCCTTTTCCAGTGTTTGCTCGGGTGGGTAGTTGGCTTATCGTTTGGAGTGCCAAACTCATTGAGTGGTGTGCACAATGTTTTCCTTGTGTCTATGCTGAGGAAATACTTGCGGGATCCAGAACACAAGATTGACCTGGAACAGGTCACAGTGGAGCAGGATCTCACTGTGGAGAGTCGGCCAGTTCGTATCTTGGATACGTCGGAGCGGGTCTTGAGGAATAAGACCATCAAGTATGTGAAGGTCCTTTGGACGAATCAGTCGGAGAGAGAGGCTTCGTGGGAGCTGGAGGATCTTTTGCGAAAGAAGTACCCCGAGCTCTTCGAGGCTGGTGAGTACTCCTAGTTTGGGTTGCTTTTTGCTTGTTGTTCTTTTCTTTGTGGTCTGTAGAGTAGGATTCAAGGGCGAATCCTTTTAAGGTGGAAGAATGTAATACCCCAAATTTGCTTAAGTTGGAAGAACAGACTCGGGAGGAGATGTAATACTCTGAGTAATATTAGAGAGAGAATAATTATTTTTTGAGAGAGGGACCAATTAGAATAGTGATTCATCGAAGTTTGGAGGATTTTTCTGCAACAATGAGACAACCTGGCTCGGGCTAGAGGCCCATGGGGCCTTTGGTGGCCGCCATAGGGGTGGCGCCACTCTCCCCTTCCTAACCCTAGCCGCCCCTCCTCTCCCCTCCAAGACTCCACCCCTTGCGCTCCACCCCATCCACCTCCTGTCCAGCACCTCCCTTGCTGTCCATCCCCTCCACGGATGATTTCCTCCATTGATGCCGGTCGAAGGAAGGAGGAAGAAGCCCGGTGCTGCTGCCATGGTGGAAGAGAAGAAGAAGAAGAAGAGGAAGGGTCCTCGTGGATTTGATCTGCATCTTCATGGGCTCTACAAGGGTAATGAGATGCCTTCCCGCTGTTTGATCCGTAGTAGATGCGAAACCGATTAGAATTGTTGGATAATTGTTGGGCTGCAGAAGATGCAATTCTGTCCAGTACCTTGCGTGGGTTTTTCGTGTATTTAGAGGCTGAATTTTAAGATTCCATCTCCTAGAGTTATGTGGGATCTGTCGTTATCTTTCAGTGGCCGCGAAGATCACTCGATTCCGAGGTCTGAGTCAAAAGTTATGATCATTTTACTATCTGCTGCCAGAAATCTGACGAGAATAATCTGTCTGGTTATTTCCTAAAATATGAAATGGAAATTGGTAGAATCTGAAAGTTCACCCAACTAGGTTATTGTAGGTAATTCGATAAGCTTTTCAGATTGATAAAGAACGATCAATTCGAGTTACCTATTAAAAGTTATGGTCATTTTAGTTTTGCTGTTCAATTGTGTAGGCAGGTTCTGTACTGAAAGTTCAGACAATGGTTAGCCTAATATGTTGGCCGAATTGGTTTATCGTGTCAACTAGAGTATTGTAGATTATTCAGTTAAGAATCTACAAAAATTGGGTTTACCTCTTTTTGACTTCCAGTTCATGAGTTATGTCATTTACCGTGCTGTCCAGAATCAGTAAATGGCAGGAAACATTGTTTTTCGGTTTCAGCTTTATAAACTCGTTTGAGTCGTCAAGTAAGCGATGTAGAATGCCGATTAGTAGCGCTGGGAATATTATGTCCTTATTGAAGTTATTTTACTTGTTTAGGAGGTGAAGCCTCAGGTTTAGGAGTATCATCTTTGCCGCTAACGCGTCGCATCGTGGAAGGCAAGTAAATGTAGCGGTTGTGCTACGGTTTAACTCGTGGTTCTTACTACTTGCACTATGTATGATTGACGTAATGTTGAACGATATGCCATGGTTACATGTTTTCTAAGTATGAATGTGGTAGCAAGATATTAATCAATTGCTATGTTTGGATGAGTTTGGGTAGTATCGTGGTAATTTGCTTAATGAGCCAAATGCGGAATATGAAAATAAACTCAAGGTGGACATATTGATAATTCCTTGTGGTTTTATTCATGATGATCTTGTTGTGGTCTATGTGGTAGAGTTCCCTTTAGATCGATTGATTTTGATCTTGGTGAATCGAGTGTGGGTTATGTGGTAATGGTCTTATGACACAATGGTATGGTGCTTAATGAGACACATGTGGATTATGAGAAATATTCATGATGAGTATGTTGTTGACCTTCGTGGTTAAATTCTTGTGGTTTATGATTATCATATCATTCATGACATATCATGACATTTGCATTGTGGATGTCGCGCTTTTAGCCGCGATCAGATTCGGTACAACATCGCATTGTCAGTAGACGATGCATACCTTTACCTTGTTGGGTAAAGGTGCAGTGGAGCATAGCATACATATGCATTGCATTGTGGAAAGATCATTTGCATACTCATGCAAGATATTGAGGTGAAGTTATTTTGCAAACAAACGCAACTTCATAGTTGCAATGTGGAAATTGACTCATGAGAGTCTCTTGTGGTACGTGTAATGTGGTTGTGGTTGTGGAATAGGGTTCATCCCTTGTGGTATGGTAGAGGTTGTGATTGTGGCATGAGATTCTTCTCTCTTGTGGTAATTGTTGAAAGCATTGTGGATGCGAGAAATAGTAAAGTTATGAGGTAAAACATGTTAATACCTTATTGTCATTGGTAGTGGTAGTGGTGATTAATATGAAGCGGTTGATCAAGATTCAATTGTTAATATTTTACTATCATTGGTAGTAATTATGGTTGAGGCTATAATTATGATCATTATGGGGATTGGATATTGATGCTTAATATCTCTGTAGTTTAATTAGCTTGTAAATGAATGTGGATTCACATTATGGATGTGGACATATGGATATTTTAATGATGTTGTGTATTTGTTTGTAGAGTGAATAGCTGTTAAACAGTTTGCTTGCTGAGATTTTTATCTCACTCTTGTTGTTTCTTCCCCTTTCGGTGATTGTTGAGCATTCATGGGATGGGTAGAGCGGCACCACAAGAATGCACTTGGTTCATCAACTCATGTAGTAATAAAGTCAATGAAATTCTAGCCAAACGCTTAAATATTTGTGGATGATTATGTTATTTAATAAGGATGGACTTGTGAACCATTCTTTGATTAATCTGATAGAGGTAGTTTAATTAATGAACTTGTTACCGTTATCTTTGTTCCCTTAGTTGTTTATGCTTCCGCTTAATACTTCTTGTTTAGAGATGTTGCCGAAATAAGTTATAATTGAAATTATTGGCTAGCTGTAGAGTGGTTTAGTAGCATTCCAGGGTATTGTGGGTCCTGGGGTGTTACATGTGCACCAGTGTGTCAGGTTTATAAGTTCATTAACCATTACAAAACTTTAGCAATTTAAGTTGCCTAGGTTGTAAATCCAATCACCACGGACCTACCGCCCGCTCTGATACCAACTGTAACACCCCAGACCGACGTGAGCCTGGAATGTGCTACTAAACAAACTCTAATAGTTCTAAACCAGACAATCTTAATAAATTTCGGCAGAACCTCCCTTGTAAAGTTAATTACACGAAGGTTCCAACACACAGATTAACCAAATATTAACTAAAACTTTCATCCAAAGACATCAAAAGATAATCGAAGACATGCTAAGTATTTAACATAACTAGAGAGATATGAAGTTCCACTACACATCATTATTACATTTAATCCATTGCATGAGACAAAACATAATAATCTTTGCATTTATTAAAATCAATCACGTTCTGAAGATCATTCATCTTTATTTAGTTCAGGTGGCATGTGTGTGACTAGCATTATACTTCCCCCCATGCATGACGTTCTTGGCTCGGGTACCTAAAACAACAATAAAAGCAAGGGTGAATCCATAGACTCAGCAAGTACATAAAGAAACCATAACATCAGCAACCATGTAAAGGAGATCAACAATAGAACATCTCATATGCAAATGCAATGCTCAAGGATCCTTTAACTTTAACTTTCTGTGTGCATTACACTGGTAATGCAGAGTAAGCAACCGTCGCCTCATACCCATGCCTGTGCGCGCACGCACAGGGACCAATTGCCCGTTACTCCGCAAGTAACGGGGACCTCAAGCTCACACTCCACGAGTGAGGGGATCTCGGGCCCATCACATTCATGACGGGAATCTCAAAGGGAAACATGCTTGGTCACCACGTGACCAAGCCAACATGTTCTCAATATGCATATGCTCATCTCTTAGTCATCAGCAATCTTACCAAAAGACAACAACATTGTACCACAGTAAAGCATAAGCATAATTTGAGCAATCACCATACTTAAACAATCATCAAGTAAGCCATCTTGCTATGCAACCATATATCAAAAAGCACAAAAACATAGCCAATCAATCACACCCATTTAACAAACAATGCACTTGCCTTAACCGCGTACGAATGGAGGACGTGAAGACGGTGCTGCCTCCGGTACCAATCCCCCACCTAATACATTAAGAATATAAGCTAAGACTATATTAACGAAAAACATGAATTAAATAAGCGAACTCATCAAGTAGCAGATTGCAACGCGATCCCAACCCCACAATCCTAAGCGCTGAATTGCCCTCTGTCAACAGTCAAATTCTAAAATTCATATCTTTCTGTACAGACGTCCAAATTACGTGTTCTTGGACTTCATTGAAAGGTTATCAAATTTACCAACTAAACCTAGTTGGTGAACTCCCCTGATTCGGACATCTAAAATCACTTTCAAGCCGATTAACAAGACATCGATTTCACATCAGACTTTCTGGATAGAGCACTAAAACTAACATAACTTTCAGCTCGTTTACCCAAATTTTGCGTTCTTATGCTTCCCTGAAAGCTACAACAATTATCTACAACTTTCGTTATACTGAGATCCTCTAATTCTATCTTTAACGGATCGCAAAGGTCAGATCACTAAAACCTATCCAGAAACTGACAGGGTTGCAAAACAGCCGCACCAATAAAATCATATCTTTTGCTACAGAGGACCAAAAATTACGTTCTAGCACTTCATTGAAAGCTATTGACATCATCTACAACTTCCTAGGAGACGTCGAAGACTAAATCCTCCCTTAACTATTTCAAAACGTCCCTCTAACACGATCTGCCCTTAGGCGACAGAATTACCGACATAGAACAATTAAGTGGTAAAGCATCTAAACAAGGGGAAAACGAGGTTACCCTTGATGAACCGATTGCCGGGCACGCCGTGCGCCTACCAGCGAGCTCTGCCCCCAAAGATGGTCCCGATCCCTTCCTCTTCTTCCTCCTCCAACGGCCGATTACCACCAGCGAACTGCTTCTTCTCCCGAGTCGGCAAGCGAAGAAGATGGACGAGGCTTTGCCGGCAGCGAGGGAGGCGCAAGGGCAAGGGGGTACAGCAGCTGGGGAGGCCCTGGGCAAGGGTGGAGCGTAGGGGAGGGGATGGGGCGGCTGCCTAAGGGAGAGAGGGGGAGGGGCTCACGGGTGGAGGGGGAGGGGCAAGGGGGGAGGCGGCTAGGGTTAGGGGGGAGGGAAAAGGGGTGCTCTCCCCCCCTTGGCCGGCCACACATGGGTCCACAATGGGCCAAAGCCCAGGCCCAAGCTGCCGAGAACTTCCAAAAACCCCCCTCTTTCTCCCGCTACAACATAATTTCCAAATAGTCCTCCGCCGGAACCAACTTTCTAATATTTTTTTTCCTTTTACTTAACTAGCTTTCTTCCCGAATTCTAATCTGGAGTATTACAGGAGGCCTCACAGAGTTGGTATCAGAGCCATACTGACTGTAGGTTAAAGCCGTAGCAATGGACGTTATTAGGATTTTGATTTGCAAAGAATATTTTCAAACTATCAAAAGTTTGGCCAAAATGTTAGTAGTATAATTCATTTGTTTCTTACCCATCCTAGCATCTAATTTCTTACCTTATTATTCTTTTGATTTGTACAAAATCATTTTCTCCAATGCTCGTCTCTTTTCCAACACTAGAAACATTAAATAGTCACCGGTGAAGAGCAATAATGGAAGAACAAGAAGACGACGCCTTGCTGCAATTTTAGGAATAAACTAGGGTTTATTCTTAGATTATATACCCCCTAAGGATACTACGTAGTTTGTAGACGCTGGATTTTGTAAAGATCATTTGCTCTCTTTCATTCCAGGTAGTTGTGCATCGCCTACCGGGCGGGTTGTATCGCAACTATGTCGGAAAACTAATCGTGTTTTCATTTGTATCTTGTGCTGTCCACCTGGGCTCTAGCACCCCCATTTTGTGTTGCATAAATGTGTTTTCATTGTGCATTCATGCTAGGTCAAGTTCTCCGGTTGTCTTTACTTACCTTATGCTTTTTCCTCATTCCTTTTTGCCGGTTGCTAACAAGTTGTATGGAAACAGGATGTCGGGTCTTAAAACTCGTTTGACGTCGGAAGTAATGGAGGACTCACAGCCTGTAGGTTCTCAAGTCACCAATGATCAACCCCTGAATCCTCAACGGCGCAATCCGGAGCACCCTGACACGCAATTTCAGCATGTGGGTCTGCAAGAAGAAGTGACTCCACCACAGCCGTCTGTGGCCGATGTGTTGATCCAGATGGAACAGATTCAGCAAGACCAGACTCTAATCTTGTAGCAAATTGCTCAAAACATTGCCAGTGTCCAAGGTGCTCAAATGGCAGTGGAAGGAGCCGATCTTTATGGCTCTCAATTTGCTGATTTTCTAAGCATGAAGCCTCCCGTGTTCTCTTGTTCGGAGGATCCTCTCGAGGCCGATGATTGGCTTCAGAGCATTGAATGAAAGTTGATCATTACTCAGTGTGCCGACCACGAGAAGGTCTTCTACGCCTCCAACCAACTCGAAGGGGCAGTTTGTGCATGGTGGGATAATTTTTGCGCCATGTAGCCCGCCAGTCACGTTCCATCATGGGATGAGTTCCGGATAGCTTTCCGTGAGGCACATGTTCCCTCTAGCATCGTGAGTATCAAGAGGCGTGAATTTCTCACGCTGAAGCAAGACAACAAGTCCATATTGGGGTATCTCTGCGAGTTCAATCGTTTGGCTCGTTACGCTCCAGACGATGTCTCCACCGATGCAAGAAAGCAAGACCAGTTCTTGAATGGGCTAATGGAAGTGATGCAGCTGGCACTCGCTATACACGACTTCCAGAACTTCCAACAATTGGTGGATAAGGCTATCGTAGTGGAAAATAAGATGCAAGTGGTTGCAGAATTGCGAAAGAGCAAGAAGGTTGCACAAATTTCAGCAAGCTGCAGTTTTCAAGAACCGCGTGCTTGGCAGCCCTCTCCTCCTTATTTTTAGGACTTGGCATCTCCAGTATCTCCTATGCAAGTGTCTTATCCATCTCGGCATGATATCCAGCAAGGGCAGCCCCGAAAGAAGTGTAGACGCTGACTCCATCGAGATAAGCAAGCTTCTTGTTTCAATTGTGGCAATCCAGGGCATTTTGCAAGATACTGTCCAGTGAAGTACCAAGCCAATCCCGGTCAGCATCTAGACCTTGAAAAATCTTTTGATCAGCAGTCCGATGTCACTTCTCAGAACACCGGTCATGCTCATGTCAACCATGTCACCACCAAGGAGGCCCAGGAAGCACTCGACGTTGTGTTGGGCACCTTTCTAGTTAATTCGACTCCTGCGACCATGTTGTTCGACTCTGGGGCCTCTCATTCTTTCTTGTCCAGAGGTTTTACTGCACTCCACAACCTCTCACTCAGCTTGATGCCTGTACCTATGATTATTCAATCGCCTGGTTCAGAAATGAGAAGCATTCATGAGTGTCATGAAGTTGAAATTGAGATTAAAGGGGTGAAATTTTTGGCTGATCTTATTGTGATAAATTCAGCGAGCCTTGATGTTATTCTTGGGATGAATTGGCTGTCCAAGAACCATAGTCAGATTGATTGTGCCCACAAAGCTATCACTCTCACAAGTCCTCTTGGTTTTCTAGTCGAAATGGTGTTGAAATTGGAGCATCCACATCTCTATGCCCTTAGCAGTGAAGAATTGCTAGGATTGAGTGAAGTTTCAGTGGTATGTGAGTACCCGGATGTATTTCCTGAGGAACTACCAGGCATGGCACCTTCACGAGAAGTTGAATTCGTGATCGAGCTGCAGCCTGGAACTGCTCCAATATCAAAACGACCTTATCGAATGCCGCCAAATGAGTTGGTTGAATTGAAGAAGCAACTCATAGAACTTCAAGAGAAGGGTTTCATTAGGCCGAGCTCCTCACCTTGGGGATGTCCAGCTATATTTGTGAAGAAGAAGGACCGCAGTCTGCGGATGTGTGTTGACTACCGTCCGTTGAATGAGGTCACCATCAAGAACAAGTATCCGCTTCCACGGATTGATGATTTGTTCGACCAGATGACTGGTGCTCGTATTTTCTCCAAAATCGAATTGAGATTGGGCTATCATCAAGTTAGGATCAGATATGAAGACATTCCCAAGACGGCATTCTCAACTCGTTATGGCTTATACGATTATACCGTCATATCCTTCTGTTTGACAAATGCACCGTCCTTGTTCATGAGTCTCATGAATTCAGTATTTATGGAGTATTTGGACAAATTTGTGGTCGTTTTTATTGATGAAATTCTCATATACTCTAAATCTGAAAGTGAGCATGAAGAATACCTCTGGCTTATGTTGGGCAAGCTTCGAAAACATTGACTCTATGCAAAATTCAGCAAATGTGAGTTTTGGCTAAAAGAGGTCGCCTTTTTGGGTCATGTGCTATCCGAAGGAGGTATTGCTGTGGATCCAAGCAAAGTCCAAGATGTGCTTAATTGGAGACAACCCAAGTCCGTCTCCGAAGTCCGCAGTTTCCTCGGTCTTGCGGGCTATTACCGCCGCTTCATCGAGAATTTCTCAAAAATAGCAAGACCAATGACCCAAGCAAGCTTTCAGATGTTGAAGGATCTTCTAACTTCTGCTCCAGTGTTAGTTCTGCCAAATATCCACAAAAACCTCGACATCTATTGCGATGCATCTCGCCTTGGTCTTGGTTGTGTTCTTATGCAAGAGGGCCGAGTTGTGGCGTATGCATCAAGGAAATTGAGGCCTCATGAGGTGAATTATCCCACTCATGACCTTGAGCTTGCAGCAGTGGTTCATGCTTTGAAGATGTGGCGACATTTTCTTATCGGCAATCGCTGCGAAGTCTACACTGATCACAAGAGTTTGAAGTATATCTTCACTCAGGCCGATCTGAACCTAAGGCAAAGAAGATGGCTTGAATTGATCAAGGACTATGATTTGGGACTTCATTATCATCCAGGGAAAGCCAATGTCGTTGCCGATGCATTGAGCCGAAAATCGCAATGCATCTGCATTTCGGTTCGCCCTGAAACGGAAGCCCTATGCAATGAATTTCAACGGCTCAACTTGGAGATGGTTAGTGAGGGTTTTCTCGCTGCCTTGGAAGTTAAACCTACCCTTGAGTACCAGATCAAGATGGCCCAGAAAAATGACAAGGGTATGGGAAGGATTAAGAAGAAAATGAGGCTTGGCAAAGCCAAGTGTTTCTCCGAAGACAACCAAGGTGTTTTGTGGTTCGAAAAGCGATTGGTTGTGCCTAATGATGCGAAGCTTAAAGAATTAATTCTTCATGAAGCCCATGACTCTCTTTTCTCCATTCATCAGGGAAGCTCCAAGATGTATAAAAACTTGAAGCAAAAATTGTGGTGGACTCGGATGAAGCGTGAGATTACACGCTTTGTTGCGGAATGTGACATTTGTCAATGGGTGAAGGCCGAGCACCAGCGGCCAGCAGGTATGCTTCAACCCCTCCCCGTTCCAGAATGGAAATGGGATGAAATTGGGATGGATTTCATCACCGGACTTCCTAAGACTCAGCAAGGGTATGACTCCATATGGGTGATTGTCGACCATTTGTCAAAAGTTGCTCATTTTCTCCCCGTCAAGACCACTTATTCGGGAAATCAATTGGCGGAGTTGTACATCTCCAGAATTGTATGCCTCCATGGTGTGTCTAAGATAATTGTTTTAGATCGAGACACTCAATTCACCTCGCATTTCTGGAATTGCCTCCATGAAGCAATGGGAACTCAACTATCCTTTAGCACCGCTTACCACCCCCAAACCGGAGGCCAAACCGAGAGGATGAATCAAATTTTGGAGGATATGTTGAGAGCTTGTGTGCTGTCCTATGGCAAGAAATGGGACAAATGCTTACCGTTCGCGGAATTCTCTTATAACAATAGCTATCAAGCAAGCCTCCAAATGTCACCTTTTGAAATGCTTTATGAGAGAAGGTGTAGGACACCACTCAACTGGTCCGAGCCCGGTGAGAGACAATTATTTGGACCGGACTTGATCACTGAAGCCGAAGAGCAAGTTCGTGTGATTCGGGAGAGACTACGGACGGCTCAATCTCGTCAAAAGTCTTATGCCGACCGTCATCGTCGTGATTTGAGCTTTGAGGTGGATGATCATGTTTACCTTAAAGTCTCCCCAATGAAAGGAATGCAACACTTTCAACTCAAAGGCAAGTTGGCACCTCGCTACATCGATCCTTTCCGAATTCTAGAGAAGCGAGGATCGGTAGCCTATCAGTTAGAGCTACCCCCATCACTTTCAGATGTGCACAATGTATTCCATGTCTCACAACTAAAAAATTTTCTTCGAGTCCCTACCGAAGCAACCAATTTAGAAGACCTCGACTTGCAACCCGATCTTTCTTATCGGGAGCACCCGATTCGCATTCTTGAAGAAATAGAGCGCAAGACAAGAAATCGCGTCATAAAGTTCTTGAAGGTTCAGTGGAGCAACCATACTGAAGATGAAGCAACTTGGGAGCGTGAAGACCAAATGCGAACCGAGTACCCATAACTTTTTCCTTCTACATGAAGTGTCCTTGAATTTAGAAAGGAAAGGTTAAACAAAGCAATAGAAAGGAAAATATCATAGCAATTCCTTGTAACCTTATTAGGGTATCTTAGCACTATCTTTGAAGGAAATCAAGACCTCAGTTCTTGTATCTTCTTTTAGAACCCTTTTTGTCCAACTTCTACCGATCTCGGGGTCGAGATCTTTTGCAAGGGGGGGGCGGGGGAGGTTTGTAACATCCCCAAGTTAATTAATGAGAATTAGTATGCATCTTATCAGCTTGCTTGACATTTTGGAATCATTTACATAATTTATTGCACTTGGAAAATCTTTTTCAAGTTAAACTCCAAAAGCAATCAGGAACAAAAGCTTATGATCATCCTCTGTAAATAATTTCTTCAAATAATATATTAATTATCATGAATAAATATAATTTTTAATCAATTTTTAGGACTAGTTTCAACCCCCAGAAATTTCAAAGTCAATTCCATGACATACCTTAAGTTTGAATTTGAATTATACAAATTATATCACAAACTATAAGGTTTAATAATTTTTATGGACACTAGACCTTCCCAAGAACCCCTGTGATTTATTTCATATTTTTAGGAAATTTATTTCTATTTTTAGAACATTGGTCAAATTGGAGAAAACAATTTAATTCTTGGTCAAATCTGATTTCAACTTGGGCTCAGCACTGTTGCACCGACCCGGACCCGAGTTAGACTCTGACCGCACCCTGGCTCGACCCCGACGCACCAACTTGGCTTCACCCCACCGCCTAACTGCACCTTTGCATGCGAACCGTCCGATCCAAAACTCAACGGTCCAGATCTCGCGATCTTTTCGGCAGACCGAACTCTCATTCATTTTGAATTATTTGATTGAGATCGAACGGTCCTCACTGATCCACTTCACTCAGACTCGTGCACTACCCTGTGCCACTGACCGCCTAGACCCACCGGTCAGGGGCGTCTTCTTCCTCGGGCAGGCACGAGCAGAGCTCGAGCGCCACGCGCCCGGCTCGCTCTGAGTTGCCTCCGTCAACGCCGTCATCCACCGCCCGTGTTGGCCAATCCTCGAGCATCCCCGCCGAACACCACCTCTTTCTCTGTCCTCTGCCCCGCTCAAAACCCCCTCTAACTCCCCCATTTTTGCTCACTTCTCTTCCCGGCCGAGGAAGAGAAGGGCGCTCTCCATGAATTCTTCCTGGGTAAGCTCGAAGCCAAGGCATCTCCTAGCTTTCTACTTGCTTACTCTTTCCATTTTTGCTCAATTGAGCTCTTGTCGATTCTTGTAGTTTCCAAATCATCGTTCGTGCTCTCGGCGGTCTCGGAGCGCGTCCCGATGGACACATTTGTGCAAATTTAGTCTCCAGTGAGTACTGACCTCTCTTTTGCGCGTCACTTTTTTCCTCTAGGTATTAACATCTTTTCCCCTCAATTTGTTGGTCGGATTGCTCACAGAAACACTTGGATTTGGAGCTCTCCCCAAATTCTCGGCCGGCAACCCTTTTCTCAATCCTTTGTCATTTGAGTAAGTCGTTTTCCAATTCCTTGCACTCACACCAGCTAGATCCCTCACTGAAGATTTCCTTATATTTGATTTTCGGTTACTTGGCTCAGGCCCTACTCTCCACGAGAGGCTGTGCACCGCCGCTGCCATTATCGACGTCGAGCCACCTCAGAGCTCCTCCATCCCCTCTACCACCTTGGTAAGCTTCTCTGAGTCTCTTAGTAGCTAATGCTTGCACTACTAGGCTCAATGCGCCGTCGGTTTAGCACATGCACGAATTGCTGAAACCCACCGGCGCCCATCTCTGGCGTGCTGCTGCTACGGGCCGCCATAGAGGTCGCCACTAGTACCATTAGAAGCGCACCGCTATTGTGCTCCCATCCGTGCCCTTGGATCACGTGGCCATGGACCACCGCGCCGGCAAGTCACCGTGCAAGCGAGCGGAGCGGGAGCTCTGTTTGTCGGACGGTAAGCGGCTCTATGCTTGATTAGATTGAGGTTAATCACCGTCATTAAAAGCTAATGATTACTTAGAGTTCCTAAATGGCTGTCCTAACGACTCTTTGTGCCGCTTACACGCGGGCCCTTGAACAGAAAACAAAAGGGGTTAAATGCTGGTTCAAGTTAGGTTCTTTGACATGTGGGCCCGAGCGTCATAAGCTGTGCGGTGGACCGTTACACTGTGCTGTGGACCGAATGTCCACGCACTATGCCATGCACTGAGTCAGTGACAAGTAGGCCCTACCTATCAGCACATAGTAAATTGGAAATTTAAATGGGAAATGCACTGTGCACTGTGCACTGGACCCCACTTGTCGTAGACTTTGACTAGTTTCCTCTCGGTACAAAAAGTATTAAATGCAAATATGATTTCCGAAGTGAATTTTTGTTACACTAAAAATTCTTGTAACTTCAAAATTCCATATCTAATTCAGATCAACTCCAAAATTAATGAAACCAGTTTTGATAGTTTTCATATTAAGTTAATTTTATTTTAAATAGGTTTCAAACATGTATCTGTAACAGAGAATATAGTTTTGTAAAAATGATCTATAACTCTATTATTTTTACAATAAGAAAAAGCTTTTAACTTCAAAAATACATAACTATTTCATTTTAACTCCAAAAACAGTGAAACTACTTTTGATAATTTTCATTTTAAATGAAATTATTTCTAAAAATGTTTTCAATCTTACCTCTATCACAGAAGATATATTTTGCGTAAATTTATCCCAAAATGAATTATTTTTACATTATAAAATGCCGATAACTTTGGAAATTAATAACTAAATCATAAAAACTCCAAATGAGGTAAACTCAACTATTTTGGTCTTATTATACTCTATTTATATATGTAATCCTTATATTCACCACTACTCTACAAATTTTGACCAAATAATGAATTATATGAACAGTAACCGATTCTATTTAAATTGGATTTTTCCAGAAAACTGAGATTCAAACCATCATAACTCTCACACCCTAAATCCAAATGGAATAATTCTTTCACCTAAATTCATATAAAATAATAATCTACCTACTGTATAAATTTCATTCATTTTTGAGTATTTTGAATTTTTGGCTTATTTAGTGTTAATTGCATTATCGTTCTTTCGATAGATATATCGACAATACAAACATATTCATGAGTGTAACCTGAGATTGAACAAGTGGTACAGCAAAGGTGCAAGCACCCTCCTCTTGATCATATTGCTCCCAGTGGTTTTTAAGAGTTTTGTGTGAGTTTTATTATCGCAATTGCATGCTATTTTGAAAAGTATGTTCATGGGTAGAAGTAGTTAATTCCTAATTGTTGCATTAGCCCTCCTTTCAATGTTGATTACCCTTTTACCTTGGATAATTAAGATTATATGTCATATGGGATTGTTTACTAGTTTTTAGAACGATGCTTAGCCATGTTAGTAGTTGTAGTCCAAAGCGGTTGATGGAGCTAGTCCATCGGCCGGTGGATTGAATTGAATCTTATTGAAATTTGAGGATTTTATGGATTGGATTATGATGGATTTGAGGGATGTTTCCAGATCTTCGCATCTAGGGTTTGTGGACATGTTGGGCATGGATTTTATGTTCTTAACTTGGACGGGTGTAGGGTGATAATGAATTATTGTTGCTGTTTGTTGTTATGGAATTGTGTAGCCCCGTCTGAGTGATTAAGGACCGGTCTGTGGTGTGATGAACCAAGTCTTACGTGCAACCACACGCTGGGATAATGGCGAAGGCTTGGCTTAATAATTTGTTGTGTTTTAGCTATCAAAACACAATCAGATCGACAATTGTTATTGTTATTGTTTAATTATTTATCTTGTCAATCTGGTGGGGGCATGTTAAGTTTTGTATTACTTGCCCTTACGGGTCTCTTGTTTGTAAGGGACTTACTTATACAACGGGTACACCCATGGCGCCGATAAGCGACTTTCGACCATGGTGTTGTTTCCTCGGGTGGTTTGATGGTTAGGACATGACATTGTAACGGCCTCGTTATGATATGTCAGTCACACTCCTAAGGAAGAGTGCATGGCGACAGTACGAGGTATTCATATCGTGTGGGTAAAGCTATACAACTCTGAAGAGTAACTAAATCTATTCGAATAGCCTCGTCCTAGGTTATGGACATCACTTGTGGGAAAGCAGGCACAGTTAGCTTTTGGAAAATTAAGTTTGGACTATGGTTGGTAATGTTTTGTCATTATGTTAGTTGTTCAGAACTGAAATGTTATCATGAACGCATAGTTCACGCGTAAATTTTTGTGGAGGAATGAATTGTGCCACGAATGAGATGTTCGTGTGTTGATTATATTTGGAGATTATACCATTGTTGATTATTACTTACTGTTATAAAATGTTTTCTAAATGTTTTTACAAATGGCAAGTTTGAATCTATAATGTTTGTCTATATGCAAAACTTGCTTTGTGCTGAAAATTGACTAGTGTAGTAGCCTTCCATTGATACTTACATGCATCCTTATTTTTCTTGAAAAGTCTCGCGAGTACAACTTTGTACTTGAAAAGTGTCTATTTGATCAGGTAAGGACGACGGGTGCCACGGCTTTAACTTCATTTGGTTGCTTGTGGGATTTTGGGCATTTCAACTCGGTTATTCCCTTTTTACTTTAAGTTTATCTTCCGTTGCATTTTTATTTGTGTTATTGTTATTTAGATTTGGCTGATTGGTCCTCTTATGTAAAATTGGGACCATAAGGTTCTATATGTTGAAGATGTATCAAAGTTTCTATTTCTCTTGTATGATTGTGTATGGATATGATTGCAATATTGTATTAGGATATGTGCATGTTAGCCACTAATCCTTGGGAGCTAACATGAGACACATATCCGGGCATTTGGAATCGTTTTCGTCTCACGTTAAGTATTGCGTTTCTAGCGTAACTACTTAGCTTGAAACGGATCCGATCCCGGGAGGCCTCACATAATATCTCACCTGGAGTTCAACCAGATATCATGAGGCAAAGGGAGAATACATGAGAAGGTCATTCAGTTCGATTAGATATGGACTAATTGTATGGAGAAATGAGCTAGTCGTAAATTGGTCGAACATAATCACTTATTGGTCGAAACCTACCCGTAAAGAGTTACGAACAGGTTAAGACCATATTAACTGGTCGTATAGACAAAATAGTTTTGGGCCTTGTGGCATAAATTGGTCGTCGGGGCATACAGATGTCACCCAACAGACAAGAGTCATATGAGATATGATTAGCGAAGGGTTTATTACCTAAATCACTAGGTTTCTAGCAGTGATTGCAAAGCTCACTAGAACTTAATGATATATGGATCTTGAACTCACTATATGATGTTAGAGGGAAACATGGTTTAGAACATATAGTGGGGGTATCTTTTATTAAAGTGTTTAATAGAAGATCTTACATAAACACGGTGCTGAATTTTTGCATATATTTCTGTTGTAGATCATAGCAACTAATTCTTCCTCTGCACCTACCTTTAACTTGCGATCTATTCTTGAGAAGGAAAAACTAAATGGTACAAACCTCATTGACTAGTTTCGTAATATGAGAATTGTTCTCAAACAAGAAAAGAAGGAATATATTCTAGAGGGTCCCTATCCTGAGGAACCGAATGTTGATGCTACTCGTGCTAAAAAGAATGCTTATGAGAAGCATTGCAATGATGCAGTCGATGTACATTGCCATATGCTTGCTACCATGAACTCTGAGCTTTAGAAGCAATATGAGACCACGGATGCTTACAATATGATTGTGAGTCTAAAGGGTATGTTTCAAGATAAAGCAAGGGCAGAGAGGTTCAACACCTCTAAGGCATTGTTTTCTTGTAGGCTGTCAGAAGGTAACCCGGTCAGTCCTCATATGATCAAAATGATTACTCTCATTGAGAGCTTAGAAAAGCTTGGTTTTCCCCTTAGCCAAGAGTTGGCTACTGATGTGATTCTCCAATCGCTTTCTATGAGCTTTAAGCCTATCATATTGAATTTCCATATGCATGGCATAGAGAAGTCAATGATCGAGTTACATGGCATGCTTAAGGGTGCTGAGGAGAGCATCAAGAAAAGCTCCAATCATATGATGATGGTTCAAAAGACTACTAGCTTCAAGAAAAAGGGTACGTCAGGAAAGGGAAAGGGCAAAGGAAAGACTCAAGATAGGATCGAGAGTCTCAAGGTGTAACACCCTGGCTATTCGGAAGCTAAGATGTTACCTAAATAATCTAACATTCAACCATAATGCGGAAGAATTTGAACATTATCTCATCTAATAACATAAAGAGATCAAGATTAAATAGAACAATGGTAGGAACATAGTCTGAATCCAAATAAGTATATCAAAGGGGTGATCAATGATTACAAGTTGTACTTAATCAACCATAACATAGAGATAGACACTACTACAAAACAGGTCATACTGGACGCCTCATCACGGACGGTTTCAAAAGAGCCGTCTATGTTGAACTTATACAGACGGTTCCCTTTGGAACCGTCTGTGATAGTGCCTCATCACAGACGGTTCTTATTACCAACCGTCTGTGATACTTCACAGACGGTTCATAATAAGAACCGTCTGTGATAGTGCCTCATCACAGACGGCTCCTTCTACCAACTGTCTGTGAAGGAGCTGTCTGTGATGAGGACACCTCATCACAGACGGTTAGTATAATGAACTGTCTATGATACTTCACAGACGGTTCGTGATACCAACCGTCAGTGATAAGTACCTCATCACAGACGGTTGGGATTAACAACCGTATGTGATTTTGATTTTACCATGGCTTCAACTCTCTGATTTTACCATGGCTTCAAATTTTCCTCACTATCAGAGAGTAAGGAAAATTTAAAGCCATGGTAAAATCAGAGAGTAAGGAAAATTCCAAGTCATGGTAAAATCAGAGAGTAAGGAAAACTTAAAGCTATAGTAAAATTAGAGAGTAAGAAAAATTTAAAGCTATAGTAAAATCCAGATCAGAGACGGCTCTGAATACCAACCGTCTGTGATGAGGTACTTAATACCAACCGTATGTGATGAGGTACTTATCACAGACGGTTCGTATTACGAACCGTCTGTGATGAGTTACTTATCACAGACGGTTTTTGTATGAAACCGTCTGTGATTCGCAGCGCGGGAATTTGAAAATTTTGAACGCGTGCGCGGGAGGCAAAATATGTCCTTATATATTATGGCCGACCTCCTTTGGGCGCTCAGTGTCGCTCTCGCACTCCCGCAGTCCCGGTCCTCCTCTGGGCTCGGTCCTCCCTTGCTCCGGGAGTCCTCCTCCGAGCTCCAGCTGGTAGCTGCTCCTCCAGTCCTCCCGCAGCTCCCTGGCCCCCGCTACACCTCCAGGCTCCGGTCCTCCCTTGCTCCCGCAGTCCCCAACTTTCGACGTGGTCTTCCTCCCCAATAGCTGAGAGTCGACGCCGACACCGAGCTCCTCCAGTCCTCCTCCGACGTCGATGTCTCTAGTATATGAGGTTCTGTTGGTACTTTTGTATATGAGGTTCTGTTATATTCAGATCCATATTTGTATGTATGAGCTTGTGGTACTTGTGTTAGATTCATATCCAGATTTTTGTTAGATTCTCCTCCAGATTCTACTTCTGTTGGTACTTGTATATGATCGAGTGTATGCGTGTATCCATGAATCCATGGCTTGAGAAATTTATTGGGAGGCTTAGGAGTTGGGAATCCATCTATGTGTATCAATGAATCCATGTTTGGGAGGCTTCGGAAATGGCAGTGTATGTGTATGAGTGTATCCATGAAAAATGGCAATATTTTTTTTTACAATCAAAAAACCTATCACAGACGGTTCGGAACAAGAGCCGTCTGTGAAAACAGGTATCACAGACGGTTCGGAACAAGAACTGTCTATGAAAATTGATTATCACGAGCGGTTCTTGTTCCGAACCGTCGTGATACTATTTTCACAGACGCATTTGTTGTTCGAACGATTCGTGATAGCTTTATCACTGACGGCTCAAAACCGTCGTGATAACGCTGTTATCACAGACGTACTTTTACACAGACGGTTGGAAACCGTCTGTGATGACGGTTCCGAACCGTCTGTGATGAGGCTTTCTGTAGTAGTGAGATATCAAGCACATCTAACTTTAATTATTACAGTTCATCTCTTAACGAACGAAAACCACAACCAAATTTTATTATTGAAACTAGAATGAAGTGAACGATTAGTGCATGTCTACTCCCTCCCAATAGAGCCATCATCAACGTTCACCTAAAATAAACAAACAAAGCAAGAATGAGTCCGAGACTTAGCAAGTAGAGTGAATAATTGGACATACAATAATTATGAACAAGACAACATCTTTAAAGAATACGAACATAACACCGAATGAATATCTGCATGAATGGAATGAATGGATTGAATGAAATGAATGGACTGCACTCCTTCTTATACCGGTATAGCTAGTGACATACCCGTCAGTATTCACTTAGGCCCTCATTTAACAAAATGCGGGAATCCAAAGCCCATATAAATAACGTTTCATAAGGGAGTCCGAATCTGCCCACATTAAAATGGTGGGTCTTACGTGCCCATACTGGAATTGATGGGTCTTTATAATCTACTCCCGTGGATGCCCACATTGGAATAGTGGGTCTCACGTGTCCATGCTGGAATTGATAGGTCTTTAAAATCCACTCACGTGGATGGAACATGAAAATGGATGCATGTAATGAACTCATGAATAATGAATAATATCATCTTTAAACATGAAATTTTCACATATGAAAGGAACATAACATTGAATCTTCTCACGTATCATATAGAAACACAATACGAACATCAAGCATCCAGCATTCACAATTCATACGAATAACAATGTACTTGCCTTTCGTATTATGACGTGTTGGGAGGCAAAGAAGATGCTGCTAACCTCGAAGCCTCACCTCCTACAGCATAAAATTACTCAATAAGAACAACGACACCAAGACACTACTCGCCACGCTCCTAACTCATACCCCAAAACCCAACGTTTGATTATATACTTTACTCAAATTGAACTACACCCTAGCAGGAAGTCGTAATGGACAACGGTATTAAAATAGACATAACTTTTGCTCTGAAATTTGTAAAAATGTAAACTCAGGCTTTCTTGAAAGATAACGAAATTATCTACAACAACCTAGTTGGCGGAAATCCCAAATTCTGTATGTATCTAACTCCAAAAGACCGATGAACACCTTCTATCAGAGCTACTTGACAAATCTGGGCAGCAGTACGAAAATAGCCATAACTTCCAATTGGCTGAAACAAACTTAGTGTTCTTTATTAATATTGAAAGCTAACACTGTAACACCCCAGCTCAACATTGAGTCTGGAATGCTACTAAAATTAAATTAAACTAAGCTAAACTAAGACCAATTACAAAATCTCGACAAAACCTCCTTTGTATAGTCGCTTATACCGAGGTTCCAACAATTGATCAAGGCATTTATCAATATAATCATAATCAGGTTCATTCAAGCGTGTAGAATATTATCATAAACATAACCAAAACTTTCTATTCTCATTATTACAGTTAACCTGAAACTCAAACTATCCATAGCTTCTAACAGGTAAACATAACATTTAACAATAGTTTCATAATCCAATTCACTCATGCATAAGAGATAATCATATGAATGTAATCAAATTAACACTATTCTCACAACCATAATCAGAATCATAAAACAACCATGGGTATTTCTCAGCAGTCTATTTATTCTTATATGAAGCTAAATGACAATTGCTTTAATGTTGTGAGGTAGTGCGTGCTTTCAATTCATCTACTCCTCCCATGCATGTCGGTCTTGCGATTGTACCTAAAACACATCAAAGCAAGAGTGAGCCCAAAGACTCAGCAAGTACCAACAAGGCTAAGCAAGTTAACATTCATAGCATCAATAATCCAAGATAAACAATGCACCAGAGTAAAGCCTTCATGCTCATGTGAATGCAACCAATGCAATGCACCTTTTTAACTTTATCTCTTTTCGCATTTTACCGGTAATGCGGGGTATACAACCGTCGCTGTATACCCTTGCCTGTGCCCTCTGGCACAGGGACCAAAAGCCTATACACCACATGTATAGGGACCTTTGCCCATCATCTGAATGATGGGGACCTCTTTGCTCATAGCCCACATTGCACCAATGTGGGGACCTCAAGCCCGTCAATACATGACGGGGACCTCAACGTAATGCATGCTTGGTCACCACGTGACCAATCTTCAGCATGATCTCAATATGCATATGCACAACATCTATTCATCATTAATATACCAAGTACAATAACATCGGACATAAATAGAGCATAATCATACTTGGAGCATTCACCAATCTCAATATAAACATCATGCCAGCAACCTTACTTCGCTATCATATATCAAAAACATGCATGTATGACCAAGTCTCCAACACGATTGGAACATGCAATTGCTCCATGCCCACGTCTTTCATATACACGGATTTAACATGTGCATAACAACATGTAAGATTTAGCAACGTCCAAGGGAAACATTAACCATAGCTTGCATTCATCAAGATAAAAGGAAAACTCATTACGCTAACATTCGTGCAAGGCTACAACAAGCAATCACCACAATCATATCATACAACCAAAATACGCTATAACCGAATACTTGCCTCAACCGTGCAGCAGCGGACGCGAAGTGGGTGCTGCCCTTGGGATCTCGCTGCCACCTGGACAAGAAGATAACCCCAAACTA
This sequence comes from Ampelocalamus luodianensis, assembly GCA_036346255.1. Lineage (NCBI taxonomy): Eukaryota > Viridiplantae > Streptophyta > Magnoliopsida > Poales > Poaceae > Ampelocalamus > Ampelocalamus luodianensis. Next base: position 43,012,029 of record CM070629.1, read on the forward strand.
AGACTAGCATACTGGACCAAAATCATACATAACATCACAATCGAAATCGCTAACCTCTTATGAATTCTAACTTTTCTAATTTCTAGCGATCGGTCACTGCAGACAGCGGACTTCAAAAATTCATAACTCTCTGCTCAGGAGTCCAAATAGGATGATCTTGGACAATCTGAAAAGGTAATTGAAATGTCTAAATAAACTTAGTTGGGAGACCTCTGATTCGGCCATCTACCAGACCTACCAATCTATTTAATCAGAGCAAATATTTCACGTCGGGTTTCTGGACAGCGACAAAGAAACTATCATAACTTTCTCTACGTTCGTCCAAATTCAGTGATCTTTAGTTTTCCTGAAAGCTAAGAGGATTAGCCTCATTTTCGTTATGGTGAGCCCTCTGGAAACCCCTCTAAATACGCGCTTCTATCAGGTTAACTAACACTAGCAAATCTGCTTCTCTCCAGAAACACAGAAGTACTAATAAATTCATAACTTTGGCTACCGAAGTCCAAATGACTTGATTCTTGTCGGCAATGAAAGGTAACTACGATAGCTACAACTTTCTAGGAGACACCCAGACCCAAATCTGCCTCTAACTTAATCAAAACCGACAAACTTCCCTGCTGCAGAATAACGACGAACTGGCACCCGAAAATTTGACAACTAGAAAACGACCTAAAACAAAGAACCACGGGTTACCCTTGCCGAAACGAAGAGAGCACACAGCGGGGATGAAGACCACCATGAATCCGCTGCGGATCCCTTCTTCTCCCTCTTCTTCCCTTCTCTTCTTCCCCTTCTTTCTCTTCTTTTCTCCTTCTTCTTCCTCCTTGGCCGGCTGCAAGGGAGCTCCTACTCCACCTTGGACAGCAGCAATGGAGGTGGTGGGAGATGGAGAGGCGCAAGGGAGGGTGGAAGGGAGGTGGAGAGGTGGGGAGATGGGGAGATGGGGAGAGGGGCGGCGGTTGGAGTCGGAGGGGAAAGGGGAGGGAGGAAGGGCTAGGGTTTTTGGGGAGGAGCCCCCTGGCGGCCACCCTCATGGGCCATGGCCGAGCCCAAGTTGCCGTAAAATTGCTCTTTGCCCCTCTAAAACTGCAGCACTGACAACATATCAATTAGTCCCTCCCGACGTTCCGTTTGATCCTTCCCGATTAATCGATCTCTCCGAAATAAAATTAATCTTCCTCGATTCAAACCTTAACTCACTTAGGGATATTACATTCTACCCCTTAACAGAGTTCGACCCGAATCTAGCGCCAATCTTCTCGAAAGAAAACCACGACTAGAACTTAACAACAGATACCAATGCGATCAACTCTTACTAAACTCGCTCACGTGAGACTTCAACTCTCAAGTGACCTCTCTCTCCAACGAAGAGACCACAACACCAAGGCGTAAATCGGCGTGCGTACTAACGCTCCACTCGACATTCCGGTACACTCACCGGACAAGACTCGAGGTAAGACCTCACTCGATGGTTAACGGTGCAATCGAAACCTCAAACTCGGATCTCCGGTATTCACTCAACACCGAACATACAAGGCGTTACGTACTCGCGCACGAACTCGAGGCGATCCGGCGATCGCCAACTAGCGAAAACAACCCAATGTATCTTGGGTTAAACCTCCCAAAGATACCGAACCACACGACATGCACATAGAACACAAAACTCGTGTTCCACCGCTCAATTATACTCCTCACTAAAGCAAAAATCACCTCCTTTAACCAGAAACACACAACAACAATACTCTTCCTAAACACACTCTTTTACCAGCAAAGCTCAACTGAAAACGAAGAACTCTCAACGCAACCAAACGTTACCAACTCGGTAGTAAAAGGAGTCAAATTCAAAATCGATGATTTAACACGAAAATCTTTCCACCTTCAATTAGAAAATTTGCAAATAAACACCACGATCGCTAAAAGAGAAACCACTCGATTAACCAAATCCATCATTTCTTTTATTCTTTCTGAACCGATAAGAATCATATATACCAAAATCGAGTCAAACTCAACTTACGAAAGATATTGGTCAACAGCACAAAACTCAAACGAGAATCGAGGAAACAATTCACTCCTTTGAGGAAGTATCAAATTCTCAGTATCTCTTTTAAGAATAAAATCTCTCTCAACTTTGGAGTTTGATTCATCACAAAACACACTAACTCATCTTTCTTAACTTTACATTCTCAATGTTACACTCAAGTTGAAATACATCATCCACAATTCCGTATAAAGGCTCTATTGACGCCACCAAACTTTATCTCAACAACTCCTCTATCTACATGATTAATTTGACAAATGACTTCCAATGCATCTCAAAATAGATTACACACGCAATCACATCTCCTCAATGTTTTAGAAATAAACAACTTGGAATTCACACTCTCACAGTCATATACTTTCTCTAAAAGAGCTCTATCAATGATTATCTCTTTGTTCAAACCCACCCTTAATCTACCTCCTCTACACATAATCATTGGGTGCCCCAAGTCCTAGCATAAAATTGCAAAGCCCAAATTAAACTCCAAGATTCCTACAACGAACTTCTCATATAAAAGATAGGGAAATCCTCAGTTAAATCAGTAAAATCCCATAATTCCAACATACTCTCTCATTAACATCATCATGAAAATATTTTCTTGACCAGTTTACCTTTACAAAGATTATAACCCTCAGAAGGTTACTCATTTAAAGCCAAATCACTCTTGACGTTACTCAATATTTTCCATTATCCCATTAATTAACATGGCGATTTGATTACTTTGTAACCCCTCTCATTAAACCACATCATCAAGAATAACTTTCATAGCCTCGCAATACTACCAAATTGCGATACTCTAATAAATTGATCCAGATTTCCATACTTACTAATTCCAATGCTCGGTCAAAAAGAACACCAAATCTTGGACTACAACTTGTTATAGGTCCTACTAGTTGCGACAACGAAATCTGTTAGCTCCAAAGACAAATATTCTTTTCAACTCAATTCCTCTCCAAGGATTATTCCAATAAATCGATTTATTACTCCAAGCCTCTCACGACGACTTGACACCTAACGGTTCATCAAACCATCTACTAGACCACCACTATCTAGATGCCAAGACACCACCTACGAGACTTTACAATACAGATCGGTTAACCCTTTCTTAGAAGAAGAGGCAAATAGAAATAAGTTTCAGCTCAAAAGAAAACGTTACCACTTACAGTAGTTACAAGATCAAGAGAAACAATCAGATAAAAGCGTTCTCAAAACCAAAAGATATGATCCAAGTTGAGGCGCACGTCCCACAATCGAGAATATCAAACCTCGACGAGAATAAAACAACGCTTTTAGAATCAGGAAAACTCTTATGGGCAAGAACAAAAGTTTTAGACAAACTTCAATATTCGCAAGTTATGAAACTTTACTTAAATCTCAAATACTTCCACTTTACTCGATTTTAGTTGGTTATAGCATCACCATGGCATTTCCGACAAAGAGTATTTGAAGATCACAACACCTATTCCACTTAGGAACTAATAAAACCTCTCAACACGTCACTTTGCTCTAAACAAATTCAGCTATCACATCAACATGAGGTCCGAAAGATCACAAATGCGAACTAGAAACATATTCAATTAATTAACATCGCGGCGATCGGTCCTTTATACAAAACATTCAATATTATCATCATAATCCCTCATCGACAATCACACTAGTAATGTAACAATACACTCTTAGCGAGACTCATCATAGCCTCTTATCCCATCATAAATTTCTCCAAAGGAAACACAAGCCACAAGGTTGAAACAAACCTATTTTAACTAGTTCATACTATCAAATGATACTTTATAAAGCACACTATCGAGGCCACTTACTCAATCACCCACTCAACCATTAGTGTTACTCACACCGCTCCAACTGTCATTAACAATTGTCAATTGTATGAATCATGTATACAAATAGGGTCCTACTTACATTTGTAGTCGTGTAACCATCTGTAAACACAAAGTCAACATTTAATAATCTCATCGCTTTCATGATTGGGTTTCACAACATGCTACCTCAACGTTCGTCTAATCTAATATACATGTTTTTAATCTAGCAATTATGTATGATCATCAAGTAACTAGTTTCTGAAAATTTCCAATCGATATCCTCTAAAGCATCGTTCAAACACATTCTTAACATAACCATCACTAATGGGTAAGCTAATCCATAGAGATACATTACTCCATGCTATCCAATAAATCTATCTGATTCCACAATCCTAACAATCAGACCAATTCATCAAAATACCACACCTCTTAACAACTCCATTGATTCCAACTAAATATTGTCATACTCATAGTCATAACTCATCAAGAACCACTAAAGGACAACCTCCACTTATTCAACTTTCTTTGATAAGGACCTTAGTTAAGATCGATCATGCACAAACTGCGAACTTAACTTGAAATTCATAACACAACTATTAATATTCAACGCTCAAAATACCCAAAAGAGATACGTTGAGTCAAAGCCTTCATGAACTAAAGGACTTACAAAAGAAACTTTCATTAACTAAAAACATCAAGCGAATAAAATAGGTCAAGCTTTCCAATAAGAAAAACAAAACTCCCCTACAAAAGTCAATCTTGACAATTAGCAAACTTCACCAATCGCGAGAATAACTCAACGGCTGGGAAAAACAATAATTGATTTACGGGGCAAAATAAGCCAAAGGAAACACACCAAACATTTCAAAGAAACCCATCAATCGCAACCGGTTAAGAGTTGACCAAATTCAAATTCAGGGAAGAGAGCAACTCTTCTAAAGATTCTCGCTATCGACACCTGTACTAAGATATCCGGGGTAGCACTTCTCTATACCCACTCCACGAACGGTGGTGTAACCTGGTAAAGCCCAGGGTCACAACCACGACCTTAACCTCTCAACAAAGACTAATCTCACTCATAATAATCATAATAATTAATTAATAAGCAGCCAAACTCAATTCATATCAGCAATAATCAAAGCGATATAACGGAACGTAAATGCAAAGATTGACCCATCCCCATCCTATCGTGCTCGGTGTGTCAAACTTTTAAGTTGATTAACATTAGCAATTTTTTTATATATCTAGTCACCACGGACCTACAACTGGCTCGATACCAATCTGTAACATTTGACTCAACATTGAGTGCGGAATGCTACTAAAATTAAATTAAACTAAGCTAAACTAAGACCAATTACAAAATCTCACAAAACCTCCTTTGTATAGTCGCTTATACCGAGGTTCCAACAATTGATCAAGGCATTTATCAATATAATCATAATCGAGTTCATTCAAGCGTGTAGAATATTATCATAAACATAACCAAAACTTTCTATTCTCATTATTACAGCTTAACTGAAACTCAAACTATCCATAGCTTCTAACAGTAAACATAACATTTAACAATAGTTTCATAATCCAATTCACTCATGCATAAGAGATAATCATATGAATGTAATCAAATTAACACTATTCTCACAACCATAATCGAATCATAAAACAACCATGGGTATTTCTCAATAGTCTATTTATTCTTATATGAAGCTAAATGACAATTGCTTTAATGTTGTGAGGTAGTGCGTGCTTTCAATTCATCTACTCCTCCCATGCATGTCGGTCTTGCGGTTGTACCTAAAACACATCAAAGCAAGAGTGAGCCCAAAGACTCAGCAAGTACTAACAAGGCTAAGCAAGTTAACATTCATAGCATCAATAATCCAAGATAAACAATGCACCAGAGTAAAGCCTTCATGCTCATGTGAATGCAACCAATGCAATGCACCTTTTTAACTTTATCTCTTTTCGCATTTTACCGGTAATGCGGGGTATACAACCGTCATTGTATACCTTGCTGTGCCCTCAGCACGGGGACCAAAAGCCTATACACCACATGTATAGGGACATTTGCCCATCATCTGAATGATGGGGACCTCTTTGCTCATAGCCCACATTGCACCAATGTGGGGACCTCAAGCCCGTCAATACATGACGGGGACCTCAACGTAATGCATGCTTGGTCACCACGTGACCAATCTTCAGCATGATCTCAATATGCATATGCACAACATCTATTCATCATTAATATACCAAGTACAATAACATCGGACATAAATAGAGCATAATCATACTTGGAGCATTCACCAATCTCAATATAAACATCATGCCAGCAACCTTACTTCGCTATCATATATCAAAAACATGCATGTATGACCAAGTCTCCAACACGATTGGAACATGCAATTGCTCCATGCCCACGTCTTTCATATACACGGATTTAACATGTGCATAACAACATGTAAGATTTAGCAACGTCCAAGGGAAACATTAACCATAGCTTGCATTCATCAAGATAAAAGGAAAACTCATTACGCTAACATTCGTGCAAGGCTACAACAAGCAATCACCACAATCATATCATACAACCGAAAATACGCTATAACCGAATACTTGCCTCAACCGTGCAAAGCGGCGGACGAAGTGGGTGCTGCCCTTGGGATCTCGCTGCCACCTGGACAAGAAGATAACCCCAAACTAAGACTAGCATACTGGACCAAAATCATACATAACATCACAATCGAAATCGCTAACCTCTTATGAATTCTAACTTTTCTAATTTCTAGCGATCGGTCACTGCAGACAGCGGACTTCAAAAATTCATAACTCTCTGCTCAGGAGTCCAAATAGGATGATCTTGGACAATCTGAAAAGGTAATTGAAATGTCTAAATAAACTTAGTTGGGGAGACCCTCTGATTCGGCCATCTACCAGACCTACCAATCTATTTAATCAGAGCAAATATTTCACGTCGGGTTTCTGGACAGCGACAAAGAAACTATCATAACTTTCTCTACGTTCGTCCAAATTCAGTGATCTTTAGTTTTCCTAAAAGCTAAGAGGATTAGCCTCATTTTCGTTATGGTGAGCCCTCTGGAAACCCCTCTAAATACGCGCTTCTATCAGGTTAACTAACACTAGCAAATCTGCTTCTCTCCAGAAACACAGAAGTACTAATAAATTCATAACTTTGGCTACCGAAGTCCAAATGACTTGATTCTTGTCGGCAATGAAAGGTAACTACGATAGCTACAACTTTCTAGGAGACACCCAGACCCAAATCTGCCTCTAACTTAATCAAAACAGACAAACTTCCCTGCTGCAGAATAACGACGAACTGGCACCCGAAAATTTGACAACTAGAAAACGACCTAAAACAAAGAACCACGGGTTACCCTTGCCGAAACGAAGAGAGCACACAGCGGGGATGAAGACCACCACGAATCCGCTGCGGATCCCTTCTTCTCCCTCTTCTTCCCTTCTCTTCTTCCCCTTCTTTCTCTTCTTTTCTCCTTCTTCTTCCTCCTTGGCCGGCTGCAAGGGTGCTCCTACTCCACCTTGGACAGCAGCAATGGAGGTGGTGGGAGATGGAGAGGCGCAAGGAGGGTGGAAGGGAGGTGGAGAGGTGGGGAGATGGGGAGATGGGGAGAGGGGCGGCGGTTGGAGTCGGAGGGGGAAAGGGGGAGGGGAGGGGAAGGGCTAGGGTTTTTGGGGGAGGGGAGCCCCCCCTTGGCCGGCCACCCTCATGGGCCATGGCCCAGGCCCAAGTTGCCGTAAAATTGCTCTTTGCCCCCTCTAAAACTGCAGCACTGACAACATATCAATTAGTCCCTCCCGACGTTCCGTTTGATCCTTCCCCGATTAATCGATCTCTCCCGAAATAAAATTAATCTTCCTCGATTCAAACCTTAACTCACTTCCGGGATATTACAAACACCAAGGCCTACAATAAACTAGTTGGGTGAAAACCCTGAATCCGCCATTAACTTAATTATAATTTAAAAGACAACTTGACAGATCAACCTTGTGAGAATTCTGGACAGCAGGAATGAAACTATCATAACTTTTGATCCGTATGTCGGAATTAGGTGTTCTTGGCGTCCACTAAAATCTAAGAACATTATCTAAATATCTCTAGGAGATCCCAAGTCCTAATTCGGCTTTTAACTATGCAAAAACTGGTGCACAACAAAGAACAGAAATCTGCTCCTAATCGTAGCACTAACGACGAATCAATAAACAACTTTTATCGAGAACGAATGGAACCAAACAGCAGGGAAACAAGGTTTATACCCTAGATGATGCGTGAGATGCTGAACCTTGTGCGGATCTTCAATGGACGACGGTAACCTGGCTCTTCCTCTTGGTTTTGGCCTCCAACAACAAAGGAGAAGGGGGAAGGGGCTGCCAAGGAGAACAATGGAGACGGAGGGCACTGTAGCAACACGGCAGTGTAGCAGTGGTGCTACTGTAGCTACAGTGCCAGCCTAGGGTTTCCCCCTTCTTTTATAGGTGGTCGGCCCCTTATGGGCCTCCTGGGCCAAGGCCTGAGGCCTAGGTTGCCGAAAAACTCTAGAAATCCTCTTTTTCTTATGTCTAATTTCTCTTTTGAACGCTGTCTTTCTTAGAATAAATTAGAGTATTACACAAGGCTATGTTTAAGAAGCTCAAACTAGGTACTAAGCCTGACATAGAATGTTACCATTGTCATGAGACTAGGCATTAGAAGAGAAATTGCAAGAAGTACTTGGAAGAGATGAAAAGGAACAAAGGAAGTAAGACTTTCAGTTCAGGTATAAATGTTATAGAAATTAATCTTGTCACTTCACCTACATGTTCTTGGGTATTTGATACCAGATCGGTTGCTCATATTTGCAATTCGATGCAGGGACTGATAAGGAGTAGAAGTTTGGCAAGAAAAGATGTTGATCTTTGCGTGGGCAATGGAGCAAAAGTTGTTGCATTGGCTGTTGGCACTTTACCATTAGTTTTACCCTTAGGATTAATTATTGAATTAAATAATTGTTATTATATTCCAACCTTAAGCAAAAATATTATTTCTGCTTCATGTTTAGGAGTAGAAGGTTATGAGTTCAAAATAAAGAACAATTGTTGTTAAATTTATTTTGAAAATATGCTTTATGGCCATGCTCCATTGGTGAATGGATTATATGTTTTGAATCTTGATGATATGCCTATCTGTAACTTTAATACTAAGAGACTTCGACCTAATGATTTGAATCCCACTTTTATTTGGCATTGTCATCTAGGTCATATAAACAAGAAGTGCATGATGAAGCTCCATAAAGATGGTCTTCTAAACTCACTTGATTTTGAATTATTTGAAACATGTGAATCTTGTTTACTTGGTAAGATGACAAAAACATCATTCATGACCAGAGGTGAGGGAGCGAGTGACCTATTGGCCCTTATACATACGAATGTATGTGGACCGATGAGCACTTCGACCAGAGGTGGTTTTCAGTACTTCACAACTTTTACTGGTGACTTTAGTAGATATGGTTACATCTACTTAATGAGGCATAAGTCTGAATCCTCTAAAAAGTTAAAGGAATTTCAGAATGAGGTACATAATCAACTTGGTAATATAATTAAATATCTATAATTAGATCGTGGAGGTGAATATTTGAGCTATGAATTTGGTGTTCATCTAAAAAATATAGAATTATTCCACAACTTACTCCACCAGGAACTCAATAGAATAGGGTGTCTGAACGACGGAATCAAACACTGTTAGACATGGTTCGGTCAATGATGGGCCAATCTGATCTTCCATTGTATTTTTTGGGATACGCTCTAGAAACAGCGGCTTTCACTTTAAATAGGGTTCCATCAAAAATTATAGAAAAGACACCATGTGAGATATGGACCGGGAAGTGTCCTGGATTATCTTTTCTAAAGGTATGGGGTTGTGAGGTTTATGTAAAACATTTGATGTCTGATAAACTCACACCCAAGTCTGATAAGTGCTTCTTTGTTGGGTATCCTAAGGAAACTAAAGGATATTACTTTTATAAGTGGGATCATGACAAAGTGTTTGTTGCTCGCAATGGTGTCTTCTTGGAGAAAAAGTTTCTTTCCAAAGGAGTCAGTGGGAGTAAGGTGCAACTCGAAGAAATTCGAGAAACATCTAAAAATGTTTCAACTACTACTGAACCTCTACAGGATGAACAAAATGTTGTAGAACCTGTAGATGAAGCATCAGCCCTATGTAAATCTAAAAGGCCACGTCAATTGCTTATAAGGTATGGGTATGATGCTTTATTATTGAATAACGATGAGCATAAGACTTATATGGAAGCGATGGTGGACCCAGACTCTGAGTCATAGCTTGAAGCCATGAGATCTGAGATAAAATCCATGTATAACAATCAAGTTCAACACTTGGTTAATGCACCTGATGGTATTAAAACCATTGAGTGCAAATGAACTTTTAAGAAAAAGATAGATATGGATGGAAATATTCACATTCATAAGGCACGACTAGTTACGAAGAGTTTCAAACAAATACAAGGTGTTGATTATGATGAAACCTTCTCACCTGTCGCTATACTTAAATCTATCCGGATCATTCTAGCTATTACTACATATTTCGATTATGAGATATGGCAAATAGATATTAAAACGGCTTTCCTAAATAGAAACCTAAGTGAGGATATGTAAATGACACAACCTAAGGGTTTTGTCGATCCACGAGAAGCTAGAAAGGTATGCAAGTTCCAAAAATCTATTTATGGATTAAAGCAAGCATTTCGGAGTTGGAACATTCATTTTGATGAAGTGGTCAAAGGGTTTGACTTCATCGAGAATGAAGAAGAACTTTGTGTTTACAAGAAGGTTAGTAGGAGCAAACTTGTGTTTCTGATATTGTATGTAGATGACATACTACTAGTCGAAAATGATATTCCAATGCTTGAATCTATTAAAACTTCATTAAAAAATAGTTTCTCAATGAAAGATTTAGGAGATGCAGCATATATCTTGGGTATAAGGATCTATAGAGATAGATCTACGAGGCTAATTGGATTAAGCCAAGATATGTACATTGACAAGGTGTTGAAATGGTTCAACTTGCAAGATTCCAACAAAGGTTTCTTACCCATGTCACAAGGTATTAATCTTAGCAAGAGTCAGTGTCCTACGACTACTGATGAGCGAGACAAAATGAATAGAATTCCATATGCATCAGCCATTGGATCTATCAAGTATGCCATGATTTGTACACTACTAGATATGTTGTATGCTCTAAGTGTTACAGACAGATATCAGTCAAATCCAGGTGAAGGTCACTGGATAGCAGTCGAGAATATCCTCAAGTACTTGAGAAGGACTAAGGATGCATTCCTTGTTTATGGGGGCGAGGAAGAGCTGGTCATAAATAGTTACACCGATGCTAGATTTCAAACCCACAAAGATGATTTTAGATTGCAGTCTGGGTTTGTGTTTTGTCTTAATAGAGGAGCAGCGAGCTGGAAGAGTTCCAAGCAAGGAACGGTTGCTGATTGTACAACAGAGGCTGAGCTTTCGAAGCTGCAAAAGAAGTTGTATGGATTAGGAAGTTCATTAATGAACTGGGTGTGGTTTCGAGTGCTTCCAGTCTAAAGGATCCCTATTGTGATAATAGTGGAGCCATTGAAAAGCTAAGGAGCCTAGATCGCATCAAAAGTCCAAACACATATTTCGACGATATCATGTTATTCGTGAGATTGTTAAAAGAAGTGATGTAAAGATATATAAAGTGCATACAGAATTAAATATTGCTGATCCATTAATAATGCCTCGCCCGTAACCTAAGCATAAGGTACACATAAGAGCTATGGGCATTCGATACCTATATGATTGACTCTAGTGTAAATGGAAGACTTTTCGTGATATGTTGTAGAGGCAATCATAAGGATGATTGTATCACGTCTATGTTTATGAGATATTGAATAAATATTATTTTGTTCCTTGAATGAATCATTAGTTATATAGATCAACGAGTATGTGATATGTTGGTGAAGCTCTTTAACTTATATGATATCGCTCTAAATGTATCCCTAATCAAATGTCACTAGTCGAAACACCAGTAACTCAACGACCAGCACATGTATTGATTGATGACCATGTTTCACCGGTCATGGATAGGGATATCAAGCCAATATGTGAACACATGTTAGAGAATATGGTGTTGGATTGACCCACCTTGAGACACTATTGAGATTATTATGATTCTCTATGTCATCAGTTGATCTCAAGCAATGATGATGTATAATTCTTAGACCTAAGATCAGCATGGTTTCCTATATGTGTAATAGTACACTTAGGGGGTTGCCAAACGCTACTCATAACTTAGTAGTTATAAAGGTAGCTTTCGGGTATTGTATGAAATATACGGAGGAATGTGACTAGTCGAATATGGGATTTGCCCCTCCTAACATAACAGGAGAGATATCTCTAGGCCCCTTGATGTGGTCAGATAAAGAAAGTGTATGGCCATGCCACTGGTGGTCGAAGAGTTCGACCATATAAAGTTATCTGACACTCGATCAAGAAAGTATTGAACAGTCCATAGATGATATAATATCTCACCTGGAGTTCAACCAGATATCGTGAGGCAAAAGGACAATATACGAGAAGATCATTCAGTTCGATCAGATACATACTAGTCGTATGGAGATACGAGCTGGTCGTAAACTGGTCGAACATAATCACTAAGTGGTCAAAACCTACACGTAAAGAGTTACGAACTGGTCGAGACCATATATGAACTAGTCATATAGAGATACAAGCTGGTCGTTAGTGATAAGAACTTGGTCATAGATCATATTGCATTAAGATTTGTCCGATATAATTTGTGTGTATTTGGGAATCGTTATGTCCAGCTAGGAACCGCTAACGACTCGTGGTCAGAAAGGGTTTCCGAGTCACAACCTATTACGCATGAACCTACATGGTCACACACTTAATGGGTTGGAACCAACGTGTTCGGATATGATTCATCATGGGCTCTATATAAGGGGATGCATGAGGTTGTTGGGACAGACGTGACAGACCTCGTGAGTGGCTCCACTGAAACCCTAGCCGCCATCTTCTCGAGAGAGCCTCACCGTGCGAGTTGGTGCTAGCACACCGGCATACGGAGTTTCATCCCTAGACATGTAGATACCGTAGAGGTGCTACTACGGTTGCTATTGCGCTGATGATCCATGACTTCGCAAGGAATGCGATACGTTGTTGGAGGAGACGATTGACTACATTGGACGATCGACTTGAAGCGCTCTACATTGGATCAGGCTGCTCGAACTCATCTTTCGCTGTGCTGCACGTCTAGTGGTAATGATCTTTAATCTCTTGCTTGCTTGGCTTCCTAGTTTACATAGTAGAAATTTTGAATCACCAGCTAGTGTAGCTTACCCGTATCCCTTCAAGAAGAACACGAGCGACACCTGTGTATGGTGCTCGACAAGCTTTGCGAACACCAGTTGTACGCCAAATTTAGCAAGTGTGAATTCTAGCTAAAAGAAGTTACTACCTAGGCCATGTTCTATCTAAAGGAGGTGTAGTCATGGACCTGAGCAAAGTATGAGATGTCCTAGCTTGGGAACAGCCTCGTACTATTATGAAAGTTTGAAGTTTTCTCAGCATGGTCGGATGTTATCGCCGATTCATTGAGAACTTCTCCAAAATCGCAAGACCAATAACACAACTTCTGAAAAAGGAGAATAAATTTGAATGGTCAATGTCATGTGATGATTGATAGTTTTCAAGAATAAAAGAAAAGGCTCACAACAGCCCCAGTGCTTACTCTGCCCGACATACACAAAAGTTTTGTTATGTATTGCGATGTATCCCGAAACGACCTTGGTTGTGTGTTGATGCAAAAGGGTAAAGTAGTAGCCTATGCCTCATGTTAGTTACAGCCTCTTGAGACTAATTATCCAACTCATGACTTGAAATTGGTAGCCATGGTTCATGCTCTCAAAATCTGGAGGCATTACCTTATCCGCAATCAGTGCAAAATTTACACCGATCACAAGAGCCTGAAGTATTTCTTCACACAGCTAGATCTGAATCTAAGGCAACGAAGATGGCTTGAATTGATCAAGGACTATGATCTTGGCATTCATTACCACCTCGGTAAAGCCAACGTTATAGCCGATTCTCTAAGCCGGAAGCTCAACTGCATAAATGTGTCGATTGAAGCAAATCAATCGGCGTTGCATGAAGAATTTTGGAAACACAATTTAGACGGGGGTGAGGAGAGTTATGTCACTGCCCTGATGCTGCAACCTACCCTCAAATCTCAAATCCAAGATGCTCAACTCAGGGATCCAATGATCGCCAAAATCAAGCACGACTTGCAAGACGGCAGGAAATCGGAATTCACCGAGAACCTGAGTGGATTGGTTATACATGGACAACAGCTCTATGTCCTGGATAATCATGATATCAAGGAGCTGATTCTCTATGAAGCTCATGATTCACCACTTTCCTTTCATCCCAAGAGTACCAAGATGTATTGGGACCTCCGGAAGTAGTTCTGGTGGCTCAGTATGAAGCGGGGCATCCCTGCGTCTGTTGCCATGTGTGACGTGTGTAAACGTGTTAAGGCGAAAGACCAACGACCAGTGGGATTACTCCAGCCTCTGAATGCTCTCGAGTGGAAATAAGATGAAATTGGCATGGATTTCATAATTGTGTTGCCAAAGATCGAAATGGGCATGACTCCATATGGGTTATTGTCGATCGCCTAACTAAGGTGGCGCACTTCATTCCGGTTAGCACCACATACCATGGGGCCAAACTCATGGAGCTATACATGAATAACATCGTTCGCCTACATGGAGTACCAAAGACAATAACATCCGATCGAGGCCCCTAGTTCACCTCACGATTTTGGGATAGCATACACGAGGTGTTGGGAACTGAGTTATTCTTTAGCACCACTTTCCATCCTCAAACGGGAGGTCAAACGGAGAGAACAAATCAGATCCTAGAAGATACATTGCGAGCCTGCGTGCTATCCTATAGCACGAATTGGGAGAAATGCTTGGCATTCACCGAGTTTTCCTACAACAACAGCTTTCAGTCAAGCCTTCAAATGTCTCCATTCGAAGCACTTTATGGGAGGAGGTCTAGGACACCTCTATTTTGGTACAAAGTCGAGGAGAGATAATTCTTTGGACTGACCATCATCCAAGAAGCACATGAGCACGTTGATGTGATAAAAGGGCACTTGAAGGAAGCACAATCTCGTCAAAAGAGCTATGCCGACCGTCGCCGCTGTGAGCTAAGCTTCAAAGTAAATGATTATGTTTATCTCAAAATCTCACTGCTGCGAGGCATCCGCCATTTCCAATTTCATAGGAAATTGGCACCTCGTTACATCGGTTCATACTGAATCGTCGAGAGGAAAGTCGAAGTGGCATACCAGTTAGAATTGCCACCCCAACTTTCGGACGTGCACGATGTTTTCCACATATCACAACTCAAGAAGTGCCTCTGGACTCCGAATGAACACGCTCAATTGGAGAACATCGATCTTCAACCAAATCTTTCTTATCGGGAGCACCTGATCCAAATATTAGACGAAGCCATGCGACATACTCGTAGCCGCACCATCAAGATGTTAAGAGTTCAGTGGAGCAATGACACTAAAGATGAAGCTACATGGGAACAGGAAGACCGTAATAGAGCCGAGTTTCCCTACTTCTTTATTTTTCTTGTTATGTAATATAAGTGTTCAAGTTTTTCAGCCATTCTAACTTGGTCACGACCTACAATCAATATGGCTCTGATACCATCTCTGTCGAACCCGAGAGTAACACCCTCAAATCCTTTTTGTATTCTGAACTAGTCCCATGATCAGTAGATAGTTCATACAATAAATAAATATGGTAACATCTATAATTCGCACAACTTTATTAATAAATATCAGAGTTTATTATAAGAAAGGCTTACAAGCCAACAATAAAGAATACAACGAAAGATAGAGAAGTAGTAGAGTCTAGCAAATCTACCATAGGCAATCGACTGGGGTAGCAGCTTAATTGTCGAGATCCACACCGATAGCAAAGACTTTCTCCTTTGAACAATATTTTTATTAAGCAAGGGTGAGTACAAAAATATACTCCGCAAGTTACACCCATAATAGAGTTAATGCATGCAGGGATTTACCAAAAGAAGGCTTATATGGTTATTTGTGCAAAAGCAATATTTGACATTTTAAATACAAATTACTAAGTTTCAAAGCAGTTATATATATCTAAAATTCTTTGATTTTAAACTATCAAGTTAGTGTAAGATGCACTTTTGATGAAGGACTAATCCCCTTATGCCAAGGCTTTCTGCCCAATTTTCCATATGGAATAAACATCCATGAAATCATTTTTATCAATCCATTTTTAAAACAAAACCATAGTCTAATCTACAAAAGGCTTTGCTCAGCATGTCCATGACCGTGGACACAGCTATTCGAATAGTTTTACACTCTGCAGAGATTGTAGAACTTTACCCACAAGGGATAATCAACTTATGATATCCGTCAAACACACTTTCGTAGTTATGCGACTAGTGATTATCATAAGACCTTACAATGCACCATCCCAAAGTAGTTATGCCTGCCAAGGTTTTGCTTCCTTCCGACTAAACCATCTGTCAGAAGTCCCCTCTTGCGCCATGTGGGAATAAATAAAAAGTAGGTCATTCTGATACCCCACACAACTGATGGCACAACCACAATGAAACGTTGCAAATTAGTTAGCTAGGTCTTTCCCTCTCCAGATTTATGGTAGTACTAGTAGGATGTCCATGCGTTGCAACGAAATCTCAAATGAGAGTGATATATATCAGCAGACGGGATCCTAAACCACATAATAAATATCAATGTTCTTTCACATATATACAGAAACATTAACTACGCCTATTGCATCACCTACTACTGCTACTACCTGAAAATTAAAATTTTGAGCTCATATATTGTTTGCCTTTAGAAGTTAAAGTTGATGTCGATTTTCCTCCCCAATGTGCTGCTCATTTACAACCATTACCGTATTTTAGCCGTACATGGGGTGAGACAATTTCCCCCATTGCACGGAGGTAAACCTAATCTTTATTAGTTAAGATGTGTACATGTGTGCGTACATTATCATTGAAATGAGTGAAGGAAGTGTGTGCATACATACAGCTCTAAGGACTTGGGCATGCATATGATCCAAACATAGCGCAAATAATTGAACATTTTGTTTGTGATTAAGTATGCAACAGCTCAAACACCGATATATATCATTAAGAAGATGAAGTACAAAAAAGGGAAAAACTGCACATCTTATGAACAATTCAAGCATATATATAGTAGCATAATGGTATCTGGCTATCTGCACTTTTGGCTTGGTGAACAGAAACCTTCTCTTGCCTTCAAAAATCTCTAGACAACTTACATTAGCATCATATATAGTGCTTGGTCAGTGATTCCACAAGCACTTACAACTTCTCCGTTCCATAAAAAAAAACACTAGAAAGGCTAAGACCACCTTTTGCACAACAATTCTAAACAAACTACTTGGTGCCGGTATCTAAAAACACACAGCGAAGATGTACATGAAGAAGTTTTAGCTAAAGTACTTCCGTCCAGATCAGGAATACTTCCGTCCAGAAGAAGTTTTAGCTACAACTTTTTCAAGTTGCAACACATAGCGAAGAAGTTTGTCTAGGTGAGTTTGACCAGTACTTCCGTCCAGAAGGAAGCTATTCTTGGACAAAACCATATGGGTAGCATCAGGCTCCTTACGCAGCTCAGAAGTTTCATCGTAGGCTTCTGAACTGTGGGTCTAAGAATGACACTACTACAAAACAGGCTATAGTAGACACCCCATCACAGACGGGTTGATTTGAAACCGTCTGTGTTGGGTCTGTTGGGCGCAGCATTTGTTTTCCCGGCCTATCACAGACGGTTCTTATTAGTAACCATCTGTGATAGGCATATATCACAGACGGTTCATAAATAGAAGCGCGCGAAATATCCTGACGGTTCTATACATAAACCAAATGCGTGATAATCGTCCATATCACGAGCGGTTTATAAATACCACCGTGCGTGATATTTCCTGACGGTGATTTTAATAAACCGTCATGATATATGCCTATCACGAGCAGTTCATATTTTGAACCGTGCAGTGATATCCTCGCGCTATAAATATCTGGATACCCCTGCCCATTCCCATTTGAGCCGCACCTGAGAAAAACCCACTACGCCGCGACGAGAGAGAGAGGGGAGGAGAAAGAGAGGAGAAAGGGAGGGAGAAGAGAGGGGAGGAGAAAGAGAGGAGAAAGGGAGGGAGAAGAGAAAGAGAGGAGAAAGGGAGGAGAAGGGCAGCAATCGAAGAGATCGATTTGGTATTTTCGTGCGTGAGCTCGAGGGTAATAATCTTTATAACCCAATTGAGATATTGTAGAATATGCTAAGCATCGATCGCGTGTATAAGAGCCGAAATGGGAGTGGCTACTTCCATAGCATCGGGTAACTATCGTGAAGAGGAATTGTGCGGGGAAGGAAATGGAGAGAGAGCGCGGTTGAGAGAGATTTTATTAATCTAATTTGACATTATATATTTTGTTATATGTGTAGCGTAGATGGACCGAAACTGGATGTATGGTGTGAACCGTGTAAGTCAAGAGTACATTAATGGCGTGGTTGCCTTTAGAAGAGCCGCGAAAGCGGGATATGTTGAAGAAGGGGACAAAATTTATGTCTTGTCCATGCATTGATTGCGATAATCGAAGATGTTTACCAACCCGCGCGAGATAGAAGCACACTTGATTGAAGGGTTTCAAAAAGGGTATACATGTTGGACCAGTCACGGTGAAGAGCGACAAGAAGTTAGGAATAACGACATCGCCGAGGAAGTCAACGATATGCCGGATGTCAACGATATGCCGGATGTAGACTGTGCTTTTGATGAGGATAGGTCACATGATGACAATCTGGATCAGATGCTACGCGATGCAGAAGAGAACTACAGTGAGAGAGAGTTTTGTAAATTTGAGCGCTTAATGGAGGACTCGGTGAGAACTTTGTTCCCTGGCT
The DNA here is from genome assembly GCA_036346255.1 of Ampelocalamus luodianensis. Lineage (NCBI taxonomy): Eukaryota > Viridiplantae > Streptophyta > Magnoliopsida > Poales > Poaceae > Ampelocalamus > Ampelocalamus luodianensis. Next base: position 43,030,966 of record CM070629.1, read on the forward strand.
GGAAGCCGAAATATACAAGGTTGTCAACCGTGATTGAATTGCTTAAATTAAAAGCAAGCAATGGTTGGTCCGATAAGAGTTTCACGGCGTTGTTAGGTCTCCTAGCGGATATTCTTCCGGAGGGAAACGTGTTGCCCAACACCACCTACCAAGCAAAAAAGGTTCTTTGTCCATTGGGAATGGAAGTAGAAAGAATACATGCATGTCCAAACGATTGTATCCTCTACCGTAAAGAGTATGCAGACATGCATGTATGTCCCGTGTGCAAAGCATCCCGATACAAGCGTCAGAATACTGCTAGGTTGAAGCAAGGACCTCCTGCTAAGATGTTGTGGTATCTGCCTGTGATCCCACGTTTGAAGCATTTATTTGCGAACCCAAAAGAGGCAAGATTGGTGCGTTGGCACTTGGAGGACCGTAAGAAAGATGGAAAGCTAAGACACCCTGCTGATTCTGCTCAGTGGAGAAACTTCGATCGGACCTTCGAAGAGTTCGGTGCAGAACCAAGGAACATAAGGTTAGGGTTGAGTACAGATGGAATGAATCCTTTCGGTAACATGAGCAGCCGACATAGCACCCGGCCTGTGAATCTATGCATGTACAACCTTCCTCCTTGGCTGTGTATGAAGCGGAAGTACATTTTGATGTCACTACTTATCCAAGGGCCGAAACAACCTGGGAATGATATTGATGTGTACCTAGCACCATTCTTTGGAAGATCTTGTAACCTTTGTGGAGCGAAGGGTGCAGGTATGGGATGCGTACAAGCGAGAGAACTTCACTTTACACGCCATGTTGTTCTGCACCATCAATGATTTTCCCGCAGGTAACTGTCGGGCTTGGTACAAAAGGAGCCAAAGCTTGTCTGCACTGCTTAGATGCTACAGAGAGTATATGGCTAAACAACTCGCGCAAAACTGTGTATACGCGTCACCGTAGGTTCCTTCCCATGAGTCACCCATACCGAAAGATGAAGAAACAATTCGACAGAAATAAGGAGGACGGTTCAGCTCCAAGGGCTTTTAGAGGGAAAGATGTCTATGATATGGTTAAGGATATCGATGTTGTGCTTGGGAAGGGACGTCAATTAAGAACCCGTCAGAAGAACATCTGGAAGAAGCGGTCAATTTTTTGGGACTTGCCTTATTGGGAGCACTTAGAAGTTCGCCACTGCGCCGATCATTATGAAGGGCTATATTTTAATTAAGAATTTAATCCATTGTAATTAATTTATTCTATAACATCATGTGTTATGGACTTGTAATCACTCATATATTTTGATATTGATGTCAATGTGGACGTTCAGAGTAACCGACATTTGGTTTTTGAAGTAAAATGTGTTATGAGCTTGTCATCATATATACTTGTCATCAGGTTTTGTCATCTCTCATATATTTTGATATTGTAATAGATAATTGTCAGGAGCTATCACAGACGGTTCTATTATATAACCGTCTGTGATAATGAATCACAGACAGTTCTATTTCAGAACCATCTGTGACATGAGCTTATCTCGAGCAGTTCTATTTCAGACCCGTCTGTGATATCCCGACAAAACCTACTGGCATTCTGTGATATGAGTTTATCGCAGACGGTTATATACTCAAACCGTTTGTGATATGAGTTTATCACAGACGGTTATATACAAAAACCGTCTGTGATATAAGTTTATCACAAATGGTTTAAATAAGGCCGTCTGTGATATGGAACGTATCACAGGCGGTTATTAGATAGAGCCGTCTATGATTACCTATCAAAGACGGTTTTATTAAATAACCGTCTGTGATAGCCTCTTATAAGGTGGAAACGCTAGGGTTTTCCTCACTTGTCCATTCCTCTCCCGCACCCCTGAGTTTATCGCGCGCTCCTTTACCTCCTCTAGGGCTCCCGTTCACCGCCGCCTCCGACCTCGACGCCACCGCTCCCGACCTCGGCACCGCCGCTCCCGAGCTTGGCGCCCCCGACCTCGACGCCCCCGACCTCGGCGCCCCCCACACCGGCGCCCCCCGACACCGCCGCCTCCGACCTCGGCGACCGACACTAGGTTGTGCTCTTACTCATCACCTCCTCTCCCTCGCACCTCCCTTGCTCTGTGATGGGTTATGTTGATGCTCTGTGATGGGCTCTGTGATGGGTCCGACCTCGGTGACTGACACTAGGTTGTGCTCTTACTCTTCACCTCCTCTCCCTCGCACCTCCCTTGCTCTGTGATGGGTTCTGATCATGCCTTGTTGATGCTCTGTGATGGGCTCTGTTGATGCTCTGTGATGGTTCTGATGATGCCTTGTTCATGCTCTGTGATGGTCTCTGTTGATGCTCTGTGATGGGTTTGATGCTCTGTGATGGGTTCTGATGATGCCTTGTTGATGCTCTGTGATGATAGTCAAAATCTGAAATCCTTTTAATGACTATAGTGACATACATGAGTAGGTACCACTGGATCCTTTTAGTCATCATACTAAAGAGGAACCATGTGATATACCTTGATTCCCTAATCCGCAACAACCACGACTTCAGCATTCTGGGAGGAATACTCGACAGGTATGCTCATTTCCTTCATACATAACTCTATTTTAGTCTTTATTAGTTTTAAATGGTCGAGGATAACTTTTTGGAAACATGTAGGTCGTTCATCGACTATGTTGCCAACAAAGGAATATACGATGGAAAGAGCGCCCAACTAACATACAGAACAAAATTTCCGGTACGCGCTACAATACGATAATCCTATATCATACTTCATAATAACGCATCTCGAATTGATATATGTAATTCTATTTTTGCGATGCAATGACAAAAATGATGAGTTATGTGCAATCTCGTTTGCCATCATATGGAGCAAATCATTAGAGCTAGGAAGAAGGATCCCGAGGTTTGTGAATCTTGAAATAATTATTTCCTAATTATAAATTTAAATATATATGCATAACACTTTACTCTTACTAGCGACAGGCTTTGAATATAGAATTAGATGGACTCTTTGAGAATGAGATCAAGGACGTTCGAGGGAAGCTCTGCAGCTTTATCATATCAGAGATAATTAAGGATACCCTAGAATTTCACTCCGCTGCCGACCCAGCGCATCACCCCGCCGACACTTCTCAACCACCAAACAATTGACTCAATTGTAATCTAATTTATTTTGTAACAATACTTGAACAAATGTGATCTTTTGTAATTTATTTTGAGTAATGATCAGATTGAGTTTGTCGACAATTAATTATCTGTGATGTATCTGTTTTTCTGCATGCTTGTTTTCAGAGGGCATGGCTAGCAATTCCTGAGGCTAGCCAAAAATCAGTAAAAATGTAGTTAGTCTAATAAACTATCACAGACGATTTTTAATATAAACCGTCTGTGATATAAATATCACGAACAGCATGCTCGTGAAGACGAGTATCACGAGCAGTTTTTATTCAAAACCGTCTGTGATACTCTTTCTTCACAGACGGTTTTCTACACCAACCGTCTGTAATACTCTGACTTCATAGACGGTTCATGTAAAGAACCGTATGTGAAGACATAGTATCACAGACGGTTTTTAATAAAACCGCTGCGCGATACTCGGTCTTCCGCAGCGGTTTTAATAAAACCGTCGTGATATTTACATCACGAGCGGTTTTTCGGTATCGTGATAACCACGTTATCGAGACCAACTTTTCGAGCGGTTGGCAAATGCGTGATGACGATTCGAACCGTCTGTGATGACGGTTCCGAACCGTCTGTGATGGTTGTTTCTGTAGTAGTGTGAGTTATTTCATCCCCTTGGTTGTCAACTGATTCATCTAATGCCCAATCAGGAATATGCGCCCATATTTCAGCATCTATCATTTCTGCAATCGTTGTAACATCTTGGTATGTCAGATCTAGCTGCACGAACATCTCAGTTGCAACACCAGTCGAAGTGTCCGCTTCAATGTCAAACGGGAAGTGGATGTTTTGGGCATGACCTGCATATTGCGATGAAAAAAATGTATAGAGGACAAGCACCAAATTAACAATATAATATAATGGTAATTAAAAGGGATTCCACCATAAAAACCTATTGAATCAGCAATTCGTAGTTTCAAAAATATTGTATTTAGGTCCTTTGCGCTGACTCTCGACTGTGATACTTCCACCATAAAAACCTATTCAATCAGCAATTCGCAGTTTCAAAAATATTGTATGTAGCTATCACTTGGATGTGATTCCGCCATGCTACCTGCATTTCACCATAAAATTGATATATGAAAAAGCAAGAAGCCTCATATTAGTGCACTATTGCGCTCATGTCACCGTCAAGTCATTGAACTTCTACCTGTGCGTTCCCGGGCACCCATGGATGATGCTACTCTATCATATCACACGGCAGGGAGGCGCAGTCACGACTCACGAGTCACAGGTGGGGGTGGGGGACGATCACCCGCTGGCGCGGGGTAAACTCCAATCTATAGTAGTTAAGATTAATTGTTGAAAATGCATCAAGTGCAAATGTTAAGCATGCTGGCACACAGCCTCTACTGTAGTTGCTACTTCTGTCCTTGTGCCTTTCCTTCAAGGATAAGTACTTCTCACGAGCCTAAGTGAAAAGACAAACGGCTCAAAGTCAGTGATAGAGTCTTTCTAAAAATCAACTTGACTTTTGTCGAAAATGCATCAAGTGCAAATGTTAAGCATGCTAGCACACAACAGAAAGGAAACAAAACTACCAATATTGGTGCTACAGTGCAGTAAAAACATCCCCAAGAAACAAACAACGGACTCAGCTTATCCTAACTCATTAATTTATTTGCTAGAATAAATCACTTTGTCATCAATTAGCAGTCAGTAGATAGAAAAACATACAAACAACACCTACACATAATTGGCCAACAGAATCTCTCTGATTTCAGTGCAAGTTGGCTATCATACTGGCAGGTAAAGAGAACAAAGTCAACAAACGCCAAAAAGGAAAATAAGGGAAAATAGAACCCTTCATCATTTTGGTCACAATAAGCCAACATATTGAATCATACAAGCTACAGAACAACCTTGGAAAATGTTTAATATTGTCATTTTGAAATGGCTTCAAGCCGGTATTACCTGGTCATACAGAAGGCTAGCCTTGCCAAAACGTTTTTGGGCATCCTGAACAAATGCCACTTCGATAGGGCAAGCAACCCCGGGATCCGTTTTGGCACAGGCTGGAGAGGGATTGGAGCTTCGCGGGAATCTGAGTCTCGCAGGGATGGAGAGATGGGAGGAGGGACGGTGGACGGTGGTCTGCCATTCCCCCTTCACCCCATCCCTCTCTCCTCCACAAGATCGAACCGAGCTCAAGCCGCGCCGTGTGCACGCCGGCCGCAGCACCCTCCTCGTCATTCTGGCCGACCTGATGCGCCTCGAAGAAAAATCATATTGCAGTCGGGATGAATTGAAAGTACATTGCAGCACCGATCAAATTGTAAATTTATGGGTCCAAACAGATCTAAAGTGTTGACACTGTGCTTAAAGGTCCATTCTTCGCTGCTATAATCCTCAAGAACATAAATTGATAATGTAAAAGCATCGTCCGGATTGGCATTCACATAAAACAAACACCCTTGAGAATGGCCAATGAAACAACCATCCTCTACACCATGATGCAAATGAATGGTCCTCCATACCTGGCCCTTTGTGTCCACTGCGGCAACTGCACCCTGAAGGGTGATAAAATGCAGGAAGCCATTCAGATAGGTAGTTTTCTCAGGGAAGTAAAAAACACTTTCTACCCATCCACTTTCCCTTAGAATCCATCCTCCAGTGTCAGACGAGTAAATCGCCACTCCCTCAACTACATACTCAAATTGGTACTCTGTTTCCATGAGCTGAAACACAAGGAAATGCGAGGAGATGGCTGGATCAAAACCCAGATAGATAAAAAAAGAATGTGTTCCAAGCCACAAACCTTAGCGACAAAAAAGTGATAGATCATTGTAGCAGCTACGTCGCACCTCTGCCCGCTCGCTTGGCCGTAGCGACATCGTCACCCTCGCCTCCTCGTCCGCCGCCGCCGTGCCCTTCATCTCCATACCAAGAACCCAACAAAACCAAACACGACAACAAATAACAACAACAAAAGAAGAAAACGAAGCGAAAAAGATCCCAAAAATTTGATCAGATTGCAAGAACCCAAACGGGATTAAGAAACCCAGATGGGGGGACGGCTAATCCGCGGATCAGGAGGGGGAATCGGGAGCAGGGGCAAGGTGACGGTTGGAGGGGAGGGGAGGCGACGGCGAGGGGTGAGGGAGAAGGACGGAGAAGTGGTTTTGGTGGAGAGGAGCAGCAGAGGAGGGAAAGGGAGGGGGCGCCGGGGGGAGAGAGAGAGGGAGCGGCGGCGCGACGGAGAGGTAGACGGGGGTTGTTGGGCAGGATATCGTGGCAGCGGGGGAGGAAGAAGGGCGCGGGGCGGATAAGGGAGGTGGGAGAAGTCGGGGAGGGGAGAGGAGTGTGAGCATGAGCGGTTGAGACGGAACGTGGGGGGAGCGGTGCGGGAGGGGATGAAGATGCGGGCGCGTGCGAACAGGAGACCAGGGTGGGACGATCGTCCGCGGAGCGGGGTAAACTCCGAATTATAGTAGTTAAGATAGAAGGGCTTTGCAATCCGCAGCTCGCAGACTGGTCCTTAATTGAATGGGTGACTTTCAAAAGTAACCCCTCGGCCTCAATCATAGAAATGAATCAGTTCTATACATAAACCTGCACCCACCAACTATCCATTTCGCCCAAGTCCAAATTAGTTTTTTTATTTTATTTGCTTTTCAAATCTTTTGCAAAATTTCCATGGCATACCAATACCATAGACTCATTTTTAAACAATATCCGAATATTTGGCTAAAATTCCCCAAATCGAATATTTTTTTTATCTAAGAATGACTAGGCATATATATTTTCTAAAAGTGTTCTAGTTCATACTATTGTATAAACTAGATTTTCATCTAAGGTATCAAGGTATGTTTAATTCAATGTCAAAGTTGGCTATACAATGGTAATGAGAATAACTATAATTTTAAAATTGGAATTTAAATTAACTTGAATAGAAATAAGCATGTAGTAATAATTTAAAACAAAAATTAAATAATTTAAAATACTATAATTCAAATATGATCAAATGATGTAACTTTCCTTGCTCAAATAATTGTTGTTCTGAAACGGCGTTGAAATCTGACTTTCCGAAGTCGTCGAAATCTATACACGAAAATAAGCCAAATTTAAACAAAGTTCAAATAAAATACAAATAAACTCCAAATTAGGTAATTTAAGATATGGAGATAGATATTTAATTTAGATGAATTTATAAATTTGAATCAATTGAATCATAGCTCGTACGAAGGAGAACGAGCTCGTGGAAGATTGAATTTCACAAGAAATGATAGAATTGGATTTTTAAGAATTTATGGAATTGTTTCTCTAAAGGAAAATCAATTATTGCACCATGATGATGTGAGTGACTGAAAATGAATTTCGGCTGAATTATTCAAAAGGAAAAGAAAATGGACCACTAAGATGTGGGCCCTGGTCCATGGACCAAGTCCACGATATTTGCGCCTGGTCCACAGCGGACCAGGGGCATGGGATAATGTGGCTTGCCACACAAGCAACCATGTGGGTGGACACGTTGGCAAGGGCGATAAGGTAGCACTTGTGTGGCGATGATGTGGCGTGCGGTTGGTGGTAGCGCATGAGGCCCGGTGGTCACCAGCGAATGGCCACGCGGCTATCGGCGACGAGGTGTGGAAATGAAAGAGGAGGAGATGGGGAACTGAGTGCTCTCACCTAAGGGAGTGTGTCATGTCTAACTGTATAAGTTGATCACATCGTGTGGGTAAAGTTGTACAACCTTTGCAGAGTGTAAACCTACATGAATGGTTGTGTCCTCGGTTATGGACATCACTTGGTTATATTACATAATTAGTAGTGTTATGTTTTGGAAAATGGCTTGGGTAAGGTATGGATAGGGAATCCATGCATAGCTTGTTCGGCAAAAAGGACTTTGCCATTGTTTTGAGGTTATGGAAGCAAGCCACTTGTTTAATTATGCTATTTATGCTTTATTATTATTTGTTTATCAATGACAAATGCTCTTACAACCTTCGATTGCTATCTATTACTCTCTATGGAAAATACAATCTCGCTTTGAGCAACAAAACTGGACATGGTAGTCTTCCTTTGACATAGCCAATCATGTAGCTAATAACATTTGATGTATGTCCTGCAGAAGATATTTTGTACTCACCTTGCTTGTTGATCATTATTAGTGGGAAAAGATGAAGACATGAAGATCGGTTTCTTTCACACTGCAACTTTGGTGATTTGCCGTCGTGTTCTAAGGTTTAACACCTAGTTGATTACTTGTGGATTGTGGCATACCACGAGGGACAATGTCTTTTTTTTATCTTTTGTTTCTGCTGCAATTACCCCTTTTATATGCTCATTTGGCCGGTTGGTCTTTGTGTAAAATGTGGTCATTAAGACCTATGTTCTGTTGCTTATTAGTGTGTAATAATTTGTTGTATTTACCCGTGTATAGATGTGATGATTTGGAATTAATTTTCTGGGTCTGGCACAAATGGAGGGAACTTGTGGGGTGTAAATGCAATACAATAAGTTGTGGGGGTTTTTAAACACAAAGTGAAAGCAACCGATGTTTTTGCAATTTTTATATACCTTTCACATGGCTGCGTGCCTTTCAAGTTGTGGGATCATAGATGTCGTCTAACATATATACATGGGGAGGAACTAACAATGTCACATAATACGAAGGAAAAGTCCATTTTTCAACCTTCAACTTACATCCAAGTCCAATTTTTCACCTCAAACTCTACAACCATTTACTTTCACCCTCCAACTATCAAAACCAGTGAAAAACACCACCCCTTGCTTGAAACCATGCTGGTTTTGACTGACGTGCACGAATACAGCTGAGTCATCAAAGCTTAATTGGCACAACAATAAATAAATTGTGTTGGCCCACATGTCATCACATCTCCCTTCTTTGTCCTGTCATCTCCTCTTGTGGATATCATGGGGATATGCTCATGATCTTAGGATGATGTGTCAATTGGCAATGACGTTGAAGGTTTGCGGAAACACGAGTTTTCGGCAAAGTTCAGTTTCTGTCAGGTCTCAAGCGGTCTGACCGGCCATGGTGGCGGTCAGACCGCCCATGCTCGGTGTTTTGTCTTTGGCGGTCGGCCGGCCGGTCGGCGTCCGACCAGCAGGTAGCGATCGACCGGCGTCTAATGAGCGGTCGGACCGGCAACTTGAGTGGCATTGGAATTTGGAGCTGGGCCAAAAATAGAGGGTGTAGGCAAGTGAGGAGATTCTACTACACTTAGTCCCATAATTTTTGGAGCTTCCAGTCAAAAGTTCTATTCGTTTTAAATTTCCAGAGAGGTTGCGGATTTCAGCGTTGAAATTTCGGCTAAGTCCTTTTGTGGCGGTCGGACCGGCCTTCTGTTGGCGGTCAGACCGGCGGTGGCGGTCAGACCGGCCAAGGCTGGCGGTCTGACCGGTTTTCACTTAAGTCGTCGCCCGTGTGGCGGCGATGGTTGCTTGTTAGATCAAGTTCGTGGTTTTCATGGCATATGTGTTGCATGATGCATGTTTTGACTAACGTGGGTCAAGTTGTGAAGAACTTGTTCCCGAATTCGATTTGCTTGTCTATTGTTGTGCAGGTTGCTTGGTGGTCAACGACGGTCAACGGCGAGGATGATCGGGACTAGGCTTGGAGAGCTGAGGTTCAAAACGATCGACGTTGCCGGGTGAAGTCATTGGACTCAAGCATGGTGCAAGATGGACAAAGGTGACCGAACGGGCAGTTCGGTGCGACTGGTTGAATCAAGCGGCGCGGAGGTCGGTGCAAGTGCCATGGTGGTTTCGGTGAGAGCCGGATGGGAGAGACTTGCCGACATGATGAGAGCCGTTGGATCAACCTACACGTGGCGGAACAAGCGAGTGCTTCGCACAATATGAACACGGCGCTTTAAAAGGCGTGCGTGTGTCACCCGTTTGTTTTGGGCCTTAACGGGAGCCCATTAGGTAGACTCTATTAGAAACCCTAAGCCTCCACTATAAATAGAGGAGGGAGGTGGCAGCACCCCTTCGACCCTTTCATTGTTATTGAAACCCTAATTTGCTTAGGGAGAGGAGGAGCTGAGGTTAGGGTTCTAGAGAGTTGGATTGGATTTCGTGCTCATGTATTGAGTCTTTGTCATCCATTGATGGAGTGGCTGTGAACCAATATCATATCAAATCAATCCAAAGAAAGTTTCTTCAAAAGTGAGTTCATGTGATTTCTTTCTCTCTTTTGATGAATTGAGTCTTTGTTTGATCCGCGAGTTATTGCTTAGTTTCTTGACGTGATTTAGCTTGCTGTGACGTGTGAGAATACATCTAGGATCATCAAGATCATCAATCACCCACGTGCAAGTCTTAAGATCATATTTTCGTTTTGACTCGGTTTTGACCTAACTTCGCTCAAACGGTAAAAGGTCTGAACCTGAGCAAGAATTATCACAATTGTTGCTTGGAATAGGTTCCCGACATCCTTAGGAAGTTGTGTGTCAAGTTTCACGAAGTTTGGGCGCACGAATCAAAAGTTTGATCAATTTGCGTTTCGGTTGGTGGGCTGATTTCTCGTTCATCGAGCGAGAGGTCGACCTCCGTGAAATCGGTCGACCGCCGAGGTAGCGGTCGACCGCTGGATCGATCGATCGCTTGGATCGGTCGACCGCCCCGTGAGAGGTCGGACGCTTGAGCCTCGTGTTTTGGTTTTGTGTTGATTTTACTTTGGGGTTTTGAGTTGGTTCAATACAAGTCTTCCATTGTGCATGATTGATTGATCTTCATAGCTTTCATAGCTATTGGAGTGAGATTCGTATTGAATTGATTTTGGGAGAAAAAGAGATCGTGCTCTATTCACCCCCTCTAGTCGCCTTTTCGGTCCAACAAGTGGTATCGAGCCGGTTAGTTCAATCTTGATCTTAACCGGTCCTTGAACTTTGGCGATGGATAAGTACTCTTCCAAACCGCATATCTTCGATGGGCACGACTATGCCTTTTGGAAGAACGCATGCGTGTCTTTCTTGAGAGCGAACCACGAGGTATTTGAGAGGCGTTCGAGGTCCGCTAATCTTGCTCGAGGTTGCTACGCGCTCAAGCCCTTTTGGCTAATGACCGTAAGGCAAAGAATTTTCAGTATGGTGGGCTTGGTAGACAGAATATGACAGATTTGCAATCTCGAGATCGCACATGAAATTTGGAAGACCCTCGAAACCTATCATGAGGTTCTTCCCAAATCAAACAAGTGCATCACAGTGTATAAAAGAGAATATAACAAATTCGTGATGCGTCCTGGTGAGAGCATCGATGACATTTTCGATCGCTTCAACACGATGATAAATCGGATGAAGTCTGTTGGTATTGAATTTACTCAGTCTGAAAATGCCATCCATCTCACGCTGCAATCAACACCGTGGAGTGGGAGATAAAGGCTATCGCCATTCGGAAAATGTCAACTTCTCTGATCTGACTTTGGAGCTTCTCTATAGCAAGCTCAAGACTCATGAGATCCAGAAAGCTGACCATTCTAAGAAGGGTAACATGGCTTTGGTAGCAGACCCGCTCAAGAGAGCCTCGATGGGTCGTTTGAGTCCTCTTACGGTTTTCACTTGCTTCTTTATCGCAATTCAAGAAGAGGATCTTGAGAGTATTCCCGAGCACGAGATGGCGCTTTTGATTAAGAAGTTCACACGGGCCTACAACAATATGATAAACAAAAAGAGAGGCAGCCTCGTGACTTGTTATGAGTGTGGAGAGCTTAATCACATCCGCAAATTGCCCCAAGTGAAAGGTAAGAGCAACCACAAGGATGAAAAGCCAGCTTGGAAGAAGCCTCGGGGCGCAAGTCCAGTTTGATGATGCCAAGCTCGGGAAGGTCGCTCACGGGTTCTTGCCGCTCTTGGAGATCGATCCTTGAGTGATGTGGACTCGGGAGCGAGGAGAACAAGGAGGAGGAGCTCCTCAAGACAAGAAGGGAAGGCCAAGGACTTCAGGCATGTGCTTCATGGTCGACTCGACGACATCAATGACAACAATGAGGTATCTCCTTCTTATGATGTTCTATTTGCTAGATGTGAAAGCTGTCTATGAGCAAATGCTATGTCGAGATAAAGCTTTAAAGTTCATCATGACTAAGAATGAGGAGTTAGAGTCACAAGTAAAGAAACTCACATTAGAACTTGTGAATGCTAAGAGTCTTGAATCGATGAATGTTCATCTGCTATGCTTTACATTATGAATTTGCTAAAGCGCAATCTGCTCATGATATTGCTTTGCAACAACTTGAAAATGCTAGAACCGAGCTAATTGAAGTTAAATCTGCTCCTTGCGAAAAATGCTTAAAGTCTAGCATGTTGGTTGTTTCGATGTGGTTGAATCTAGCTCTTGCTGCATGCGCTTAGAACGTGAGCGTGAATTACATGATGTTGTAGAAGCAGCTAGAGCTAAATATGCCAAGCTTAAGGACAGTATTAATTCTGCTACTTGTGCTTCATGTGAAGCTCTTAAGCTTGAAGTTGCTCTTTATAAGAAGAGGTTTGATGCTAAAACGTGTGATTCATGTGTTAACCTTAGAAAAGAAATTGCTTACCTTAATGACACATTAGAAAGATTTTCTAAAGGTAAGAAACAGTTAAACATGATTCTTGACAAGTCAAAAACTCCTTATAAGAAGCAAGGGTTAGGATACAACTTTGCCCGGATAAATCTAATGACATTCAAATTTTGAGAAATGGCTTAGTTGAATTTGATACCCAACCTGCAAAGATCACTTTCAAATCTGCAGGTTTTGCCCAACCATCTGTTCAGTCAAAAGGTGCTTCTCCCAGTGGTACCAAGTACCATTGCACCTATTGCAAGAAGGATGGGCATTTGGTTGAGTTCTGTTGGCGTAGGTTGAAAAATACTAAGAAAAATCTTGCTAGAATGTCATCTAATCAACCTAGAGCTTTTATGAGACATGGTAATTTAGAAAGGAAGAAACCTGGTCTAGGATTTATTTCACATGCTAATGATGCTCATGCTCCTAGACAGGATAACTCTCATGTTAGAGTAACCATTGCTCAATGAATTTCAAATAGAATCAAAGATAGCATACGCTTTGCATACTACTCGCAGACATGTGTCTCGATCTTTGGGTTCCCAAGTCATGTTTAACTAACTTGATGTTGAGAGACATCGTTCTTTTGTGCCTTGATTTTCAGGATCACCGCGGAAGGAAGGACACATGGTTCGTCGACTCCGGCTGTTCACGCCACATGACCGGAGACTCAAAATGGTTCACCTCCTTCACGCGGTCGATAGGTGATGTCCTCATCACCTTTGGAGACAATACTCAAGGGCGGATTGAAGGAACAGAACAATCGGGGTGAGCGACAATTTCATCATAAAGGACGTCGCCCTTGTGGACAAGCTTAGGTTTAACTTACTCTCTGTCTCACAGCTTCTTGATGATGGTTATGAGACTATATTTAAGAAAAATGCTTGTCGGGTGCTTGATTCTGCTGGTGAGCTCGTTTTTGGGATTTATAGAGTTGCTAGAATCTTTGGAGCTGATTTTTCTGAATCTCTGGCTGGTTCTCTTAAATGTTTGTTTACACCTTCTTCTGAGTTCTGGCTTTGGCACCGACGTTTGGGGCACATTGGTTTTGATCATCTGACGCGAGTTAGCAACCTTGATCTCATGAGAGGTTTGCCCAAACTCAAAGCCGTCAAGGATGCTGTATGTGCGCCCTGTAGGCATGGCAAGCAAGTTGCCGCCACACACCCTTCAGTGACTTTGGTCATGACTGACGGACCGGGACAGTTGCTTCATATGGATACTGTTGGTCCTGCTAGGGTTCGGTCAATTGGTGACAAGTGGTACATTCTTGTCATAGTTGATGATTTTTCGAGATACACTTGGGTGTTCTTTCTTGCTTGAAGGATGAAGCTTTTGGTTTTATCGTGATCTTGTTCTTCGTTTGGCTTCGAATTTTACGGTGCCTTGAGAGCGATCCGCGGTGACAATGGCACGGAGTTCAAGAATGCCTCGTTTGCCTCTTTTTGTGCTGGCGCGGAATTGAGCATCAGTTCTCTTCTCCACACGTCCCTCAACAAGAATGGCGTTGTGGAAAGGAAGAACAGAACCTTAGTCGAGATGGCTAGGACAATGCTAGATGAGTATAGCCACCGAGGAGGTTTTTGGCCGAAGCTATTTCTACAGCTTGCCATATTGCAAATCGTGTCTTCTTGAGACCGTCTTTGGGCAAGACTTCATATGAGCTTCGTTTTGGTAGAAAACCCTCTGTTTCTCATTTTCGAGTTTTTGGAGCTAAGTGTTTCATTCTTAAGACAGGAAATCTAGATAAATTTGAATCAAGGACTTTTGATGGTTTATTTCAGGTTATCTGCACATTCGAGGGTTTCGGGTTTTAATGTTGAAACTAACATTGTCCAGAGACATGTAATGTCACTTTTGATGAGACTAGCCACGGAGCTAGATCCAGACATTTCGGGTGATACACAGTGTGAAAGCATTTTTGTGGAGGAAGATGATGCGACGGTTGATTTTTGTCCTCCACTGCTTTGTTGAGGCTCTGTCCAAGCTCCGAACTGCACGACTCACGTCACCTCCAATTGAGGCTCTGCTGTATCTTCTTCATCGCCATACTGCGGAGGTTGAGGAGATATTGTCTCCCGGGCGCTCCACTTCATATTGAGGCATCATCCTCGGATCGGATGATTGGTAATCTTAATGGGCGAGTCACTCGCTCGGTATCACGATCCAAGTCTCTACTCTCATTCTCGCATTTGTTGCTTCTTTGAACCCCGCGATATATCACATGCGTTATCGATTCTAGTTGGGTTAATGCCATGCATGAGGAGTTAGAGAATTTTGAGAGGAATAAGGTCGGAATCTAGTAGAACCTCCTAGTGGTCATAATGTGATAGGAACCGTTGGGTGTTCAAAAATAAACAAAATAAGGATGGTTCGTGGTTAGAAACAAGGCTAGATTGGTAGCTCGGGGTTTTAGCCAAGTTGAGAGGTTAGACTTTGATGAGACATTTGCTCTGTTGCTAGATTGGAAGCCATTCGCATTCTCGCTTGCATTTCTTTGCTTCTAAGGGCTTTAGATTATATCGGATGGATGTTAAGAGTGCCTTTTGAATGGTTTTATAGAGGAGGAAGTGTATGTTAGACAACCCCTGTGCTTTGAGAATCCCAAGCATCCACATCATGTTTTCAAGCTATCCAAAGCCTTGTATGGTCTTAAGCAAGCCCCTAGAGCTCTGGTATGATAGACTTAAGACCTTTCGCTTAAGAATGATTTTGAGATGGGTAAGGTAGACAAGACCTGTTCATCCTTAGGTGTGGCAATGACTTCACGCTTGCTCGATTTATGTAGATGATATTATCTTTGGTGGTTCTTCTCATGCTCTTGTTTCAGCTTTTACGAGACCATGTCTAGGAATTTGAGATGAGCATGATGGGAGAACTCAACTATTTTCGGGGCTTCAAATCAAGCAATGCAAGGAAGGGATCTTCATTCATGAGGAAGTACACCAAGGATCTCCTCAAGCGCCGAGATGAGTGGATCGCAAGCCGATCGCCACTCCCATGGCGACCGATTCGCTTTTGGATCCGGATGAGGAAGGAGAAGCCGTGGATCAACGCGAGTACCGCGACATGATCGATTCACTCCTGCACTGACGGCCTCAAGACCGGACATCCACTTCACGATGCGCCTGCGTGCGAGGTTTCAGCGTCTCCGAGGACTTCCCATCGCCAAGCCGTTAAGCGCATCTTCAGGTATTTACACTCTACCCTCCAGTATGGCATTTGGTATTCTTGCTCTTCGTCCCTGTCCATTCGGGGGTTTTCAGATTCTGATTTTGCGGGCTGTCGGCTAGATAGGAAGAGTACCTCAGGCACTTGTCACTTCCTAGGCACTTCTCTTGTCTCTTGGTCTTCTAGGAAGCAATCTTACATTGCACAATCCATCTTGGTTGAATATGTAGGCTGCTTGCTAGTTCTTTGTAGTCGATTTTGTGGATGGTGTCCACTCTTAAGGATTTTGGGTTGGCTTTTGATAGTGTTCCCCTTTTCTGCGATAACACTTCTGCGATTAACATTGCTAAAAACCCTGTGCAACACTCTAGGACCAAGCACATAGACATTCGCTATCACTTTCTTAGAGATCATGTCGAGAAGGGTGATATTGTCTTGCATTTCGTGGAGTCAGAGGCTCGGTTGGTGATATCCTCACCAAGCCTTTAGATCCAACTAGGTTTGCCACCTTGAGAAGTGAGTTAGGGTAATTTATCCCTACGGTTTGGTTTGAGGGAGTTTGATCTTTTACGATCTTACCTTGTTCATTTGATCTTCTCTTGATCTTCTTTTGATCTTTTGATCTTTTAGTTTTTTTAAGTTTGTGTGCATCTCATTGTTTCATACTGCATTCATATGAAAAACCAAAAAGATGCATTGTAATATAAGCATTTCTGCTTGTCTTTTAAAATTGATGAAGCTTTGCTTATTACCCTTTTGAGCTTTAGTATTTCAATTCTGCTAAATGTCATGTCTAGTTCTTTGACTTGCTAGAATTACCATGCTTTCACATGTGTAGCTAAGTCTTTGCTGAATGAGTCAGAACTTTAAGACAACTTGAACTAAAAACTGCAATTTGTGGATGTTTTAGATAGTTGCGCAATTAGTGCTCCTTTTGTGACATTGGTCCTGTCAAAATTGCAGTGTTAGCTCTTGAATCTAGTATTGATCATTACTTGAGCTTCTTGTTCTTTTAAGAATCTAAATCTGCTCTTGTGAACAAAAAAAAAGGGAGGTCTCTTTTGTGCGAAAAAACTGATCTCACCAATTCTTTCTCATGAGACGGCTTGTCATTGCACTAGGCATGAACTCAGGGGGAGTTTTGGATGATCTAGACCATTCTTTTAAGCTTTTTGTGCTTAAGATGGTCGCGGCAAGGCTTGAGATCTAGCACGTGCATAAGAAAATGAATTATCAAATGGGTAGAAGCTTAGGAAGAGTTTGTGGATGGCTCCTAGTCCAGGATCTTCTTCACTAAGATATACCTTTCATCAACTTCAATATTCCTTTGCAAATGAAAATCTGTTGAAAAATGGGCGTTTGAGACAATTTGAGCAAAATGATTCAATTCAGGACTTGTTTGTCTCTTAATGTGGTCATTGTTAGCGTCTTGGTCTCACATTGACATTTTGACATGGCCAGTATCATCTTAGGATCCCTGTTGATGGACTTGCTAGATTTGAAGCTTTGCTTAAAATGCTAAAATTCATTGCTTTATATTGAGCCTTCTTGCTTTAGCTTTGTTATATATGTCTTATCATGATCTTGCTAGCGCATTCAGGCTGATATGGTGTTTATGCAAAATTTGAGATGCTAGCTTGTTCTTTTGGGTAATCTCCAAAGCTTCTTGTAATCCAAAATTGAAAAATTCAAAAATATGAAGCCACTTCATTGCATTTCATGCATGCTCCTTCTTATGCTTTTTCCTCATTCTCGCATTTGTTATCTCGGACGAGAGGAAGGCGTGATTCCTTGATGACTCCATTGTCAAAGAGGAGAAGATATTTCAAAATGTGTAAAGGAGAAGTTTTAAAAACATTAAAAGAGGGAGAAAATTGGAGAATTTGAAATTTTCTAAAATTTTGAGGATCATAGTGAGGGGAGTTCCTTATTTGCATTCTTATGGTCTTATTGCTCTTTACGAACTTGAATTGCAATTCTTGATCCTCACCATGATCAAAGGTCATTTCGAACAATTGTTCTTTCATATGGACCTTAAGTGAGATTTTTACCCTTCTTTGGAAATTGAAGCTTTCTTGTTTTCTTTTGCCTTATCTCACTTGCCGATGCTATTCGAAGCCGACTTGGTCATTTCCTTTGCTTTTTCTTGCATATGGACCAAGTTGTGCCTTTCTTGTAAAGCGTTGAGTTTTACTTTTCAAACCTCAAAACTTGCATTTGTTGGGAATTGCCAATGTGATCATCAAGGGGAGATTGTGGATATCATGGGGATATGCTCATGATCTTAGGATGATGTGTCAATTGGCAATGGCGTTGAAGGTTCTTGAAACACGAGTTTCGGCAAAGTTCGATTCTGTCGGTCTCAGCGGTCGACCGCCATGGTGGCGGTCAGACCGCCCATGCCTCGGGTGTTTTGTGCTGGCGGTCTGACCGGCCAGGTCGGCGGTCCGACCGCTTGGGTAGCGGTCTGACCGGCGTCTAATGAGCGGTCGGACCGGCAACTTGAGTGGCATTGGAATTTGGAGCTGGGCCAAAAATAGAGGGTGTAGGCAAGTGAGGAGATTCTACTGCACTTGGTCCCATAATTTTTGGAGCTTCCAGTCAAAAGTTCTATTCGTTTTAAATTTCCAGAGAGGTTGCGGATTTCAGCGTTGAAATTTCGGCTAAGTCCTTTGTGGCGGTCGGATCGCCTTACGTTGGCGGTCGGGCCGTGGTGCGCGTCGACCGCCAACGCTGGTGGTCGACCGGTTTTCACTTAAGTCGTCGCCCGTGTGGCGGCGATGGTTGCTTGTTAGATCAAGTTCGTGGTTTTCATGGCATATGTGTTGCATGATGCATGTTTTGACTAACGTGGGTCAAGTTGTGAAGAACTTGTTCCGAATTCGATTGCTTGTCTATTGTTGTGCGGAGTTGCTTGGTGGTCAACGACGGTCAACGGCGAGGATGATCGGGACTAGGCTTGGAGAGCGAGGTTCAAAGCGATCGGCGTTGCGGGTGAAGTCATTGGACTCAAGCATGGTGCAAGATGGACAAAGGTGACCGAGCAGGCGATTCGGTGCGGCCGGTTGAATCAAGCGGCGGGGTCGGTGCAAGTGCCATGGTGGTTTCGGTGGGAGCCGGATGGGAGAGACTTGCCGACATGATGAGAGCCGTTGGATCAACCTATACGTGGCGAACAGCGAGTGCCGCACAATATGAACACGGCGCTTTAAAAGGCGTGCGTGTGTCACCCGTTTGTTTTGGGCCTTAACGGAGCCCATTAGGAGATTCTATTAGAAACCCTAAGCCTCCACTATAAATAGAGGAGGAGGTGGCAGCACCCTTCGACCCTTTCATTGTTATTGAAACCCTAATTTGCTTAGGAGAGGAGGAGGCGAGGTTAGGGTTCTAGAGAGTTGGATTGGATTTCGTGCTCATGTATTGAGTCTTTGTCATCCATTGATGGAGTGGTGTGAACCAATATCATATCAAATCAATCCAAAGAAAGTTTCTTCAAAAGTGAGTTCATGTGCTTTCTTTCTCTCTTTTGATGAATTGAGTCTTTGTTTGATCCATGAGTTATTGCTTAGTTTCTTGACGTGATTTAGCTTGCTGTGGCGTGTGAGAATACATCTAGGATCATCAAGATCATCAATCACCCACGTGCAAGTCTTAAGATCATATTTTCGTTTTGACTCGGTTTTGACCTAACTTCGCTCAAGCGGTAAAAGGTCTGAACCTGAGCAAGAATTATCACAATTGTTGCTTGGAATAGGTTTCGACATCCTTAGGAAGTTGTGTGTCAAGTTTCACGAAGTTTGGACGGACGAATCAAAAGTTTGATCAATTTGCGTTTGGTTGGTCGGGCTGATTTTCTTGTTCATCGAGCGAGAGGTCGACCTCCGTGAAATCGGTCGACCACCCGAGGTAGCGGTTCGACCGCTTGGATCGATCGACCGCCCCGTGAGAGGTCGGACGCCTGAGCTCTCGTGTTTTGGTTTTGTGTTGATTTTACTTTGGGGTTTTGAGTTGGTTCAATACAAGTCTTCCGCTGTGCATGATTGATTGATCTTCATAGCTTTCATAGCTATTGGAGTGAGATTCGTATTGAATTGATTTTGGGAGAAAAAGAGATCGTGCTCCTATTCACCCCCCCCCCCTCTAGTCGCCTTTTCGGTCCAACACCTCTCTCTCTCAAGCTTGAGCCCGGGCTGGGATTAGCTCGACACCGGCAGCCACCAGCCAAACGTCACTGCCAGCCACCCTCTCCCCCTCCTCTCCCTCCACTACTACAAAATAGGTTATACTAGACGCTTCATCGCAGACGGTTCCTTATCACAGACGGTTCTTAATATGAACCGTCTGTGATAAATATCTCAGACGGTTTGTATCACGAACTGTCCGTGATGTGTCGTCATATCACAGATGGTTGGTATCACGAACCGTCTGTGATATTTCACAGATGTTCGTATTAAGAACCATCTCTGATATGTCGTCAAATCACAGACGATTTGTATCATGAACCATCTGTGATACTTCACAGACGGTTCTTAATACAAACCGTCTGTGATATGTATCTCATCACAGACGATTTTTAATACAAATCGTCTGTGACATGGATTTTACCATGGCTTGAAATTTCTCTCTGATTTTATCATGACTTGAAATATCAATCATTTGCCACGGCACACAATTCAATTCTCTGTCGTGGCAGCCAATTCTCTACCATGGCACAGAATTCTCTGCTCGGACAGCCAATCCTCTGCCGTGGCACACAATCCTCTACCGCGGCAGCCAATCCTCTACCGTGGCACACAATTCTCTGCCGCGGCAGACAATCCTCTGTCGCGGCAGCCAATCCCCTGCCGTAGCACACAATTCTCTGCTATGGCACACAATGGTAAAATCAAAGAGTAAGGAAATTGCAAGCTATAGTAAAATCAGAGAGAGGAAATTGCAAGCCATGGTAAAATCAACTCACATATGTTTTTTTAATACAAACCGTTTGTGATGAGATACTTATCATAGACGGTTCGTGATATGATCCGTCTGTGATATATCATCACAAACGGTTTTTATATGAAACCGTCTGTGATACGCACAACTGCCACCATTGCCGCCGCATCGGCCTTGCCGTTCCAACCTCCTCCTGTCCTTTTCCTCTCAATCAATTTTGGCATTAGCTCTCTTGGACACAACGGTGCCACCGTCTTCCCCAAGTCCGGCCAAGGTTGCCTCCGCGGTCTCCATCCCCGACTCCGAGCCCTCCAGCCCGATTCCTCGCAATTGAAGCTCCTCCTCGATGCCCTCTACCTCCCCTTATGCTCGGCCTGATGTCTCGCGCACCGACGTTCCGTTACCACGTGCATCCTCCACTGCTGCCGCACCTCGCCGTCACCTGACTACCTTGTCGCTGACGCCTCCTTACCATGGCCACTGAACGGTGGCGCCAGCCCGCCACCACGCGTCCCCATTGAAGCTGCTACCACCGCCGAGGCCGCCTCCCCTTGCTCGTCCTATTTCGCCCTTGACTAGTCCTGTTTCGCCCTTGATTAGACCTCGCTATTGCACACCTCATCGCTGGCAAGCCAAGCTGAGGCCGGCCATAGCTACTGACTTGCCCGTCTCTCTCCCCACCTCTGTTTGTCAACAAAGGAGAGTGACGTGTCCATCCACATCAGTGTAACCTACCATCTTAGATCCATAGCATCGCCACGTCGGCCAAAACCACCTTAGATTTGGGTGAAGGTTATGTTTTGCACTGGTATTGATAGTTGAGGGTTGTATTTCAAACAGCTTTAGAGTTCAAGGTGAAAATCAGACTCGGACGATAGTTGAGGATTGAAAATGGATTTTTTTTCCCTAATACTAATGGAGAAATAGTATCCCATCTTCTAAATGGAAATACTACCCATTATTTTTAAAAAAAGTTTGAAACATATTTCTGAGAGAGTCGAAGGATTTAACGTGAAAGAAACACTGTTCTACGTACCTTTTCAAACATTGCTCTCGTTCTACTTTCCCGCCTGCAACCTCAAGAATGGTGGTATAGCGACACTTACATAGCACATGAGACATGTATGTCATTACTAATCTAGTATTTGTTTTATGCTTTATGTTACAATTGGAGAAATGGTTACAACACGGAAGAGTTTGCGAACAGAGGGTACTTGACGTAAATACCATAACATAAGCTATGGGGGTTTTAACGCTCAAAGTGACAACTAGGGGCAATTTTTCCTTACACTTTTACATGGTTGCGCGCCTATAAATTTGCAGTGTCATAGAAAACATCAAAAATACTTAGGGCTTGTTTGGATAGAAAGGTATTAAAATCAATTTTTTCGGATTGAAAAGGATTTTAGTTCAAATTTTGAGTTAATCCGAAATGATTAAGTCGGATCACAATGTATCCAAATAAACCCTTAGGGAAAACTTGCAACGTCACATAATACAAAAATAGTACTCCTAATTGAAAATACTGCTCAAGATTAAAAAATTAAAGAGGTTTGAAGCATACTTCTCGGACAAGGTCGAAGGATTTAACGTGAAAGCAAACAACTATTCTACCTTTTCAAACATAGTTTGGGATGGCAAATATACAAATAACATTTAGTTACAAAAGTTTCTGAACCTTTTATTTTCCTTATTTTTTCCTTTTTTCATCTACCACTCCAGCTTAAATGTACTCAATCTTGCTTAAATTGTTGTTCAGAGTTAAAAGATGAGCTTACGTCGGACGACGCATTTTTTTTTTTTTTTTGCACTCCATACCAGGTGGTTAGTGACTGATCTTTCTAGAACTTATTTCTTGTTGGTTGCCTCGGAGTTTGGATGGTCGTACCGCTGGACCTTTTTGGTTTATTTACTATGCTTCTGCTGCTTCATTCACTAGTTTTGATGCTTGAGCTTTTATTTGGCCGGTCGGCCCTTGTAATGTAAAGTTTGTAATCGCTTCAATTATATACCATATTTGTTTCATTTTGTATGTATGTATGGATGGATGGATAGATGTATATGCCATCGTTGTGGATGTGTGTACTATAGCCACTAATCATAGGATTAGTACGGTACACACACGATAGCTTCGTGTATTCAAAGCTTGGGATCCAACAGAAAACGTCAAAAATACTTAGGGGAAACTTACAACGTCACAAAATACGGATGCAGAAATAGTACTCCTTCTAACTGAAAATACTGCTCAAGATTAAAAAAATTAAAAGGTTTGGAACATACTTCTGGGACAAAGTCGAAAGATTTAACGTGAAAGCAAACAACCGTTAGTTCTACCTTTTCAAACATACTTTGGGATGGCAAACATACAAATAACATTTAGTTACCAAAGTTTGTCAACCTTTTCTTTTCCTTATATTTTCCTTTTTTTCATCTAACACTCCAGCTTATAAGATGAGTTGTGAACTGTGGATAAAATCTATATAAAATGCAAACATGCTTACGACAGTCGCTTCAAAATACTGTAACAAGCTTTCTATTTTTTATAATAAATGACATTGTACTGCAACAGCAGCCCCACAAAAGTGGACGATACAGAAGGACATGCAGTACACCTCAAATTTGACATATATTTTAAAATGCAAACATGCTTACGACAGTCGCTTCAAAATACTGTAACAAGCTTTCTGTTTTTTTATAATAAATGTGGCAACACGCCCCACAAAAGTACAGAAGGACATGCA
Source organism: Ampelocalamus luodianensis (assembly GCA_036346255.1). Taxonomy (NCBI): domain Eukaryota; kingdom Viridiplantae; phylum Streptophyta; class Magnoliopsida; order Poales; family Poaceae; genus Ampelocalamus; species Ampelocalamus luodianensis. The sequence goes on from CM070629.1 coordinate 43,054,477, forward strand.
GTACACCTCAAATTTGACATATATTTGTTTAATTTGTTATGATACGCATAGATTGCAATGCGACTAATCCATTCATCGCCTTTTGACTGGAATCAGGAGCAGTGAGCTCAGCCTACTCTATGTCTGTGAAAACGTCTGGGTAAACCTACGAGATAATATTGATTCAGGGTAGTTTTGGCTAGCTACTGTGACAGGATTGGATTTGGACAGGCGTATTTAATAGCAAGTGTCAAGAAGAAAAGTGTGGGAGGCGGCTCCCGCTGTCCTTGTCAACGTCTGCACCCACCCATCCCGGAACCTTCTTTTCGGCCTAGCTCACTTGTCCATGATTGTGTAGCTCATTCTCCATGATGTTTCTAGGAAGTTCTGATATGCGCGAGTACGTGAGCACGTTTGGTTAATTACTTAGTAGCATTTACAATAATTTTTCTTTTAGAGTTGTCTTTAAAGGTTCCAACTCATCCATAGATAATTTTACAGACAACATCTCTAACAAATTATCTATAAAATCATTCTTTTTCAACACAACTTATCCTTTTTAATACTCACTATTTGCGATGGTTTGCGTGTTTAGCTTGTCTCTTATATAAGAGATGATACAGTCTCTCTCTTCACATCATCTCTCCTACAACTACAAATTTGAATGACAGCAGGTAAAAGACAGCTGATGTGACTACTATTGAAGATACTCTGAATATTGTAACACCTCAACTGGGGTTAGACAGTCTGGCCGGTGTGGCATTTTGAATGTCTTGTTGAAGTCAATGTTTGATTCTTAGATTGTTTGTGAGTTTTTGAATGCAAGATGTTGCCAAACCAAGTTTTTAAGCAATAAAAAGGTAATCTTCTATAGAATAGCCATTCCGATAGTGCAAAGACGGCCCGGGTGATGGAGGTGCCAACACCAGTGCCAAACTGCCAATCCGGCCAGATCTAAAGGTGGTGGCTAGAATCCAAGTTGTACCTAGATCGATGGCGTCGGTTTGAATCTAGACGTACTTCCTCGAGGAAGGACAGAGATCTAGAGGTATAGCCAGGGAGAACTATTGGTGCGATGAGAGAGGCTAGACAAACTAGGTGGCGAGACAACCTCGGTAGTGCAAGGAGTGCACGAAAAGTAGTTATCTAGGTACAACTGACGTGAGGGCAGAAACTGGGAGCTATAGGATCGAGCTATAGGATCTATGTAGTTTTAAAAATCTAGCAAATTATGATGATGCGGTCTAACATCCTAAAAATCGTAATAGAATAAAAATCAGAGGAAAATTATTTTTAAACCTATTATGTATGGAAAACTACCTTGGCGTGTTTTGAACTTTTTATATAAATCGAACAATTGAATTCTATGTAAGCAGAAACTTGTGAGATTTTTTGAGAAAATCACGGAGCATATAAAATCCTGAAAAAATTACATAAGAAACCATACTATGTCATAAGCCTTCACAAATATTTTCATAAATTTTGAAGCCTGTTTGATAGGTTCAAATATTCAGCAAAGACTCAACCAGTTTTGGAAATTCAAAAATAGATTTTGAATTCCTGCCGAACACTTGGATCGCATCTAAGCGGGCCCAAAACCCATCGCCAACGCCAGCGCGCACTCGCCCTCTTGCTGATGTGGGGGCCCCACTTGTCGAGACCTTTCTTCCACCTCACCTTCACCCTCGCTCGCCACCGTGCCAGTGCTAGCATTGCTCTGCCCGTTGTTTTCCCTTCGCTGCCCACCGTTTGTGACACTCACCTACTTCCATCACCTCCGTCTGGCTCCGTCCATGCTAACCATCCTCTTAATGGACCCCAAACCCCACGTTGGCGGAGACGCCGAAGCTGGAGCGCGAGTTTCTCACTACGGCCTCATGTTCTTGCCACTCATCTCGCACAATTCTTACAGCTACTTAAGCTTCCGAGTGCGTCACAAACTCTCAAGCTCACCCCTCGTTCCATCTCATGCCTTCTTTGAGCTCCAAGCTCCATGAATCACCCAGAACGAGAGCGTCGTTCTCGATGCCGGTGAGCAAGCCTCACAACGCTCTGATGAGCTCCCTTGCCCTCACTAACCGCATCACCATGTGCCCCTTGCCTCGCTGATGCTTCTTCTATGCTTGATGTACCTCCGGGAACCCCTTAGCGAGGACAAGTCGTCATCTTCTTCACCTTGGGTGCACACCCTGTTCTGGACCTTCGTGTTTCTGATGTTCTGGTGAGCTTGAACCTCACCTGACAGTGTCCTTTTGTGTCCTATACTTCACTAATGCTTCTCCCTCGGTTGATGATGATCCACACGTAGGGAATCCCCCGAATTGACCTTCTTCCTCATTTCTTGCCACCGCAACCCTTTTCCAGTTAACTACCACCTCAATGAGTCTCTGGTTGATTCTTTCTATCCCTACCATCCTCCGAGTGTCTGCGAGATAATGTGCACCTCCTTGTAGCTGCTCCATGGCCACATCACGTTGTCACCGAGAGCCTCCTTTGCGCCGCTAATGCCCAATGTCACCAAGCCGCTCCAGTCATCCCCCAAACGCCTTCAAGGACATTGTTGAGCTCCTAGTAGTCCTCTAAAGCTTTTGCGCACATTAGATCGGAGGATTAGCTAGTATAGCTTACACTTTGTCATATCCGATCATCGCACCGCCGTGAGAAGCTTTGGCGCCGCTGCTCTGATGACCATTGGTCCCTGAGTTACTGCGTGTAGCATCGTAGTAACCTCTTAAAGCCAATGCGCACCTTCTTTTACCGTTGAGTTGCCTTAATTGCGAAAACCACCTTGAGCCCGAGGAGCTCTGTCGCTCATCTCTGACGTAGCATGGCCTCTGGCCATCTCTCTGGCCTCCTCCACCACCTAGTGGCATTGCCGTCGAGAGATGAACTCATTTTGGTCATCCCTGAGCTTCGTCGTTGCTCCAATCGCTAGCAACAAGCTCACTATGGCGCTTGGCCATGAGCATAGCTCCGCTCCTCTCTCTCCTCTGAGCATACGTGTTTAAAAGGGTCATTCTAAGTCTCTCTCGAAAGGTTAAAGAAAATCTAACAACGTTATTAGTAAATGAGTTTATGCCATATGGGACCACCTTTGAAAATCCGACAACCTTAAGAAACCGACAAGTCTAAGTCAATAAAAATCGAAAAGTCTAGAAAGCGTAAACCTTGAAAGCATAAATCTATGCTTTCGTAAACCTTGGCTATGCCCTTTTCTATTTTTCGAATTTTGAAACTAAAGCAAATTAAAACGTCAATAACTTTTGCAAAGAAACTCCAAATCGAATGAATCTTTTTTATAAATTAATATAAAATCATTATCTACCTAAATATGCAAAAATATTTGCATTTTGTTACTATTGAAATTATTTGGCTATATTTAATTTGCTTCCGGCTCTTTTGAATAGACATCGATTGTTCAAGCGAATTTTACAACAATTCTCCATCCTCATATTTAGAGCAACCAGAGCAAGGCAAGCACCTCCTTTGACCATGTTGATCATACTATTTTAATTATTGTACTTCTTTTCATAAAATCTATTATGCATGTGTATATGTTTGCTTAAAATTGCTATATTTGGGAATAACGGTAGTTATATTCCTATTCGATACATCATACTCGTTAAAATATTGATATCCTTATTATTGTAGCCATTAGGGTATGCTTTAGACAATGAATGATGTCAAATTAGGTTTTTCGAATGTGAATATCGCATAAATGCTTAGCTGGGCTTTAGTCTTTACAAAAATAAGAAAAAGGGATGACATGTTGAATATGACTTTAGGAGATTTGAAATGATATTTCAAAGGGGTTTACCTATATTATTTTGTATAAAAACAAAAATGAAAAACTTAGTTTATGACATGAAGAGTTATTTTATAATCTGAGTGTGAGCGGTGTATCTCACAAGTAGATAGGGAGAGATCCTCGCCCAAGTCGATTAAAGACAAAACGTCAGCAAATCCTATCTAAGTCTAAGCGTATGTCGAACCCGGGAGCGAAGGATCCCGAATTCTCTGTGTTCAAACACCGGTCCAGGATTTCCAGTGTACACAGTCTCACAAAATAGATATCACATTCATATCACGAAAACGTAAATGACATTAAATAAATAATTGTTTAATACAACTGAGTTCTGAACGATAGTATCAAATATCAAATAATAAACACAGCGGAAACATGATAATAGATGTGAGCCACATGATGCGCCACAGGCAATCGTCTGGATCAAGGCCTACTCGTCCGGATCCTCACCGTCGGGGAAGAAATCTTCTCCTGAATAAGATTTATTCATCAAGGATGAGCACAACTTTCGTGCTCGCAAGTCACACCCAATATTGAATTAATATGCATGCATAAGGTAACAAGTGGGTATGGCGGGGTTGTTTGCATAAATGAGCATTTTGAGTAAGTAATCATAGTAATTTCTAAGGCGGTTTTATACTAAGACTAAAATCATATTTTAAAATGACATTATCACAATGTGGATAACCTCCAATGATTTAGTGAAGGATCCCCTCCTAACACTTGGCTCCCTGCCCAACTTTTCATAAGGATTAACCATCCTCGGCATTTGATAAAGCATTTAAAACCAAAAACAATTCTAACTTTAAGTGGCCCGCTAGCATGTCCATGACGCGCGACGAGGCTATTCGAATAGTTTCTACTCTGCGAGTTGGTACAACTTTACCCACACGAGGTGACATGCTCGTTATGTCGCCAATTCACGCTCCGTAGGCGTGAGGTGAGCAATTACCATGAGGCATTTACAATGTTCTGTCCTAATATACTCATGCCCGCTAAGGATTCGCCCCTTTGGACTAACCGTCCTCCGGAAGCCCCCTCTTGCGCCATGTGGGAATAAAACGTCTAACCGACACCCACATAATCACATGACATAAATATACTAGAACATCACAAATTAATTAGCCAAATCCTGCCCATACAGGACATGTGGTAGTATGTTATGGCATAGCAATAAGCGGCTCAAAGACCGGTCATCAATTGACTTGGTGTCATTCCTACAATCCATGGGCCTTAATCTTAACGAGATCAATCCGTACATAAACCTGCACCCACCATTCGACCATTTCGCCAAGTCCAAACCCAATTTTGATTTTATTTTGAATAAAACTCTATTTATAAACCCATGTGGTAAGACAATACCACAATATCATGTGGTAAGACAATACCACAATATCAAGTTTGAAACAAATTTGTAGAAATTTGGTGTAAACCCTTCCAAATTCTGTAAGTGTGAACTAAGCCTGGCTAAGCATATGTTTAATTTTGATAATACTTTGCCTATGGTATCAAGGTAGTCAGGTGCAACATTCAAATTGGCTATACAATAACACCTGGAATTAACTATATGCAAAACAGGATATTAAAATATTTATACCAACATATGCATGCGATAAAGAATTTAAAAACTGAAAATAACTTAAAATACTGGGGGCAATATGGTCAATGGTGTAACTTGCCTTCATTGATGTCTTGGAATTCTAAATCATCAGTTGGTCGAACTCTCGAGTCGTCGAGAAGTCTAACGCTAAAATCGACAAATTCAATATTCAAATTCAAATAAATTCAAAAACATAGATCAAAATAACTCCAAATTGAAATATTTTGGTTTAGTTAGCTAGATTATAATTTTATATAAATTTTGCAATTTGAATCACCCAATTTGGAGTTCATATGCAAAAGTTATGAATTTTAGAAATTTAAAACCTAATTCTGAAATTTAATTGAATTTCCCGAATTATTTTTCTACTGAAAAATCTATTTATTGCGCAATGCTGACGCCAGCGAGGGATTTTCGAAAATTAAAAGAATTAAAATGATTTCTGACATGCGGGCCCCACATGTCATAGACACGGCTCACGATGGACTGATTCCACCGAGCCGAGTGGGATCCGTGTAACACCCCAGCCTGACAAGGGCCTGGAATGCTACTAAACTAACATTATAACCATTTTAACATTGATACAATTCTCTAAAATCCGACAGAACCTCCTTTGTTTAGTTACTAAACCGGAGATCCCAACTTTTAAATGTAACATAGTTAAATAATCCAACATCCAACATAATCAAGAGACCACCAAAACTATGCTAATCAACACTATATCATCCATAGCATGCTAAACAACTACAAGCATAAATAAAAGGACATCCATTATCCTCTAATCAACTCTATTACAAGTTATTCCATGTAGAGGGAGTAATCATAAAGAATTCTTTAAGCAAGTTTCTCATCTACTAAATTATCATTCTATCAATTCAAATGTGTGTAGTTCGTGCCATTGTGCAACCACTCTAAGTCTTACTCCTCCCATGCATGTCGTTCTTGTAAAGTGGTACCTAAAAACACAACAACAAAGCAAGAGTGAGTCCAAAGACTCAAACAAGTGCAATAAATGGCAATAATAACATAAACAATCTGTAATCATCAACATCCATCTACAATCTCTATTATAAACATGTCATATGCTCATGCTATGCAAGAAGCTCAAGTGCACTTTCTCTTTCTCTTTATCTTTTGTATTTTCTGGTAATCAAAGTATGCAACATATCATTGCATACCCATGCTCATAGCGCAAGCGCAGTGGACCAATTGCCCAATACTCCGCAAGTAAAGGGGACCTCAAGCCCACACTCCACAAGTGTGGGGACCATAAGCCCATCGTTTTCATGATGGGGACCTCTTTCAATACCCACATTCCACGAATGCGAGGACCTCAACCGTCATCCACATGACGGGGGACCTCAAATATGCATAATCATATGATAACATGATGCACATGAACAAAACTTTAAACCATCATAAATTTGTATTCACAACGTCATACATGAATAAACTTATTCATACTTCTAGCATTCATCATCGTTGACATTCATAGCATTCTAGCATCCATGAATAGCACATATATTCATAATACTAGCAAACATGAACAATCACTCATGAATAATAATTAATCATAGACTTCATAACTTTCAAACATCCATGAATAACACGTAACTCATATCACTAGAAACCATGAACATTACCAATCATACCACCATAAAAATCATGACAACACAAATTCTATAAGTATTTATCAAAGAATGACATTCAATAATTCCAATTATATCCATCATTATACTTGCCTTAACATGCGAGAGAACGAGGGATGTGCGGAAAGGTACTGCCCGGGATCAATCCATCACTTGAATATTCGATACATCATACCAGTTAAAATATTGATATCCTTATTATTGTAGCCATTAGGGTATGCTTTAGACAATGAATGATGTCGAATTGGGTTTTTCGAATGTGAATATCGCATAAATGCTTAGTGGGCTTTAGTCTTTACAAAAATAAGAAAAAGGGATGACATGTTGAATATGACTTTAGGAGATTTGAAATGATATTTCAAAGGGTTTACCTATATTATTTTGTATAAAAACAAAATGAAAAACTTAGTTTATGACATGAAGAGTTATTTTATAACTGAGTGTGAGCAGTGTATCTCACAAGTAGATAGGAGAGATCCTCGCCAAGTCGATTAAAGACAAAACGTCAAGAAATCCTATCTAAGTCTAAGCGTATGTCGAACCCGGAGCGAAGGATCCCGAATTCTCCGTGTTCAAACACCGGTCCAGATTTCCAAAGGTACAGCCTCACAAAATAGATATCACATTCATATCACGAAACGTAAATGACATTAAATAAATAATTATTTAATACAACCGAGTTCGAACGAAAGATCAAATATCAAATAATAAACACAATGAAACATGATAATAGATGTGAGCCACATGATGCGCCACAAAAATGCTCGATCAAGGCCTACTCGTCCCGGATCCTCACCGTCGGGAAGAAATCTTCTCCGAATAAGATTTATTCAGCAAGGATGAGCACAACTTCTCGTGCTCGCAAGTCACACCCAATATTGAATTAATATGCATGCCTAAGGTAACGAGTGGGTATGGCAGGGGTTGTTTTGCATAAACAGCATTTTCAGAGTAAGTAATCATAGTAATTTCTAAGGCAGTTTTATACTAAGACTAAAATCATATTTTAAAATGACATTATCACAATGTGGATAACCTCCAATGATTTAGTGAAGGATCCTCCTAACACTTGGCTCCTCGCCCAACTTTTCATAACGATTAACCATCCTCAAAGATTTGATAAAGCATTTAAAACCAAAACAATTCTAACTTTAAGTGGCCCCGCTAGCATGTCCATGACCGCGACGAGGCTATTCGAATAGTTTCTACTCGCAGAGTTGGTACAACTTACCCACACGAGGTGACATGCTCGTTATGTCGCCAATTCACGCTCCGTAGGCGTGAGACTGAGCAATTACCATGAGGCATTTACAATGTTCTGTCCTAATATACTCATGCCCGCTAAGGATTCGCCCCTTTGGACTAACCGTCCTCCGGAAGCCCCCTCTTGCGCCAAGTGGGAATAAAACGTCTAACCGACACCCACATAATCACATGACATAAATATACTAGAACATCACAAATTAATTAGCCAAATCCTGCCCATACAGGAGATGTGGTAGTACATTATGGCATAGCAATAAGCGGCTCAAAGACCGGTCATCAATTGACTGTGTCATTCCTACAATCCATGGGCCTTAATCTTAACCAGATCAATCCCGTACATAAACCTGCACCCACCATTCCGACCATTTCGCCCAAGTCCAAACCCATTTTTGATTTTATTTTGAATAAAACTCTATTTATAAACCCATGTGGTAAGACAATACCACAATATCAAGTTTGAAACAAATTTGTAGAAATTTGGTGTAAACCCTCCCAAATTCTGTAAGATCATACAAGGTAGTTGGTCTTGAGGTCTTCTTCTTTTTCCCATGTGGCTTCACTCTCCAGGTGATGACTCCACTGCACCTTGTATGATCTGATGATTCTGCTTCTGGTGACTCGCTCTGCGACATCTAGAATTTTAATTGGTCGCTCCACGTAGGTGAGATCTTCTCGAAGGTCAAAGCTTTCTAGGAAGGTATGATCTCCTGGCGCTTGCAGGCATTTCCTCAACTGGGATACATGGAAGACATCGTGCACTGCTGACAAGGCTTCTGGCAGCTCAAGCTAATATGCCACTTCACCTCTTTTGGCTAGAATTTTGTATGGACCCACAAATGCAAAAGCGAGTTTTCCTTTGTCCGAATCTTCTTACTCCTCTGAGTGGAGTGACTCTGAGATAGACCAAGTCTCCTACCTCAAAGTTTAGATCCCTCCGACGGTTATCCGCATAACTCTTTTGTCGTGTTTGTGCCACTCTCAGATGTTCTCTTATGGCTTTTACCTTACTTTCAGCATCTTTGATTAACTCAGGTCCAAAGAGCTGATGTTCTCCTACTTCATCCCATAGGAGTGGAGTTCTACATTTTTCTGCCATATAATGCTTCAAATGGAGCCATTTGCAAACTAGCTTGATAGCTATTGTTATACGAGAATTCTGCATATGGCAAATTCTTGTCCCAACTTTGTCCAAATTCCAGGGCACAGGCTCGGAGCATATCTTCAAGAACTTGGTTGGTGCGTTCCGTCTGGCCATCTGTCTGTGTAATACCCCATAATAGTACTCGGGAGAAAACCTAAAGATTTAAAGGATACGAGTAGCTGGAAATCGAATCGGAGAAGAACCTAATAGAAAATAACCAATTAAACAAATAGAGAAGGGGTTAGCGGTGAATTCCGCCAACTTGGGCTGGGCTTTGGCCCCAAGGGGCCCATATGTGGTCGGCAAGTGGGACACCCCTTCCCCTTCCTAACCCTAGCCGCCTTTGCCTCCCTCCAACCGTGCGCTCCCTCCCCTCCACCCATGCGCCTCCCCTTCCTCCCCTCAAGCCGCAGCCCCTGCCTAGGGTTCTCAGGTTGCTGCACTCCTCCCTTGGCGCTCCTCGCTACCGGCAAACCCGTCGTCTTCCCGATTGCCGATTTGGAGATCGTTGGAGGTGGCCGGGCGTTGGAGAAGGAAGAAGGCGAGGGAACGTGACCATCTTTGGGGAAGAGCTCGCTGGTGGGTGCTCACAGCCCGCAAACGGTTCTTCAAGGGTAACCACGTTTTCCCTCGTTTAGATGCGATTTAGTTGATTGTTGCAATGTCGGTTTTCTGTTCCTCAGGACAGATTGCATTGGACAGGCGTTTTGTCATAGATAGGTGCAGATTCTGTTCTGAGCATCTCCTAGAAAGTTGTAGAGGACGTCCATAGCTTTCAATGAAGTGCTAGATCATATTATTTGGACCTCTACAACAGAAGTTATGAATTATTTACTGTGACTGTCCTGCGAATCTGTCAGCATTTTGACAGGTTTTAGTGACCTGAACTTTGCGATCAGTTAAAGATAGAATTAGAGGATCTCAGTATAACACAAGTTGTAGATAATTATCGTAGCTTTCAGGGAAGCACAAGAACGCGAAATTTGGGTAAACGAGCTGAAAGTTATGTTAGTTTTAGTGCTCTGTCCAGAAAGTCTGACGTGAAATCGATGTCTTGTTAATCGGCTTGAAAGTGATTTTAGATGGCCGAATCAGGGAAGCTCACCAACTAGGTTTAGTTGGGAAATTTGATAACCTTTCAATGAAGTCCAAGAACACGTAATTTGGACCTCTGTACAGAAAGATATGAATTTTAGAACTTGACTGTTCACAGAAGGTGCAGAACAGCAATTAGAAATTTGGAGTCGGGATTGGGTTGCGAGCTATTGCTAGTTGTGTTTGTTTTTAGAATTCATGTGGTTCGTTACTGTGGTCTTAGTCTATGTTCTTGATTGAATTTAGGTGGGGAAGAGTACCGAGGCAGCACCGACTTCACGCTCCCGTTCTCACGTGGTTAAGGCAAGTGCATTGTTTGATTCGTGGTTGTGTTTGATTGGTCATGATTGTGTGCTTCTCGATGTGTGGTAGCATAGTGAGATTGTTGGCTTGATGTTGATTTAAGATTGATGGATGCGTCATATATGTCCATGCTCTATTATTATATGTTCTTACTGTCTTGTGGTAATTTGATGATGTTTAAATGATGAGCATGTGCATATTGAGATCATATTGAGGCTTGGTCATGTGGTGACCAAGTACGTTTCCTTTGAGATCCCCGTCATGAAGGTGACGGGCCCGAGATCCCCTCACTCGTGGAGTGTGGGCTTGAGGTCCCGCTACTTCATGAGTAACGGGCAATTGGTCCTCGTGCGCGCGCGCACAGCATGGGTATGCAAGCGGTTGCATACTCGTGACACGTGTAATGCACACGTAGTTAAAGATAAAGGTTCCTTGAGCATTGCATTTGCATATGAGATGTTCTAGTGTTGATCTCCTTTATATGTATGTTGATGTTGTAGTTTCTTTATGTACTTGCTGAGTCTATGGACTCACTCTTGCTTTTATTGTTGTTTTAGGTACCCGAGCCAAGAATGACATGCATGGGGGGAAGTAGACTGCTAGTCACCCACATACCACATGAATTAAATAAAGTTGAATGATCTTCAGAACGTGATTGATTTTAGATTATTATGTTATGTCTTATGCAATGGATTAAATGTAATAATGATGAGTAGTGGATCATTATATCTCTCTAGTTATGTTGGATTCTTAGCATGTCTTGATTATCTTTTGATGTCCTTGGATGAAAGATTTAGTTAATATTTGATTAATCTCTGTGTTGGAACCTTCGTGTAATTAACTTTACAAGGGAGGTTCTGCCGAAATTTTATTAAGATTGTCTAGTCTAGAGTTATTAGGGGTTGTTTAGTAGCATTCCTGTGTTCACGCTCGATTGGGTGTTACACCGAGGATGATAGGTCAGATCGAAATTGAGTTTGGTCCCTAAGGCTTCATGCAGACTCTACCAGAATCTTGATGTAAATTGGGAACCTCTGTCGGACACGATATTCTTGGGTACCTCGTGTAGACAAACAATCCTAGCCACATATAACTCGCTAACCGGTCGCTTCGTATGTAGTCTTGACGGAATGAAGTGAGCTACCTTAGTCAACCGATCAATTATCACCGGATGGAATCATATCCCGATTGGGTCCTAGGAAGTCCGTGATGAAATCCATGCCAATTTCTTCCCACTTCCATTCTCGGTATTGGTAGTGGTCGCAACAATCCGGTGGTCTCTCGATGTTCGCCTTAACTCGACACACATCACAGCGAGTGACGAATTCAGCAATTTCTTGCTTCATGCTGACCCACCAGTATTTCTCCTTCAGATCCTGGTACATCTTGGTGCTTCCAGGGTGAATGGAGTAAGGTGTTTCATGAGCCTCCTTCAGAATTGACTGTTTTAACTCCTGTTGGTTAGGTACACAAATGCGGTTCCCGAACCACACAGTTCTTTGTTCATCCTCAGCGAATCCTGGAGCCTTGCCCATTCGCATATTCTTCTTGATCTCCTTGATGTCTTCATCTTCTAGCTGTTTTTCTCTGATCTGACCTTGAAGAGTTGGTTGTACTTTCAAAGCATTCACACAACCTTGACTGACAATCTCCAAGTTTAGACGCTTTAATTCTTCATGTAGTTCTGGTTGCTCCTTCTGTACCATCATAGTGTTACAATAGGCCTTTCTGCTCAAGGCATCTACAACTACATTTGCTTTGCCCGGATGATAGTGAATTCCAAGATCATAATCTTTTATCAATTCTAGCCATCTTCTCTGCCGAAGGTTTAATTCTGCCTGCGTGAAGATATATTTCAGACTCTTGTGATCTGTGAAAATCTCACAGCGGTTACCAATGAGATAATGCCGCCAGATCTTCAAAGTATGCACAATCGTTGCTAACTCCAGATCATGTGTCGGATAATTCCCTTCATGTGGCCTCAACTGCTTGGATGCATAAGCCACTATTTTGCCTTCCTGCATTAACACACATCCGAGACCTTGTCGGGATGCGTCGCAGAAAATCTCAAAATCCTTACGGATATCGGGTAAGACTAGCACAGGTGCTGAGACTAATCTCCTCTTCAGGTCTTGGAAACTCTCTTCACAGGCATCTGTCCATTCAAACTTCTTTTCCTTCTTTAAAAGTTGAGTCATGGGTCTTGCAATCTTAGAGAAATTTTCAATGAACCTGCGGTAATAACCCGCTAATCCAAGGAAACTCCTCACTTCCGTGACTGTCTTGGGTTGCTTCCAATCCGATACTACTTCAATCTTGGCAGGATCTACTGCAATTCCTCCTGCTGACACAATATGTCCAAGAAATGCCACTTGACTTAGCCAAAATTCACTTTTGCTGAATTTGGCATAAAGTTGGTGCTCCCTGAGCTTGTCCAGTATCATTCTGATATGCTGCTCGTGTTCTTCTTCATCCTTCGAGTAGATGAGAATGTCATCGATGAAAACAACCACAAACTTATCCAAGAATTCCATGAACACTTTGTTCATCATATTCATGAAATAAGCAGGGGCGTTCGTCAAACCGAAAGACATCACTGTAAACTCGTAAAGTCCATATCTGGTGGTGAAGGCTGTCTTCGGAATATCTTCTGGTCTGATATTCAGTTGGTGATAGCCAGATCTCAAATCAATCTTCGAGAAGACACTTGCTCCTTTCAGCTGATCAAACAGTTCATCTATCCTGGGTAACGGGTACTTGTTCTTGATCGTCACCTCATTGAGTGATCTGTAATCAACACACATACTCATGCTTTTGTCCTTTTTCTTGACGAACAGCACTGGTGCTCCCCAAGGTGATGAACTGGGTCGGATGTACCCTTTGTTTCGCAATTCTTCAATCTGTTTCTTCAATTCTGCTAGCTTATTAGCTGGCATTCTATAGGGTCGCTTCGATATTGGAGCTGTCCCTGAGACTAAGTAAATTAAGAACATTACGTCCCTATCTGGTGGCATGCCAGGTAGATCATCAGGAAAGACATCAGCATATTCTCGGACTACATGTATGTCTTCAAGTTTCACTTCCTTCATGCTGGTGAGGATGGAACTTCCTTTGGTGCAGGTCTTGGGCTTGAACTTGACTGAAATTCCTTCTCCATTGGTGAGAGTGATAGACCTATTGGCACAGTCTATTTGTCCATGGTTCTTGGCTAGCCAGTCCATTCCAAGAATTACATCCAAACCTTAGGAATGCAAGACTATCAAGTCTGCTAGGAAGGATACTCCGGATATCTCAAGAGTGAGGTTTGGGCATAGAGAACTAGTCCTCATTTCTGAGCACGGGGAATGGATTATCATAGGATTGGTCAAAGGTGATATAGGTAACCCATTTTTACCCACAAACTTATTTGATACAAATGAATGCGAAGCTCCAGAATTAAATAGCATTGAAGCTGGTATTGAATTGACAAGAAACATACCAAGCACAACATCCGCGCCGCTGGCTTCTCGGCTCGACGTGGTTCACACGCCCTTGATAAATTGTCCGGCGGCTTTGTAGCCGCCGATGGGCGTGGCCCGGCATCGCTTGAAGATGCCGCCGCCTTCTTGGGGCATCTGTTGGCGTAGTGCCCTGTTTCGTTGCAGTGAAAATAGGTCACCTCGCACCGGTGAGGAGCGGAGCTCTTCTGCGAAATTGCCCTCCAGCTGATGCGCCGCGAAGTTGGAGGTGTTGGGCGCGGTTCTGCATCGAACTCGGGATGTGGAAGTTCGAACTTCCCACGCCGCGGTGGTGCGGCTGAATGAATAGAGGCTTGGGAAGACCTCCCGCATTGAACCTCAGGCGACCATCCTCCGCTTATGTTCTCCATCTCCCGGTGCTTGGCCTCTGGCGGATCGCCTTGTCCACCAACTATTGGAAGTCGGTGAAGTTCGGGAGATCGGCTTGACGGAGATATCATCATTAAGTCCTCCATGAACCTCTCCGCCGGTCCTCGCCCGGGCTACATCGGTGGTGCGAGCGAGCCACCGTTGAAGCGGTGAAGATACTCGCCACCGAGCGATTGCCTTGACAAAGGGCATGGAACTCCTTTTTCTTCAACGTCATCTGCCCGGCAGGGATGTAGGCATGACGGAAAGCTCTAACGAACTCATCCCACGAGATGGCCTGGGCGTTAGCGTGGGAGATACAAAATTGTCCCACCACTCCGAAGCTGGTCCATTGAGTTGATGGGAGGCGAACAGGACTCTCTCGCGGTCGGTGCATTGGGCGATGTCCAGCTTCTTTCCAATCGCACGAAGCCAATCATCAGCATCCATTCGCTCGGTGCTGCTAGAGAAGGTCGGAGGACGCATGCGCATGAACTCCGACATGGTTACCCGCTGAGGAGGGTGTCTTTGGTTCCCGAGTTGCGGCGTAGCTGCCGCCGCGCTTGGATATTCTCGAGAGTCTGCCGGCGATCGGGCGGCAAGTCGATGAGGTGAGTTTGATTGGCCATCATCTGTTGCCAGTTTGGTCCTGCAGCTAGCGGTGGGGGAGGCTGCTGAACAGGTTGCTCTTGATGGTCGGCATTTTCATTTCCCTGACCTTGAACACTGCCACTTCCTGTGCGGGTGGCCACCATCTGCTGAGATTTTCAAAGACTTAGGAAAGAGAAGAAAAGATAGCGCTAAGGGGAAATAAGTTTATATTAGCCCAAAAAGCACACAAATACAAGACAAAAAATCAAAAGTTTCTTTTGCCAAGTAGTTCTTTATTTTATTCATTTGACTATGGCTACCACAGAAGGTTAGTAGCTCATAATTCGCAGCTAATCGAACAACTAAAGGGGAAAGCAAATATCTAAAAAGGTGGAAGCAAATATCTATGGGGTGGATGGGGTGTAGTCAGGGGAGTTGCAGGTGATGCCTTGGCCTGCCTTGTAGAGGGCTAATTCTGCTTCGGTTGCCCTCAACTTCTCCTCTGTTGCTTCTAACCTCCCCTGGACTAAATACAGCTCGTCCAGGGTATTGCCATAGGCGTAGTCCATCGCCTTGGCTAATTCCACCTGATGGGTGATCTCCGGCATATCCTCATTCTCGACTGAGCTGAAAGCACTGCCTAGCCGGGTGGGGATGTGCATGGGATAGTACTGGAATGCAGTATCCCGAAGGTGGGCATCATAAGTGTAGCGAAGTCGACGGACGGCTTCTCTTGCTGCGTCCTGGATGCCGTCAGTGAAAGTCTCCCGACGCATTGGTGCGTCGAAGATGTGGAAACTCATATCCGGCGACAAGTTAGAGTAGAGGATAACCTCCACTCTCCAGCGCTCCTGCTGTCCCACAATATACTTATATCCATGGTATGTGGGCCTCTTCTTGAAACTTAGATGATGCATCATCTTCCATAGTATATCCGCCCATTCTCCAGCAAAGATCCCATGGGAGATGCGGGTCGGTCTCTCGGCCATCTACAATTTTAGAAGAGACAAGAGTTTAGAAATCTTTTAACAGAGAAAGGAAGAGTAAGACTCTGGGAGACAAGTAAATAATTTGTAAATTTTTGAAAATAGTCCTTAAGAGTTTTACCAATTCTACCGTGGACCATGACCTATAGTCGATATGGCTCTAATACCACTTTTGTCGAACCCGGGAGCGAAGGATCCCGAATTCTCTGTGTTCAAACACCGGTCCAGGATTTTCAGTGTACACAGTCTCACAAAATAGATATCACATTCATATCACGAAAACGTAAATGACATTAAATAAATAATTGTTTAATACAACTGAGTTCTGAACGACACTATCAAATATCAAATAATAAACACAGCGGAAACATGATAATAGATGTGAGCCACACGATGCGCCATAGGCAATCGTCTGGATCAAGGCCTACTCGTCCGGATCCTCACCGTCGGGGAAGAAATCTTCTCTTGAATAAGATTTATTCAGCAAGAATGAGCACAACTTCCGTGCTCGCAAGTCATCATGCATAAGGTAACAAGTGAGTATGGCAGGGGTTGTTTTGCATAAACAACATTTTCAGAGTAAGTAATCATAGTAATTTCTAAGGCAGTTTTATACTAAGACTAAAATCATATTTTAAAATGAAATTATCACAATGTGGATAACCTCCAATGATTTAGTGAAGGATCCCCTCCTAACACTTGGCTCCCTACCCAACTTTTCATAACGATTAACTATCCTCAACATTTGATAAAGCATTTAAAAACCAAAAACAATTCTAACTTTAAGTGGCCCTGCTAGCATGTCCATGACCGCGGACGCGGCTATTCGAATAGTTTCTACTCTGCAGAGTTGGTACAACTTTACCCACACGAGGTGACATACTCGTTATGTCGGCCAATTCACGCTTCCGTAGGCGTGAGACTGAGCAATTACCATGAGGCCTTTACAATGTTATGTCCTAATATACTCATGCCCGCTAAGGATTCGCCCCTTTGGACTAACCGTCCTCCGGAAGCCCCCTCTTGCGCTAAGTGGGAATAAAACGTCTAACCAACACCCACATAATCACATGACATAAATATACTAGAACATCACAAATTAATTAGCCAAATCCTGCCCATACAGGACATGTGGTAGTACGTATGGCATAGCAATAAGCGGCTCAAAGGCCGGTCCTTAATTGACTTGGGCGTTATTACTACAATCCATGGGCCTTAATCTTAACCAGATCAATCCTGCATAAACTCGCACTCCACCATTCGACCATTTCGCCAAGTCCAAACCCATTTTTGATTTTATTTTGAATAAAACTCTATTTATAAACCCATGTGGTAAGACAATACCACAATATCAAGTTTGAAACAAATTTGTAGAAATTTGGTGTAAACCCTCCCAAATTCTGTAAGTATGAACTAAGCCTGGCTAAGCATATGTTTAATTTTGATAATACTTTGCCTATGGTATCAAGGTAGTCAGGTACAACATTCAAATTGGCTATACAATAACACCTAGAATTAACTATATGTAAAACAGGACATTAAAATATTTATACCAACATATGCATGCGATAAAGAAGTTAAAAACTGAAAATAACTTAAAATACTAGGGGCAATATGGTCAATGGTGTAACTTGCCTTCGTTGATGTCTTGGAATTCTAAATCTTCAGATTGGTCGAACTCTCCGGAGTCGTCGAAGTCTAAACGCGAAAATACGACAAATTTAATATTCAAATTCAAATAAATTCAAAAATATAGATCAAAATAACTCCAAATTGAAATATTTTGGTTTAGTTAGCTAGATTATAATTTTATATAAATGTTGCAATTTGAATCACCCAATTTGGAGTTCATATGCAAAAGTTATGAATTTTAGAAGTTTTAAACCTAATTCTGAAATTTAATTGAATTTCCTGAATTATTTTTCTACTGAAAAATCTATTTATTGCGCAATGCTGACGCCAGCGAGGGATTTTCGGAAATTAAAAGAATTAAAATAATTTCTGACATGCGGGCCCCACGTGTCATAGACACGGCTCACGGTGGACTGATTCCACCGAGCCGAGTGGGATCCGGTGCACCTGAGGTGGCACGCACGCATACGCGTGGCGCCGAATCAGCAACCACGTGGGGTGCCACGCATGTGCGAGCGCCGAGGTGGACGCCACCGTGGGCGTGCCACGTCAGCTTGACGGCGGCGACCCTCGGATGGGTACGACAACGGCGCTCGGCGGCTTTCCGGCGAGGGTGAGTGGTCGCAAGATGTAGAGGGAGATATTGCGAACATGTTGGTACCGATTTGGACGTGAATGGTCGTCGGAGTTGGCCGGCGGCGAGCTTTTGGCGGCGGAGAGGTTCGGGTGTTGATGACAACGGGGTTCCGGTGGCGCTCCGGAGCGATGAAGGGGTCCCCGAGGTAGCTCCAGTGTTAGTGATGACAATGGCGCAGACCACGACGATGTCGACGGCGGCGAAAACCACAAAAACAGCGGCGGCGGCGGAATACCTAAAATTCCGATTACGATGGTGGTAGAGCTCGAGAGGGGAAAAGAGTTGGGGGGATGAGATGAGAGCGTAGATGCGATCCCGGTGCTGCCTTTTATAGGGGCTGGGAGGCTCTGAGGCGGCGTGGAGGGGGCGTGCGGCGGCGGTTTCGGCGTTCGTGGGTAAAACCGACGCGAAGAAGAGGGAAGAAGGTGGGAAGTGGGGTCGTTGGAGACGAGGAAGCAGTTGCGCACGACCATGAGGGGAGAGAGAGAGAGGGAAAGGCGACGAAATCGGAGCTTCTCCAGACTCGGTCATGGCGGCAGTTGCGCGAGCGACGCGGAGAAGAAGGAGAGGAGGAAGAAAGAACACGGGTCGTTGGATTTTGATCCAACGGTCACGATTATTAGAAGTGACGTGGGCGGTATGGGCGAGATCTGGCCGTTAGATTAAGATCGCACGGCTCGCATTGATTATGACATTCGGACGGTGCGGCGGTTACAAAAGATCTTGACCGTTGGTTCAAGATCCAGCGTGGAGATGGGTTCAGTGCGTGTGTGCGGCGCGTGCGTTGGATTTCGATCCAACGGTGGATGCGCGAGGGGAGGAACGGGCGCGGGGTTGTGGGCCGGTGCGGGCCGGGGTGGTTTGGGCTGAGGTCTGAGTTTCGGCCCAAACTCTATTTGTAGATTTTCTTTTGCTTTTCTATTTGTTTAAATTCTGATAATTCATTTAGGCTTTAGAAAATAGCAAAATAATTCCAAAAATTATGGAAAAATTCACAGAAATTCCCATGCCTATTTTGGATTTAATAAAATTATTTCCAACTTTATGTTGGCTTTTAATTTTGTAAATAAATTCATTTTGTCTTTAAAATATTTATAAAAAGTTTTTTTAAAATTTCAGGAAATTCCACAAAAATCAATAAACTTTTAATTTTTACTGAAATTTGAAATTTGGGCTGTTACAGCGTATAACCATATGTGCTGGTATGGGACGGCCTTAGCTAATTAAGTCATCGAAAACTAGCCTTGCGCGTTGGTAGGCCGTGGTAGTACGAGCATGACTGGTGTAGGCATGTTCCAAGGGGCTCCCTTCACCACAGTGTTGGGCACAAAGCTTACCGACACAACCACTACTACAAAATAGGCTATACTGGATGCCTCATCATAAACGTAATTATCACAAACTATTCCTTAAGAACTGTCTGTCTATGATAAGTCATAGACAGTTCTTAAGAAGAACCGTATGTGATAATCGCAAACATCATAGACGATTATTGTTAAGAATCATCTGTGAATTATCACAGAAGGTTCTATTTACAAATCATCTGTGATAGTCAACGTCACAGACAGTTCTTAATAAGAACCGTATCTGATACTTTTGTTTTGTTGGGCGGGGAAACAAAAAATTGGACTTAATGGGTGAACTGTTGAAACTCGCTTTATATCAACTGAGTCTCCTCACACCTCACACCTCCATTTCCTCCTTTGCCATCTCTCCTCTAACTGAGTGCCACCGCCTCGCCCTGACCTTGCACCCCAGTCTCCCCTGAGCTCGTCGCCGCGGCCTCCTCCACCTCGCCCTGACCTTATCATCGCCAATGGCCTCCCCGACCTCATAGCCCACAGGCTCCCCCGACATCGTCGCCCTAGCCTCCTCCACTTCGTCGCCCGAGCCTCCCACGACCTCGTCACCCCCGGCCTCCTCCACTTCGTTGCCCTAGCCTCCTCCACCTCACTCCAGACTCATCGTCGTTGTCCTCCACCAACCTTGTCGCCCCCAGCCTCCCTCGACATCGTCGCCGGCCTCCACCTCAGATCACGCATTGTCTGGTAAAACAACCATAACTTTCCTTGGCTCATTGAAAAGCTAATGAAAAGTTCAATCCAAAAGGTTCAATTTGAAAATTTATAAGTCCATATCAAATTCATTCGTGAGGCTTAGGAGGCTCCAAACAAAGTGACCCCCCCCCCCAAAAAAAAGGTCGTTTAGGGTCTCAAAACAGCCTCCGAAGTTTCAGCACTCGTTTTTGCTGGTCGTTCACTGTTCAGTTTGAGTTTTATTTCATTCTTGATTGTGTAATCAACCATATGCAGATACTCGGGTCCAACTGTTCAGCAATTGATTAGTTTGCTCTCAAAATTTGTTTTTTTCAATAGAAAAAACTATCACATATTGTTTTAAATAATAACCGTATGTGAAAAAGCTACCACAGACAGTTCTTATTCAGAACCATCTATGGTAGTTTTTTCACAGATGGTTCAAAACCAGCCTGTGATGACTTCATATCATCATAGACACATAAATTCAGATAATTCAAAAACCGTCTGTGATTATGGTTTGGAGCCGTCAATGATGACCCTCTTTGTAGTAGTGAATGGTGAATGCCTCACTGAGACGGGGGTGTACCTAGGTGAAGTGAGGGTGTTCATTCGTCGGGCTAGTGTAAGGTTAGAACTAGGTGATGTGATGAGGGCATCTCTAGCTTTCCATCTTCACAAGAACAAGATATTAGTCTAGAATTTCCTAAGGGGCCAATTACTAGAGCATGTGCCAAACAACTTCAACAAAAGGTGAACTCTATCCTAACTGAGCATAATAATATTTTTGATGATAATTTTATACTACCTAAGGCTTGTGTTTTATGTGTGCTCAGATTTGAAGAACATATAATGATGGATCCCAAGAGGGAGGTGTGGGAGGAAGGGAGTCCACCAAGGCGCTGGACTATGGCCCATGCGGTCAGGGAGATGAAGTCAACCAAGTGGTTGTCTATGTAATGGTGCAAGGAGCAAAGCCCATCTACATGAAGAAGGCCCAAACCGCATGAAGCCCAAGATATGAACAGTGAATGGTGTGAACAGTAGCCATCATGAACAGTGACTCTAAATAGTACCACCGTGAACAACAATCTAAATAGTCCCTAGGCCGAGACTATATATTGAGGGTTAGACCCCCATTGTAACCTCAGACCAATTTATGCATAAGAATTGAAACATAGCTATTGCTTGTTCTTTCGAAACCAGAGTTCATGCCAGAACTTTGAGAGAGGACTAGGCAATCCATTGATTCGTTCAACAATTCAAGGTCAATCCATCATTCCATTGGGAATTGGGGTCTTGGCGTTTGTCGTTCGTGGTCTCGCGACGAACATCTATCTGATGTGTTTTGGGCATTTTCCAAAGAGTTCAGGGTTCATGCATGGGCGCGAGTGTTCAGCTAGCGACATCACCTACTTTGCATATTCTATCCACGGCTCCTCGCCGAGAAGATCGGGCCTCCCCTATATCATGATGTAAAGGCTTCGACGCATACTTTAGACTGCTTACCAAAGGTTAGTGATAGGTGGTATCGACGGATGCTAAACAAATTAGAGAATTCGTGTACTGTGGGTAAAATTGTATACCTCTGTAGAGTGTAAATCTATTTAAATAACTGTGCTCATGGTCATAAGTGTACTTAGTGCAGTTTTAATGGGTATAAACTTGGTTTTTACAAAAATGGTTCTTGTTGGAAAAATGTGGGAATGATTGTTAGTTCATGTTTGAGTTGAGTGTCATGTCTATGGCTAGAAAAAAATATTGATCGCAACAGAGGAGGGTTGTGATTTGTTATTTATTCAAGTACTTACTTGTTGTTCAATATATACTTAAGTGCTCTTTAAACTCTCGATGCAAAATACTACATATTGATATTGCAAATAAAATTTGCTTAATGTTGAAAATAACTTGTAGCATAGAGCCTCACCCCTTAATAGCCTTGCATGTATATAAACTTTGTGATACACTACAAGTCTTGCTGGGTACGCAATGTACTCAATCTTACTTAAATTGTTATTGAGACTTAGAGGATAAGCCTACACCGGACGACACCTTATTTGCACCGGTACTAGACGGTTCGGTGATGGGTCTTTCTATGACTTGTTTCTTGTGGGTTGCTTGAGGGTTCACAAGGGCCTACCGCTGGACTTTTGGACCTTATACATATTCTGCTTTCGTTGTTTCTGTTACTATTTCCAATACTTGAGCTTTTATTTGGCCGGTCGGTTCTTGTGTTGTAAATAATGTAATCGCTTAAGTTATATACCATATTTTTTTTTCATTTTGTATGTATGAATGTATAGATGTGAGTGTCAATATTGTGGATGTGTGTACTAGCCACTGATCATGAGACTAGTACGATATACAAACGAGAGCTTCGGATATTTCACGTCCGGAGTCCGACATGTAGAGGCCTTAAAACCTCTATCAGTGAGCTGCCATGGTAAGGTATGCTCTCAAAACATAGTAAAATGAGCACTTTGGTCAACTCGTTGTATAGCTTTGCAATGTGACACATTGGCTCTCCAACTAACAAGCGACCGATTCCACCAATCGCTGCTTGAATGAGTTATTTGTGTGCATTTTTAATTGTGATCTTTGAGGATTTAAACCCCTAACTTATGAGTTACTACATTGACAAATTATCTATTTTGGTTTTTTCAGCGTGAGTATCGGAATATCCCGATATCCCGCGGGCAGCCCGAAAAGCGCCAGACAACATCAGGAGCGCCGCGATCTACTGTGCTCGCTGACAGCCGCCACCTTGTCCTATCCAGCCGCCCTACGTCAGCCCTGCGAACGTGCCTAGAACCACCCTTTCTAGTTAAAGCGACATCATCTGCGGCCCACCTGTAAGTTACCTAGCTAGGTGCGGGACCAGCCTTACCGTCCAAGCCATAAGAAAACTCGTAAACTCCACCGTATCAACTCTATATAAACCCAGCCGATTGGCTGCCATCCCGGAAAAACAGCAAGCAGCAAGTCAACGACACCGCCATTTCCAAGTTCCCACACACATGGGAATGGAGCATCACAACTACTTGATACAGTGACTGCATGGCCGGCGCTACTTCGACATCGTCCATGTCATCGTCCCCGGAGTCGCTTCCATGCAACATGAGCGGCGGCGAGGGGATGCCGGCACCCCCGTTGAGGAGCGCGGATGCCGGAGTGTCGGCGGTCGACAGTACGGGACAAGGGAGAGGATCCAACAAGGGAGCGTACATCGGGGTGCGCAAGCGGCCGTGGGGGAGGTTCGCGGCGGAGATCCGGGACTCGACGCGGAAGGGCGCGCGGGTGTGGCTCGGCACGTTCGACAGCGCCGAGGCCGCCGCGATGGCCTACGACCAGGCCGCCTTCTCTGCGCGGGGCGCGGCGACGACGCTCAACTTCCCCGTGGAGCGCGTCCAGGACTCGCTCCGCGCGCTCGCGCTCGCGCTCGGCTCGGCCGAGGACTCGCCCGTGCTGGCGCTGAAGCGGCGGCACTCCAAGCGAAGGCGGCGAAAGAAATCTGAGCTGGTGGCCGCAGCGGCCAAAGCGGCTGCTGCCGGTGAAAGCAAGAACGTGGCGGCGGCCGCGACCGAGCAGGAGCGGTTCGTGGTAGAGCTGGAGGACTTGGGCACCGAATACCTCGAGGAGCTCCTCAGGATCGCCGAGCCAAGTGATGACCGATGCTGATCACTTCCTAGCTACTAGCGAGTTCAATTCTAGCGCATGCGCACGCAATGTGCGCAACGTGAGCTCGATCGGTTCTTGATTTCAGGCATGACAGCAACAACTTGTAGCATACTTGACGCTTACATGCATTGTACCATAGTAATGTAAATGCAAAAAGCACACAAAAGTGTGTAATTTGGTGACCTTTCGTGTATCCAGGGGGTGTGCGGTGAAGTGGGGACAAGGATGGACTGAACCGGACTGAGGCACTGAGCATGGTCCCCACGCTAACTAGGTGCATGCATCACCATCTGTACATAATTATCCATTCTAGAGTATGAAGTAGTACACAACAGTTATTCGTCCTTTTTACTAGCATGTGACTGTCATAAATGAAATTTTCTTGCTCTGTCCTTGCATCAAAGAGATTTTGATGGGGAGCGTCAGCTATCCTTTTTGGGTCCTCCTCCAAATTAATTACCTGATTTTGTTTTTTGTTGGTTTTGGGTCGCAATGGTTTTTATTTGGGCGTCGAATGCTTCGAATGTGTTTGGTACTATGATTCTGTGTCTGCTCCTTTCTTTTTTAGGGAATTGTGTCAGCTACTTGATCGATCCTAATTTGCATCGTTCTGTACATAATTGGTTCTGGAAAAAATAGCTACCAATTAAGATGAAGGCATCTTGAGTTCCCCCCTGGTCTTTTTCACAGTCTAGATGATGCAGTGAATTCTTCTTTGGTTTGGAGCTCATTCAACTTCAGCTTTTGAGATGTGATTTTGTGGCTGTTAATTAACTCTTATGTGGATCATTTATAGCTTAGCCATCTTTGGGCTCCCAGCCCATTCAAAATTACTGTTAGTTTTTGAGTCATGATTTGGGGATAATACTTGATAAACTCTAATTTGTGTAATTTTGTTAAGCGGTTTTGGGCTCATCCAAATTACGAAAAAAGCTTTTGAGCTGTAATTTGTTGTGGGTGTTGCTTGATCAGTTCTAGCTGATCATTTTGTAGCTAATTTGATTTTGAATTTTTTCCTACCAATATTATTCATCTCAACAAATCGTGCCACGAAATCTCATCTAAGGTTGTTGTTGGCGCTAAATATGCACACAAATAAGAATCCGCAAGCGCACGTATCAATTGTAGCTTTTCACCTAGAAGTATTTCAAGGTATCGAAATCCACAAGGAAGTGAGGATAGATTTACTACTTAGAACAATTTACTACTAACTAAAACAAAGATCAAAGAGATGATTTAGTAAACTAAAAGAGAAGAAGCAAGGTTATCCAGGTTAGTTGAGATTCTCCCTGGGCTAGGTTCACTTACCACAATTCATGACTAGATTAATCTAATAGCAATTAACACTTCTCATACTAGGTTGCCTCTCACTCTACAAATCTACACAGGCCCTTTCATAGTTTCATCCTTGTCATGAGTCCATCAGCGATGATCACCGGCAAGACTTGCTCTACTTAACATAGATCGACCTATAGACCTAAACACCAAGTTTACATCTACGGCCAAGCAAACAACAATCATAGTACTCTAATTACCAAAAGAAAGATAAAGCATATATAATGTAACACCTCGGCTCAACACTGAGCCCAAAATGTCACCTAAAATATTCTCACTAATAATTTAAACCATAATTAACAATAATTCCATCAAGCTACGCATGGAATAAACCCCACAACGAGTCACAGAATAACAAACTTAACAATATAAGTGTATAAATGATTAACTTTCACATCTTCATCACATGCGCCAAGAAAGCTCAGGTCACACGCGTCTAAGAAACACTTGAGTCATATGCGCTCATGATGTAACATCCCAAAAATCCCAATTTTGGGAAAGTATAATGAAAATAAGTGGGAGAATAATTTTGAGAATGTTTTGTAAGGAAAACTATTTTAGCATGATTTTTGAGCTTTTCCATAAATCGAATAGTGAAATTTCTTGTAAACAGAAACTTGTAAGAATTTTCGAGAAAATCACGGACTAGATAAAATCCTAAAAAATTTCACCACACAAGCTCAGCCAAGTTGGTGCTCCTCTAGGGATCCTAATGCTTGGATCACCGAGATGTTCTCAACGCCACTCCCCCAGGTGATCCCCCCAAGTATGATGACACAGCGGTTGAGGAGCCCCACTATGACCTACGACAAAGCCCACGGTCACCCGAGAGGCTAAGGTTCCCTTAGGAACATATTCGTCGGAGACCTATGCCAGGAACACGGCGTGGAAGGCCAGTACAGGGTCCTATGGCCGGGAGCAGTGAATAGCAGCGTGAGCAGTAGTAAGATTAGAAATACTAGTATGTTGTAACTTGTACTTCATTGTAACCTGTTTTTCAGGTAGTAATTTGTAATCCGAACGGAGTGTGGTTATGGTATCGTAATTGGATACTTGTACGTCGTTGCATATCTCAGTACAATAATTTTATTCTCATTCATGAAGGGCTGCGATGCATAGATAAAGAGTGGACAGTACAATCTCATTACAACTGTCACATCTCCAAGTTAATAAAAAGGATTAATATGTATCTCATGAGCATGCATCATTGTTTTCAAGCATTTACATAAAGTATTGCACATGGAAAGTCTTATTCAAGTTATAAACATACACTTCAAATTGAACTTCCAAATAAAATTAGTAACAAAAACATATGATCATCATCTAGAACTAATTTATTCAAATACTATATTAATTATAATGAATTAATATATTTTTTCCCAAATTTTTGGCACTGATTTCAAACCCCAGAAAATTTAAACACGATTTCATGAACTACCCTATGTTTGAATTTAAACTATACAAAATATATTATGAACAGTAAGGTTTGATAATTTTTGTGGATACTTGACCTTCTAAGGAAACCCTCTTATTTATTTTATATTTTTAGGATTTTTATTGCTATTTTTGTGGCTCGGTCAAAGTAGGGATTTGATTTTAATTCCCAGTCAAACTTTAGACCTAACCTAGCACTGTTGGACCCAGGTGCGACCGACCCGAGGCACGTGCAAATGGCTTAGCCCAACCCTCTGACTTGTGCGCTGGCTGTCTCATTCGATATCAACCGTTCGGATCAGTCGGGACATTCGGACCGCGCGAACAGCCCTCGCGATCTGGACCGTTAAAATTCAGTCAGACCAACCGAAACGTTTGGGGATGTTCGGACCACCGAACAGCCCTCGTGATCTGGACCATTAAAATTCAATTAGACAAACCGAAACGTTTGGGGATGTTTGAATAGTTCAAACACCCCATTTGATCTGAGTTGTCCAGTCAAGATCGAACGGTCCAAACGAAATCGCCCTGAGTGACTTGTGCGCTGGCCGTTCGATTCGATATCAACCGTCCGGATCAGTCGGGACGTTTGGACCGCTGAACAGCCCTCGTGATCTGCACCATTAAAATTCAATCAGATGAACCGAAATGTTTGGGGATGTTGGACCGTTCGAACGCCCCACTTGATCTAAGCCGTATAGTCAAGATCGAACGGTCTAGACGAAGTCCACCCGAGCGAACCCTTTGGCTTGTGTGCTGGCTGTCCGATTCGATATCAACCGTCCAGATCAGTCGGGATGTTTGGACCGCTGACTAGCTCTCGCGATCTGGACCGTTAAAATTCAATCAAACGAATCGAAACATTTGGGGACATTCGGACCGTTCGAATGCCCCACTTGATCTGAGCTGTCCAGTCAAGATCGAACAGTCTAGACAAAATCCACCCAAGCGAACCGTCTCACTTGTGCGCTGGTCGTTCGGTTCGATCGGATCAGTTAGGACGTTTGGACCGCCGAACAGCCCTCGCGATTTGGACCGTTAAAATTCAATCGGACGAACTGAAACGTTTGGGGACGTTCAAACCGTTTGAACGCCCCACTTGATCTGAGTCATCCAGTCAAGATCGAACGGTCCATATGAAATCAACCTGAGCGAACCCTCTGACTTGTGTGCTTGCCATCCGATTTGATATCAGCTGTTCGGATCAGTCGGGACGTTCGGACCACCGAACAGCCCTCGCTGTAACATCCCCAATTCTATAAACAGTAATTAAATGCTTTATGAACAGTAATGAGGTGCAGTTCATAGCATTACTGTTCATTTCTACAATTTGGGCAGCATGTTACAAAATAAAAACCTTCCTTTTTAGCCAAAATCCAAAAGAACCATTTAAAGTCTTAAAGGAATACAAGATGAAACTTGTATTATGACTGGAAAGTATTTTTATTAAAGCCTAGATAAATTATCTTGGCTGAAAATATTTTTGTTGCATTTTTAGAAATTAAATTGACTTAAAGAAAAATAATTGTCTTTAAATAAATAATATCGGGCTAAAATAAATATTTATGTATTTTACAAAGTGATCATGTGATTTTAAAATTTATCTGGGAAATATATCATCCCAGTAGCTTCCAGCAAAAATTTCATGATTTTACAAATTTATTTGCTATTTTTAAAAGCCCAGTCAAACCTTTTAAGCATTTGAATAGGTTCTGGTCAACCAAACTGGTTTGAATCCAAACCCTAGCACTGTAGCGACTCGAGCCATGTGTCTGGGTCCAACCCAATCAGCTTGGTCCGGCTTTGTCACGTTCGAGCGCGAGCTCAAATCTCCTACGTGATGTGAGCCGTTGATCTTCAATCGAACGGGCGAGGCCGCGACGTCACGCGAGCGGTCCACGTGTACGCTTTGATTTCCGCCGTTGGATCTTAATCTAACGATCGAGGTCGGTGTACGCAATCGGACAACTCCGGAGCCCTTCTCGATCTCCACCGTTCATTTCTGATCCAACAGCGCCTCCCTTTTCGTTTTAAACTTAAAGGCGCGCTTTTATCTGAGCCGTCAGATTCAAATCCTACGGCTTTTCTTTTTACCGCGTGTTTTTAAGGCCTGCGCTCCTCTGGGCCGTTAGTTCTTCATCGTGTGGTCCAGATTGGTGTATGCATTCGGACGACTCCGGATCCCGTCACGATCTCAGCCGTCCATTCTTGATCCAACCGCGTCGCTCGTTTCATTTTGAAATAAAAGGCGCGGATCTATCTAGGCCTTTGGATTTAAATCCTACGGCGCTCCTTTTTGACCGAGCGCACTTAAGGCCCAAATTCGGTGGACCGTTGGATTTTAATCGTAGGGTCCCGGTGAGTGTATGCAATCGGACCATCCGGTTCATTTTTCCATCTCGACCGTGGAAGTCCAATCTAACGGTGCTGCGTCATCGCATCAAAAAGGGGTGACGTGTATCCTTTTATTTGACCGTTGGATTCCAATCCAACGTCCAGATTTGAAAGTAGATCCCGAGATTCCTTTGGGCCCCGTTTAAATCTCGATCGACCGATTGAGATCGCACGGCCCATATTTTAAGATACCGATTCAAATCTTTTAATCTCTCTATTTATCCCCGCCGCCCATTTCCAATCGGACGGCTGATATTCTTTTGATCTTTTGAGGGCGCGCGCGGCTGAGGATGACAAAGGGACCCACATGTCATATTTTGCCTCCCTTCTTCCTTATCTCTGCGCGCAGCCATTTCTGAGAGCAGAGGAGAGGATTATCCAAAGATTATGCCTCAAACTTTTGGATATTTAGCTAAGTAGACACCTCATCAACTCTAGATCTTTCCTCTTGCCCCTGTAGCTCAACATCCATATATAAACCCTAGCTTTTCTTTTTGTTACCATTGTTGACCACCAAGCTCATCCTCCATTGTTGGCCAGTGGTGTTCTTGCTCTTGTCCCTTTTGCTTATCCATTCTAAACCCCGGTTCCACCTTGTGATAAAGATTTGACATCTTTTGTAGGTTGAACCAGCGTTTATCTCTCTGTTGATCAACATCGAGATTTCAAAAACTTGGGTGTCTTTCTTCTACTGGTAAGATAAAACCCTAGTTTTCGATATCTTGATCATCTTAAGGACTTTAGAAGCTTCTAGGAATCATTCTTTTGAGCATCAGTAGTTTCAACTTGCTTCAAACTGAAAAGTTGTTATTATAACTTTTCGGTTTTCCATATCTTTTTCAAGACTTAGGGTTTCTCCTGTCGACTTGTTATCCTAGTTAGGTTTAGACTAAACCCTAGTAGCATAACAAGTTATTCTTTTAATCCTTGTTATCATCTATTTAGGTTGATAATGTAAATCATCTCTGTTCCCTTTTGTCGGCTCAACCGACAAAAATGGGTTTCATCTTAGTTGATGTAATCTAATCGATTAGGGTTAGATTAAGGTTAGTTTGGGATATTAATTGCCCTACAAGATCAGGCTAAGTTCTATTCTTGAACCTTTGCTTGATCTATTTTCTTTTTTCCAAAATCTGCCTCTGTCCTGTTTTCAGCTCTTTTAGAAATATGAAAACTGGGACTTTGCACTAAACCCTAGTTTCTGTCTTTTAAAAACAGTAAGTTATAATATGGGTTATTATCACTATTATGGGTAGTTATGGCTTAAGCATACTGTTAATCATGCATTTCCAGATTGATCATGCATGTTTCTTCCATTTTGTACTCACTCTCGATTTTGGCATTTATTGGATTTATTTGCTTCTTATAGAATCTGGTTTATCTGAAATTTTTGAATCTGTCTCTGAACAACCTGAACCTGCAACAGAAGTGTATTACTATCAAGGCAAGCTTCCTCTCTGCACCATGTTGATCCCACATTTTTATACATTAGATTTTCTAACTTCAGTGACAACTGTGCATGCGATTTTTCTGAAAATACAAACTGTGATCTGTTAGTAATTAGTTATGACCTAACATGATGGATTACCTCAATTGTCACCATACACTCAACCTTAGCATAGTACTGTATATTATAACATATATTTTCAGTTTTGGCTTAGACATGCAGTCTAGAGATTTTAGAGTTTGACAAGCATATCTTGTCAAACATGGGAATCACAAATGAACTTTTGCTATTTTGAACTCTTTGTCCAGTTTCTTTAAATCAGACTTGTATTTGAAATTTAAATTGATCTGGACAAGAGGAATCTAGTGAAGGTGCTTTTGTGCACGAGATTGGGTTTTGTGGTGGACTTGTCCGGGTTAATTAAGGACCGAACTCTGACTATTCAATTCAAGTCCCCCACGTACTTCCACATGCAGTGTATGGGCGCTGTTTGGTTAAGTAAAATGTTAAGACTATTGGGTTGGAAACAGGAAAGTAAGAATATGTGTATTGACCTTGTATGGCATAGATGCTTTGGTCTTATGACTGCGTTGTATGCCATGTGAGCTTGTATGTCGATGTCGGATGTTCTTAGAAGGGTGAGGGCGTATATGTGCTCCGTAGCATATACGATACCTTAATGGTGCCGATTGCATCCTAATATGGGTAGTGAGCCCATTCGCATTAAATTGTTTGGATCGGCATTCGACGCAACATGTGTGCCCAGTTAGCGGATGCTATCGATCGTTGTTTAAGCGGGATCACTCACGCATGGGGTCCAACTCAATAGTGTTAGCTTGTTGAAAATACCAAATCTTAGTTTCCCGGTCGGCATACCAAAGGAAGTATGTCATCATTCGGAGGCATCCAAGGCAACGGGCTAGCTAAGTCATGTGGGTAAAGATGTACACCCTGCAGGTATAAAGCTATTCGAATAGCCGTGTCCACGGTCATGGACGATAACTTGAATTGATGTCACCTGTATAGAAGTTTTGATTTTCAAAATCTGTTTTCGGTTTTTGGCTGTGCATGAGGGATTCATGCACTGTACTGTTTACAATTATGTCATTTACTTACTGTTCTAGCTAAACTTTGATTTATTAAATTGCTTTGTCAAAATTTAGTAAGTATAGGTTAAGATGTATCGCTTTATGCAAATTTACACCTTTATACCTTCCTGTTGTAACCTTATGCATATATAAATTCTACTCCTTTGATTAGGTTCTAACAAACACTTAATTTTATTAGTTTGTGTAAGACTTGCTGAGTACCTTCCGTACTCAAGGTGCTATCACCTATTGTTGCAGGTGAGGACGGTTTTCTTTATGAAGTACCCGTTAGCGCCGATCAGGGTGACGCTAACGAGTAAAGCTACTTCTTTCCTCCACGCAATTGCCTGCGGGTGGATGAGGCCATTGGTGTACTTTAATTTTTTTTTTATTTTGCTTCCGCTGTTGAACATGTTGTAGTGACCAAGTCACTCTATATTGTAGTACTAAACCGAATGATGTAAACTTATGTTTAATTATGTCAATGTATGACTTGTATGTATTTGATGCAATGTTGTTGAAGGATATATATGCAATGGTCGTTGATCCTGGGAACCATTGTGGTATATATATATATCCGGGGAATCCTGTTTATTGGAATTGTCACTTGTTAAATTTATACCTTCAGCATGATCTTTAATAAAGGGACAGTACTGTTCCTTCATTAATAATTGTGCTACAGTATGAATTTAATTAAGTACCATTCCAATAATCCGGGGCGCCCACAGCCTTGGTATCAGAGCATACGTTGCCTGTAGGTTAGAAGTAGCCTGGCCGAAACAATTAGAGAGTTTTCTGATAAAATTATTTTCAAGCAGTAATGTATTTTCAAAAGCTTAAGAATGACACCTTTTATTTCTTATCTTCCTTAATGTCAATTCTTGCCCAACTTTCTGTTGGTTTATTTAAAAGTGAATTGTTTCTTACCTTGTCCTTTTGTCTATAGATGAGTGGGTGGTATTTGGTCAAGGAGACTCGAGCCGAGGATGTTGATGGATTTCCAGCCTTACTTCGGGACATGATGTGGTGGTCCAATTTCACCTATCAGCCGGAGTATGCCATCTATCGACGAGACCGAGGACCAGGGATGGAGGAGTACCGTGCCTTCATCAACGTCATCGCTAGGCATGTAGCCGGCAGTGTTCCTTACTGTGTCCAAGCACTTGCCACCTCTGGAGGCTATGGCGGTTCAGAAGCTGCAAGTAGGATGATGAGCCTTCTTCGTCATGATTTGACGGAATTGTCTCAACCACCCTACGACCACTTCCCGAATCAGGGCCCTACCTCCGAAGTGAGCATGTTCGATGAGATACTGATTTGGCGAAGACCCCAGTGCGGCGGTTGGCGAGATGGTCCGCATCATGGACCAAATCCATCATTGCCTTGTGAGGAGCTATGGGAAACTCGGCATCGCCTTAATGAGGCCCAGAGTACCGCTTCTTGAGTCAACATGAACGCGTTCCTCGCAGCGTGCTTTATGGTGACAACGAGACCTCTCCATTCGCCGCTTTGCACCACCTCTTTACCGACTTCGAGTGGCCGGGTGCATGCCTGTTTATGGACAAGTGCGCCAAGCCCGGATGACTGCAGGTTTTCCTCGCACTCTGCGGACTGCACCTCCTGGAGGTCATCAGCCACTGTTGGGTTCCCCGAGGCGTCTCATTAGTCCTTTGGATCCTGTTGATACGGGTTCCCCTAGAGCTCATCTTTTGAATGAGTTTCCGGTGAACTTTAACCGGGATCTTTATGCTAGCACCTCGACAATGAATCCTCGTGGTTAAGTGTCTTTTAGTTCAGTCGTTGCCCTTAAATAAAATGTATGTAATAGGGCAGTAGTATTTTGTACAAAGTATGTAAGCTTGATTTTTGGGTTTGTAATATGACCTTTATGGCCGACTCTTGTATGGGGCTGGAACCGAATATCTTTTGCTGTTTATATGAAGTTTCTGGTTTTGGTGTTGATTTAAGTGCATGTCATAACATGATGCAATATATGTACAGTATTTGTTTCATTCCTAATTGCAACCTTGTTTGTGTTTGCCGAGTATATCCTTGTTATGTTGTTAACCATGGTGTGGTAACAGGATGACAGGACCTACTACTCGTGCGCAAGCACAACAAGGGAAGGGCATGTCGACTCCCATGCCTCATTCTCAGGGAGGGCCGACTGAGCCTTCCAGCTCTCAGGGTCCGCAAGGTGGTCCCCAGGAAGAGGAGCTTCCTCCACCACCTTCGATGGCCGATGTGCTCATGCAAATTGAGCGCAATCGAATGGACCAGACGCGCATCTTGGAGTAGATTGCGCGCAATACTTCTTCTCCTGTTGCACCAGTTGTCAGAGCAGGAGGTCACCATGTGCAGGGCAGTCTTGCTGATTTTCAGCGGACTAACCCGCCGGTGTTCTCCAGTTCTCAGGATCCCATGGAAGCTGAGGATTGGCTTCGGACCATTGAGAAGAAGCTATTAATTGCTCAGTGCTCCGAGAGGGAAAAGGTCCTTTTCGCCAGTTATCAACTTGATGGGCCAGCTAGCATATGGTGGGATAACCTCCTTGCCATTCAGCCTGCTGGACATGTCCCTACTTGGGATGAGTTCGTGGAAGCTTTTCGCGAAGCTCATATTCCTGAAGGGTCATGATGATCAAGCAACAGAATTTCTCGCTCTCAAGCAAGGGCGAAAGTGCATATCGAATATCTTCATGAATTCAACTTTCTTGCCAGATATGCCCCTGATGATGTTTCGACTGACCTTCGTCGTCGAAACCGGTTCTTGAATGGGCTATCTGAGGAATTGCAGATGGCTGTAGCTTTGCATGACTTCCGGAATTTCTCTCATTTGGTCAACAAAGCAATTGTGGCCGAGAGCAAGAGCAAGGCATTGGATGAGTCACGCAAGCGACAGCGGACTTCTCAGTTTATTCCTGGTGGCAGCTCACCAAGGCCTCGCATGTGGGTGCCTAGACCACCGCGAGCACCAGCTCCATTTGCACCAAGGCCTGCGGTGTTTGCCCCTCGCCCATCCTCTTCCACTAATCAACCAAGACCTAGTGGAAACCGGCCACCAGCTGTTGTGACCGTCAGGCCAGGGGTTATATGCTACCATTGTGGGCGCCCAGGGCATTTCGCCAACCAGTGCTATGCCAAGGCGCAAGGGATACCACCTATTTCACCTTCCCGCCTCATGTGCGTCCGCACCACCTTCCCGATCGTGGTCAAGCGACCACTGTTCGGTTCGAGGCGGGTGAACCAGACATCGCGAGGAAGCGGTGTCACTCTGGTTGTTCTTGGTATGCTCCTAGTTAATTGCAGTATTGCTACTGTTTTGTTTGATTCTGGGGCATCCCATTCATTTGTTAGTAGGCAGTTTGCTACTCAACATCATTTAATTGTGTATCATCTTCATCCACCTCATATCATCCATTCACCTGGATTAACCTTTATGACTAATCAAGTCTGCCATAATGTCAATATAAATATTGAAGGGGTAGACTTTTGGGCTGATTTGATTGTGATAGATTCTAAAGGGTTGGATGTTATCCTGGGAATGGATTGGTTATCCAAGCACCTTGGGCAAATTAATTGTGCTCACAAATCCATTTCTTTAACTAATGAAAGCGGCACTTCAGTCGTTTTTCAATCCAGGACAATGGGTTCTCACCTTTGTGCTCACCAAGTTGATACCACTCCCTCCTTGGAGTTGGTACCAATTGTTTGTGAGTATGTTGATGTCTTTCCTGAAGACCTTCCCGGTTTGCCCCCAGATCGGGAAGTGGAGTTTGTTATTGAATTAGTTCCTGGAACTGCTCCTATATCCAGGAGTCCTTATCGAATGCCCGTCAACGAGTTGGTTGAATTGAAGAAGCAACTCGGAGAATTGCTTGACAAAGGATTTATTCGACCGAGCTCCTCACCTTGGGGATGCCCGGCAATCTTTGTCAAGAAGAAAGACAATACTTTACGGATGTGTGTGGACTACCGTCCGTTAAATGAGGTCACTATCAAGAACAAGTATCCTTTGCCTCGCATTGATGATCTTTTTGATCAGTTGGTTGGTGCCCGAGTCTTTTCAAAGATTGATTTGCGATCGGGCTATCATCAAATCAAGGTTAGAGCTGAGGACATTCCTAAAACAGCTTTCTCTACTCGTTATGGTTTGTACGAGTATACTGTCATGTCCTTTGGTCTGACCAATGCTCCAGCTTATTTCATGAACCTTATGAATTCGGTGTTCATGGAGTTCTTGGATAAGTTCGTTGTCGTGTTCATTGACGACATCCTTATTTATTCCAAGTCTGATAAGGACCATGAACAACATTTGCGACTTGTGCTAGAAACACTTCGTCGGCATCAACTGTATGCTATGTTCAGCAAGTGTGCTTTCTGGCTCAGAGAAGTTGCATTTCTGGGACATGTGTTATCAGAAGGAGGTATCGCTGTCGATCCAAGCAAGGTACAAGATGTACTAAATTGGAAGCCTCCCAAGAGTGTCCCTGAGATCCGAAGTTTTCTTGGACTTGCGGGTTATTACCGTAGGTTCATTGAAAATTTCTCCAAAATTGCTAGACCTCTGACTCAGCTTTTGCAAAAAGAGAAGAAATTTGAATGGTCAGCTAAATGTGAGGAGAGTTTTCGGCTTCTGAGAACTCTCTTGACTAAAGCTCCAGTTCTCACTCTTCCAGACATCCATAAGAGCTTCGACATCTATTGCGATGCGTCTCGCCATGGACTTGGTTGTGTGCTTATGCAAGAAGGCCGAGTTGTGGCATATGCATCTCGGTAGTTGCGCCCTCATGAAGTTAATTATCCTACTCATGATTTGGAATTAGCTGCCGTGGTCCATGCATTGAAGATTTGGCGACATTACCTTCTTGGTAATCGTTGTGAGATCTATACTGATCATAAAAGCCTAAAGTACATATTCACTCAATCTGATTTGAATATGAGACAAAGAAGATGGCTTGAACTGATCAAGGACTACGACATGGGTATTCATTATCATCCTGGTAAAGCCAATGTTGTGGCAGACGCTTTAAGCAGAAAGTCACAATGCAACTGCACATTTTCTCTACCTGCGGCCAAGGACTTGTGTGCTGATTTTCAGCGCCTAAGTCTTGACTTGGTGGAAGAAGGTTCTCTTGCTGCATTACAAGTGGAGCCGACATTAGAATCTCAGATTCTGGAGGCCCAGAAAACTGATGCCGAGGTAGATGAAATCAAGGAAAATTTGAAGGCAGGCAAAGCCAACGAATTTTCTGAAGATGATCGCGGTATGATTTGGTATCGCAATCGTTTGGTGGTACCTGCAGATCCTCATCTAAGAAGTCTAATTCTTAGAGAGGCTCATAATTCCAAGTTTTCTTTACATCCTGGAAGTACCAAGATGTATCAGGATTTAAAGAAAGCATTTTGGTGGAGCCAAATGAAGAGGCACATTGCTCAGTATGTTGCTGAATGTGATATTTACCAAAGAGTTAAAGCTGAACATCTGAAGCCAGCTGGTACCCTTCAGCCTTTGCCTATACCACGGTGGAAGTGGGAAGAGATCGGTATGGATTTTGTTACTGGTCTTCCCAAGACTTCCCATGGGTCTGATGCCATTTGGGTAATCATTGACCGTTTGACAAAAGTAGCTCATTTCATTCCGGTCAAAACCATCTTTAGTGGCAAGCAGCTAGCAGAGCTTTATATTGCTAGAATTGTTTGTCTTCATGGTGTTCCCAAGGTCATTGTTTCTGACCGTGGCCCTCAGTTCACTTCCCACTTTTGGAATTGTCTTCATCAGGCTATGGGGACTGAACTCTCTTTCAGTACTGCTTATCATCCTCAAACTAGTGGTCAGACTGAGAGAGTGAACCAAGTAATGGAAGATCTTCTTCGAGCCTATGTGCTATCTTATAGCAAAGACTGGGAGAAATCTTTGCCCTTTGTGGAATTTTCCTACAATAATAGCTACCAAGCAAGTATTCAAATGTCACCTTTTGAAGCCTTGTATGGGAGAGCTTGTAGGACCCCATTGAATTGGTCCGAGTCGGTGAAAGATCATTCTATGGTCGGACACAGTAAAGGAAGCGAAGAGCAAGTTAAATCGATTCGAGATTGTTTGAAAACTGCACAGTCTCGTCAGAAGAGCTATGCTGATCATCGTCGTCGTGAATTAAGCTTTGAGGTAGATGATCATGTCTATCTTAAAGTGTCACCCATGAAGGGTACCCATCGTTTTGTGTAAAGGAAGCTCGCACTCGTTATATCGGACCCTTCCGAATCATTGCCAAGCGAGGAGTCAGAGCTTATCAATTGGAACTACGAATCCTCTCGATGAGTGCATGATACTTTTCATGTGTCTCAATTGAAGAAATGCCTTCGTGTTCCTATTGAGGCAACTACTTATGAGCATCTTGATCTCCAACCTGATCTTTCCTATCAAGAACAACCAGTACGTATCCTCGACACAATGGAACGCAGGACAAGAAATCGTACTGTCAAGTTCTTGAAAATTCAGTGGGCTAATCATTACGAAGATGAAGCCA
Source organism: Ampelocalamus luodianensis (assembly GCA_036346255.1). Taxonomy (NCBI): domain Eukaryota; kingdom Viridiplantae; phylum Streptophyta; class Magnoliopsida; order Poales; family Poaceae; genus Ampelocalamus; species Ampelocalamus luodianensis. The sequence continues at coordinate 43,092,965 of CM070629.1, forward strand.
CTTGGGAGCGCCAAGATCGATGCATTGAGCACCCCCATCTTTTTGTTGTTTAGAAATTTCCTTTGAATCAAGAAAGGAAAGTTTAAACAAAGCAATGTAAACAAAGATGTAATGATAACACTATGTTATTATGTAAAGTTCTTCTCTGTTATCTTTGAAGGAAATCAAGACAACAGATGTTGACTTTCCTTATAAATCATTTCCATTTCACTTCTTCCTGATCTTTAACTTGTTCCAAATCTCGGGGACGAGATTTTCTTAAGGGGGGTAGGTTTGTAACATCCCCAATTCTATAAACAGTAATTAAATGCTTTATGAACAGTAATGAGGTGCTGTTCATAGCATTACTGTTCATTTCTACAATTTGGGCAGCATGTTACAAAATAAAAACCTTCCTTTTTAGCCAAAATCCAAAAGAACCATTTAAAGTCTTAAAGGAATACAAGATGAAACTTGTATTATGACTGGGAAGTATTTTTATTAAAGCCTAGATAAATTATCTTGGCTGAAAATATTTTTGTTGCATTTTTAGAAATTAAATTGACTTAAAGAAAAATAATTGTCTTTAAATAAATAATATCGGGCTAAAATAAATATTTATGTATTTTACAAAGTGATCATGTGATTTTAAAATTTATCTGGGAAATATATCATCCCAGTAGCTTCCAGCAAAAATTTCATGATTTTACAAATTTATTTGCTATTTTTAAAACCCAGTCAAACCTTTTAAGCATTTGAATAGGTTCTGGTCAACCAAAGCGGTTTGAATCCAAACCCTAGCATCGTAGCGACTCGAGCCATGTGTCCGGTCCAACCCAATCAGCTTGGTCCGGCTCGTCACGTTCGGCGCGAGCTCAAATCTCCTACGTGATGTGAGCCGTTGATCTTCAATCGAGCGGCGAGGCCGCGACGCCACGCGGCGGTCCACGTGTACGCTTTGATTTCCGCCGTTGGATCTTAATCTAACGATCGAGGTCGGTGTATGCAATCGGACAACTCTAGAGCCCTTCTCGATATCCACCGTTCATTTCTGATCCAACAGCGCCTCCCTTTTCGTTTTAAACTTAAAGGCGCGCTTTTATCCGAGCCGTCGATTCAAATCCTCCGCTTTTCTTTTTAGCGCGTGTTTTAAGGCCTGCGCTCCTCTGGGCCGTTAGTTCTTCATCGTGTGGTCCAGATTGGTGTATGCATTCGGACGACTCCGGATCCCGTCACGATCTCAGCCGTCCATTCTTGATCTAACCGCGTCGCTCGTTTCATTTTGAAATAAAAGGCGCGGATCTATCTAGGCCTTTGGATTTAAATCCTACGGCGCTCCTTTTTGACCGAGCGCACTTAAGGCCCAAATTCGGTGGACCGTTGGATTTTAATCGTAGGGTCCCGGTGAGTGTATGCAATCGGACCATCCGGTTCATTTTTCCATCTCGACCGTGGAAGTCCAATCTAACGGTGCTGCGTCATCGCATCAAAAAGGGGTGACGTGTATCCTTTTATTTGACCGTTGGATTCCAATCCAACGTCCAGATTTGAAAGTAGATCCCGAGATTCCTTTGGGCCCCGTTTAAATCTCGATCGACCGATTGAGATCGCACGGCCCATATTTTAAGATACCGATTCAAATCTTTTAATCTCTCTATTTATCCCCGCCGCCCATTTCCAATCGGACGGCTGATATTCTTTTGATCTTTTGAGGGCGCGCGCGGCTGAGGATGACAAAGGGACCCACATGTCATATTTTGCCTCCCTTCTTCCTTATCTCTGCGCGCAGCCATTTCTGAGAGCAGAGGAGAGGATTATCCAAAGATTATGCCTCAAACTTTTGGATATTTAGCTAAGTAGACACCTCATCAACTCTAGATCTTTCCCTCTTGCCCTGTAGCTCAACATCCATATATAAACCCTAGCTTTTCTTTGCTGTTACCATTGTTGACCACTGAAGCTCATCCTCCATTGTTGGCCAGTGGTGTTCTTGCTCTTGTCCCTTTTGCTTATCCATTCTAAACCCCGGTTCCACCTTGTGATAAAGATTTGACATCTTTTGTAGGTTGAACCAGCGTTTATCTCTCTGTTGATCAACATCGAGATTTCAAAAACTTGGGTGTCTTTCTTCTACTGGTAAGATAAAACCCTAGTTTTCGATATCTTGATCATCTTAAGGACTTTAGAAGCTTCTGGGAATCATTCTTTTGAGCATCAGTAGTTTCAACTTGCTTCAAACTGAAAAGTTGTTATTATAACTTTTCGGTTTTCCATATCTTTTTCAAGACTTAGGGTTTCTCCTGTCGACTTGTTATCCTAGTTAGGTTTAGACTAAACCCTAGTAGCATAACAAGTTATTCTTTTAATCCTTGTTATCATCTATTTAGGTTGATAACAGAAATCTGTCTCTGTTCCCTTTTGTCGGCTCAACCGACAAAAATGGGTTTCATCTTAGTTGATGTAATCTAATCGATTAGGGTTAGATTAAGGTTAGTTTGGGATATTAATTGCCCTACAAGATCAGGCTAAGTTCTATTCTTGAACCTTTGCTTGATCTATTTTCCTTTTTCCAAAATCTGCCTCTGTCCTGTTTTCAGCTCTTTTAGAAATGAAAACTGGGACTTTGCACTAAACCCTAGTTTCGTCTTTTAAAAACCAAGTAAGTTATAATATGGGTTATTATCACTATTATGGGTAGTTATGGCTTAAGCATACTGTTAATCATGCATTTCCAGATTGATCATGCATGTTTCTTCCATTTTGTACTCACTGTCGATTTTGGCATTTATTGGATTTATTTGCTTCTTATAGAATCTGGTTTATCTGAAGTTTTTGAATCTGTCTCTGAACAACCTGAACCTGCAACAGAAGTGTATTACTATCAAGGCAAGCTTCCTCTCTGCACCATGTTGATCCCACATTTTTATACATTAGATTTTCTAACTTCAGTGACAACTGTGCATGCTATTTTTCTGAAAATACAAACTGTGATCTGTTAGTAATTAGTTATGACCTAACATGATGGATTACCTCAATTGTCACCATACACTCAACCTTAGCATAGTACTGTATATTATAACATATATTTTCAGTTTTGGCTTAGACATGCAGTCTAGAGATTTTAGAGTTTGACAAGCATATCTTGTCAAACATGGGAATCACAAATGAACTTTTGCTATTTTGAACTCTTTGTCCAGTTTCTTTAAATCAGACTTGTATTTGAAATTTAAATTGATCTGGACAAGAGGAATCTAGTGAAGGTGCTTTTGTGCACGAGATTGGGTTTTGTGGTGGACTTGTCCGGGTTAATTAAGGACCGAACTCTGACTATTCAATTCAAGTCCCCCACGTACTTCCACATGCAGTGTATGGGCGCTGTTTGGTTAAGTAAAATGTTAAGACTATTGGGTTGGAAACAGGAAAGTAAGAATATGTGTATTGACCTTGTATGGCATAGATGCTTTGGTCTTATGACTGCGTTGTATGCCATGTGAGCTTGTATGTCAGTATCAGATGTTCTTAGAAGGGTGAGGGCGTATATGTGCTCCGTAGCATATACGATACCTTAATGGTGCCGATTGCATCCTAATATGGGTAGTGAGCCCAGTTCGCATTAAATTGTTTGGATCGGCATTATCGACGCAACACATGTGCCCGGTTAGCGGATGCTATCGATCGTTGTTTAAGCGGGATCGGCTCACGCATGGGGTCCAACTCAATAGTGTTAGCTTGTTGAAAAATACCAAATCTTAGTTTCCCGGTCGGCATACCAAAGGAAGTATGTCATCATTGGAGGCATCCAAGGCAACGGGCTAGCTAAGTCATGTGGGTAAAGATGTACACCTGCGAGGTATAAAGCTATTCGAATAGCCGTGTCCACGGTCATGGACGATAACTTGAATTGATGTCACTGTATAGAAGTTTTGATTTTCAAAATCTGTTTTCGGTTTTTAGTGTGCATGAGGATTCATGCATCGCATCTTATTACAATTATGTCATTTACTTACGTTTCTAGCTAAACTTTGATTTATTAAATTGCTTTGTCAAAATTTAGTAAGTATAGGTTAAGATGTATCGCTTTATGCAAATTTACACCTTTATACCTTCTGTTGTAACCTTATGCATATATAAATTCTACTCCTTTGATTAGGTTCTAACAAACACTTAATTTTATTAGTTTGTGTAAGACTTGTTTGAGTACCTTCCGTACTCAAGGTGCTATCACCTATTGTTGCGGTGAGGACGGTTTTCTTTATGAAGCACCGTTAGCGCCGATCGGTGACGCTAACGAGTAAAGCTACTTCTTTCCTCCACGCAATTGCCTGCGGGTGGATGAGGCCATTGGTGGACTTTAAGTTTTTTTTTTTGCTTCCGCTGTTGAACATGTTGTAGTGACCAAGTTACTCTATATTGTAGTACTAAACCGAATGATGTAAACTTATGTTTACATCATGTCAATGTATGACTTGTATGTATTTGATGTAATGTTGTTGAAGGATATATATGCAATGGTCGTTGATCCTGGGAACCATTGTGGTATATATATATATCCGGGGAATCCTGTTTATTGGAATTGTCACTTGTTAAATTTATACCTTCAGCATGATCTTTAATAAAGGGACAGTACTGTTCCTTCATTAATAATTGTGCTACAGTATGAATTTAATTAAGTACCATTCCAATAATCCGGGGCGCCCACACTCGCGATCTGGACCCCACTGTCATTCACTGTGGCTAGTGCAGTAGTGGGTAAGAAAAGTAATAAAAGCTTGAGGGAACTCAAAATCAATTTATTTTACACTAAAAAATGGTATTAACTTCTAAAATGCATAACTAATTCATTTTAACTCCCAAAACAGTGAAACCACTTTTGATAATTGTCATTTTTAGTCAACTTATTTCTAAAAATGGTTTCAATCTTACCTCTATCATAGAACATATATTTTGTGGAAAGTGATCCCAAAATAAATTATTTTTACACTATAAAGTGCTAATAACTTTAGAAATTCAAAAGTAAATAATAAAATCTCCAAATAAGGTAAGCTCAACTATTTTGATCTTATATTATTATTCTCTATTTACCTACATAATCCTTTGTTCCACTACTACTCTACAAATTTTGGCCAAATAATTAAATTAAATGAATAACAACTGAACCCAATTAAATTGGATTTTTCTGAAACTTGAAATTCAAACCACTATAACTTTCACGTAGTAAATCCAAATGGAATAATTCAGCCAGGTCTTTCGCTTAGATGGAGTTAACTTGGAATCCATTCCCCGAAGGCACAGAGTTACCTCCATAATACCGGGATGACCTTTGTCTTATGGGGATGACCTTGGTCTTATGGGGATAACCCAGGGGTCCTCACAACAACTGAAGTTCTACTTGGCAAGAATAACATATAATAGAACAAAGACCGCAAAACTAACTGTCTTAACTAAATTCTAAAGCCTCTTCTCAACTCTTTCCATCCTTCATCTAGTCTTTTAACTCTGTTCTCTTCATTTTGCATTGGTTGATCGAACGGTCTAGCCACTACATGAAATGCAGCAACACCACATGACTCTTCTTGCAAGGCAGCAATTTGCATAGCAATATCTCGAACCACTGGGACAGCTTCATCAGCCCATTGCCAAAACCGACATGTTGTGTTCTGCAAAAGTATTACAGCTTCAAACTAAAATAAGAACACATCGTATTTGTAATGGAAGTCATTCGGGGTGATTTTGCACAAGTTATCGTAAGATTTGAACACTTCACGAACACTTGGGATGGATTCGTTGGCGTATGCGAGGTGAACACATTCACCGGATCCCTGCAACGAGGGCAAACCAGGTGCTGGTGTAGTGATTCTAATTGTCTGCTCACTCGAAAGTTAGATGAGGCCGAAGACATCCCGTTTTACACTAGAAGAAAGGAGAAGAGGAAGAGAAGAGTAAGGTGAATGGTAGCCAAAGCATCCATTTATAGCATTGACAGCACGAAGGGAGCACTGTGCGAAAAGCAGGATGTGACCACACTCTGCAAAGGAGGACGTGACCACGCTCTGCAAAGGGGGACGTAACAACTCTCTGCAAAGGAGGACATGAGTACTTTCTGGAAAGCAGGACGTGACCACACTTTGCAAAGTAGAACGTGGCCTCTGTATGGAAAGCAATCGGTAATAACAACTTGGAGCAGTGATAACAACTTGAACCAGGAATAACAACTTGAAGCGGGAATAACAATTTGTAACATCGTACAATCGTACAACAGAAATCACTACAACACTCACATCACTACGACCAACATGACTCAATACACCGGATAGCTTAGAGATACTAAGTGGTGCTGGAAGAAGAAGGTCTGTTGGGGCAGTTCCTGAAGGAGTGCCCACAAATCTTGCATAGCCTACACCTCATTGGTCTTGGCCGGTCTCCACGTTGGTTCGCATCTATGTCGTTGCGGATGCGCCTTGAGCGACACCTCCCACGGCCTGGATGCCGCAGTGCTTCATTCGGTGACCACTTCACTGCTCTCGGCCATAGGTCCCTTTAGTGGCCTTCCACGCCGTACAACTTGAACTCCGCATTCCATGTATCATACAGGTGACGTATGTCATAGTACTCCAACATGTACATGCCACAAGATTGGTGAAATACAGCACATACAGCATATACGAGGGAGCAAGGCTTGTGCAGGAGTTGAGGCTTGTTGTAGGTGCAAACTACCACATCGCCTATGGTGCAAACATGCTTCCGGTCACTTCTCATGTGGCCGCGAACGTAGTTGTCCTGCAGGTGGATCTCGAACTTCCTCCTCACGCCATCCATTGTGTGAGCTACATGGGATCAGGCCTTGGTAATCTTCTTCTCCATGTAGGCAAGGGTAACCTCGGAGTACTGCTTCCCTTCGTCCATATGCTACTTGGCCATCATTGCCTGGTTGACAAAGTAACCTACCGTGTGATTCCATGTCTCATCGACAACGGCGGTGATGGGCAGGGCACGGACCCCTTTCAACACACCGTTGTAGACCTCGAACATGTTGGTTGTCATGATGCCATAGTCAGCACCATAGGTGTCATGAAGAAGGGACCATTTCTCATAGTCGGGGGCATGCACGCTCATCCACTCAGCAAACTCGCTTTGCGGTGCGCCTAGCCCAGAACCTCCACTTGCACGCTGTGTTTCGACCTCAAGCTCCCACCACACGGCATTGAACTTGCGCTTCTAGTTCTACAGGCAGAGCTTCTTGAACTTCTTCATGAGCTCCTTGCTCCGGAAGCGTGTGTGGAAGTTGGCGACTAGATGCCGCATGCACCAACGTGTGCGCATGTCGTTCCATTGGAATGGCGGGCTCATACTATGCTGCATGGTCTGCAGCGCGAATGGCAACTCGACATGACGGTCGGTGAGGACACACACATTTGGTTGGTCCCTAACAACATGTTGCTTTATGTTGACTAGAAACCACAGCCAACCATCAGTGTTCTCATCTCTACAATTGCGAATGCAACTGGGAGCAACTGGTCGTTGGCATCAGCAACAATAGCGGTGAGAATGGTGCCCTTGTACTTCTTGCAAAGGAATGTATCGTCCATATTGAGGACGGGACGGTAGTGGGAGAAGCCCTGGACTACCGGGCCAAATTCCCAAAAGACTCGGTCAAGCATTAGGGAATGTGGGTTGTTTGACGGGTGGGGCCTCTTGACCCTGTTGACGCATGTCCCCGGATTAGCATCCGTGATTTGCTTCCGCATTCTAGGGACTAGGTCGTACGCCTCCTTGTAGGTACCGTACAACCCTTTGAGCACCTTCTGCTTCGCCCGCCAGTCCTTACTATAGCTAACGACATACCCTACTGTATTCGCTACGTCAACCATGAGGACCTTCGATGAAACAGTCACATTGGCGACAACTAAATGGCTTATGATGGTCGTGATGTAGCCCGATGTCACATTCCTATGCATTTGCAACAGTTCCTAAAGCTCACATGTGTGATCTGTGACGACTGTGGTGCGGAAGTCCATTACCGCCCCAGGAATCTCTACGCACGGACTTTCCCAGGTCAAGAGCTAACCACGCACTTAACTATGTATGTGTCAGGATTAGACCTACAGATAATGGAAGATATATAATGGTTAGTACGACTTACTGTAGATAGTTGAAAATAAAACAAACAACGTCGAAACTCACCTGTAAACCCGGTAAGTCCGACTGGTCTTCACCGTGAAATTGGGGATAGCTTGCTTGGCGGCCATCTTGTGTGGAAAATGTTGCCCCACAAGCAGGATGTCCGCATTGAAGCCCCACGAAGACTCGTGGTGCAGTGGCAAAACAAGGGAAGAGGCCGCTTGTCAATCCAACCGACTTGGAACATAGTCTATGTCGGTGGAAACAATGCCACCGATGATCCCACCCTCATCGTCGGCTTCGTCCTAGCTAGATTGCGAGTCAAAGTTATCCTCATCTTCGGTGGTAGTGCCCTCGGACATGCCATCAATAATCTTGTGACAGTCCACACGGACACCTAGCCATTTATCAACACTTTCATTCGGTTGGAAACTACCAAAATCTCCATCAAATGGATTATCCTGCCTAGCAACATCTGGTGCTTCCGAGACCTCTCCCGTCGTCAATGAACTAAAGAGGGGGACAAGAGCGTCGTTGCCCCCGTCAACGACGGCCCCCTAGAGGACAGAGCGGGATAAACAAAATAGACATACACCATGGGTCGTCGATAGATCGGAGCGTGAGGATTGCTGTTGATCTCCATGTACTGTGCCCACATGGCACTACTGGTCATCTTCGCCAGGCCCCACAACATCTGCCCATGTGGTGGGACCGTGGTGGCGGTGATTGCGTGTATTACTATCTTGTTCCTAGCGACGTGCCTATCGAACAACTACCGAATGCACTGTCGTAGCTCGAGCAAATTGACGTATGCCAGGTTAGGAATATTTAGCAAGGCGTGCTAGCAGCTCGACATATCAACTCTATCTAGACCGCCACGCACGTTACCATAGAACACGTACAGTGTCTCCATTTCTGACGAAAATAACATAATATTTCAACAAAAGAACTGAACAAAAAACATACATACGTTGCTAAAATGAACTTACCGTTACGACGTTACCGTCTCTTAACCTCAAGCACGGAGGACTGCAAATTCAAACATGCATCGCATTAGTAATGACTTTGGCAAATGGTGCGAACAAAGGAATAACAAAATTGTTAAGTACTAATTCACCTACTCGGATAGAGGGATGCACTATGCAAAGAGGGACAGATGCATGAGAGGAACGAGCGAGCGAGTGGGAAAATTTTGTGAGGGACAATTGAAGCCTGTGAAGAATGAGTACGCGGTCGCGCATTTAAATAGCCGAGCAAGGGAGAAAATGACTACCGAAAATGACCACAAGGTGCAAGTCACCTACCGCGCCTGACACAGGGGGCAGGTCCCTCCCCGCCCCACACTGAGGGCAGCTTTGTGACATGACCCAATGAAGCAGCTTTGTGGGGAAACGACGCTACACTGCTCCAAGATTCGTCCTACGCAGCCAACGACTGACTCGACGAGACACAACATGATGACGACGTGACATAAGGGACATAAATAAATGAAAAATAGCAAGAAGACACCACTCTGCAGAGTAGGACATGCATTCTCTCTACAAGGCAGGATGTGACCACTCTCTGCAAAGTGAGACGTGACAACACTCTACCTTGCCAGCTTTTAAAACCGAAAAGACATCACTCTTCAAAGTGGGCCATCGATGTCCGTAATACTTTTACGTTCTTATGCACACGACACAGCGATGCAACAGTCCACTCCATAAAGGGCAACCGTAATGACGCGTTGAACATTTAGTAACATGCATTATGACATTGAACATAATTGCATACATAATGGGAGAGTACGGAGGTACATCCTTCTCAAGCCATGCCTAATGGTAGAAGGTGCCTCGCACTACCCACATAGAGTGTTCTACAGGGGGCACCTCAGATGTGGCTGGTCGTCGTTGTAGTGGCACACACATATGTAGCTAGGGTTCGCGTAGCAGCATGTGGGATCATAGAAACTTCCTATGTTCACGACCTCCTTGTTGCCCTCTCGCACTGCATCTGTTGACGGATGTCATCATTTTCATCGTTGAGATTGTCAATCCGTGCCTCCAACTAAAAGATTCGGTTCCACAATGTATCCACGTACATCACAACATGTCGTTCATGGGGAGGATCGATCCAGTGGACAAAGTCGTATTTTGCCATCTACTGGAAAGGAGGGTTAACATAGAAGCTCTATTAGCAGTAACATAAAGCAAACTATTTGATAATTGTACCCCAGAGTGTGGGCATTGGAAGAAATGTCATCCGCCGTTGAAAGGGCCGTCTATGACCTGCACGACAGCGTCCTCCCTGTGTCTACATTTCAGCCATACCGATTGAGCACACTTGTCCGACATCAACCGGTAGTTAGGGCCGAAGTCCTCCCTCCTTTCGAGGGGAAGGTCTTGCTTCGGTGACCCAGGTTGGATTGGTCCCTCGGTGTCTGCCATGGTATGTTCGTGGACGACAGAGAAGGTCCTTCCTACGGTTTGGAGGGTCCAGTGGTCCTACTTTCGGAGCGTGGGGCTATTATATAGCCCGCGAGGGGAGGCTCATAAAGCGAGTAATGTGTTAGCTTGTAGATGAAAAGACCAGACGGGGCAGACTACTTTGCGCAGTGACAAGACTAGACGGGGTAGGCTACTTTGCGCAGTGACAAGACCAAAGGAGATAGTCTTGCGTAGTGACAAGACCAAAGGAGATAGCCTTGTGTAGTGAAAAGACCAGACGGGGCAGCTTTGCGCAGCGACGTGACCCGATGAGTTAGCTTTGCACAGCGACATGACTAGACAAGTCAGCTTTGCCCAGCGATGTGACCCAACACGTTAGTTTTGCACAACGACGTGACCAGACGAGTCAGCTTTGCCCAGCGACGTCACCCGACGAATCAGCTTTGCTGCCTTGCGGATGCAAATTTCCCTCAACCGAATTACAATTCAGCTGTGTACGTAGCGCCGACTCGGCATATAAGTACTACCCCTTCTACGCCTGGTTCTCCCGCATCCAGACTTCAACACAATCCCGCTCAGATGGACAAGCACTAGTAGGAGAACCGCGAAATGCAAAGGGAGTATGCGGCTCAAGAGGAACAAAGGGAGGGTGCAGGAGGCCACCTCCCCGCAACGATGCCGCCCCCCGTAGCAACAACCCCTACCACAACATCCAAACTGAGCGTTCGTCGCAACACCCGCCCGTGGGTGAGACGCCGCCCCTCTGTTGGTGCAGGGACAACTGCAAGTTCTTAAAGTCCAAGCATCCACTAAGCCTGGGCATGCATTACTGGGGTTGCGCGAACTACTCCAGTGACTATCCCGACCATCGTTGGGACACTAGCTGCTATCAATAGCCGGTAAGGACAGGTTACAGTATGTTCCCCTACCAATTCTCATTCAAAGTCTGCACTAACAACCTCTCTCGTCTACCTGTAGTCTCCGGATCCGCTATGTGGCCGCAAGTGGATTGATCTAGAGATCCACCCACACGACCAGTGGACTCTGGACTGCCATAAGTGGGATGCCAATAGGGACCGCGAGAGGAGGGAGGAGGAGCGTCGCACCGAAGAGCACAACCAGTGTATCCGGCGAGAGACGTAAGCCCATCTCGAGGCGTGCAGACGCAGGGAGCATGAGAAAAAGAGGGAAATAGCGGGCGAGGCCATGGCGGCCGTGGCCAAGGCGGCCGGCAAGGAGTACAACGCTGAGCTCGCAAGGAAGGGCAAATGGCCCCGGTCCACGCAGTAGTCCGACCCTCTTCGTCCATATGTACCATATATTTCTAATTCCTTAAAGGTATGCGTGTACCGTCCTTGGTTCATTGGCCTGCGTGCCATGTAACCCCTCTTGTCGGATCAACTATCGTGTTGTTAACATTGTGCCATTTCTCCAAAATTGTGCATCGTGTCTGAATTCCCTAGTGCATCGAAATATAACTTACCTTCATACTTACGAATCAATGATACCTAAATTGTATACGAGAAACCACGAACAGTACTAATATGGTAACTAGTTCCATGATCAGTAGCTAGTTCACAGAGTAAACAAATATGGTAACATCCATAAATCGCAAAACTTTATTAATAAATATCAGAGTTGATGAGGATATGATAATCCTCATTTTATTATTCCAGAATCATGTAATATGACGTCACATGTTATACCCCTTTCTAAGGGAGGAATAAGTTAGGTGGTCGTAAGCTCTTCTACAACCACCCCCCTAATCGTAATATTTCTACGACTATAGTATAATCGTAAGTCCTATTACGATTACGTCCAATCGTAAGTCTTTTCTACGACCAGTACCAGTCGTAAGTTCTTTCTACGACTGCCCCCTAATCGTAAGTTCTGCTACGATTAGCCCTGCTACGACATCTTCACAATTAGCTGGGTCCACTCGTCAGAAGGCCCATTTACTAGTGAGATCTGAGCAGTCAAATTACGTAGTAATACCCGAAATAACTACAGATAATTCTCCACTATCTCTGATTGGTAACCGTTAAACAACGTGGGGGGGGGGTTACTACTCCAGTAATTACTCTCATTATTACACAATAATGAGCTTAATTAGCCTGGAATGACAACTGCCCCAACAACATAGTATAAATAGGTATCTTTTAGAAATAGTGGGGAGAGGATCTTTTGAGAGACAGTCAGTAGCAACATTAGCGCAAGTCTTTTCACTGATTGTAATCAGGATACCTAATACATTACACAGGAGTAGGGTTGTTTTTCTCACCTAAGAAGGCCTGAACCTGTATAAAATTCCCTGTGTCTCTTTCGTCTGTGTGATCAATTGTGGAGACCCCCCGAATCAAACAATCTTTACGTAAGATCGGTTCTCAAATACCGACAGTTGGCGCCGACCGTGGGGATCTTCTAGTAATTCCTTGTCAACAGTTCTTTCTTTTCTCTTTGATGCTACCATGGCAGGAGAATGGAACGAGGAGAATTGGTTCGACTTGGCCGACTACGCAGACGTCGACATGGATGCCGATTTCGACTACGAGCCGAGTATCGAATCTTCTGACGGTATTGCCGCCTCTGGAGATCTTCTATCAGATCTCGGAGACTACATCACCGTCGTAGGTTAGGAGGGATCCTTGTCCCCCACAACCGTACGCCCAGCTGAGGAACCAGCTTCCTCAGGGGGCAAGGGTCAACACGACCACCAACAAGGCTGCCTCGGGACAGATTCGCAACACAACGAGAGTTTTTCCTCTAAGTGTTCGAGTCCCCAAGGCGATGCGACTTGGCAAGGCAGTTCGGAAGCCATCATTCCGGAGCTCCATCGACATCTAATGGTCCTCTTTCTCCGGGTGATTCCGCAGAGAAGAGGATCGAGCACGCTGTTCCTCCAAGTCCAACCATCCCGATGTAGGATCCACCTGCAGATGGAGACGGTTATAACCCGGAGTTCCCCTACCTGGAGGGGTTTACTCCAAGTCGCTAGATGGTGTCGCTCGACTACTCCTCAAGCGAGGAGGCCTCGAGCACAAGTGGAGGTCATCCACGGGAGGTCTTCGTCCTTCCCTCTGATAAGAATCATTCTCCCAGAGGAAGGGTTGACGATGCTCCCCAACGAGCAGACTCTACACCCCCTCGTGGCAATGGCAGGGGCGCCACCGCTGACGAACGAGACAAACACTTTAATGAACGTGCGGGACATCCTCAACATTCTCGCACTCTATTAAAACCAACTCAGGGGTCTAATATAGGCTATTCTGAGACAACCCGACGTAAGAAAATAGCGGCTCAGAAAAACCTTCCCGAGCGCGCTTATTTTCAGTCGGAGGAAGCTCAAGAGCTCCAGCACATCAACGACTTGCTGGAAAATCCGACCCAAGAACTCGCTCGAGCACCAAGGTATGATCTCTTTGCAGAGGAGATCACGCAAAGGCTTCGTGATACGATGGCCAAACTCGAGCGTCTTCGTCGACCACAATCAGGCAGTCGTAGCAGTACGACTCCGTCTTCTGCCAGCCGCTCAGATAACTCGTTGCATGGAAGGCGACATGACCTTCACTCACGTCGTTCTCCCGACCAGAGGAAGACGCAACAAGCCCCCAAGAGAGGTGATCTTTCACCACTTCAGCAACGGGATGCGCGGCGGCAAGCGGAATACGAGGAGTATTTCCCTCATAAAACTGAGGCCTATCATAGGTCCAACCCACCTGTGGCTGGGTATCGTCGAGTACGATCACCCGGTGACGTTAACCCTTCTTTTTTTTTGCAAAGAAGGAGGCAGGAAGTTATCTCGGGGTGTCGGGCGTTCGCTGGCTGCCTCGTTTTTGACCAGCGAATATGGAGAAATTTGATGGAACCCAGAATCCCATTGAGTTCCTCCAGATTTACACTACAGCTATCTGAGCTGCAGGAGGAGGAGAGCATGTTATGGCGAATTACATTCCGATTGTACTCGAAGGATCAGCTCGATCATGGCTTTTGAACTAGCCATTCGAATCAATCTACTCGTGGCAGCACCTCTACGATCTTTTGCTGGCGAACTTTCAGGGCACCTACAATCGCCTTGGAAAGGAAGATGACCTGCACCGGATAAGACAGAATGATCATGAAACGCTGCGACAATTCATCAGGCGCTTCAGTCAGGTTCAAAATTCTATTCCGAAAGTTTCTGACTCATCTGTGATCAGGGCTTTCAAGCAGGGAGTCCGCAGCAGAAGGATAACGGAGGACATCACTTTACATCCACCTGCCACCGTCGCCGAACTCTTTGAGATGGCCGATAGATATGCGACTGCTACTGAAGCAGTCGAATGGAACAATACTATCGATCGTGAAGATAATATCCCTCAGGAGGCAGGCGAAGGTGGTAAGAAAAAGGATAAAAATGCTAAGAAATCCAAGAACAAGGCAAAGAGACATAAATCTCCAGTTGCTGGTTCTAAGGAGGTCCTGACCGTAAGCGACAAGGAGCCACGCAACCCCAAGCAGAATCCCGATCGAGGCCAAGGTAAGCGCCAAGATCGGAGGAATGACAAACCCAGGTGGTGCCTTTTTCATAAAAAAGAAGGGCATGATCTTCATAATTGCCGAGTTTTCCTACGGAAACTCAAAGACTACTACTCTGGCAAAGGGCCACTTCCTACTCTTGAATAGGTAGGTCAAACAAGTGGACGCAAGGAGTCTGACGATGAGGAGGAGATGCCATTCCAAGATCCACAGCATACCATTGATCACATATATGGGGGATCTTCGGCATACGAGTCGCGGAGACAGCTGAAATCTGTCGAACGTGAGGTAAACACCATCGACTCCCCTCCTGTCAATAAATTACCGAAGTGGTCGGAAGTCACTATTAGATTCGAGAAAGGTGATTGTCCGATCCCTTCGACTAGACCAGGTCGATTTTTGATCTTGGTCGAACCCACCATCAACAACTGTCGAGTCAATCGAGTTTTAGTTGATGGTGGAAGCTCATTAAACATATTGTTTACGAGTACCCTGGACGAGATGCAGGTACCCAGGACAAAGGTAAGGCCGATACGATATTCATTCCATGGAATCGTACCGGGGTCCTCGGCCCAACCAATTGGCCAAGTTTCTCTTCCTCTAACGTTTGGCTCACCAAGCAATTTCAGGACAGAGAAAGTCTCCTTTGACGTGGTCGATTTCGATACGGCATATAATGCCATACTCGGACGACCTACTTTGGCAAGATTTTTAATAGCTACTCATTATGGGTATCAATGTCTTAAGATGCCAGGTCCCAAAGGAGTAATCACATTATATTGTGATAAGAAGATGGCACACTCCTGCGACCGTTGTTCCCTCGAGATGGTTGGACAACTAACAACTCGAGACGAAAGTCAGAATTTGACTATCAAGTCGAAGTCTAAAGCTGCACCTAAGCCGAACGACCAGGTCAAAGAGGTTCCTCTAGACGCGGGGGAGCCCTCAAAGACTGTTCGCATTAGGGATTCTTCCGACCCCAAATAGGAAGACGCCCTCATCACTTTCCTCTGGGCAAACGCAGATATCTTCGCGTGGCAAGCATCCGGCATGCCCGGAGTCCCTCGGGAAGTGATCGAGCACAGGCTAGCCTTACGGCCTGACAAAGTACCCGTAAAACAGAAATTACGGAGATTTGCCCCTCATCGACGAGATGCTATTAGGTCAGAATTGGACAAAATGCTTAAAGCAGGTTTCATAAGAGAAGTCAACCACCCAGAGTGGTTGGCCAACCCTATAATGGTTAAAAAGTCGAACGACAAATGGCGTATGTGCGTAGACTTTACTGATCTTAATAAATCTTGTCCAAAAGATGATTTTCCTTTACCTCATATCGATCAGCTGGTTGACTCTACTGCAGGATGTGAGATGTTGAGTTTTCTAGATGCATACTCTGGTTACCACCAGATCAGTATGTGTCGAGAAGATGAGGAGAAGACCGCATTTATTACACCGTTTGGAATATTTTGCTATGTCAAAATGCTATTCGGCTTAAAAAATGCCGAGGCTTCCTTTCAGCTTTTGATGCAAACGACTTTTGCTCCACAACTAGGCCGAAACTTGGAAGCCTACATTGATGATCTAGTCGTAAAAAGCAGCAAACGGCTCAATCATATCACAGACCTACAGGAGACTTTCGACAACCTCAGAAAGCACCACTTGAAGCTTAATCTCGAGAAGTGTGTGTTCGGGGGTATCTTCAGGAAAATTGCTTGGATTCTTGGTCTCTGCACGAGGAATCGAAGCAAATCCTGAAAAGATAAAAGCCATCACTCAGATGCGCCCCCCGACCACGAAAAAAGAAGTTCAGAAACTCACAGGATGCATGGCGGCATTAAGTCGTTTCAGCGCACGTCTGGGAGAAAAAGGACTACCTTTCTTCAAACTTCTAAGGAAACATGAGGGCTTCGAGTGGTCAGAAGAGGCTAACCTAGCCTTCGAGGAAGTCAAGAGGTATCTTACGAGTGCTCCTGTTCTGGTTTCCCCGAAATCAGGAGAGACACTCTTAATTTATCTAGCTGCCATGCCACAGGCAGTGAGCGCAGTACTGGTCGTAGAACGCAAAAACGTACAACGACCAATTTACTACGTTAGCGAAGTTTTACACGGACCTAAGGAGCGTTACCCTTAGGTTCAAAAATTTTTATATGCCCTCCTCATGTCTTCGAGGAAACTACGGGATTATTTTCAAGCGCACAAACTAGCTGTGCCGTCTGAGTTTCCCTTGGGAGCGATCCTCCAGAATAAGGAAACAGTGGGACGCATGGCAAAATGGTCAGTCAAACTTGGGGCGTTCGACATCCATTTCGTGTCCCGAACGGCCATAAAATCCAAGATCTTGGCAGACTTTGTCACCGAATGGACAAATCCTGAACCTATTCAGGATCCCCAGTACGATTCCCATGACCAGTGGACAATGTACTTTGACGGGTCACTTACGATAAGTGCCTCGGGGGCTGGGGTGGTCCTAGAATCTCCTACCGGAGAGACCTTAAAGTATGCTATACAATTAAACTTTCAGGCCACTAATAACGTGGCAGAATACGAAGGTTTGCTAGCTAGTATACGAGCCGCAAAAGCGCTTTCGATTCGACGACTACTCGTGAGAGGAGACTCTCAACTAGTCGTGAATCAAGTCGGAAAAGAGTACCAGTGCTCTAATCCGACCATGTCCCGATACTTGTCGGAAGTTTGAAAGTTAGAAAAAACACTTTTTGGGCTTTGAGGTACAATTTATCCCTCGAAAGGATAATTTCCTCGCAGACCAACTAGCTCGTCTAGCTTCTTCTCGATCCCTGGTATCGAAAGGGGTGTTTCTAGAGCAGCTTCAAAAGCCGTCTTTAGTTGAAGAACTAGAGACGCCTCCTATAGAAACAGCCTCTCTAGAGTACAAAGATACATGGATGACACCCATCTACGAGTATCTTCAGACGGGTTTCGTACCCGATGATGATCTAGAAGCAGATCGACTATCCCGAAAGGCCAAAATGTATACTTTGGTCGAAGGTGTCCTTTATAAAAGGGGAACCCAAGGGGTGCTCATGCGATGTATTCCGCAGAGTGAAGGATTAAAACTCCTTCACGACATACACGGAGGGATCTGTGGAACTCATACTTCTTACAGAACACTGGTCGGTAAAGCCTTTCGACAAGGTTTTTATTGGCCAACAGCCCTCTATGATGCCAAGGAGTTGGTCAAAAAGTGTGTCAAGTGCCAGTTTCATAGCAGGCAAATACACCAACCGGCTCAGGCATTGCAAACAATTCCTCTATCTTGGCGTTTTGCGATCTAGGGTCTTGATCTCTTAGGATCGTTACCCAGAGCTCCAGGTGGATTCGAATTCCTTTTTGTGCCTATTGATACGTTTACAAATTGGATAGAAGCCGAACCTGTAACTGGGATAACAACGGAAGCAGCAAAATAGTTCATGATGAGATGCATGATAACTTGGTTTGGAGTACCAAGTCGAATCATCACAGATAATGGCAAACAATTTGCAAGCGCAAAATTTCAGGAATTTTGCGACGAGTTGGGAACTCGTTTATGTTATGCTTCTGTTGCCCACCCCCAAAGCAACGGGGCGGTCGAAAGAGCGAATGACCAGATAATGAAGGGAATCAAGACTTGAGTCTTCGATCAGCTTGTAAAGCGCTCGGGGGCTTGGGTACAAGAATTACCTTCACTATTATGGGCAATTCGTACGACAGCTAGCCGAGCTACAGGAGAACACCTTTCTTTCTAGTTTTTGGTGCCGAAGCCATGCTTCCGCCAAAACTAAAGATCAGGTCAGCACGAGTTGAAAAGTTTAACGACTCCATTCAAGAACAACTTCGAGCGGACGACATTAACCTGCTCGAGGAAAAGAGAGATCAGGCTCTAATCCGATCAGCAATCTACCAACAAGCCCTACGCAGATACTACGATCGTATGGTCCAACCTCGTAGCCTCGCTGTAGGAGACTTGGTATTGAGGCTTATCTAATCCCAGTCTAATCGGAACAAACTTTCCCCCAAGTGGGAAGGTCCTTACACTGTGGTCGAGATTACGCGTCCGGGATCGGTACGACTTGCAATGGAAGATGGTCGCGTTCTCTCAAACTCTTGGAACATTGACCAGTTACACAAATTCTATGTGTAACAAACTTCTACGATAATAAAGTATCAGGTTCT
Source organism: Ampelocalamus luodianensis (assembly GCA_036346255.1). Taxonomy (NCBI): domain Eukaryota; kingdom Viridiplantae; phylum Streptophyta; class Magnoliopsida; order Poales; family Poaceae; genus Ampelocalamus; species Ampelocalamus luodianensis. The sequence goes on from CM070629.1 coordinate 43,112,173, forward strand.
CCCTATCTTTTTGTCTCTTTTTGAATTTCGCTTTTCATTTTCGACCATTATCCTTATGCTCATTTCCTCTCTACACTGGTCGGAGAAAGGACATCACATCTAGTCGAAGTCTCTCCTCTCTACATGTAGTCCTGCCCGCTGGAAGGAGCTTCCTAGTGTCATTTTGTTCTTAACTATTGCTACCAGTACACAACTTTTTGAGCTCGGAAACATGATCGAAAATTCTTAAAGCAAATTTATGTCACCTTAGTTTATTTGTTCATTTTTAAAAATACTCTAAGAAGAGTGCACTTTTGATATTCGTTCGACTGCTTCCGATTAACTTGATTAGTTTTAACTGGCCGGAGGAAGAAGCACACCTAGTCGAAGCTTCTCCTTTATGCACGTGGTCCTGCCCACTAGAAGGAACTTCCTAGTGTCGTTCTGTTTCCTACTCTTGCTGCCAGGGCAACCTTGTCAGTTACAACGAAAAAAAAGTCGGATGAATTTTTAAGGTCCTCTAGATGTTTGTTTTACTCAAGTTGTCGTTATTGATTTGATTAATCTAGTCGGAGATGGTAACATCACCTAGTCGAAGCCTTTTTTCTCTGCACGTGGTCCTGCCCACTAGAGGGAACTTCCTAGTGTCGATCTGTTTCCACTCTTTCGATTAGTGCAAGATAGTTGATACTCGAGAACTATAAGTCGAACAAACCTCTCTGTTTTCATAAACCCTTTCTTTACTATTTTCTTAGTTTATTCCCAATAAACTAAGTAAATAGTCGGGGGCTAGGATAAAGTTATAAACATGACTTCATTTCTTAGTCTTAGTTTTTCCGAGTTATCATCTTACGAGTTACTAACTACTGTACAAGATGATTCGCAGGGAAAAAGGAGGAGAAAGGAGGAATCGCTCATATCTGGTCTGATTATTTCTTCCTTTTCTATTATCTTACGAGTTACTAACCACTCTACGAGATAAATTGCAGGAAAAAGAAAGGATCATATATTTGCACATCACCAAAAAAGACTTGTCTTTGCAGATCCCTATTACAGACTACTCCGATAAAGGAGATTCTATCTGCATCTCCTTTGCGACCTTCTCGCCAACCGACTGCATCTCTTCGATCAGCTTTTCTGCTTCAGATTCGGTGTAGTCGAAGTCGGCTTCAATAGAATGAGGATTAAGGTTGGGGTCACGGGCCTTGAGCTTTTGCTAAAACAAAACTCATAGCTCTTTTGACCGCTTCCCTAATAGAGTCATTCTGGTTGGTCTTCAGAGTAGACACTAACTCTTGCAGGGTACCGACTTGCTCCCCAATGGCACTCGTATGAGCGGCCATCATGCCATCGCGAGAGGTGACCTTCCCGGCACGGAGCCCATCGAGTACGTTGTTTAGAAGCGAAATGTTGTCTTGAAGATTTACCTTCATCGACTTCATCTCCTCCTGAGTACAAGTCGAAGCCTCATGGAGTCATTTTATTTCAATCAATCGCTCTGAAAGGAGTAAGGGTTAATTAAATAAAACGACTCTACGGGAAGATAAAATGATTGAGTAGCAGGGAAAGTTCTACTTACCCGCTAATTGAGAACCTAAATTCTCAATTTCTTGGTCTTTCTCCTTCGCAATGCGGGAGATCTCACGGACAACTGAGGACTTCTCCTGGACCTCGACCCGGAGAGACCCCACCTCGGCCTGAAGGGCCTTATTTTCGATATCTATTTCCGCAAAAGAATGAGAGGTTAAGAAGGCGGAGATCAAGATCAAAAGCAGTCGTAACTCTACGTACTGTTTATTTTTTCCTACAACTGTTGAGTTGCGGAGTTAGCCTCCTGAAGCTTTTTCGACTCGGCTTTCTCGAAGTCGAGTGAATCATCTAAGGTCTTTTCATCACTCTTAAACCTGAAAGGTTAAGGGAAGATATGAATACACAGACGAATGGTCGTAAGTATTTCTACGACCAATGGATGATCGTAAGTTTTCCTACGATTATGTCCGGTCGTAAGTCTTTCTACGACTAGTACTATGTCGTAAGTTTTCTACGACAATCTTCTATGAGTACTGCGTAAGTAACCAGTTTGTAAAACGATTACGAGAACCAGTTACTCACCACCTCTCTGCTTGCTCGCAGAGTACTTCCTTCTCTTGCTGTAACTTGACAAGTTGCCGATTATACTCGCAAATCGTAGCGACTTTCTCTACGGCTCTCTGCAGGGGAGAGAAATGGTAAGAGACAGGAGCAAAACCATATCTGAGTATCGAAGAATACTTACATTCATGTTTGACCAAGCAAACATGGACATTATTCGTGATGGATCTTTCAGCCCATCCATCTCCTCGACTCGTTTCCACCAAACCCCCTCAAGACGTTCATTGTCAAAGACATCCCTACAATTGGGAATGCTGCTGGGATGGGGAACTCAGTCGCGAGATCGGTAAGCAGAAGATCCTACGATAGAATCAGGGCTAAAGAAATCAGAACAAAAGTTGAAGCACTCTTCTTCCTCTGACTCGGTGACGGGAGCACCACCTGGAGGGCCGGAAGGAATGTCCTCGACAACCTCCTTACCAGCACGGTGGTCGGAACTCTCACCACCACCGACCTCCGGTGTCTCCCTCGAGGCCTCTCTCACCTCCTCTTCAGTCTCTGCGACAACTTTGGTAGTCGTAGCAACTTCGACAACCTTAGTGGTCGTAGCGACTTCGGTACCAACGACTTCTTCCACTGCGGGAATAGTAGCTGAGCCTTCAGCTACCACCGCAGTCACACCTTCGACACTTGAAGAGGCGACAGCGGGCTTCTCCATAGGATCATCCCTGGGGGCTGAAGACATTGGGCTAAGATAAAAAAACGCAGAAGTAAGTCAACTCGTAAAAAACAAAGAGTAAATGCATTTCTTACACTTATATTTTTTACATACCTCTGCGCGCTAGACCTAACTCGAAACTTGGGAGCAACCTTCCCGACGAAAGGTGTGAGGGCCCCAATTTATTTGGCTTGTAATGCTTAACCAACCACTGGTCCTAGCATCACAAATCAAATAAACTGAGCCTCGAGATATGTATACTTCCCAGAAAGCAGTATACACACCTCACCACAAAATTATGCATCAACTCCATTCCAAACATAGAGTCCAAACATCACACTACAAGTCAAAGTAACAAAGAGAGTTATTACGGACAATGGCCGACCGGCCAAAAGATACATAAATACCGTAAGAACGCGGCGGAAGCAAAGTGCCATAAGATGGCTATAAACAAAGCCAATCGCGTGCCTTCACCCACAAGGCATCCGACGGACCGCCAAGCCTAGTCGTCGAACACGAAGCGGCAGCAAAACTCACAGAAGTGAGGCCCTTGGGGCTCACCTTCTTCCTCTGCAACAAAAACATTAAGCAAAGCAACTGAGTACAAAGATTGTCTTTGTACTCGCAAGACTGACGTGTGAACTAGCGCACTGTTCATATGCTACATACAAGCTTATTTGGTGGAGGTCATATGTTTCATTTGCACAAAGCCAAAATTTATTTGCAATAATGTAATACAGTTTGAAGGCAAGTTTGCAATTCATTTTTAATTGATATAACAGTGAAAAAAAAGATTGATACAGGTATCCACCTGGAAGTGACTATCCCAAAAGTCACCACTACATAGTCTGAACCCCATTTCGTACCACGTCAAGTTTTAATTTAAAAGGTTGTAGTCTAACTCTTGGAAGACCTTGCCAAGCGTGTCCATAACCTAGGGCGAGGCTATTCGAATAGATTTAACCTGCAGGGTGTACCACTGCACCCACACTTCAGACCGCCTTTAAGCCAAAGCACACTACCGAAGGTATGCTGGCACAGCTAAGTCCTACGAGACGTTTTCCAATATTGTGCATTAAATACGAGCCGCTCGTATGGATAGAAATCCATACGCTTACATGGTAAAGCCGAAAAGACAACTACCCACTCAGGATAAAGCTTTTCGGACAACTACCATGCTCCCAACACCATCCCTCCTGCGACCTCCTGCGACCCGGAGCCAATACACGCCAAAGTACTAGGTCAAGAGAGGTCCCATATACTCTAGTGTGGTTAGCACGCTAAAATGCTTGGTTTAGTGTAACAAGATGTTCGGTCCTTGTTGACCCGAGCACCTTTCCAATCACACCCAACAGATCACACCAAAACTTACCATTGTGCTCAAGTCTAAATCGTTTTTGTTTTCAATTTTAGTTTTTGCAATTAACAAAGTACAAGCTAGAATATAAGAATAGTAATAATTTTTATGTGATCAAGATCATCGACTAAGTCGATGATCGCCCAATCCTATCGGAAACTAAGCATGGCTAAGCAACTGAACTCGTAATCTACTAAGTGATAAGAGTTCATCCAACGAACTCTAATCACAGCAAGTAACCTAGGCTCAGGTAGTAGAGATCAATATTTCACCTACAGGATATGCAGCTACGGATTTAACTAATCAATTTAACACAAATTAGGCAATGCATACATACAGTTGAAACAAAATATTAGACTTAAAATACTGGGATAAACATGATCAAACTGCTTGCCCGGCTGCTGTGACTCAGGATGCTCAACTTGTTGCAGAGGATCGCTCTCGATAAAACCGGACCCGTCGCAATCTATCGATCGAGCAAAAGCAACAAATAAGAACCAATAACACCGACAAAATTCAAAAACTCAAATACAACCACAAATCTAAACACAGAAGCTAGACCAATACAATAGGAACAACAAATTAACTGCTACGGAGATGATTTTAAATTAGACAAGCTTTCATGTGATAGATCTACCCAAACTCACTTACTTACCAAGTTAACTATAAAATCAAACAAAATCAATCCTCTTATATGTTTTAATCTTTCGACAAACTTTGATGGTGATTGTGTGCACATCTATTAATTAAGTATCAAATTAACACATCTAAACAACTAGTTACTCTAAACAACCATCATTAGTGATAAGATCACTTAAACCTACAAGGAGCTATTGAAACACTAACTAGTTAATTAGCCAACTATTAGATGCTAACAATTTTCTAATTAAGGTTGGGCTTTAATAAAATTCAGCTACTAACACACCTAAGCATCACACCCACATATAGTAAAGTTAACAATTTCAGCATGCTACTACTACAAGGCCTTACTACACTTGTAAAAGCAGGAAACACAAGTACAGAGACAAACAACTAGATCATCTAACCACCTCTTTGATCATTCAGACAACAAGAGCTTTGAAACTTAATGACACTAACTAAATGACTTCAAACTAACCACTACTACTTAGGAAAGTCATCAAACACTAACAAGATCTGAATAGCATAAGCATGAAACCAATTTCAGTTTACTGACAACAGAGAAAAACGACAACAGGGAACAACTACAGGGAAACTTGAGACTAATCTTTCTTCCAAACCTCACTTCCAAATTTGATCATGCAAGAGAGTGAACTAAAGAACAATCCTAAGATTGATTAGCAGCTAACTACAAGGCTTAAGAGAGGTGGGCCCCACTGTCGGTGAAGCGAGAGGAAGACATAGCCAAGAACGAGAGACTCGGGGTGAAGCTGACTCGAGTTGCCGCCGCGAAGGAGTGGCGGCGTGGCGGGTGTGACACCAAATGGGTTCTTTGGAGGACCACGAAGCCAAAGGTGGTCACGGGTGGCGGAGAAGCACGTGGCGGCGCGGCGGCAACGCGCGGCCGGCCGTGGAGGTGACAAGGCGGCGCGCGAGAAGAAGAAGGTGAAAACTAGCGCGCGCATGAGCATCGGTGGGTTACCGAGGAACTCACCGGGATGACGCGAGCTAAGGTGGCTGCCGGAAATGGCGGCGGCGAGAACTGCGCGCGATCAAGGGGTAACCGAGGAGGAGCAAGCTGAGCAAAGACAGGAGGAGATAAAGATGTAGATAGCTCGGGTAAGTGCGAGATGGTCTTGTGACGAGCAATTGACCAAGGAACCAACTCATCGGCTATGAGGACGAAGACTCGAATTTTCGGCGAATAAGAGGGAACCCAAAATTCCACGGTCCCCGCGAGTGAATCTCAAAATTAGTTGAGGGAATTCATGATAGGGATGCGGAACACGATATGACGCGCAAAGGTGAGGATGATCTTCACTCGTCACGACGATGACATGGAGGTGGCGCCACGGCCGTGAACCAGAGTTGGCGCCCCCTTTCGGTTTGAGCTCAGAGGGAGCAATGGTTGCTAGGAAGTGGCTTTATGTGGTCCAAAGGAGGATAATAGAGCTCCGGGTGAGCTTAAGTAGGGGAGAGGGCGGAGGAATGCGAGAGGCGAAGCTTTGGGCACCGAGGAGCTCAAGAGCGGTGCCGACAAGCTGGTGAGGGAAAAGATGGGTGATTAATGCCGCTCAGGGCATTGCCTAACAGCGGACGATGCGGCCGAGGGATTGCGCGCGAGAAAAACCGGGAAGCGGTGACGAGACGGCGAGGTGAGGTGGCGTCCATGCGCTTTGCCGGCGGCACTCAACTCCCAGGCGCGAGGTAGGTGACGGCCTGACGAGTGGGGCCCGCCCGTCAGCGAAAGAAGCGAAATGACTCGAGCCGGAGTCTGGCGCGGTGCGATTAGGTGGTTTGACTCGATCGAAACGGTGCTGATCGTTGGATCTTAGATGAACGGCCGAGATCTTAGTATGCATTCGGACAGGTCGTTTGCATGCGCGAACGTGGACCGTGTGATGCACATCGGACGGTCACGAACGATTGGGCTCGGCGGTGCAGTTAGTTGGCGCGATTGAGCCGCGCGGTCGGACTCGAGCCCGAGTTAGGTTCGAGCCCAACAAACAGTGATCCCAGGGTTTGAAATCAAAAGGCTGATCAGGTTTGGGGAATTTTTAGAGGTAGTTCCAGAGCTCCAAAAATTCCAAAATTTTTATGGGAGCTTCCTGGGACAGAGAAATACCTTGTGTAAATTGTCCAGGAATTTTCATGCAATATATTTCTCCCAAGAAAATTCACAAGCTGCTGTCTTAAGGTTTGACCAGACTTTTGAACTTGTTTGACTTGGCCATTTGAAATAGCAAACAAAATCCAAAAATTGTGAGATTTTTCAGAGAGGTAGATAGGATGATCAAGATGATAGGAAAAATATTCCCAGAGGATGTTCACAAGTTTTAAGGCTAAGAATTGGTTGACCACAATTTCCATTCACAAGAATTAAATCTTAGAATTGGAAATTGTTTAGGGAAAATTTGGAAAACTTCCAAATGACTTCCTGAGACATCAAAAGTTTTTATTTCTCCTCATAATTTTACATTTGAAATACAGACCCTAACTTAGGGCTGTTACAAATCTCCCCCCCTTACAGGAATCTCGCCCCGAGATTCTGATCACTAGGAAAAGAAGGACGGGTAGTCTGCACGGAGACGATCTTCCCGCTCCCAAGTGGCTTCATCCTCGGAGTGGTTCGACCACTGAACTTTAAGGAACTAGATCACACGGTTCCTTGTTCTGCGTTCAGCCTCTTCGAGGATACGAACGGGGCGCTCACGATAGGACAGATCTTCCTGCACATCGATATTTTCCAATGGCGTTTCCTCAACCGGAACACGGAGGCACTTCTTCAATTGTGATACATGGAAAACATCATGCACTCCTTTGAGTGTAGCGGGCAACTCTAACTTGTATGCAACAGCTCCCACTTTCTTGATGATGCGATACGGCCCGACATATCGGGGGGCCAATTTGCCCTTAACACCGAAACGACGATGACCCTTCGTGAGGTGAGACTTTGAGATACACAAAGTCATTGGGTGAAACTCACTCACGGCGACGCCGATCCGCATAGCTCTTACGCTCGGTGAGCTACGCGCAAGTGCTCACGAATCAACTGCACTTGACTTTCAGCTTCATTGATCGAATCAGGACCAAAGAACTGTCTTTCCCCAGTTTCTGACCAGTTCAATGGGGTTCTGCATCGCCTCCCATACAAAGCCTCAAACGGTGCCATACCGAGACTAGCCTGGAAGCTTTTGTTGTAGGAGAACTCGGCAAGCGGTAGGCACTTTTCCCAATTCTTCCCATAGGAAAGAACACAAGCACGGAGCATATCTTCTAGAACTTGGTTGACGCGCTCCGTCTGACCATCAGTCTGAGGATGATAGGCCGTGCTGAAGGTAAGACGAGTTTCCATGGCCTCTTGCAGACTATGCCAAAACCGAGAGGTAAACAGCGCCCCACGGTCAGACACAATAGTCTTGGGCACACCATGCAAGCTCACAATCCTTGATACATAGAGTTCGGCTAGAGGTTCTACACGGAGCTGACTCTTGACCGGAAGGAAATGCGCCACTTTAGTTAGCCTGTCAATGACAACCCAAATGACATCATTTCCCTTGGATGAGCGGGGCAATCCGGTAATGAAATCCATGCCCACGGAATCCCACTTCCATTCTGGCACTGGCAAAGGCTGAAGAAGACCCGCTGGACGCTGATGCTCGGCCTTGACACGACAACATACATCGCATCTGGCAACGAACCTGGCAATCTCGCGCTTCATGCGAGTCCACCAGAATCTCTGACGCAGATCTTGATACATTTTGGTGGCCCCGGGATGGATAGACAAGGGTGAATCGTGGGCCTCATGGAGAATCAAATCCCGCAATTCCGGAACCTTTGGAACCACGAGACGCCGCCCAAACCACACAACACCATGCTCATCTTCTATGAAGCACTTGGCCGATCCATTCTTGATGTTACGCTTGATTTTACCGGACCAACATCGATTCTTTGTCGCCTTGATTTGATCCACCAAGGTCGGTTGCACAACCAGGGCAGCAAGGGAACCATGCTCAACCAAACCCAAGTTGAGACGCTGAAATTCTGCAAGAAGTGCAGGTTGCTGCTCTTGGACCATCAAAGTATTGCAAGACACCTTTCGGCTAAGTGCATCAAAGAACCACATTGGCCTTGCCAGATGATATCGAATACCCATGTCATAATCTTTGATCAATTCCAACCATCTCCTCGCTCGAGGTTGGATCTCGGTTGGGTGAACAAATATTTCAAGCTCTTGTGATCGGAATACACCTCACAGCGGTTACCGATCAGATAATACCGCCAAATCTTGAGTGAATGAACAACCGCAGCAAGCTCTAAATCATGGGTGGGATAATTGAGCTCATGAGGTCTCAACTGCCTGGATGCATAGGCAACTGCCTTGCCTTCTTGCATAAGAACTGTAACATCCCAATTTTAGGCTTGTGTTTCAAATGTAAGAAAATGAGGGGAAATTAAAACTTTTTCTTACATCCTGTATTTCCTATTGTACCAAGCAGGTATTGTACAAGAAGTTATGGAAATACGAAGTCACAAGTCTTTTGATCCAAATCTTGAACTTTCAAAAACAATCTTGTCAAACCTCTTGATCATCTCCTGGAAACAATTTTCCTAAGTTCTTGAGATGGTGTGTGACCCCTCTGAAAAGTTTCACAATTTTGGAAATTGTTTGAATGTTTTTGGAGGCCAGTCAAACCAATTCAAAATCTAGTCAAACCTTGGGCCAGTGCCTTGTTAAATTTTTGGAGGAAAATCCTTAGCATCAAAGCCTCTGAAAATTTTATGTTAGGTCCTCGTTTGAGCTAGCAAGCTCCTGTAAAAATTTCATAATTTTTGGAGTCGGTTTGCTGCCTCAAACAATTCTTCAAAGAGCAGCTCCTTCGAAAAACCAGAAAGACTAAGTTTGGTTGAGTCAGACTCGGACTCGGACCCGAGCCCAACTCAACCAACTTGGTTGGACCATGTCGCCAGCGCCGCACCCGAGCTCGATCTCGTGCGCGCTCGTTCTAGCCGTTGGATCTCCATCCAGCCGCTCACGACCTCCTCCTGATCTGAGGACCTCTTGAGCGCCCTCAGCGCCTCGGGGTGGTCCAAGCCACTGGATCTCCATCCAGCGCTCACGACCTCCCGGGACCTCCTCGCCCGCGCTCACGACCTCCCCACCTCGGCGATTCTTGGGCGCCCGTGACCTCCCAAGCTAATGCAGGGCGCCCAGACCTCCTTAGCGCCAGTGTTTCTTCCTCACGACCTCCACGAGGTCTGCCGCCATGAAATTTCGCACCTCTGTGCGTGTGTCAGGGTCAGAGCAGTTGGGCAGTGAGATGTCACCTTTTGCCTCTTGTCAACGGCTCTTTCTGCTGACATGCATTTATTGCTAGTCAGCTTTAACCTCCAAAGTCTTCACCTGCTCTGCCACTTGTCCTGTCGTGCATGCCGTTGGCAGGGGCATGGTTCTTGCTCACAGTGGGTTGCCCTAGCCCTTGCCAAGCTCCCTGGCTATACATAGCCTGAGACCTTCCTCTCCTATCCTTTCTTCGTTCTTAGCTGTGCTTGAGCTCCCTCAGTTTGAGTTGGTCCTCAAACTCAACCCCACGAACACCACCACCTCCCCGCCTCCATTGTCACTTTTGGAGCTCTCCTCGAAGACCTCCAGCTCCAGTGGTCCCAAGCAACTTCGGCCTTGTTCACTATCATCTTGATCTCCTCAACTCGAGCCTGCTCTAACTTGGCTTGGTTCTCATTGCGGTGGTGCACGAGTTGGGAGTAGCTTTGCGGGTCGAGGCCATCTTCTTCTTCCTCTCCGGCAAGCTCTTCATCGCGGACTTGTCGACCTTCCCCAAGTCCCTCCGTCTTCCTCGGACCTTCCCTACACTCGGGTGAGTTTATTTTAGCCTCCTAGAGCTCGGCGCGTGTTAGGTTAGGTCATAGCGGGCCTTTTCCTATTTTCGGTTTTGTCAAAGGCTTGCTCACGCTCCTCTCGGCTCGCCCGATGTTCAAGGTCGTCACCGCCGTCGAGTGTCTCCGTTAGGTCCGCTGCGCTATTGTGAGCTTAGTTGTGCTCTTGGTTCCCGCCGGCGTGGCCTCGTCGCCGCGGTGAGCTCGTTTGGGTGCTCGGGCGTTTTGCCGTGTCGTGCTCGGACGGGAGTTGTGATCTAATGATTGGCATTAATGCCGTGCGAGGATGTTTAATGCTGTCCGAGATTGCTCTTTAAGGTCGTCTTCTTGCCGCAAAAAGCGTGCGTACCACTAAGTCCCCGACCTCCTAGAGCTCTTCGTAGCCGTCTAAGACCTCCCCACGTTTAGATCTGGACCTTTAGATCTTCCCGTGAAAACCCGTAAGTGTAAGACCTCCCCTCGCTAATCTCGGCCGTTAAGACCACCCTCGGTGAGATCTGCACAGTAGATGGGTTTCATGAAATTTCTAAGTCCCGGGACCTCCCTAGTCCACCTCGGCCTTTAAAGACCTCCCGGGTTAGCCTCAGCCGTTAGATCGGCTCGGTGTAGAATCTTACGCGCTAGGACCTCCCTTGAGTTGATCCTAGCCGTCTAGGACCACCTTGGTTAAATCCTAGCCGCTAGGACCACTCTTGCATAAAAGACCTCCTCGAGGTCATTTTTGTAAAACCACCTCGGGACCCCGAGGTCCTCGTTGGAAAAGACCTTCTCGTGGTCCTCTTTGCAAAAGAGCACCCCCGGTCCTTGTTAGAAAACCCTCATGACCTCCCCAACCTCGATCTTAGCCGTTCGCGACCTCCCCGGGTCAGATCTGAGCGTTAGATCTCTTTTTGTAAAACCTTTAGCGCTCAGACCTCCCTCCGCGTTGTTCTGGACCGTTCAAGACCTCCCTAGGTCTAACCGAGCCGCCCGGATCTCCTCCGTTAAGCGCTATCGCTTAGGACCTCCCCGAGAAGATCTTGGTCATCCAAGACCTCCTCGTGTCAATCTCAGCCGATCAAGACCTCCCTCTGGAAGATCTTGACCGTCTAGGACCTCCTCCTTTGGATTAGTAGCGTTAGGACCTCCTCCTCTGGTCTAAACCGTTAGATTTAGATCTAACGGGTTAGACCTCCTTCTGTGGATTTAGCCGTAGGAGTAGGACCTCTCTCGGAGATCTAGACCGTTGGACCTCCTCTCGTGAGAATCGACCGTCCGACCTCTTTCCTTGGATTTAAAGCCTTAGGATCTCCCTAGTGCTCGGACCGCGGATCTCGATCTGACGGTCACGACCTCTGTTAGGCGCGTAGACCTCCTTGCGTGCGCTGGGCACGCTACTGGTCGTGATCGTTGGATCAGATCTCAACGATCCAGACCTCCCCAGAGCGGGAAGAGGTCTTGTGCGCGCTGTGCGTCGAGGCTCGTAGCCGTCAGACCTTGATCTAACGGCCCACGACCTCTCCTTGTCTTCCAGTTCGTTTGGACCTCCCGAGAGCTCAAAGTTTCCTAAGTCTTTTGCGGTTTCAAATTTCAAAAGTGCATAACTTTGTCATTTTAACTCCTTTTTGAATGATTTCAGTTGCTGTAGCTTTGTTATAGTATAAACTTTAATCTGAGAATGAAATTAGGCCCTGTTTTGTAGCAGAAAATGATTTAAACAACATGATCTTGTTTAATGAAAAATGAGGTCTAGAAATTCATGAAAAATTTGTAAAACACATAACTTCCTCTCTGTAGTTGCAAAGTGAGCAAACTCAACCTGGTAAATTTGGCCTATAGACATGCTTTAAATTGATCTAGGCTTTGCCTTTATTCATGTTCCTGAGAAATGATATATGCTAGTTGTAGAACTTAGAAAAATCATAACTAAATCATCTTAACTCCAAATGACCTAAAATTTTATATGGGTTACCACTATACCAGTAGGTAGCTACCATAAAAATTTCAGCTTCAAAATCTTTCTAGAAAATATTTTTGCTACAGTGCTAATTAGGGCCGAAAATGAGTTTTTAAGTAATATCTTTTGCGCCACAAATCCAAATTAGGTTTTTCCAGTTTCTATGTCTTGGTATACTTGTATTCTACCTTGTGTATAAATTTCGTCGTATTTGGATGATTTTTGCTTGCTCTTTTGTTTAAGTGTTGCTCGTCTTATTGGTTGTTCTTGGTTCTTTTTGCCCTTTCGCTTAGGATTCGACATTTGCGGTAACCCCGAGAACGATCCTCCGCAACATATTGAGCAACAGCAAGAAGGCAAGCAGTTTGATCATGTTAATCCCAGTATTTTAAGTATTTATGTTGATTACAAATTCTATGTATGCATTGCTACTTTGTTTTAATAGTTGGCCTAGTAGATGCATTTCCTTAGCAAATGATTATCCTCTACTACCATGAGCCTAGGTTACTTGCTGTGATTTAGAGTTCATGGATGGGCTCTTGTCACTTAGTAGTTGCGAATTAATTGCTTAGCCATGCTTAGTTCGGTAGAAATGGGCGGTTATCGACTTGTCGATAACCTTGATCACTTAAAACTTATTATGATTATGATTTCCGCCTTGTGCCATGTCTACTTATGAAAACTAAAAACTGAAAACAAAATGATTTAGACTTGGGCACAATGGTATGATGGTGTGATTTTGGGTGTGACTGGAATGGTGCCCGGGTCAACAAGGACCGAACATCTTGTTACACTAAACCAAGCATTTTAGCGTGCTAACCACATTAGAGGGTATGGGACCTCTCTTGACTTAGTACTTTGGCGTGTATTGGCTCCGAGTCGCAGGGAGTCGCAGGAGGGATGGTGTTGGGAGCATTGTAGTGTCCGAAAGACTTCACCCGTGATGGGATTTGTTGTCTTTCGGCTTGCATTGTAAGCGTATGGTGTTTCTACCCATACGAGCGGCTCGTAGTTAATACACAAGATTGGAAATGTCTCGTAGGACTTAGCGTGGCCGCATACCTTGGTAGTGTGCTTGTGGCTTGAAGGCGATGCAGGTGTGGGTACATTGGTACACCCCTGCAGGTTAAAACTATTCGAATAGCCTCGTCCTAGGTTATGGACACGCTTGGCAAGGTCTTTCAAGAGTTAGACTACAACCTTTTAAATTAAAACTTGATGGGTGGTACGAATCGGGGATTCGTGCTATGTTGTGGTGGCTATTGGGATAGTCACTTCCAGGTGATTACTTGTATGTATCTTTACTTACTGTTATTTTGATAACAAAACAGATTTGCAAACTTGCTTTTAAATGTATTACATTATTGCAAATAAAGTTGGCTTTATGCAAAATGAGACATACAACCTCCACCTAAATAAGCTTGCATGTAGTTTATGAATAGGTGCGCTATTCCACACGTCGATCTTGCGGGTACAAAGACAATCTTTGTACTCGGTGCTATGCTTAATTGTTTTGTTGCAGAGGAAGCGGTGAGCACGAGGGCCTCACTTTTGTGAGCTGTGTTGTGGTAGCTTGCGGGGCGACTAGCTTGGCGGCCCGGTCGGTTGCCTTGTGGGTGTGTGGCTAACCGGTCGACTTTTGTTCTAGCCATCTTATGGCACATTTTGCTTCCGATGTCATTCTTGTATATTATTCTATTTGGCCGGTCGGCTCTCTTTTGTAATAACTTTACTTTATGTCGTTGTTGAACTTAGTGATGTATGTTGTATGGAAATGATGTGTAATTTTGTGTTGATGTGCATATGCTGCAATTCTGGGAAGCATATGTCCATCGAGGCTTAGAATGTTTAATTAGTAATGCTAGAACCACTTGGAGGTTAAGTGTTACTAGTTAAATATTCCGGGTCCTCACAAAGTTGGTATCGAGCCATCTTGACTGTAGAAAACCCTAGCTTGGTCGCCTTTAGGATATTTTGAAAACTTACTTTCAAATAGTTTATGAAAACTTAAGTAAGTTCTCTAATTTTATTCCTTACCTGTCTTAGCTTGCTCATCTCACCTTACTCTCACTTAAGTTTGAAAAAGTTGTTCCTCTCTCCCTTTCAAAAATTAGCCTCTATCGATTAACTTGGTTTTGGGAGAACCATGAGAGAGCTTGGAGAAAGAAAATAGGACAGCTAGCTAGTGGGGAGTAATTAAGGTAGGAAATGAGAGATGAATACAACTAAAACTTGTGGGAATACAAGGGTAAGAAGTGATATGAGATTAGCTAATGCCTATACTCTATTAGGTGGGTATACCTTGAATTTTGGACTGGTTTGAGCTGGAAATTAGTGCTGAAATTTTGGGTCTTCTCAAACGATTACTCGTTCTTCCATACGGGTTAGTCGTTTCGGGAAGTTGATTCGGTGACTTATGGTCTCATGTTCTTTTGTGGCTATTCTTTGGTCATTTTAACTAAGTTTGGATTTCCGTGCTCTTGGGTCTTGAACTGTATCTAACTTGTCTTAGTAAATCAGGATGGCTGGTGGGACACGTAGCGGCCGGAATCACCGTAGTCCGGTGAGGATCTTCCCCTCCTCCGACCATGGCGGAAGTCTCATGCGATCGAACGCAATCGTTCGGAGGACCGTAGGGTGTTGGAGGTCATCGCCAGAACACCTCCACTCACTCTGGTGCCTCGGATCCGGAGGTGGTTCCCGCCTCGTGGGGACTTGCGGAGTTCCTCCGTGCTCGCCTCCCACCTTCTCCGGTCCGAGATCCTTGGACGCAGACGATGGATGCGCTCGTTGAGCGGAAGCTCAACGTTGCTCGATGCCGAGGAGCAGAGCGGGCACTTTCGCATCCCATCACCGGAGGGTGCGGCACTCTCATGGTGGGAGAACTTCCTCGCCATGCAGCCCGCGGACACATGGTCTCGTGGGAGGAGTTCCGATCGACTTTCCGTCGGGCCCATGTCCCCGCCGGCCCGATGAAGTGAAAAGAAGGAGTTCCTTGCGCCAAACGTGGGCGCAGATTCGGATCGAGTACCTCCACGAGTTCAACCATCTCGCGAGTACGCTCGCCGAGGTGGCCACCGATGAGGCCAAGCAGAGAAGTTCATGGAGGTTTGTCCAGGAGCTTCGGACAAGCTCTCTATTGTGGACTTCCCGACTTCCGCACCTTGGTGGACAAGGCCATCATCGCCGAGCACAAGGCGAGAGCGCTGGCGAGTCCCGCAAGCGCAAGTGGGAGGCCCGATGCGCGCAGCCGGCCTCGTTCGTCCCGAGTTGGGCTCGCACCGGTGGCCCGTTCTTGGCTTCACCACCGCCGAGGCCTTGGCACCGACCCACGCCCTCCGCAGTCGTGACTCGATCGCGGCGCTGCGACCAGCAGCAGCGGTGTTCCCGCAACCCGCGGCCGACGCGTCACCGCTTATCGCCACAACAAGGGCCACTACGCGAGTAGTTGTCCTAAGAAGATCGAGCGGCCCCTCGCCCTAATGGAGGACGCGGGCAAGGGAGTGGTCACCCACGACCGAAGACCCGGGCTTGGGAGCGCCGAGTCAACCACATCTCGGCCGAGGAGGCACAGAGGCGCCCGACGTGGTGTTGGGTACGCCTCGTTAATTTGCGCCCTGCTACTGATTTTATTTGACTGGGCTTCGCATTCTTTTATTTCGAGGTCTTTTCGTTGATTGTGGACTTCTTTGTGTGCCTTTGGGGATTCCACTGCCGATTCGCTCTCGGGTTCGGAAATGAGAGCCGACCAAGTATGCCGGATGTTCCTATCCACATCGAAGGAGTGGGATTCTTGGCGAGTCTTATCTGCTCGACTCGTGGCGCTTGGATGTGATTCTTGGCATGGATTGGTTGTCCCAACACTTGGGGCAAATCGATTGTGCGGGAAGATTGTCTACCTCACCGATCCTTGGTGAACAAGTTGGGTTTTCACCAGCGATTGGAGCCCCATCTTTATGCCCTTGAAGCAAAGCCGGCATTGGAGATCCGTGATGTTCCCACGATATGCGAGTTCGTGGATGTCTTTCCGAAGACTTGCTCGGCAAGCCACCTGCTCGAGATCCGAGTTTGTGATCGAGTTGCTCGCCTGCACCGCTCCTATTTCTAAGAGGCCGACGCATGCCTCCTAATGAGTTGGAGGAGTGAAGAAGCAATCGGGTGAGCTGCAAGAGAAGGGTTTTATCCGCCCTAGCTCATCTCCTTGGGGTTGTCGATTATCTTTGTGAAGAAGAAGGACAAGACCTTGCGCATGTGTGTTGATTACCGTCCGCTTAATGAGGTGACGGTAAAGAACAAGTATCCTTTGCCGGATTGATGATCTCTTCGATCAGTTGACCGGAGCATGAGTCTTCTCCAAGATTGACTTGAGATTGGGCTATCATCAAGTCAGGATCAGGGCCGAGGATATTCCTAAGACAGCCTTTGCTACTCGTTATGGCCTTTACGAGTACAATCGTCATGTCTTTTGGTTTGACTAATGCTCCGCTTTATTCATGAACCTAATGAACTCGGTATTCATGGAGTATTTGGATAGGTTTGTGGTGGTATTCATCGATGATATCCTTATCTACTCCAAGAGTGAAGAAGAGCATGCCGAGCATCTTGACTTGTGTTGGGCAAGTCGCACGAACACCACCGTATGCCAAATTCAAAGCAAGTGCGAGTTCGTTGAAGGAAGTGGCATTCTTGGGCCATGTTCTTTCGGCGGGAGGTGTGGTGTGGATCCTAGCAAGGTCGGTGATGTGCTATCTTGGGGTCACCTAAGTCGGTCGGCGATGTGCGGAGTTTTCTTGGTTTGGCTGGCTACTATCGCCGCTTCATCGAGAATTTCTCCAAGATTGCCAAGCCCATGACTGAACTGCTCAAGAAAGACAAGAAGTTTGAGTGGTCCGCTGCTTGTGATGTGAGTTTTCAGGAGCTCAAGAAGCGGTTGACCTCAGCCCCAGTGCTTGTTCTCCCTGATATTCACAAGAGCTTTGATATCTATTGTGATGCTTCTCGTCAGGGTCTTGGTTGTGTTCTTATGCAGGAGGGCAAGGTTGTGGCCTATGCATCGCGGCAGTTGAGGCCTCATGAACTCAACTATCCTACTCATGACTTGGAATTGGCTGCTGTGGTCCATGCACTCAAGATTTGGCGGCATTATCTGATTGGTAACCGTTGTGAGGTGTATTCCGACCACAAGAGTTTGAAGTACTTGTTCACCCAGCCAGATCTGAACCTCAGGCAAAGAAGATGGTTGGAATTGATCAAGGATTACGACATGGGTATTCAGTACCATCCGGGCAAGGCCAATGTCGTTGCGGATGCACTCAGCCGGAAAGTGTATTGCAACATGTTGATGCTCCAAGAGCGAGAGCCTACCCTCATTTAAATTCCAGCGCCTCAATTTGGGTTTGATCGAGCACGGTTCCTTGCTACCTTGGTTGTCTGACCAACCTTGGTGGACCAAATCAAGGCGGCACAGCAGGCAGATGCCGGTGTGAGCCAGATCAAGCAGAACATCAAGGATGGGATAGCCAAGTACTTTTCAGAGGATGAGCATGGCGTTGTGTGGTTTGGGCAGCGTCTTGTGGTTCCTAAGGTCATGGAATTGCGGAATATGATTCTCCGCGAAGCCCATGACTCTCCTTTGTCTATTCACCCCGGGGCTACCAAGATGTATCAGGATCTTCGTCAGAGATTCTGGTGGACCCGAATGAAGCGCGAGATTGCCAGGTTCGTTGCCGAGTGCGACGTGTGCTGTCGTGTGAAGGCCGAGCATCGCCAGCAGTCTTCTTCACCTTTGCGGTGCGAATGGAAGTGGGATTCCGTTGGCATGGACTTCATCACCGGATTGCCCCGCTCGTCCAAAGGGAATGATGCTATTTGGGTCGTGATCGACAGGTTGACTAAAGTGGCACATTTCCTTCCCGTCAAGACTCAGCTTCGTGTGGGGCCTTTGGCCGAACTTTATGTCTCGAGGATTGTGAGTCTTCACGGTGTACCGAAGACGATTATTTCTGATCGTGGTGCGCTTTTCACCTCGCGGTTTTGGCATAGTCTGCAAGAGGCTATGGGGACCCGCCTTCATTTCGATCTGACCTTTCATCCTCGATCGATGGCGACGGAGCGAGTCAACCAAGTGTTGGAAGATATGCTCGTGCTTGTGTTCTTTCCTATGGGAAGAAGTGGGAGAAATGCCTACCATTTGCTGAGTTCTCCTACAACAACAGCTTTCAGGCCAGTCTTGGCATGGCGCCATTTGAGGCTTTGTATGGGAGAAGGTGCAGAACCCCGTTGAACTGGTCGAGACCGTGAGCGGCGATTTTCGCCCGATTCGATCAATGAGGCCGAAAGTCAAGTTCAGTTGATCCGCGAGCATCTGCGCACGGCCCACCCGGACAAAGAGCTATGCAGATCGTCGTCGCCGTGAATTGAGCTTTGAGCCCAATGACCTTGTGTATCTCAAAGTCTCACCCTTGAAGGGCCATCAGCGTTTTGGCATCAAGGGCAAGTTGGCTCCTCGATATGTTGGGCCTTATCGTATCGTCGAGAGAGTTGGAGCGATTGCATACTGATTGAGCCGCCAATGCACTTGAGGTGTGCATGATGTGTTCCATGTTTCACACCTGAAGAAGTGCCTCCGTGTCCCAACTGAGGAAACTCCGTTGGAGGTTCTCGATGTGCAAGAGAATTTGACCTACCGCGAGCATCCTGTTCGTATTCTTGAGGAATCTGAACGGAGAACAAGGAACCGTGTCATCAAGTTCCTTAAGGTTGATGGTCAAACCATTCTCAAGATGAGGCAACTTGGGAGCGAGAAGATCGCCTTCGTGCGATTTTCCTTCTTTCTTCTCCGAGTAAACTAATCTCGGTCGAGATTCTTGTAAGGGGGAGAGTTGTAACATCCCAATTTTAGGCTTGTGTTTCAAATGTAAGAAAATGAGGGGAAATTAAAACTTTTTCTTACATCCTGTATTTCCTATTGTACCAAGCAGGTATTGTACAAGAAGTTATGGAAATACGAAGTCACAAGTCTTTTGATCCAAATCTTGAACTTTCAAAAACAATCTTGTCAAACCTCTTGATCATCTCCTGGAAACAATTTTCCTAAGTTCTTGAGATGGTGTGTGACCCCTCTGAAAAGTTTCACAATTTTGGAAATTGTTTGAATGTTTTTGGAGGCCAGTCAATCCAATTCAAAATCTAGTCAAACCTTGGGCCAGTGCCTTGTTAAATTTTTGGAGGAAAATCCTTAGCATCAAAGCCTCTGAAAATTTTATGTTAGGTCCTCGTTTGAGCTAGCAAGCTCTGTAAAATTTCATAATTTTTGGAGTCGGTTTGCTGCCTCAAACAATTCTTCAAAGAGCAGCTCCTTCGAAAAACCAGAAAGACTAAGTTTGGTTGAGTCAGACTCGGACTCGGACCCGAGCCCAACTCAACCGACTTGGTTGGACCATGTCGCCAGCGCCGCACCCGAGCTCGATCTCGTGCGCGCTCGTTCTAGCCGTTGGATCTCCATCCAGCCGCTCACGACCTCCTCCTGATCTGAGGACCTCTTGAGCGCCCTCAGCGCCTCGGGGTGGTCCAAGCCACTGGATCTCCATCCAGCGCTCACGACCTCCCGGGACCTCCTCGCCCGCGCTCACGACCTCCCCACCTCGGCGATTCTTGGACGCCCGTGACCTCCCAAGCTAACTGGGCGCCCAGACCTCCTTAGCGTTGAGTTTCTTCCTCACGACCTCCCCGAGTCCGCCGCCATGAAATTTCGCACCTCTGTGCGTGTGTCAGGGTCAGAGCAGTTGGGCAGTGAGATGTCACCTTTTGCCTCTTGTCAACGGCTCTTTCTGCTGACATGCATTTATTGCTAGTCAGCTTTAACCTCCAAAGTCTTCACCTGCTCTGCCACTTGTCCTGTCGTGCATGCCGTTGGCAGGGGCATGGTTCTTGCTCACAGTGGGTTGCCCTAGCCCTTGCCAAGCTCCTGGCTATACATAGCACGAGACCTTCCTCTCCTATCCTTTCTTCGTTCTTAGTCGTGCTTGAGCTCCCTCGCTTGAGTTGGTCCTCAAACTCAACCCCACGAACACCACCACCTCCCTGCCTCCATTGTCACTTTTGGAGCTCTCCTCGAAGACCTCCAGGCTCCAGTGGTCCCAGCAACTTCCTGGCCTTGTTCACTATCATCTTGATCTCCTCAACTCGAGCCTGCTCTAACTTGGCTTGGTTCTCATTGCGGTGGTGCACGAGTTGGGGAGTAGCTTTGGGGTCGAGGCCATCTTCTTCTTCCTCTCGGCAAGCTCTTCATCGCGGACTTGCCGACCTTCCCAAGTCCCTCCGTCTTCCTCCGGACCTTCCCTACACTCGGGTGAGTTTATTTTAGCCTCCTAGAGCTCGGCGCGTGTTAGGTTAGGTCATAGCGAACCTTTTCCTATTTTCGGTTTTGTCAAAGGCTTGCTCACGCTCCTCTCGGCTCGCCGACGTTCAAGGTCGCCACCGCCGCCGAGAGTGTCTCCGTTAGGTCCATTGCGCTATTGTGAGCTTAGTTGTGCTCTTGGTTCCCGCCGGCGTGGCCTACGCCGCCGCGGTGAGCTCGTTTGGGTGCTCGGGCGTTTTGCCGTGTCGTACTCGGACAGGAGTTGTGATCTAATGATTGGCATTAATGCCGTGCGAGGATGTTTAATGCTGTCCGAGATTGCTCTTTAAGGTGTCTTGCCGCAAAGCGCGGCGTACCACTAAGTCCCCGACCTCCTAGAGCTCTTCGTAGCCGTCTAAGACCTCCCCACGTTTAGATCTGGACCTTTAGATCTTCCCCGTGAAAACCCGTAAGTGTAAGACCTCCCCCTCGCTTAATCTCGGCCGTTAAGACCACCCTCGGTGAGATCTGTACCGTAGATGGGTTTCCGCGGAAATTTCTAAGTCCCAGGACCTCCCTAGTCCACCTCGGCCTTTAAAGACCTCCTGGGGTTAGCCCTTAGCCGTTAGATCTGGCTCGGTGTAGAATCTTACGCGCTAGGACCTCCCCTTGAGTTGATCCTAGCCGTCTAGGACCACCTTGGTTAAATCCTAGCCGCTAGGACCACTCTTGCGCAAAAAGACCTCCTCGAGGTCATTTTTGTAAAAACCACCTTCGGGACCCCCCCGAGGTCCTCGTTGGAAAAGACCTTCTCGTGGTCCTCTTTGCAAAAGAGCACCCCCGGTCCTTGTTAGAAAACCCTCATGACCTCCCCAACCTCGATCTTAGCCGTTCGCGACCTCCCCGGGTCAGATCTGAGCGTTAGATCTCTTTTTGTAAAACCTTTAGCGCTCAGACCTCCCTCCGCGTTGTTCTGGACCGTTCAAGACCTCCCTAGGTCTAACCTGAGCCGTCCAGATCTCCTCCCGTTAAAACGCTATCGCTTAGGACCTCCCCGAGAAGATCTTGGTCATCCAAGACCTCCTCGTGTCAATCTCAGCCGATCAAGACCTCCCTCTGGAAGATCTTGACCGTCTAGGACCTCCTCCTTTGGATCGATGAGCGTTAGGACCTCCTCCTTCGGTCTAAACCGTTAGATTTAGATCTAAGGTTAGACCTCCTTCTGTGGATTTAGCCGTAGGAGTAGGACCTCTCTCGGGAGATCTAGACCGTTGGACCTCCTCTGTGAGAATCGACCGTCCGACCTCTTTCCTTGGATTTAAAGCCTTAGGATCTCCCTAGTGCTCGGGACCGGATCTCGATCCGACGATCACGACCTCTGTTAGGCGCGTAGACCTCCTTGCGTGTGCGCTGGCACGCTACCGGTCGTGATCGTTGGATCAGATCTCAACGATCCGCACCTCCCGAGCGGAAGAGGTCTTGTGCGCTGCGTGCGCCGAGGCTCGAGTCGTCGGACCTTGATCTAACGCCCACGACCTCTCCTTGTCTTCGATTCGTTTGGACCTCCGAGAGCTCAAAGTTTCCTAAGTCTTTGCGGTTTCAAATTTCAAAAGTGCATAACTTTGTCATTTTAACTCCTTTTGAATGATTTCAGTTGTTGTAGCTTTGTTATAGTATAAACTTTAATCTGAGAATGAAATTAGGCCCTGTTTGTAGCAGAAAATGATTTAAACAACATGATCTTGTTTAATGAAAAATGAGGTCTAGAAATTCATAAAAATTTGTAAAACACATAACTTCCTCTCTGTAGTTGCAAAGTGAGCAAACTCAACACTGTAAATTTGGCCTATAGACATGCTTTAAATTGATCTAGGCTTTGCCTTTATTCATGTTCTGAGAAATGATATATGCTAGTTGTAGAACTTAGAAAAATCATAACTAAATCATCTTAACTCCAAATGACCTAAAATTTTATATGGGTTACCACTATACCAGTAGGTAGCTACCATAAAATTTCAGCTTCAAAATCTTTCTAGAAAATATTTTTGCTACAGTGCTAATTAGAGTAGAAAATGAGTTTTTAAGTAATATCTTTTGCGCCACAAATCCAAATTAGGTTTTTCCAGTTTCTATGTCTTGGTATACTTGTATTCTACCTTGTGTATAAATTTAAGTCGTATTTGGATGATTTTTGCTTGCTCTTTTGTTTAAGTGTTGCTCGTCTTATTGGTTGTTCTTGGTTCTTTTGCCCTTTCGCTTAGGATTCGACATTTGCGGTAACCCCGAGAACGATCCTCCGCAACATATTGAGCAACAACAAGAAGGCAAGCAGTTTGATCATGTTAATCCCAGTATTTTAAGTATTTATGTTGATTACAAATTCTATGTATGCATTGCTACTTTGTTTTAATAGTTGGCCTAGTAGATGCATTTCCTTAGCAAATGATTATCCTCTACTACCATGAGCCTAGGTTACTTGCTGTGATTTAGAGTTCATGGATGGGCTCTTGTCACTTAGTAGTTGCGAATTAATTGCTTAGCCATGCTTAGTTCGGTAGTCGATAACCTTGATCACTTAAAACTTATTATGATTATGATTTCCGCCTTGTGCCATGTCTACTTATGAAAACTAAAAACTGAAAACAAAATGATTTAGACTTGGGCACAATGGTATGATGGTGTGATTTTGGGTGTGATTGGAATGGTGCCCGGGTCAACAAGGACCGAACATCTTGTTACACTAAACCAAGCATTTTAGCGTGCTAACCACATTAGAGGGTATGGGACCTCTCTTGACTTAGTACTTTGGCGTGTATTGGCTCCGAGTCGCAGGAGTCGCGGGAGGGATGGTGTTGGGAGCATTGTAGTGTCCGAAAGACTTCACCGTGATGGGATTTGTTGTCTTTCGGCTTGCATTGTAAGCGTATGGTGTTTCTACCCATACGAGCGGCTCGTAGTTAATACACAAGATTGGAAATGTCTCGTAGGACTTAGCAGTGCGGCATACCTTGATAGTGTGCTTGTGGCTTGAAGGCGATGCAGGTGTGGGTACATTGGTACACCTGCAGGGTTAAAACTATTCGAATAGCCTCGCCCTAGGTTATGGACACGCTTGGCAAGGTCTTTCAAGAGTTAGACTACAACCTTTTAAATTAAAACTTGATGGGTGGTACGAATCGGGGATTCGTGCTATGTTGTGGTGGCTATTGGGATAGTCACTTCCAGGTGATTACTTGTATGTATCTTTACTTACTGTTATTTTGATAACAAAACAGATTTGCAAACTTGCTTTTAAATGTATTACATTATTGCAAATAAAGTTGGCTTTATGCAAAATGAGACATACAACCTCCACCTAAATAAGCTTGCATGTAGTTTATGAATAGGTCTGCTATTCCACACGTCAGTCTTGCGGGTACAAAGACAATCTTTGTACTCAGGTGCTATGCTTAATTGTTTTGTTGTAGAGGAAGCGGTGAGCTGAGGGCCTCACTTTTGTGAGTGTGTTGTGGTAGCTTGGGCGACTAGCTTATGCGGCCGGTCGGTTGCCTTGTGGGTGTGTGGCTAACAGGTCGACTTTTGTTCTAGCCATCTTATGGCACATTTTGCTTCATTGTCATTCTTGTATATTATTCTATTTGGCCGGTCGGCTCTCTTTTGTAATAACTTTACTTTATGTCGTTGTTGAACTTAGTGATGTATGTTGTATGGAAATGATGTGTAATTTTGTGTTGATGTGCATATGCTGCAATTCTGGGAAGCATATGTCCATCGAGGCTTAGAATGTTTAATTAGTAATGCTAGAACCACTTGGAGGTTAAGTGTTACTAGTTAAATATTCCGGGTCCTCACAAGAACACACCCGAGTCCCTGACGAGAGGCGTCGTAATAGATATCGAAGCTCTTGTGGACATCGGGAAGAGTAAGGACTGGAGCTGAAGTCAAACGTTGTTTGAGCTCCTGAAAGCTCTCATCACAAGCAGAGGACCACACAAACTTCTTGTCCTTCTTGAGCAATTCAGTCATTAGCTTTGCGATCTTGGAGAAATTCTCGATAAAGCGGCGGTAGTAGCCCGCTAAACCAAGAAAACTCCGCACATCAGTGACTGACTTGGGCTGACCCCAAGATAGAACATCGCCGACCTTCTTTGGGATCCACGCTCGCCTCCGGTGAAAGAACATGGCCCAAGAATGCCACTTCCTTCAACGAACTCGCATTTCTTTGAATTTTGCATACATTTGGTGCTCCATAATTTGCCCAAAGCGATCTTGGATGCTCGGCATGCTCGCTTGATCTTGGAATAGATAAGAATATCATCAATAAACACCACCACGAACTTATCCAAATATTCCATGAATACCGAGTTCATGAGGTTCATGAAATAAGCTGGAGCATTGGTTAAGCCGAAAGACATGACGGTATACTCGTAAAGACCATAACGAGTAGTGAAAGCCGTCTTCGGAATATCCTCAGCCGATCCGGACTTGATGATATCCCAATCTCAGTCAATCTTGGAGAACACCTGAGCTCCAGACAACTGGTCGAAAAGATCATCAATGCGGGGCAAAGGATATTTGTTCTTCACCATCACCTCATTGAGCGGACGGTAATCAACACACATGCGCAAGGTCTTGTCCTTCTTCTTCACAAAGATCACCGGACAGCCCCAAGGAGATGAACTGGGACGGATGAAACCCTTTGCTTGGAGCTCACCAAGTTGCTTCTTCAATTCTTCTAACTCATTGGGAGGCATCCGTCTGGCGCGCCGAGATAGGCGGTGCGGGTAGCAACTCAATGACAAACTCAAGGTCTCGCACCGGAGGCATCCCAGGCAAGTCATCCGGAAAAACATCCTCAAATTCACAAACAGTGGGAACCTCCTAAATCTTCAAAGCTGGCTTTGCTACAAGTGCACACAGGTGTGACCCTTGCAGCTGCGGGGAAAAGCCAACCTGTTCGCGGAAGGTTGGTGAGAAAACCATCTTCTTAGCTGTCGATTTGCCCCAAGTGTTGGGACAACCAATCCATACCAAGAATTACATCGGGCTCACCGAGTTGAGCGGGATGAGATTTGCCTGTAATCCCACTCCTTTGACTTCGATAGGAACATCCCGACATTCTAAATCGCTCTCATTTCCGACCCGGAGAGCGAATGATCAAAGGAACTCCCAAAGAACACGGTGAAGACCACTAGCAGCAGCAAATGATCTTGAAATAAAAGAATGCGATGCTCGAATCAAATAATCTGCAGCGGGGCGATAATTGACAAGAAGTGTACCCATCACGACATCTAGCGCCTCCGAGCCTCCTCGGTGAAAGATGGTTGACTCGACCGCGCCGCACTCGGTCTTCGGATCATCTTACGGTCGGTGGGTGACCACTCCCGACCGCGTCCTCCATTAGGGCGAGGGCTGCCGCAACATCTCGAGGCAAGCGTTGACGCAGGTGGCCCTTGTTGTGGCGGCAAAAAACAAGTAACCTCGGCGCCGGATTGCGGAGGCCACCTGCTGCTAGATCGCAGCGCACGTGGTGAAACACGGCTGCGGTGGGCGAGGAGCTGGTGCCGATGGCCTCGGTCTTTGGTGGAGCAATAGAGCGGGCCTCGTGCCTTTGGTCGGCCACCGAGGGCGAGTGAGGTTGGCTCGTGAAGATCGATGGGCCTCCCATTTGCGCTATGGACTCACCTAGCGCCTTTGCCTTATGCTCGGCAACAATGGCCTTATCAACCAAGGCACGAAAGTCGGGAAGTCCACAATAGACGGCTGTCCTGCGGCTCCTCGGACAAGCCATCCATAAACTTCTCTGTAGCCTCATCCGAGGCCACCTCCCCGAGCATAACGAGCCAAATGATTAAACTCGTGCATGTGCTCGTCACGGACTTGCGCCTTGCTTGGCGCGAGGAATTCTTTCTTTTCAGCTTCATCAGGCCATCGGGGATGTGGGCCCGACGAAAGGCAGACCTGAACTCCTCCCACGTGACCGTATGGCCCGCGGCCGCATGGCGAGGTAGTTCTCCCACCATGAGAGTCTTTGCGCCCTCGGTGGTGGGACGCGAAGTGCCTTCTCTGGGCACGGCGAGCTATGTTGAGATTTCGCTCAACCATGCGCGACCAATCATCCGCATCGAGGGTCCTCGGGCGGAGAAAGTCGGCGGTGCGTGCGGAGGAACTCTGCAAGTCCCCGCGAGTCTGGTGTCCGCCACCTCCAGATCCGGAGGCACCGACAGGAGTGGAGGTATTCCTAGCAATAACCTCCAAAATGCGCGTCTGGTCCATGCGGTTTCGCTCGATCTGAGCGAGAACCTCAGCCATGGTCGGAGGAGGGGGAAGCTCCTCATCATGACCAGCCTGCTGACTGCCACGCGTCCTCCCAGCCATCTTGTTTCACTAGGAGAGGTTAGCAATAGCCGGAAAACATGAAGTCAATAACTCACTGCAAACAACTCACTAACAACACAAAATAAGCACAAGACTTTTAAGTTACAAAACCAGCTGTTTCGACTCGGCTTTCTCGAAGTCGAGTGAATCATCTAAGGTCTTTTCATCACTCTTAAACCTGAAAGGTTAAGGGAAGATATGAATACACAGACGAATGGTCGTAAGTATTTCTACGACCAATGGATGATCATAAGTTTTCCTACGATTATGTCCGGTCGTAAGTCTTTCTACGACTAGTACTATGTCGTAAGTTTTCTACGACAATCTTCTATGAGTACTGAGTAAGTAACCAGTTTGTAAAACGATTACGAGAACCAGTTACTCACCACCTCTCTGCTTGCTCGCAGAGTACTTCCTTCTCTTGCTGTAACTTGACAAGTTGCCGATTATACTCGCAAATCGTAGCGACTTTCTCTACGGCTCTCTGCAGGGGAGAGAAATGGTAAGAGACAGGAGCAAAACCATATCTGAGTATCGAAGAATACTTACATTCATGTTTGACCAAGCAAACATGGACATTATTCGTGATGGATCTTTCAGCCCATCCATCTCCTCGACTCGTTTCCACCAAACCCCCTCAAGACATTCATTGTCAAAGACATCCCTACAATTGGGAATGCTGCTGGGATGGGGGACTCAGTCGCGAGATCGGTAAGCAGAAGATCCTACGATAGAATCAGGGTCAAAGAAATCAGAACAAAAGTTGAAGCACTCTTCTTCCTCTGACTCGGTGACGGGAGCACCACCTGGAGGGCCGGAAGGAATGTCCACGACAACCTCCTTACCAGCACGGTGGTCGGAACTCTCACCACCACCGACCTCCGGTGTCTCCCTCGAGGCCTCTCTCGCCTCCTCTTTAGTCTCTGCGACAACTTCGGTAGTCGTAGCAACTTCGACAACCTTAGTGGTCGTAGCGACTTCGGTAGCAACGACTTCTTCCACTGCGGGAATAGTAGCTGAGCCTTCAGCTACCACCGCAGTCACACCTTCGACACTTGAAGAGGCGACAGCGGGCTTCTCCATAGGATCATCCCTGGGGGCTGAAGACGTTGGGCTAAGATAAAAAAAAACGCAGAAGTAAGTCAACTCGTAAAAAACAAAGAGTAAATGCAGTTCTTACACTTATATTTTTTACATACCTCTGCGCGCTGGACCTAACTCGAAACTTGGGAGCAACCTTCCCGACGGAAGGTGTGAGGGCCCCAATTTATTTGGCTTGTAATGCTTAACCAACCGCCTGGTCCTAGCATCACAAATCAAATAAACTGAGCCTCGAGATATGTATACTTCCCAGAAAGCAGTATACACACCTCACCACAAAATTATGCATCAACTCCATTCCAAACATAGAGCCCAAACATCACACTACAAGCCGAAAGTAACAACAGTAGACTTATTACAGACAATGGCCGACCGGCCAAAAGATACATAAATACCAGAAGAACGACGGCGGAAGCAAAAGTGCCATAAGATGGCTATAAACAAAGCCAATCAGCGTGCCTTCACCCACAAGGCATCTGACCGGACCGCCAAGCCTAGTCGTCGAACACGGCGCAAACAAAACTCACGTAGTGAGGCCCTTGGGGCTCACCTTCTTCCTCTGCAACAAAACATTAAGCAAAGCAACTGAGTACAAAGATTGTCTTTGTACTCGCAAGACTGACGTGTGAACTAGCAGACCTGTTCATATGCTACATGCAGGCTTATTTGGTGGAGGTCATATGTTTCATTTGCACAAAGCCAAAATTTATTTGCAATAATGTAATACAGTTTGAAGGCAAGTTTGCAATTCATTTTTAATTGATATAACAGTGAAAAAAAAGATTGATACAGGTATCCACCTGGAAGTGACTATCCCAAAAGTCACCACTACATAGTACGAACCCCCAGATTCGTACCACCCGTCAAGTTTTAATTTAAAAGGTTGTAGTCTAACTCTTGGAAGACCTTGCCAAGCGTGTCCATAACCTAGGACGAGGCTATTCGAATAGATTTAACCTGCAGGTGTACCACTGCATCCACACTTGCATCGCCTTTAAGACAAAGCACACTACCGAAGGTATCTTTGCACAACTAAGTCCTACGAGACTTTTTCCAATATTGTGCATTAACTACGAGCCGCTCGTATGGATAGAAATCCATACGCTTACATGGTAAAGCCGAAAGACAACTACCCACTCGGGATAAAGCTTTTGGATAACTACCATGCTCCCAACACCATCCCTCCCGCGACCTCCTGCGACCGGAGCCAATACACGCCAAAGTACTAGGTCAAGAGAGGTCCCATATACTCTAGTGTGGTTAGCACGCTAAAATGCTTGGTTTAGTGTAACAAGATGTTCGGTCCTTGTTGACCGGGCACCTTTCCAATCACACCCACAGATCACACCAAAACTTACCATTGTGCCCAAGTCTAAATCGCTTTTGTTTTCATTTTTAGTTTTGCAATTAACAAAGTACAAGCTAGAATATAAGAACATTAATAATTTTTATGTGATCAAGATCATCGACTAAGTCGATGATCGCCCAATCTATCGGAAACTAAGCATGGCTAAGCAATCGAACTCGTAATCTACTAAGTGATAAGAGTTCATCCAACGAACTCTAATCACGCAAGTTACCTAGGCTCGTAGTAGAGATCAATATTTCACCTACGAGGATATGCAACACGGATTTAACTAATCAATTTAACACAAATTAGGTAATGCATACATACGCTTGAAACAAAATATTAGACTTAAAATATCTTGGGATAAACATGATCAAACCGCTTGTTCGGTGTTGTGGCTCAGATGCTCAACTCGTTGCAGAGGATCGCCTCGATAAAATCGGACCGTCGCAATCTATCGATCGAGCAAAAGCAACAAATAAGAACCAATAACACCGACAAAATTCAAAAACTCAAATACAACCACAAATCTAAACACAGAAGCTAGACCAATACAATAGGAACAACAAATTAACTGCTACGGAGATGATTTTAAATTAGACAAGCTTTCATGTGATAGATCTACCCAAACTCACTTACTTACCAAGTTAACTATAAAATCAAACAAAATCAATCCTCTTATATGCTTTAATCTTTCGACAGACTTTGATGGTGATTGTGTGCACATCTATTAATTAAGTATCAAATTAACACATCTAAACAACTAGTTACTCTAAACAACCATCATTAGTGATAAGATCACTTAAACCTACAAGGAGCTATTGAAACACTAACTAGTTAATTAGCCAACTATTAGATGCTAACAATTTTCTAATTAAGGTTGGGCTTTAATAAAATTCAGCTACTAACACACCTAAGCATCACACCCACATATAGTAAAGTTAACAATTTCAGCATTCTACTACTACAAGGCCTTACTACACTTGTAAAAGCAGGAAACACAAGTACAGAGACAAACAACTAGATCATCTAACCACCTCTTTGATCATTCAGACAACAAGAGCTTTGAAACTTAATGACACTAACTAACTGACTTCAAACTAACCACTACTACTTAGGAAAGTCATCAAACACTAACAAGATTTGAATAGCATAAGCATGAAACCAATTTCAGTTTACTGAAAACAGAGAAAAACGACAACAGGGAACAACTACAGGGAAACTTGAGACTAATCTTTCTTCCAAACCTCACTTCCAAATTTGATCATGCAAGAGAGTGAACTAAAGAACAATCCTAAGATTGATTAGCGACTAACTACAAGGCTTAAGAGAGGTGGGCCCCTTGTCGGTGAAGCGAGAGGAAGACATAGCCAAGAACAGAGAGACTCTGGCCGCGCTGACTCGGAGTTGCCGCCGCGAAGGAGTGGCGCAGCGGGTGTGACACCAAAATGGGTTCTTTGGGGACCACTGAAGCCAAAGGTGGTCACGGTGTGGCGGAGAAGCTTGTGGCGGCGCGGCGACGGCTGCGCGGCGGCCGTGGAGGTGACAAAGGCGATCGCGCGAGAGAAGAAGAAGGTGAAAACTAGCGCGCATGAGCATCGATGGGTTACCAGAACTCACCGGGATGACGCGGAGCTAAGGTGGCTGCGGAGATGGCCGGCGACGAGACTGCGGCGCGATCAAGGGGTCACCGGAGGAGCAACCTGAGCAAAGCGGGAGGAGATAAAGATGTAGATAGCTCGGGTAAGTGCACGAGATGGTCTTGACGCAGTAATTGACCAAGGAACCAACTCACCGGCGATGAGGACGAAGACTCGAATTTTCGGCCGAATAAGAGGGAACCCAAAATTCCACGGTCCCTGCGAGTGAATCTCAAAATTAGTTGAGGGGAATTCATGATAGGGATCTGGAACACGATATGACGCGCAAAGGTGAGGATGATCTTCACTGGTCACGACGATGACATGGCGGTGGCGCCACGGCCGTGAACCAGAGTTGGCGCCCCCTTTCGGTTTGAGCTCAGAGGGAGCAATGGTTGCTAGGAAGTGGCTTTATGTGGTCCAAAGGAGGATAATAGAGCTCCGGGTGAGCTTAAGTAGGGGAGAGGGCGGAGGAATGCGAGAGGCGAAGCTTTCGGCACCGAGGAGCTCAAGAGCGGTGCCGACAAGCTGGTGAGGGAAAAGATGGGTGATTAATGCCGCTCAGGGCATTGCCTAACAGCGGACGATGCGGCCGAGGGATTGCGCGCGAGAAAAACCGGGAAGCGGTGACGAGACGGCGAGGTGAGGTGGCGTCCATGCGCGCTGCCGGCGGCACTCAACTCCCAGGCGCGAGGTAGGTGACGGCCTGACGAGTGGGGCCCGCCCGTCAGCGAAAGAAGCGAAACGACTCGAGCCGGAGTCTGGCGCGGTGCGATTAGGTGGTTTGACTCGATCGAAACGGTGCTGATCGTTGGATCTTAGATGAACGGCCGAGATCTCAGTATGCATTCGGACAGGTCGTTTGCATGCGCGAACGTGGACCGTGTGATGCACATCGGACAGTCACGAACGATTGGGCTCGGCGGTGCAGTTAGTTGGCGCGATCGAGCCGCGCGGTCGGACTCGAGCCCGAGTTAGGTTCGAGCCCAACAAACAGTGATCCCAGGGTTTGAAATCAAAAGGCTGAGCAGGTTTGGGGAATTTTTAGAGGTAGTTCCAGAGCTCCAAAAATTCCAAAATTTTTATGGGAGCTTCCTGGGACAGAGGAAAACCTTGTGTAAATTTTCCAGGAATTTTCATGCACTAGATTTCTCCCAAGAAAATTCACAAGCTGCTGTCTTAAGGTTTGACCAGACTTTTGAACTTGTTTGACTTGGCCATTTGAAATAGCAAACAAAATCCAAAAATTGTGAGATTTTTCAGAGAGGTAGATAGGATGATCAAGATGATAGGAAAATTATTCCAGAGGATGTTCACAAGTTTTAAGGCTAAGAATTGGTTGACCACAATTTCCATTCACAAGAATTAAATCTTAGAATTGGAAATTGTTTAGGGAAAATTTGGAAAACTTCCAAATGACTTCCTGAGACATCAAAAGTTTTTATTTCTCCTCATAATTTTACATTTGAAATACAAACCCTAACTTAGGGCTGTTACAGAAGGTTTCTTCGACTTCTTCTCGACCATCGCTGGTCGAGATTTAACATGGATAACGGGAGTCTCCTCCTCTCGACTTCCCGAGTGGCCGAGACCCGTCTCGACCACCTTAGGACCACTGCTCTCCTCGGCCTCAGATCCTACTGAAGCAGTAGTTTCCTTTATGAAAGACATGAAGCTCTTCCAGTTCTCCTTTTCTAGCTGCCTTATAAAGCCACGAGAAGCAGAAACTGCGAAAGATTTGTTGTCGTAATAGAAAGGTACCTTAACCTTGGGAACTTTGTGCTTAAGGGCAATGGCCTCTTCTTCTGCTTTCTTCTTCGCCGCAGCTAAGTCTGTGGCAAATTTAGAAAAAGCAGCAGGAGGGGCCGAACTCAAACCCCCCTTGTCGCCGACTTTCACCAGTCGACGTTTCTTGGTTAGAGGGGATTTTGCAGGCTCCCCCTGTGCAGTCGCCCCAATGACCACCAAACCGACTTCCTCGTCGTCTTGGCGGTCTTCTACGCCTACTTTCTGTTGGAGAATAGAAAAAGAAAATGGTCGTAAGTTCTTCTACGACCAGTTGACAAGTCGTAAGTATTTCTACAGCTGTAATATATTCGTAAGGTTTACTACGATTACGTCCGGTCGTAAGTATTTCTACTACCAGTATCCAGTCGTAAGCTTTCCTACGACGAAACCTCTAGTAATAAATCATTTTGCGACTAAAGGTGCCTAAAGACGAAGTCATTTTTTCGATTACCTTTAGGCGCTCCACTTTTTCTTCTTCGGTCAAAACTGCAAGAATTTGTGGAGCCGCAATGTTGAATGGATGCTTCTCACAGATGAGCCTGACACGAACGTCAACCTCCGCCTGCGGAAGATCTGTACACACAAACAACAAGATTAGCAGACCCAATCAGGGATTAGCCAAGGTTAAAGCCCAAAAGTAAGTTTTTCGCTTACCGTCCTTATAATCCCTAGTCGGGTATTCTTTTCCTGAGTACCTCCACATGGGAGGAACTCGTTTCTTCAAAGGGCTAATGTGGCGTGTAATGAAGTCCTTCATCACGTGCCACCCGGTAAGCCCCTCCGACTTCAAGTCTTTGATGGCTTGAATGTAGGGGGCTATCCGGTCGAGACTACTGGGGTTCAAATCCCAGGAAGGAGACCTCTCGGCGGCTTTTCCCAACAAACGAGAGGCTGTCTTCCTTTGTGACCTCCCAGTAAAACCACCTCTTCTTCCACTTCGGCCACGACGACCGGGTGAACATCTGGATATACTCCTTCGACTTCCCATCGTGGAGCTTCAGACTGCAGCTTCCGGCATTTCCGGCCTGCCGAGCCATTCCGTAGTAGTACTGGAAAAGCTCAAGATCCGTCGGAATCCCCAGGTAAGCCTCACACAAGTACACAAACACGCTCAGTATTGTGATGGAATTAGGACCTAATTTCACTAATTCCACCCCGAAGTGCTCGGGCATGAGGGTGAGGAAGGGATGAGCAAGCAACCGGAGGCCACACTCATAGTATGCCTGGAAAACCAGAATCTGAGCTTCCTCCCCCGACGGCTAATATTGTCCATTCGCCGCAATCCACTTCACGAGTAATCCTTCGGGGATTTTCCCGACGGCAACCAGGGCCTCAATCTTTGCGTCGTCCATTTCCGACTCAGCCTACTCGGAGACAACCCTAGCCATTTTCTCTCAAAGGTGGGGAGAATCGAATTTGGGAAAGCTCCAAGAAAATGCACAGTACCACCGACGGCAGAAGAAGCGGGAAAGCGATGAACAGTCGGGTGAATTGGAGGAAAGGTAAAAACCCTAAATCCGTCCCCGCCGTCCGTTTTATAATCGTGTATTTGAAACGAAACGCCGTGGAAGCCCAACGGTTCCCACCGCTTCGGGAATTGTTCCAATAGACAGGTCTGCCCGTTCGAAAGTACCGAGACTCTTTTCACACCTCAAGTGAAATTACCATCTTGACCTTCGGATCAAAAGAAATGCCGATCGGAAAGGTTTTGCTTCCGATCATAAGGCCACGATTACTCCAAAGTCGTAAGATTTTCTACGGCTACTTTGTAATCGTGAAATTTCCAACAAATTGCCTCGACCAAGCATATTACTGGTCGAGAGGAACACATGTTGGGGAGTTTTTCCTCCAGCGTCTTTTCTACGACCCACTAGTGGTCGCAAGATCATCTAAGACTCCTCAACCAAGTAAGTTATTTTCACTTGAAGCTGGGGGGCTAGATGACGAGGATATGATAATCCTCATTTTATTATTCCAGAATCATGTAATATAACGTCACATGTTATACCCCTTTATAAGGGAGGAATAAATTAGGTGGTCGTAAGCTCTTCTACGACCACCCCCTAGTCGTAAGTATTTCTACGACTATAGTATAATCGTAAGTCATGTTACGATTACATTCGGTCGTAAGTTTTTTCTACGACCAGTACCAGTCGTAAGTTCTTTCTACGATTGCCCCCTAATCGTAAGTTCTGTTACGATTAGCCCTGCTACGACATCTTCACAATTAGCTGGGTCCACTCGTGAGAAGGCCCATTTACTAGTGAGATCTGAGTAGTCAAATTACGTAGTTATACCCGAAATAACTACAGATAATTCCCCACTATCTCTGACTGGTAACCGTTGAACAACGTGGGGGGTTACTACTCGGGTAATTACTCTCATTATTACGCAATAATGAGCTTAATTAGCCTGGAACGACGACTGCCCCAACAACATAGTATAAATAGGTATCTTTTAGAGATAGTGAGGAGAGACTTTTTTGAGAGACAGTCAGTAGCAACATTAGCGCAAGTCTTTTCACTGATTGTAATCAGGATACCCAGTACATTACACAGGAGTAGGGTTGTTATTCTCACCTGAGAAGGCCCGAACCTGTATAAAAATCCCTGTGTCTCTTTCGTCTGCGTGATCAATTGTGGAGACCCCCCGAATCAAACAACCTTTACGTAAGATCGGATCTAAAACACCAACAAGAGTTGATTACCAGGAAGGCTTGCAAGCCAACAATAAAGATGTAACATCCCCATTTTGGCTTGTGTTTCAAATGTAAGAAATTGAGGGTAAATTAAAACTTTTCTTACACCCTTGTGCTTTTGAACTTCTCTGAAAATTCTTGTAAAAGAATTTTTGGAAAATTCAAAATCAAAAGCCTCAATTATCAAGTCAACAACCTCCTTGGTCAAATCTTTTGTCAAACCCTTGGAAATAATTTTCCCTGGTTCTAGGGTGGCTTGGTAACACCTCTGAATTATTTCATAATTTTTGGAAATTATTTGAAATATTTTAGAGGCAAGTCAAACCTTGGTCAAACCTCTGTCTTAACCTTCTGGAATTTCTTGAGAAAATTCCAGTGCACAAAACCCTCTGGAAATTTTATGGAAGGTTAACCCCAAGGTAAGCAAGCTCCAGTTAAAATTTCATAAATTTTGGAGTTGATTTGATGCCTCAATTAAAATCCCTAAAAGTTTCAGTTCAAAAATCAAAACCTAACTGGTTTGCACTGTTCCTCGGGTGCGAGTCAGGCTCGGGCTCGAGTCACTTAACTCGACCGAGCCAACTAACTGCACCCGGCGCGGTCGAGCGAGCGCGCGCGTCATCAGCCGTTAGATCTCCATCGGACGGCTCTCATTCGTGTATGCATTCGGACAACTCCGGTTGCCCCGGATTCGCAGCCGTTGGATTTCGATCGAGCGGTCGACGTTCGCCGCTGCCGTTTCAACGCGATCGTGCCCTCGCCCTTGGATGCAAATCGGACGGCTGTCCGTCGTCGCCTTCCTCGCGCGCGCGCTGCGCCATGGCGGAGCAGAGCGTGGGTGCGCAGTGCCTTGTCCCATCCGGCGACCTCACAACGGGTGTCTGCAGCGCATTAAATGCCCATCACTCCACCGCCCCGTTTAGTCGTCGTCTCAACTGCTCCCGTCGCTCACGGCGACCGCAGCGGCAGCAGGAACCCGAGGCGAGCAACGTGTGCTCGTGCTCCTCGTGCCTACTTAAGCCCCCGTCACCTCCGTTGGCTTCCTTTCCTCTCCCCGCAGCTCTCTCTTGCACCCTCTGAGCTTGAGCGAGCCCATACCACCCAGCGCCCATCTCCGCCATTGCCGAGCTTGGAGCTCCTGTCGCCGACGGTGCTCCAGTGGCTCCCTCGCCTCGATTCTTCCTCCTGCTCCTTCCTTTTACCTCTGTGGTGCTTAACCCTCATCCTATTTTGGGTTTCTCTCTGAGGCAATGGGATTGGAGTTTTGGAGCTCGCGACCGCCAGTGCCCCCTTTTCTTCTCCGGTGCCGGTAAGACCCCCATTTCCAAATACCTGCCTCCTGGAGCTTCTCTGTGGTATTGCGAAGCTCATGGTACCACCCGGTGTTGCTAGTTTGGCCCAGGGTGACCCCTCCACGGTGAAGCTCTTCGCATTGCCGCTGGACTTCGTCGCCGGGCTGCTCTGATCATCCTCCGTCCACCCCAACCCCGTCATCATCTTCAGTGAACCCCTGGTGAGCTTCAGCTATCCCCCGTTTAGCTTTTGCTGCACCGTGGTCATGGTTCCCTGTTTCGGTCGCGCCGCCGCCGCCGTTAGCCTTCGGCTCGCCGCCGGCTACAGTTTGGGCTCCGGTTGGTCGCGTTAAGTCCATAGGACCCCGTCATAGCTTTTGCACCCGTCCATTTGCGCGTAGCTTAGCCTTGTCATCGTTTTCGTTTTCGGCCGTAGCACTCCCTCCGCCTCTCGCCGCCGCGCCGCCGCGTCAGGTCACCATTGGCCTCGCCGCTGGTGCCATCAAGTGCGCAATAGTGCTAGGATCCCATTTTGGCCCTTGGCCGGCGTCGCCATGGCGATCCTCGCCGGCGACACGCCGAGCAAACTCGCGGCCGGAAAACTCCTCTGTTGTCGGGCGGAGCTCCAGGTCAGGGGCGACGTGGCTCATTACTGGTCGTCCGATCTAGAGATCTACGGCCATCAGCTCTCCACGTCGCCGCCCTCTTCTGCGCGCTCAGCGCCTGTGTCGCTCGGATTCAACCGGGGGCGTCCGATCTGAGATCGACGGCTCTCAACCGTCCACGCCTCCGGGTGTTAGGAAAATCCCCGAAAATGCTAAGTCCAAAAACTGAAGAACTTTTCGGTCTTGTCATTTTTGTATCTCTGTAACTATAGATCCAAATTAGATGATTCCAATTTGGTTTGCTTCCTTATACCTTGAACTTAATTAGAAAAATAATTGTAGACCATGATCCACCCTGAAAACCTTTTTCAAAAATAGTAAACAAGTGAACATAATCTGCTTTTTCAGAACTCTTAGCAAACTTGGAAAATGCATAACTTTTAATCTATAGATCATTTTTGTATGAATCCAATTGGATTAGTTTCCACTGATAGTGTATTTGCTAGGAAAATTGATTTCACAAATTTCACTATTTTTAGGAATCATAAGGATCATATTTTAGTTTAATAACCTAAACAATTTAGACAAATCATAACTCTTTCAATATAACTCCAAATGACCTGAAATTTTATATGGGTTATCACCACACCAGTAGGTAGTTACCATAAAAATTTCAGCTTCAAAATCTTTCTAGAAAATGTTTTTGCTACAGTGCTAATTATGGCCGAAAATAGGTTTTTAGAGAATATCTTTTGCACCACAAATCCAAATTAGTTTTTTTCCATTTCCTATGTCTAGGTATATTCGTATTCTACCTTGTGTATAAATTTCGTCGCATTTGGATAATTTTTGCTTGCTCTTTTGTTTAAGTGTTGCTCGTCTTATTGGTTGTTTTCGCTCTTTCGCTTAGGATTCGATATTTGCGGTAACCCCGAGAACGACCCTCCGCAACAATTTGAACAACAACAAGCAGGCAAGCAGTTTGATCATTTCCCATTGATCCCATTACTTTTAAAGTCTAATATTTTGTTTAACTTCTATGTATGCATTGCTATTTTGTTGTTAAATTGATTAGTTAGACCTCTAGTTGCATAATCTGTAGGTAAATGGTCATCCTCTACTACCTGAGCCTAGGTTATTTGCTGTGGTTAGAGTTCGATGGATGAACTCTTATCACTTAGTAGATTACGAATGAATATTGCTTAGCCATGCCTAGTTATCGGTAGTATTGGGCGATCATCGACTTAGTCGGTGATCTTGATCACACAACTACTTATACTACTCCATTATGTCCAACCCTTGTGTTTTATTGATTTACAAATCAAAAACTGAAAACAAAACTATATCTTGACTTGGGCACAATGGTATGTTGATGTGATCTGTTGGGTGTGTTGGAATGGTGCCTAAGTCCCCAAGGACCGAGTTACTTGTGTCACTAAGCCAGCGCTTATTGCGTGCTAACCACACGAGGGGATATGGAACCTCTCTTGACTAAGTACTTTGGGAGGTGTTAATTATGAGCTGGTTGGTGGGTGTGTTCTTGTGTGTGGTGTTTGGAGGAGCATTAGCGCACCGGTTAGGTGTCTAATGTGTCCTTCTCCGTGGGTTGCGGCTCTTAATTAGCATCGCCCATTGGAAAGCGTCTTGTTAGACTTAGCCATGCCCGCATACCAAAGGAAGTGTGCTAACCGTGGTGGTGGAAAGGCGGTCTATCGTGTGGGTACATTGGTACACCCCTGCAGGGTTAAAACTATTCGAATAGCCTCGTCCTAGGTTATGGACATGCTTGGTAAGGTCGTGCAAGAACTAGACTACAACCTTTTAAAAACTTAAACTTGACATGGGTGGTATGAAGGGGTACTTCATGCTATTGTTGTGGTGGCTATGGGTTAGTCACTTCTAGGTTGGTGTTGTTCTCTATCTATTGTTATTATTGCCTCTCTTTATTTGAACCATAAAAGTTAATTGCAAACTTGCTTTGAATCTATTACCTTATTGCAAATGAAAACTTGCTTTATCTTTGAAAATAAGTCCAGAGCCTCATCCACTTAAATAAAGCTTGCATGTAGTTAATTATAGTTCTGTTATCTCACACGTCAGTCTTGCAGTACAAAAACAAGTTTTGTACTCATCCGCTTGCTTAATATTAATTGTTGCAGAGGAAGAAGGTGAGCCCCAAGGGCCTCACTTTTGTGAGTTGTGTTGCGCGTTGTTTGGGACGATTAGCTTGGCGGTCCGGTTGGTTGCCTTGTGGGTAAAGGCACGCCGATTGGCTTTTGTTTATCGCCATCTTATGGCCATTTTGCTTCATTGCTTAATTTAGTTGCTTATGTGTCATTTGGCGGTTGGCCTCTCTTTTGTAATAACTCTCTTTATAGTATGTATGTCACGATTATTCGCTTTGCTTGGCTCTATGTGTATGAATGGAATTGATGCATGATTTTGTAACAGGTGTGTATACTGCACTCAGGAAGTATACATATCTCGAGGCTTGGTTTATTTGATTTGTCTTTGTTAGGACCAAGTGGATGGTTAAAGTACAAGTTTAATAAACCGGGTCCTCACAAGGTTGGTATCGAGCCATTCGACCGTAGTAACCCAAGCTTGGTCGTCCTTAGGATATTTTGAAAACCTTAATTTGAGTATCAAATGATTTATGAAAGCTTAAGTAAGTTCTCCGATTTTATTTCTTACCTATCTTTGCTTTCTATCTCATCTTGCTCTAATTTGAGTTTTAAAAGTTGTTCTCCTTTCCTTCTCTCAAAAGATAGTCATTATCGTTTAAATTGGGTTTTGGGAACCAATGAGCTTGGCAAATTGAAGTGTTAGCTGCCCTCTACAAGGTTTTGAAGCTTCCGAAGTTGAAGATTTCAATTAGGAGGCTTGGATGCAAAATCTGGACAGCGATCATTCAGTTTCCGGATAGCAAGCTCAGAGGTTCTAACCAGGGTAGAAAATGAGAGGTTAATCAAGTAAAACTTGTAGGAATAAAAAGGGTAAGATGTGATACTAGTTACCTAAGTATCTAACACCTATTTCGCTGATTTAACCTTGCTCTCGAGTAGTGTTAGACTTGGTGTAGTGTGCTGAAATTTTTATCTTCTCACACTATTGCTCGTTCATTCAATACGGGTTGATGGCCATGAGAAGTTGAACTTTGGTTTGATGTTTTCT
Source organism: Ampelocalamus luodianensis (assembly GCA_036346255.1). Classification (NCBI taxonomy): domain Eukaryota; kingdom Viridiplantae; phylum Streptophyta; class Magnoliopsida; order Poales; family Poaceae; genus Ampelocalamus; species Ampelocalamus luodianensis. The sequence goes on from CM070629.1 coordinate 43,153,150, forward strand.
TTGCTGTTTTGGAGCATTTTTGGAAGCATTTAAAGTTTGTTTGCATGCTGTTTTTGGCTTTCGGTTAGGGTGATATCTCATTCCCCTAATCGTTGGCTTTTCGTTTTCATCAACTTCTAGTCTTAGTGTTTTGGTTGCTAACCTAAATTTCTTGAACCAGGATGGCTGGAGGTACTCGTAGCGGCCGTGGTCAGCAGCCTGGTTTGGATGAGGAGCTCCCGCCTCCTCCAACCATGGCTGAGGTCCTTCTTCAGATCGAGCGCAACTGCTCGGAGGACGAGAGGGTCTGCTGGATGTTATTGCGCGCAACACCTCCCCTCTTCGGTGCCTCGGGATCCGGCAGGGGTGGTCATCAGTCTCGTGGGGGCCTTGCTGAGTTTCTTCGCACTCAGCCCCCCACGTTCTCCAGGTCGGAGGACCCTTTGGACGCAGATGACTGGCTGCGTCAGGTTGAGCGTAAGCTCGACGTTGCTCGATGCTCGACCAGACAGGCACTCTTTGCCTCCCATCGCCTTCGAGGCGCACTCTCCTGGTGGGAGAACTTCTTGGCCATGCAGCCCGCCGGCCACACTGTCTCTTGGGAGGAGTTCCGGACGATGTTCCGTCGAGCTCATATCCCTGCCGGCCTGATGAAGCTAAAGAAGAAGGAGTTTCTCGCGCTCAAGCAAGGGCGTAAGTCAGTGATGGAGTACCTGTACGAGTTCAACCACTTGGCTCGTTATGCTCCATCTGAGGTGGCCACTGATGAGGCCAAGCAGGAGCAGTTCATGGAGGGTTTGTCTGAGGAGCTGCAAGACAGGCTCTCCATTGTGGACTTCGCGACTTCCGTGCCTTGGTGGACAAGGCCATTGTTGCCGAGCACAAGGCGGCGCTGGCGAGTCCGCAGCGCAAGTGGGAGGCCCAGCCGTCCGCACAGCCGGCCTCTCGCCCCCGGTCGGGCCTACTCAGGCCCGTTCGGTGGCTTCGCTACCACCGAGGCCGCCAAAGACCAGCTCCTCGCCTCCGCAGCCGTGCCCGAGCCACGTGCGCCGCGAACTAGCAGGTGGTGGCCCCGCAATCCGGCCGCCGGGTCACTTGCTTTTCGTGCAACCGAAGGGCATTATGCAAATACTTGCCCTAACAGATCGAGCGGCCTCGTCCTAATGGAGGACGCGGCAGGAGGTGGTTCTTCTCGAGGATCGAAGATTGTCCCCGCTACCCAAGGTGTGGGTAGTGGCGCGTCAACCTCATCTCCGCGAGGAGGCACAGGAGGCACCGACGTCGTGTTGGGTACCCTTTCGGCTAACTCTTTCCTCGCTGAGCTTTGTTTGATTCAGCGCATCTCATTCGCTTGTTTCAGTCTTTTTTGCTTGTGGGAGGTCTTCTTTACTCCATTGTTGGTCCCGCTGCTCATTCGCTCTCTCGGTTGGAGTTGAGAGCCGAGTCCGAGTGTAGGGATGTCCCTGTTGAGATAGAAGGGTAGGATTCTTGGCAAACCTTATCCTCCTTCGATCGGCGAGCTTAGATGTAATCCTAGGCATGGATTGGTTGTCTCAAAGACATGGGACAAATTGATTGCGCTAGGAGACTCATCTACCTCACGATCCTTCCGCGGCGAGGTTCGCTTTAAGCCGCAGTGGTCCGCATCTCTTCGCGCTCGGCGAAGCCAGCTCTAGATATTAGTGAAGTCGGTGGTTTGTGACTTTGTTGATGTCTTGACCGATGACCTTCCGAGGATGCCACCGATTCGAGACCTCGAGTTTGTCATTGAGTTGGTTCCTGCATCGCCCGATCTCGAAGAGGCCTTACCGAATGGACCCAATCGAGTTGGTGGAGTTGAAGAAGCAGCTGGGTGAGCTTCAAGAGAAGGGTTTCATCCGCCCTAGCTCATCTCCTTGGGGATGCTCAGCAATCTTTGTCCCGAAGAAGGACAAGACGCTGCGCATGTGCGTTGATTACCGTCCACTTAATGAAGTAACGGTAAAGAACAAATACCCTTTGCCCCGTATCGACGACCTCTTCGATCAATTAACTGGAGCTCGAGTTTTCTCCAAGATTGATCTGAGAGTGGGATATCACCAGGTTCGGATTCGACCTGAGGATATTCCAAAGATGGCTTTTTCTACTCGTTATGGCACATGCAGTATACCGTCATGTCATTCGGCTTAACCAATGCTCCGGCCTTGTTCATGAACCTCATGAATTCGGTATTCATGGAGTATTTGGATAGGTTCGTTGTGGTCTTCATCGATGATATCCTTATCTACTCCAAGAGCGATGAGGAACACACCGAGCATTTGAGGCTTGTGTTGGGCAAGCTTCGCGAGCACAAGCTGTATGCAAAGTTAAAGCAAGTGCGCGCTCGTTGAAGGAAGTAGCCTTCTTAGGCCATATTCTTTCGGCGGGGCGAGTGTGGATCCTAGCAAGATCAGCGACGTGCTTTCTCGAGTCACCTACTACCGGCCACGAAGTTCGAGTTTTCTTGGTTTAGCGGGATATTATCGCCGCTTCATCGAGAATTTCTCCAAGATAGCGGCCGATGACGGAGTTGCTCAAGAAGGATAAGAAGTTCTCGTGGTCCGCTGATTGCAGGAAAGTTTCAAGCGCTTAAGAAGCGATTGACCACCGCTCCCGTTCTTGTTCTCCCCAATGTCCGTCAAAGCTTCGATATCTTTTGTGACGCTCTCGCCGAGGCCTCGGTTGTGTCCTTATGCAAGAAGGCAAGGTAGTGGCCTATGCATCAAGGCAATTGAGACCTCATGAACTCAACTACCCTACCCATGATTTGAGTTGGCGGCTGTGATCCATGCACTTAAGATTTGGCGACATTACCTAATCGGTAATCGTTGCGAGCGTATTCGGATCACAAAGCTTAAAGTATTTGTTCACCCAACCAGATCTGAACCTCAGGCAAAGGAGATGGTTGGAGTTGATCAAAGACTATGACATGGGTATTCACTACCATCCGGGCAAGGCCAATGTCGTTGCGGATGCGCTTAGTCGCAAAGCGCATTGCAATGCATTGTTGCTTCAGGAGCCTCAGCCCACCCTTCTGGAGGAGTTTCAGCGTCTCAACTTGGGTTTGGTTGAGCATGGTTCCCTCGCTGCCTTGGTTGTACAACCAACCTTGGTGGATCGGATCAAGTCCGCTCAGCAGTCAGATGTTGGAGTGAACCGCATCAAGGAAAATGTCAAGAATGGAACAGCCAAGTGCTTCTCCGTAGATGAACTTGGTGTCGTGAGGTTCGGGCAACGTCTAGTGGTTCCAAAGGACATGGAGTTGCGGGATTTGGTCCTCCGCGAAGCCCACGATTCTCCATTATCCATTCATCCCGGGGCCACGAAGATGTATCATGATCTCCGACAGAGATTTTGGTGGACCCGAATGAAGAGGGAGATCGCAAGGTTCGTTGCCGAGTGCGACGTGTGTCGTCGTGTCAAGGCCGAGCATCGCCCGGCAGATCGCTTCACCCTTACCAATTCGGAGTGGAAGTGGGATTGGTCGGGATGGACTTTATCACCGGTCTACCCGGTCTCCAAAGAAGAATGATGCTATCCGGTCGTCATCGATCGATTGACTAAGGTGGCTCATTTTCTTCCTGTCAAGACTGACCTTCGAGTGGGTCTTCTGGCGGAACTCTACATAGCCCGCATCGTGAGTTTGCATGGTGTGCCAAAGACAATTGTGTCGATCGTGGTTCATTTGTTCACGCCTCGATTTTGGCATAGCTCGCAAGAGGCTATGGGAACTCGACTTTCTTTCATTTCAAAGATTTCACCCCAAGCGGATGGTCGACCGAGAGGGTCAACCAAGTTTTGGAGGACATGCTGCGAGCTTGTGTCTTTCCTATGGGAAGCATTGGGAGAAGTGCTTGCCATTCGCCGAGTTTTCTTATAACAACAGCTTCCAAGCCAGTCTCGGCATGGCACCATTTGAGGCCTTATACGGGAGAAAGTGTAGGACCCCGTTGAACTGGTCTGAGATCGGTGAAAGACCTTTCTTTGGCCCGGACTCGATTAATGAGGCCGAGGGTCAAGTCCAGCTCATTCGTGATCGCTTACGCACAGCTCAATCCAGGCAAAAGAGCTATGCGGATCGCCGTCGACGTGAGTTGAGCTTTGAGCCCAATGACTTCGTTTATCTCAAGGTTTCTCCTCTAAAGGGTCACCAGCGATTTGGTGTCAAGGGCAAGTTGGCTCCTCGATATGTCGGTCCATACCGTGTTATCGAGAAGAAGGGAGCTGTCGCCTACAAGTTGGAGTTGCCTGCTGCACTTGCGGGGGTACATGATGTGTTCCATGTGTCCCAGCTTAAGAAGTGCCTCCGTGTTCCAACAGAGGAAGCTCCGTTGGAAACTCTTGATGTTCAGGAGGATTTGACCTATCGCGAGCACCCTGTTCGCATACTCGAGGAGGCTGAGCGAAGAACAAGGAACAAGACCATCAAGTTCCTTAAAGTTCAGTGGTCAAACCATTCCGAGAACGAGGCTACTTGGGAGCGAGAAGATCGTCTCCGTGCAGACTACCCCTCTTTCTTTTCCGAGTGAACCAAATCTCGGGACGAGATTTTTGTAAGGGGGGGAGGTTTGTAACATCCCCATTTTGGCTTGTGTTTCAAATGTAAGAAATTGAGGGTAAATTAAAACTTTTCTTACACCCTTGTGCTTTTGAACTTCTCTGAAAATTCTTGTAAAAGAATTTTTGGAAAATTCAAAATCAAAAGCCTCAATTATCAAGTCAACAACCTCCTTGGTCAAATCTTTTGTCAAACCCTTGGAAATAATTTTCCCTGGTTCTAGGGTGGCTTGGTAACACCTCTGAATTATTTCATAATTTTTGGAAATTATTTGAAATATTTTAGAGGCAAGTCAAACCTTGGTCAAACCTCTGTCTTAACCTTCTGGAATTTCTTGAGAAAATTCCAGTGCACAAAACCCTCTGGAAATTTTATGGAAGGTTAACCCCAAGGTAAGCAAGCTCCAGTTAAAATTTCATAAATTTTGGAGTTGATTTGATGCCTCAATTAAAATCCTAAAAGTTTGATTCAAAAATCAAAACCTAAGCGGTTTGCACTGTTCCTGGGTGCGAAGTCGGGCTCGGGCTCGAGTCACTTGACTCGACCGAGCCAACTAATCGCACACCGCGGTCGAGCGAAGCGCGCGTCATCACCGTTAGATCTCCATCGGACGGCTCTCATTCGTATGCATTCGGACAACTCCGGTTGCCGGATTCGCAGCCGTTGGATTTCGATCGAGCGGTCGGCGTTCGCCGCCGTTTCAACGATCGTGCGCGTTCTCGCCTTGATGCAAATCGGACGGTATCGCCGTCGCCTTCCTCTTCGCCGCGGCGCTCGCGCCATGGCGGAGCGAGCGTGGGTGCGCAGATGCCTTGTCCCATCCGGCGACCTCACAACGGTGTCTGCGGCGCATTAAATGCCCGTCACTCCACCGCCCGTTTAGTCGCCGTCTCAATCGCTCCCGTCGCCACGGCGATCGCGTGGCAGCGAGAACCCGAGGCGAGCAACGGTGCTCGTGCTCTCGTGCCTACTTAAGCCCCTGGTCACCTCCGTTGGCTTCCTTTCCTCTCCCGCAGCTCTCTCTTGCACCCTCCGAGCTTGAGCGAGCCCATACCACCAGCGCCCATCTCCGCCATTGCCGAGCTTGGAGCTCCTGCCGACGACGGTGCCCAAAGTGGCTCCTCGCCTCGATTCTTCCTCCTGCTCCTTCCTTTTACCTCTGTGGTGCTTAACCCTCATCCTATTTTGGGTTTCCTCTACAGAGGCAGCGGGGATTGGAGTTTTGGAGCTCGCGGCCGCTAGTGCCCCCTTTTCTTCTCCGGTGCCGGTAAGACCCCCATTTCCAAATACCTGCCTCCTGGAGCTTCTCTGTGGTATTGCGAAGCTCATGGTACCACCCGGTGTTGCTAGTTTGGCCCAGGGTGACCCCTCCACGGTGAAGCTCTTCGCATTGCCGCTGGACTTCGTCGCCGGGCTGCTCTGATCATCCTTCGTCCACCCCAACCCCGTCATCATCTTGATGAACCCTCGTGAGCTTGGCTATCCCCGCTTAGCTTTTGCCGCACCGTGGTCATGGTTCCTCTGTTTCGTCGCGCGCCGCCGCCGTTAGCCTTCTCGCCGCCGCTACGATTTGGGCTCCGCTGGTCGCGTTAAGTCCATAGGACCCGCCATAGCTTTTGCACCCATCCATTTGCGCGTAGCTTAGCCTTGTCATCGCTGTTTTGGCCGTAGCACTCCTCCGCCTCGCCGCCGCGCCGCCGCGTCAGGTCACCATTGGCCTCGCCGCTGGTGCCATCAGGTGCGCAATAGTGCTAGGATCCCATTTTGGCCCTTGGCCGGCGTCGCCATGGCGATCCTCGCCGGCGACACGCCGAGCAAACTCGCGGCCGGAAAACTCCTCTGTTGTCGGGCGGAGCTCCAGGTCAGGGGCGACGTGGCTCATTATTGGTCGTCCGATCTAGAGATCTACGGCCATCAGCTCTCCACGTCGCCGCCCTCTTCTGCGCGCTCAGCGCCTGTGTCGCTCGGATTCAACCGGGGGCGTCCGATCTGAGATCGACGGCTCTCAACCGTCCACGCCTCCGGGTGTTAGGAAAATCCCCGAAAATGCTAAGTCCAAAAACTGAAGAACTTTTCGGTCTTGTCATTTTTGTATCTCTGTAACTATAGATCCAAATTAGATGATTCCAATTTTGTTTGCTTCCTTATACCTTGAACTTAATTAGAAAAATAATTGTAGACCATGATCCACCCTGGAAAACCTTTTTCAAAAATAGTAAACAAGTGAACATAATACTGTTTTTCAGAACTCTTAGCAAACTTGGAAAATGCATAACTTTTAATCTATAGATCATTTTTGTATGAATCCAATTGGATTAGTTTCCACTGATAGTGTATTTGCTAGGAAAATTGATTTCACAAATTTCACTGTTTTTAGGAATCATAAGGATCATATTTTAGTTTAATAACCTAAACAATTTAGACAAATCATAACTCTTTCAATATAACTCCAAATGACCTGAAATGTTATATGGGTTATCACCACACCAGTAGGTAGTTACCATAAAAATTTCAGCTTCAAAATCTTTTTAGAAAATATTTTTGCTACAGTGCTAGTTATGGCCGAAAATAGGTTTTTAGAGAATATCTTTTGCACCACAAATCCAAATTAGTTTTTTTCCATTTCCTATGTCTAGGTATATTCGTATTCTACCTTGTGTATAAATTTCGTCGCATTTGGATAATTTTTGCTTGCTCTTTTGTTTAAGTGTTGCTCGTCTTATTGGTTGTTTTCGCTCTTTCGCTTAGGATTCGATATTTGCATGTAACCCCGAGAACGACCCTCCGCAACAATTTGAACAACAACAAGCGAGCAAGCAGTTTGATCATTTCCATTGATCCCATTACTTTTAAAGTCTAATATTTTGTTTAACTTCTATGTATGCATTGCTATTTTGTTGTTAAATTGATTAGTTAGACCTCTAGTTGCATAATCTGAGGTAAATGGTCATCCTCTACTACCTGAGCCTAGGTTATTTGCTGTGGTTAGAGTTCGATGGATGAACTCTTATCACTTAGTAGATTACGAATGAATATTGCTTAGCCATGCCTAGTTATCGGTAGTATTGGGCGATCATCGACTTAGTCGGTGATCTTGATCACACAACTACTTATACTACTCCATTATGTCCAACCCTTGTGTTTTATTGATTTACAAATCAAAAACTGAAAACAAAACTATATCTTGACTTGGGCACAATGGTATGTTGATGTGATCTGTTGGGTGTGTTGGAATGGTGCCTAAGTCCCCAAGGACCGAGTTACTTGTGTCACTAAGCCAAGCGCTTATTGCGTGCTAACCACACGAGGGGGATATGGAACCTCTCTTGACTAAGTACTTTGGGAGGTGTTAATTATGAGCTGGTTGGTGGGTGTGTTCTTGTGTGTGGTGTTTGGAGGGGAGCATTAGCGGCACCGGTTAGGGCATCTAATGTGTCCTTCTCCGTGGGTTGCGGCTCTTAATTAGCATCGCCCATTGGAAAGCGCCTTGTTAGACTTAGCCATGCTCGCATACCAAAGGAAGTGTGCTAACTGTGGTGGTGGAAAGGCGGTCTATCGTGTGGGTACATTGGTACACCCTGCAGGTTAAAACTATTCGAATAGCCTCGCCCTAGGTTATGGACATGCTTGGTAAGGTCGTGCAAGAACTAGACTACAACCTTTTAAAAACTTAAACTTGACATGGGTGGTATGAAGGGTACTTCATGCTATTGTTGTGGTGGCTATGGGTTAGTCACTTCTAGGTTGGTGTTGTTCTCATCTATTGTTATTATTGCCTCTCTTTATTTGAACCATAAAAGTTAATTGCAAACTTGCTTTGAATCTATTACCTTATTGCAAATGAAAACTTGCTTTATGTGAAAATAAGTCCGAGCCTCATCCACTTAAATAAAGCTTGCATGTAGTTAATTATAGTTCGTTATCTCACACGTTGTCTTATGAGTACAAAAACAAGTTTTGTACTCATCCGCTTTGCTTAATATTAATTGTTGCAGAGGAAGAAGGTGAGCCCCAAGGGCCTCACTTTTGTGAGTTGTGTTCTTGCGCTGTTTGGGACGATTAGCTTGGCGTCCGGTTGGTTGCCTTGTGGGTAAAGGCACGCCGATTGGCTTTTGTTTATCGCCATCTTATGGCCATTTTGCTTCCGCTGTTTAATTTAGTTGCTTATGTGTCATTTGGCCGGTTGGCCTCTCTTTTGTAATAACTCTCTTTATAGTATGTATGTCTGCCAGTTGTCGCTTTTGCTTCGGCTCTATGTGTATGAATGGAATTGATGCATGATTTTGTAACGGGGTGTGTATACTGCAATTCTAGGAAGTATACATATCTCGAGGCTTGGTTTATTTGATTTGTACTGTTAGGACCAAGTGGATGGTTAAACAGTACAAGCCGAATAAACCGGGGTCCTCACAAAAGAACACAACAGAAGACAAAGAAAAAATAGTAGAGCCCAGCTATTCTACCACAGACAATTGACTGAGGTAGCAGTCTAGTCGCCGAGATCTTCAACAGCTGCAAAGTTCTCCTCCTCTGAATAATATTTTATTAAGCAAGGGTGAGTACAAAATGTACTCCGCAAGTTACACCCAATAACTGAATTATAATGCATGCAAGGATTTATCAAAGGAAGGCTTATATGGTTGAATTTGCGTAAAGCATTGTTTTCTTTTTAAATATCTGTACTAAGTTCCAAAGCAGTTATTCTATAACTAAAATTTATTTGCTAAAATCTCAAGTTTTATAGAAAGATAACCTTCATACAAGAGTGGTGAAGGATACCCTCCTATCCCATGGCAACCTACCCAATTTCCTAATTGGATAAATTATCCAAAACTATTTGATCAAGTCTTTTGAAATCAAAACTTTGAGTGGCTTTGCTTAACATGTCTATGACTGTGGATATGGCTATTCGAATAGTTTAACACTCTGCAGAGGTTGTACAACTTTACCCACAAAAGATAATAATCTTATAATGTCCATTTGACACAGTTCCGTAGGTGTGCGATTAAGCGATTATCATAAGGCCGTTACAATGTGCCATTCCAATCATAGTTATGCTCACTAAGGTATCACTTCCCTTGGATAGAAATCCGTCAGACTTTAGCACCCTCTTGCGCCATGTGAGAATATATAAAAGTAGGTCATTCTGACACCCACGCAACCGGATGCCACAGCCACGGTGGAATGTTACAAATTAGTTAGCCAAGTCCTCCCCACTCTAGACTTGTGGTAGTACGATGGGTCTTATCAAGATGTGGCTCGAAGACTGATTCTTAACTGACTTAGGCGACTTTTAATAAAAACCCTCGGGCCTCAACCATTCCCGAATTGAGCCCGTGCAATAATTTGCACCATCCAAACATCCATTTCACCCAAGTCTAAATCAATTTTTATTTTATTTACCAAGTCAAATTATTTTATAAAATTCTATGGTAAAGAAAATACCATAGTCTCATGTTAAATCATAACTGAATATTTGGCTAAATTCCCCCAAATTAAACATTTTTGGTATAAGCATGACTAAGCACATTTTTACGTAAAAAACATTTTGTTAATACTATTGTATTAACCAGAGTTATATCTAGAGCGACAAGGTGTGAGATGGTCAACTATAGGATCAATAAGTCAGCCATCAAGATTAGAATCATAATCTCAGCCCAACAAGAGCTTCAAATGCTACTAAAATAATTGAGTAACAAATTAAAACTAAGATATTTTACTAAATTTCAGCAAAACATCCTTTGTATAGTTAACCATATAGGAGGTTCGCATAGTTATTAATAACAATAAACAATAATCCAATCATCAAATCTGTAACGTAAACATAAAGGCAGCCATAACATGCTAATCAACTCTATTACAAAACATTCAACGCATAAAAAATAACCAATAGAGAATCATTTAAGCGGTTTGCTTAATTATTAAGGCATGTTCTAAATTTAACCAATTATAAATAGTTCATGGCAGTGTGCACCCAAACTTATGTCTATTCCCTCCCATGCATGCCGTTCTCGTAAGGGGTACCTAAAAATACAAACAACAGCAAGAGTGAGTCCAAGACTCAACAAAGTACAAATTAATGAGACTATCATACACAACTATATCATCATCATCTAACCACAATTCTCTAGAATTAACCAAATTCACATGCGCGCATAATGCAAATGCACAAATGCAACTTTTCTTATCTCTTTCCATATACTGCTAATGCGGAGTATGCATCCGTCGATGTATACCCATGCATGTGCCTTCTAGCACAGGGATACAAGCCCATCCAATACATGATAGGGACCTCAAAATCAATGCTCGGTCACCACGTGACCAAGCCTCAAAGATGATATCATGATGCATATGAATCAATTCTTTTATCCAATATAAACATGTATTCGCTAGCAGCAACATACATGAATAAAGAGCATACTCATACTTTTAGCATTCATGAAAAGTGACATACACATCATTCTAGCATCCATGAGTAGACAATATACACATAATACCAGCAAACATGAACAATCACTCTTAATTATTCTATCACTATTTGTACTTACCTCAACCGTGTGAAGCTTGATGATGCGGAGAGGGCGCTGCCCCCAGAATCAAACGACCTGAATATATATAATAATAACACTAAGAGAACATTTTTGGACCAGATATTGCTAGAAATAAGTACACGACGAACTACGCTCCCTAGCGCAACCCAAAACACCAACTTGTATAGACATCGATCTATCCCAAAACAGAACAGCCTCCTTCTAGAATTCATAACTTTTCATCTACTTATAGAAATATGGTGTTCTTTGATTCTCTTGAAAGCTTATTAAGTTATCCACATAAAAGTAGTTGGTGAGATTCCTAGATTTTGTCATCCTCTATCCTTACCAAACATATTACTAAAACTACTAAATCCCATAAGAGGTTCTGGACAGCGAGACTAAATCTTACATAACTTTTAGTACAATCATCCAAAAATTATGTTTTTTTAGCTCTATGAAAACCTTACGAACATACCTACAACTTTCATGTTGGTGGTATCTTCCAAATAATTTGTTATCTAATATCTATTGTCCAGTTAATACAATCTGCCCGAAACCTGACAGAGCCTCGGGACAACAGCGTTGTAAAATCCATATCTAACAATCCGTTCATCCAAATGACTAGATCCAAGACTCTATTGAAAGCTAAAGACGTTACCTAATTGACCGGAAACAACAAAGGTCTCTTTCGTCGGCAGCAAGGAGCTACACCAGGCGGTGGAGGCGCTCCTGGAGGTTCCGGATAGGGAGAGAGGGAGGCGTAAGAGGGGGTGGAGGTGGCGGACAAGGGGGAGGGGAAAGGGGAGGTGGCGGCCAAGGGGGGGGGGAAGGGGTGGCGCCTAGAGTTTGCCCCCCGCCCCTCCACTAATGAGCCAAAATATGCTGTGGGCCGGAAGCCCACAGCCTAGGTTGTTCAAATTATGCAAAAATCCCCCTCTAAACTCATGTTAATTCCACTTTCTAATTAATTCTCCTCCCTAGATTTCTTTCTTCTCACTTAAATAAATTTGGAGTATTACATTCTACCCCCATTAAATGAAATTCGACCCCGAATTCTACTCACGCTCTACGCCAATGAACAATCACAGCTATAATTTACCAACAATACCACACACCTGCTGTGAACAATTCCGGATATTGCTCGCACACGCGAGACTCCACTTCCCAAGTCGACTATGGGACCACCGCTGTGAGGACCCCAATTTATTTGGCTTGTAATGCTTAACCAACCACCTGGTCCTAGCATCACAAATCAAATAAATTGATCCTCGAGATATGTATACTTCCTGCAGCAAGATACACACCTGTTACAAAATTAGACATCAACTCCATTCCAAACATAGAGTCCAAACACCACACTACCAAACGGAAGATAAACAAATAGTAGAGTTATTACGCATAAAGGCCGACAGGCCACAAGGTACAAAAACAACAGAGAGAAGACAGCGGAAGCAAAAGTGCCATAAGATGGCTATAAACAAAGCCAATCAGTGTGCCTCCAACCCACAAGGCATCTGACCGGACCGCCAAGTCTAGTCGTCCACGAGGCGGCAACACGACTCACGTAAGTGAGGCCCTTGAGGCTCACCTTCTTCCTCTGCAACAAAACATCAAGCAAAGCACCTGAGTACAAAGATTGTCTTTGTACCCGCAAGACTGACGTGTGAACTAGCAGACCTGTTAATATGCTACATGCAGGCTTGTTTGGTGGAGGCCATATGTTTCATTTGCATAAAGCCAATTTTCATTTGCAATAATGTAATACAGTTGAAAGGCAAGTTTGCAATTCATTTTTAAAGATTGAAATAACAGTAAGGATAATAATAACAAAAGTGAAAGATAAACAACCTAGAAGTGACTATCCCAATAGTCACCACAACAATAGCACGAATCCCAGATTCGTACCACCCATCAAGTTTTAATTTAAATGTTGTAGTCTAACTCTCGATAAGCTTACCCAAGCGTGTCCATCACCTAGGACGAGGCTATTCGAATAGTTTTTAACCCCGCAGGGTGTACCATGCACTCCACACCTCGGACCGCCTTTAAGCCAAAGCACACTTCAAGGTATGCCAGCACACTAAGTCCTACGAGACTTTTCCAATATTGTGTATTAACTACGAGCAGCTCGTATGGATAGAAATCCATACGCTTACATGGTAAAGCCGAAAAGGCAACTACCCACTCAGGATAAAGCTTTTCGGACAACTACCATGCTCCCACCTCCATCCCTCCTGCGACCCCCTGCGACCCGGAGCCAATACACGCCAAAGTACTAGGTCAAGAGAGGTCCCATACCCTCTAGTGTGGTTATGCGCGAAATGCTGGATAACAAAAACTCACAAGATGTTCGGTCCTTAATTGACCCGGGCACCTTTCCAGTCACACCCAACAGATCACACCAATCTTACCTTTGTGCCCGCGTCTAAATCATTTTTGTTTTCAGTTTTAGTTTTGCAATTAAACATAGCAGAAAAGCTGAAATATAAAGTTGTAGTAAATTTTGTGTGATCAAGGTTACCGACTAAGTCGATAACCGCCCATTTCTACCGATACTAAGCATGTCTAAGCAATTTGACCCGGATCTACTAAGTGACAAGAGACCATCCAGCGACCTCTAATCACAGCAAATAACCTAGGCTCAGGTAGTAGAGATCAATATTTTGTCTACAGGATATGCAGCTACGGATTTAACTAATCAATTTAACACAAATTAAGCAATGCATACATACAGCTGAAACAAAATATTAGACTTTAAAATACTGGGATTATCATGATCAAAGCGCTTTCGTTTGCTGTTGCTCAGAATGCTCAACCTGTTGCAGAGGATCGCTCTCAGGGTTGCCGCAAATATCGAAGCCTAACGATAGAACAAATAACAGCGAATAAGAGCGAAAAACACCGACAAAACTCAACCATACAATAACGACAAAACATACCAAACTCACACAGCAAACTAAGCATGATAACAAAATTTTGGAAACAGAGAACAAATCTTTTTAAGTTATTAAGAATTTTCCATGAATTGTCTAAGCTAAATACACATCAAAACACTAGTTAATTGCTTAACAAATTTTTCATGAACAGAAACAGTATCTAAAACCTATCCTAACAATTAGTATACTGAAAATAGAATTTTACAGAATTGGGTTCATTGAATTTGGACAATTATTCAAAGAGATATGCATTTTCTAATTTAGAAGATACATAAGACATCATTTTATTAGTTAACAGATTTTTGCTACAGAGACATGGATGAAGCTAATTTTATCAAGTAGTACACTTAAAATGAAAATTAACAAAGACTGGTTTCATGCAATTTGGATAAAATTTGAATTAGTTATGCATTTTACAAGTTTAATTGAATTAACAGATCAACAGAAAACACAAACCAGAAAATACTAAATCATTTCCGAAATCTATAATGCATTTATACCATTTCGCACCCACAGCCAGCTAGCCCCTGCCACTAACAGCGGGCGTGCAAAAATCGACTTGACGACCACCGGCCAAAGAAAGTGGCGTCGGCGTATTCTAAGAATACGTCTTCGGCTTACCAAAGTGCAAACCTGACATACTCTCACAAAGAAATACGCTTCCCAACAGAGAAAACGCATTACCAGAGCTACACAACCCTAACTGACAGCATGGACCCACATGGCAGTGACTCAGAGAATAAATAACGGGCTGGATTAAAGGATTTCTAAACGCGATTAACCAAAGAGGGCCCACAAATCAGGGATACAACTAAAGAACTTAATTACAGCTAAAGACGAGATTAGACCTTAACAGCCGGCGGCTCGACGGAGCTCCCGCGCGTGGCTGCGACGGCGAGGTGGAGGATCTGGAGCTGGAGCGGTTCCCTGGGCTCGCTAGTGGCCTCACTGGTTGCGCAGCAGCCCCACGAACACAATGGTGCCGGTGCAGAGCCAAATGGTCGTCGGAGGTGAGCTCACGACGGCCGGAGGCGAGAAGAAGCCATCGCTCCCAGGAGAAGACGCCACGCGCCGAGGAGCTTTGGGAAGGTGCGCAACAGCTTCACCTTGACTCCAGGAAGGATAAGCCCAAGATAACGCCGATGAAGAGGGACCGAGGCGGCCGGAATTGCCACGGCGGCGAACACCGTGCTCAAGAAGAACCGGTCGCTGACCTCTGGGATGCACCAAAGAACAAAATAAGATCACCACTAGACTCGGTGAAGCAACGCGATCCTAAAGGACCAAGCGCGAAGCTTGATACTTACTAGAACGCCGGAAGCTCGTGGGGCCGAGCTCACCGAGGCGGGGCGAAGACACCACCCTTGGCGATTCATCGGACGACAAGGATCGGGATGGCCAAAATGGACGCGACCGAGTGTAGTTCACGATGGTGAGGTTGTGGGCTCAAGGGCTTCTCCAACGCGGCAGCGCTACCGTCGTTTCCCTCTCCGGCCGAAACAAGAAATCGGGCGGAGATAGCACGAGAACGCAAAGGAGAAGAAGTGGGTGAGCTCAGGGCCTTTATGAAGTCACGGCGATGCCTCCCAGCCGGACACGAGGGCATAAAGGTGGCAGCGACGAGGTACGTGGCGCGCATGCGATTGCCAGCGAGCTCCGGTGAGGTGCGGAGAAGACGAGGGTGATACTGACAGGTAGGGTCCACCTGTCAGCGACTGACGAAGCGGTGCGAGCCGATGGTTTGACTCGATCAGCATCGCACCGACCGTTGGATCTGAAATGGACGGCTGAGATTGGTGTATGCATTCGGACAGTCGGTTGCGCCACGCAACGTGGATCGTTCGATTTGCATCGGACGGTCACGATCGATTGGACTCGTGCGCGGTGCAGCTAGGCGGTTCGACCGAGTCAAGTGGTGCGATTCAGTTTGAGTCGGGCTCGGGTTCGAGCCCGACAAGCGATGATTTCGATTTTGAGTTTAAAAGCTGAGAGAGTTTTAGGGAATTTTTAGAGATAGCTCCTGAGCTCCAAAAATTCCGAAATTTTTATGGTAGCTACTCGAGACAGACAGAAACATTTCATAAATTTTCCAGAACCTTTTATGCACTGAGAAGTTCTGCAGAAAATTCACAAGCATGCTGACCTAGGGTTTGACCAGATTTCCAACTAGTTTGACTTGGCCATTTGAAATAGCAAATAAAATCTAAAAATTGTGAAATAATTCAGGGAGGTAGATAAGATGATCAATATGCTAGGAAAAATATTTGTAGATGATGATCAAAAGTTTGAAGGCTAATAATTTGATGACAACCACTTCAAATCACAAGAATTAACTTCTAGAAAATTGGAAATTGCTAGGGAAAATTTGGAAAACTTCCAAATGATTTGAAGAGACAACAAAAGTTTTTATTTCTCCTCAAAATTTTACATTTGAAATACAAACCCTAAGTTAGGGCTGTTACAAATCTCCCCCCCTTACAGGAATCTCGCCCCGAGATTCTGATCACTGGGAGAAGAAGGATGGGTAATCTGCTCGGAGACGATCTTCCCGCTCCCAAGTGGCTTCATCCTCGGAGTGGTTTGACCACTGAACTTTGAGGAACTTGATCACCCGGTTCCTCGTTCTGCGTTCAGCTTCATCGAGGATACGAACGGGACGCTCACGATAAGACAGATTTTCTTGCACATCGATATTTTCCAATGGCGTTTCCTCAACTGGAATACGGAGTCACTTCTTCAATTGTGACACATGGAAAACATCATGCACCCCTTCAAGTGTAGCCGGCAACTCCAACTTGTATGCAACAGCTCCCACTCTCTTGATGACGCGATAAGGCCCGACATACCGAGGAGCCAGTTTGCCCTTGACACCGAAACGACGGTGTCCCTTCAAAGGTGAAACTTTGAGATACACAAAGTCATTGGGCTGGAAACTCAGCTCACGGCGGCGCCGACCGCATAGCTCTTCTCGCTCGGTGAGCTACGCGCAAGTGCTCACGAATCAATCGCACGACTTTCGCCTTATTAATGGAATCTGGGCCAAAGAACTGCCTTTCACCAGTTTCCGACCAGTTCAACGGTGTTCTGCAGCGCCTCCCATACAAAGCCTCAAATGGTGCCATACCGAGACTAGCCTGGAAGCTGTTGTTGTAGGAGAACTCGGCAAGTGGTAGGCACTTCTCCCAATTCTTCCCATAGGAAAGAACACAAGCACGGAGCATATCTTCAAGCACCTGATTGACGCGCTCCGTCTGACCATCAGTCTGAGGATGGTAGGCGGTGCTGAAAGTAAGACGGGTACCCATGGCCTCCTGTAGACTGTGCCAAAGTCGGGAAGTGAAAAGAGAACCACGATCTGACACCATCGTTCGTGGCACACCATGCAAACTCACAATGCGGGATATGTAGAGGTCTGCCAATTTACTGACGCTGAGGGCGGTACATACTGGCAGAAAGTGTGCTACCTTTGTCAATCGGTCAATAACCACCCAGATAGCATCCTTCCCCGAAGAAGTACGGGGCAAACCAGTGATGAAGTCCACACCAACGGAATCCCACTTCCACTCTGGTATAGGCAAGGGCTGGAGGAGACCTGCTGGACGCTGATGCTCGGCCTTGACGCGACAACATATGTCACATCTGGCCACGAACCTGGCAATCTCGCGCTTCATGCGAGTCCACCAGAATCTCTAACGCAGATCTTGGTACATTTTAGTGGCCCCGGGATGGATGGACAAAGGCGAATCATGGGCCTCCTGAAGAATCAAATCCCGCAACTCTGGGACCTTTGGGACCACAAGCCGCTGCCCAAACCATACGACACCGTGCTCATCTTCTGTGAAACACTTGGCTGATCCATTCTTGATGTTCTGCTTAATTTTACCCACACCAACATCTGATTGTTGTGCTGCCTTGATTTGATCCACCAAGGTCGGTTGCACAACCAAGGCAGCAAGGGAACCCTGCTCAACCAAACCCAAGTTGAGACGCTGAAATTCTGCAAGAAGTGCCGGTTGCTGCTCTGGGATCATCAGAGTATTGCAATACACCTTTCGGCTAAGTGCATCGGCAACCACGTTGGCCTTGCCAGGATGATACTGAATACCCATGTCATAATCTTTGATCAATTCCAGCCATCTCCTCTGCCTGAGGTTCAGATCTGGCTGAGTGAACAAGTATTTCAAGCTCTTGTGATCGGAATACACCTCACAGTGATTCCGATCAGATAATGCCGCCAAATCTTGAGTGCATGAACCACAGCAGCAAGCTCTAGATCATGGGTGGGATAGTTGAGCTCATGAGGTCTCAACTGCTAGCTGGATGCATATGCAACTGCCTTGCCTTCCTGCATAAGGACACACAGAGTCCTGCGAGAGGCATCGCAATAAATATCAAAGCTCTTGTGGATATCGGAAGAGTAAGGCGGGGCTGAAGTCAATCGTGCTTGAGCTCATGAAAGCTCTCATCACAAGCAGAGGACCACACAAACTTCTTGTCCTTCTTGAGCAATTCCGTCATCGGCTTCGCGATCTTGGAGAAATTCTCGATAAAGCGGCGGTAGTAGCCCGCTAAACCGAGAAAACTCCGCACGTCAGTGACTGACTTGGGTTGACCCCAAGATAGAACATCGCTGACCTTCTTTGGGATCCACAACTACACCTCCATTGAAAGAACATGGCCCAAGAATGCCACCTCCTTCAACGAACTCGCATTTCTTTGAACTTCGCATATAGGTGGTGTTCCGCAATTTGCCCAAAACAATCTTGGATGCTCGGCATGATCTTCTTGATCTTGGAATAGATAAGAATATCATCAATAAAGACCACCACAAATTTATCCAAATACTCCATGAATCTGAATTCATAAGGTTCATGAACAAATTTGGAGCATTGGTTAAGCCAAAGGACATGACGGTGTACTCGTCTGACCCATAACGAGTAGTGAAAGCCGTCTTGAATATCCTCGATCGATCGACACTGATGATACCCCATTCTCAAATCAATCTTTGAGAACACACAGGCTCAGTCAACCGATCAAACAGATCATCAATGCGGGCAAAGGATATTTGTTCTTCACCGTCACCTCATTGAGAGGGCGGTAATCAACACACATCGCAAAGTCTTGTCCTTCTTCTTCACAAAGATCAGGACAACCCCAAGGAGATGGCTGGGACGGATGAAACCCTTCGCTTGGAGCTCACCAAGCTGCTTCTTCAATTCTTCTAGCTCATTGGGAGGCATCCGATCTGGCGCCTTGAAATCGGGCGATGCAGGGCAGCACTCAATGACAAACTCAAGGTCTCGAACCGAGGCATCCGGGCAAGTCTTCGGGAAAGACATCTACAAAGTCGAGATACTATGGGAACATCCACGAACCGCAAGGTGGCTTCGCTTCTAATGCACATAGACGCGCCCCTGAAGGCGCGCGAAAATCCGACTGTCGCTGAAGGGTGGTGAGATAGACAATCTTCACGGCACAATCGATTTGCCCCAAGTGTTGGGACAACCAATCCATGCCGAATCACATCGGACTCATTGAATCGAGCGAATAAGGTTTGCCAAAATCCCACTCCTTTGACTATGATAGGAACATCCCGACATCAGTAAATCAGCCCTCATTTCCGACCGGAGAGCGGATGAGCAAAGGAACTCCCAAAGGAACACGGTGAAGACCACAAGTAGCACAAGCGATCTTGAAATAAAAGAATGCGATGCTCCGAATCAAATAATCTGCAGCAGGACGAGAATTAACAAGAAGTGTACCCATCACGACATCTGGCGCCTCCTGAGCCTCCTCAGCTGAAAGGTGGTTGACTCGACCGCTGCCGCACCTCAGGTCTTCGAATAATCTTACGTCGGTGGGTGACCACTCCCCTGCCCGCGTCCTCCATTAGGACGAGGGGCTGCTGCAACACTCTGAGGGCAAGCGTTGGCGTAGTGGCCCTTGTTGTGGCAGCGAAAACAAGTAACCTCGGCCGCCGGATTGCGGAGGCCGCTCGCGCTGCGTGGTGAAACACGGCTGCGGTGGACGAGGAGTGGTGCGGATGGCCCGGCTCGGTGGAACAAAAGAACGGGCCATCGTGCCGCCCGGCCAGGACGCAGTGAGGTGGTGTGAGTAGACTGATGGGCCTCCCATTTGCGCTTGCGGGACTCGCCCAGCGCCTTTGCCTTATGCTCAGCAACAATGGCCTTATCTACCAAGGCACGAAAGTCGAGAAGTCCACAATAGATAGCTTGTCTGCGGCTCCTCGGACAAGCCATCCATAAACTTCTCTGCTTAGCCTCATCCGAGGCCACCTCTCCGGAGCATAACGAGCGGATGATTGAACTCGCACACGTACTCCGTCACGCATTTGCGCCCTTGCTTGAGCGCGAGAACTCCTTCTTCTTGACTTCATCGAGGCCATCGGGATGTGGGCCCGACGAAAGCGATCCGAACTCCTCCCACGCGACTACATGGCCCGCGGGTGCATGGCGAGATAGTTCTCCCACCATGAGAGTCGCGCCCTCAAGGCGGTGGGGACGCGAAGAGTGCCTTATCACGTGCACGGCATCGAGCTATGTTGAGCTTTCGCTCAACCATGCGCGACCAATCATCCGCATCGAGAGGGTCCTCGAGCGGGAGAAAGTCGGCGGCGTGTGCGGAGGAACTCTGCAAGTCCCCGCGAGTCCGGTGGCGCCACCACGGCGGCGAGTGGAGGTATTCCTAGCAATAACCTCCAAGATGCGCATTTGGTCCATGCGGTTTCGCTCGATCGGCGAGCACCTCGACCATGGTCGGAGGAGGGGAAGCTCCTCATCATGACCAACTTCTTGGCGCCCGCAGCGTTCTCCGCCATCTGTTTTACTAAGACAAGTTAGCAACAAATTTAAGAGCAAGAAAGCCCAAAATTCATGACAAGCAGTCCAGAAACAAACACAAGGCAGGATAAAGTTCGACCAGCAAAAGAAATTCAGACTCATAACTACTCACTTTACATCTTACCCTATTATCCCCACAAGTTTTAGTTGGATTAAACTTCATGGTTTTCCCCCAAACTAATCCCACCGGTAGTAACTATCTTTTGAAAGGTAAAGAGAGAAACCAAGTTTCAAAACTTAAATTAGAGTAAGATGAGAGTAGAAAACTAAGATAGGTAAGGAATAAAATCTGAGAATCTGCCTAGGTTTTCATAAACCTTTTTATAATTTGAAAATAAAACTTTCAAAATATCCTAAGGACGACTATGCTTGGGTTACTACGGCCAGAATGGCTCTGATACCAACTTTGTGAGGACCCCAATTTATTTGGCTTGTAATGCTTAACCAACCACCTGGTCCTAGCATCACAAATCAAATAAATTGATCCTCGAGATATGTATACTTCCCAGAAAGCAGTATACACACCCCGTTACAAAATTAGACATCAACTCCATTCCAAACATAGAGTCCAAACACCACACAACCAAACGGAAGATAAACAAATAGTAGAGTTATTACAGACAAAGGCCGACAGGCCACAAGGTACAAAAACAACAGAGAGAAGACAGCGGAAGCAAAAGTGCCATAAGATGGCTATAAACAAAGCCAATCAGTGTGCCTCCAACCCACAAGGCATCTGACCGGACCGCCAAGTCTAGTCGTCCACGAGACGGCAACACAGCTCACAGAAGTGAGGCCCTTGAGGCTCACCTTCTTCCTCTGCAACAAAAACATCAAGCAAAGCACCTGAGTACAAAGATTGTCTTTGTACCCGCAAGACTGACGTGTGAACTAGCAGACCTGTTAATATGCTACATGCAGGCTTGTTTGGTGGAGGCCATATGTTTCATTTGCATAAAGCCAATTTTCATTTGCAATAATGTAATGATTGAAAGGCAAGTTTGCAATTCATTTTAAAGATTGAAATAATGAGAAGGATAATAATAACAAAAGTGAAAGATAAACAACCTAGAAGTGACTATCCCAATAGTCACCACAACAATAGCACGAATCCCAGATTCGTACCACCCATCAAGTTTTAATTTAAATGTTGTAGTCTAACTCTCGATAAGCTTACCCAAGCGTGTCCATCACCTAGGACGAGGCTATTCGAATAGTTTTTAACCTGCGAGGGTGTACCACTGTACCCACACCTCGCATCGCCTTTAAGCCAAAGCACACTTAGAAGGTATGCTGCACACTGACTAAGTCCTACGAGACTTTTCCAATATTGTGTATTAACTACGAGCCGCTCGTATGGATAGAAATCCATACGCTTACATGGTAAAGCCGAAAAGGCAACTACCCACTCGGGATAAAGCTTTTGGACAACTACCATGCTCCCACCTCCATCCCTCCTGCGACCCCTGCGACCGGAGCCAATACACGCCAAAGTACTAGGTCAAGAGAGGTCCCATACCCTCTAGTGTGGTTAGCACGCGAAATGCTGGATAACAAAAACTCACAAGATGTTCGGTCCTTAATTGACGGGCACCTTTCGATCACACCCAACAGATCGGACCAATCTTACCTTTGTGCGCGTCTAAATCATTTTTGTTTTCAGTTTTAGTTTTGCAATTAAACATAGCGAAAAGCTGAAATATAAAGTTGTAGTAAATTTTGTGTGATCAAGGTTACCGACTAAGTCGATAACCGCCCATTTCTACCGATACTAAGCATGTCTAAGCAATTTGACCGGATCTACTAAGTGACAAGAGACCATCCAGCGACCTCTAATCACGACAAATAACCTAGGCTCGGTAGTAGAGATCAATATTTTGTCTACAGGATATGCAACACGGATTTAACTAATCAATTTAACACAAATTAAGCAATGCATACATACAATTGAAACAAAATATTAGACTTTAAAATACTGGGATTATCATGATCAAAGCGCTTTTTCTGGTTGCTTGTTGCTCGAATGCTCAACTTTGTTGCAGAGGATCGCTCTCGGGGTTGCGCAAATATCGAAGCCTAACGATAGAACAAATAACGTGAATAAGAGCGAAAAACACCGACAAAACTCAACCATACAATAACGACAAAACATACCAAACTCACACAGCAAACTAAGCATGATAACAAAATTTTGGAAACAGAGAACAAATCTTTTTAAGTTATTAAGAATTTTCCATGAATTGTCTAAGCTAAATACACATCAAAACACTAGTTAATTGCTTAACAAATTTTTCATGAACAGAAACAGTATCTAAAACCTATCCTAACAATTAGTATACTGAAAATAGAATTTTACAGAATTGGGTTCATTGAATTTGGACAATTATTGAAAGAGATATGCATTTTCTAATTTAGAAGATACATAAGACATCATTTTATTAGTTAACAGATTTTTGCTACAGAGACATGGATGAAGCTAATTTTATCAAGTAGTACACTTAAAATGAAAATTAACAGCACTGGTTTCATGCAATTTGGATAAAATTTGAATTAGTTATGCATTTTACAAGTTTAATTGAATTAACAGATCAACAGAAAACACAAACCAGAAAATACTAAATCATTTCCGAAATCTATAATGCATTTATACCATTTCGCACCCACAGCCAGCTAGCCCCTGCCACTGACAGCGGGCCCGCGCGAAAATGCTGACCAGAACAGCCAGCCCGCCGAAAGTGACGTCGAAGGCGTATTCTAAGAATACGTCTTCGGCTTACCAAAGTGCAAACCTGACATACTCTCACAAAGAAATACGCTTCCCAACAGAGAAAACGCATTACCAGAGCTACACAACCCTAACTGACAGCATGGACCCACATGGCAGTGACTCAGAGAATAAATAACGGGCTGGATTAAAGGATTTCTAAACGCGATTAACCAAAGAGGGCCCACAAATCAGGGATACAACTAAAGAACTTAATTACAGCTAAAGACGAGATTAGACCTTAACAGCCGGCGGCTCGACGGAGCTCCCGCGCGTGGCTGCGACGGCGAGGTGGAGGATCTGGAGCTGGAGCGGTTCCCTGGGCTCGCTAGTGGCCTCACTGGTTGCGCAGCAGCCCCACGAACACAATGGTGCCGGTGCAGAGCCAAATGGTCGTCGGAGGTGAGCTCACGACGGCCGGAGGCGGAGAAGAAGCCACTGCTCCCGAGGAGAAGACGCTACGGGCGCTGAGGAGCTTTGGGAAGGTGCGCAACAGCTTCACCTTGACTCCAGGAAGGATAAGCCCAAGATAACGCCGATGAAGAGGGACCGAGGCGGCCGGAATTGCCACGGCGGCGGAACACCGTGCTCGAAGAAGAACCGGTCGCACAGCCTCGGGGATGCACCAAAGAACAAAATAAGATCACCACTAGACTCAGTGAAGCAACGCGATCCTAAAGGACCAAGCGCCGAAGCTTGATACTTACTAGAACGCCAGGAAGCTCGTGGGGCCGAGCTCACCGGAGGCGGGGACGAAGACACCACCCTTGGCGATTCACTGGACGACAAGGATCCGGGATGGCCAAAATGGGCGCGCACCGAGTGTGGTTCACGATGGTGAGGTTGTGGGCTCAGGGCTTCTCCAACGGCGGCGCTACCGTCGTTTCCTCTCCGGCGAAACAAGAAATCGGGCGGAGATAGCACGAAACGCAAAGGAGAAGAAGTGGGTGAGCTCGGGGCCTTTACGAAGTCACGGCGATGCCTCCCAGCCGGACACGAGGGCATAAAGGTGGCGGCGACGAGTGCGTGGCGCGCATGCGATTGCCGCGAGCTCGGTGAGGTGCGGAGAAGACGAGGTGATCTTGACGGTAGGGTCCACACCGCCGATCGACGGTGGTGCGAGCCAATGGTTTGACTCGATCGGCATCGCGCCGACCGTTGGATCGAAATGGGCGCCGAGATTGGTGTATGCATTCGGACAGTCGGTTGCAAGCGCAACGTGGATCGTTCGATTTGCATCGGACGGTCACGATCGATTGGACTCGTGCGCGGTGCAGCTAGGCGGTGCGACCGAGTCAAGTGTTGCGGTCTCAGTTTGAGTCGGGCTCGGGTTCGAGCGACAAGCGATGATTTCGATTTTGAGTTTAAAAGTGAGAGAGTTTTAGGAATTTTTAGAGATAGCTCCGAGCTCCAAAAATTCCGAAATTTTTATGGTAGCTACTCGAGACAGAGAGCAACATTTCATAAATTTTCCAGAACTTTTTATGCACTGAGAAGTTCTGCAGAAAATTCACAAGCATGCTGACCTAGGGTTTGACCAGATTTCCAACTAGTTTGACTTGGCCATTTGAAATAGCAAATAAAATCTAAAAATTGTGAAATAATTCAGGGAGGTAGATAAGATGATCAAGATGCTAGGAAAAATATTTGCAGATGATGATCACAAGTTTGAAGGCTAATAATTTGATGACAACCACTTCAAATCACAAGAATTAACTTCTAGAAAATTGGAAATTGCCAGGGAAAATTTGGAAAACTTCCAAATGATTTGAAGAGACAACAAAAGTTTTTATTTCTCGTCAAAATTTTACATTTGAAATAGAAACCCTAAGTTAGGGCTGTTACAACCGCACCTTGATGCAACTGAAGTATTACGCCTCATCACTTGTATCGACCTAACCAGAACCACTCAACGGACATGACTCGCAGATGCAGCATTACTCACTAGTCAACGGCTCCTATGGAACCTCACACTCCAAATACCTCAAGTATTGTCTCAACAGCAGGATATACAAAACGTTATATACCGCACTCCAGGACTCGAGATGGTTCTAAGGAAATGTTATCTTCCAAAAATCCCCACAACTTCCAGAACAAACCAAATATACTTTGGGCTATCATTTCCTTTGGGACCAAACCACAGAACTTGCACATAAACATATGAAACTCTTGTTCCATCTCTCAGTCGATCTCTCTATCCTAACAAGGAGAACCTTCATTAAGCAAGGACGCGCAACACAACTTATTTTAAACAAACTTTAATAATCAAAACTCAACTAAAACAAAGGATTCACAATGCATCCCACTCTTAACCAACTTTCCTCCAAAACACTCAAATCCAAAATCGAAAATTCACCATAAAAACTTTTCCACATTCCAACTAGGCAGTTTGCAAATAAACACCACATAAGCCAAAAGGGAAATCGCCCGAATGCTAAAATAAAACACTTCATTTATTTTTCTGAACCGGAAAGAACCACCTTGCCAACATAGAGTCAACTCAATTTGTACATGTTCTCCATCAGAAAAACCCAACTCCAACAAGAACCAATCTCTCACTTCTCTACTCGAGAAAACATTCTTTTCTTAGATGTTCTTTTAAGAAATGAACCTTCTCTAAAATCATGGGTTTCCAAATCATCACACCAACTCTTTCCTCTTCACCGACAACTCCAAAACCATCCTCAAACCGTAAGAATGACCACACTTATATAGGGAGACTCTGCTAATCCACAAAATGATTCTCTAGTCTACTCCTATATCAAAGGAATGTTTTTACAAATGGTTCCCAACACCTCAATAAAGATTCTTTTCAAGGAAATCCATTCTCAACACCTGGAACTAGTTTACCCGAGGTAAGCACTCCACTATTCTCATACCCTAACCGGCGGTACAACCCAGCCATGCCCATGGCCACAACCAAACTCTACCTCTCGACATCGATTAATCCCCACACATAACAATCATATAATCAATTAATTAGCAATCATACTAAATTCATACCAGCAATCATCAATACAACATAACGGAAATGAAAATACAATGATTTGCCCATTCCCATACTACTATGCATTAGTGTGTCAAATTTTAAGTTGATTAGCCATTAGCAAATTTTAATAAATCCATTCACCACAGACCTAAAGCCCGCTCTGATACCAACTGTAATACCCTTGCCCAACAAGAGCCTGGAATGCTTCTAAAATAACCGAGTAACAAATTAAAACTAAGATATTTTACTAAATTTTGGCAAAACCTCCTTTATATAGTTAACCATACTGGAGGTTCACACAGTTATTAATAACAATAAACAATAATCCAATCATCAAATCTATAACGTAAACATAAAGGCAGCCATAACATGCTTGTCAACTCTATTACAAAACATCCAACACAAAAGAAATAACCAATAGATAATCTTTTAAGCGGTTTGCTCAATTATTAAGGTATGTTCCAAATTTAACCAATTATAAATAGTTCATGGCAGTGTGCACCCAAACTTATGTCTATTCCCTCCCATGCATGCCGTTCTCGTAAGGGGTACCTAAAAACACAAACAACAGTAAGAGTGAGTCTAAGACTTAGCAAAGGACAAATTAATGAGATAATATCATACACAACTATATCATCATCATCCAACCACAATGCTCTATAATCAACCAAATTCACATGCGCATGTAATGCAAATGCACAAATGTAACTTTTCTTTTCTCTTTGCATACACCGGTAATGCGGATTATGCATCCGTCAATGCATACCCATACCTGTGACTTCCAGGGATCACTATTTTGGTTTGAATATTATTTCGTTTGGGGGTGAAATGGATGAAATGGGCGAAATTTCAAAAATTTCAGTTTCATTTGGGGTGAAATGGATGAAATGGGCAAAATTTCAAAAATTTCAGATGAAATTTCGGTAATTTTTGCCCAAATGGGTTGATCAAATTTGAATTTAAAAATTTAAAAATTTCCAAAACATAAAATGAATCTAGCATCGAAACTGGGATTCGAACCCAGACTACCCAAGCTGCACAAACGCCGGCATACCACTGGGCTAGTTGTGGCCTTGTGGTGTATGTAGTCCTTTTCGTGTATTTAACCCTCAAAATTCAAACCAAACGAATTTTTTTGAACGAAATCAATTCCTGTCGGATGGGAACGAAATCGACGAAATTTCGGCAATTTCGCCAAAATTTCGCTAAAATTGTGAACCCTAGTGCCTTCGAGCACAGGGACCATAAGCCCATACTCCACAAGTGTGGGGACCACAAGCCCGTCCAATACATGACGGAGACCTCAAAATCAATGCTCGGTCACTATGTGACCAAGCCTCAAAGATGATAACATGATGCATATGAATCAATTCTTTTATTCAGCATAAACATGTATTGGCCAGCAGCAACATACATGAATAAAGAGCATACTCATACTTCTAGCATTCATAAACAATGACATACACATCATTCTAGCATCCATGAGTAGACAATATACACATAATACCAGCAAATATGAACAATCAGTCTTAATTATTCTATCACTATTTGTATTTGCCTCAACCGTGTGAAGCTTGATGATGCAGACAGAGCGCTGCCCCCGGAATCAAACTATCTGAATATATATAACAATCACACTAAGAGAAAATTTCTGGACAAGATATTGCTGGAAGTACACGACGAACTATGCTCCCTAATGCAACCCAAAACACCAACTTCTATAGACATCGATCTGTCCCAAAACTGAACCGTCTCCTTCTAAAATTCATAACTTTTGATCTACTTATCCAAATCTGTGTTCTTTGATTATCTTTAAAGCTTATTAAGTTATCTACATAAAACTAGTTGGTGAGATTCCCAGATTCTATCATCCTCTATCCTTACCAAACAGATTACTAAAACTACTAAATCCCGTAAGAGGTTCTGGACAGTGAGACCAAATCTTACATAACTTTTAGTACAATTATTCAAAAATTATGTTCTTTAGATCTCTGAAAACCTTACAAACATACCTACAACTTTCATGTTGGTGGTATCTTCCAAATAATTTATCTAATTTCTATTGTCTAGTTAATACAATCTCCCGAAACCTGACAGAGCCTTGGGACAACACGTTGTAAAATCCATTTCTGACAATCCGTTCATCCAATGACCTGATCCAAGACTCTATTGAAAGCTAAAGACATTACCCATGAATCTCTAGGAGATGGCTAGATTGAATTTCACAGTTAACAGCCCTAAATCAAACGATTACTACAGACTGCCAAAGAACCGATCTGAAACTGACATTGCCTAAATACAAGAATACACAACTAATTGAATGAGATCAGGGGTTACCCTTGGAGAATCCATTGAAGAACATGAGAACTACCACATGATCCCTCTCCCTTCCCTTGTCCCTTCTCCCCCTTCCTCTTCTTGGCTGGCCAACACCAAAAGAGACCTTCCTTCTTCCTCCAATTGACCGGCAGCAACAAAGGTCTCCTTCATCGGCAGCAAGGAGCTACACCAGGGGGTGGAGGCGCTGGATAGGGAGGGAGGGAGGCACAAGAGGGGGTGGAGGTGGTGGCCAAGTGTGAGGACCCCAATTTATGTGGCTTGTAATGCTTAACCAACCACCTGGTCCTAGCATCACAAATCAAATAAATTGATCCTCGAGATATGTATACCTCCCAGAAAGCAGTATACACACCCCGCTACAAAATTAGACACCAACTCCATTCCAAACATAGAGTCCAAACACCACACTACCAAACAGAAGATAAACAAATAGTAGAGTTATTACAGACAAAGGCCGACAGGCCACAAGATACACAAATAGACAAGAACGACAGCGGAAGCAAGAGTGCCATAAGATGGCTATAAACAAAGCCAATCAGTGTGCCTCCAACCCACAAGGCATCTGACCGGACCGCCAAATCTAGTCGTCCACGAAACGACAACACAGCTCACAGAAGTGAGGCCCTTGGGGCTCACCTTCCTCTGCAACAAAAACATTAAGTAAAGCACCTGAGTACAAAGATTGTCTTTGTACCCGCAAGACTGACGTGTGAACTAGCAGACCTGTTCATATGCTACATGCAGGCTTATTTGGTGGAGGCCATATGTTTCATTTGCACAAAGCTAGTTTTGTTTGCAATAATGTAATTCAGTTTAAAGGCAAGTTTGCAATTCATTTTTACTGTTGAAATAACTGCGAAATAAAGATAGGTACAAGTAACCACCTAGAAGTGACTATCCCAATAGTCACCACAATATAGCACGAATCCCCAGATTCGTACCACCCTGCAAGTTTTAATTTTAAAAGGTTGTAGTCTAACTCTTGAAAAGCTTACCCAAGCGTGTCCATCACCTAGGACGAGGCTATTCGAATAGTTTTTAACCCTGCAGGGGTGTACCACTGTACCCACACTTCAGACCGCCTTTAAGCCAAAGCACACTTAGAAGGTATCTTTGCACACTAAGTCCTACGAGACTTTTTCCAATATTGTGTATTAACTACGAGCCGCTCGTATGGATAGAAATCCATACGCTTACATGGTAAAGCCGAAAAGACAACTACCCACTCAGGATAAAGCTTTTCGGACAACTACCATGCTCCCAACACCATCCCTCCTGCGACCTCCTGCGACCCGGAGCCAATACACGCCAAAGTACTAGGTCAAGAGAGGTCCCATATACTCTAGTGTGGTTAGCACGCCGAAATGCCTGGATAAAAATTCACTCACAAGATGTTCGGTCCTTAATTGACCCGGGCACCTTTCCAGTCACACCCAACAGATCACACCAATCTTACCATTGTGCCCGCGTCTAAATCGTTTTTGTTTTCAGTTTTAGTTTTGCAATTAAACATAGCAAAAATGCTGAAACATAAAGTTATAGTAGATGTTGTGTGATCAAGGTTACCGACTAAAGTCGATAACCGCTTGATTCTACCGATAGCTAAGCATGTCTAAGCAAGTTGATCGGATCTACTAAGTGACAAGAGATCATCCGGCGACCTCTAATCACGACAAATAACCTAGGCTCGGTAGTAGAGATCAATATTTTGAATACGGGATATGCACTACGGATTTAACTAATCAATTTAACACAAATTAAGCAATGCATACATACAATTGAAACAAAATATTAGACTTTAAAATCACGGGATTGTTATGATCAAGCGCTTTTTCGCATTCTTTGTTGCTCAATTTGTTGCGGAGGGTCGTTCTCAGGGTTGCCGCAAGTATCGAATCCTAACGATTGAACAAAACAGCGAATAAGAACGAATAACACCGGCAAAACTCAATAATCAAACACAAACACCAATTTATACACAGAGGCTAGACCAACACAAAAGGAGTAACAATTAAGCACTCTGAGGATGCTTCAAAAGACATGCTTTCAAGTGATTGATCTACCCACTCACTTATTTATCAGGTTAACCACAAAATCAATCCTCTTATATGATTTAAACTTTGGACAGACTTTGATGGTGATTGTGTGCACATCTATTATTTAATCATCAAGTTAGTATATCAAAAACAGCTAGCTATTCTAAAACAACCATTATCAGGTGAGAGCATAGAACCTACAAGGATATATCGAACACTAACTAATCAAGTATTCAACTGTGAGATGCTAACAACCTTTTCTATCTAAGATAGGATTTTAAAGATACTCACTATTCATACTCCTAAGCATCACACCAAGATCTTTGCAATGCTAACGATCTTGACATGCGGCTACTACAAAACCTTACCTTCATCGAAAATACACCACAAGCACAGAGGCAAAACCTCAAATTCGATAATGACTTCATAGACCAAAAGCCAACTAGTGATTTGAAACCTATAGAGATTATCTAATTAACTTCTTGCTAAGCACCACTTCTAAAGGAGTCACCAAGCACTAACGGATATGAATAGTATAAGAATGAACCCAATTTCAGTTCATCGACAACGAAAAACGACAACAACAAGCATACAGAGAACTAAAATACTTTCAAACTTCCAATACCAATTTTTGATCATGCAATGAGAGTGAACTAATGAACAATCATAAGCATGATAAGCGACTAACTACCAAGCCTCGGGGAGGTGGGCCCCATCGTCACCACAACAAAGACAGGAGCACAAGGAAGAAGAGAGGCTACGGACACGGATTCGACGCGGTGAAGGAGTGGCGGCGCGGGTCGCGACGGCCAAAATGGGTCGCCAGGTTTACGAAGCTAAGGGTGGTCGCGGGTTCGACGGAGAAGCACGGTGGCGGCGGCGACGAACACGGTGGCGGCAGTGGGGTGACAAGGTGCGATCGCACACAGAGGTAGACAATGAAAGTTAGCGCGCGCATGGGCATCGGTGAGTTACCAGAACTCACCGAATGACGTGAACTCAAGAGGCTGCGGAGATGGCCCGCGACGAGAACCCGGCGGCGATCAAGGGGTCACCGAGGAGGAGCAACCTGAGCAAAAATAGGAAAAAGAGAGACGGAGATAGCTTGAGTGAGTGCACTAGATAGCTTTGGCGCGAGCAATTGCCCTAGGAACCAACTCACGGAGATGAGGACGATGATCCAACTTTCGGCCGAAGAAGAGGACACCAAAATTCAATGGCCCCTGCGAGTGAAACTCAAAATTAGTGAGGAAATCATGATAGGGATCGGAACACGATGTGACGCGCAAAAGAAGGGATGATCTTCACTTGGTTGTGGTAATGACACGCGGAGCGGCACGGCCGGAACGAGTTTGAGCACTACTATGATTTGAGCTCGGAAGGAGCAATGGGTGATAGGGGATTGTTTAATGGTGTCTAAAGAAGGAAGAGGGAGCTTTGGGTGAGCTTAAGTAGGGGCGAGGGCGGAGGAAAACGAGCGGCGGCGCTTTCGGCACCGAGGAGCTCAAGAACGGTCTTGACAAGTGGTGAAAGGAATGGTGGGTGATTAATGCTGCGCAGGGCATGGCTTCTCAGCGGAAGATGCGGTCGAGGCAATGCGCGCGCGAAAAACCGGAAAGCGGTGACGGAACAATGAGGCGAGGTGGCGACCATGCGCGATGTCGCGGCACTCAAGACTCATGCGAAGGTAGGTGACGACCGACAAGCGGGCCCGCCCGTCGAAAGCAATGGCAGCGCGAACCGCAGGCGCACGGTGCGATTAGGTGGTTTGACTCGATCAGGAACGTGTCGACCGTTGGATCTGAGATGGACGGTCGAGATCTCTGTATGCATTCGGACCGGTCGATTGCATACGCGCACGTGGATCGTTCGATTTGCATCGGACGGTCACGATCGATTGGACTCGGGCGGTGCGATTAGTTGACGCGACCGAGTCCATTAGTGCGGTCGGACTCGAGCCCAAGTGGGGTTCGGGCCCGACAAACAGTGTTTCCCGATTTGAATCAGAAAGACAGAGAAGGTTTGGGAAATTTTTAGAGATAGCTCCAGGGCTCCAAAAATTTCGAAATTTTTATGGAAGCTAACTGGAACAGAGGACCACCTTGTGTAATTTTTCCAGGAGTTTTTATGCTCTAGATTTCTCCCACTAAAATTCACAAGCTGCTGAACAGAAGTTTGACCAGATTTCAAACTAGGTTGACTTGGTCATTTGAAACAGCAAATAAAATCTAAAAATTGTGAAATAATTCAGGGAGGTAGATAGGATGATCAAGATGATAGGAAAAATAATTTCAGAGGATGATCACAAGTTTGAAAGCTAAGAATCTGATGACCACAATTTCCAATCACAAGGATTACATTCTAAAAATTGGAAATTGCTAGGGAAAATTGTAGAAATTCTCAAATGATTTCATGAGGCACCAAAAGTTTTTATTTCTCCTCATAATTTACATTTGAAATACAAACCCTAAGTTAGGGCTGTTACACCAAGGGGGAGGGGAAAGGGGAGGTGGCGGCCAAGGGGTGGCGCCTAGGGTTTGGCCCCCTCTCCACTAATGGTCCAAAAATGCTGTGGGCTGAAAGCCCAGAGCCGAGGTTGTCCAAATTATGCAAAAATCCCCCTCTAAACTCCTGTTAATTCCACTTTCTAATTGGTTCTCCTCCCTAGATTTCTTTCTTCTCACTTAAATAAATTTGGAGTATTACACCATCACTTCAATGCTTATATTATTCCTCCAATAACTACAGATTAACCAAACACTACTATTCAATTAACTCCACCAATCTCATCAATTCTCTACAATTCAACCAATGCACCTAAATTCCACTCATAACTTACTATAATGATCCAACTTCATTAATTATTCATCACCTAAACCTGGTCATCTTGTCAAAGCTAAACTTCCATTAATGACTAATTATACATTCTTTTCCTCTAAAATTCCTTCTAAATCCAATTTATTTATTTAATCATATCCAATAAATCCAATATAACTAAAATACCTAATTAATTCCATACTTCTTGATTCAACCTAATCCACCAAAATCGGCATCATGAATTTTCATGAAAATCCAACCCTTTTGTATTACAATCACCACTTCTACTGGATCAATTTCCCAATACTAATTCTCCAACAAATACTACAATATATTTAAATCTGCAAAGATGTCATTCTTTATTTAGTTCAAAGTAATCCTATAGCCCAATCTCCAACAATAATGTATTTCTACAATCCAATATCCAGCAATCATGTACTTCTAATAATCCAATATCCAATATTCGAGTATTTCTAATAATCCAATATCCAATAATTGTTTAATCCTATAATCCAATATCCAACTTCTGAATAATGACTAACTTCATCTCCAAACACGTGAATTTCACATATGAAAGGAACATAAACATTGAAACTTCTCATGTATCAAATAAAAATTCAATACTAACATCAAGCATCCAGTATTCACAAATCATACGAAAGTCAATGTACTTGCCTTTCATGTTACAATGCGTTAGAACGTAAAGACGATGACGCTAACCTCGGAGCCTCACCTCCTACACCATTAAATTACTCAATAAGAACCACGACATCAAGACACTACTCGCAACGCTCCTAGCTCATACCCCAAAACCCCAACGTTTAATTATATACTTTACTCAAATTGAACTACATTCTAGCAAGAAGCCGAAACGGGCTAGTAGAACTGTAGAAATCCCCTTTTTCTTATGTCTAGTTTCTCTTTTGAACGCTGCCTTTCTTAGAATAAATCGAAGTATTACACCAATATAATCAATTTATTAGCAATCATACTAAATTCATATCAGCAATCATCAATACGATATAACGGAAACGTAAATACATGTGAGGACCCGGAATATTTAACTAGTAACACTTAACCTCCAAATGGTTCTAGCGTTACTAATTAAATATTCTAAGCCTCGATGGACATATGCTTCCCAGAATTGCAGCATATGCACATCATCACAAAATTACACATCATTTCCATACACAATACAACACTAAGTCCAATAACAACATACATAAAGTAAAGTTATTACAAAATAGCCGACCGGCCAAATAGAACAATATACAAGAAAGACAGCGGAAGCAAAAGGTGCCATAAGATGGCTAGAACAAAAGTCGACCGGTTAGCCACACCACCACAGGGCAACCGACCGGCCGCCGCCACTTGACGCCGCAGCTACCACAAAGACAACTCACGAAGTGAGGCCCCTCAAGCTCACCTTCTTCCTCTGCAACAATTACATTTAAGCAAGATAACTGAGTACACAAAGGTACTCACAAGACTGATGTGTGGAATAGCAGACCTATTCATAAACTACATGCAAGCTTATTTAGGTGGAGGTTGTATGTTTCATTTTGCATAAAGCCAACTTTATTTGCAATAATGTAATACATTTAAAAGCAAGTTTGCAAATCCGTTTTGTTGTCAAAATAACAGCGAAATAAAGATACATACAAGTAACCACCTGGAAGTGACTATCCCAATAGTCACCACAACATAGCACGAATCCCCGATTCGTACCACCCATCAAGTTTTAATTAAAAGGTTGTAGTCTAACTCTTGAAAGACCTTGCCAAGCGTGTCCATAACCTAGGACGAGGCTATTCGAATAGTTTTAACCCTGCAGGGGTGTACCAACGTACCCACACTTCAGACCGCCTTTAAGCCACAAGCACACTTCCGAAGGTATGCCGACACAGCTAAGTCCTACGAGAATTTTTCCAATACTGTGTATCAACCACGAGCTGCTCGTATGGATAGAAACCCATACGCTTACATTGCAAGCCGAAAGACAACCAGCCATCACGGGGGAAGCCTTTCGGACACTACAATGCTCTCACCTCCATCCCTCCTACGACTCCCTGCGACCCGAAGCCAATACACGCCAAAGTACTAAGTCAAGATAGGGCCCATACCCTCTAGTGTGGTTAGCACGCACAATTGCTTGGTTTAGTGTAACAAGATGTTCGGTCCTTGTTGACCCGAGCATCATTCCAGTCACACCCAGAAGCACACCAACATACCATTGTGCCCAAGTCTAAATCATTTTGTTTTCAGTTTTAGTTTTCATAAGTAGACATGGCACAAAGCTAAAATCATAAGAGATAATGAGTTTTATGTGATCAAGGTTATCGACAAGTCGATAACCGCCCATTTCTACCGAAGCTAAGCATGGCTAAGCAATTAATTCGCAAACTACTAAGCGACAAGAGCTCATCCACGAACTCTAAGTCACAGCAATAACCTAGGCTCACGGTAGTAGAGGATAATCATTTGCTAAGAAAATGCATCTACTAGGCCAACTAACGACAATAGTTTAACACAAAGTAGCAATGCATACATAAAAGTTGTAATCAACATAAATACTTAAAATACTGGGATTAACATGATCAAACTGCTTGCCTTGCTGGATTTGTTCTTGCTGCAGTGGGGAGTGCTCAGGTTCAATAAATTCTTCGGAACCTAACGCGAAAAGGGGATAAAACCCGATAAGAACGAAGAACACCAAAAGGAACTCAACAGCAAAGCACATCCAAATCCAATGAAATTTCCACAGCAGCTAGAGGTTGATTTTAGACAATCTTAGAAACAAGAATCACTTCATTTGGACTTAGCATGAAAAAGTTATGGCCAAATTAAATTCTCTTAGCCTGAAAATCCTAATTAAATTAATTAGGGTTACTGTTCATGGCAAAAATTTCTAGAATGCTCTAGAACTTGAAATTTTTAGGGTAGGTAGATATGGTTATCCTAAAAACAGCAAAACTGAGTTTGCACAATTAGGAGTTGAAATGAATTAGTTATGATTTTTCTAAGTTCTAAAACTAGCATATACCACTTTTCTGGAGCATAAATAAGGACAAAGTCTAGTTCATATTAAAGCCTGCCTACAGATAAATTTTACCAAGTTGAGTTTGCTCAGTTTGCAATTACAGAGAGAAAGTTATGTATTTTACAAGTTTTCAATGAATTTCTAAACAACCATTTCTTATTAAACAAGATCATGTAGTTAAAGTCATTTTCTACTATATAACAGTGCCTAAATTCATTCTCAGATTAGAGTTCATACTACAACAGAGCTACAGCAACTGGAATCATTCAAAAAGGAATTGAAATGACAAAGTTATGCACTTTTGGAATTTGAAACCTTAAAAGACTTAGAAAATTTGAGCTCTCGGGAGGTCCAAATGAACTGGAAGATAAAGGAGAGGTCGTGGGCCGTTGATCTTGCATCGCAGGGCCACAGACCTCGAAGCACAGCGCACGGGAAGACCTCCTCCTGCATTGGGGAGGTCTGGACCGTTGAGATTTGATCCAACGGCCACGACCAGTGCATGCACAGCACACGCAAAGGAGGTCCTTGCGCCTAACAGAGGTCGTGACCGTCAGATCGAGATCTGGCAGTCCCGAGCACTAGGGGAGGTCCTAAGGGTAAACCTACGGAGGGAGGTCTAGCCCGTTAGATCTAAATCTAACGGTTTAGACTAGAGGAGGAGGTCCTAACGCTACGGATCTAAGGAGGAGGTCCTAGACGGTCAAGATCTCCAGGGGGAGGTCTTGATCGGCTGGGATTTACACGAGGAGGTCTTGGATGGCCAAGATGTACTCGGGGAGGTCCTATGCGACAGGGTTTTAACGGGAGGAGATCTGGACGGTTCAGATTAGGCCTAGGAGGTCTGAGCGGTTCGGATCGACGCGGAGGGAGGACTTTGCCAAGAGGACCTTGGAGGAGGTCCGGGCTTTTCTTTATAAAAGACCAGGGGTGGTCTTTTACGAAGTGGACCCCGAGGGTGGTCCTGAGGTGGTCTTTGCAAAAATGACCAAGGAAGGTCTTTTTGCAAAGACGACCCCGAGGGTGGTCTTTGAAAAATGACCAAGGGAGGTCTTTTGCGCACGGGAAAAGATCTAAACGGCTAGGATTTAACCAAGGCGGTCCTAGACGGTTAGGATCGACTCAAGGGGAGGTCTAACAGCTAAGAGCTAATCCCAGGAGGTTTTTTACAGAGAGCCAGATCTAACAGCTAAGAGCTAATCCCAGGAGGTCTTTAAAGGCCGAGATAGAACTAGGGAGGTCCTGAGACTTAGAAATTTACGCGGAAACCCATCTACGGTACAGAGCTAACCGAGGGTGGTCTTAACGGCCGAGATTAACGCGGGAGGGAGGTCCTGAGGAGGGAGGTCCTAGCAGTGATACGGGAAGTGACCCGACGGCTGGGATTTGGCCTACGGACGTCTGTAACGGCCAGATCTGCTCTAGAAGGTCTAAGGTGCTCCTACTGGTGCGGTTCCTTAGGACAGCGACTAAAAGGTGGCGGCTACAGACCAATTAATGCTGCTAATGATTGGAATTAACAGAACTTAAAAGGGCACTAATGACTACTGGATTTTAACTCTAAGCCTATGGCCCACATGCCAGAGACACAACGACACAGGTTAAAGCACGATTAATGCACCCAATGATTAGCAACAACTGGGCATTAATGATGTCTTAAAAAGATGACGAAAACGGAAGTTTGCACCGGCAACATCCCGAGCGCGGTTAACGGCTTGCCGCCGGCGACAGGGACCACGACGGCGCCAACTAAATACTGGAATGGAACCGCAATATCATCACGGAGCTAAAGGTGGCAACCTCGCCGGCGGCGACGACCTTGAACGCCGGCGAGCTGGAGATGGGCTAGGAAGGCTTACTACGAAACTACGCGAGCTCTAGAAAATAACAACAAGGCTAAGGGATGGGCACCTGAGGGCAGAGAGGGGACCAGGGAGGTCGGAGGAACTTGGAGAAGGTCGACGAAGTCCGGCGGTGACGTGTTTGCCGGCGATGGAGAAGAAGATGATCTCGACCCCGACAAGCAGCTCCCCAGATTGTCAACCTCTTTGAAGGTTAAACACAACAAGTTAGGGAGGCTTGAGGAGACCAAGATGACAAAGTGACAGCCAAAATAGCAATATTGAACCCCTGGAGCTCGAAGGTCTTCAAGGAGCTTCAAAGTCGACAATGGAGGCAGGGAGGTGGTGTTCTTAGGTGTTTGAGTTTGGGGCTCACACTCACAACCGAGGGAGTTCAAGCAGCAACCAAGAGTGGGGAAATGATATTGAGGAGGGCCTTGAGCTAGATAAAGCCGGGGAGCTCGGACAAGGGTATGGACAAGCCCCACTGTGAACAAAGTCCATGCTCCTGCCATGAACTTGCTAGATTTGACAAGAGCAGGTAGGTAGGGGAAGACTTCTAGGGCTAGGCTCCTGACACATTAAATGCATGGTAGAAAGAGACGTTGGGAAGGACCAAAAGTGACAGGCCACTGCTCCCAACTGCTCTGACCCTGACACACGCACGGGTGCGGGAAAACCCCGATGACCAGGGCTCGAGGAGGTCGTGAGGGAGAAGAACAGGGCTGAGGGGGAGGTCCTGGACGATCCCGATTTGCACGGGGTGGTCCTGGACGTCCCAGATCACCCGAGGTGGGGAGGTCTTACGCGGGCGAGGAGGCCCAGGGAGGTCGTGAGCCACACGATGGATATCCCACGGCTTGGACCACCCCGAAGCGCTGAGGGCGCTCAAGAGCTCTGTAACACCCCAGGATCCACATTACCCTGGAATGCTACTTAACCACTCTACAGCTAGCCAATAATTTCAAGACAAAATTAATTCAGCAGCAACTCTAGACAAGAAGCACTAAGCGGAAGCATAAACAACTAAGGGAATAAAGATGACGGTAACAAGTTCAATAATTAAACAACCTCTAGCAGATTAAACAAAGAATGGTTCACAAGTCCATCCTTATTTAACAACATAATCATCCACAAATAGTTAAGCATTTGGCTAGAATTTCATCGTCTTTATTACAACATGAGTTGATGAACCAAGTGCATTATTGTGGTGCCACTCTACCCATCCCATGAATGCTCAACAATCACCTGTAGGGGGAAACAAGGGTGAGATAAAAATCTCAGCAAGCAAACTGTTTAACAGGCTAATCAGACTACAAATAAATATACAACATCATTAAAGTATCCATATGTCCACATCCATAATGTGAATCCACATTCATTTACAAGCTAATTTAACTACAAAGATATTAAGCATCAATATCCCATTCTCATAATGAACACCATTATAGCCTCAACCATATTTACTACCAAAGATAGTAAAATATTAACAACAAAATCTTGATCAACTGCTTCATATTATTCACCACTACCACTACCAATGACAATAGAGTATTAACATGTTTTACCTCATAACTTTACTATTTCTCACATCCACAACTGCTACCAACGATTACCACAAGAGAGAAGAATCTCATGCCACAATCACAACCTCTACCATACCACAAGGGATAAACCCCATTTCACAACCACAACCACATTACTCATTCCACGAGAGACTCTCATGAGTCAATTTCACATTGCAACTATGAAGTTGCGTTTGATTGCAAAATAAATTCACCTCAATATCTTGCATAAGAATGCAAATGATCTTTCCACAATGTAATGCATATGTATGCTATGCTCCACTGCACCTTTACCCAACAAGGTAAAGGTATGCATCGTCTCTACGACAATGCACGATGTTGTACCGTCTGATCGCGGCTATAAGGCGACATCCACAATGCAAATATCATGATATGTCATGAATGATATGATATGATAATCATAAACCACAAGAATTTAACCACGGAGATCAACAACGTACTCATCATGAATATTTTCTCATAATCCACATGTGTCTCATTAAGCACAATACCAACGTGTCATAAGACCATTACCACATAACCCACACCCGATTCACCAAGATCAAAATCAATCGATCTAGATGAAACTCTATCATATAGACCACCACATGATCATCATGAAAATAACCACAATGAATTATCAACATGTCCACCTTGAGTTTATTCTCATATTCCGCATTTGGCTCATTACGCGAATTACCACAATACTACCCAAACTCATCCAAACATAGCAATTGATTAATATCTTGCTACCACATTCTTCTTAGGAAACATGTAACCATGGCATATCATTTAACACTACGTCAATCATGCATAGTGCAAGTAGTAAGAAAAACGGGTTAAACCGTAGCACAACCGCTACATTTACTTGCCTTCCACGATGCGACGCGTTAGCGGCAAAGATGATACTCCTAAACCTGAGGCTTCACCTCCTAAACAGGTAAAATAATTTCAATTAAGACATAATATACTCAGCGCTACTAATCGGCATTCTACATCGCTTACTTGACGACTCAAAACGAGTTTACAAAGCTGAAACTGAAAAACAACGTTTCCTGCCATATACTGATTCTGGACAGCAGCACGGTAAATGACATAACTCATGAACTGGAAGTCAAAAGAGGTAAACCCAATTTCTGTAGATTCTTAACTGAATAATCTACAATACTCTAGTTGACACGATAAACCAATTCGGCCAAAATATTAGGCTAACCATTGTCTGAACTTTCAGTACAGAAACTGCCTACACAATCGAACAGCAAAACTAAAATGACCATAACTTTTAATAGGTAACTCCGAATTGATCGTTCTTTATCAATCTGAAAAGGTTATCGAATTACCTACAATAACCTAGTTGGGTGAACTTTCAGATTCTTCCAATTTCCTATCATATTTTAGGAAATATCCAGACAGTTTATTCTCGTCAGATTTCTGGCAGCAGATACTAAATCGACCATAACTTTTGACTCAGACCTCGGAATCGAGTGATCTTCACGGCTACTGAAAGATAACGACATAACCCACATATCTCTAGGAGATGGAATCTTAAAATTCAGCTTCTAAATACACGAAAAAACACACGCAAGATACTGGACAGAATTGAATCTTCTGCAGCCCAACAATTAACCAACAATTCTAATCGGTTTCGCATCTACTATGGATCAAACAGCGGGGAAGGCATCTCGTTACCCTTGTAGAACCGCTAGCTTGCTGAACTAATCCCCACGCGAGTTCTTCTTCTCCTTTCCCTCCTTCTTCTCCTTCCTCTCCTTCTTCTCCTTCTTCTCTTTTCCTTCTTGCGCAAGGGCAGCAGCCTAGACGAAGGGAATCGCGAGGAGCAGCACCAGGGCAGGGGAGGCGCAAGGGAGAGAGGAGGATTCGGCCAAGGGTGAGGAGAAGGCGGCTGCAAGTGGGATGAGAGAAAAGGAGAGGCGGCTAGGGTTTGGGAGGTGGCTCCTCCCCTTTGGCCGGCCACTACAGGCGAGATGGGCCAAGGCCGAGCCCAAGTAGGTGAGAAAACACAGAAAAACCCCTCTCTTTTCTTGTCTTTGCTGAATTCTCAAATTAAACTCTTCCCGATTAAATAAATCTCTACCGATTAAATTTAATTAACCCGATTCTTGACTTCTCACACTTAGGAGTATTACACTCTTCCCACCTTAAAAGGATTCGCCTCGAATCCTACTCTGAACCACAAAGAGAAGAACAACAAGCCAAAAGCAACCCAAACTAGGAGTACTCACCACCTCGAAGAGCTCGGGTACTTCTTTCGCAAAAGATCCTCCAACTCCCACGTAGCTTCTCTCTCGGTGATTCGCCCAAAGGACCTTCACATACTTGATGGTCTTATTCCTCAAGACCGCTCCGACGTATCCAAGATACGAGCGGCGACTCTCCACGGTGAGATCTGCTCCACCGTGACTGTTCGAGTCAATCTTGTGTTCTGGATCCGCAAGTATTTCTCGGCAAAGACACAAGGAAAACATTGTG
The DNA here is from genome assembly GCA_036346255.1 of Ampelocalamus luodianensis. Classification (NCBI taxonomy): domain Eukaryota; kingdom Viridiplantae; phylum Streptophyta; class Magnoliopsida; order Poales; family Poaceae; genus Ampelocalamus; species Ampelocalamus luodianensis. The sequence goes on from CM070629.1 coordinate 43,195,916, forward strand.
CACACCACTCAATGAGTTTGGCAACTCCAAGCGATAAGCCAAACAACCCACCCGAGCAACCACCGAAAAAACGATGTACCATGAGCTAAGCTTTCGGTGGTACCAAACGAACAATACCCTTAGTCGGAGACACCGAAGGAGCACAAGGCTTCCCACCGCAAAACTCCAATTCTCGCACGAACATCCGCATAATTCTTTTGTCGGCCCCGAGCACCAACAGTCTGCCATTTTGGCAAAATTTCCATAAAACTATTAAGACCACTTTCTCAAACCATCCTCTTTCTTAAAACACTTTCCTCTTATTAAATATACTCAGGATAACACAATATACCCAATTTCAAGAATTTGATCACCAATTTCACTCACATAATTCTACTAGAAGCACAACGATAAAATTTACAAATATAACCCAATAATGTAAGAGAAAAGGATTATCAAGCATCACACTAGCAACTAGTTTTCCTTTAAAGGACCACGATCCAAAACAAAGGATTTACCACAAAACATCTTCCACTCTCCAAGTAGACAATTGGAGAAACCACACCACCTAAGCTAAGAGTGAAAATCACTCGATGGACCAAAACAATCAATTTCTTTTCCTAATCGAAAAGACTACGCCTCAACATACGTCAACTCAAAATGCAAATGGTCTCGCCATAAACACACAGCATAAACAAGAATCAAGAGAGCATCGCACTACTTGACATAACAATAATTTCCCAATTCATTTCTTTTAATAATTTAACTTCCTTGAACCAAAGATTTTCAAATCATTACCCAACACACCAACTCATTTAACTCAAGTTGGCCACCTCAACAATTAGCTCAATTGAGTACATCATCTACACCATTGTAGATAGACTCTCACTGGCCCGCAAATCATACTCTATCCCAAAACCACGACCAACAAAAGGCTTCGCAACCCACAACAATTACCATGTTCTTAGAAGAAGAGGTAAGAAGAAATAAATTCAACATACGAAAATGGTTATCATCACAATAGCCAAAAGACCAAAAGAATAACAAATAGCAATGAGGTTGGAAAAACACAAGATAAGATCATCTGTACCTCAAATACTTCTAGTACAACTTTTCCTTTCAATAAGAAGCAATTTTCTTTGATTACAACATCCCGCCATTTCCAACAAAGGATGCTTGAAGACCACAACACAAGATTCAAATAAAACCAATAAGATCAATCAACACGTCGCTTTACTCGAGCAACATCGACTATGACACAAGTCATAAGGTCCAAAAGATTCCAACAGTAAATCTCACACCCTTCAATGCAATTAGTATTATGGAATTAACAAATTCCTTTATTTTTAAAACATTCAACACCATAATCACAACTACATGCTATCGGTTGTATTCACAACAAGATAAAACGTTCTTTACAAAAAAATCATCATATCATCCCACTCCTTCATATTTTTCCAAAAGGAACAACATTAATCACTTCATCATGTTCTTATTATCCAAATAAGATTCCAACTACTTAATCTAGTTAAACTAGTGCATAAGCCATCACATTAAAACAAACTCTTTAACAAGATGATATTAGAACATAACAACCTCACAAAACATGCTAGTATGAATCTCTTGTTAGATTTCATACATTTATCTCATCTTGATGCTCAACTCTAGTTTAGCAACAAGTAATTACACTCTAGCCATTCTTGTCAATAATTGATTATTAATTTTTCATCAAGACATAGCATTAATGATCCTATCTCTAATTTGCAATCACAAAGACAATAAAGAGCACAGATTCGATACTCCACCTTATGTTAAGATATTAAAATAAAATAACTTTAAACATCAATAATACCGACTTTATAAGACAAGATTCATAAGTCAATACATCCACCTTCATCCATTTCTTTATACATAATTCAACAATTTAGCATGGTAAAAGTTACATAACTTTATGATTGTACATGCTCATCAAGTATGTAAAGAGAGGACATAATTAAGGTTAATTTTATTAAGGCAATATTCCAACACCTCCTTACTTGACCATCCCGAATGGTCAGATTAATTACTTAAGATCAATCAATCCAATCTATCCAACAAGTTGGAAAAATTAAACAACTACAATAGTCAATACAATTGTTTTTCGTAATCCTTAATAAATGCATGAGTTCTACACATGTATCGCTAAATTCTTAGCCACAAATCTTCAAGAAACTACAACAGGACAACATCATATTAATCAACTTCACTTCTAAAGATGTTAGTAGAAATTAATGATGTACCACACTAACTTTTCAACTTGATAATTCACAATCTATCAATTATTTACATAATTACCACCTACTACTTAAACACAACAAAACAACATAAAGAGATTTTAACACTCCCTTCTAGGGAGAAAATCAAACTTCAAAAGTCGAAATAACTCAGAAGAAATGCATAGAGCCAATGCTTCCACAAGTTAATGAACTTCCCACGTAGCTTTGATTCTCTCTCAAAATATCAAGCGAAATACAAGAGTCATGTTTTCCAAAGAAGAAAGATGGAACAACGCGGAAAAATACCGATCTCTCCAAAAGCCTTGCTCACGGCGATCAAACAACCCATCAATCGAGAAAGAAACAATACTTGGCCTCAAGAACAATTGGAGGCCTAGTGACATAACAAGCGCAATAAGCGGCTAACCCGAGAGAAAAATCATTAATCGCAATAGGCCAAGAATCGCCAACATCAATTCAAGGAGGATAACACTTTTCTAAGAAACTTACCCATGACATCCGCAACTAAGTTACCCGAGGTAATCGCATCAATATCCCCGTACCACGAACGGGTATAAAGCTGAAATGCCCAAGGCAATGACCGCAAACCCTACCTCTTATCATTGACTATCCTCACTCATAGCGATCATAGAAACAACACATAAACATACAAGATTATCTCATAGCATGAATAATCAATATAACATGTCAAAGCACGAATGCAATGCTTGACCCATCCCATCCCATCGTGCACCAAAGTGTGTCAATTTAATATTTTTAATTACCACGGACCTAAAGCCCGCTCGATACCAATTGTAACACCCGGGATCCACATTACCTCGAATGCTACTTAACCACTCTGACTAGCCAATAATTTCAAGACAAAATTAATTCAAGAACAACTCTAGACAAGAAGCACTAAGCGGAAGCATAAACAACTAAGGGAATAAAGATGAGCGGTAACAAGTTCAATAATTAAACAACCTCTAGCAGATTAAACAAAGAATGGTTCACAAGTCCATCCTTATTTAACAACATAATCATCCACAAATAGTTAAGCATTTGGCTAGAATTTCATCGTCTTTATTACAACATGAGTTGATGAACCAAGTGCATTATTGTGGTGCCACTCTACCCATCCATGAATGCTCAACAATCACTGTAGGGGGAAACAAGGGTGAGATAAAAATCTCAAGCAAGCAAACTGCTTAATGAGCTAATCGGACTACAAATAAATATACAACATCATTAAAGTATCCATATGTCCACATCCATAATGTGAATCCACATTCATTTACAAGCTAATTTAACTACAAAGATATTAAGCATCAATATCCCATTCTCATAATGAACACCATTATAGCCTCAACCATATTTACTACCAAAGATAGTAAAATATTAACAACAAAATCTTGATCAAGCTGCTTCATATTATTCACCACTACCACTACCAATGACAATAGAGTATTAACATGTTTTACCTCATAACTTTACTATTTCTCACATCCACAACTGCTACCAACGATTACCACAAGAGAGAAGAATCTCATGCCACAATCACAACCTCTACCATACCACAAGGGATAAACCCCATTTCACAACCACAACCACATTACTCATTCCACCAGAGACTCTCATGAGTCAATTTCCACATTGCAACTATGAAGTTGCGTTTGATTGCAAAATAAATTCACCTCAATATCTTGCATAAGAATGCAAATGATCTTTCCACAATGTAATGCATATGTATGCTATGCTCCACTGCACCTTTACCCAACAAGGTAAAGGTATGCATCGTCTTCTGACAATGCGATGTTGTACCGGCACTGATCGCGGCTATAAGCGGCGACATCCACAATGCAAATATCATGATATGTCATGAATGATATGATATGATAATCATAAACCACAAGAATTTAACCACGGAGATCAACAACGTACTCATCATGAATATTTTCTCATAATCCACATGTGTCTCATTAAGCACAATACCAACGTGTCATAAGACCATTACCACATAACCCACACCCGATTCACCAAGATCAAAATCAATCGATCTAGATGAAACTCTATCACATAGACCACCACATGATCATCATGAAAATAACCACAATGAATTATCAACATGTCCACCTTGAGTTTATTCTCATATTCGCATTTGGCTCATTACGCGAATTACCACAATACTACCCAAACTCATCCAAACATAGCAATTGATTAATATCTTGCTACCACATTCTTCTTAGGAAACATGTAACCATGGCATATCATTTAACACTACGTCAATCATGCATAGTGCAAGTAGTAAGAAAAACGGGTTAAACCGTAGCACAACCGCTACATTTACTTGCCTTCCACGATGCGACGCGTTAGCGGCAAAGATGATACTCCTAAACCTGAGGCTTCACCTCCTAAACAGGTAAAATAATTTCAATTAAGACATAATATACTCAGCGCTACTAATCGGCATTCTACATCGCTTACTTGACGACTCAAAACGAGTTTACAAAGCTGAAACTGAAAAACAACGTTTCCTGCCATATACTGATTCTGGACAGCAGCACGGTAAATGACATAACTCATGAACTGGAAGTCAAAAGAGGTAAACCCAATTTCTGTAGATTCTTAACTGAATAATCTACAATACTCTAGTTGACACGATAAACCAATTCGGCCAAAATATTAGGCTAACCATTGTCTGAACTTTCAGTACAGAAACTGCCTACACAATCGAACAGCAAAACTAAAATGACCATAACTTTTAATAGGTAACTCCGAATTGATCGTTCTTTATCAATCTGAAAAGGTTATCGAATTACCTACAATAACCTAGTTGGGTGAACTTTCAGATTCTTCCAATTTCCCTATCATATTTTAGGAAATATCCAGACAGTTTATTCTCGTCAGATTTCTGGCAGCAGATACTAAATCGACCATAACTTTTGACTCAGACCTCGGAATCGAGTGATCTTCGCGGCTACTGAAAGATAACGACATAACCCACATATCTCTAGGAGATGGAATCTTAAAATTCAGCCTCTAAATACACGAAAAAACCCACGCAAGATACTGGACAGAATTGAATCTTCTGCAGCCCAACAATTAACCAACAATTCTAATCGGTTTCGCATCTACTATGGATCAAACAGCGGGGAAGGCATCTCGTTACCCTTGTAGAACCGCTAGCTTGCTGAACCAATCCCCACGCGAGTTCTTCTTCTCCTTTCCCTCCTTCTTCTCCTTCCTCTCCTTCTTCTCCTTCTTCTCTTTTCCTTCTTGCGCAAGGGGCAGCAGCCTAGACGAAGGGGAATCGCGAGGGAGCAGCACCAGGGCAGGGGGGAGGCGCAAGGGAGAGGGGAGGATTCGGCCAAGGGTGAGGAGAAGGCGGCTGCAAGTGGGAGGAGAGAAAAGGGAGGCGGCTAGGGTTTGGGGAGGTGGCTCCTCCCCCTTTGGCCGGCCACCACTGAGGCCAGATGGGCCAAGGCCCAGCCCAAGTAGGTGAGAAAACACAGAAAAACCCCTCTCTTTTCTTGTCTTTGCTGAATTCTGAAATTAAACTCTTCCCGATTAAATAAATCTCTACCGATTAAATTTAATTAACCCGATTCTTGACTTCTCACACTTAGGAGTATTACACTCTTCCCACCTTAAAAGGATTAGCCTCGAATCCTACTCTCTGAACCACAAAGAGAAGAACAACAAGCCAAAAGCAACCCAAACTAGGAGTACTCACCACCTCGAAGAGCTCGGGTACTTCTTTCGCAAAAGATCCTCCAACTCCCACGTAGCTTCTCTCTCGATCGATTCGCCCAAAGGACCTTCACATACTTGATGGTCTTATTCCTCAAGACTCGCTCCGACGTATCCAAGATACTGAATGGCCGACTCTCCACGGTGAGATCTGCTCCACCGTGACTGTTCAGTCAATCTTGTGTTCTGGATCCCGCAAGTATTTCCTCAGCAAAGACACAAGGAAAACATTGTGCACACCACTCAATGAGTTTGGCAACTCCAAACGATAAGCCAAACAACCCACCCGAGCAACCACTGAAAAAAAAAACGATGTACCGCGGGCTAAGCAGATTTGGAGTTTGAGGATTTGTTTGAGATAGCAAACTCACTCCAAAAATTATGGAATTTTTACAGGAGCTTGCTAGCTGAGTTAAAGACCTTGTATAAATCTTGCATAGGTTTTTGTTCTATACATTCTCCTCCAAAAATTCCACAAGCTGCTGCCCCACAGTTTGACCAGAATTTGAGTAGGTTTGACTGACCTCCAAAAGTATTCAAACAATTTCTAAAAATTGTAAAAATTTTCAGAGGGGTCACATACCAACCCAAGAATTTAGGAAAAATATTTCCAGGAGATTATCACAAGATGGAACAAGAATGTTTTTGAAGGATCAAGATTTGGATCAAAAGACTTGTGACTTTGTATTTCCATAACTTCTTGTACAATAGCTATTCAGTACAAACAGGAAATACAAGATGTAAGAAAAAGTTTTAATTTCTACTCATTTTCTTACATTTGAAACACAAGCCTAAAATTGGGATGTTACAACTCTCCCCCCTTACAAGAATCTCGACCCGAGATTCCGTTTACTCGGAGAAGAAAGAAGGAAAATCTGCACGAAGGCGATCTTCTCGCTCCCAAGTTGCCTCATCTTCAGAATGGTTTGACCATTGAACCTTAAGGAACTTGATGACACGGTTCCTTGTTCTCCGTTCATATTCCTCAAGAATGCGAACAGGATGCTCGCGGTAGGTCAAATTCTCCTGCACATCGAGAACCTCCAATGGAGCTTCCTCAGTCGGGACACGGATGCACTTCTTCAGGTGTGACACATGGAACACATCATGCACACCCTCAAGTGCAGCTGGCAGCTCCAACCTGTATGCCACAGCCCCAACTCTCTCGGCGATGCGATACGGCCCAACATAGCGAGGAGCCAACTTGCCCTTGATGCCAAAACGCTGATGGCCCGTCAAGGGTGAGATCTGCATAGCTCTTCTGCCTGGACTAGGCCGTGCGCAGATGCTCGCGAATCAACTGGACCTGGCTTTCGGCCTCATTAATCGACTCCGGGCCGAAAAACTGCCGCTCACCAGTCTCTGACCAGTTCAACGGGGTTCTGCACCTTCTCCCATACAAGGCCTCAAACGGTGCCATGCCAAGACTGGCCTGATAGCTGTTGTTATAGGAGAACTCAGCAAATGGTAGACACTTCTCCCACTTCTTCCCATAGGAAAGAACACAAGCACGGAGCATATCTTCCAACACTTGGTTGACTCGCTCCGTCTGGCCATCAGTTTGGGGATGAAAGGTTGTACTGAAGTGAAGGCTGGTCCCCATAGCCTCTTGCAGACTATGCCAAAACCGCGAGGTGAAAAGCGCACCACGATCAGAAATAATCGTCTTCGGTACACCGTGAAGACTCACAATCCTCGAGACATAAAGTTCGGCCAGAGGCCCCACACGAAGCTGAGTCTTGACGGGAAGAAAATGTGCTACTTTAGTCAACCTGTCAATCACGACCCAAATAGCATCATTTCCTTTGGACGAGCGGGGCAAACCGGTGATGAAGTCCATGCCAACGGAATCCCACTTTCACTCTGGCACTGGAAAAGGCTGAAGAAGGTCCGCTGGACGCTGATGCTCGGCCTTCACACGACAGCACACGTCGGACTCGGCAACGAACTTGGCAATCTCACGCTTCATGCGGGTCCACCAGAATCTCTGACGAAGGTCCTGATACATCTTGGTAGCCCCGGGATGGATAGACAAAGGAGAGTCATGGGCTTCGCGGAGAATCCATTCCCGCAACTCCATGACCTTAGGAACTACAAGACGCTGCCCAAAACATACAACGCCATGCTCATCCTCTGAAAAGCACTTGGCTATCCCATCCTTGATGTTCTGCTTGATTTGACTCACGCCAACATCTTACTGCTGTGCCGCCTTGATTTGGTCCACCAAGGTTGGTTGCACAACCAAGGTAGCGAGAGAACTGTGCTCGATCAAACCCAAATTGAGGCGCTGAAATTCTGAAATAAGGGTAGGCTGCTGCTCTTGGAGCATCAACACGTTGCAATACACCTTTCGACTAAGCGCATCAGCAACAACATTGGCCTTGCCCGGGTGATACTGGATACCCATGTCATAATCGTTGATCAATTCCAACCATCTTCTTTGCACGATGTTGGATCGGTGAGTGAACAAGTACTTCAAGCTCTTGTGGTCGAATACACTCACAACGGTTACCAATCGATAAAGCCGCCAAATCTTGAGTGCATGAACCACGCAGACTAACTCCAAGTCGTGAGTAGGATAGTTGAGTTCATGAGGCCTCAAGCGCCTCGATGCATAGGCCACTACCTTGCCCTTTGCATAAGAACACAACCAAGACCACGACGAAGCATCACAATAGATATCAAAACTCTTGTGAATATCAGGGAGAACAAGCACTGGAGCTGAAGTCAACCGCTTCTTGAGTTCCTGAAAACTCACATCACAAGCAGTAGACCACTCAAACTTCTTGTCTTTCTTGAGCAATTCAGTCATAGGCTTCGCAATCTTGGAGAAATTCTCGATAAAGCGGTGATAGTAGCCAGCCAAACTAAGAAAACTCCGCACATCAGTGACCGACTTGGGCTAACCCCAAGATAGAACATCACTGACCTTGCTAGGATCCACAGCCACACCTCCTGCTGAAAGAACATGGCCCAAGAATGCCACTTCCTTCAACCAGAACTCACACTTGCTGAATTTAGCATACAACTGGTGCTCACGCAGCTTGCCCAACACAAGCTTAAGATGCTCAGCATGTTCTTCTTCATTTTTGGAGTAGATAAGGATATCGTCGATTAATACCACCACAAACTTATCCAAATACTCCATGAATACCGAGTTCATAAGGTTCATGAATAAAGTAGGAGCATTAGTTAGACCAAAAGACATGACGGTGTACTCGTAAAGACCATAACGAGTAGCAAAGGCCGCCTTCGGAATATCCTCGGTCCTGATCCTGACTTGATGATAGCCCAATCTCAAGTCAATCTTGGAGAAGACACGCGCTCCGGTCAACTGATCGAAAAGATCATCAATACGGGGCAAAGGATACTTGTTCTTTACCGTCACTTCATTAAGCGGACGGTAATCAACACACATGCGCAAGGTCTTGTCCTTCTTCTTCACAAAGATAACTGGACAACCCCAAGGAGATGAACTAGGACGGATAAAACCCTTCTCTTGCAGCTCACCTAGTTGCTTCTTCAGCTCCTCCAACTCATTAGGAGGCATACGATACGGCCTCTTTGAAATAGGGGCGATACCGGGCAGCAACTCTATTACGAACTCCAGGTCTCGAACGGGAGGCACCCCAGGCAAATCTTCAGGAAAGACATCCACGAAGTCACACACAGTGGGGACATCGCGAATCTCCAGTGCCGGTTTTGCTTCAAGGGCATAAAGATGGGGCTCTCGCAACTGCGGCGAAAACCCAACCTGTTCACCTGACGGGCTGGTGAGGTAGACAATCTTCCTGGCACAATCGATTTGCCCCAAGTGTTGGGACAACCAATCCATGCCAAGAATCACATCCAGACGCGCCGAGTCGAGTAGGATAAGATTCGCCAAGAATCCCACTCCTTCGATGTGGATAGGAACGCCCCAAAGACACTTGGTCGGCTCTCATTTCCGAACCCGAGAGCGAATAGCAGTGGAACCCCAAAGGAACACAGTGGAGACCACTATCAACGACAAGCGACCTCGAAATAAAAGAATGCTAAGCTCGAGTCAAATAAAGCGTAGCGGGGCGTAAATTGACAAGAAGCGTACCCAACACCACGTCGGGCGCCTCTGTGCCTCCTCACCGAGATGTGGTTGACTCGGCGCTCCCCAAGCCCGGGTCTTACGGTCGGTGGGTGACCACTCCCTTGCCCACGTCCTCCATTAGGACGAGGGGCCGCGATCTTCTTAGGACAACTACTCGCGTAGTGGCCCTTGTTGTGGCAGTAGAAGCAGGTGACGTCGGCCGCGGGGTTGCGGTGAGCAACCTGCTGCTGGATCGCAGGTGCACGTGACTGAGTCACGGCCTGCGGAGGACGTGGAGCTGGTGCCGAAGGCCTCGGCGGTGGTGAAGCCTAAGAACGGGCCACCTATGCAGGCCCAACTCGGGGACGAACGAGGCCGGCCTGTGCAGACCGCTGGGCCTCCCACTTGTGCTGCGGGACTCGCCAGCGCTCTTGCCTTGTGCTCGCGGCGATGGCCTTGTCCACCAAGGTGCGGAAGTCGGGAAGTCCACAATAGAGAGCTTGTCTCAAGCTCCTCGACAAGCCCTCCATGAACTTCTCCTGCTTGGCCTCATCAGTGGCCACCTCAGCAGGAGCGTACCTCGCGAGATGGTTGAACTCGTGGAGGTACTCAGTCACAGATTTGCGCCCCTGTTTGAGCGCAAGGAACTCCTTCTTCTTCAGTTTCATCAGGCCGGCGGGGACATGGGCCCGACGGAAAGCTGACCGGAACTCCTCCCCCGAGACCACGTGTCCCGCGGGCTGCATGGCGAGGAAGTTCTCCCACCATGAGAGTGCCACACCCTCCAACTGATGGGATGCGAAAAGTGCCCGCTCCTGCTCCTGGCACTGAGCAACGTTGAGCTTCCGCTCAACTAGACGCAGCTAGTCGTCTGCGTCCAAGGGATCCTCGGACCGGGAGAAGGTGGGAGGCTGCGTGCGATAGAACTCCGCAAGTCCCCCACGAGACTGGTGACCACCTCCAGATCCAGAGGCACCGGAGGAAGTGGAGGTGTTCCTTGCGATAACCTCCAACACCCTACGGTCCTCCGAACGATTGTGTTCGATCTGCATGAGGACTTCCGCCACGGTCGGAGGAGGGGGAAGCTCCTCATCGGGACTACCCGGCTGGTTCCGACCACTACGTGTCCCACCTGCCATCCTGTTTCACTAAGACAAGTTAGCTACAAGCCCGAGATCAAAAGGCACAGAAATCCAAACTTAATTAAAAGGGCTCAAGAATAACCACCAAAGAACACAAGACCATAAGTCACCAATTTAACTTCCCGAAACGACTAACCCGTATGAAAGAACGAGTAATCGTTTGAGAAGACCCAAAATTTCAGAACTAAATTCTAGCTCAAAACAACCCAAAATCAAGGTGTAACCACCTAATAGAGTATAAGCATTTAGCTAATTTCATATCACTTCTTACCCTTACATTCCCTCAAGTTTTAGTTGAATTAACCTCTCATTTCCTACCTCCTATACTAATTACTAGCTAGCTGTCCAAATTTCTTTCTCCAAGCTCTCATGGTTCTCCCAAAACCAATTTAATCGATAGAAGCTAATTTTTGAAAGGAAGAGAGGAACAGCTTTTCCAAAACTTGATCAAGAGTAAGGTGAGGTGAGCAAGCTAAGACAGGTAAGGAGTAAAATCAGAGAACTTACTTAAGTTTTGTAAACCTTTTGAAAGTAAGTTTTCAAAATATCCTAGAGGCGACCAAGCTAGGGGTTTCTACGGTCAGTATGGCTCTGATACCAACTTTGTGAGGACCCGGAATATTTAACTAGTAACACTTAACCTCCAAATGGTTCTAGCGTTACTAATTAAACATTCTAAGCCTCGTGGACATATGCTTCCCAGAATTGCAGCATATGCACATCATCACAAAATTACACATCATTTCCATACACCATACAACACTAAGTCCAATAACGACATACACAAAGTAAAGTTATTACAAAAGAGCCGACCGGCCAAATAGAACAATATACAAGAAAGACAGCGGAAGCAAAAGGTGCCATAAGATGGCTAGAACAAAAGTCGACCGGTTAGCCACACCACCACAGGGCAACCGAACAGGCCGCCCAACTAGACGCCTCGCAATCTACCACAGCACAACTCACAGAAGTGAGGCCCCTCAAGCTCACCTTCTTCCTCTGCAACAATTACATTTAAGCAAGATAACTGAGTACACAAAGGTACTCGCAAGACTGACGTGTGGAATAGCAGACCTATTCATAAACTACATGCAAGCTTATTTAGGTGGAGGTTATATGTTTCATTTTGCATAAAGCCAACTTTATTTGCAATAATGTAATACATTTAAAAGCAAGTTTGCAAATCCGTTTTGTTGTCAAAATAACAGCGAAATAAAGATACATACAAGTAACCACCTGGAAGTGACTATCCCAATAGTCACCACAACATAGCACGAATCCCCGATTCGTACCACCCATCAAGTTTTAATTAAAAGGTTGTAGTCTAACTCTTGAAAGACCTTGCCAAGCGTGTCCATAACCTAGGACGAGGCTATTCGAATAGTTTTAACCCTGCAGGGGTGTACCAATGTACCCACACTTCAGACCGCCTTTAAGCCACAAGCACACTTCCGAATGTATGCCGACACAGCTAAGTCCTACGAGACTTTTTCCAATATTGTGTATCAACCATGAGCCGCTCGTATGGATAGAAACCCATACGCTTACATTGCAAACCGAAAGACAACCAGCCATCACGGGGGAAGCCTTTCGGACACTACAATGCTCCCACCTCCATCCCTCCTGCGACTCCCTGCGACCCGAAGCCAATACACGCCAAAGTACTAAGTCAAGAGAGGGCACATACCCTCTGGTGTGGTTAGCACGCACAATTGCTTGGTTTAGTGTAACAAGATGTTTGGTCCTTGTTGACCCGGGCACCATTCCAGTCACACCCAGAAGCACACCAACATACCATTGTGCCCAAGTCTAAATCATTTTATTTTCAGTTTTAGTTTTCATAAGTAGACATGGCACAAAGCTAAAATCATAAGAGATAATAAGTTTTATGTGATCAAGGTTATCGACAAGTCGATAACCGCCCATTTCTACCGAAGCTAAGCATGGCTAAGCAATTAATTCGCAAACTACTAAGCGACAAGAGCTCATCCACGAACTCTAAGTCACAGCAATAACCTAGGCTCACGGTAGTAGAGGATAATCATTTGCTAAGAAAATGCATCTACTAGGCCAACTAACGATAATAGTTTAACACAAAGTAGCAATGCATACATAGAAGTTGTAATCAACATAAATACTTAAAATACTGAGATTAACATGATCAAACTGCTTGCCTTGCTGGATTTGTTCTTGTTGCAGAGGGGAGTGCTCAGGTTGAATAAATTCTTCGGAACCTAACGTGAAAAGGCGATAAAACCCGATAAGAACGAAGAACACCAAAAGGAACTCAACAGCAAAGCACATCCAAATCCAATGAAATTTCCACAGCAGCTAGAGGTTGATTTTAGACAATTTTAGAAACAAGAATCACTTCATTTGGACTTAGCATGAAAAAGTTATGGCCAAATTAAATTCTCTCAGCTTGAAAATCCTAATTAAATTAATTAGGGTTACTGTTCATAGCGAAAATTTCTATAATGATCTAGTACTTGAAATTTTTAGGGTAGGTATATATGGTTATCCTAACAACAGCAAAACTGAGTTTGCACAATTAGGAGTTGAAATGAATTAGTTATGATTTTTCTAAGTTCTAAAACTAGCATATACCACTTTTCTGGAGCATAAATAAGGACAAAGTCTAGTTCATATTAAAGCCTGCCGACAGATAAATTTTACCAAGTTGAGTTTCCTCAGTTTGCAATTACAGAGAGAAAGTTATGTATTTTACAAGTTTTCAATGAATTTCTAAACAACCATTTCTTATTAAACAAGATCATGTAGTTAAAGTCATTTTCTACTATATAACAGTGCCTAAATTCATTCTCAGATTAGAGTTCATACTACAACAGAGCTACATCAACTGGAATCATTCAAAAAGAAATTGAAATGACAAAGTTATGCACTTTTGAAATTTGAAACCTTAAAAGACTTAGAAAATTTGAGCTTTCGGGAGGTCCAAATGAACTGGAAGACAAAGGAGAGGTCGTGGGCCGTTGATCTTGCATCGCAGGCCACAGCACCTCGGCACTGGCCGCAGGAAGACCTCCTCCCGCATTGGGGAGGTCTGGACCGTTGAGATTTGATCCAACGGCCACGACCAGTGCATGCACAGCGCACGCAAAGGAGGTCCTCGCGCCTAACAGAGGTCGTGACCGTCAGATCAAGATCTGACGGTCCCGAGCACTAGGGGAGGTCCTAAGGGTAAACCTACGGAGGGAGGTCTAGCCCGTTGGATCTAAATCTAACGGTTTAGACCAGAGGAGGAGGTCCTAACGCTACGGATCTAAGGAGGAGGTCCTAGACGGTCAAGATCTCCAGGGGGAGGTCTTGATCGGCTGGGATTTACACGAGGAGGTCTTGGATGGCCAAGATCTACTCGGGGAGGTCCTATGCGACAGGGTTTTAACGGGAGGAGATCTGGACGGTTCAGATTAGGCCTAGGGAGGTCCTGAACGGTTCAGATCGACGCGAGGAGGACTTTGCCAAGAGGACCTTGGAGGAGGTCGGGGGCTTTTCTTTTATAAAAGACCAGGGGTGGTCTTTTACGAAGAGGACCCCGAGGGTGGTCCTGAGGTGGTATTTGCAAAAATGACCAAGGAAGGTCTTTTTGCAAAGACGACCCCAAGGGTGGTCTTTGAAAAATGACCAAGGAAGGTCTTTTGCGCACGGGAAAAGATCTAAACGGCTAGGATTTAACCAAGGTGGTCCTAGACGGTTAGGATCGACTCAAGGGGAGGTCCAAGCGCGCAATATTTTACACAGAGCCAGATCTAACGGCTAAGAGCTAATCCCAGGAGGTCTTTAAAGGCCGAGATAGAACTAGGGAGGTCCTGAGACTTAGAAATTTACGCGGAAACCCATCTACGGTACAGAGCTAAACGAGGGTGGTCTTAACGGCCGAGATTAACGCGGGAGGGAGGTCCTAGCAGTGATACGGGAAGTGACCCGATAGCTGGGATTTGGCCTACGGACGTCTGTAACGGCCAGATCTGCTCTAGAAGGTCTAAGGTGCTCCTACTGGTGCGGTTCCTTAGGACAACAACTAAAAGTTGGCGGCTACAGACCAATTAATGCTGCTAATGATTGGAATTAACAGAACTTAAAACGGCACTAATGACTACTGGATTTTAAATCTAAGCCTATGGCCCACATGCCAGAGACACAACGACACAGGTTAAGGCACGATTAATGCACCCAATGATTAGCAACAACTGGGCATTAATGATGTCTTAAAAAGATGACGAAAACGGAAGTTTGCACCGGCAACATCCCGAGCGCGGTTAACGGCTTGCCGCCGGCGACAGGGACCACGACGGCGCCAACTAAATACTGGAATGGAACCGCAATATCATCACGGAGCTAAAGGTGGCAACCTCGCCGGCGGCGACGGCCTTGAACGCCGGCGAGCCGGAGATGGGCTAGGAAGGCTTACTACGAAACTACGCGAGCTCTAGAAAATAACAACAAGGCTAAGGGATGGGCACCGAGGCGCAGAGGGGACCGGGAGGTCGGAGGAACTTGGAGAAGGTCGACGAAGTCCGGCGGTGACGTGTTTGCCGGCGATGGAGAAGAAGATGATCTCGACCCCGACAAGCAGCTCCCTAGATTGTCAACCTCTGTGAAGGTTAAACACAACAAGTTAGGGAGGCTTGAGGAGACCAAGATGACAAAGTGACAGCCAAAATAGCAATATTGAACCCCTGGAGCTCGAAGGTCTTCAAGGAGCTTCAAAGTCGACAATGGAGGCAGGGAGGTGGTGTTCTTAGGTGTTTGAGTTTGGGGCTCACACTCACAACCGAGGGAGTTCAAGCAGCAACCAAGAGTGGGGAAATGATATTGAGGAGGGCCTTGAGCTAGATAAAGCCGGGGAGCTCGGACAAGGGTATGGACAAGCCCCACTGTGAACAAAGTCCATGCTCCTGCCATGAACTTGCTAGATTTGACAAGAGCGGTAGGTAGGGAAGACTTCTAGGCTAGGCTCTGACACATTAAATGCATGGCGAAAGAGACGTTGGGAAGGACCAAAAGTGACAGCCATCGCTCCCAAGCGCTCGACCACGACACACCACGGTGCGGGAAAACCCCGATGACCAGGGCTCGAGGAGGTCGTGAGGGAGAAGAACAGGGCTGAGGGGGAGGTCCTGGATGGTCCCGATTTGCACGGGGTGGTCCTGGACGTCCCAGATCACCCGAGGTGGGGAGGTCTTACGCGGGCGAGGAGGCCCAGGGAGTTCGTGAGCCACACAATGGATATCCCACGGCTTGGACCACCCCGAAGCGCTGAGGGCGCTCAAGAGCTCCTCAGATCAGTGGGGAGGTCGTGGGCATTGGATTGAAATCCAACGGCTAGCACGAGCGCGCACGAGATCGAGCTCGGGTGCGGCGCTGCGCACTTGGCTCGACCGAGTCGATTGTCTGGGTCGGACTCGGGTCTGACTCGAGCCCGAGTTTGACTCAGACCTAAATTGAGTTTCAAACAGATTTGGAGTTTGAGGATTTGTTTGAGATAGCAAAGTCACTCTAAAAATTATGGAATTTTTACAGGAGCTTGCTAGCTGAGTTAAAGACCTTGTATAAATCTTGCAGAGGTTTTTGTGCTATACTTTTTCCTCCAAAAATTCCACAAGCTGCTGGCCCACAGTTTGACCAGAATTTGAGTAGGTTTGACTGACCTCCAAAAGTATTCAAACAGTTTCTAAAAATTGTAAAATTTTTCAGAGGGGTCACATACCAACCCAAGAATTTAGGAAAAATATTTCCGGGAGATTATCACATAATGGAACAAGAATGTTTTTGAAGGATCAAGATTTGGATCAAAAGACTTGTGACTTTGTATTTCCATAACTTCTTGTACAATAGCTGTTCAGTACAAACAGGAAATACAAGATGTAAGAAAAAGTTTTAATTTCTACTCAATTTCTTACATTTGAAACACAAGCCTAAAATTGGGATGTTACAATACAATGCAGTAACCCAATCCCACCTACTATCCATAGTGTGTCAAGATTAATATTTCAAATACCACGGACCTACAGCCCGCTTTGATACCAACTGTAACACCTCAGCCCAAAATGAGCTTGGAATGCTACTGATGAAACATTAACCAAACTAAACTAGGACAGTTTACTAAATTTCGGCAGAACCTCCTTTGTATAGTTAAAGGCTACTTGTATAGTATGATAGTGGTGAGATTTTGGGAACCAAGCTATTTGAAGAGCAGTAGAAGGTGAATTGGTTTTGACCTATAACACTTGGAGAGCATTCAATTTAAATGGAACGTTGTCGATGAAATAAAATTGATTAGTGTTAAAACTAGTGGAACCTATGGCGAATTATGATCCAATAACCTTTGTCCATGTTGGGGATTATCGAAAGTATGAACCCTTGATAAATTTATTAGAGTATCGTAATTGGATACTTAGTAAGATTGTGTAGAAGATTTATGATGGTGAAGTTTTATGAGAGTAGCGGTGTGGAGAAATCTAAGCGTTGTGCTAATTGATGGGATAGTAGGTAGGGTTGAGATGTCGGCTGGTATGCCTTGGCTTTAGTGAATAACATTCTGGGAGATAGAATTCTTCTAAAAGATAATTTGGTCGAGAAAATATTTACATGTGGATGATAATGATTGAGTATGTTGGAGTGTGGGAATTTTAGTGAATGAATCTGAGGATTTTCTCAATCTTTTATACGGGAAGTTGGTTGTAGGAGTCTTGAAGGTTGAATTTGGGTTTTGCATTTTTATGCTAAAACCTTGGTTGCCAATGATTATGTGAAAAAGTAGAATAAGAGTGGATTCTGAATAGTGGGATGATCGTTGATAGTATCCTTTGGGTGTAGTAAATAAGAGTGTGTGATGTGAATTTCAAATTGATTATCCTTAACGGATTGAGGTATGTGATGGTAGTGAAATCTATATTGAGTTGCGTTGGGAATTATTTTGTTAAAGTAATTCATTCGGTACAGAAGTTGGCTAGAGTGTGAAATTAGGGATTGGAAAAGTCTCCCTGCTTAAGTGTGGATTTTTTGTTCAGTTCAACATAGCTTTGAGGTTGCCAATTTAAAAGAATTGAGTTAGTGTGTTATGCGATGATTTGGGATCCTATAGTTTAAGAGAAAGTCAAATTCTTAAAAGAAAGATTGTGATCTTAGATAGTGATATATTCTCTTAGTTCTTATTTGAACTATGTGTTTATGACGGATATCAATTACAAGTTGAGTTGATTCTTATCGATATATGTGGTTCTTTCCAGTTAAGAAAAAATGGTTAATCTGGTTATTCAAGTGATTTCGCCTTTGGCTTATGTGGTGTTCATTGGCAAACTACCTACTTGGAAAGAAAAAGTTTCAAGATGAATATTTTGATTTTGGATTGGAGTCATTTGGAGGGAAGTTGGTTATGAGTTGGTATTGCGTGTTGCGATGGGAATCCTTTGTTTTTCAGTTGGGTTCTTTTTGTCAGAGGGTTGGTTTAAGGCGAATTGATTGATTTGAAGATAGAACAAATATTCAGTGGGTTATGTGCGGGTGGTGAGGTTGGGTACCAAAAAGGGAAGGTTGACCCAAAATACATTGGTTTGTTTTTGAAAGTTGTTGGGATTTTGGAAGAGAGTGTATCGCTAGGACCGTCTCGAGTCCAGGCGTGGGGTACACAACGTCTTGTATGACCCAATGTTGAGGGAGTACTTGAGAGATCTAGAGTGGGAGGTTTCGTTAGAACCGTTGACCAACGAGTAAGATCGTAACCTTCGAGTCCTATCCGTTGAGTGTACTGGAGAGGTCGCAGCGGGTGTTGAGGCGTAAGATGTTAGTTTATGTTAGTGTGTTGTGGTCGCAACAGTCTGAGTGAGAAGCTGCTTGGGAGTAGGAGTCTCTCATGAGCGAGATGTACTAGACTTGTTATCAACGGGCATGCGTTAGTTGGTTGTCGCTTTAAGTTTGGTTCATTCGAGTAGAATTCGGGGTCGAATTATTTTTAAGGGGGGGTAGAATGTGATACCCCGTTTAAACAGTTGAGTAACTAAAATAATTAATAGGAAAATTAATGGAATTAATAGTGAAAAAATTCAGAATTTAGTAGACTGGTGAAAGCAATGGGCCGTTGGCCCATAGCCCTAGTGGAAAAGCCCAGTTTTTATTTAGAGAGGAGGAAGCTGGCCAAAACCCGAGCCTTTTCTTTCTTTCCGAGCCTCTGCTCTCCTGCGCCAGAAACAGCCGCCGCCTCCAACCTGCTACTCCTGCGCTGCCCTCCTACGCCAACACCAGCCGCGGCACTTGCTGTGCTAGCTGCATGTGCATGCTACGCCACATGTTGCTGCTGTACGTGATGTACTAGAGAATTACTGTTGAGTGCTGAAGCATTGAGTTACTGGCAGCGACATGAGTGCGTGCAGGCGTTGATCCTCCTGTGCGCAGATTTGGTTCGTGCGTGATCTCCAGGAAAGGATCTAGGGAGGTGTGGTAGCTGTGGTGGTTGGAGATTAAACAAAGCTGGTTGTTCATGCATGGTCTCCTATGAAAGGGTGGCTGCCTTAGTTCTTGTTGGCTCTGCATGCATTGGCTTGCAACATGCATGTGTTAGACTTGCTACATTCATATTTGGATTCTCTGTGACACAACTGATCAAGGAAGCAAGAAGCAAGGGAGAAGAAGAAAAGCAGGAAGAGGGGAGAAATAGAGGGATACCACTGGGTTTTCGCGTTCAACAGCGGTTTTTCAAGGGTAACCCCGGTTTTCCCCCGATTAGATGCACATTTAATTCTTGCAGTAATGTCGGTATTATGGTCTGCTCAGGACAGATTTCGTTAGACAGTTGTTTTGATATAGTTAAGTGCGGATTCAGTCCTGGGCATCTCCTAGAGTATTGTAGAGGACGTCATCGCCTTTCGATGAAGTGCTAGATCGCGTTATTTGGATCTCTGTAGCGGAAGTTATCAATTTATTAGTGCGACTATTCTGCAAATCTATCGGTATTCTAACAGTTTTTAGTAATCTGACTTGAACGATCAGCTAAATGGAAAATTAGAGGAGCTCAATATACCGAAAGTTGTAGATAATTGTCGTAGATTTCAGGGAAGCTCAAGAACGCAAAATTTGGACAAGTGTACTGAAAGTTATGGTATTTTTAGTATACTGTCCAGAGAACCTAACTTGAAATTGATGTTATGTTAATTAGCTTGATAGGGGTATTACATGGCCAAATCAGGATGACCCACCAACTAGGTTTAGTTGGAGAAATTGATAACCTTTCAAGGAAGTCAAAGAACACCTCATTTGGACTCCTGTACTAAACGATATGAATTTTAGAACGTGACTGTCCACAGAGGGGACAGAACAACATTTATGAATAGGAGCCAGGATCGCGTTAAAAACTATTGCGAGTTCGTGTTTGCTTATATAGTTTGTTTGGTCCATTACTATTGTCTTAGTATGCTTTTAAATGAATTTAGGTGTGGGATTGGTCCCGGAGCCAGCACCCTCTTCACATCCTCCATTCTCACGCAGTTAAGGTAAGTACTCTGATTGATAGAGTAATTATGAATGTTTGACAGTGAGTGCTAGTATTTTTGATACATATTAGCTATGCTTGGTTGATAGTGTGATATGTTTGATTAAGGATGATGACTGCTTATGATACGAATAATTGTTGTTCATGTATGGGGTTGATGTTGTTCATGTTATTGAGAAATTGTAATTGTTCATGTGCACAATGATAGCATACTTAAGACTTGGTCACTTGGTGACTAGGTATGCATATCCGAGGTCCCTGTTATGTGGATGACGGGCTTGTGGTCCCCACACTCGAGGAGTGTAGGCATTGATTTGAGGTCTTGGTCCCCTCATTCGTGGAATGTGGGTATTGTGTAGAGATCCCCATCATAAAAACGATGGGCTGTGGTCCCTATACTTGTGGAGTATAGGCTTTTGGTCCCTGTACTAGAGGGTACAGGCAAGGGTATACATTGACAGATGTATACCTCGCATTACTGGTAAAATACGAAAAGAGTAAAAGAGAAAAAGATGCATTGCACATTTGCATACATACAACATGTGACATGATTTAGAGTAAAGCTTTGGAATTGAATGTTGATGCTGTAATTATGAGTTTAATATTTTATTATTGGTACTTGCTCACTCTTTGGGTTCACCCTTGCTTTTGTTGTGTTTTAGGTATCTTTTGCAAGAACGGCATGCATAAGAGGGAGTAGACTTGAGTTGGAGTCACACACTGCCACACATCTTTAAAAGTTGATTTAAATTTTAGAGTGTCCATTAATAAATAAGCGAACTGCATAAGTAATGATTATGGTTAGGCTTCATGCATCGAGTTATTTGTAATAATGATGAGTAACGTACATTGGTTATCTTTGAAAATGCTCTAGTTGATTAGCATATTTTTAATGCTTAGTGATGATATTGGATGTTGCAATATTTAGTTATGATATTTTTTTTCTTTTGGGGACCTCCGTATAGTTAACTATACAAAGAAAGTTCTGCCGAAATTTAGTAAATTGTCCTAGTTTAGTTTGGTTAATGTTTCATCAGTAGCATTCCAGGCTCATTTTGGGTTGAGGTGTTACAGTTGGTATCTGAGCGGGCTGTAGGTCCGTGGTATTTGAAATATTAATCTTGACACACTATGCATAGTAGGTGGGATTGGGTTACTGCATTGCATTTACGTTTCCGTTATATCGTATTGATGATTGCTGATATGAATTTAGTATGATTGCTAATAAATTGATTATATTGGTGTAATACTCCGATTTATTCTAAGAAAGGCAGCGTTCAAAAGAGAAACTAAACATAAGAAAAAGGGGATTTCTACAGTTCTACTAGCCCATTTCGGCTTCTTGCTAGAATGTAGTTCAATTTGAGTAAAGTATATAATTAAACGTTGGGGTTTTGGGGTATGAGCTAGGAGCGTTGCGAGTAGTGTCTTGATGTCATGGTTCTTATTGAGTAATTTAATGGTGTAGGAGGTGAGGCTCCGAGGTTAGCTGTAACACCCCAGCTCAGCATTGAGCCTAGAATGCTACTAAAATTACATTAAACTAAACTAAACTAAGACTAATTACAAATTTTCAGCAAAACTTCCTTTGTATAGTCAACTATACTGAGGTTCCAACAATTAATCATGACATTTATCAATATCTTCATAATCAAGTTCACACAAGCATGCAAGGTGATCGAATAAACATAATCAAGACTTGCTATTCTCATTATCACAACTAACATGATACTCAAAACCATCTATGAGTGTTTCTCAAGCAGTTTACTTATTCCTGAAATGAAACTAAATGGCAACCGCCTTAAGGTCGTGAGGTAGTGAGTGCATCCAATATCTACTCCCTCCCATACATGCCGTTCTTGTCAGTTGTACCTAAAACATATCAAAGCAAGAGTGAGCCTAAAGACTCAGCAAGTATCAACAAGGTTAAAACAAGTTCGCAGTCATAACATCATTAATCCACAATAACAATACACTAATAATAGCTTTCATACCTATGGAACGCAATCAATGCAATGCACCTTTTGAACTTTATCTCTTTTCGCATTTTACCGGTAATGCGGGGTATACATCCGTCGATGTGTACCCTTGCCTGTGCCCTCTGGCACAGGGACCAAGAGCCTATACACCACATATATAGGGACCTTTGCCCATCATCTTAATGATGGGGACCTCTTTACTCATTGCCCACATTCCACGAATGTGGGGACCTCAAGCCCGTCATCTACATGACGGGGACCTCGAACATGCATAGTCACCACGTGACCAATCCTCCAATATGATTGCATGATGCACATGAACAAAACTTTAAACCATCATACATATGGATTCACAACAACGACATGCATGAATAAACTTATTCATACTTCTAGCATTCCTCTTCATTGATATTCATAGCATTCATGAATAGCACATTTATTCATAATACTAGGAAACACGAACAATCCCTCATGAATAACAATTAATCATATCTCAAGTATCCACCATCCTTAATCATACATATCACACTATCAGCCATGCATAGTTATTACGCATCAAAGTACTAGCACCCTCTATCAAACATTCATAATTATTCTCTCAATCAGAGTACTTGCATTCACCAAGATAAACTGGAACTCATCACAATATCATCCATGTATGGCTATTATGAGCCAAGCGAACTTGATCCTGAGATACAAGCATAATTATACGATAACCCGAATACTTGCCTTAACCGTGCGAGAACGGTGGACGCGAAGAGGGCGCTGCCCCTGGGATAACGCTCCCACCTGAACATTAAGATAACCCAATCTAAGACCAACATACTGGACCAAAAGCATAATTAACAACACAAAAGAACTCGCTAAACTCCCAAGCGTTTTCCAATCTTCCAATTTCTAGCGATCGCTTTGGTGTTCACTGCAGACCGTCCACTTCTAAAATACGTAACTTTCTGCTCAGAAGTCCAAATGAGGTGTTCTCAGACTTTCTGGAAAGGTAACTAAATTCCCCAACTAAATCTAGTTGAGGGGCCCTTCTAAATCGGCCATCTGATACCCCTACCAAGCCAAATTAAAAGACAACAAAATTCACGTCGGGTTCTCTGGACAGAACACTAAAACCACCATAACTTTTGCTACGAAAGTCCAAATCTTGCGTTCTTTATCTGTCTGAAAAGGTATGGAAATTACCTACATTTTTTGTTATATTGAGATCCCCTGATTTTCCCTTTAACTAACAGATTTAACCAGATTTCTACAGACTGTCCCAATACTGACAGATCAGCAGGACAACGATACTAAAAATTCATAACTCCCTGACCGTTAATCGGATTTGGGCGTTCTTGGCGGCCACTGAAAGCTAAGAACATTATCTACATAACTCTAGGAGATCAAAACTCCTAATTCGGCCTTTAAAGTCATGAAACAGACCACGCAACATTCTGGACAGAATTAACTTTCTACACGCAGCAATACGATCTAATCAAATTTAAACCAAAACACATCTACCACTAATCAAACGATAAGGATCAGCATTCGTTACCCTTGCAGCAACCAGGAAGTAGGCGGGAGAACCTTGGAGAAGATGATCTTCCTCCTCCTCCCCTCCTTTGCCCGAAGCAATCTGCTGTCCTCCTCGAATCCTCGCAAAAACCGGTAGCTGGGAAGCTTCGTAGGCGAGATGGGGAGGCACCACAGCGGGGAGCAGCCACCAGGGAGGAAGGGGCGGCTCCAAGGAGGCAGGGACGTGAGGGGGAGAGAGAGGGGAGGGGAGAGGAGGCGGCCACAAAGGGGAAGGAGGTGGGAAAAGATGGGGGCGGCTAGGGTTTGGGGGAGGGGGTGGCGCCTTCCCCCCTATGGCCGGCCAGCCCCACATGGGTCTAGGACCAAGCCCAAGTTGCCAACTAAACACGGAAAACCCCCTCTCATTTCCTGATTTGGTGATTTTCTAAAAGAACCCTTCTCCCGATTACTTATTCCCTCCAAGTTAAATTAATTTATCCCGATTATTGGCTTCTCACACTTCCGGAGTATTACATTCTTCCCCCCTTAACAGGATTCGACCCCGAATGTAAACACGCTTAAGCGAAAGAACAACCACGACTGAGAACGAACAACGGTAACCACGTACCCGTTGTGAACAACCCCGGTTAAAGCTCACGCACGCAAAACTCCAACTTCCCAAGTAGCCTCTCCCTCGGGCTGAAAATACCACCACAACGACGTAACACGACATCTGAACTAACACTCAACCCGGTACTTCTAGGTACACTCATCGGACAAGACTCGAAGGTAAGATCTCACTCGATGGTCAACGGCGCAAACGAAACCTCAAACTCTAGATTCTCCCAGGTACTCACTCAACACCAGAACAAAGAAGACGTTACCTACTCCGTGCACGGACTCGAGACAGTCCTGGCGATACGCCAACTAGCGAAAACAATCCAGCGAAAACAATCCAATGTATCTTGGGTTAAACTTCCCAATGATACCAAACCACACGACATGTACATAGAACACAGAACTCGTGTTCCACCTCTCAATTAAACCCTTCACTAAGGCAAGGATCTCCTCCTTTAACCAGAAACACACAACAGAACTCACTTTAAACGCACTCTTTTACCGACAAAACCCATCTAAAAATGAGAAGCTCACATCGCAACTATGCGTTACCGGCCCGGTACTGAAGAGTCAAATCCAGAAATCGAAATTTCATCACGAAAACCTTTCCACCTTCCAAATGGCAATTTGCGAATAAACGTCACGAAAACCAAATGAGAAATCACTCGAATGCCCAAATCAAATATTTCTTCTATTCCATCTGAACTGGAAAGAATCACACACGCCGACGTAAATACCGAGCTCAACCTACGAAAGACAATGGTCAACAGCATAGAACTCCAACGAAAATCAAGAAAACGATTCACTTCTTGAGGAAGCATTAATTTAACAGTTTCTCTTTTAGGACCAAAATTTCCCTCAAGCTATGGAATCCCAATCATCGCACAACACACTAACTTGTTACTCTTAACTTGGCGATCTCAACGCCAAGCCCAAATCGAAACACCTTGTCTACACCTTTGAAGAGGAACTCTGATGATTTCACAAAACATTTTCTAACCGATTTCCTTTACTCACAGTATTCATTTGACAGATGGCACTCAGAAAGTATCCCCAAATTAGATCTCGCACACGTTCATATCACCTCAACCCTTTTGAGAACAAACATCTCAGATTTCACATCACACACTCTCATGTACTACACCAGAAGGGTGTTATCAACGATCATCCCACTGTTTGCAATCCACCCTTATTCTATTTCCTCTACACATAATCTTTGGGCGACTCAAAGTTCTAGCATAACAATGCAAAGTCCACATTTAACCTCCAAGACTCTTGCAACTAACTTCTCATATAAAAGATAGGGAAATCCTCAGATTAAATCCCTAAAAATCCATAATTCCAGCATTCTCACTCATTAACATCATCATGAAAATATTTTCTTGACCAGTTTACCTTTACAAAGATTATAACTCTCAGAAGGTTACTCGTTTAAAGCCAAATCACTCTTGACATTACTCAACATTTTCTATTATCCCATTAATTGACATGACGATTCGTTTACTTTGTAATCCCACTCTCATTAAACCACATCATCAAGAATAACCATTCACAACCTCGCAATACTACCAAATTGCGATACTCTATAAAATTGATCAAGATTTTCATACTTTCGGTAATTCTAATGTTTCACCCGAAGTGAACAAAAGATCTTGGATCACAATCACTATAGATTCTACTAGATGCACAATGCAATCAGTTTAACCTCATAAGACAAACTTCCACTGAGATAGACTTCTCTCAAAGAACTATATTACGAAATTATTTCATCCTCCAATGCTCATCGAATAACTTACAACCCAAAGTTTCACAACTACAATTATTAAACACATCAAAAGACTCAGGTGAAACAAATAGGTTGATTCTTTCTCAGAATAAAGAGCGAACGGAATCATTTTTTTTTCATCAACTAGGAAAACATGTGCCACCGCAGTGAACAGAAGACCAAGGAAAATAGTCACTTAGGCAAGGTACTCAAAAACATAAGGGAAAGTCAACGGTCTAGGGCTCAAGCCCTACTGAAAGCGAATACCAAACCACCAAAGAGAAGAAGGTAATGCCCTTTGAAAATTGATAAACTCTTATGGAACAACTGCATAAGGTTTAAGCACACTCAAATAAACTGCAAGATGCGAAATGTGACTTAAACCTCAATTACTTATACTTCACACCTTCCTTTAACAAGGAAGGTTATTTTCTATTATGACTATCTCACTTTGCTAGCTTAAACAGGATAAGCTCTCAAAGCCCAAATCACAAGAACCACTTAAGAACCAATAAAATCTTTCAGCATGTCACTTTGCTCGAAACAAACTCAATCACCACATAACTCAAGAGGTCCAAATGAACACAAACGCCAAACTCGAAACACTTTTACTAAGTGAAAATTACGAAAGACGATCCAATTACTTTATTTCTAAAGGAATTATCACCACACACACAAGTCGCAATCTCTTGCAGATAATCTTACTAACATCAAGAATAATACACTCTGAACACAAATCTATATCATCAATTATTCCATTAGGAAGCCCCCAAAGTTTCACCAAATTGTTCCTACTATCTTTTCATCCCATCTTCAAACGAGAGTATACCAAAGCCATACAACTTCACTACATCAACCTCTTAAGTTTAGAAGAGGTCTACTATACAATTGAAAAAGCCCCTACCAAAGGCCTTTCATCAAGAACACAATATCATCCGATTATTTCACAATCATGTGGGCATAAGCCACCTATTATATCATATCAGTTCAACTTTTAGCGATGCTCAACATCAAACTTCAACACACAACAGTTATACTACAACCATTGTTGTTATCAACTGGCTTCATTACGAAATATAGTTGCTACCTACTTTCGTTTCCAAATCATAGGGATTTTGACACAGATATTCAACTGTTCCTCCTCATATTTGGATTTCAGAAAGAAAAAAAAACACTAAAACTTCAAAAATCGAAATCTTCTATCGATCAAAAGTCTCAACAACACTACAACTAAATTCATCACGTCATTCTATATAAAAGAGCTACATAGAACTCCTCCCATAAATTCTAGATCCACCGATATTCAATCCATTCAACCGGTTGTACACGATTCCAATAACTAATCATACTAGGGAATATATAAATCTAGCATTTCCTCTAGTTTCCCTTTCTACACATTTAAATTAATCCATGGGATCCAAAGAACCCAACAAGTTTAGCAATCTAAACGATTTTAATGATCAAACCAATCCATCTAGGTTCCATACTTCTTAATATCTCTTTTGACTCCAAATAGGTATGGACATACTCTCAGTCACTACTCATATATACAGTTCATCAAGAACTAGTAGAAGACAACATGAACTTAATCAATTTCACTTCCAAGGTTACTAATTAATATTAATTATGCACCATACCAATGACTCAACTCGATACCTATACCATATCAAGTTATTTGATTACAATCTCGAATTTAACCATAACAAGGTATCACAAAAGGGATTTTTAACAATTTCCACCAGACAAAAGATGCATTAAACTTCATCACTCGGAATAATCCAAAAGAAATACATAGAGCCAAAGCTTTCTTATGTTAACAAACTTGCAACAGAAAGTCTCATTACCCAAACTTATCAAACGAATACATGAGTCATTCTTTTCCAATGAGGAAGAGGGAACTACCATGGAATTATCAATATTGCCAATTGAAGAAGATCACAAGTAATAAAAACAGCTCAACAGTCGGAAAACGATAACTGTTTCAGAGAACCACTAGAAACCATTGAAACATAACAACTACCATGAACCACGAACCCAAGAGAAATTCATCATCCACCACAGTACAAGAATTTGTCAAGATTTGAGGTTAAGAAAGAAAATAACTTTCTAAAGCAGCTCACGCTCAACTCCTACAACTAGGGTATTCGGGGTAACTACTCTATTCGTCTACCACGAACGGTGGTATAACCTGAAAGAGTCCAAGGCCACAACCATGGCCTCTACTTCTTAACAACCATTATCGACACGCATAAACAATATAATCAAATATGATTACACATGATCATCTCAGGGCAATCATAGAATAGATTCATAGATATAGAATATCATAACATATCATATCATAGATTAACAACAAGAAAGATACCACAGAGGCAATTCAACAATTGCTCAACAAATGAAACATAACAACAGATAACGCGGAAGCAATGTAATTCCCAACCCCACCCCATCGTACGCGGTGTGTCAATTTAATATTTTTCTATTAACCACGGACCTAAAGCCCGCTCTGATACCAACTGTAACACCCCAGCTCAGCATTGAGCCTGGAATGCTACTAAAATTACATTAAACTAAACTAAACTAAGACCAATTACAATTTTTCGGCAAAACCTCCTTTGTATAGTCAACTATACCAAGGTTCCAACAATTAATCATGATATTTATCAATATCTTCATAATCAAGTTCACACAAGCATGCAAGGTGATCGAATAAACATAATCAAGACTTGCTATTCTAATTATCACAATTAACATGATACTCAAAACCATCTATGAGTGTTTCTCAAGCAGTTTACTTATTCCTGAAATGAAACTAAATGTCAACCGCCTTAAGGTCGTGAGGTAGTGAGTGCATCCAACATCTACTCCCTCTCATGCATGTCGTTCTTGCCAGTTGTACCTAAAACATATCAAATCAAGAGTGAGCCCAAAGACTCAGCAAGTATCAACAAGGTTAAAACAAGTTCGCAATCATAACATCATTAATCCACAATAACAATACACTAATCATAGCTTTCATACCTATGGAACGCGATCAATGCAATGCACCTTTTGAACTTTACCTCTTTTCGCATTTTACCGGTAATGCGGGGTATACATCCGTCGATGTGTACCCTTGCCTGTGCCCTCTGGCACAGGGACGAAGAGCCTATACACCACATTATCTAAATAACTCTAGGAGATCAAAACTCCTAATTCGGCCTTTAAAGTCATGAAACAGACGACACAACATTCTGGACAGAATTAACTTTCTACACGCAGCAATACGATCTAATCAAATTTGAACCAAAACACATCTACCACTAATCAAACGATGAGGATCGGCATTCGTTACCCTTGCAAAGAACCAGAAGTAGGCGGGAGAACCTTGGAGAAGATGATCTTCCTCCTCCTCCCCTCCTTTGCCCGAAGCAATCTGCTGTCCTCCTCGAATCCTCGCGAAAACCGGTAGCGGGGAAGCTTCGTAGGCGAGATGGGGAGGCACCACAGTGGGGAGCAGCCACCAGGGAGGAAGGGGCGGCTCCAAGGAGGCAGGGACGTGAGGGGGAGAGAGAGGGGAGGGGAGAGGAGGCGGCCACAAAGGGGAAGGAGGTGGGAAAAGATGGGGGCAGCTAGGGTTTGGGGGAGGGGGTGGCGCCCCCCCTATGGCCGGCCAGCCCCACATGGGTCTAGGCCCAAGCCCAAGTTGCCAACTAAACGCGGAAAACCCCCTCTCATTTCCTGATTTGGTGATTTTCTAAAAGAACCCTTCTCCCGATTACTTAGTCCCTCCCAGTTAAATCAATTTATCCCGATTATTGGCTTCTCACACTTCTGGAGTATTACATTAGCGGCATCGTCTTTACGTTCTAACGCATCGTAACATGAAAGGCAAGTACATTGACTTTCGTATGATTTGTGAATACTGGATGCTTGATGTTAGTATTGTATTTTTATTTGATACATGAGAAGCTTCAATGTTTATGTTTATTTCATATGTGAAATTCACATGTTTAGAGATGAAGTTAGTCATTATTCAAAAGTTCATTCATGCATCCATTTTCATGTTCCGTCCACGGGAATAGAGTTTAAAGTCCCATCAATTCCATTATGGGCATGTGAGACCCAACATTACAATGTGGGTAGTTTTGGACACCCGTATGAAACGTTTTTCATACGGGATTTGGATCCCCGTATTTCGTTAAATACGGGCTTAATTGAATACCGACGGGTGTGTCACTAGCTATATTGGTATAAGCAGGAGTGTAGTCCATTCATTTCATTCAATCCATTCATTCGGTGTTGTGTTTGTATTCTTTAAAGATGTTGTCTTGTACACAATTGTTACATTTCCAATTATTCACTGTACTTGCTGATTCTCGGACTCATTCTTGCATTGTTTGTTCATTTTAGGTGAACGTTGATGATGGCTCTTTTGGAAGGGAGTAGACATGCACTAATCATTCACTTCACCATATTCCAATTTCAATAATAGAATTTGGTCATGGCTTTCATTCGTTAAGAGATGAACTGTAATAATTAAAGTTAGATGTGCTTGATATCTATCGCTATGTTATGGTTGATTAAGTACAGCTTGTGATCATTGATCACCCCTTTGATATACTTATTTGGATTCAGACTATGTTTCTGCCATTGTTCTATTTAATTTTGATTTCTTTATGTCATTAGATGAGATAATGTTCAAATTCTTCCGCATTATGGTTGTATGTTTGAATATTTAGGTAACATCTTAGCTTCTGAATAGCTAGAGTGTTACAATTGGTTATGCATGGGGGTAGCGGATGTCGAGAGCTAGAGGTCGTGGTTATGGACTGGGGCATTGCCAGGTTATACCACCATTTGTGGTTTGGTATAGAGATGTGGTTACCTCGGTAACTTAATTACTTGCGTTGAAGAATAGTTCTTTGGGGAAGCTGTTGTGTTCCTTGAGTTTGCTTTTGGGTTCTGGTTATAGTTTTCTTGTGGTTGATGAACTTTCTTTGGATAGCGGTTACAATACAGTAGGTGGGTTTCCATTCTTTATTTGTTTAATAAAGTTATTATTTGTTCTCCTGACGGTTGATCCGTTGTTGTTCCTTTGAACGTCGTTCATTTACAAGATTGATATTTTCACAAGTGTTATATCTTTCTTGTTGGGAAACGTGACTCATTTGTTCGCTTGGTATTTGGATAATGGAAGTTTTCTTTTGCAAGTTCTTTATTATGTGAAAGCTTTGATCTTACGTATTCTTTTGGATTAATTTGAGAGTTAAAGTTTAAATGCCTCTCTTTTATGAAAGAGAATGTTAAAACCCTTTAGTGGTATAATGTCATACCTTAGTGAAAGGTTATAATGAAAGAAATTCATTGTTATGATATGAGTTATAAAGTTGGATCAGTAGTGTGGTGCGTAAACGATCTTAACCAAAATCCTTGGTAGTAAAGATGATTAGTTTGATGTTGTCTTAGAATAATCACATGATGAAGTATGATTAAAGGTATGTCTATACCTACCAGGAATCCGAGATATATTAAGAAGTTTGGAATATTGATGAAATGGTTGATCATCAGAATTGTTTAGACCGCTAAGCTTGATGGATTATTTGGTCTCAATGAATTAATCTATCTGTGTAGGGAGGGGAAGATAAGGCTCATTTTGGGCTGGGGTGTTACAGAAGGATTCACCATACTACCTATCTTGACAATAATTGGCTATACAAGTGGAATTGAGAATAATTATAAAGCTTAAAACAGGAATTTAAATTATTTGAATATAACTACGCATGCAATAATAATTTAAAATATTGGGATTCAAATATGATCAAAGTATGTAACTTGCCTTGCTAAATTAGCTATTGTTCTTAAATGGCGCCAAAATACGGTTCTCTGAAGTAGTCTTATCTATACGTGAAAATAAGCTAAATTCAAATAAAATTCCAATAAAATCCACATTAAATAATTTTTGTTATGGGACGTAGATATTGAATTTAGATAAAATAAGAAATTTCAATCACTTGAATCGGAGCTAGAACAAAGAAGAACAGGCTCTCGGAAGTTTGAATATCACATGAAATGATGAAATAGGAAATTTCAAAATTTATGGAATTGATTTTCTAAAAGGAAAATAAATTATGAAGTCATGCTGATGTCAGCACAAGAATTTGGTTTTTCAGACAGAATTATTTTTCAAAGGAGAAAGTGGGAAAAAGCCACGTGGCTTGACACGCGAGCAAAAGGCCAAGGTGGCTGTGATGTGGCTTGCCACATGGCAGCCACGTCAGCACAGAGGTGGCGGCGTGCATGAGAGGCGGTGGTCTGGCGAAATGGCGGCATTCTGGCATCCGGTGAAGGGTGTGATAGAAAGAGGAGAGCGAGGGGAAGGTGATTCTCACCTTGCCGACGGCGAAGCTTGAGGAGGTGGCTGGTGACGAGGGAGAGAGCGGTGGTGGCGATCGGTTGAAGGCAACGCCGGCGGTCCGACAGGTCTCTAGCAAAAGCGAGGTGAGCCTCGGGTAGAACATTGTGAGGCGATGTCGGTGGTGCTGAAGGTGTCACTAGAGCATCCTTGTTGGCAGCAGAATCGATGGCGAAGCGAGCTTCGGCCGCAGAGCTTCAAACGCAAAATGAGCCGAGGAGAAAGCGAGAGAGGAAGAGATTCAGGGGAAGAAAAAAGGAGGAAGAGGGGCACACCGTGCTCCTCTTTATAGATCCAGAGGAGGGGCGAGCGAGGAGATCACATGTGGAGCGTCAACGAGGAGTACATCGGCTTTTGCGCATTCTGGCAAAACGGGTGGGACTCACGGAAGCAAACGGTCGGAACTGTAACACCCCAACTCACAACGAGCCTGGAATGCTACTGGAATTAAAATTAAACTAAAACTTGATACCAATTTTTGGCATAACCTCCTTTGTATAGTCAACTATACCGAGGCTCTAACAAATAATCATGGCAATTAGTAATAACTCCATATTCAAGTTCATTCAAGCATGCAAGATAATCTATTAAACATAACCAAAATTTGCTATTCTCATTATTACAATTAATCTGAATCTCAAAAACCATCCATAAATAATTCTTAAGGTTGAGTGGTAGTGCGTGCATCCAAACATCTACTCCCTCCCATGCCTGCCGATCTTGCCAATTGTACCTAAAACATATCAAAGCAAGAGTGAGCCCAAAGACTCAGCAAGTATCAACAAGGCTAAAGCTAAACTCACAGTCAAAGCATCAACATACCAAAGTAAACATTACACTAAACATATCCTTCATGCTTATGTAATGCGACCATGCAATGCACCTTTTGAACTTTATCTCTTTTTCGCATTTTACGGTGAATGCGGGTATACATCCGTCGATGGATACCCTTGCACGTGCTCGCCGGCACAGAGGACCAAGAGGCTATACACCACTTGTATAGGGACCTTTGCCCATCATCTTAATGATGGGGACCTCTTACTCATTGCCCACATTCCACGAATGTAGGGACCTCAACCGTCATCTACATGACGGGACCTCGATCATGCATAGTCACCACGTGACCAATCCTCCAATATGATTGCATGATGCACATGAACAAAACTTTAAAACATCATACATATGGATTCACAACAACGACATGCATGAATAAACTTATTCATACTTCAAGCATTCCTCATCAATGACATTCTTAGCATTCTAGTATCCATGAATAGCACATATATTCATGATACTAGCAACATGAACAATCCTTCATGAATAACAATTAATCATAACTCAAGTGTTCACTATCCTTAAACATGCATATCACACTATAAAGCATGCATTGTTATTACGCATCAAAGTACTAGCACCCTATGTCAAACATTCATCATTATTCTCTCAATCAGAGTACTTGCATTCACCAAGATAAATTGGAACTCATCACAATAACATCCACTTTAACCATAACTAGAATTCATCAAGATAAATGGAAACTCATCACATTAACATTCATGCATGGCTATTACGAGTAAAACACAAACACTCTCAGCATAAAAACATAGTTATGCTATAACCGAATACTTGCCTCAACCGTGCGAGAACGGTGGGCGAAGAGGCGCTACCCCTGGGGTCACGCTCCCACCTGAATATAAAGATAACCCCAATCTAAGACCAACATACTGGACCAAAATCATAAATAACAACACAAATTAACTTGCTAAACTCCCAAGTGTTTCCAATCTTCCAATTTCTAGCGATGGATTTGGTGTTCACTACGGACAGTCAACTTCTAAAATACATAACTTTCTGCTCATGGGTCCAATTAAGATGTTCTCAGACTTTCAGGAAAGGTAACTAAATTTCCCAAATAAACTTAGTTGGGGAGCCCTTTTGATTCTGCCAAATACTACCTCTACCAAGCCAAACTACAGAACGTCAAAATTCACGTCGCGTTCTCTGGACAGTACACTAAAACCTCCATAACTTTTGCTACGAACGTCCAAATCTTGTGTTCTTTAACTCTATGAAAAGGTATAGAAATTACCCACATTTTGTGTTATATTGAGGTCCTCTGATTTCGAACTTAACTAGCAGATTCATCCCATTTTCTACAGACTGTTCAAAACTGACAGATTAACAGAGCAGCGATACTAAAAAATTCATAACTTCCTGACCGTTAATCGGATTTGGATGATCTTGGTGGCCACTGAAAGCTAAGAACATAATCTACATATCTCTAGGAGATCAAACCTCCTAATTCGGCCTCTAAACATATGAAACTGGCCGTGCAACATTCTGGACAGAATTGAATATTGAACAGAATTAATCCGATCTAATCGATATAATAGCAATCGCCTCTAATGACTATCACACATCACAAAAAACCCGTTGTTACCCTTGACGACGTGCTGGACGACGACGAACAGGCCCCGAAGAATATCCTCCTCCTCCTCTCTTCCTTCTCTTCTCCCTTTTCTTCTCCCTTCTCTTCTTTTCCCCTTCTTCTTCCTCCTTGGCCGGCTGCAATGGGGCTTCCTCTTCCCTTTGGCCAGCAGCAATGGGGGTGGAGGGAAGGTAGGGAGGAGGTGGTTGGGGCGCTGGTTGGAGGAGGGGAGGTAGGGAGGAGGTGGCGACCACAATGGGGTGGAGGTGGGGAGTGGAGGGGAGGGGAGGGGTGAGGCTAGGGTTTGAGGGAGGGGGTGGCGCCTCCCCCCCCTATGGCCGGCCAGCCACATGGGCCAAGGCCCAGGGCCCGAGTTGCCAACCAAACGCAGAAAACCCCCTCACTAATCCTTATTTGGTGATTTTTCTAAAAGAACCATTCTCCCGATGAAAATTAATCTCTCCCGACTAATTCCTGTCGAATAAGTTTTAGGGTATTACATTCTACCCCCCTTAAACAGAATTCGACCCCGAATTCTACCCGTCATCTACTTGCAAAACAACAACAACCACAACTGAAAACCAATAACCAACAAGATGTACCCGACGTGAACAACTTTGGTTAAAGTTCGATCATGTGAGATTACCTCCCAAGCCTCTTCTCGCTCAGACCGACGTGAACATAACACCATAACATATACTCATGTCTATACTTCAACACTCTCTCTGACCTCTCCAGTACAAGTATCGGACGAGACTCGAAGGTGAGACATTGCTTGGTGGTCGACGGCGTTAACAAAACCTCAAACTCTGGATCTCCCAGGTACTCACTCACACTAGAACAGACAAGATGTTACGTACTCCGCGCACGGACTCGAGACAGTCCTGGCGATACACCAACTAGCGAAAACAACCCAATGTACCTTGGGGCAACCCTCCCCAGTGGTACCGAACCACGCAGCAAGCGCAGAGAACACTGAACTCTTATTCCACCTCTCAATCGGTCTTTTTCACTCAAACAAAGATCACCTCCTTTAACGAGAAACACACAACAGAACTCGCTTTAAAACACACTCTTTTACCGACATAGCCCAACTGAATACGAAGGACTCTCATCGCAACCAAACGTTACCAACTCGGTACTAAAAGAAGTCTAATCCAGAAACAAGGATTTATCACGAAAATCTTTCCACCTTCAAATTAGAAAATTTGCAAATAAACACCACGTCCGCCAAAAGAG
Organism: Ampelocalamus luodianensis; assembly: GCA_036346255.1. NCBI lineage: Eukaryota > Viridiplantae > Streptophyta > Magnoliopsida > Poales > Poaceae > Ampelocalamus > Ampelocalamus luodianensis. The sequence goes on from CM070629.1 coordinate 43,232,539, forward strand.
AAAACACTCGAATAACCAAATCCATCATTTCCTTTATTCTTTCTGAACTGATAAGTACCACATATACCAACACAAAGTCAAGCCCAATTTGCGAAAGACATCCGTCATAAACTCAAAGCTCATACAAGAATCAAGAGAGCGTTTCAGTACCCGAGGAAATAATCTTTTCTCAATTTCTCCTTTAGAAATAAAATTTCTTTCAACCTTTTGGAATCCCGATTCATCGCATAACACACTAACCTATCTCTCTTAACTTGGCATTCTTAATGCTAAGCACAAACGGAAATACATCGACCACACCTCTGTAGAGAGGCTCTATCGACCCCACAGAAACAATACTCTAGTCAACTCCTCTACCGACAGAATTACTCTGATAGATAACTTCTGACGCATCCCAAAATGGATCTTCACACGTAATCACGTTACTTCAGTCCTTAAGAACAAACAACTCGAAATTCTCATCACATATTCTCATGTCTTTCACCAATAGATTTCTATCAATGATCATCCTACTATTCGAAATCCATCATTATTATTTGGGTGATCAAAGTCCTAGCATAACAATGTAAATCCCAAATTTAACCTCCAAGACTCTTGCAATGAAATTCTCATATAAAAGATAGGGAAATCCTCAAATTAAATCTCTAAAATTCCACAATTCCCACATACTCACTCATTAACATCATCATGAAAATATTTTTCTTGACCAGTTTACCTTTACAAAGATTATAACTCTCAGAAGGTTACTCATTTAAAGCCAAATCACTCTTGACATTACTCAACATTTTCTATTACCCCATTAATGGACATGACGATTCGATTACTTGTAATCCCACTCTCATTAAACCACATCATCAAGTATAACCATGCACAACCTCGCAATACTACCAAATTGCGATACTCTATAAAATTGATCAAGATTTCCATACTTTCGGTAATTCTAATGTTCCACCCGAAGTGAACAAAAGATCTTGGATCACAATCACTATAGGTTCTACTAGCTGTAACAATGCAATCAGTTTAACCTCATAAGGCAATCTTCCGTTGAGATAGACTTCTCTCAAAGGACTATATTACGAAATTATTTCATCCTCTAATGCTTATCGAATAACTTACAACTTAAAGTTTCACAACTACAATTATTAAACACCTCAAAAGACTCAGGTGAAACGAATAGGTCGATTCTTTCTCAAAAGAAAGAGCGAATGAAAACAAATTTTTTTTCACCAACTAGGAAAACATGTGCCACCCGTAGTGAACACAAGACCAAGTAAAATTGTCACTTAGGCAACGTACTCGAAAAAAACATAAGGGAAAGTCAACAGTCGAGGGCTCAAGCCCTACTGAAAGCGAATACCAAACCACAAATGAGAAAAAGGTAATGCCCTTTGAAAATTGATAACTCATATAGAACAACTGCATAAGATTTAAGCACTCTCAAATAAACTGCAAGATGCGAAACGTGACTTGAATCTCAATTTCTTATACTTCACTCCTTCCTTTAACAAGGAAGGTTATTTTCTGTGATTACTACATCACTTTTCCAGCTAAAACAAGATAAACTCTTAAGATCAAATCATAGGAACCACTTAAGAACCAATCAAACCCTTCAACATGTCACTTTTTTTCAAAGCAACTCAATCACCACTCACACAAGTCACAATCTCTTGCAGATAATCTTACTAACATCAAGATTAATATACTCTGAACACGAATGTTTATCGTCAACTATTCCATTAGAAAGCCCCCAAAGTTTCACCAAATTGTTCCATACTACAAGTTCATCCCATCTTTAAAATGAGAGTATACCCAAAACCATACAACATCATTACCTCAACCTCTTAAGTTTAGAAGGGGTCTACTATACAATTGAAAAGCTCCTACCAAAACCCCTTTCATCAAAGACACAATATCATCCGTTTATTTCACAATCATGTGGGCATAAGCCACCTATTATGTCATATCCATTCGACTTTTAGCGATGCTCAACATCAATTTCAACACACAACAGTTATACTACAACTATTGTTGTTATCAACTGGCTTCATTATGAAATCCAGTTGCTACCTACTTTTCTTTCCCAGTCACATGGATAATTACAAGCACATATTCAAATGTTCCTCCTCATATTTGGATTTCAGCAAACATACACTAAAACTTCAAAAATCGAAATCTTCTATCGATCAAAAGTCTCAACAACACTACAACCAATTTCATTGAGTCATTCTGTATAGAGGAACTATATAGAACTTCTCCCATAAATTCTAGCTCCACCCGTATTCAATCCCTTCAACCGATTAAACATGTAATACCCCAAATTTATTTAAGTGAGAAGAAATAATTTAGGGAGAAGAACCAATTAGGAAATAGATTTAACAGAAGTTTAGAGGGGGGTGTATTACTCCGAAACATGTTAGAGAGAAAACAAAAATAGTTAAAGGGTTTTTTCTGAAATTTCTTCAAAACTTGGGCTATGGGCTTTTGGCCCACCACAAGGCCCAAAGGGGAAAACCTAAAACTGCTACAGTACCAACCCGTGCTACAGTAGCCGCCACCATGCTATAGTAATCGCGGTGCTACAGTGCATCACCCTCCCCTCCCCAAGCAGCCCCCCCTCCGTTGGTGCCTCCCTTCCTCGCTGTCGGTGCTCTCTGCTGCCGATCAAGTGAAGAAAGAAGAGGAGATTGTCTTCGTGGGGAGATTTCTTCATATTTCTGTGATTCTACAAGGGTAACGTCGTGTGTTCTTCATTAGTTGATGCGTGGTAGTTGCGGTTGATGTCGTTTGGTAGATCGATTTTCGTCGGTTTAATAGATCGCGTTCTGTCCAGTAGTTTGCGCGGCTGTTTTCGTGATCTTAGAAGCCGAATCAGAGGATCCCATCTCCTAGAGTTATGTGGGGTTCGTTCTTAGCTTTCAGTGGGCGTAAAGATCACTTAATTCCGAGTTACGGTTCAAAAGTTACGTACATTTCAATGTGGCTGTCCAGATTGTATGTAAGTTTCTATCATTAGTTTTGACCCGTGTGCCACTTTTTGTTAAATGCAAAATATGAATGTCATGCCAACTAGGTTATTGTAGAGAATTTTATAAGCTTTCGAGATTGACAAAGAACGTCCAATTTGGAGTTGTAGAACAAAAGTTATGGATATTTTATTTCAGCCAATATTTCTGTCTGTTAATTCTGCCAACAGATTTGAGCCGTGGGCCAAATTTTGTTAGAGGCAAAATCTGATATTTTGCCCAACTAGACTTTGGTAGGTTTTGTTCTTAGCTTTTCATATTGTTAAAGAACACTAATTTTGGTTCAGCCAATCAAAAGTTATGTCCGTTACCGTGCTGCTGTCCAGACGTGTTAGACAGATCTGGACAGATGTTGTTCATTGATCTATTTGAGTCATTTCCAAACAGAATTTGAGATGTCCACCAACTAGGTTTAGTTAGGGAAATTGATAACCTTTCAATGAAGTCTAAGAACACCTCATTTGGACTCTTGTGCTAAAAGATACGAATTTTAGAAGTTGGCTGTCTACGGAGGGGACATATCGATCTATAGGAGTTGGAATTGGGAAATGCGCTTGAGAGTATAGCGAGTTCGGTTATGCTATTATTTATGCTTTTGGTCCAGTATGATTGTCTTAGTGCGCCTTATAAATATATTCAGGTGATGGATTGATCCCGGGGGCAGTACCTTTTGCACATCCCTCGTTCTCTCGCGGTTAAGGCAAGTATAATGATGGATATAATTGGAATTATTGAATGACATTCTTTGTTAAATACTTATAGAATTTGTGTTGTCATGATTGTTATGGTGGTATGATTGGTAATGTTCATGGTTTCTAGTGATATGAGTTACGTGTTATTCATGGATGTTTGAAAGTTATGAAGTCTATGATTAATTGTTATTCATGAGTGATTGTTCATGTTTGCTAGTATTATGAATATATGTGCTATTCATGGATGCTAGAATGCTATGAATGTCAACGATGATGAATTCTAGAAGTATGGATAAGTTTATTCATGTATGACGTTGTGAATACAAATTTATGATGGTTTAAAGTTTTGTTCATGTGCATCATGCTATCATATGACTATGCATATTCGAGGTCCCCGTCATGTGGATGACGGGCTTGAGGTCCCACATTCGTGGAATGTGGGCATTGAAAGAGGTCCCCATCATGAAAACGATGGGCTTATGGTCCCCACACTTGTGGAGTGTGGGCTTGAGGTCCCTTTACTTGGAGTATCGGGCATTGGTCCCCGTGCTTGCGAGCACGGGCATGGGTATCTGACGGTTGCATACTTTGCATTACCGGTAAAATGCAAAAGATAAAGAGAAAGAAAAAGTGCACTTGAGCTTCTTGCATAGCATGAGCATATGACATGTTTATAATAGAGATTGTAGATGGATGTTGATGATTATAGTTGTTTATGTTATTATTGCCATTTATTGCACTTGCTGAGTCTTTGGGCTCACTCTTGCTGTTGTTGTGTTTTTAGGTACCACTTTACAAGAACAGGATGCATGGGAGGGAGTAAGACTTAGAGTGGTTGCACAATGGCACGAACTACACACATTTGAATTGATAGAATGATAATTTAGTAGATGAGAAACTTGCTTAAAGAATTCTTTATGACTACTCCCTCTGCTTGGAATAACTTGTAATAGAGTTGATTAGAGGATCATGGATGTCCTTTTATTTATGCTTGTAGTTGTTTAGCATGCTATAGATGATATAGTGTTGTTTAGCATAGTTTTAGTGGTCTCTTGATTATGCTGGATGTTGGATTATTTAACTATGTTACATTTAAAAGTTGGGATCTCCGGTTTAGTAACTAAACAAAGGAGGTTCTGTCGGATTTTAGAGAATTGTATCAATGTTAAAATGGTTATAGTGTTAGTTTAGTAGCATTCCAGGCCCTTGTCAGGCTGGTGTGTTACAAAACACAATTCCGATAATTAATCATACTAAGGATTATGTAAATCTGGCATTTCCTCTAGTTTCCCTTTCCACATAATTAAATTAATCTATTGGAACCAAGGAACCCAACAAGTTTAGCAACCTAAACAGTTTTAATGACCAGACTAGTTCATCAAGGTTCCATACTTCTTGATATCCCTCAATTACTACTCATATATACCGTTCATTAAGAACTAGTAGATGACCACATGAACTTAATCAATTTCACTTCCAAAGTTACTAATTAATATTAATTATGCACTATACCGAAACAAGTTAATTGAATACAAACTCTAACTTAACCATAACAAGGCATCAGAAAATGATTTTTTTTAACAATTTCCAATAGAAAAGAGTTGCCTTAAATTTCAATGCTCGGAATAATCCAAAAGGAACACATAGAGCCAAAGCTTTCTCATGCTAACAAACTTGCAACATAAAACTCTCAATATCCAACTATCAATGAATAAATGAGTCATTCTTTTCCAATGAGAAAGAAGGAACAACCATGGAATTATCAATATTGCCAATTGACGAGGATCACAAGTAGCAAAAGCGACTCAACAGTCGGAAAACAATAATTGTTTTAGAGAACCGTTAGAGACCAAGAAACACAACAACTACCATGAACCACGAACCCAAGAGAGATTCATCATCCACCACAGAACAAGAATTTGCCAAGATCAAAGATCAAAAAGAAAACAACTTTCTAAAGCGACTCACGCTCAACTCCTGCAACTATGGTATTGGGTAACTACTCTATTCGTCTACTACGACGGTGGTATAACGACAAGGTCGAAGGTCACAACCACGGCCCCCACTTCTTAACAACCATTAACGACTCGCATAAACAATATAATCAAGTATGATTATACATGATCATCACATGGCAATCATAGAATATATTTATAGATATAGAATATCCTATCATAGATTAACAACAAGAAATATAGCATAGAGGCAATTCACAATTGCTCAACAAATGTAACATAACAACAAATAATGCGGAAGCAATGTAATTCCCAACCCCACCTACTGTGCACAGTGTGTCAATTTAATATCTTCCTATTAACCACGGACCTAAAGCCCGCTCTGATACCAACTGTAACACCCCAACTCACAACGAGCCTGGAATGCTACTGGAATTAAAATTAAACTAAAACTTGATACCAATTTTAGGCATAACCTCCTTTGTATAGTCAACTATACCGAGGCTCTAACAAATAATCATGGCAATTAGTAATAACTCCATATTCAAGTTCATTCAAGCATGCAAGATAATCTATTAAACATAACCAAAATTTGCTATTCTCATTATTACAATTAATCTGAATCTCAAAAACCATCCATAAATAATTCTTAAGGTTGAGTGGTAGTGCGTGCATCCAAACATCTACTCCCTCCCATGCTTGCCGATCTTGCCAATTGTACCTAAAACATATCAAAGCAAGAGTGAGCCCAAAGACTCAGCAAGTATCAACAAGGCTAAAGCTAAACTCACAGTCAAAGCATCAACATACCAAAGTAAACATTACACTAAACATATCCTTCATGCTTATGTAATGCGACCATGCAATGCACCTTTTGAACTTTATCTCTTTTTCGCATTTTACCGGTAATGCGGGGTATACATCCGTCGATGGATACCCTTGCCTGTGCCCTCTGGCACAGGGACCAAGAGCCTATACACCACTTGTATAGGGACATTTGCCCATCATCTTAATGATGGGGACCTCTTTACTCATTGCCCACATTCCACGAATGTGGGGACCTCAAGCCCGTCATCTACATGACGGGGACCTCGATCATGCATAATCACCACGTGACCAATCCTCCAATATGATTGCATGATGCACATGAACAAAACTTTAAAACATCATACATATGGATTCACAACAACGACATGCATGAATAAACTTATTCATACTTCAAGCATTCCTCATCAATGACATTCTTAGCATTCTAGTATCCATGAATAGCACATATATTCATGATACTAGCAACATGAACAATCCTTCATGAATAACAATTAATCATAACTCAAGTGTTCACTATCCTTAAACATACATATCACACTATAAAGCATGCATTGTTATTACGCATCAAAGTACTAGCACCCTATGTCAAACATTCATCATTATTCTCTCAATCAGAGTACTTGCATTCACCAAGATAAATTGGAACTCATCACAATAACATCCACTTTAACCATAACTAGAATTCATCAAGATAAATGGAAACTCATCACATTAACATTCATGCATGGCTATTACGAGTAAAACACAAACACTCTCAGCATAAAAACATAGTTATGCTATAACCCGAATACTTGCCTCAACCGTGCGAGAACGGTGAACGCGAAGAGGGCGCTACCCCTGGGGTCACGCTCCCACCTGAATATAAAGATAACCCCAATCTAAGACCAACATACTGGACCAAAATCATAAATAACAACACAAATTAACTTGCTAAACTCCCAAGTGTTTCCAATCTTCCAATTTCTAGCGATGGATTTGGTGTTCACTACGGACAGTCAACTTCTAAAATACATAACTTTCTGTTCAGGGGTCCAATTAAGATGTTCTCAGACTTTCTGGAAAGGTAACTAAATTTCCCAAATAAACTTAGTTGGGGAGCCCTTTTGATTCTGCCAAGTACTACCTCTACCAAGCCAAACTACAGAACATCAAAATTCACGTCGGGTTCTCTGGACAGTACACTAAAACCTCCATAACTTTTGCTACGAACGTCCAAATCTTGTGTTCTTTAACTCTATGAAAAGGTATAGAAATTACCCACATTTTTTGTTATATTGAGGTCCTCTGATTTCGACCTTAACTAGCAGATTCATCCAATTTTCTACAGACTGTTCAAAACTGACAGATTAACAGAGCAGCGATACTAAAAAATTCATAACTTCCTGACCGTTAATCGGATTTGGGTGATCTTGGTGGCCCCTGAAAGCTAAGAACATAATATACATATCTCTAGGAGATCAAACCTCCTAATTCGGCTTCTAAACACATGAAACTGGCCGTGCAACATTTTGGACAGAATTGAACATTGAACAGAATTAATCCGATTCAATCGATCTAATAGCAATCGCCTCTATTGACTATCACACATCACAAGAAACCCGTCGTTACCCTTGACGACGTGCTGGACGACGACGAACAGGCCCCGAGGAATATCCTCCTCCTCCTCTCTTCCTTCTCTTCTCCCTTTTCTTCTCCCTTCTCTTCTTCTCCCCTTCTTCTTCCTCCTTGGCCGGCTGCAATGGGGCTTCCTCTTCCCTTTGGCCAGCAGCAATGGGGGTAGAGGGAAGGTAGGGAGGAGGTGGTTGGGGCGCCGGTTGGAGGAGGGGAGGTAGGGAGGAGGTGGCGGCCACAATGGGGTGGAGGTGGGGAGTGGAGGGGAGGGGAGGGGTGAGGCTAGGGTTTGAGGGAGGGGGTGGCGCCTCCCCCCCTATGGCCGGCCAGCCACATGGGCCAAGGCCCAGGGCCCGAGTTGCCAACCAAACGCAGAAAACCCCCTCACAAATCCTGATTTGGTGATTTTTCTAAAAGAACCATTCTCCCGATTAAAATTAATCTCTCCCGACTAATTCCTGTCGAATAAGTTTTAGGGTATTACAGGAACGGGTGTGGCAAGAAACAAGGCATTAAATGTGCAAGATTTTCTAGAGAAGCAGGGAGAGAAACACGGGATTTGATGGAGCTCTACACAACGCTAATGGCGCTGGTTCACGGCTGTGCGGGGAAGAAGAGCAAGAGGGGGAGGAGAGAGGGAAAGGGAGTGGCTGGGTCATGCGAGCGGGATGGGCTTTGGCCCAGACGAAAAGGGGAAAAGAGCGGGCCATTAAAAGGAAATCGGCCCAAAAAGAAAAGAGGAGATTTAAACTGATTTTCAATTTTCAAAAAATACAATAAATCAAATAGATTCTTAGAATACAACAAATAGAGTTAAAAAAAATTTACAAAAATTCCTTGAATCATTTTTAGCTTAATAAAATTATTTCCAACTTAAAGTTGGGTTTTACTTTTTTGCACATAAATTATTTTTAATTTCTAGAAATTAGGAAAAACATTTTTTAAATACAAAAATTTTAATAAATTAATTAATTTAACGTTAAATCCAATAAAATCCCGTAAACTCAATAAATTTTATTTTTGACTTTTAAAATTTAGAAAATTCAAGAAAGCAATAAAACACTTTTAAATTTTCATAAAATCAAGGAAACTATTTTACAACTCAGAAAAAGCAATAAAATAATAACTTTATTAATTTAAAATTTTAAAAAGCAATAACAGAACTTTGGGATGTTACACTTTGGACTAAACCATCCACTAGAAGCCCCCTCCTCTTGAGCCATGTGGGAATAAATAAAAAGTTGGTCATTCTGACACCCACACATCAACATGGCACAACTAAGAGTGGAATGTTACAAATTAGTTAGCCAGGTCTTTCCCGTCCGAAATGGCTTAATAATCCGTAGCTCGCAGACCGATCCTTAATTGGCTGGGCAACTTCCAAAAATAACCCCTAGGCCTCAACCATTCACTGAATTGAGCCTGTGCATAAACGTGCACCCACCAACTATCCATTTCGCCTAAGTCCAATCCAGCTTTTAATTTTATTTCATTTTTCAAATCATTTGTCAACTTCCATGGCACACCAAGGCTATGGATACAATTTAAACCACATTTGATTTTTGGTTGTAAAATCCCAAATCAAATATTTCAGGTCTAAGCATGGCTAAGCTTAATATTTCCCAAAATATTCTAGTTCATACTATTGTACCAACTAGATTTTATCTAAGGTGACAAGGTATGGGTTTTTCAATGACAATATTGGCTATACAAATGTATTGGGATTAACTATAATTTTAAGACAGGTATTTCAATTATATTGAATAAAATTAAGAATGTAGTAATAATTTAAAATAGAATTTAAATAATTTGAAATATTGGGATCAAATATTATCAAAGGATGTAACTTGTCTTGCTTAATTAATTGTTGTTCTAAAATGGCGTAGAAATCTGGCTCTCCGAAGTCGTCAGAATCTATACGCGAAAACAAGCTAAATTCAGATAAAACTCAAATAAAATTCCAATAAACTCCAAAATAAATTCTGGGATATATATATATATATATGTTGAATTTAGATGTATTTATAAATTTGAATCACTTGAATCGAGTGCGTACGAAGGAGAATAGGCTCTTGGAAGTTTGAATTTCACATGAAATACTATAAATGGAAAATTCTAAGTTTGTGGTGTTATTTTTCTAAAGGAAAAAAATATTTATTACGTTAGCATGATGTCAGCGAGTGGATTTTGATTTTTTGGTCGAATTATTTTTGTTAAGGAAAATCGGAAAGAGTCAATGACAGGTGGGCCAGGTCGACGGGAATGCACCTTGGTCCACGGTGTACTGGGTTGGGTTCGTGGGGGTGACGTGGTGGTGCCATGCAAACATGACACGTGGGCTGCCACGCGGATGCTTGCATTGAGGTGGCACACACGTGGCCCTACGTGATGAGATAATGGTTGTCCCGATCTTCCGATAGGATGATAACTTCGATTTGGAGGAGAACAACTTTGACGATGCAGGCTTCTAACCGGTCACGACCAGAATACCAAGCAATCTCTAAGCCACACTCTGAGTCGTTATCAACTGTGCCAAGAACGTGGTTGACCTGACCATAATGGTCTATTCCTGCATGCAATCAAAGAACACGCAAGAACAAGACAATAAGCAATTTGAAATTGCAAATAGAATTGAAATATTTGATAAAGTTAGGATTCTGAAGTGGTATTATGATTGGTCTAATCGATACAAGCCAACACACAAAGTTGCAATGAAGTTAACTTTTAACTAAACAAAATCCTAGGAAACTAGAGAGTCCAGCCTCCTTAAATAGGGGAGGGGAAGCCGCACATAACTAAGAAATAATGGGGTGGTACTATCATGGTACTGTTCATCTAAACAATATGGCTATGAATAGTACAGGCCAAGAGAGGGGGCGCCTTCCCCTTGGGCGCAAGCATTACAAGGCCCAATTTGGCCCAAACAGGTGATACAACACCTTCTTTTGTGATTGTGATGTGCACCGAAGGAATTTAGAGGTGAAACTAGATCCGTTCAAAAGAGGACGAGATAAGCTTTCCATCAAGTACTCGTGGACCACAAATGGACTCTATATATGAAAGTTATGCACATTTGAAGTCGGTGTTGTCTCTGGAGGCGGAATTGGATTCCAGAACGTGTACAGCTTGAACTCTTGTTTGGTACGTGGAGTAGCGGTCGTATCTGAAGGGTTGATGTCCTCATCATTCTCCCCTTCTTGCATTTGAGCTGTCCTCGACTCAAGCTCACCGTCCAGCTCCAAGAAGAGCTAGAAAACTTGTAGCAAGGCATGTTCATTGTTCTACAAAATGTTAGCAATAATAGATGGCAAAGAAATAGAGAACACTTTGCAAATTAAAGGTGAGTGTGCATGCATCAAATCCATAAAGATACATTTTCTCATAATATTCAGTGTTCAACTCAATTTGCATGTATAAGTGAAGTATATAGTAGAGTTATTCATCACACAAAAATTATTGTTCAAAACAGCAAGCTTTAATTCATTTATGTGATCGCAAGTTATGCATATTCGATATACTAGAAATTAATTGTCTACACCATAATCTCCAATTAATTGAAAACAATAAGTGTAGGTGCTAGAAAGAGAATTTAGAGATAAAATTTTAGAAACTTTCTCGATAGCACATTCTGAACTAACAGGCTCATTAAGCATGATATAGCACAATGCTTCAGTTGAGGATATTCTATCAAATACTTTCTTTATGTGTAATTAATTCGAGATGTGCAAAATTATGAGAATTCAGATCAGCGCATAGTTCATTCAAGTCAACACAAGGAATATCAAAAGATTTCACTACAGCAAGTTTATACTCACAAGTTTGCTCTATGTCCTGCTGTAGCACCAAATCAGTACCTTTGTCATTATCGTCCTCATCAGATACTATAGGTACCTCAAACTTCTCCTCTAATGACATAAGATGCACCAGATCATCCTTCGTCTCTTGGCGGTATCTATAGATGGAGTAGGAGCCAAAACATTATCAGCATTTTCAGTTACCTTAGGTTGCACCTCGCTTGTGACTGTGGGTGGTGGATGTACAAAACAATGTCGCAATTTCTTATTCATCTCCTCCCTTGTGTACATGTAGTAGTACTCGAGATTCGATGACCAATGTTGAACATCACCGATCAGCGCCATCCTTACCATGCTCATCTTCTCACAAGGATCAAGGTCCTGTCTTTCAAAGTAGCAATCCAACATAGTAACCCACAGGAAGTAGTCCAACGACGTACTTTTAGCGATGAGTGGCAAAATGTATGTCGGTAGTTGTTTCCCTTTGAGTTCAAATCTACTCGCAATGTCATCGTAATCTACCAACTTCCACCAACTTGTCATCATTAGTAGAAAACAAGAAAACAAATTATAAGTATATATTCCTACCAACTACTAGGAGGTGGAGTTTATCGAGTCACACACGCTCAAGCTCTTACCAAGCTCTTGTAAATTCTTACCAATGCAAACAGAGGGTGCAACCGGTGGCTCGTTCATGGTAAACTTGACTCAAGTGATGGGTAGAGCGATTGCAAGGGACGGTTCGACGTGATCTGCTCGGTTAGTAGATAGAAAATGGAGCTTGGACAGGCTTAATATTAGGTTGCAAGGAGAATAATTAGTTAATTTTAGAAATTGCACATAATTGAATTATAGTTCGTATCTAGCACTTAGCCCATATTGCTGATCAACCAAGGATGGATGAAGGCTAAAACAAGTGTATAACAATGTATAGGAGTGGTAGACATAAGATAATTAGCAATCTAAAATTGCAAATAGGATTGAAATATTTGATAAAGTTGGGATTTTGAAGCAGTATTACGGTTGGTCTAATCGACACAAGCTAATACACGAAGTTGCAATGAAGCTAATTAACTTTTAACTTAAAAAAATCTTAGGAAACAAGAGGGGTGCGGCCTCCTTAAATAGGGGAGGGGAAGCCGCACATAACTAAGGAATAAAGGGGTGGTACTATTCATGGTACTGTGCACATGACACATCACCTTCTTTTGGTGATTGTGGTGCGTACAAAAGGAATTTAGATGTGAGACCAGATTCATTGGAAAGAGGACGAGATAAGCTTTCCATCAAGTACTCGTAGACCTCAAACAGACTCTGTATGTGAAAGTTATGCACATTTGAAGTCGGTGCTATCTCTGAAGGCCGAATTGGATTCCAGAACGTGTCCAACTTAAACTCTTGTTTGCTACGTGGAGTAGTGGTCGTATCCGAAGGATTGATGTCTTCATCACTACATGGCGGCCACGTGGCTCGATAGCAATGGCGACGCTTAGGGACCCATGGTCGCCGGCCGCACGACGGGGGCCGGTGAGGGGGGCGAGAGATACAGAGAGGGACAGGGAGCATTTCTGCCTGACATGGGTGGGCGAAGGTGGATTGAGCGGCCAACGAGGAGGTAAAAGTGGTGGCACGATCGGGCTCATGGCGGCGAGGTAGCTCGGGCGACGCTTCGGCGGTGGCAAGGCGAACATAGGTTAGAACGTGGAGAGGTGATGCCGATGATGAGGAAGATGGCGGTGGAGCTCCACAGGCGGCAGCGCAGTGAACAGCGGTGACGCTCGGATGCCGGCGGTAAAGAAGATGAAATGCTACGAGGTGAAGAGGGGAGGGAAGCTGGGATTTGGGGGAGACGATGAGTGAGGAAAGGGCCATGCGATGCTCCCTTTTATAGGGGCGGAGGGGCATCGGGGGAGGAGATCGGGCGGCGAGAATCACGGAGGCTGTTGCACAATCCAGTGAAAACCACGCGCAAAAAGGGTGGAATAGGCTAGAATAGGGACTGTGGGATGCGGGGATGCTATTGCGCATGGGCGCGCAAGAAATGGGGGAGGAAATTGCGAGATTGAGGAGCTCGAGCCAGGTGCCAATGGCGGTTGGTGCGGGCGGCAAGAGGAAGAAAGTGGGCAGGAAGAAGGGGTGACAGGTGGGCCTAATGAGGCGAAAGAGAAAGAGAGGGGGAGGCTAGCAATTGGGGCCGAGGGAAAGTGAGAGGGAGAGAGAGAAGGGCAGGGGCGAGTTGGGCCTCGAGAGGAATGGGCCAATCTGGCCAAGAAGAAAAGAGGGAAAAGGGAAAGAAAAAGGGAGTGGGCTAGGCCAGAAAAAGAGAAAATGGGCTTCGGCCTGAAGAGATTTTGGGGATTTAAATAAAATTTCCAATTTCTAAAATTGCAAAAAAAAAACAAAAGGGCTTTTAGAAAATAGCAAATAGAGTTCGAAAACTCTAGAACAATTCATAGACATTCCCTCAATTATTTTGAACTTAATAAAATTATTTCCAACTTAAAGTTGGCTTTTAGTTTTGCACATAAATTATTTTTAATTTCTAGATAATAGAAAAAGCCTTTTAAAATCCAAAAAATTCAAGGAAAATAATAAAATTTTATTTTTAACTTTAAAATCTAGGAAATTCAACAAAAGTCTTTTAAAATTTTAGAAAATAGAATAAAATAAAAAATTATTATTTTAATTTATTTTAATTTTAGTAACAGAACCTTGGGATGTTATAATCATCTTGGTTAACTTCTCGTTCTACAAAGAAGTAAGGGGTTTTGCTATCTTGAAAGGATTGTCTCACAGGTATTCAATTGACACTATCCTACTCATAGATACTCTTGGAAAACTGTAGATTCTTTTCATTACTTGAATAGGCTGATCCTAGGGTTCTTGAAGATTAGCTCCTAGTTAGTCTAGAAATTCTTACACATCCTTGTGCTAGCATCTTACTAGACAACTAACATTGGTACTTGCTATGCTAATGAACCTGTTTAGATATTGCCTTTGTCTAAAGAAATCCTTTGATCTACTCTGTCATTTCTACGAACTCATTTGCAACTTCTGTCATGCTTCCTTCAGAATTTGGATGGTCCTGGTTACCAAATCAAAGACGAACTTGCTTCCCTAACATGGTTGCATGTTGCATAGAATACATGCAACGACACTTGCAAACTCTCTTGTGGATGGGGACAGTATTCCATGGTTGTAGTCTTCAAATTATTTAATGTTGCCTCACTGCTATGCGAAATGGTGGCTTAGCATTCCACATCACACTCCATGGTTACGGCTCTACAATGATCAATCAACATGACTCGATGTTTGATTACTTGTCTTACAAAGGTATATGCTTAGAGAGTGTAACACCCTAAATTTTATTCCGGTTCGAATGAGTGAAAATATGGAATTTTTAAAACTTTTTGGTGCGAATAGTTGACATTCAGCTTTCTCTGGATTTATTTGAAATGTGTCCAGGTTTGAACTCAAGGAAAGCATTTACTAAACTCACACCTAGTTTAAATTGATGACACCCTTAAAATCGGGCTAGGGCTGAAACCAGGCCGGCCCAATCTCCCTTTTTTCCTTTTGTTGTCTTTCTCCTTTCCCTCCCTGACCTACCCAGCTCCTCACGCTACCAGCCCAAGTCGGCCTGCCTTCTCCTTCTCCTTGGCTCGACCGTTGCCACCTGCTCCTTCTCTCAACCGCACTCAGCAGTGCCCATGCTGCCAACTACCCCATCTCCACTAGTGTCATGCCATTGCCCTCACCATCACCTTCCTCGCTTGACCATCATCACGTCGTGTTCCACACTACAACAAAATAGTCTACTAGGGACATTTTTATTTAGACATATTTTATTACATCTCTACACCCAAAATCTGATAGCATATAAAGACGTTTCTTGAGATGTTCTAGAATGCGTCTGGACATTTAGAGCCCAGCCCATTTAGCAAGCACTAACCCCACTCAACTCACTCGTTACCCTCACCCCCCACTCAAATCCCATCCTCTCACCTGCCCTTCGCATTCTATCTTCCTCGCGAGGCTCTCTAGCAACTCCCTTCCTCCACGCGATTCAGGGCGTTGGCGGCGAGCGGCGACGAGTGGAGATGACGGCGGCGAGCGGCGACGAGTGGGAGATGAGGGCCTACGTCATGCGCACCCGTTATACGGTCCTCCAGTTGAGGTATGGCTACTCCACCGTGAACCCTAATTTCACCGCCGCCGCCTCAACTCCTCTCTACCTCCTGCCCTCGGCCAAAGCAGCCTTCCACGAGTGTTCCCGCCGTCCGGTAGCCCCAAGTTGCATATCTGTGGCAGCCCCTTTGGATTGGTTTATGTTAATCGTTTTGTGAATATGGGTTGATTTGAAATTGTATGTGTTCATGTGAGAATGATGCACTGCACACATTATGTGGAATGAACTTGTTCAGTTCTTACTATGCAATAAAATTTCTACATCATCTTACCGGTTGCATCATCTTCATCATCTTAGCAATTAGCAACTTCTGTACCAGCTCAGGATGGCAATAATGGAGGAAACATAAATAGATCAAGCAGCTCTAGTGGCTCTAGCAGTGAATCAGGGTCTCCTTCCAGTGGTGATTTTTTTTTTGTCATGTGCTTGATTTTGCATTGCTTGTCTTGTAGCTAATTAATGCTAAAAAAAAGCGTGAATCTTAGTAGATTTACCAAGCAATTTGTCTTGTAGCTGACAAAGCGAAACTTTTTTGGGACAGATTCAGACAGTGATAATTCCTCTGTCGATGGACCGGATGCTGCCAATGTATCTTGAAATGGAATATCTAGGTAGGTTCCTTAAACCTTTTGTGTTGTACCTTCTGCAATGTAATGCTATTTTCTTGTGTTGAATTAGGTTAAGGTTATAGTGTTAATAAGTGAAGATGCATGATGCAATAACTTGTTATTTACCTTGTTTTTTATAGATACATGATAGATACTGTTTGTCATGTACTAATATTTTTCTGCTGTCATGTACCATTATTTTGGCGTTGTTGCTTCTTCACTTTGTTGTTCTCTTTAATCTCAGGTATATTGAGTCCTCTTGCAAATTGTTAATGTTGTAACTTCAAAGAACAACCATGGTAATGACAACCAAGTAGCATATGTAAATCACATTGCTTTTAAGAACCTGTATTGTGGAAGCTTTTCATCTTGGGTGTCTCAAGTAGCTATTTTGTAGAGATCTGTATACAACATATGATATTGATGAGAAAAACTAAGATACAACATGATATAAAAGTGCGAAGAAACCAGTTCCATTATTTTTAATTTCTTTTCGTGCAAATCAAAATGATCAATCAGTGACTGCTACCTAGAATCCCCAGATAACTGTGCAGTTACTTATGATACCTGAGCAACATTAGCATAGCATGTGTACGGATGATGTGTGTAATAAATGAATGGAAAATGTAACAGAACTGTACTTGAGATAGCATTGGCTGAACCATCCACATTTTATCCTTTTTGAGCAATCAGATAATATGCTGATGTTCATCAGAATATTCTTCTCTAGTTTGATGGCCACCACACAGCAGCTACAATAAAGGTTCACATGTCCCATAGTATGAGGATTTTGATTACATTCATTCTGACTGGAGAATTGAAGTCTATGGTATATTTCAAGTTACACTACTAGATTTAAGGAGCTAAAGGGTGAGAAAAAAACATCTGTTGTCGATAAATAAAATTTTGCTAATCCTAGCAATGCCTTTTTACATGCTTTTGTAATGAATATGGTCAACTCCATGGATGCCTACTTCATAAGTACATTGCTAGTCAAGGTTATTTCATCCTTAGAGCGTGCAGAAATACTATGTAGTATGAGTTTCCTTTTGCTAAAGGGATTCTTCTCAGAACAGTCAAGGTTATTTCATCAACTCATTATTATGTGTCAGTTACATATGCAACATTCTGATAGTAGTAGTTCACAACACTTGCCTTAGCTGTCTTCATTTCATCACTATCTGTGTAATATCCCGTTTAGGTGCAGAGAATATAAGGAGATTGAGAGATTCCTTATTTGCCTTGCACAGAAACATGACAGAATCTGTAATCATCTTGCAACGTAATTTTTGCGACTGGAACGACTTCGAATGGAAAACCTTGTAACTACAAAGTTGTAGATCATTTTTCATAGTACAATTTAGAGTCCTCATTTACCTAATTTGGAGTTCTAAGTTTTGAGATATGGGGCCCGCAAGGCAGGCCGTACAGAGAACCAAGGTCCGCAACTGAGTCAACTTCCAAGGCAAATTTCATAATGAAGACGACATTTTAAGAAAAACTCCACAATTAGAAAGTTGAAGTGCTATGAGTTATCTAAATTTGAAGATAAAAATCACTCCATTCCGAGTTCAGGAGAGAAAGTTACGACCTTTTAAGTGTTCGCTGCACAGAAATAAAGTAGGGAGAACCTGGGCCTCAGGCCTTTAGCCCAGGAAGCCCATGTGGAGTCCGGCCAAGTGGGAAAGGGGGGAGGACGGCTGAAACCCTAGAGCCCCTCCCCTTGCCCCTCCTTCCCCCCTAGAGCCGCCACTCTCCATCTCCATTGACGCCTTGGTCAAGCACCTCCTCCCCTTGCGCTCCATTGCTGTCCTCCCCCTTTGTGGTGCTTCCTCCATTGCTACCGGCCAAAAGAAGGTGGAGGAGAGGGAGACGAAAGGGGAGAGGAGATCCTTGTGGGGTTTTCAGCGAGTTCATTAGTGTCTTCAAGGGTAACGATTCGTCTCCTCGCTGTTTTGAATCAAGTTAGATTCGTTATTGCCATCAATTAGATAATCATTGAACTGCTGCGTTTAATTCCAGAATTCTGTCCATTACTTGCGTGTCTGTTTTCGTGTAGATAGAGTCCGAATCAGAGGATCTCATTTCCTAGAGATATGTAGGTATTGTTCTTAGCTTTCGGTGGCCGCCAAAAACACTGAATTCCGACATACGGATCAAAAGTTATGTTAGTTTCCGTCTCTGCTGTCCAGAATTGTGACGAGAATGAACTGTCAAGTTGCCTTTTAGAATATGAGTGTATTAATGGAAAATTCAGGGCTTTCACCCAACTAGGTTATTGTAGGCCTTGGTCGTAGCTTTTGATATTGATAAAGAACGCTAAGATTGGTTTCGCCAATTAGAAGTTATGGCCTTTTTCGTACTGCTGCCCAGAAGTGTCTTGCAGTTCTGACAGAGGGTGTTCATCGGCCTTTTGGGACTTGATACATTCAGAATTTGGGATTTCCATCAACTGGGTTGTTGTAGATAATCTTGTTACCTTTCAAACAAGCCTGAGTTTACATTTTTACGAATTTCAGAGCAAAAGTTATGTCAATTTTAGTATTGCTACCCATTATGGTTTTATGATGGAATGTAGTTCAATTGGAGTAAAATTGTGTAGTTAAACGTTGGGGTGTTGGGGTATGTGTTGCAAGTAGTGTCTTGACTTCGTGGTTCTTATTGAGTAAACTAATGGTGTAGGAGGTGAGGCTCCGAGATTAGCGGCATCGTCGTTACCTCCTAACGCATCGCAACGCTAAAGGCAAGTACACCGACGTTTGTATGAATTGTGTATGTTGGGTGCTTGATGTTCGTATTGTGTTTTCATTTGATACGTGAGAAGTTTCGATGATTATGTTCCTTCCGTATGTGAAATTCATATGTTCGGTGATGATTCTAGTCATTGTTCATAAGTACTTTGATAATCTTATCAAATGTGAATTATGAATGCTTGAATGTTTGTGTTGTGATTCCCTATGTTACATGAGAAGGTTCAAAGTTTATATTCTTTCATTTGTGATATTCTCATACCTAGAGATGATGATATTCTTTATTCAATAATTCATTTCATGCATCCATGTTCATGTTCCGTCCACGGGAGTGGAGTCTAAAGTCCCATCAATTCCAGTATGGGCAAGTGAAGTCCCACCATTCCAATGTGGGCAGTTTTGGACACCCGTATGAAATGTTCTTCATACGGTATTTTGGATCCCCGTATTTCGATAAATACGGGCTTAAGTGAACACCGACGGGTGTGTCACTAGCTATACCGGTATAAGCACGAGTGCAGTCCAACCAGTTCATGGCATCCATGCATTACAGTTCATTCTTTCAGATATTTCTATTGTGCCATGTTTCTTCATGAAGTATGTTCTTATATTTGTTGTACTTGCTGAGTCCCGTACTCACTCTTGTTTGTTGTTGTGTTTTAGGTGGCCATTGATGATGACTCTATCGGGAGGGAGTAGACATGCACTAATCACACAACACCATATTCCAGTTTCAATAATAGAACTTGGTTGAATTCCTTTATTTGTTTAGAGATAAACTGTAATAATTGAGGTGACATGTGGATGATGACTTTCGTTTGGTTATGAATGTTTATTTTCCCGCTGTGGTTCTTGACTTGCATAAGTTCAGTTTGTATTTGTGCATTTGTTGCCTTTGAGCGGTCCTCTTTCCTTTCGTTAACTTGGATTATTGCTTCAATTCTTATGATTATGGATGTATGTTAGATTCTTTAGGTAACATTTTGGCTTCTGGATAGCCAGGGTGTTACAATCTGTAGGGATGTCTGTTGCAGCTTCTCTACTGTACAAATGTCTCATGTTGTCCCCTAGTTGCTAAAAGCTTTTGTGCTATCCAGAGAGAGCCCCTCACTCTTTTAGGAGGTCTGTAATGTCCTTTAGTCATGTGCTCTCGTGATAGAAAATTTTTAAATGCCTAGTGTATATATTTATTTATTTATTGTTTCTAGAGTGGTTGCTGAACTCAGACTATTGTTTCCTTTTGTCTTCAATTATACACTTGCTTAACTGGTGTTGGTTCCTGTGTTGAAATCCAACTCCCCTGGTGCGGGTTTGTTGGCTACTTACATGTATATTCTTACTTTCAACAATAGATTCCACCGCTCAATTACCTTTGTATTTCAAGGGATCTCTCTGTTTGAATCATCACTACTAAACAAAAGGTCATCACAGACGATTCTAAACCGTCATCACAGACGGTTTCTGAACCGTCTGAATTTATGTGTCTGTGATGACATGGTCATCACAAACAGTTTTCAAACCATCTGTGAAAAAAACTATCATAGACGGTTTTGAACAAGAACTACTTGTGATAGTCTACTTTCACAGACGGTTCTTGTTCAGAACCGTCAGTGATAGTTTTTTCTATTGTGAAAAAAATACTAAATGTATAGAACTTGAACCTAGAAGATGTCTTAGACTAAATCATAGATTCATGGATACACTCATACAAATACACTTCCTCCCAAGCCTCCCAAACATGAATACACTCATACACATACATTGCCATTTATGGATACACAAGTTCATAGTCGTATACACAAATCTAGATATGAATACACTTATACACTTACACTGCCATTCATGGATACACAAGCTCATAGTCATATACACAAATCTGGATATGAATCTAATAGAAGCTCATATACACAAGTACCAACAGAACCTCATATACCAGAGACATCGGCGTCTGAGGAGGACTGACGGGGGTCTCCGTCAGCATCGGAGGAGGACTGGAGGAGGTCAGTGTCAGCGTCGGCATTGAAGGAGGACAAGAGGAGGTTGGCCACGGTGTTGACTCTCGACTGTTGGGGAGGAAGACCGCGTCGGGGGTTGGGGATTGTAGGAGCAAGGGAGGGCCGGAGCCCGGGAGAGTAGCGGGAGGCTAGGAGCTGCAGGAGCGAGCAAGGGAGGACCGGAGGAGCAGCGTCCAGCTGGAGCCCAGTAGAGGACTACAGGAGCAAGGGAGGACCAGATCCCGGAGGAGGACCAGGACTGCAGGAGTGCGAGATTGAGTGCGTCCCGCCTCGACTTGGCTATAATATAAAAGGACAGCGTGTGCCAAAATATTTTTGCCTCCCGCGCACGTGTTCAAAATTTTTCGAACTCCCGCGCTACGAATCACAAACGGTTTCATAAAAAAACCGTCTGTGATGACATATCACAAACGGTTCATATCACGAACTATCTGTGATAATTCATAGACGGTTTTTGATACGAACTGTCTGTGATAAGTATCTCATCACAGATGGTTTGTATTTAAAACTATCTGTGATATCGGATTTTACCATGGTAGAAGATTAGTTGCCACGGTAGGGTATTGGCTGCCACGGCAGGGTATTGGCTACCACAGCAGAGGATTGGCTGGCATTGCAGGGTATTGGCTACCACAAAATCCTGTCGTGGCAAGTCGTCGCCCTGCCAAACCCTGCCGTGGCAACAAATCATTTGTCGTGGCAAGCCGTCTCCCTACCAAACCCTGCCGTGTCTGCCCATCCTCTGCCGTGGTAAGCCGTCGTCCTACCAAACCCTATCGTGGCAGCCAATCCTCTCTCGTGCCCCTACCAATCCCTGCTGCGGCAAGCCGTCGCGCTGCTAAACCCTGTCGTGGCAGCCAATCCATGGTAAAATCAGAGAGTCATCGCAGACGGTTCTTATTAAGAATCGTCTGTGATGTTGAACTATCACAGACGGTTTGTAAATAGAACCATCTGTGAATAACAATAACCGTCTATGATCTCCGCAATTGTTACAAATAGTTCTTATTACGAACTGTCTGTGATATGGAACTATCATAAACAGTTTTTAAATGAAACCATCTATGATGATTGAGATTGTCACAAACGGTTCATTTTAAGAATCGTCTGCGAAGTATCACAGACAGCTCCATTTAAAAACCGTATGTGATAGTTCCAAATCACATACGGTTATTTTGGAACCAAACCATCTGTGATGAGGCGTCTTGTATAGCCTGTTTTGTAGTAGTGCATAGGGCTTCTTACTTTCATCAAAATTCTATGGGAACTTATCTCAATTGCCATTACCTTGCTAGCTTAAAAGCATTGCCTAGAAAAAGGGATTCCAAGGTTTGTACCATAACAAATTAACAACCGGATATGAATAGAACTATAATTCATTTTTTTATATTACATTTTCAGAGTCCCCTAGCAGATTTTAGAAATGACACAAATGAGGTAGTTTCAAAGTTTTTCAGGTTCAAAATTTAAAATAGTAAATTAAATAAACCTCTCTTTTATTTTGTTTTTCATGGCATTTGTAGATGAATAGTGAAACTTAAATTTCCATGTCAGGTTTTCATCAGTGGACATAGAACATGTTGAACAACATATAACATAATTCTTCCATAAACTTCTTGATGTACCAATTGTGTGCATTAATATGCTTGGAGGTGATTTTGTGAATGTTCTTAGGGAAACTCTTTTGCTCCCTTCCTTTTTTCCTACTTGGATGCTGCTTTCAAGGTTTGAGCCAACAAGCAAACCTATTACAATGCTTCTGCTAGTGGATGCTATTTTGGAAGGTATGTTGATTTCATATTGTGATTGCATATAGTATGATAAGTTAATCCTACCAAGTGAAGGTCTACTTTTACTCCAGTTCTATAGAAATTGATTACTTCTTGGTATTTCTGCCAACTTAAATTGAAGAGACTATTTCTTATGCTTTATCATTTCTATCTTCACAATTTGCTACTTCCAAAAAAAGTATCCTTGCTGTTCGTGTGCTTTCAATTTCGTATTGTGTATTTCCTTTATTTTCGACAAATGCAACCCTTCTTATGTCATGCGTGCATGATTTCTTTTTGAGACATAATAAACAAGTTTATCACTGAACAGGTACCAGGCTATGTGATTTGGAGGTGGATTTGGCTGTTTATTCCCGAAGACACCGCTACTACCGCTACCCTCTAGCCACTCGTCGCCTGATTCCGTTGTAGGATTTGTAGGAATTGTTTTCGGTGTGTCTGCATATTTGTATGTTGATGCTAGATTCAGTTGTTAACTCGATTAGTCCGCAACGGAGTGTCTATATTTTTTTCGTCTGTTTTTTTTTATATATCGACAATGTAATTTTACATTTGAAATGACTTTACCTAAGATCTAGAATTTCTTATGAAAATATGTGATACTATATCCTCTGAATCATTGTAGTTTAACTAGCGATAAAATATTTCTACAGAACAAAATAAAAATGGACATCTCTAGCTCAATCTAAATACGCCTATGAATGCTTATCTATGTTTCTTGGCACGTAATAAAGCTTCACTAGGGAGAGTAGAGACGATATTGAAATGCATATATGAAAGCATCTCTAAGCTTGTAGAGATGCAATCTCTACAGGGCTTTTGTGTTATAGTGCCAGCACACCTGGGGGGTTCGTTTCCCCTCACGCAGCAACGTCATCATCCTCATGCCTGGCCGAAATCACTGACATCGTCGCCCTGCCGCAACCAGTGAGTATGCCTTCAATTAATCCACATGGGAGTATCCCTATGCCTCCCTCTACCTTTCCCCACAACTCACTTGCATTTCCCGTCTCCCCAGCGTTGCCGCCATGAAGCACCCGCCGCACCGCCCATGGTGCACATCACCAGCCCACCACGGTCCACCCCTGTTGCCACCACCGGCACTGGTAAGCTCCCCTTGCTCCCCTGAAGCTCATGCTTGCCTCCTTCCCTTGCTCCTCTCCAGCGCCGCCCGCCCAATTCATCCCCACGCTCGATCGTTGGCCGCCGCCACCATCCTGTCCTGGTGCATGCCAGGCCGCGACGCCAGCACCCATGGGTTCACCTCAGCCTCCCCGTTCCATTTTTGCCACCCATAGCCGCTGCCATCGACCCCCTCACCGGTGTGGTGCGCCGCCCGAATTGTTCCCGGCCTCCTCTGTTCTGCTCTCCCCTGTTTCTCCCTCTGTGTGTCTTCTCTATGTGTAGGAGTGTGACTGACTGACAAGGGGACCCTAGGCCATGGATGTAGTACTAATAACAGTGGAGTGCTCAAAAGGTTGATCAGAGTTAATAAGGTATATAGTTGTTGGATATTTCAGTTAAAAATTACATAACAATTAATTTCATTAATGAGTGAATCAAGTTAGTTGACTGTTTAGCATTTGTTAATCAGTTAGTGAACCTTGCAGTTAGCAAGTGCAGGTTTAACTAATGGATAATTCAACATGATAAGTTTAAGTAATTAGAGGCGAATTAGTTTGTCAGTAGCTGCTAAACTCAAAGAACAAGGATTTAATAATAGATCATATATGGTATAGTTGTCTCAATAACATCCAGACCCTAGGCCATTACTAAAATAATAATAATGGCAATAATTATAACTCAATCCATTAGAGTTGATTAGTATGACCTTATATGAAGACGTTAATTTCTATAGAGAGTCCATGAACCCAAAACTTCGTCGCTATTAATATGTAATACTTCGATTTATTCTATAAAAGAAAGCGCTCAAAAGAGAAATTAGGAATAAGAAAAAAGAGATTTCTGCAATTTTTCGGCAACCTGGGCCATGGGCCTTGGCTCAAGAGGCCCATGAGGGGTTGGCCACCAATAAAAGGAGGGGAAAAACCCTAGCTACTACAGTACCACCGCTCCTGGTACTATAGCGCTGCATTGTAGCAATTCCCCGCTACTGCTATGCCAAGAGGAGAAAGGGAGGAGAGGAAGGAAGAAGAAGAAAGGAAGAGAGGAGAAGAAGAGGAGAGGAGCACCTCGCGGGGGAATTCAGTGGGCACGCATGTCTTCAAGGGTAATGCATGATTCCTCTCTGGTTAGATCACTTTAGATTCGTAATTTGCCATGATTAGGGGAGTTATTTGTCCATTACTTGTGTGTCAATTTTCGTGTATTTAAATTCCGAATTGGAGGATTTTATCTCCTAGAGAATTGTAGGTCTCGTTCTCAGCTTTCAATAGGTTCAAGGATCACCCAAATCGGAATTGTGGTTTAAACGTTATGTTGATTTTACTGCCGCTGTCCAGAAAATGTGACGAACTTGAGCAGTCATCTTGCTCATTAATTTAGATTTTGTTAAAGGCCGATTCAGGGATGTTGCCCAAAACGATTTTTGTAGGTAATTCTATTAGATTTCAAGATTGATAAAGAACACCCTTTTTAGATCTGTAGAATAATAGTTATGTACGTTTCAAGTTTACTGTCCAAAACGTATGTCAAATTATGATAGTAGTTTTGAGTTGTAGGCTAAAATTTGTTAAAGGCATAATCTGAGGGTCGATCCAACTAGACTTTTGAAGGTTATGCTCTCAGCTTTCCAGATTAATAAAAATATTGATTTTTGGTTAATCTAATAAAAAATTATTAATTATTTACTACTGTTGTTTAATTCTGTTAGACAGTTTATGGTTTACACATTCATCTGATAATTAGACAAGGAAGGTGGCCAAATTAGAAAGGCTCTCCAACTAGGTTATTGTAGAGGATTTCAGTATCTTTCCACAGAGTCTAAGATCACTCATTTCTGAGTTTCAGAGAAAAAGTTATGAAGGTTTTAATACCGCTGTCCAGTATAGTCTCCTGCTAGACTGTTGTCTAAATTGAATAGAACAATTGTATGAACCTTGGGTTTAGGAAGATGAGATTAAGTGTTGCGAGTAATGTCATGTTCACGTTGTTCTTATTCAAGTAATTCAATTGTGTAGGAGGAGAGGGTTCAAGATTAGTGGCTTCGTCCTTGCCTCCTAACGCATCGCAGTTTGAAAGGCAAGTAGATTGTGTGATATATTGCTGTTGTTTGTTCATATTACTTGATGTTCATGCCATGACTAACTACTATAATCTATGAGTAGTTTTCAATGATTTCTGTTTTGATCCATGTATGAGAATCCATACTTCTTGAGATTTCATTTCACAAATTCATGTATTCATTCATTGTTCATGATTCACCCACGGGAATGGGATGTAAAGACCCATCAATTCTAGTATGGGCATGTAAGACCCACCATTCTAATATGGGCAGATTGGATCTCCGTTATGAAATATTCTTCATACGGGCCTTAGATCCCCGTATTTTGATAATGCGGGCATGAGTGAACAACGACGTGTGTTCATTGGCTATATCGGTATAAGCAGAAGTGGAGTTCATGTATTTCATTCATTCATGTGATTTCTGCTATTCTATGTTCATATTCTATAATGTGATTACTTTCATATTCTATAATGTGATTGTCATGTTCTTATTCATTTGTGCTTGTTGAGTCATTGACTCATTCTTGTTGTGTTTATTTGTTTTAGGTAAACATTGAGGACGGTGTGCTTAGGAGGGAATAGTCACGGGACACTTCATTCACATTACTTTAATCACCTTTAATTAGATGAACTTGTCATTACCTTCTATTGGATAAATATTGGATTGTAATAATTAGAGTTTGATGGTTGATGTCCTCTTCCATTATGGTATGTTGAGATAGTAATTGCCTGAGATCTTCATATAGTCTATTGATACGTTTATCATAGATGATTCAAAATGATTAGGTAATTAGAGTTTGATATGTTGTTGAATTCTAATTCAATTCTTATGATCATTATATCATTTGTTGATTCCTACATGATATTAGTTGATAGATTGCTAAAATTATTTCGTATTGTTGATGTATGTTAGACTTTTAAGTAATATCTTGGCTTCCGCATAGCCAGGGTGTTACAGTTGGTATCAGAGCAGGCTTTAGGTCCGTGGTAATTGAAATATTAAATTGATACACTATGCACAGTAGGATGGGATGGGTCAAGCAATGCATTTTTCGTTTTCATTATGTCACATTGTCAATCTATGTTATGGTATTACTTTCTATACCTATGAATTTATTCTATGATTGTTATGAGATGATCTTGTATACCTATAATTGATTATAATGGTTATATATGATGGTAGCGGATGTCGAGAGGTAGAGGTCGTGGTTATGGCTTTGGGCATTACCAAGCTATACCACCGTTCGTGGTTTGGGATAGTGAAGTGGTTACCTTGGGTAACTTAGTTACATGCGATGAGGATGAGTTCTTTTGGGATGATGTTTTCTTCCTTGAGTTTCTATTTGGTTTTCTGGTTATAGTCGCAGTTGATGAATTTTCTTGAGTTAGTGTTATATTTCAGCATACGAGTTTTCATTGGTCTTTCTTGGTTCCATAAAGTGACTACTTGTTCTCCTGACTGTTGATGTAACACCCCAACCTGACAAAGGCCTGGAATGCTACTAAACTAACACTATAACAATTTTAACATTGATACAATTATCTAAAATCTGACATAACCTCTTTTGTTTAGTTACTAAACCGGAGGTCCCAACCTTTAAATGTAACATAGTTAAATAATCCAACATCCGGCATCAACAAGAGACCACCAAATTTATACTAATCATCACTATATCATCCATAACATGCTAAATAACTACAAGCATAAACAGAAGGACATCCATGATCCTCTAATCAACTCTATTACAAATTATTCCAAGTAGAGGGAGTAATCATAAAGAATTCTTTAAGCAAGTTTCTAATCTACTAAATTATCATTCTATCAATTCAAATGTGAGTAGTTCGTACCATTGTGCAACCACTCTAAGTCTTACTCCCTCCCATGCATGCCATTCTTGTAAAGGGGTACCTAAAAACACAACAACAGCAAGAGTGAGTCCAAAGACTCAACAAGTACAATAAATGGCAATAGTAACATAAACAACTGTAATCATCAGCATCCATCTACAGTCTCTATTATAAACATGTCTTATGCTCATGCTATGCAAGATGCTCAAGTGCACTTTCTCTTTCTCTTTCACTTTTGCATTTTAACGGTAATGCAAAGTATGCAACCGTCGTTGCATACACATGCCTGTGCTCACAAGCGCAGGGACCAAATGCCCAATACTCCGCAAGTAAAGAGGACCTCAATCCCACACTCCACAAGTGTGGGGACCATAAGCCCATCGTTTTTATGATGGGGACCTCTTTTCAATGCCCACATTCCACAAATGTGGGGACCTCAAGCCCGTCATCTACATGACGGGGACCTCGAATATGCATAGTCACCACGTGACCAAGCATCCAATATGATAGCATGATGCACATGAACAAAACTTTAAACCATCATAAATTTGTTTTCACAACAACATCATACATGAATAAACTTATTCATACTTCCAGCGTTCATCATCGTTTGACATTCATAGCATTCTAGCATCCATCAATAACACATATATTCATAATACTAGCCAATATGACAATCACTCATGAATAACAATTAATCGTATCTCCAGCATTCACCATCCTTAATCATACATATCACACTATCAACCATGCATAGCTAATACGTATCAAAATACTAGCACTCTCTATCAACCATTCATAATTATTCTATCAACCAGAGTACTTGCCTTAACCGCGTGAGAACGGAAGATGTGAAGAGGGTGCTGCCTCCGGGACCAATCCCCCACCTAAATTCATTTAAAAACATACTAAGACAATAGTGAAGGACCAAACAAACTATAAAAGTAAGCACGAACTAGCAATAACTCGAAACGCGACCCCAACTTCAAATTCCAAAATGCTGAAATGACCCCTCTGGGAACAAACATGTTAAAAAATTCATATCTTTTAGTAAATTAGTCCAAATGAGGTGATCTTGGACTTCATTTAAAGGTTATCAAATTCCCCAACTAAACCTAGTTGGTGAGCCTTCCTGATTCGGCCAAGTACTATCCCTATCAAGCCAATTAACAGAACATCATTTTCACGTTAGGTTCTCTGGACAGTACACTAAAACTATCATAACTTTTAGCTTGTTTGTTCAAACTTCGCGTTCTTGGGCTTCCCTGAAAGCTACGACAAATATCTACAACTTTCGTTATATTGAGCTCCTCAGATTCGCCCTTTAACACATCGAACGAGACAGATTACTGAAACCCGTTAGATTACCAACAGATTCGCAGAACAGTCCCACCAATTAATTCATAACTTCTGCTACAGAGGTCCAAATTTTGTGATCTAATACTTCACCGAAAGCTAACGACGTCCTCTACACTTCTCTAGGAGAAGTCCAGAGCTGAATCTTCCCGAAACTAAAACAAAACGATGATCGAACACGAACTGTCCTGAAGAAACAGAAATACCGACATTGCCAAATCGCGAAACTATACAACTAATCGAACGGGATCATGGGTTACCCTTGGAGAACGAGATGACGAATGCGGAGACCCAGCGAGGCTCCTTCCTTTCCTTCCTATTTTCCTTCTCCCCTTCTTCTTCCTTCCTCTCCTTCCTTTCTCCTCTTGGTATGGCAATAGGAAAACGGATTGCTACAGTACCCGGATTGCTACAGTACAGTAGCGCTACAGTACCTGGGTGAAGTTACTGTAGCAACCCTAGGTTTGGTGTCCCCTCCCTCTTAAGTTGGGCTCCCCCACTTGGGCTATGGGCCGGCAGCCCACTACTCTCCTTAACTCACTAAATTCTGAAATTTCACTCTTAAATACCTCTTCTAATCCCTCAATTATTTATTTAACTAAATGGGGTATTACAGTTGATCTATTGTTGCTTCTTGTGAACATCAGTTATCAGCAAGATTGATCTTTTTATGGGAGTTCTGCCCTTCTTATTGGAAAAATGTGACTCATTTATTCGCTTGGTATTTCGGATACTGAGAGTTTTCTGTTGCAAGTTATTTAACATATGAAAGCTGTGGCTTTATGTATTTCTTTTAGATTTGTAATACCCTGATAGTGTGAAAAGCATTTGAATCTGGAGAGATTATTTATTCGGGAGAGATTAATTAATCGGGAGGAGGGTTCTTTTAGAAAATCGCCAAATCAGGATTTGAGGGGGGGGGGTTCGCGTTTAGTGGGCAACCTAGGCTTGGGCCTTGGCCCAAGAGGGACCAAGGGTGGCCGGCCAAGGGAGAGGGGGGGCTGCCACTTCCACCCCCAAACCCTAGCCGCCCCCTCCCCATCTCCCCTCCTCTCCACTCCCCACCTCCCCCTTTCGGCCACCACCTCCTCCCACCTCCTCCACACCTCCGCTCCACCCCCTTGCGCACCTCTCCACCTCCCCTCCACCTCCATTGCTGCTGGCCAAAAGAGAAGAGGAAGCCCTTTGCAGCCGGCCAAGGAGGAAGAAGAAGGGGAAAAGAAGAGAAGGGAAGAAGGAAGAGAAGAAAGGGAGAGGGAAGAAGGATCCGTGACCGGGAAATCGTGGTGATCATCATCCGCACAGCGTGCCTTCGTCGTTTCGGCAAGGGTAACCCGTGATTCTTTGTTTTGGGGTCATTTTCTAGTTGTATATTTTCGGATGTCAGTTCGTCGATATTCTGCAGCAGTGAAGTTTGTCGGTTTTGATTAGGTTAGAACCAGAATTGGGTCTGGGTGTCTCCTAGAAAGTTGTGGGTATCGTAGTTATCTTTCATTGCCGACAAGAATCAAGTCATTCGGACTTCGGTAGCCAAAGTTATGAATTTTTTAGTATTTCTGTGTTTCTGGAGAGAAGCAGAATTGCTAGTGTTGGTTAACCTGATAGAAGCGCATATTTAGAGGGGTTTCCAGAGGGTCTCACCATAACGCAAAATTAGGCTAATCCTCTTAGCTTTCAGGAAAACTAAAGATCACTAAATTCGGACAAACGTAGAGAAAGTTATGATAGTTTCTTTGTCGCTGTCCAGAAACCCGACGTGAAATGTTTGCTCTGATTAAATAGATTGGTAGGACTGGTAGAGGGCCGAATCAGAGGGTCTCCCCAACTATGTTTATTTAGACATTTTAATTACCTTTCCAGAATGTCCAAGATCATCCTATTTGGACTCCTGAGCAGAAAGTTATGAATTTTTGAAGTCTGCTGTCTGCAGTGACCGATCGCTAGAAATTAGAAAAGTTAGAAATGATAAGAAGTTAGCGATTTTGATTGTAATGTTGTGTATGCTTTTGGTCCAGTATGTTGGTCTTAGATTGGGATATCTTTATGTTCAGGTGGGAGCGTGATCCCAGGGCAGCGCCCTCTTTGCGTCCACCGCTCTCGCACGGTCAAGGCAAGTATTCGGGTTATAGCGTATTTTCGGTTGTATGATATGATTGTTGTGATTGCTTGTTGTAGCCTTGCACGATGTTAGTGTAATGAGTTTTCCTTATATCTTGATGAATGCAATCTATGGTTAATGTTTCCCTTCAGCGTGGCCAAATCTTACATGTTGTTATGTACATGTTAAATTCTTGGGTATGAAAGACGTGGGCATGGAGCATTTGCATGTTTCAAACGTGTTGGAGACTTGGTCATGTATGCATGTTTTTGATATATGATAGCGAAGTAAGATTGCTTACATGATAATGAGAATATGATATATTCCTGTTTATAAATATGTTATCATGATGCATATGCATGTTGAGAGCATACAGTGCCACATCACGTGGTGATCAAGCACATTCGATTGAGGTCCCGTTATGTAGATGACGGGCTTGAGGTCCCACATTCGTGGAATGTGGGCTATGAACAAAAGAGGTCCCCATCATTAATGTGATGGGCAAAGGTCCCTATACATGTGGTGTATAGGCTTTTGGTCCCCGTGCTGAGAGGGCACGAGCAAGGGTATCTGCGACGGTTGTATACCCGCATGACACGGTAAAATGCGAAAAGAGATAAAGTTAAAAAGGCGCATTGCATTGATTGCATTCACATGAGCATGAAGGCTATACTTTGGTGCATTGTTTATCTTGGATTATTGATGCTATGAATAATAACTTGCTTAGCCTTGTTGGTACTTGCTGAGTCTTTGGGCTCACTCTTGCTTTGATGTGTTTTAGGTACAACTGGCAAGACCGGCATGCATGGGAGGGAGTAGATGTTTGGATGCACACACTACCACTCCATCTTAAGAATTACTTATGGATAGTTTGAGTTTCAGATTAACTGTAATAATGAGAATAGCAAATTTTGGTTATGTTTATGAGATTATCCTGCACGCTTGAATGAACCTGATTATGAATATATTGATAAATACCTTGATTAATTGTTGGAACCTCGTTATAGTTGACTATACAAAGGAGGTTTTGTCGAGATTTTTTGTAATTGGCCTTGGTTTAGCCTAGTTTAATTTAATTTTAGTAGCATTCCAGGCTCAATGCTGAGCTGGGGTGTTACAAGATTATTTCGAGTGTTGAAGTTTAATACCTCTTTTTCTGAAAAAATGTGTTAAGATCCTTAAGTGATGTCTTGTCATGCTTAAGTAAGAGGTGTTAATTAAATGGATAAATTGTTATGATATGAGTTACCAGGTTGGGTTGTTTGCATGGTGCAAATCAATTATTCTTAACTAGTATCCATGGAAGTGAAATTGATTAATTTGAAATGTCATTGTATTTGGTATATGATGAATTTGATATAAGAGTTTGTCCATATCTGTTCAGAACCTATTGTTCTTAAGAACTGTGGAAGATTAATGAACCAGTTTGATCATTAAATTTGAATAATCTGCTAAATTTGTGAGATGAATTGGAATCTAGGTCCTCTTTCGGTTATTCTAACTGCTAGTGATGGTTAAGTTAAGGATGCATTCAAATGTTGCCTTGGTAAATACTAATCTTGACTCTGTCTTCTATTTAGATACTTGATGAATTTGTACAAATGCTAGATTCACCTGTTTTTGCCATGCTAAATTGTTGATATATGTATGAAGTAATGGATGAAAGTTGTAGTATTGACTTGCGAGACCTTGTCTTATAAATATTCTATTGTTGAAGTTTAAAGATATTTCATTCTAATTTCTGAACAAAAGGTAGAACGTTGAATTTATACTCATATCTATTTGTGTTTGCACACATAGGTAGGACCATGAATACTTCCATGATTAAATAATCATCAAATAATAGTAGTAATGGCTAGAGTGCTATTGGTGTGTGCTATATTGGCGTTTGAGTGTTAGTAAGGGTTAAATAGGCGAAATCTATTAAGTGACTTAAACTGGTGTGTTTTATGATATTGTTTTCTACTAGTATGATCTTATTAAAAGAGATTTGTTTCAACTTTGTGGCTTACGCACTACGTTTCTTTTCTAGAATAAGTTGTTATTACAATCTTATATGATGATGAAAATTTTATGACACGATTTGTTATGTTTCTCTTGGAAAGATTTATAAATGTGATAATGAGGTATATAATGAATTTTACCAAGAATGTATGTTATTGATATTAATGAAATGGTTAGTAAAGTGAGGATGATGTTGATTCTTTTATAGAGAAAGAAATTTGATCGCCTTTCGTGATATCTCTTAAATGAAAATATTTCAAGTTTTGCATTCATGATCTTTTGGGGTTCAAGTTTTATATGGTAATCGAAGTTTGTCGAGTAAAGCAACATGTTGCAAAGTTCTATTGGTTCTTAAGTGATTCGTGTGATTTAATCTTAAAGGCTCTTTTGTCTGAGTTGGCAACGTGAGGTGGCAATCAAAGAGAATTATAATGTTGATTCATTTAAGAAAAGAAAAATTTGCTTGCTTTTCGTGATATTCCGTAAATGAAAATATTTCATTTTTGCGGCCGAGATCATTTGGATCTCATGATTTATGTGGTAGTTGGACTGTTCCGAGCAAAAAGACGTGTTGAAGTTTTTATTGGTTCTTAAGTGGTTCTTGTGGTTGGGTCTTAAGTACTCATCTTGTTTGAGCTCGCAAAGTGATGCAGTAATTATAGAAAATAACTTTCCTTGTGAAAAGGAGTGAAGTATAAGTATTTGAGATTGAAGTCATGTGTTATATCTTGCGGTTTAATTGAGTGTGCCTAAACCTTATGCTTTTGCCCCATAAGTGATTCCTAATTTTCAAAGGCAATACCTTCTTCTCATCTGGAGTTTGATCTTCTCTTCGTGCGGGACTTGTGCCCTCAACTGTGGACTTCACTTATGTTTTCTAAGTTCATTGCCTAATTGATTATTTCCTTTGGTCTTGTGTTCACTGCGAGAGGTAAACGTTTTTCTAGTTGGTGAAAATTATTTTCATTTGCCTCTTCTTTTGAGAAAGAATCAACCTATTCGTTTCACATGGGTCTTCTAGTGTGTTACTAATTGTTGTTGTGAGATCTTGGGTTGTGAGTTATTTGATGAGCATTAGAGGATGAATAGATTTTGTGTATGATTCTTAGAGAGAATTTTAGTTGTACAGGAGGTTTGTCGTTTCGAATATGAGGATTTCCCTAACATTTACACCAGAAGTTCATTCTAGGAGTCTTGGAGGTTAATTTTTGGGCTTCGCATTTTTTATGCTGGGACTTTGGTCGCCCAAGGATTTTTTGTAGAGGAAGAAGAATAATGGTGGATTCCGGATTGTGGGATTGTAACATCTCAGCCAAACATGAGCCTGGAATGCTACCATACTAACATTAAACGATTTTAAGCCAAAACATTCTACCAAATTTCGGCGGAACCTCCCCCGTAAAGGTAGCTAGTAGGAGGATCTAACATTTGAATAAAACATATATAAATAATTCAACATCCAGAATCATCAATAGGCATTCAAATCAGGTAGGCAACTAGCATATCCAAATGTATCCAAAAGACACTACTCATCATTATTACACTTAATCCAATGCATGAAGCATAATCATAATCAATCCTTAAGTTGTTTGCTCATTTATTAAGGTACGAACTAAAAGAAAATTTATCAACTTTAAAGGTGGATGGCAGCGTGTGAATCCAATTCAAGTCTACTCCCTCCCATGCATGCCGTTCTTGCAAAAGGTACCTAAAACACAACAAAAACAAGAGTGAGCCAAATGACTCAGCAAGTACCAATAATGAAACATTAAACTCACATTTACTGTAATACTCCATTGTCGTTTAGAAAGAATTCAGTTCGAATTCGAACTTTAAAAGAGAAATTTCAGGCGTTTCATCTGTTCTTCCAGTGTTGGGCCTGGGCCGTTGGCCAGCAGGGCCAAGGGGGCAGCCTTGAAGCCCAAGGGGGGAGTAGCCGTGGGGCCCAAAGGCCCATTAGGTGGCCGGCCAAGGGGGGGCACTAACCCTAGCGCTCCCCCACTTCCCCCACATCTCCCACCTCCTCCTTCTTTGTGGCCGGCCCCTTTGATACGGGGTGACCCGATCTTCTCGAGTAGAACCGTAGATAAATAGCGCTTGACGACGAACACCGCTCAGCTGTACACCATGCGCCAGTGCACGGACTTGCAGCTCTATGGATATTCGCCAGCACGCACTGGGATGATCACCGCGAGACCCCGAGCGGAGATCGCCAAGCACAATTCCCAGCGGAAAAGCAAACTTGACCTTAAAATGCAGAACGAACAATGGATCGCCTAATTCTCTCTCAGAAGTCCTCGCATGAACTCTAGTTTAGAAAGAACAAGCAATAGCTATGTTTCAATTCTTATGCATAAACTGGTCTACTTTACAATGGGGGTCTACCCCTCAATATATAGTCTTGGCTAAGAACTATATAGTACTAATTTTCCATATGGTACTATTCATGCATGCTACTGTTCACGCACGACACTGTTCAAGCATGGTACTGTTCATAGGCCTGCACTGTTCACATGCGGTTACTGTTCATGGGCCTACACTATTCACACCGAAGAATTGGGCTTTGTGCATGACCGCTTGGGCCTTGATCTCTCGCTTGGTCGTATGGACATTGGCCCTCTCCTCCTTGGCCACATGGGTCATAGATCAGCGCCTTGACCTCCTCATTTGACGGTCTTCCTTTGATGACGGCCGCATATCCTTGATCTCCGTCCATCGCTGAATCTTCAAACCTGAGCACAAGTAAAACACTGTTTTTAGGTAGTATAAAATTCTCATTAAAATCAATGACATATTCATTAAGGAGCAAGTTCACCTGAGATGGTAGTTTCTTGGCACGTGCTCTTGTAATTGGCCTAGTCGGTAACTCGATGCGTATATCTTGAGCATTAGGTGGAGGAGAAGGTGTCGTAAGGATTCCCTCATCATCCTCCCCCTCTTGAAAAGGCGTCGTCCTCGACGCTAGATCATCAGCACCGAAGAATGGCGATAAATCAGCAACATTGAATGTCGAGCTCACACCATAGTCATATCCCGGAAGCTCGATTTTGTATGCATTATCATTAATTCGCTCAAGCACTTTGAAAGGTCCATCTCCTCGTGGCAGCAACTTCGATTTGCGTCGATCTGGAAAACGATCCTTGCGTTAGTGTAACCAAACTAAATCGCCCGGCTGAAAAATCATCTTCTTTCTTTTCTTGTTCGCCGTGTCAGCACCGTACTTCACTTTACGCTCAATTTCTTCTTTCACCTTGAGGTGTAATTTCTTCGCAAATTCAGCTCGCTTTGACGCCTCCATATTTGTTTGTTGTTTACTTGGAAGCGGCAACAAATCAAGTGGTGTAATGGGCTTGAAACCATACACCACCTCAAACAGGCACATCTGTGTAGTAGAGTGGATAGCTCTGTTGTAGGCGAACTCCATATGCGGCAAATAGTCCTCCCACTCCTTGATATTTTTCTTGATCATGGTCCTCAGCAACATCGAAAGTGTACGATTCACCACCTCTGTTTGACTATTAGTTTGGGGATGACAAGTTGTGCTGAATAACAACCTCATCCCTAGCTTCCCCCAAAGTGTCTTCCAAAAATAGCTCATGAATTTAACGTCACAATCTGAGACAATGATCCTGGGCACGCCATGCAACCGCACTATCTCCCTGAAAAATAAGTCAGCAACATGCGACGCATCGTCGCTCTTGTGACACGGAATAAAATGTGCCATCTTCAAAAATCGATCCACAACGACAAAAACAGAATCTCTCCCCCGCTTAGTTCTAGGCAGTCCTAAAACAAAGACCATACTAATATCTTCCCATGGTGCATTAGGAACTGGAAGAGGAGTATACAAACCATGTGGATGCAATTTTGATTTCGCCTTGTGACAAGTTATGCACCGTTGTACATACCTGTCCACATCACGCCTCATCTTAGGCCAATAAAAGTGATCGCTCAGCATAGACAATGTCTTCTCTCGTCCAAAATGTCCCATCAAACCACCTGCATGAGATTCCTGCAATAATAGCAAACGCACGGACGATTCTGGAACACATAGTTTGTTAGCGCGAAATAAAAACCCATCATGAATGTGAAATTTGTCCCAGCCTTTCCCATCTTTGCAATGCGCATAAGGTGAAGCGAAATCATGGTCATTAGCATATAAATCCCGCAAACTCTCTAAACCAGGAACTTGCACATCTAAGCGATTTAAAAGCACACTTTTCCTAGAAAGAGCATCAGCAACCACGTTTTCCTTGCCTTTCTTATATTTCACAATGTAAGGAAACGACTCAATAAATTCTACCCACTTAGCATGACGTCGGTTCAGTTTAGATTGACCGTGCAAATATTTTAAACTCCTTAGGCCACAAATAATGCTGCCAAACCTCTAAAACATGCACTCACGCATAAAGCTCCTTATCATAGACCGGATAATTCAATTGAGCGCCCTTCAATTTCTCGCTAAAATATGCAACCGGTCTACCTTTTGCATCAAAACACCGCCAATACCAATTCCACTAGTATCACATTCAATCTCAAAATTCTTAGTGAAATTAGGTAAAACAAGCAATGGTGCATCAGTCAATCGTTGTTTTAACAAATCAAAAGCCTCTTGTTGCACCGGCCCCCATGTAAATTCAACGCCTTTTTTTGTTAATTCATTCAATGGGGCAACGATAGCGCTAAAATCTTTCACAAAGCGCCTATAAAATCAAGCGATGCCATGAAAACTCCGAATTTGGCTAACATTCACAGGTGTAGGCCAATTTTTAATTGCTTCAATTTTAGACTCATCGACCTCTACTCCCTGTGCCGAAACCACATAGCCCAAAAATATTACGCGATCCTTGCCAAAAGTGCACTTCGCTAAGTTTCCAAACAAGCTAGCATCGCGTAAAACCTGTAGCACTTGTCTAATGTGGTCAATATGATCAGATTCATTATGGCTGTAAATCAGGATATCATCAAAATACACGACCACAAATTTCCCAATGAAAGGCCTCAAAACATGATTCATCAATCTCATGAATGTACTAGGTGCATTAGTTAACCCAAACGGCATGACTAACCACTCATACAAACCAAATTTCGTTTTAAAAGCAGTTTTCCACTCATCCCCTTCTTTCATCCTAATTTGATGATACCCACTACGCAAATCAATTTTAGAGAAAATAACAGCACCACTCAATTCGTCTAACATATCATCTAAGCGAGGGATAGGATGACGATATCGAATAGTGATATTATTAATCGCTCTACAATCCATGCACTTGCGCCAAGTACCATCTTTCTTAGAAACTAAAACAACAGGAACAACACAAGGGCTTAAGCTTTCGCGTACATACCCTTTGTCGAGAAGCTCTTGTACTTGTTTCTGAATTTCCTTTGTTTCCTTGGGGTTGGTGCGATACAGTGGTCGGTTTGGTAGCGTCGCTCCCGGAGTCAAGTCAATTTAATGCTCTATCCCGCGGATGGGTGGCAAACCAGCGGGCACCTCCTCCGGAAAGACGTCGCTGAATTCCTGCAAAACATGAGAGATACCACTAGGAAGAGACGTCAAGTCGTTAGTAGAAAGCAATGCATCCTTGTACAAAAGTACAAAGTGCACCAAATTGGGATTCTCACAAAAAGCTCTCATCTCTGATTTGGTGGCTAACATTACTAAACCTTTCTCTCCATCACTTTTATTTTTACCACTCAATTTTGGTTTGTCTCTCACTCACCGAAGGTGGAATCTCTCTATTTGGTGTACTCGCAATTTTCACCTCAACTTTCTTCTTATCAGCATTGACTATCTCTGTTGGTGTAGGTGGATACAAAATCACATCTTTTCCGCTCCACTTAAACTTGTAGCAGTTTGTATGCCCATCATGATAAACATGGCGATCAAATTGCCATGGGCGCCCCAACAACAAGTGACAAACTGACATGGGTACCACATCGCAAACAATGGTATCCTCATACTGGCCTATCTTAAAGTGCACCTTCACCATATGTCTGACTTTCACCTCGCTCACATCGCTCAACCACTGCACATGATAAGGATGAGGATGCGGTAAATATTTTAAGCCTAATTTTGTACACATCTACTTGCTGGCCAGATTATGACAACTTCCTCCATCAATTATGACTTTGAACGCTTTACCGCCAACTGTTGTCCATGACTGAAACAAATTGCACCGTTGTGCGGTAAACTGACTTTGTGACACGCTAAGTACATGAGGTGCGCACACTAGCATATGCTCTCCATCCGGCGACCCCGGCCTACAGTCCAATATCTCATCCTCGATGGGATCGTCTGCAAAATCAGCAAATGGAGTGGTATCATCCTTATCACTAGCTGAAATATACCCATCATCACTGAGTATCATAACTTTATTATTTTGACAATCTTTCTGAAAATGACCAACTCCCTTGCACTTGTAGCATGTCATATCACGTGAACGGACTGTAGAACCCATCAAGGACGCCGCGCTAGCAGCGGGTGCCAATGGTTGGCGTGTCGGTGGCGGTGTACTATCTGTCTTCCTCATGCGGAATCGCACGTTGCGAATTGCCCTCGATGGAGCGAGCTTGCTCGGCTGTCTGTCTTTGTCTGAAGGTGCTGAGCTCGCTGAATAACGTTATCGTGCAGCATACTTAGCATCTTCAATTACCTGTTTCTCAGCCTCACATGCCTGATGAATCAACTCCACCATGTTGTTGTATTGATGATGATTAACGATCCGCCAAATAGCATAATTCATCCCCGCAAGAAAGCGATCCATCGCTTGTTCCTCATTCTCACGCACATCAGCATGGATGATAATCTGCTCCATCTCTTTATAATACTCATCAACTGATTTCAAACTCTTTCGCAACCCAATCAGCTTCTCATGCAACGAGCGCTTGTAATGTGTAGGTACAAAGCGTGCGCGCATCTGTCGCTTCAGCTCATCCCATGTAACAACACGTGGCTCGTGTCGCTCCAAACGCTGTTGCACACAGCGCTCCCACCATGTAGCAGCATATTCGTCCAAAGCAGCAACGGCAAGATCCAACTTGCGCTGATCAGAATAGCGGTTCATGCGGAACAGCTTATCAGCTTTCAGTTCCCATGCAAGATAAATCTCTACCTCTGTCGTACCTTCAAAGGACGGCATCGTGAACTTGGGTTTTGCAACCAGATCATCGGCGTCCTCATCACGCCGACGATTGCGGGCATACTGATTATGTTCACGGTGCGGCAAAGAGTCGTCGAACACAAACTCGTCGCCATCATCGTCAGTGTGGCAGTGGCCACGGCCTCCTACATGGGCGCCATAGTAGGCACCCCCATAGGCGTTGTCATGCGCGCCTCCATAGGCGCCATCGTTGGCGCCCGGATGGGCATCGCCTCCTCCAGCGTCATTGACACGGTCGCGCCCTTGTGCATGGGGACGCACCGCGACCCCAGCAACAACACAGGCGCTGTTGTGCCACCTCGCGTACACGCGCCTGTTCGTCGAGTTGTCGTTGGCGTAGTTCATCCTCGCGCCGTCGTCTAGCGGCAGCCTTCGCATCCGTCTCGTCGCGCGACTTGTACGGGAGGTGTACACTACCCGCATCGCCACGGGTACCCAGCTGGTCGACCTCAGCCCGGAACTCATCTCGGAGCGTGGCACGAAGTGTATGGTAGTGCATTGTTGTGATCAGATCAGTAAGGTTACCGTCCAGAACCTTGTCCTGCTCACTTTCTGACATGGTTACAGTAGCAAAAATACCAAGTGACAATATATGTGGAAAATAAGTGAAAATCTCTTAACTACTGTTCTGAAACAAAGCAAGTTGCACCGTTCCGAAGTAAATTAAGAGTAGCAAAAACTTACGCTCGTAGCAACGAACAAACAACCCAAATTGTGCGAGCGAATACCAAGAACGACAGTCAATACATAACACGGATGTTTTAGGTGGAGCTAGGTGAGGAATCCTAACAATTCAGAATTTAAAGATTGTCGAGCTAGGTAGCAATCCAAACGAGACTCACAATGCCTAATTGCTGATCGATAAATATAAGTGAGGAGTAGACAGCAACACACGCACAAGGATAATGGGACCATTGCAATCAAAGGAATGAGCGATAAAAGAACAATTTTGTATGGAGGCAAACGCTCGTATTGTAACAGTTCAAGGAGAGACGCTAGCTAGTGCTCAAAAGTTGTACATGAGGGCACAAGATTGCTCAAAATTATGGTACATGGCCAGTAGCGGAGACAAATATATGAAAACTCTAACAAGAGAATTTAACACTATAGCCAAAAATTGTGCCGTGTGTATGTTTTTTGCACTCTCTCTGGTTTTTCTCTCTCTGTCACGGCCAAGCACCTTGCTTCTTCTCCTTTTTTTTCAAGTCATGGCCAAACACAACTAGTTGAACTCACGGCCAACTATAAGCACAGCAAGAAGCGCACTGTTTGTCTTTTTTTTTTCTCACGGCCAAAAACTAAACAGCCTTGCTGTTTTTTTTTCGAAATCACGGCCGAGTACTTGTAATCACAGCCGAACACTAGTAATCAGCGATGCTGTTTTTTTTTCCTGCTCGCGCGCGCACGTGAACAGTGCACTACAATGTGAACAGTGCACTACACATGAAAAACTTGGCGTCCAACAATTATTCCTAGGAGCAGTCCCTCGAGCACAACAATGAGCTAGTCTCAATAGGTATGAAAGGTTCACGAACAGATAGTTTGGTTCATGAAGAAAACAACGTGCAATCCACTAGATAGAAGTAATGTGTAGTTGCACAAAAACAGGA
The DNA here is from genome assembly GCA_036346255.1 of Ampelocalamus luodianensis. Classification (NCBI taxonomy): domain Eukaryota; kingdom Viridiplantae; phylum Streptophyta; class Magnoliopsida; order Poales; family Poaceae; genus Ampelocalamus; species Ampelocalamus luodianensis. Next base: position 43,275,059 of record CM070629.1, read on the forward strand.
ATCAAGTACGAGCACAAAAATTTGTGGAAGGGGAAACAAAAAGAGATGCGAACGGAATACGACCAGCAACTAAACACGATGAACGAGTGGATTAAGACCTAACAAAACGCACTAAAAATAATGAATGAAACTACAGCAAAAGACAATATTTTTTTGTGGCTTTTTCAGTGTATAGGACAGAAAAACAATCTATTAAAATACGTGTAAAGAGAGATTCTACCGAGTGGCCTGGAATCTGATACCACGATGATACAGGGTGGCCCGATCTTCTCGAGTAGAACTGTAGATAAATAGCGCTTGACGACGAACACCGCTCAGCTGTACACCACGCGCCAGTGCACGGACTTGCAGCTCTATGGATATTCGCCAACACGCACTGGGATGATCACCGCGAGACCCCGAGCGGAGATCGCCAAGCCCTCAATTCCCAGTGGAAAAGCAAACTTGACCTTAAAATGCAGAACGAACAATGGATCGCCTAATTCTCACTCAGAAGTCCTTGCATGAACTCTGGTTTAGAAAGAACAAGAAATAGCTATGTTTCAATTCTTATACATAAACTAGTCTACTTTACAATGGGGGTCTACCCCTCAATATATAGTCTTGGGCTAAGAACTATATAGTACTAATTTTCCATATGGTACTATTCATGCATACTACTGTTCATGCACAACACTATTCACGTGTGGTACTGTTCATGGACCTGCATTGTTCACGTGCGGTTACTGTTCATGGGCCTGCACTGTTCATGCCGAAGAATTGGGCTTCCTTTCTGGTTCCTCCACATGGGCTTTGTGCATGACCGCTTGGGCCTTGATCGCTCGCTTGGTCGTGTGGACATTGGCCCTCTCCTCCTTGGCCGAATGGGTCATAGATCAGCGCCTTGACCTCCTCATTTGACGGTCTTCCTTGGATGACGGCCGTATATCCTTGATCTCCGTCTATCGCTGAATCTTCAAACCTGAGCACAAGTAAAACACTGTTTTTAGGTAGTATAAAATTCTCATTAAAATCAATGACATATTCATTAAGGAGCAAGTTCACCTGAGATGGTAGTTTCTTAGCACGTGCTCATGTAATTGGCCTAGTCGGTAACTCGATGCGTATATCTTGAGCATTAGGTGGAGGAGAAGGTGTCGTAAGGATGCCCTCATCACCCTTCCTCTCCCCTCCCCTCCTCCATCTTGCGCCTCCACCAGCAGGGAACCGCCCCTCTCCCACCCCATTGGTGCTACGCCTCCATCTCCGGGAAGCTACCCTTGGTGCCGATCTCCTCGTTGTCGGCCTCTCGCGAAGGATTTATTGGATCTTCACGGCGTTGCGGATCAAGAAGGTGGGGATCGTCATCGAGGAGCAACCATTGTCTTCCTAGTTGATCCAAGGGTAACGTTTATCGATTATTGTTGTGTGATTAGTCGTAGAAGTGAAACCGATTAGTTTTGCTTGGATCGAAGTCTGCCTGCTATAGGTTCAGTTCTGTTCAGAATATTGCGTGGTCATTTTCGTGTGTTTAGAGGCCGAATTAGGAGTTTTGATCTCCTAGAGTTATTTAGATTATGTTCTTAGCTTTCGGTGGCCGCTGAGTTCACCTGATTCTGACGTACAGATCAAAAGTTATGATTTGTTTAGTGTCGCTGTCCTGCTAATGTGCCAGCATCCTAACAGATTATAGAAAACTGGGTTAAGCCGTTAGTTAAAGAGGAAATCAGAGGATCTCGATATAACAAAAAATATAGGTAATTTCCATACCTTTTCAGAGAGCTAAAGAACGCAAGATTTAGTCTTTCGTAGAAGAAGTTATGGTGGTTTTAGTGTTCTTTCCAGAGAACCCGACGTGAATATTGATGTCTTTTAATTTGGCTTGGTAGGGGTATTAGATGGCTGATTTTGAAGGGCCCCTCAACTAGGTTTAGTTGGTAAATTTAATTACAATTCCAGAAAGTCCAAGAACACCTCATTTGGACTCATGTGCCAATAGATATGGATTTTTGTGTATAACTGTCCACCGAGGAGACAGACTGACATTTAGGATTTGGGGTTGGGATCGGGTTAGACGCTTTATGCGAGTTAGTGATTGTTTTATATAGTTTTTTTGGTCTACTACTGTTATCTTAGCGTGCGTTATAAATGTATTCAGGAGGTGGTTTGATCCCGGAGGCAGCACCTTCTGCACATCCCTCGCTCTCTTGCGGTTAAGGCAAGTATAATGATGGATATTATAGATGACATTGAATGGCAATGTTTGATAAATACTAGGAGTATTTGTGTTATCCATGATTGTTATGTTGGTATGTTTGGTAATGTTCATGGTTTCCAGCAAAATGAATAAAGTGTTATTCTTGGATGTTTGAAGGTTATGAAGTCTTGATTATGAGCATTAGTAGTATGAATAGATTATTCGCATGCAATGTTACTACGGATGCATGTTTATATTAATTTGAGATTTTCCTACATATGCATCATGACGGCTTATTGAAGTCTTGGTCATGTGATGACCAAGCAATTATTGAAGTCCCCGGCATGTTTATGACGGGTTAAAGGTCCCCATGCTTGTAGAGCATGGGCTTAGGTCCCCATACCTGCGGAGTATGGGCAATGGTCCCTGTGCCACATGGCACAGGCATGAGTGTGCATCGACGGATGTGCACTTTGCATTACCGGTAAAATGCAAAAGAGAAAGAGAAAGAGCATGTTGAGCATATTGCATATGTAACATCCCAAAGTGGTGTTACCAAAATAAAAATTAATAAAATTATTCTTTTAGTGGATTTTCTGAGTTTCAATAGTGTTTTATTGGTTTTATTGAATTTCTAAGATTTTAAAAGGCAAAAAAAATAAAATTTATTCAGTTTTATGAGTTTTTATTAGATCTAAAGTGAAAAATAAAATTTTAAGTAATTTTTGGAATTTTTAAAAGCTTTTTACTATTTATTTTAAAACAAAAATAATTACTATTCAAAAATAAAGGCCAACTTTAAGTTGGAATTATTTTTATTAAGTTCAAAATAATTCAAGGTATTTTCGTGAATTTTTATATAATGTTTGGACTCAATTTGCTATTTTCTAAAAATATATTTGATTTATTGATTTTTTTAAATTCGAAAATCAGGGAAATTATTCGCACCGTCCGCACGTCATGAACAGTACCTTTACACAGCACATGACAAACAGTAATTTCGAAAAAAAATTAAATAGAAAAATTCAGATTCCCGTTGGGTCACCGATCGATGGGTTGACCCAACCAGAGCATGCTTAACCTCCAAGCCAATGCGTGTGCTACCAATCTTCCTTGTTCATTCAATTGAATACGCACCTCCTTTTATTTCTTTATTCCCTTCTCTCTCTCTCCTGTTCTTCTTCCTTACGTGAATGGCGCAGCTCCTGTCTGCCTGTTTTGTCCGAAAATCACAAAGTTCCTTTCCAAAAATTCGTTCTTCTCACTCAAGCGTCCGTTTTCAATTCCGTCAGAAGCGTAGCGACCGCGTCGTTATCACCCACATCATGCCTCCATCAATTGTCCGTCATTGCTGCTGGTCATCAAAGCAATTGCCGTTTTCGTTGTCATTTAACCCAAAATCGAAACTATCGCCTGATTTTGCTCGCGTTCCCGGTGATTCAAACTTCTATAGAGGCTATAAATTGTACCAATGACACCTCTCTTACCCATTTACACACCACCAAATTCTCAAAACCTCCGGAGCTCCGTCGGCGATGAATTTTTAGTTTTCCCGAACGCCGGTCCTCTCAACCGATTTGAGCATTCTTCATTCCGGTGAGTTTTTCAATCATGTTATCGCGTCACATTATGTTCCCGAGCACGGTGAACAATAGCTCTCAAACAATTTCATCTTTCATGCAGCGAATCGTCCGAATTTCACCGTTGAACCTTATAGGCTGATTTCGCTCCCATCGATCGATCTTCGTCCTCGGTGCGTATTTCTTCGAGTGAACCATGTCACGGCGTGTTCCAGACATTAATCCTCCTATTTCCCCCATCAATTTGATTGTTTAGTCTTTGTGGTTTGCCGCCGTCGACGTCGCTCGTTTCCGACCGCCGAACGCCGTGGGGGGTCATCTCGGCCATTCCCCGGCCAAACCGACCGCACCTATACGCTCCTTCGGATGAGGCCATGCCCGTGCTCACCCTATCTCCTTCCCCGCGCCTCTGGACCACTGCCGTCGCCGTTCGGCCATGCGCCGCCGCCGCACTGGAGTCCGCCGACGCCGCTACAGTGCTTCTCCTGCCGAGACGCTACCACCTATGTGTAGAGGAACTCCGTGGGGTTCCATTTTGATGGTTCCCGGTCACCGCCATCCCTTCCCTCTCCGGCGCCACCACCATGGCCGTGAGCTTCAGAAGCTGCACTATTCATTCTGTACGTAGCATGTCTTTGTGTTGAGCTTTCCTTTGAGTTTATGACCTCTAGGGCTCACTGATCTTTGACCTCTTCCAATCTTTCTTTTCTTTCTATTATATCTCAATTCATACACTTCTTCTCTTTCTGTTACCTCTCAATTCTTACATACAACATTCCTTGCTTCATTACGACTCATTTGCATTTTGATTACGAAAATGCCTCCTGTTGATTGAACCTGAGTTTATGACTCCCAGGTCCCATTGTCATTGGTTGACCTCTAATTCTTTCTCTGTTGATTGGCTTGGATGTGATTCCTTTTTGCCAGGATGACATGCACCTAGCTCTAGCATTTCTTTTCTCTGTTCCTGTCAATCTGAAAACATCAATTTCATATTTATAAATTTCAGCATTACCTATCTATTTCTTTCTCTGTTGTTAGCTAGTGAACCCACATGTCTTGTGTCTACAAATTATATTATGTGATTAGCAATCCTTCGTTGTTTCTAGTCAAACTGAAATCAGTTAAGCTTCAGTTTGAAACTTCATTACCAGTAACAAAAGTCAACTAGTTCAGTTTCTAGTCACTGAACTTTGTATGCATCCATTTTTGTGAGAATTGATTTTCTAGAAAATCGTTCTTTCTCTTGCAAACTCCAAATCCGTTGATTCTTCTTCCTAAATTCACCTAAATTCCTCTACTATTTTTAGTATTTATTTCGTAATTTTTAGATTTAATTTAATTTCTGTTATCTATTCGGTCCATTATCCGTGTCATCGCCTTTCTCCTCGCCACCGGCCAACCATGCGTGCTCCACCCCAACTAAAGAGAGCGTTGAATTCCCTGCTGTTTCCCCTTCAAATCGCCACAAACCTCACCTGTTAACTCCTCTCAATTTGCCCGGAACGGCGATGTCAACCCGAAGGTCGTCTCCGTCGCGTTCCGTCACCATCCGATGTCTCCCGGCTGAACCGTCTGCGGCATTGGGTTCGTCTCAACATGTTCTACGTCGTACTTCCTCGCCATGTCTATAAAACTTTTTCTTTGTTCCCAGTCAATCTGAAACACAATTTCTAGTGAATAGTATTTTCAGAATTCTATCATTTCATGTGATTTTCAACCTTCTGGAATTTCGTTCTCCCTCATACGAACTCCGATTCCGTCGATTCAAATTCGTAAATTCATATAAAGTCGATACCTTCCATCCAGTATTTATTTTATAATTTTTAGATTTTTATTTGGATTTTATTTGAATATTATTTGAATTCGGATCGTTTACGCGTATAGATTTCGACGACTACAGACGACCGGATTTCGACGCCATTTGAGAGCATCGATTAAGCAAGCAAGGCAAGTTATACCCTTGATCATATCGATCCCATTATTTCAAATTATTTATATTATGTTTTAAATTATTACTGCATGTTTATTTATATCAGTAATTTAAATTTCTGCTTTAAATGTATAGTTATGCCTAAAATCCTTTGTATGGCCAATTTTGATAATTGAAGCAAACATATTGTCACCATAGATAAAACCTAGTTGATACGATAGTATGAACTAGAGCATTTTGAGAAAAACCATGCTTAGCCATACTTATAGACCAAACATGTTTATTATGGGAATTTCAGCCAGAAATCAATTGTTGTTTAGATGGTATCCATGGCATCGGTATGTTATGGAAGTTTATGACTGTGAAAAATGAAATAAATGAAAATGGTTTGGACTTGGGCATAATGGATGCTCGGTGGGTGCAAGTTTATGCACGGGCTCAACCGGGTATGGTTGAGGCCCATGGGTTTTGTTGGAAAGTTGCCCAAGTCAGTTAAGGATCGGTCTTCGAGTGTATGATGCTAAGCCATACCGTACCACCACATGTCCCAAGTATGGGTCGGGACCTGGCTAAATAATTTGCAATGTTCCACCATGGTCGTTCCCTACAGATGTAATGGGTAGTCATGTTACGACTTATGTTAGTCCCACCTAGCGCAAGAGGGGGCCCGAACCCGGAGGTCTTTATTCCAAAGGGGGTGGCGAAACCTTAGCAAGGGGTAACTACGGTGGAATGACGCTTTGTAAAGACCTTGACACGTGCTCTAGACCGCTTACCAAAGGTAGTGAGCGGTGGCATAGATATATGCCGGACAAACTAGAGAAGTCTTGTCATGTGGGTAAAGCTGTACAACCTCTGCAGAGTGTAAAACTATTCGAATAGCCGTGTCCACGGTCATGGACATGCTAGCAGAACTGCTCAAAGTTAGACTTTGGTTTTGTTTGAAAAAGACTTCTTCAAAACTGGTTTATCCAGATGGGAATTGGGCAGGGAGCCATGTGATAGGAGGGTATCCTTCACCATTCATGTGTGAATGTTATCTGACTATAAAAGTGAGAATTTATAAAATGCTTTGTAGTTATAGAATAACTGCTTTGGAACTTAGTACAAGTATTTAAAGAAAATGCTGCTTTATGCAAATCAACCAATAAGCCATCCTTTGTTACATCCATATATGCATGTCATTCTGTTATTTGACGGGTGTAACTTGCGAGCACGGAAGTTGTGCTCATACTTGCTTTTTGCAAACAAAATTTCAAAGGAGAAGGACTTCACTTCAGGTGTGGATCGTGACGACTAGGCCGCTACCCTAGTCGATTGCCTGTGGCAGATTAACTGGACCCTACTACATCTTCGTCTTCCACTGTGTTTATTTAATTGTGGGCCTGTAAGCCTCCTTTGTAATCAACTCTATTGTTTATTAATAAAGTTGTGATATGAATTTGTTACCATATTTGTTTACTGTGTGAACTAGCGATTGATCATGGGACTAGTTCAGAAATGCACAGAGGATCTGGGATGTTAATCCCGGGTTCTGACAGCATAGCATGTGTATGTAAAGTGATTGGTGTGTGGTTTGTGTAATACAGTTGATGTGATTACAAGCATGTATACTGTTTATGCCATTTATTACATTTGCTGAGTCTTTGGACTCACCTCTTGCTGTTTGTTGTGTTTTAGGTACCCTTACGAGACCGGCATGCATGGGGGAAAAGAAGGATTAGCCTTGTTGCACTATTGCACGATCTACCCACAATGGAATGCAAAATAAAATTAATTAGTAGTTGAATGAGTTACTTAAAGTACACAATATGATTATTGCTTTGTTTGGAGTAATCTGTAATAAACGGATACATGTTTTTGGATACTCTTGATCTATATCTTAGATGTTTAGTTCCTATGGATCTCATAGTAACGAAAAGCCAGTTTTGATTTGTCTTACTCAAGTTGCAAGATGGAATACTTATATGTGCTATATCTGTTAGTTGGAACCTCCGGTATAGATAACTATACAAAGAAGGTTCTGCCGAAATTTTGTAAGGAATTTTAGTTTAACTTGACTAAATTATTTAATACAGTAGCATTCTAGGCCTTTGTCAGGCTGGGGTGTTACCTTTACAGCATCAACATTCCATTCCAATACTTTACTCGAGAACATATCTCATGATGTATGAATGCAAATATGCAATGCAACTTTTTTCTTTCACTCTTTTTCGTATTTCACTAGTAATGCGAGATATCCGACCGTCGCCGCATACCATGCCTATACTCGCAAGCGTAGGGACCAATTGCCCAATACTCCGCAAGTAGAGGGGACCTCAAGCCCACACTTCGCAAGTGTGGGGACCCCAGGCCCGTCAATTACATGACGGGGATCTCAACAAATGCTTGGTCACCACGTGACTAAGTCTTCATTTTGTCAACATGATGCATATGCACAAATCATGAATCATCATAATCATACCTCCTCAGCATCATCACCTATGAATTTAACTCATTCATACTTCTATCATTCATGTTCATAGACATTCATACACTCAAGCAACCATGCATAATACATATTTTCACAACATTAATAATCATGATCAACAACATCTATAACACTATAGCATCTTATTCACAATACTAGCAAACAAGTACTTGTCTTAACCGCATGAGATCGGAGGATGTGAAGAGGGTGCTGCCTCCGGGACCACTCCCCCACTTAAAATTCATTTAAAAGCTTACTAAGATAACAGTAATGGACCAAACAAACTATATAAGCAAACACGAACTAGCAAAAGCTTGTAACGTGATCCCGCAAGTGAGACTCCAATTTTCAAATCGTTCTCCTCTCAGAATTATGGGACCACCGCACTTTGGCGTAACTGACGTGTTACGGCTTATTACTCGTCCCAACCTGCCATGTGTCACTCGACGGACATGACTCGAAGGCACGGTCTTACTCGTGGGTCAATGGCCCAAACGAAATTTCACACTCCATATGTCTCCCACGACACTAGGTCATACAAAAAGATCTATGCCCCACGCCAGGACTCAAGACGGTCCTAGTGATACATTATCTCTCAAATCTCCGTAACTTTCGGGAATAACCAACGTACCTTGGGCCAACATTCCCTTTGGTACGAAACCACACAACCTGCACATAACACACAAAACTCTTGTTCCTTATATCAATCGATCTCTTCACTTTAACAATGAGCACCTCCTTTAATCTGGGACGCACAACAGAACTCAACTGAGAATAAATGATTCTCATTGCAAACACGCATTACCAACTCCCCACCAAAGAGAGTTAAATCCAAAACCAAAATATTCATCGTGAAACTCCTCCACTTTCCAAGTAGGCAGTTTGCCAACAAACACCACATAAGCCAGAGGCGAAATCACTCAAATGCCCAAAATAACCATTTCCTTTCTTTTTATTAACAAAAAAGAATCACGCATACCAAGAAGAATCAACTCAATTTATAATTGGCATATGTCTTAGAGACAAAGCTCAAATAAAACCAAGAGAATACATCATTATCCGAGAACACAACCTTTTCTCAAACTTTCTTTTTAGAATTCAACTTTCTCTTAAACCATGGGATTCCAAATCATTGCATAACACACTAATTCATTTCTTTTTGTTTGGCAACCTCAAAGCTATACTCAAACTGAACACAAAATCCACACCTATGTAAGGAGACTTTTTTAATTCACAATAGCATACTCTGGTCAACTTCTCTACCAAAGGAAATTACTTTGACAAATAATTCCCAACACAACTCGATATAGATTTCAGCCGCAATCACATCACCTCAATCTTTTAAGGATAAACAACTTGAAATTCACCGCATTCACACTCTTTTACTGCATCCAAAGGATTCTATCAAAGATCACTATAACTCTTGGAACCTAATCATAGGAAACCAAGATGCTAGCATAAAAATGCAAAGCCCAAATTCAACCTTTGAGAATCCTACAAAAATGTCTGGTATACTTGATAAGTAATCCTCAAATCTGATGACTAAAATTTCATATAGCTCAACAATAACTTCAATCATTATTGTTAACATCCCTCACTAACCAAGTGACTGCCCAAGGCGATTTGATTCATGAATCATAGACCTTCTCCAACCCACACCAATCAAATGTAGCTACTCGACCACAAAATACCCATTCACAATACCCTAACTGATTGATCAGGATTCAAATATACTCAATCACTAACGTCAATAAATAAATATATTATTGATCAAGTTATATTTACAGATAATCTAACTCCCATAGTGTTACTCACTAATGCCGAGTCATACTTGACAATAACTCAACAATTCCTGCTATCCCATTAAATAACACGACTACTAGATTTCTCTACACTACTACTCTCATTAAACTACACTATCATAATTCTTCTACACAATCTTACTGAGTACCCAGTTGCGATAATCTAAAAAAACTGTTCAAGGTTTCCATACTTGCTAATTCTAATGTTCTCTCAAAATGAACACAAGATCTTGGGCCACATCTCGCTATAGGCCCTACTAGTTGCGAAAACGAAATATGCTAGCTCCAAAGTCAAACACTCTATTTAAATCAAATCCTCTCCAAGAGTAATTCTAATAAATCGTTTTATTACTCAATGCCTCTCAAACAACTTGACACCCAAGGGCTCACAAAGTCATCTACTAGACCACCACTAACTAGTTGCCAAAACACAACTGAAAAGACTTTGCAACACAATTCGGTTAACCCTTTCATAAAGAAGAAGAGGCAAATAGAAGTAAATTTCAACACATCAGAAAACGTTACTACTTACAGTAGTTACAAGATCAAGAGAAATAATCAAATAGTAATGATCTTGGAAAACAAAAGATGAGGGCACAAGTCCCACGAGTAGAGAATAGCCAACCTCAAACGAGAATAGAACATTACTTTTGGAATTCAGGAAACTCTGATGGGCAAAACAGAAAGTTTAAGCAAAATTCGAAAAACTGCAAGTTATAAAACTTGACTTCGATCTCAAATACTTCTACTTCACTCTTACCTTTAACAAAGAAAATGGCTTTCGTTGATTACAGCATCACCATGCCAACTCCAACATAAAGAGATTTGAAGACTACCACATACAAACTACTTAGAAACTAATAAAACCTCTCATCACGTCACTTTGCTCAAAACAATTTCAGCTACCACATCAACATGAGGTCTGAAAGATCACAAGTGCCAAACTAGAAACATTTTCGCTTAATCAATATCAGGCGAGCGATCCAATTCCTTTATACAAAACATTCAATATTATCGTCATAATCTCTTACTGACAATCACATTAACAAAGAAATAATACACTCCTAGCGAGAATCATCATAGTCTATTATTCCATCATAAATCTCTCTAAAAGAAGCACCAGCCACAAGGTCGGAACAAACCTCTTTTAACAAGACCATACTATCAAATAACAACTTCGCCATGCATGTTTTCAGATATCACTTATTCTTTCATCCATTCAACCATTAGTGCTGCTCAACACACACTTCAACTATCATTGACAATTGTATTTATCACTTATGCAAATGGGGTCCTACTACTATTTACAGTCACCTGTCTATTTATAAACATAGAGTCATCATTCCACTTTATGCTCAGAGTTCAATTAAATATTAAATAACATCATCTCCTTTAATCACCGGGGTTCACAAGGTACTACCTCAACATCCATCTAATCCGATATACATGTTTCAATCTAGCAATTATGTATGATCACCAAGTAGCCAGTTTATGAAAAATTTCAGATTAATATCCTCTAAGGCAACGTCAAACACATCCTTAACATAATCATCACTAATGGGCAGACAAATCCATTGAGATACTTTACTCCGAATTGTCCTTTAAATCTATCGAATTCCATCGTCTTAATGATCAGACCAAGTAATCGATACACCACACCTCTTAGTAAGTCTTGGATTTCTTGTTTGAATGGTCATACCATTTAACAAGTTTATCATGTAACAACTCCATGACAACATCAAATCTATCAACTTACGCACCACATTACAAACCCAACTTGATATCTCATACACTATCAATCTATCCTTTATGCCTAAAACCTCTCACAAAACACAACAAAACATCTCAAAAGAGTTTTGATACCTTCCGTCTCAAAGTAGAGGCACTAAACTTCAATATTCCAACTACTCCAAAAAAAAGTGCATAATGTCGAAACGTACTTCAATGAAGCTTGTAAATGATACTTTCCATTATCTAAAACACCAAGCAAATGAATGGGTCAAGTCTGCCAACAAGAAGGTAGAACTCTCATGACAAGGAACAATATTGCCAATGACGACATTTACAAGTAACAAGAATAGCTCAAGAGTAAAAAACAATTATTTTGTTTACTCTATAAAACAAATACAAACCAATTGAAACCCATCAACTGCATTGTAACCATTATCCAAAGAAGATTCATCAACCGCAAGTGGCTCAACAGTTGAAAAAACAATGTTTGCTTTAAGGGTCAAATTAAATCAATGGAAACTCATCAACTAGAATGAACTACTAATCCAAGAGAAATTCATCAAGCACAACTGAACAAAAGTTGACCAAATCAAATACAGGAAAAAGAACAACATCTCCAAAGATACTCACTATTATCATACTGCGAACGATGGTGTAGCCTGGTAAAGCCCAGGGCCACAACCACGACCTCAACCTCTCAACATGGGTTATCCCCACACATAATAACCACAGTATTATAATACAGATATATCAAATCTTCTCGTAGCAGGAATGATCAATAGAACACAACGGAAGCACAAATGCAATGCAATAACCCAAACCCACCTACTTTGGTTAGTGTGTCAAGTTTAATAATTCAAATACCACGGACCTACAGCCCGCTCTGATACTAACTGTAACACCTCAGCCCAACATGAGTGTAATACTCCGAAAGTGGGATAAGCATATAGTCGGGAGAGATTAAATGATTGGGAGAGAATTAAATGGATTTACGGGAAGGACCAAATAGAAACTACTCAATTCAACAGTTTGAGAGGGGGGAATTCACTATTTTTATCTCAACATGGGCCTGGGCCCCGGCCCATGAGGGCTCAAGGGTGGCCGGCCAAGGGGGGCGCCACTTTTCTCCCCCCAAACCCTAGCAGTCTTTTCTTTTCCCCTGTTCTGGTTCGCCGCCAGTAGCCGTCGTCTTTTTCTTTTTCCTGCGCTTCGTTCCTCTGCTGCTGCACGCTGTTCGGCCGGTTGTTGTGCGCTTGCTCGCACCTGCCCACCTCCTGCCTGCAGCCGTGCGGGCACGTAGCCGCCTGCCGCTGATTGTCTTCGCCTCCTGCAGCGCGCGCGAGAAAATCTTTGGGTGCTGTTCAGCCGGTGGAAAATCAGCAGCCGCACGTCGCCTGCATCCTGCTTGCCCTGTGCGTCGGTTTGTCACCCGTAGCTTGATTCCCTATACTATTTTGGCTGGATACTTTGGTTATGAGTTTTAATTGGAGTATGGCGTTAGTGCTAGTAGTGCTGCATGCACTACTTTGGATATTTAATTGGGATCTACATGCATTGGGTGTTCTGTTGAGAGACTAGTCAATGGTGTTTTGATTATTAAAATTGGGATGAATAGGGATGCATGTCTTGCTAGGCGTTAACAATTAGTGCAAGATGGATTTGTCTACATGCGTTTCATTAATTGGAGGTGCATGTACTACTGTGAATATTTTAATTAGAGATGGATGCACTAGTGTGATTATTTAATTAGCTTAGTAGGGGTATTAGATGGCCGATTTAGAAGGGCTCCTCAACTAGGTTTAGTTGGGGAATTTAATGACCTTTCCAGAAAGTCCGAGAACACCTCATTTGGACTCCTGTGCCAATAGATATGGATTTTTGTTTATAGCTGTCCACCGAGAAGACAGTTTGACTTTTAGGATTTGGGTTCAGATTGGGTTAAACGCTTTTGCGAGTTAGTGATTGTTGTTATTTGGTTTGTTTGGTCTACTACCGTTATCTTAGTGTGTGTTATAAATATGTTCAGGTGGTGGTTTGTGTTGGATCGCGGCAAGGCTACGATAGCACAAACAAAAATTTACCGCGCAACCAAGGAACCACCGCAAGTAATAGATCACGAGATTACCACTAGACGCGCCGACTCGTAGCGGAAGTAGAGTCGATGTAGCGAGTTGATGCAGTCGTAGTCGTACTTGCTGCGCGTCTTCTCCTCCTACTCCGACGAACGTCGCAAGTTCTCCTCCAGCTCCTAAGGTCGTCGTGAGTCGCGGATCGTCCTAGTGCTGATGCTTCGCAACAGCACCTCCAAGGTATCCACACGTACGGGGCAGGGACACCATGCGCAGGAGTGCTAGCGCCGGCGGCGTGGTTGAGGAGAGCGTGGCTATTAGGGTTTCGGGATTTCTTCCAAAAGGATTGATCCTCACGTCACCCCATGCCACCGCCCCTCTATATATAGGCATCCATAATGGGTCCCGACCAGGAGGCCCATTAGGAACTCGTGGCCTATAAGAATTCGGATCACCATCCAAGTCAAATCCTAGCCCTTTAAGTGTGTGACCCTATAGGTTCGTGAGTAATCGGTTGTGACTTGGAAACTCTTTCCCGATCACGAGTCGTCAGCGGTACCTAGCAGCACATAACGATTCCCGAACACACACAGAATATATCGGACGAACCTTAATGCAATATGATCTACGACCGGGTCCTTATCACTTACGACCAGCTCGTACTTAGTCACGACCAGTTCATAATCAGTTACAACCAGTACGTAACTCCTTACGACCAGTTAGTATCTAACTACGACCTGTTTGCAACTTCTTATGACCAGTTGGTGATAATGTTTGAGTAGTCTTCGACTAGGTCGTATCTCCATACGACTTCGACCAGTCTACGACCTTTGGCAACTGAACGACCTGCTTGTGTATTCTCCTTTTGCCTCACGACATCTGGTTGAACTCCAGGTGAGATAATATGTCATCCATGGACTGTTCAATACTTTCTCGATCAAGTGTCGAATAACTTCATGTGGTCGACACTTCGACCACTAGTGGCATGGCCATGCACTTACTTTATTCGACCACAACGACGGGCCCAGAGATATCTCTCCCGTTATGTTAGGAGGGGCAAATCCCATATCCGACCAGTCACATTCCTCCGCATGTTTCATAGCATACCCGAAAGCTACCTTTATAACTACCCAGTTACGGAGTAGCGTTTGGCAACCCCTAAGAGTGCTATTACACATGTAGGAAACCATACTGATCTCAGGTCTAAGGATTATACATCATCATTGCTTGAGACCAACTAACGACACATAGAATCATAACAATCTCAATAGTGTCTCAAGGTGGGTCTTATCCAATACTATGTTCTCTAACATGTGTCCACATTATTGATTCGATATCTCTATATCCATGACCGGTGAAACATGGTCATCAATCAATACATGTACTGGTCGTAGAGTCACTGGTGTTCCGATCAGTGATATTCGACCAGGGATACTTTTAGAACGATATCATATAAGATAAAGAGTTTCACCAAAGAAGTCACATACTCATTGATCTATATAATTGATGATTCATTCAAGGAACAAGATAACATATTATCATATGTTATGAACATAATGAAATACAATCATCTCTATGATTGCCTCTAGGGCATATTTCCAACAGTCTCCCACTTGCACTAGAGTCAATCATTTAAGTATCTAATACCGATAGCTCTTGTGTGCGCCTCATGCTTTGGCTGTGTGAGAGGCTTTGTCAACGGATCAGCAACATTTAAGTCCGTGTGGATTTTGCATATCTTAACATCTCCTCTATCCACCAATTCGCGAATAAGGTGGTAACGCCTGAGTATATGTTTGGACTTCTGATGGGATCTAGGCTCCTTAGCCTGCGCAATGGCTCCATTATTGTCACAATAGAGATCCATTGGGCCCGAGGCACTCGGAACCATACCCAATTCAGCAATGAAATTCCTTATCCAAACACCTTCCTTCGCAGCTTCAGAAGCCGCAATGTACTCGGCCTCCGTCGTAGAATCAGCAACCGTCCCTTGCTTGGAACTTTTCCACCACGCTCCTCCATTCAAAATGAATACATAACCAGATTGCGAACGATAATCATCTTTGTCGGTTTGGAAGCTTGCATCAGTGTAACCATTTACAACGAGCTCTTCATCACCGCCATAAACTAGGAACGCATCCTTAGTCCTTCTCAAGTACTTAAAAATGTTTTTGACAGCTATCCAGTGACCTTCACCGGGATCAGCTTGGTATCTACTCGTAACACTTAGAGTATATGATACATCTGGTCGAGTACATATCATGGCGTACATGATGGATCCAATAGCTGAAGCATATGGAATACCATTCATACGGTCTCGCTCATCAGTTGTCGAAGGACACTGACTCTTGCTTAGACTTATGCCATGTGACATAGGCAAGAACCCTTTCTTGGCATCCTGCATGCTGAACCGAATCAACATCTTGTCAACATAAGTACTTTGGCTTAATCCAATTAGCCTTCTTGATCTATCTCTATAGATCTTTATTCCTAAGATATATGCTGCCTCTCCTAGGTCTTTCATAGAAAAACTATTTTTCAATGATACCTTAACAGATTCCAGCATTGGAATGTCATTCCCAATCAATAATATGTCATCTACATATAAGATTAGGATAACAAGTGCACTCCCACTAACCTTCATGTAAACACAAGGTTCTTCTTTGTTCTTGACGAAACCAAACATTTTGATCTCCTCATCAAAACGTATATTCCAACTCCGAGATGCTTGCTTCAATCCATAAATGGACTTTTGAAGTTTGCACACTTTACTAGCATTCTTTGGATCGACAAAACCTTCAGGTTGTGTCATGTACACATCCTCACTTAGGTTTCCATTCAGGAAAGCCGTTTTGACATCCATTTGCCATATCTCATAGTCAAAATATGCAGCAATAGCTAGAATGATCCGTATAGATTTAAGCATCGCTACTGGTGAGAAAGTCTCATCGTAGTCAACCCTTGAACTTGTCGAAACCCTTTGCGACCGGTCGAGCTTTATGAATGTGAACATTTCCATCCATATCAATCTTTTTCTTATAGATCCATTTGCACTCAATGGTTTTACACCATCAAGAGGATCGACCAGGTTCCAAACCTGATTGTCACTCATGGAGTCTATCTCGGATTTCATGGCTCCAAGCCATTTCTCAGAGTCTGGGTCCATCATCGCTTCCTCATAAGACTTAGGCTCATCATTATTCAACAATAATACGTCATGCCCATACCTTACAGGCAATTGACGTGGCCTTTTAGATCTACGTGGGGCTGATGCCTCATCCACCGGTTCAACAACAATTTGTTCATCCTGTAGAGGTTCAGTAGGAGTTGAAACACTTTCAGATGTTTCTCGAATTTCTTCGAGTTGCACCTTTCTCCCACTGACTTCTTTTGAAAGAAACTCTTTCTCCAAAAAGACACCATTTCGGGCAACAAAAACTTTGCCCTCTTCCCTGTTGTAGAAATAATATCCTTTGGTTTCCCTAGGATATCCTATAAAGAAGCATTTATCAGACTTGGGTGTGAGTTTGTCAGACGTCAAACGTTTAACATAGACTTCACATCCCCAAATCCTTAGAAAAGACAAACTAGGACTCTTCCCAGTCCACATCTCATATGGTGTCTTATCTACTGATTTTGATGGTAATTTATTTAAAGTGAAAGCGGCAGTTTCAAGAGCGTAACCCCAAAAATACAATGGCAGATCGGATTGGCTCATCATCGACCGAACCATGTCCAACAAAGTCCGATTACGCCGCTCGGACACCCCATTCCATTGTGGAGTGCCTGGTGGTGTAAGCTGTGGAACAATTCCACATTGTCTCAAATGATCACCAAATTCATGGCTCAAAAATTCACCTCCACGATCAGATCGTAAAGATTTGATTGTCTTGCCAAGTTGATTCTGTACCTCACTCTGGAACTCCTTGAACTTTTCAAAGGATTCCGACTTCTGCCTCATTAAATAGACATATCCATATCTACTATAGTCATCGGTGAAGGTAATGAAGTACTGAAAACCACCTCTAGCTGTCGTGCTCATTGGTCCACACACATCAGTATGTACGAGTGCCAACTGGTCGGACGCCCTCTCAACCCGACCGGTGAAAGGGGTCTTGGTCATTTTTCCGAGTAGGCAAGATTCGCACGTTTCAAATGATTCCAAATCAAATGAGTTTAGAATTCCATTATCATGGAGCTTCTTCATACGTTTCTCACTTATGTGACCCAAACGACAATGCCAAATAAAAGTGGAATTCATGTTATTAGGCCTAAGCCTTTTCGCATTAATATTATAGACGGGTGCAACATCAAGATTTAAAATAAACAACCCATTCAAAACAGTGCATAGCCATAAAACACTTCATTCAAAAATATAGAACAACCATTGTTCTCAATAATGAATTATAACCCTCTGCCATCAAGCATGAGGCAGAGATAATGTTTCTACTCATGGCTGGAACGTAATAACAATTATTTAATTCCATAATAAATCCTGAAGGCAAACGTAATGGCAAGGTCCCGACGGCTAATGCAGCAACCCTTGCTTTATTCCGACGCGAAGATCCATCTCGCCTCTTGCAACTCTCCTAATCCTTGTTAGACTCTGTATCGAATTGCAAATATGAGCAACCGATCCGGTATCAAATACCCATGAGTTAACGGAAGAATCAGCAAGAAAAACATCTATAACATTAATACGAAGTGGAAGGTTTAGTCCCACCATTCTTTTCAGATCCGCGGTATTTCTTGCGTTCCTCTTCCAATGTCCTAGCTCTTTGCAAGTAAAGCATTCATTCTCTTGAGTCGGGCGGACTTAGTCTTGGGCTTAGGCTTATTGGTTTGGATCTTATCCAAGCTTTAGCCTTGCCCTTTCCCTTCACTTTAGTCTTAGCCTTCTTCTTGAAGCTCGTACTCTTTTGCACCATCATCACATGATCGTTGCTTTTCTTAATCTTGTCTTTTGCGTCTTGAGCATCATATGCGATTCGGTGAGATTCTTGTCTAAACTATTCATATGGAAGTTCGAATGAACGCCCATAGCTTGCGAGAAGCGAAGCAAGAATCAAATCAGTAGCCAACTCTTGACTAAGTGGAAAACCAAGTTTTTCCAAGCTCGTGTGTAACCAACCATCTTGATCACATGTGGGCTCACCGGACTACCCTCGCCTAGCTTACACCCAAACAAGTTCTTTGAGATCTCATATCTCTCGGTTCTTGCTTGTGTCTCAAACATGCCTTTGAGCGCCACGATCATATCGTAGGCCTCAATGTTCTCAAACCGCTCAAGGTGCGAGTTCATAGCAGCAAGCATGAGACAACTAACATCAAGGGACTCATCACATGCCTTTTGTAGGCGCTTTTAAGAGCAAAGCAGAGCATTTTCAGTGAGCACATCCGGAATTGGTTCCTCTAGAACATGTTCCTTTTATCTTGCCTAAGAACAATTCTTAGGTTGCGGGACCAATCCGCAAAATTTGTTCCATTCAATTTTTCCTTATCAAGTATCGAACATAAAGCAAAATGGATATAGGTACAGCAGAGTTGGTGCCATGATCTACAACATAAAATATGCAAAACTAAGACATATGTTCAAAAGTAACTTGTATTAAACAATTTAATAAAGATACTACCACTAAATACCATATCCCTCTTATGACATTCTAGTGATTCAAGACCCATAATTAATTAATCTCCTAGTGAGCTTTGGCATCACTGCTAGAAGATTAGTGAACATGGTAAGCAACCCTTTGCTAATCATATCTCTATATGACTCTTGTTGTTGGGCGCATCTCTATGCTCCAAAGACTCCAACCCTATGCCCCAAGGTCCATAATCATTATGATGACCTTGTCAAGTTATACCAATGCTAAGCGTGTAAGTGTCTGACACAAACCCATCTAGTCAAGGAGAGTAATGGCACTCTGCTTTGGCAAGACCTACCATTAAAATACAAGACTTTGGATGGTGCAGCAAATTGGGAGGGCATCAATTTTAACTCAATATTAAGTGAGGGAATTTTACTTCTACCATGTCAAGAGCATTCAAAGCAATTAAATAACATGCATAGAAATAAAAGACAGAGAAGAAAGGTATTCACAGACAATCATATTGTATTGTGATATAGTATGACCCTTCCACAAGGTGATCTCCATCGCCGTGCTTCCTGTGCGCCTTGTCTCCAAGTACTCCCACTAAACTATTACCGCTAATAGCACTAGTGATAAAATACAAAGGGTGAAAAGGCATCACAAGTCGACACACAGCCGTTATACAAATATAGACAGACCTTTGGCTGCAAAAAAGCATGACACGCAGGTCATGAACATTACACACATACATGCATCTCATACATTACGGGTCATACTATTCACAAAATCCTGCAAAAACAAGTTAGGCATAGAATCGCATTCTATCTAACGTATGGCGTGAAATAGCAAAACCAAAAACCAAGTTAAGGTCCTAATCCATTTGGAGTGGCAACCCGCACCAAAAGGGCGGAAACCTATCTATATTCCAAGGTCTCGCTGGCGGTTCCGCTCGCCGGTGAGCGAGCGGGTCACAGGCGGCAGCCTATATGCTAAAATTTTCGGACAATGTAGATCAAATCTCTGCTCGTCCATGTAAATCGCATTGGATTAATCATATTAACCCTTCCGATCGGAACTCGATTCGATCAACCAGATTGATCTTCGCGTGCTCCATGGATTTACGATCACCGTCGTCCGATGGCGAAACCCGACCGGTAGAGGCAAGTCGTGATACGACCATGAATACACGATCACAGAATAACGATAATCAATTACCTTACGACCACCGCGCATGGTCGATCATATCGACCATCGCCGAGAACTATCTATCATATAGAACGACCAGTAGAAATAGAAGTAGATCACATCTATGACTCCCCACATATCACCATATGCATCTAATCTGAATCTAAAACTAAGCGGGATGGCTCTGGTACCACTGTTGGATCGCGGCAAGGCTACGATAGCACAAACAAAAATTTACCGCGCAACCAAGGAACCACCGCAAGTAATAGATCACGAGATTACCACTAGACGCGCCGACTCGTAGCGAAAGTAGAGTCGATGTAGCGAGTTGATGCACTCATAGTCGTACTTGCTGCGCGTCTTCTCCTCCTACTCCGACGAACGTCGCAAGTTCTCCTCCAGCTCCTGAGGTCGTTGTGAGTCGCGGATCGTCCTAGTGCTGATGCTTCGCAACAGCACCTCCAAGGTATCCACACGTACGGGGCAGGGACACCACGCGCAGGAATGCTAGCACCGGCGGCGTGGTTGAGGAGAGCGTTGCTATTAGGGTTTCGGGATTTCTTCCAAAAGGATTGATCCTCACGTCACCCCCATGCCACCGCCCCTCTATACATAGGCATCCATAATGGATCCCGACCAGGAGGCCCATTAGGAACTCGTGGCCTATAAGAATTCGGATCACCATTAAAGTCAAATCCTAGCCCTTTAAGTGTGTGACCCTATAGGTTCGTGAGTAATCGGTTGTGACTTGGAAACTCTTTCCCGATCACGAGTCGTCAGCGGTACCTATCAGCACATAACGATTCCCGAACACACACAGAATATATCGGACGAACCTTAATGCAATATGATCTACGACCAGGTCCTTATCACTTACGATCAGCTCGTACTTAGTCACGATCAGTTCATAATCAGTTACAACCAGTACGTAACTCCTTACGACCAGTTAGTATCTAACTACGACCTGTTTGCAACTTCTTATGACCAGTTGGTGATAATGTTCGAGTAGTCTTCGACTAGGTCGTATCTCCATACAACTTCGACCAGTCTACGACCTTTGGCAACTGAACGACCTGCTTGTGTATTCTCCTTTTGCCTCACGACATCTGGTTGAACTCCAGGTGAAATAATATGTCATCCATGGACTGTTCAATACTCTTTCTCGATCAAGTGTCGAATAACTTCATGTGGTCGACACTTCGACCACTAGTGGCATGGCCATGCACTTACTTTATTCGACCACAACGAGGGGCCCAGAGATATCTCTCCCGTTATGTTAGGAGGGGCAAATCCCATATCCGACCAGTCACATTCCTCCGCATGTTTCATAGCATACCCGAAAGCTACCTTTATAACTACCCAGTTACGGAGTAGCGTTTGGCAACCCCTAAGAGTGCTATTACACATGTAGGAAACCATGCTGATCTCAGGTCTAAGGATTATACATCATCATTGCTTGAGACCAACTAACGACACATAGAATCATAACAATCTCAATAGTGTCTCAAGGTGGGTCTTATCCAACACTATGTTCTCTAACATGTGTCCACATTATTGATTCGATATCTCTATATCCATGACCGGTGAAACATGGTCATCAATCAATACATGTACTGGTCGTAGAGTCACTGGTGTTCCGATCAGTGATATTCGACCAGGGATACTTTTAGAACGATATCATATAAGATAAAGAGTTTCACCAACAAGTCACATACTCATTGATCTATATAATTGATTATTCATTCAAGGAACAAGATAACATATTATCATATGTTATGAACATAATGAAATACAATCATCTCTATGATTGCCTCTAGGGCATATTTCCAACAGTTTGATTCCGGAGGCAGCCCCTTCTGCACATCCCCCGCTCTCCCGCGGTTAAGGCAAGTATAACGATGTGTATTATAGATATCATTGAATGGCTATGTGTGGTAGATACAAGGAGTATTTGTGTTACCCTTGATTGCTATGGTGGTTTGTTTGGTAGTATTCATGGTTTACTGTGATATGAGTAATGTACTATTCTTTGATGCTTGGAGATCATGAGCCTTGATTGTGAGCTTTTGTAGTATGTGTATGGTAATCTCATGCAATGTTACGGCGGACGCAGATTTTATGTTAATTTGAGATTTCATACATATGCATCATGATGGTTATTTGAAGTCTTGGTCAAGTGATGACTAAGCAACTGTTGAGGTCCCCGGCATGTTCATGACGGGCTAAAGGTCCCCATGTTTGTAGAGCATGGGCTTGGGTCCCCATACCTGCGAGGTATGGGCTATGGTCCCTGTGCTAGAAGGCACAGGCATGGGTGTGCATCGACGGATGCACACTCTGCATTACCGGTAAAATGCAAAAGAGAAAGAGAAAGTAAAAGAGCATGTTGATCATCTTTCATAGCATTTGCATGTAAAGTAATTGAAATGTGATTTGTGTGATCCAGTTGACGAGCTCACATGTTTTGGTTGCTGTTTATGCTATTCATTATAGTTGCTGAGTCATTGGACTCACCTCTTGTTGTTTTTGTTTTTTTTAGGTACCAGTGTGAGATCGGCATGCATGGGGGAAAAGAAGGATTAGTCTTG
Source organism: Ampelocalamus luodianensis (assembly GCA_036346255.1). Classification (NCBI taxonomy): domain Eukaryota; kingdom Viridiplantae; phylum Streptophyta; class Magnoliopsida; order Poales; family Poaceae; genus Ampelocalamus; species Ampelocalamus luodianensis. The sequence continues at coordinate 43,298,184 of CM070629.1, forward strand.
TTGCACTAGCGCACTATCTACCCACAACTGAATGCAAAGAGGAAATTTTATTATTAGTTGAATAAATCACTAATAGTGCACTTTATGATTATTGCTTTACTTGGAATAAACTGTAATAAGCATGTAGATGTCTTGGATGCTCTTGAACTATGTTCCTGATGTTAGATGCTATGGATGTTATAATAATGGTTAGCCAATTTTGATGTTGTCTTAATCAATTTGCAAGTTGGAATGCTTACGTTTTCTATAATTGTTAGTTAGAACCTCTGATTAGATAGTTATTCAAAGGAGGTTCTGCCGAAATTTTGTAAGTTTTTATGGCTCATCTGGTCTAAATTATTTAAGTCAGTAACATTCTAGGCCTTTGTCAGACTAGGGTGTTTCAATGTGCCTGGAATGCTACCAAACTAACATTAAACGATTCTAAGCCAAAACATTCTACCAAATTGTAATACCCCAAGTATATTTAAGTGAAAAGAAAGAATTAGAGAGAAGAACCAACTAGAAAAAAAATTGAATTAACAGAGGATTAGAGGGGTTTCTGCAATTATTCGATAACTTGGGCCTCAGGCTTTGGCCACCAATAAAAGGAGGGGGAAACCTAGGGGTGGTATCAGAGCACGGTGTGCTCTGATGGCGCCACTACTCGATAGCTGCAGCTACTGATCGCCCCGCCTCCTTGCGCCGTCTCCTTCGGGTGCTGCCGACCAAGAAGAAGAAGAAGAAGAGGAGGAAGGGGAAGATGGAGAGGATCTTCTTCGTAGGGGGTGGTTCGTCATCACCCTGCAATTCTTCAAGGGTAACCTCAATTCCCCTTTGATCCGATGCATTTTTTGGATAGTTAATCAATGTCGGTATTTCTGTCTCCTCAGAACAGATCGTGTTAGACAAACATTTTGATGTAGTTAAGTATGGATTCAGTCTTGGGCTTCTCCTAGAGAGCTGTAGAGGACGTCAATAGCTTTCGATGAAGTGCTAGATCGTATTATTTGGACCTTGTAGTAAAAGTTATGAATTTATTAGTGCGACTGTTCTGCGAATCTGACAGGTTTTAGTAATCTGACTTAAGCGATCAGTTAAATAGAGAATTAGAGGATCTCAGTATAACGCAAGTTGTAGATAATTGTCTTAGCTTTCAGGAAAGTACAAGAACGCGAAATTTGGTCAAACAAACTGAATGTTATGGTCGTTTTAGTGTACTGTCCAGAGAACCTGACGTGAAGTCGATGTTTTGTTAATCAGCATAAAAGGGATATTAGATGGCCGAATCAGGAAGGCCCACCAACTAGGTTTAGTTGGGAAATTTGATAACCTTGCTATAAAGTCTAAGAACACCTCATTTGGACTCCTGTACTAAAAGTTATGAATTTTAGAATGTGACTGTCCACGAAGGGGACAGAACAATATTTAGGAATTAGAGTTGGGTTCGCGCTAAAGGAACTATTGCGAGTTCGTGTTTACTCTTATAGTTTTTTTGGTCCATTACTATTGTCTTAGCATTCTCTTAAATGAATTTAGGTGGGGGACTGGTTCCGAAGGCGGCACCCTCTTCGCGTCCTTCGTTCCCGCACGGTTGAGGCAAGTGCATCGTTGTTACCTTGTTTGTGATTGTTTGGACATGAATGCGTGTTTGATGCATGTTAGTGTCGTATGGCTGTTGGCAAGTGTGCATAATAATAGTGGTGAATGTTCAAAGTATGGCTATGCTTTATTCATGAATGTTGTTATTGCCTTTGGTACTTTGATGCTGAATAGAGATGGTGCATATGCATATTGATATCATGTTGAGGCCTGGTCTTGTGATGACCAAGCATGCACATCTTTGAGGTCCCCGTCATGTATGTGATGGGCTTGAGGTCCCCACACCTATGGAGTTGGGCTTGAGGTCCCCAATACTTGCGAAGTATTGGGCAATTGGTCTCTGCGCTTGTGAGGACAGGCATGGGTATGCAGCGACAGTTGCATACTTTGCATTACCGGTAAAATGCAAAAAGAGATAAAGAGAAGGAATCCTTGAGCATTGCATATGCATGTGGAATGATTTAATGTCGTGCTTCTGAAAATGGATGCTGATGTGGTGATTTGAATTATGTTCTTTTATATGTACTTGCTGAGTCTGTGGACTCACTCTTGCTTTCTTTGTTGTTTTAGGTACCCAGAGCAAGAAAAGCATGCATGGGAGGGAGTAGCATTATGATCTCACGCACACTGCCATGAACCTTAATTCTCAGACTATGCCTTAATAATTAAGCAACTGCTTAAAGGATTCTTCATGATTATGTTTCCGCATTGATTTATTTGTAATAATGATGAGTAGCATAGTTGGATGCTTTAGGATTTGTTCAGTTGATTAGCAAGTTCCTGTTTGCTTATTGAGGATTTTGAATGTTGCAATATTTAGTTATAAAACCCTTTTATCTGTTGAAACCCCTGTGAAGTTAGAAATATAAAGAAGGTTCTGCCGAAATTTAGTAAATTGCCTTAGCTTATATTTGTGTAAGGTTACCTTAGTAGCATTCCAGGCTCGTGTGGGACTGGGGTGTTACACAAATTTCGGCGGAATCTCCCCCGTAAAGGTAGCTACTAGGAGGTTCTAACATTTGAATAAAACATATATAAATAATCCAACATCCAGAATCATCAATAGGCATTCAAATCAGGTAGGCAACAAGCATATCCAAAGGTATCCAAAAGACACTACTAATCATTATTACACTTAATCCAATGCATGAAGCATAATCATAATCAATCCTAAGCTATTTGCTCATTTATTAAGGTACGAACTAAAAGAAAAATTTATCAACTTTAAAGGTGGATAGCAGTGTGTGAATCCAATTAAAGTCTACTCCCTCCCATGCATGTCGTTCTTGCAAAAGGTACCTAAAATACAACAAAAGCAAGGGTGAGCCAAATGACTCAGCAAGTACCAATAATGAAACATTAAACTCACATTTACAGCATCAACATTCCATTCCAATACTTTACTCGAAAACATATATCATGAAGTATGAATGCAAATATGCAATGTAACTTTTCTCTTTCACTCTTTTTCGCATTTCATAGGTAATGCAAGATATGCGACCGTCGCCGCATACCATACCTATGCTCGCAAGCGCAGAGACCAATTGCCCAATACTCCGCAAGTAGAGGGGACCTCAAGCCCACACTTCGCAAGTGTGGGGACCTCAGGCCCGTCAAATACATGACGGGGATCTCAACAAATGCTTGGTCACCACATGACCAAGTCTTCACTTTGTCAACATGATGCATATGCACAAATCATGAATCATCATAATCATACCTCCTCAACATCATCACCTATGAATTTAACTCATTCACACTTCTATCATTCATGTTCATAAACATTAATACACTCAAGCAACCATGCATAATACATATTTTCACAATATTAATAATCATGATCAACAACATCTATAACACTATAGCATCCATAGATATCACACTTATTCACAATACTAGCAAACAAGTACTTGCCTTAACCGCGTGAGATCGGAGGATGTGAAGAGGGTGCTGCCTCCGGGACCACTCCCCCGCCTAAAATTCATTTAAAATCTTACTAATACAACAGTAATGGACCAAACAAACTATATAAGCAAACACGAACTAGCAAAAGCTTGTAACGCGATCCCAACTCTAATTTCCTAAATGCTGATCTGTCTCCTCTAGAAACAGTCGTGTTCTTAAATTCGTATCTTCTAGTACATGAGTCCAAATGAGGTTTTCTTGGACTTCATCGAAAGGTTATCAAATTCCCCAACTAAACCTAGTTGGTGGGTCTTCCTGATTCGGCCATCTAATATCCCTTTTATGCTGATTAACAAAACATCGATTTCACATCACGTTCTCTGGATAGTATACTAAAACTATCATGACTTTCAGCTCGTTTGTCCAAACTTCGCGTTCTTAGGCTTCCCTGAAAGCTACGACAATTATCTACAACTTTAGTTATACTGAGATCCTCTAATTTTCCATTTAACTGTTCATTCAAGTCAGATTACTAAAACCTGTCAGAGTATTGATAGATTCGCAGAACAGTCACGCTAATAAATTCATAACTTCTGCTACAGAGGTCCAAAAAGTGTGATCTAGCACTTCATAGAAAGCTATTGTCCTCTACAAAACTCTTGGAGACATCCAGAACTGAATCTGCCCATAACTATATCAAAACGTCGGTCTAACACGAACTGTCCTGAGCAGACCTAATTACCGACATAGATCAATTAAGCCGTAATGCATCTAAACAAGGGGAAAATTGAGGCTACCCTTGACGAACCACTGTAGACCACGATGCAGCCAGCGAAGCTTCCCCTTCCCTCTCTTCTTCTTCTCCTCTCTCCCTTTTCTTTTCTTCTTCTTCCTTCCTCTCCTCCCTTTCTCCTCTTGGCATAGCAGTAGGGGGTGCTACAGTGCGGCACTACATTACCAGGGGCGCGGTACTGTAGCAACTAGGGTTTCCCCCCTCTTTTATTGGTGGCCGGCCCCTCATGGGCCTCCTGGGCCAAGGCCCGAGGCCCAGGTTGCCGAAAAACTGCAGAAAACCCCCCTATCTAATTGCTGCTAAATCTATTTTATATTTGGTCCTTCTCCGAATTCACATAATCTCTCTCGAATACTCTTTCGAATATTCTCGAATACTTTTGGGGTATTATAGGGATGATCATTGATAAGACCCTTTTGGTGTAGTACATAAGAATACGTGATGTGGATCCAGATTGGTTATTATTAAAGGATTGAGGTGATATGACTGAGTGTGAAATCTGTTTCGAGATGCATGGGGAGTCATCTGTCAAAGTAATTCCGTCAGTAGAGGAGTTGGTAAGAATAAGTCTTGTGGTGTTAAGAGCGCCTCCCTATAAAGGGGTGGTTGATGTTTTCGTTTGAGCATGGCATCGAGGTTGCCAATTTAAGAAGAAAAAAAATAGTGTCATGCGATGAATGGGAGTTCCATAATTTGAGAGAAGTTCTATTCTTAAAAGAGGGATTGAGAAAAAGTGTGGCCTCGGGTAATGAAACGCTCTTTGATTCCTGTTTGAGCTATGTGTTTATGACTGATGTCTTTGGCAATTTGAGTTGGCATTGTGTTGTCATGTATGATTCTTTCCAATTCAGACAAAATAAAAGAAATATCTGATTTGAGCATTCGAGCGATTTCTCCTTGGCTTTCATGGTGTTCATTCACAAATTACCTAATTAGAAAGTGGAATTGCTTTTGTGATGAGTTATCAAGTTTTGGATTTGACCCTTTTGGTGGAGAGTTGGCATTGCGTGGTTGCGACGAGAACTCCTTATTTTCAGTTGGATTCTCTTTGTAAAATAGTTGTTTAAGAACGAGTTCTGTTGTGCATTCTTGTTTAAAGGAGGTTGTAATACCCCATTTTCGTTTAGAAAGATTTCAGTTCGAATTCAAACTTAGAAATAGAAAATTTGGCGTTTCGTCGGTTCTTCTAGTTTTGGGCTGGGCCTTTGGTGTGAGCCTCGAGAGGAGGCCTTGTGGGCCAAGGGAGCTACCTTGGAGCCAAGGAGGGGCAGCCGAGGGCCCAAGCCCACCTAGTGGCCGGCCAAAGGGGCCTTAGGGGCGCCAAAACCCTAATTTCCTCCCCCACTCCCACCTCTCCCCCTCCCTGCAGCCGCCACTTCCTCCCCCTCCACCTTGCGCCACCTTCCAGCAGGGAGCCGCCCCTCCTCCACCTCCCTTGCTGCTGCCCAAGGTCATGGTGGTACGTCCCCATCTCCTGGAGCTGCCCCGTGGTGCCGATCTTCCCTTTGCCGGCATCTCGCGAGGAACGGATTGGATCTTTGGAAGGTCGCTGATCAATAAGGCGGGGAACATCTTCATGGATCAACCATCGACTTCCTGGTTGCAGCAAGGGTAACGAATCCCGAGCCTCTTCGGTTGATTGGTGGTAGAAGTTATTTGGATCATATTTGTTTAGATCGATTTGCTGCGAGTAGAAAGTTGTTCTGTCCAGAACCTTGCGCGGCCTGTTTCTTGTACCTAAAGGCAGAATTAGGGATTTTGATCTCCTAGAGTTTTGTAGGTCTTGTTCTTAGCTTTCGGTGGCCGCCAAGAACACTAAAATCCGATAAACGAGTCAAAAGTTATGATAGATTTATTATCTACTGTCCAGAATCCTAACGAGAATTAGCAGTCTCTGTATAGGTTGATATATGGCCTAGTTAGAGGGTGATTCAGAGGTCTTGCCCATAACAAATTTTGAAGGTGATATCACTAGATTTCAGGATTGATAAATAACACCTCATTTGGATTTATAGATCAAAAGTTATGCACTTTTCTTTGTGACTGTCCAGATTGTAGGTCAGTCTGTCCAGATTGTATGTCAGTTTCTATCTTTAGTTTTGACTCGTGTGCCACTTTTTGTTAAAGGCAAAATATGAATGTCATGCCAAATAGGTTATTGTAGGTAATTTCATAACCTTTTTGTATTGTTAAAGAACACTCAATTCGGAGTTGTAGTTTAAAAGTTATGGACGTTTTAGTTCTGCTGTTCTAATTGCTCAGTCAGATTCTGTTCTGCTGTTTCGTTTGACAGTTAGCAATTTAGTTTGGCCGAATTGGGTTATCTCGTCAACTACAAAGTTGTAGATATATTTGTTAAGCTCGTGTAGGATCTGGGCTCATCTCTTTTGGAGTCCCAGATCATTAGTTTTGGTCTTTACCGTGCTGCTGTCCAGATGGGATTCCATGTTGCTGCTGGAATTTCAGATTTGGGTTATGACTATGTTTTGGGTGTGCAAGAGGGTATTGTAGAATATTAATTCATGTTGGGCTCTATGTTTTTCTTATTTCGGTTACTTAATTGTTTAGGCCGCGAGGCTACGGGTTTGGGAGCGCCATCGTTGCCTGCTAACGCGTCGTAACGCGGAAGGCAAGTACTTTGTTGATTTTAAGTCTTTGTGATTGTGAATGTTTACATGAATATAATGTGACATATTGTGTTACCCGAGATCTTGAAGCTGGTTATGTTATTTCATTATGTGGAGTATATCTTGAGAGATGGTATTATCCTGTTCATGTTCATATCATGCATCCTTTTATTCATGTTATGTCCACGGAGTGGATTGTAAGTCCCACCATTCCAATGTGGGCGATTTGGACATTGTCATGTCCCGCCCACGGGAGTGGATTGAAAGACCCATCAATTCCAAAGATGGGCACGTAAGACCCATCAATTCCAGTATGGGCAGCTTTGGACACCTATATGAAACGTTCTTCATATAGGACTTGGATCCCCGCACTTTTGTTAAGGTGCGGGCTTAAGTGAACACCGACGGGTGTGTCACTCGCTATACCGGTATAAGCATGTGTGCAGTCCATCCTTGAATATATCCATTCATGCCATGCATTCCTAAGTTTGCATTCGATGTATGCTCATATTCTTTTATGATGTTGACTTGTTTATATGTGTGTTATGTCCCTTTCTTGTACTTTTTGAGTCGTGGACTCACTCTTCCGTTGTTTGCTTATTTTAGGTAACCCCTGATGTTGGCTCACTTGGGAGGGAGTAGACACGCACTACTTGTTCACATCATCAAATTCATGATCAAGAATAAATTTTAGTTCTATCTTTCATTCGTTAATGATGAACTGTAATAATTAAATTATAATTGGCGAAGGAAGGATACCTTCTCCACATGGTTGTTGATTTATTACTGCATGTGAACCTTCTTTATTGATGATCAGTATTAAATAACTTAGAAGGTGAAGGAAGGATACCTTCACCATGTCCTGTTTATCTTAATGCTGTCTTTAGTTGATATACTTGTTTCATATTCTTCCGCATTGTGTAGATTGTTAGAGTATTTAGGTGGCATCTTGGCTTCCGAATAGCCAGGGTGTTACAGAGGTGCTCCTTGTTAGATGAAGAGTTCGATTTTTGAGCATGTTGTGTGTCTTTGTACCAAAGGGGATGTTGGCCTGTACATTGGATCGTTTTCGACAGTTGCAGGGATTATGAAGTTGGCATATCGCTTTGACCGTCTCAAGTCCATACGTGAGGAATGAGACGTCTAGTATATTCTAGTGCTGAGTGAGTAGCTGAGCAGTTCAAAGCTTGGGATTTCGTTAAACACGTTGACCATTGAGTAGGGTCTTACCTTCGATTCTCTTCTGATGAGTATATCTAGAATTGTCGAGTTGAGTGTTAGGATAGATGTCGTTTTACGTCCTTATGTTGTGGTCTCATCAGTTCGAGAGAGAGGCCACTTGGGAGTTGGAGTTTCGTATACGTGAACAGTATCTAGATTTGTTCACAATGGGTACGTGTTTGTCATTGATACATTCCAATAGCAATTTTCTTTCGATTAGATTTGGGGTCGAATCCTGTTAAGCAGAGTAGAATGTAATACTTCGATTTATTTTATAAAAGAAAGCGTTCAAAGGAAAAATTAGGAATAAGAAAAAAAATGAGATTTCTGTAGTTTTTCGACAACCTGGGCCTTGCGCCTTGGCCCAGGAGAACTATGAGGGGCTGGCCACCAATAAAAGGATGGGAAAAACCCTAGCTGCTACAGTACCACCACCCTTGGTACTGTAGCACTACATTGTAGCAATCCCCCCTACTACTATGCCAAGAGGAGAAAGGGGGGAGAGGAAGGAAGAAGGAGAAAGGAAAGGGGAGAGAGGAGAAGAAGGCGAGAGGAGCATCTCGCAGGGGAATTCAATGGGCACGCATGTCTTCAAGGGTAACACATGATTCCTTGCTGGTTAGATTGATTTAGATTCATAATTTGCCATGATTAGGGGATCGACGTTCTGCTATGATTGATTCCAGTAACCTGTCCATTACTTGTGCGTCAATTTTTGTGTATTTAGACTCCTAATTGGAGTAGTTCCTCTCCTAGACAATTTTAGGTCTCATTCTCAGCTTTCAATAAGTTCAAAGATCACCCAAATCGGAGTTGTGGTTCAAAAGTTACGTTGATTTTACTACAGACGAACTTGGGCAGTCGTCTTGTTTATTAATTTAGATTTTGTTAAATGCCGATTCAGGGCTGTTGTCCAAAACGATTTTTGTAGGTAATTCTATTAGATTTCAGGATTGATAAAGAACACCCTTTTTGGATGTGTAGAACAAAAGTTATGTACGTTTTAATTTTACTGTCCAGAGCGTATGTCAGATTCTGCTAGTAGTTTTGAGCTATGGGCTAAAATTTGTTAAAGGCATAATCTGAGGGTCAATCCAATTAGACTTTTGAAGATTATTCTCTTAGATTTTTAGATTAATAAAAATATTGATTTTTGGTTAATCCAATCAAAAGTTATTAATTATTTACTACTGTTGTTTAATTCTGTCACACAGTTTATAGTTTAGACTTTCATCAGATAATTAGACATGGAAGTTGGCTGAATTAGAAAGGCTCACCAACTAGGTTATTGTAGAGGATTTCAGTATCTTTCCATAGAGTCTAAGATCACGCATATCCGAGTTTTAGAGAAAAAGTTATGAACGTTTTAATACCGTTGTTCAGTATAGTCTCCTGCTAGACTGTCGTCTAAATTGAATAGAACAATTGTATCAACCTTGGGTTTAGGATGATGAGATTAAGCGTTTTGAGTATTGTCATGTTCACGTTGTTCTTATTCAAGTATTTTAATTGTGTAGGAGGAGAGGGTTCGAGATTAGTGGCTTCGTCCTTGCCTCCTAACTCATCACAGTTCGAAAGGCAAGTACATTGTGTGATGTATTGTTGTTATTTGTTCAGATTACTTGCTGTTCATGCCATGACTGAGTACTATAGTCTATGAGTAGTTTTCAATGATTTCTGTTTCAATCCATGTATGAGAATCCATACTTCTTGAGATTTTGTTTCACAAATTTATATATTCATTCATTCATTCTTAATGATTCACCCACGGGAGTGGGATGTAAGACCTATCAATTCCAGTATGGGCATGTAATACCCACCATTCCAATGTGGGCAGATTGGATCATCGTTATGAAATATTCTTTGTACGGGCCTTGGATCCCCGTATATCGACGGGTGTGCACTGGCTATACCGGTATAAGAAGAAGTGGAGTTCGTGCATTTCGTTCATTCATGTGATTTCTGCTATTCTATGTTCATATTCTAGAATGTGATTGTCATGTTCTTATTCGTTGTTGTTCATATTATTCCTTTGTACTTGCTGAGTCGTGGACTCATTTTTTATGTGTTTATTTGTTTTAGGTAAATATTGAGGACGATATGCTTAGGGGGGAATAGTCACAGAACACTTCATTCACATTATTTTAATCACCTTTAATTAGATGAACTTGTCATTACCTTCTATTGGATAAATGTTGGATTATAATAATTGGAGTTTGATGATTGATGTTCTCTTCCATTATGATATGTTGAGATAGTAATTGCCTAAGATCTTTGTATAGTCTATTGATAGGTTTATCATAGATGATTCAATATGATTAGGTAATTATAGTTTGATATGTTGTTGAATTCTGATTCAATTCTTATGATCATTCTATCATTTGTTGATTCCTACATGATATTAGTTGATAGATTGCTAAAATTATTTCGTATTGTTGATGTATGTTAGACTTTTAAGTAATATCTTGGCTTCTGCATAGCCAGGATGTTACATAATACCTAGCTATGCACGTAGTAGATCAAGGACAGTAGGCCACATCTATTGTAATACCCGATTATTCGATATCGAATGCTGTAAGATTAGAGAGGAAATAAGTTAAAATTCAGAATTTTAGGAAAAGTATGGGCCGCCAACCCATATTCGAGAAGAGGAGCCACCATAGTGGCCCAAGGCCCATGAGTGGGCGGCAGCCCATTAGAAGGCAAGGGGAGGAGGGGACCAAACCCTAGCCCCATTTGCTACAGTAGCCGCCGTGCTACAGTAGCCCGATGCTCTGACAGTAGCGGCGTGCTTGATGCCTCGCCGCTTGCTGCTCCTCCTCTCCCCGGCGCCATCTTTCCTGCTGCTTGTGGCCGACCGTGGGAAGAAGAAGAAGAGGAAGGAAGAGAGGATTGAAGGAGAATTTCTTCGTGGGATTTGATCAGCGATCTCCGATGGTTCTACAAGGGTAATGATCGATTTCCCTCGCTGTTTAGGTTGTTTCAGATGCGAATTCGATTAGTTTGATTGGATTGAATTGCTGCCGTTAGAATTTCAGTTCTGTCCTGAATGTTGCATGGCCTGTTTCGTGATCTTAGAGGCCGAATTTGGGTTTTCCATCTCCTAGAGTTTTGTAGATATTGATCTTAGCTTTCGGTGGCCGCCAAGAACACTGAATTCCGACTTTCGAGTCAAAAGTTATGATAGATTTACTATCTGCTGTCCAGAATCCTGACGAGAATTAGCAGTCTCTGTATAGGTTGATTTATGGCCTAGTTAGAGGGTGATTCAGAGGTCTTGCCCATAACAAATTTTGAAGGTGATATCACTAGCTTTCAGGATTGATAAAGAACACTTCATTTGGAGTTATAGATCAAAAGTTATGCACTTTTCTTTGTGACTGTCCAGATTGTATGTCAGTCTGTCCAGATTGTATGTCAGTTTCTATCTTTAGTTTTGACCCGTGTGCCACTTTTTGTTAAAGGCAAAATTTGAATGTTGTGCCAACTAGTTTATTGTAGGTAATTTCATAACCTTTTCAGATTGTTAAAGAACGCTCAATTCGGAGTTGTAGATTAAAAGTTATGGTTGTTTTAGTATTGCTGTCCTGTTTGTTCAGACAGAAGCTGTGCTGCTGTTTTGTTTTCTTTATTAGAGAAGTTTAATGGCCGAATTGGGAAATCTCATCAACTTGAATGTTATAGATATGTTCGTTAAGATGAGGTAGGATCTGGACTCATCTCATTTCGAGTCCCACGTCATTAACTACTGTCATTTTCGTGCTGCTGTCCCGACACGTTTTTGGGTTGCAGCCTGTTTTTCAGATTAGGTTTTATGGTGATTCCTTGGGAGTTCAAGGGGTATTGTAGACTATTAATTGGGTTGGATTCTATGTTGTTCTTATTTCGGTTATTTAATTGTTTAGGCCACGAGGCTACCGGTTTGGGGCGCCATCGTTGCGTGCTAACGCTGTCGCAACGCTTGAAGGCAAGTACTTTGTTGCCTTTGAGTGTTATGATTGTGAATGTTTTCATGAATACGATTGTGACATATTGTGTTACCCGAGATCTTTGAATTGGTTATGTTCTTTCATTATGTGGAGTATATCTTGAGAGATGGTATTATCACTGTTCATGTTCATATCATGCATCCTTTTATTCATGTTATGTCCACGGAGTGGGTTGTAAGTCCCACCATTCCATTGTGGGCAATTTTGGACATTGTCATGTCCGCCCACGGAGTGGATTGAAAGACCCATCAATTCTAGTATGGGCACGTAAGACCCATCAATTCCAGTATGGGCAGCTTTGGACACCTATATGAAACGTTCTTCATATAGGACTTGGATCCCGCACTTTTGTTAAGGTGCGGGCTTATGAACACCGACGGGTGTGTCACTCACTATCTGGTATATGCATGTGTGCAGTCCATCCTTGATTACATTCATTCATTTCATGTTTTCATAAGTGTTCACTCGATGCAAGGTTCGCATTCTTAAATGGTGATGTCCTGTTTGTATATGTGTTCTTTCTCTTTCATTTGTACTTGCTGAGTCATGGACTCACTCTTGCGTTGTTTGTTTATTTTAGGTAACCCCGATGTTGGCTCTCTTGGGAGGAGTAGACACGCACTACTCGTTCACATCATCCTATTCATGTTCAAGATTAAATTTAGTTTTATCTTACATTCGTTGATGATGAACCTGTAATAATTAAATTATAATTGGAGAAGGAAGGATACCTTCTCCACATGGATGTTGATTTATTACTGCGTGTGAACCTTCTTTATTGATGATCGAATTAAATAACTTAAACGGTGAAGGAAGGATACCTTCATCATATCTGTTTAACTTAATGTCTGTCTTTAGTTGATATACTTGTTTCAAATTCTTCCGCATTATGGATGTATGTTAGATGTTTTAGGTGACATCTTGGCTTAGGATAGCAGGTGTTACAGTTGGTATCGAGCCAGTTTTAGGTCCGTGGTTAATAGAAGAACATTAAAATGACACACTTGTACATGAGGTGGGGTTGGGAATCTATTGCTTCGCATTTCTATTGTTATGTTTCATTCGTTGAGCAATTGTTGAGTTGCTTTTGTATTATCTTTCTTGTTGTTAATCTATGATCTACTATGATATTCATTATCTATGAACTAATACTTTGATTGTCGTGAGATGATCCTGCATATTCATAATTGAGTATTTTGGTGAAGCGTGTTGTTAACGGATGATAAGAAGTGGAGGTCGTGGTTGTTACTCGATTCACTGAGTTACACCACTGTGTCGCGATGACGTGGTTAGAGGAGTAGTTACCCCGAGTATCATCGTTTCAGGTACTAAGTATGAGTTACTTTAGAAAGTTGTTCTCTTCTTTCATTTCTGAATTTGGCAATTCTTGTCCTGTGGTGGTTGATGAATTTCTCCGGGTTTGTGGTCCATGATAGTTATGGTTTTCCATAGATCCTCTTGGTTCTCTGAAACAATTATTGCTTTTCATTCGTTGAGTTGCTTTTACTACTTATGATCGTTGTCAATTGGCAAGATTGATGTTTTCTTGGTTGCTCCTTCTTTCTTATTGAAAAAATGACTCATTTACTCGTTTGATAGCTTGGTTAGTGAGAGTTTCCTGCTGTAAGTTCGTTTGCCTAGGAAAGCTTTGGCTTTATGCGTTTCTTTTGGATTACTTCGAGCGTTGAGGTTTGAAGTCTCTCTTTTGCTGCAGTAAGGTGTTAGAATCCTTTTGTGATGTCTTGTCATGCTTAAAATGAGAAGTTATAACTAAGCGAATAGATTGTTACGATATGAGTTATCAAGTTGGGTTATTAGCATGGTGCAAATCAGTTATTCTTAACTACCATCTATGAAGGTGAAATTGATTAATTTGAAATATCCTTGTATTTGATACATGCTGTATGTTAAATAAAGACTGTCCATATCTGTTCAGAACCTATAGATCTTACATAAGAGCTAGATTTATCTATTCCATGGTATGCTAAAATTGTTGAAACTTGTATAAAGGACCGGATGGGTGCCGGTGTATCGATTCGGGAAACCTTGTTTATAGAAAATTATGTTAGTGAATCTTTAATCATGTTTTGAAATGATTTCTATGTTTATATATGGTTATGTGTTTGCAAATGGAATTAGTACCGTATGTTCATACATGATTAATACAATCATCATTTGTTTTTGAGCGCTAAAGAAGGTGTAGAGCAACACCCACGATGGAGTAGACGAATTTCGTAAGTAGTCTTTGATATCGTGCCTTGTGATATTGTTATTGCTTAGCATAGTCTTGTTATAATAAATTTGTTTCAATCTTTTGTTTGTGTTCCCTTTGGGAAGTTTTAGGATGGAGTAATAAAGTTTGATGATTCTTGGTACTAGTATATGTTGTCGATGTTTTTGAATCACAAAATGGGAGAATGAGGTTAACTCTTATAGTAATTTGATCACCTATGGTGATATTTCCTAAATGATCAAATTTTAAGTTTTGTGTTCATGATCCTTTGGGGTTCAAGCTTTATGTGGTAAATGAAGTTTATCAGTAGCGATATGTTGCAAAGTTATAATGGTTCTTGATAATGCAAGTGCTTTGATTTGAGTACTTATTTGTTCTTATCATTAAGGTTCGATATTCTCTTCTTGTGAGGCTTAAGTGTTCAACTGTGGACTCCACTTATGTTCTATAAGTTCATTGCTTAATTGGTTTCTTCCTTGGTCCCGTGTTGGTGTGAGTGGTGGATGAGTTTTCTAGTTGGTGAAAATCGTTTCCATTTGTCTCTTCTTTTGAGAAAGAATCAATTCATTCTTTTCACGTGGGTCTTTTGAAGTGTTTTCTAATTGTTGTTGTGAAATTGATGTTAATACCCATAGTAATTTGATCGCCTTTGGTGATATCGTTCGAGATGAGAATAATTCAAGTTTAGCTTTGTGATATTTTCTTTGAGCCCATGAATCATCCGTAGCTGAAATTATTTTAAATAAATTAAGGTATTGGATTATCCTGTTGCTTCTTAAGAGATTTGTGTGATTTAATTTTAAAGGATCTTTGGTGCGAGTTGGCAACGTGAGGTTGCAATCAAAGAACTTATGTTGGTTCCTTTAAGAGGAGAATAATCTACTTGCGTTTGCGAAATCTGTAATTGGAAATGTCTCGAGTCCGTGGTGAGATTATTTGGATCTCATGTTTCTTGTGTAGTTGAACTGTTACGAACAAATATGACGTATGGAAGAATTTCATTGGTTCTTAATTAGTCCTTGTGGTTTGGACTAAAGATCTTATCTTATACGTTGTGGCAAAGCGATGTTAGTCAAAGAATTAATTTCAGTGTTAAGGAAAGAGTGCAGAGGAATATTTGAGAATTTGAGTCAAGTTTTGTAACTTGTAGTTATTCGAATTGTTCATAAACTTTTACTCTTTTCACTCAAGAGTTGTCGAGTTTCAATCGCAATGTCATTTTTTCTTATTAGTGGTTATTTGCTATTCCCTTTTCGAGGATGCGTGCCCTCCATTGTGAACTCAACTTTCGTTTTCGGATCTTTATTGCAGATTATTTCTTTTGGTTTTGTGCTCACCGTGAGCGTAACATTTTCTGTGTGGTGAAATTTGTTCTTATTCGCCTCTTTCTTTTGAGAAAGGATCAACCGTTTTGTCTTTGTAAGTTTTACAACTCGTAAGTTGTTGTTTGTTTGGTGGTGGTTAAGTGATTGTAGGGGTGAGTTTTGCTACCCACTATTGGAGTAGTAATAGAAGATGAGTTGGTTTTGACTCGAATCTCTTGGAGGAAGTTGATTGGATGGAATGTTTGGTTTGAGGTAAAATCGTATATTGTTCGACTAAGTAGGACCTATGGTATAGTGTAGTTCCAGAACCTTGGTTCATGTTGAAATGTTGGGGATTATCAAATGTATGGAAATCGTAATCAATTTTATCTGATAACACTATTGAAAGTATCGCGATGTGGTATGAGTGACTCTGATGATGTCAATGAGTGAGTATATCGAATTGTGGGGATCATAGAGATTTAATCCGATTATTTCACTATTTGTTATAAGAGGAATTCGTTGTAGAGGTCTCGGAGGTTAAATTTGGGCTTTCCGTTTTCATACTAAACTTTTGGTCACCTAAATATTGGTGTGTAGAGGAGATAGAAAACTGAGTACTCGAGTAGTGGAATGATTGTCGATAGAACCCTTTTGTTGTAGTTCATGAGCGGGTGTCTGAAAATTCGATGTGATATTCTTGAAAGTTGGAGGTGATGAGATTGCATGGGTTTTGAGGGCTTTGGTGCCTTCTATCAAATTAATGTCATCGGTTGAAGGGTGGTCCAGAGTGTTGATGGAATCAATAGAGTCTCTCCACAAAGGTGTGGATGATGTATTTCGGTTTAAGCCTAATTTGAGGTTGTTAAATTAAGAGGTTTGAGCCTGTGGTATGCGATGAATTAATTCCAATGTCGAGAGAAATTTTATTCCTAAAAGAGGAATTGAAAAAAGGATGTTACCTTGGGTATTGAAGCGTTTTCTTGTTACTCATTTGAGCTTTATGTTGTTGGTCGTGTCTTCGCATGGTGAGTTGGTGTTGTGTTGGCATGTTTGCTTCTTTCCAATTCAGCAAAACAAAAGAAGTTTTTGGTTTGAGCGTTCAAGTGATCTCCCTTTGGCTTTCGTGGCGTTTATTCGCAATTTGCCACTTGGAAAGTGGAAAGGTTTTCTTGATGAAATTGATTTACTGGATTTTCTCTTGATACTCGATTGGTAACGTATAGTTGTGATGTGAATTTTTCTTATTCAGATGTGTTTTCTTGAAAAGAGTTTGCTTAAAAGAATTCGATTGTATGTTTCCGGTTAAAGAGGTGATCCTTGTTCGGTGAAGAGTTCAATGGAGAGGTGGAACAAGATTTCCGTGCTCTATGTGCTTGTTGTGTGGTTCGACTTCAAGGAGAAGGTTAACCCTGTGTTCATTGGGTTGTTTTCGATATTTGTCGCTTCGCTAAGACCGTCTCGGATTCCTACACGTTGTACTCACTTTTGGTTTCATTTGGTGTGGAGTGAGTACAGGAGATCCGGAGTTTGTTATTCGTTAACAACGTTGACCATCGAGTAGGATCTTACCTTCGAGTCTCGTCCGATGAGTATAGCTGGAAGTGTCGGGACGAGTGTTAAGGCGACGTCGATTTGCGTCAAGATGTTGTGGTGTCCTCATCCAGAAAGAGGCCACTTAGGAGCTGGAGGCTCGCATGCACGAGCATTATTCAGATTTGTTCATATCGAGTACATGTTACTGTTATTAATTTTAGTTGCAACCGACCTTTCGCGAGAGTCGGTGTGAGGATTCGGTCGAATCCTATTTAAGGGGGTAGAATGTAATACCCGATTATTCGATATCGAATGCTGTAAGATTAGAGAGGAAATAAGTTAAAATTCAGAATTTTAGGAAAAGTATGGGCCGCCAACCCATATTCGAGAAGAGAGGAGCCGTACCATAGTGGCCCAAGGCCCATGAGTGGGCGGCAGCCCATTAGAAGGCAAGGGGAGGAGGGACCAAACCCTAGCCCCATTTGCTACAGTAGCCGTTGCGTGCTACAGAGCGGCGTGCTCTGATGCCTCGCGCTTGCTGCTCCTCCTCTCCCGGCGCCATCTTTCCTGCTGCTTGTGGCGACCGTGGAAGAAGAAGAAGAGGAAGGAAGAGAGGATTGAAGGAGAATTTCTTCGGGATTTGATCAGCGATCTCCGATGGTTCTACAAGGGTAATGATCGATTTCCTCGCTGTTTAGGTTGTTTCAGATGCGAATTCGATTAGTTTGATTGGATTGAATTGCTGCCGTTAGAATTTCAGTTCTGTCCTGAATGTTGCATGGCCTGTTTCGTGATCTTAGAGGCCGAATTTGGTTTTCCATCTCCTAGAGTTTTGTAGATATTGATCTTAGCTTTCGGTGGTGCCAAGAACACTGAATTCCGACTTTCGAGTCAAAAGTTATGATAGATTTACTATCTGCTGTCCAGAATCCTGACGAGAATTAGCAGTCTCTGTATAGGTTGATTTATGGCCTAGTTAGAGGGTGATTCAGAGGTCTTGCCCATAACAAATTTTGAAGGTGATATCACTAGCTTTCAGGATTGATAAAGAACACTTCATTTGGAGTTATAGATCAAAAGTTATGCACTTTTCTTTGTGACTGTCCAGATTGTATGTCAGTCTGTCCAGATTGTATGTCAGTTTCTATCTTTAGTTTTGACCCGTGTGCCACTTTTTGTTAAAGGCAAAATTTGAATGTTGTGCCAACTAGTTTATTGTAGGTAATTTCATAACCTTTTCAGATTGTTAAAGAACGCTCAATTCAGAGTTGTAGATTAAAAGTTATGGTTGTTTTAGTATTGCTGTCCTGTTTGTTCAGACAGAAGCTGTGCTGCTGTTTTGTTTTCTTTATTAGAGAAGTTTAATGGCCGAATTGGGAAATCTCATCAACTTGAATGTTATAGATATGTTCGTTAAGATGAGGTAGGATCTGGACTCATCTCATTTCGAGTCCCACGTCATTAACTACTGTCATTTTCGTGCTGCTGTCCCGACACGTTTTTGGGTTGCAGCCTGTTTTTCAGATTAGGTTTTATGGTGATTCCTTGGGAGTTCAAGGGGGGTATTGTAGACTATTAATTCGGGTTGGATTCTATGTTGTTCTTATTTCGGTTATTTAATTGTTTAGGCCACGAGGCTACCGGTTTGGGAGCGCCATCGTTGCCTGCTAACGCGTCGCAACGCGGAAGGCAAGTACTTTGTTGCCTTTGAGTGTTATGATTGTGAATGTTTTCATGAATATGATGTGACATATTGTGTTACCCGAGATCTTTGAATTGGTTATGTTCTTTCATTATGTGGAGTATATCTTGAGAGATGGTATTATCACTGTTCATGTTCATATCATGCATCCTTTTATTCATGTTATGTCCACGGGAGTGGGTTGTAAGTCCCACCATTCCATTGTGGGCAATTTTGGACATTGTCATGTCCCGTCCACGGGAGTGGATTGAAAGACCCATCAATTCTAGTATGGGCACGTAAGACCCATCAATTCCAGTATGGGCAGCTTTGGACACCTATATGAAACGTTCTTCATATAGGACTTGGATCCCCGCACTTTTGTTAAGGTGCGGGCTTAAGTGAACACCGACGGGTGTGTCACTCACTATACCGTTATATGCATGTGTGCAGTCCATCCTTGATTACATTCATTCATTTCATGTTTTCATAAGTGTTCACTCGATGCAAGGTTCGCATTCTTAAATGGTGATGTCCTGTTTGTATATGTGTTCTTTCTCTTTCATCAGTTTATTGAGTCATGGACTCACTCTTGCGTTGTTTGTTTATTTTAGGTAACCCCGATGTTGGCTCTCTTGGGGAGGAGTAGACACGCACTACTCGTTCACATCATCCTATTCATGTTCAAGATTAAATTTAGTTTTATCTTACATTCGTTGATGATGAACTGTAATAATTAAATTATAATTGGAGAAGGAAGGATACCTTCTCCACATGGATGTTGATTTATTACTGCGTGTGAACCTTCTTTATTGATGATCGAATTAAATAACTTAAACGGTGAAGGAAGGATACCTTCATCATATCTGTTTAACTTAATCTTTGTCTTTAGTTGATATACTTGTTTCAAATTCTTCCGCATTATGGATGTATGTTAGATGTTTTAGGTGACATCTTGGCTTCCGGATAGCCGTGGTGTTACGGTTGGTATCGAGCAGTTTTAGGTCCGTGGTTAATAGAAGAACATTAAAATGACACACTTGTGCATGATGAGGTGGGGTTGGGAATCTATTGCTTCCGCATTTCTATTGTTATGTTTCATTCGTTGAGCAATTGTTGAGTTGCTTTTGTATTATCTTTCTTGTTGTTAATCTATGATCTACTATGATATTCATTATCTATGAACTAATACTTTGATTGTCGTGAGATGATCCTGCATATTCATAATTGAGTATTTTGGTGAAGCGTGTTGTTAACGGATGATAAGAAGTGGAGGTCGTGGTTGTTACTCGGGATTCACTGGGTTACACCACCGTCGCAGACGTGGTTAGAGGAGTAGTTACCCAGTATCATCGTTTGGTACTAAGTATGAGTTACTTTAGAAAGTTGTTCTCTTCTTTCATTTCGAATTTGGCAATTCTTGTCTGTGGTGGTTGATGAATTTCTCCGGGTTTGTGGTCCATGATAGTTATGGTTTTCCATAGATCCCTCTTGGTTCTCTCAAACAATTATTGCTTTTATTGTTGAGTTGCTTTTACTACTTATGATCGTTGTCAATTGGCAAGATTGATGTTTTCTTGGTTGCTCCTTCTTTCTTATTGAAAAAAAAATGACTCATTTACTCGTTTGATAGCTTGGTTAGTGAGAGTTTCCTGCTGTAAGTTCGTTTGCCTGGGAAAGCTTTGGCTTTATGCGTTTCTTTTGGATTACTTCGAGCGTTGAGGTTTGAAGTCTCTCTTTTGCTGCAGTAAGGTGTTAGAATCCTTTTGTGATGTCTTGTCATGCTTAAAATGAGAAGTTATAACTAAGCGAATAGATTGTTACGATATGAGTTATCAAGTTGGGTTATTAGCATGGTGCAAATCGGTTATTCTTAACTACCATCTATGAAGGTGAAATTGATTAATTTGAAATATCCTTGTATTTGATACATCTTTGTATGTTAAATAAAGACTGTCCATATCATTCGAACCTATAGATCTTACATAAGAGCTAGATTTATCTATTCCATGGTATGCTAAAATTGTTGAAACTTGTATAAAGGACCGGATGGGTGCGGTGTATCGATTCGGAAACCTTGTTTATAGAAAATTATGTTAGTGAATCTTTAATCATGTTTTGAAATGATTTCTATGTTTATATATGGTTATGTGTTTGCAAATGGAATTAGTACCGTATGTTCATACATGATTAATACAATCATCATTTGTTTTTGAGCGCTAAAGAAGGTGTAGAGCAACACCCACAGATGGAGTAGACAATTTCGTAAGTAGTCTTTGATATCGTGCCTTGTGATATTGTTATTGCTTAGCATAGTCTTGTTATAATAAATTTGTTTCAATCTTTTGTTTGTGTTCCCTTTGGGAAGTTTTAGGATGGAGTAATAAAGTTTGATGATTCTTGGTACTAGTATATGTTGTCGATGTTTTGAATCGTCAAAATGGGAGAATGAGGTTAACTCTTATAGTAATTTGATCACCTATGGTGATATTTCCTAAATGATCAAATTTTAAGTTTTGTGTTCATGATCCTTTGGGGTTCAAGCTTTATGTGGTAAATGAAGTTTATCGAGTAGCGATATGTTGCAAAGTTATAATGGTTCTTCAAGAATGCAAGTGCTTTGATTTGAGTACTTATTTGTTCTTATCTGTTAAGGTTGATATTCTCTTCTTGTGAGGCTTAAGTGTTCAACTGTGGACTCCACTTATGTTCTATAAGTTCATTGCTTAATTGGTTTCTTCCTTGGTCCGTGTTTCAATGAGTGGTGGATGAGTTTTCTAGTTGGTGAAAATCGTTTCCATTTGTCTCTTCTTTTGAGAAAGAATCAATTCATTCTTTTCACGTGGGTCTTTTGAAGTGTTTTCTAATTGTTGTTGTGAAATTGATGTTAATACCCATAGTAATTTGATCGCCTTTGGTGATATCGTTCGATGAGAATAATTCAAGTTTAGCTTTGTGATATTTTCTTTGAGCCCATGAATCATCTGGTAGCTGAAATTATTTTAAATAAATTAAGGTATTGGAATATCCTGTTGCTTCTTAAGAGATTTGTGTGATTTAATTTTAAAGGATCTTTGGTCTGAGTTGGCAACGTGAGGTTGCAATCAAAGAACTTATGTTGGTTCCTTTAAGAGGAGAATAATCTACTTGCGTTTGCGAAATCAGTAATTGGAAATGTCTCGAGTCCGTGGTGAGATTATTTGGATCTCATGTTTCTTGTGTAGTTGAACTGTTTACGAACAAATATGACGTATGGAAGAATTTCATTGGTTCTTAATTAGTCCTTGTGGTTTGGACTAAAGATCTTATCTTGTACGTTGTGGCAAAGCGATGTTAGTCAAAGAATTAATTTCAGTGTTAAGGGAAAGAGTGCAGTAGGAATATTTGAGAATTTGAGTCAAGTTTTGTAACTTGTAGTTATTCGAATTGTTCATAAACTTTTTACTCTTTTCACTCAAGAGTTGTCGAGTTTCAATCGCAATGTCATTTTTTCTTATTAGTGGTTATTTGCTATTCCCTTTTCGAGGGATGCGTGCCCTCATTGTGAACTCAACTTTCGTTTTCCGGATCTTTATTACAGATTATTTCTTTTGGTTTTGTGCTCACCGTGTGGCATAACATTTTCTGTGTGGTGAAATTTGTTCTTATTCGCCTCTTTCTTTTGAGAAAGGATCAACCGTTTTGTCTTTGAAAGTTTACAACTCGTAAGTTGTTGTTTGTTTGGTGGTGGTTAAGTGATTGTAGGGGTGAGTTTTGCTACCCAACTATTGGAGTAGTAATAGAAGATGAGTTGGTTTTGACTTGAATCTCTTGGAGGAAGTTGATTCGGATGGAATGTTTGGTTTCGAGGTAAAATCGTATATTGTTCGACTAAGTAGGACCTATGGTATAGTGTAGTTCAGAACCTTGGTTCATGTTGAAATGTTGGGGATTATCAAATGTATGGAAATCGTAATCAATTTTATCTGATAACACTATTGAAAGTATCGCGATGTGGTATGAGTGACTCTGATGATGTCAATGAGTGAGTATATCGAATTGTGGGGATCATAGAGATTTAATCCGATTATTTCACTATTTGTTATAAGAGGAATTCGTTGTAGAGGTCTCGGAGGTTAAATTTGGGCTTTCCGTTTTCATACTAAACTTTTGGTCACCTAAATATTGGTGTGTAGAGGAGATAGAAAAGCTGGAGTACTACGAGTAGTGGAATGATTGTCGATAGAACCCTTTGTTGTAGTTCATGAGCGGGTGTCTTGAAAATTCGATGTGATATTCTTGAAAGTTGGAGGTGATGAGATTGCATGGGTTTTGAGGGCTTTGGTGCCTTCTATCAAATTAATGTCATCGATTGAAGGACTGGTCAGAGTGTTGATGGAATCAATAGAGTCTCTCCACAAAGGTGTGGATGATGTATTTGGTTTAAGCCTAATTTGAGGTTGTTAAATTAAGAGGTTTGAGCCCTGTGGTATGCGATGAATTCAATTCCAATGTCGAGAGAAATTTTATTCCTAAAAGAGGAATTGAAAAAAAGGATGTTACCTTGGGTATTGAAGCGTTTTCTTGTTACTCATTTGAGCTTTATGTTGTTGGATCGTGTCTTCTGCATGGTGAGTTGGTGTTGTGTTGGCATGTTTGCTTCTTTCCAATTCAGGCAAAACAAAAGAAGTTTTTGGTTTGAGCGTTCAAGTGATCTCCCTTTGGCTTTCGTGGCGTTTATTCGCAATTTGCCACTTGGAAAGTGGAAAGGTTTTCTTGATGAAATTCGATTTTGGATTTTTCTCTTGATACTCGATTGGTAACGTATAGTTGTGATGTGAATTTTTCTTATTCAGATGTGTTTTGCCGGTAAAGAGTTTGCTTAAAAGAATTCGATTGTATGTTTCCGGTTAAAGAGGGTGATCCTTGTTCGGTGAAGAGTTCAATGGAGAGGTGGAACAAGATTTCCGTGCTCTATGTGCTTGTTGTGTGGTTCGACTTCAAGGAGAAGGTTAACCCTGAGTTCATTGGGTTGTTTTCGATAGTTGTCGTTTTCGCTAAGACCGTCTCGGATTCCTACACGTTGTACTCACTTTTGGTTTCATTTGGTGTGGGTGAGTACAGGAGATCCGAGTTTGTTATTCGTTAACAACGTTGACCATCGAGTAGGATCTTACCTTCAGTCTCGTCCGATGAGTATATTTGGAAGTGTCGGGACGAGTGTTAAGGCAGGACGTCGATTTGCGTCAAGATGTTGTGGTGTCCTCGGTCAGAAAGAGGCCACTTAGGAGCTGGAGGCTCGCATGCACGAGCATTATTGATTTGTTCATATCGAGTACATGTTACCGTTATTAATTTTTAGTTGCAAGCGACCTTTCGCGTGAGTCGGTGTGAGGATTCGGTCGAATCCTATTTAAGGGGGTAGAATGTAATACCCGATTATTCGATATCGAATGCTGTAAGATTAGAGAGGAAATAAGTTAAAATTCAGAATTTTAGGAAAAGTATGGGCGCCAACCCATATTCGAGAAGAGGGGAGCCGACCATAGTGGCCCAAGGCCCATGAGTGGGCCGGCAGCCCATTAGAAGGCAAGGGGAGGAGGGGACCAAACCCTAGCCCCATTTGCTACAGTAGCCGCCGTGCTACAGATGGCGGCGTGCTCTGATGCCTCGCGCTTGCTGCTCCTCCTCTCCCGGCGCCATCTTTCCTGCTGCTTGGGCGACCGTGGGAAAAAGAAGAAGAGGAAGGAAGAGAGGATTGAAGGAGAATTTCTTCGTGGATTTGATCAGCGATCTCCGATGGTTCTACAAGGGTAATGATCGATTTCCCTCGCTGTTTAGGTTGTTTCAGATGCGAATTCGATTAGTTTGATTGGATTGAATTGCTGCCGTTAGAATTTCAGTTCTGTCCTGAATGTTGCATGGCCTGTTTCGTGATCTTAGAGGCCGAATTTGGGTTTTCCATCTCCTAGAGTTTTGTAGATATTGATCTTAGCTTTCGGTGGCCGCCAAGAACACTGAATTCCGACTTTCGAGTCAAAAGTTATGATAGATTTACTATCTGCTGTCCAGAATCCTGACGAGAATTAGCAGTCTCTGTATAGGTTGATTTATGGCCTAGTTAGAGGGTGATTCAGAGGTCTTGCCCATAACAAATTTTGAAGGTGATATCACTAGCTTTCAGGATTGATAAAGAACACTTCATTTGGAGTTATAGATCAAAAGTTATGCACTTTTCTTTGTGACTGTCCAGATTGTATGTCAGTCTGTCCAGATTGTATGTCAGTTTCTATCTTTAGTTTTGACCCGTGTGCCACTTTTTGTTAAAGGCAAAATTTGAATGTTGTGCCAACTAGTTTATTGTAGGTAATTTCATAACCTTTTCAGATTGTTAAAGAACGCTCAATTCGGGTTGTAGATTAAAAGTTATGGTTGTTTTAGTATTGCTGTCCTGTTTGTTCAGACAGAAGCTGTGCTGCTGTTTTGTTTTCTTTATTAGAGAAGTTTAATGGCCGAATTGGGAAATCTCATCAACTTGAATGTTATAGATATGTTCGTTAAGATGAGGTAGGATCTGGACTCATCTCATTTCGAGTCCCACGTCATTAACTACTGTCATTTCGTGCTGCTGTCCCGACACGTTTTGGGTTGCAGCCTGTTTTTCAGATTAGGTTTTATGGTGATTCCTTGGGAGTTCAAGGGGGTATTGTAGACTATTAATTCGGGTTGGATTCTATGTTGTTCTTATTTCGGTTATTTAATTGTTTAGGCCACGAGGCTACGGTTTGGGGCGCCATCGTTGCTCGCTAACGCGTCAACGCCGGAAGGCAAGTACTTTGTTGCTTTTGAGTGTTATGATTGTGAATGTTTTCATGAATACAGTGTGACATATTGTGTTACCCGAGATGCTGAATTGGTTATGTTCTTTCATTATGTGGAGTATATACTGAGAGATGGTATTATCACTGTTCATGTTCATATCATGCATCCTTTTATTCATGTTATGTCCACGGGAGTGGGTTGTAAGTCCCACCATTCCAATGTGGGCAATTTTGGACATTGTCATGTCCCGTCCACGGGAGTGGATTGAAAGACCCATCAATTCTAGTATGGGCACGTAAGACCCATCAATTCCAGTATGGGCAGCTTTGGACACCTATATGAAACGTTCTTCATATAGGACTTGGATCCCCGCACTTTTGTTAAGGTGCGGGCTTAAGTGAACACCGACGGTGTGTCACTCACTATACTGAGTATATGCATGTGTGCAGTCCATCCTTGATTACATTCATTCATTTCATGTTTTCATAAGTGTTCACTCGATGCAAGGTTCGCATTCTTAAATGGTGATGTCTGTTTGTATATGTGTTCTTTCTCTTTCATTTGTACTTATTTGAGTCATGGACTCACTCTTGCGTTGTTTGTTTATTTTAGGTAACCCCGATGTTGGCTCTCTTGGGAGGAGTAGACACGCACTACTGCTCACATCATCCTATTCATGTTCAAGATTAAATTTAGTTTTATCTTACATTCGTTGATGATGAACTGTAATAATTAAATTATAATTGGAGAAGGAAGGATACCTTCTCCACATGGATGTTGATTTATTACTGCGTGTGAACCTTCTTTATTGATGATCGAATTAAATAACTTAAGCGGTGAAGGAAGGATACCTTCATCATATCTGTTTAACTTAATGTTGTCTTTAGTTGATATACTTGTTTCAAATTCTTCCGCATTATGGATGTATGTTAGATGTTTTAGGTGACATCTTGGCTTAGGATAGCAGTGGTGTTACATCTATAACTAAGAATTACACTAGGTTAAGTAGTGGTTAGCTTAGGTAATTAGATGATAACTAGGATTGGTTGGCACATCACCAACCCATAGGACTCAGGCGTTAAGTAGTGGTGTTAATGATTAGTTAAATGCTATGAAGGTGGTTAAGTAGACATCATTTAGCTAAACAACTCAAATACAACTAGGGCCCACTTAGTTGGAAAGGTTAACCCAAAAACTATTAGCGCTATGAGATAGCCATAGGGAATCCCTGTCACTAGGCAATAGCCCTAAGATCCCCTAACAAAAGGGTTAACTATTTACGATGCCAAGTAAAGTGTAATAGTAGTAGTAATCAAAATGATAGGGTTGATCGCCAAACAAGGACTAATAGGTAAGAGCCTAAAGGCATTGTCTTGTAATTAGCTACTTAACTATAAGTAGTCATTAGAATGCGTTGTAGCTAAGGATCAACTTTGTATGATATGTTTACTTTAGCATATGTCAAGCCATGTAAGTAGTAAGACTAAGTATAGACCACCTCAAATATGAAACCCACAACCATGGACACCTTGAACAAGATATAAGACTAATGTCTAGCCAATGCTTGGAGGTCCCACCTAATATTCATGGAACTTCCTCGATAAATAGGAAATAAGAACAAAAGAAATAATTAGATCAGCTAGGCGCCGTGTGTGAGTACCGGTGATATGTTCCCAAGTGCAAGATAGTAGTTCAACCACCAATCAACCTTGTATAGATTCAAGCTATCATCCATCGCTATCCGCTCCCAGTAAAAGTACGAATCGTGACCCGAAGGTGGGACAGAGAATCCTACCTAGCAAGGTGATTTCTCCTATCTAAGTAATCGATGAGTAATATTCCTATGAATATTCTCTCCCACCCGTCGGAGTCCTAACTCCTTGCACTAGTGGACTTTCCGAGAGCCCGATCCCTCTTGCCCTCACTCCGGATCAAACGGGTACCTGACCCTAAGTCGAATTAGCAACCCAAAACCCCACTGCTAGACCAAACGAATAAGGTTTGGGGTGTATCTACTTTGGTCTGAAGTATTTCCTTTATTCCAAGTATCCCTAGATGTACTTCATTCCATATGAAGTATGTTCTTCATCAACTACCTTTGGATGTACTTCATCTGAAGTATTTCCTTCATTAACTCCACTTGAGTATGTTTGATTTAATCTAGAATACTACCTTCTTTCAAGGTACCATTAGAGATGCTTAGTCCCGGTTGAAGTATTTCCTACTTCAAACACTCTTGGGTTTGTGGATTTTCATTTGAAGTGTTTCCTTTGGATTCAAGTGCCCTGGATTTATTTCCGTTTCATTTTATTATATTTAGGTTTTCTTGGGTTCGATCGTATTCCACATAGTTAGAATATGAAGCCATGACGGAGCAGCAGTCCGAGACAGAGCAAGAACAAGGCCAAGGCTATCAGAACATTGAGCCAGGCAAATCAACACTTTGATCATGTTGAACCTACTTTTGAAATGTAATTTATATTGTTTTAAATTATGATATTACATTGCTATGATTTATTCAATTATGTTGACCTAGCTCATAGATAATACCTTAATGATAATTGAGTATAACCTTTCTATCCTTAAACTTGGACACTATCCTTTGTCACCCTAAAGCTAATGGTATACATATTAGTTACTAAGTCCGTATCTAAGTATCATGCTTAGCCTTGCTTAAATACATTGACATATGGGCTATGATTTTCCCGACCTCATTCAAAACTTGAAAGCTGTATTTGGGCGATCGAGGTTGGAGCCTAGGCGGTATGTTGAACTAGAAAAATATTTCAAAACAAAGAAAACCCAGGCGATTTCGACTTGGCGGCTTGAAAGCGTGGCGATTGCGGATAAAAACACGAGAGTGGGTATGGGGAAGTACTGCCCAAGTTAATTAAGGACCCGGATATTGTGATGACCTCTCGTGTAAAAACAGTGCAACCACAAATCTATAATGGGTACGACCTGGCTGACTAATTTGTTCGCCTCACCATAGATTCGCCACTACTGGGTGTGTGGCGTGGGTAGAGGGTAATGAAGCCACAGGGAAACTACATGGTGCAAGTGGGAGACCTCCCAGGGCCCAGGCCTAAGGAGGTGATACATAGCGGGTAGGGTTACGTTGAGGTGGGGCATTGTAAAGGCCTTCTGGTGATTATCTTCGTCTCATGCCTATAATCGTGTGTTGACAGTGTAAGACGATTGCCCCTTGTAGGTAAAGTATGCGAACTCTACAGAGTGAGAACTTCTAGACAGCCATGCCTAAGGCTTGAAAAAAGCTTGCGGCTCGCGAGTTAGCTTGGCTCGGACCAAGCTCGGGCTCATGATATTCTCAAGCTGAGCCAAGCCTCTCTTTCGACTCAGAAATTTTTCAAGCCGACCTGAGCGACTCGCAAGCTGCTCGTTTGTCTCATGAGCTACTTCTTGTCGGCCCAGCCTAGCCCCATAGACCACACTCCACACTCCATTAAATCGAGTCAACACCTAGTCTCCTAGAGTTCACAGACGCGACGTGATTCCAAATCCCCAATCCAGATGTAGATCACCCCGCTGCTTCTCCACTACCTCGTCCTCCGCCACCGCCCCATCCTGCTTCCGCCGACCCCCTCTGCTACCACCCCTTTATCCTTCCCCTTCCCTTCCCCTTCCTCTTCCTCCACAGCCCAATCCTCTGTCGCCCTGTCCTCCTTCGGCCGTCCCCCCTCCACCGCCCCTTTCTCCTTCCTATCCTCTTCCTTCGTCGCCCCTCCTACACCGCCCCTTTCTCCTTCCCCATCCTCCTTCCACCGCTCCATCCTCCGTTGCCCCACCTTCCTCCATGACCTTGCCTAAACATCCACTTCCCCACCCTTCCACCGAGCGAGGATTGCGATGGCCGTCTGGCGACTTCAACCTCGGGCTCGCCTTCCTCCATCTCCTGCAACCCTCTCTGCCTCCCGACCACATCATTGTACATGGTGAGCTCCCTAGTGGACAACGGATGTAGAGGTGGAGGCGGCGCAGACTGCACTGCGAGGCTCTCCACGATCTCCACTTCTTCACCGACACGCTCACCGGCAAGTCGCTCCATAGGCACCTGCGCATCTCCTCTTCGTCCACCACACCGCCAGCCGCTACCCCCATCCACTAGTTCTACTGTAGAAGGTAGCTATGCTTGTGAACCATGACAAGCAGCTCGAACCAACTAACAAGCCGAGCCAAGCATGGTTTCTGGCTCATTTCATAAATAAGCCAAGCCGAGCCGCATTTAGGGCGGCTTAGCGCGAGCTGGATCAAGCGGCTCAGTCGACTTGTTTCGACCCTAAGCGTGCCCACAGTCATGGGTGGTGCTGAGAATTTGCTTGAAGTAGCTTTAATTTTCATAAAAAATTGTGGTTGGGATCAAAACATGGATTGAAGCCCAGGGATTTGAGATGGCCTGGTTGAAAACCAATGGGAATTACAGGATGTGACCCGAGAAAGAACATGAGCATTAGGTGGATGGAGACACTCAGTGATATAGGAGGTTGGAGCGTTCACTATTATTTTACAACAAATACTCAATTTCATTAAAACCTTTGTTAGTTAAAATGCTAGGTCTCGGGATTTGCTTACTACTTAATCTATTTCAATAAGTTGCTTTATGTAAACAAAAGAACCACAAGCCATTCCTTTGTGACCTTGTATATTATATAAATGCATTCTGTGTGTTGGCTTGCTGATACGGTTGTGTACTCGCTCAATCTTATTATTCGGTAAGTGTGAATAACGACAGCTATGTGGGCACTTATGTGCATTCGTCAAGACTGGAAATCAAGAAGGCCAAGGACTAGGTCGCAGGCCCTAGTTGATAGCCTATGGGTCTATCATGAGGTTTCCACATGTTGTATTTCAATTTCAATTCCGCTTCCGCTACTGATTCTTTAAAGATATTTGGCCTGGCTGGCCATTTTAAAAGTCAAAAGTCGTGAGGTATATTTATGGTTTGTTTAATATTATGCAATAGCTTTACATTTTCAAGATATGTGTTTGATATTCAATGATATAACTGTGGGCACTAGCTACTGATCTAGGGACTGGTGCTTTCCAAATTGCAAATTAGGGGTCTGATAGAGAGGCATCCAAGGATTTATTTGCCAATAATGTTATTGCATCATAACTTCCATACAAAGATGGACTTGGACAAAGACAAGGGGTCCACATGTCAGCGGCTTGGTCTACGGACTAAGTCTACGCACAGATAAAATAGGGGTGGGTCTTTGTGTCATATATCAACCTTTAACTTATGGTTTAATTAGTTTTCCTAATTACCGAGGGCCCACTTATCATATAGACATGAAGTACCTAATTAATGTTAACTAATTACTGATTTAAATACCTAGGTCCACGTGTTAGGCTCAACATGGTCTTCTTCCTCTGCACAGGGACAAACAGGGGCACCATGGCCAGCTCGGAGCAAGCTCAGTGGTGGTAGAGGGGACTCCAGCGACCACCCGCAACTAGAAAAATGGAACGCGGGGCCACGATGACTCTAATGGCTGTGGCAGCATGGTGGGAGATGGACCGAGGAGGCAGCGCGATGGTGAGGTTGGCGGCGACAGTATTGTCGTTAGGGGCAACTAGCCAATGTGACGAAAAACTAGAAATTGAAGCCAACTAGAAATTGAAGCCTAGACTAACATCTACTAGCTATAACCATGCTAAACATACTCTCGGTGCTCAAAATGAGGTGACACAACTAGTTATTCCATGATGACTTGCGGCAGTGCGGCGAGGTCATTGGTACGTCTACGCTATGGTCATCTGCAAGCTTCATTGACTACCCTAGAGGGTTTGTGAGATGAAGAAGGCAATGGGAATGAAAGCGCTCACCTAGAAACCAAGCAAGGAACGAAATCGGGCGCGATAGCAGTGGTGTTGCGTGCTCTAGACTGGCGATAGGGACGTAGGGCTTTTCAGCATATGTAGTGCATGGAACAGAAAAAAGAGGCGCACATTAGAGAGAGGAGGTCAAGGCGACCAATATGTGTGAGATGATGAAGGCAAAAGGTCACCGGACAAGGCGGGAGGAGGCGACGATAGCAGGGTGTACTTCGACTAGTTCCATAGACAGCGATGGCTCCCTGCTTCTCTATGAGGAAAAAAAGAACACAGGAGGAGAGCGTGAGGAAGAGGGAGTCAAAGCGACTACAATGCGCAAGATGATGAAGACAAAGACTCACCCTACAACTGAAATGTAACATCCCGATTCTGGACTCATGTTTCAAACGTAAGAAAATGTGTAAAAATTAAAACTTTTCTTGCAATTTGAAATTTTGGAACAATTCTACAATTCTTGTAAAGGAATTGTGGGGAAATCAAAAATCAAAATCCCTAATTGACTAAAATCAAAAACCTCCTTGGTGAAAATCTTGTGTCAAACCCCTGGAAATCACTTTCCTTGGTTCTAGGCATGCTTTGTGACACCTCTCAATTATCTCATGGTTTTAGAAATTATTTGGTAATTTTGGAGGCGAGTCAAGCCAATTTTCAATTGGTCACACCTAGAGCAAGCCTAGATAAATTTCTGGAGAAAAATTCACAGCATTAAAACATCTAGAAAAATTATACAAGGTTTATCCTTGGATCAGCAAGCTCCATTTAAAATTTCAGAATTTTTGGAGCTAGTTTGCTACCTCTAAAGATTCCTGAAAGTTCAGCTTCAAAATTCAAAACCCTAGTCAACCGTCTGTTGGACTCGAGTCGGACTCGAGCCCAACCTTCACTTCTGGTGCAACCCGACCACCTCAGCACCCGGCTCAGCCCGTTCAAATGCGCGTGCGACGTGGACCGTTGGATCTCCATCAAACGGCCCTCGTTCGTTGAAACCTTCGGACCTCCGATCGCACCATCGATTTCTAGCCGTTGGATCCTGATCCAGCCGCTGTGGGTGCATACCCCTTCGTGTCGGTCGCCCTTTTAAAACTGGCTCGAGCCAATGGGTTGAGCCTGACCAACTAAACGTACCGAGTCATTTCAAAGCGGTGCGTGTTTCCAACCGTTAGATCAGGATCTAACGCTCCAGATTGTGTGAGCCTTTTTCGCTTTTGCGATTGTCCCGGTTAATCCCAACCGTTCATCTTGAATCGGACGATCAAGATTTCGCGAAATGTTTGGGCCTCCAAACCCCACTTTAAATCTCGCCATCCATTTTCTATCCTACCGTTGAGAACGATGGGTGCGTGCCTTAGGTTGGACTCAGCCCACTAAAGCGCTTTGGGCTCGAAGCGCCTTGTTTCAGCGCCATGTGGGGCCACCGCCTCTGGTCATCTTCTTCTTCGCCGCGCGCATGTGTGCACCTTTGACGCCATGGCGAGAGAGGAGGTGCCTTGTCACCTCCTTGAGCCCTTTAAATGGCTAATTGCTGCCCGACATTAAATGCACATCGAGTTCTTCCCCAAAGTCGTGATTTACACCCCATCACTCACATTGCCCATGGCGAGGCATGAACTCGGTCCACCCGAGAGCACGGCCTAACCTAGCTCGTGCTCCCTGGGCTATAAGTAGCCATTGAGCTCTCCCTTGCCTTCCTTTCCACTCCTTTGAGCCTTGTCAAGCACCTGCGTTGCTTGTTCGAACTTAAAACACCAGAAACACACAAAACCACCATTGTTTACTGACAAGAAGCTCCACCACCCCAGTGCTCCAGTGGTTCTTCACTCAATCATTTTGCTCAGACTCGAGCCTCTTATCACCTTAAGCAAAACCCCTAACTTAATTGTAGTTTGCTTTCACAGGAGCAGCTCAATTTTAGGGAATTGCTTTTGTCAGCCGAATCACCCCCTTCTTCCTCATCGCCGGTAAGGAGCTTCATTTCTCAATTCCTTGCTCATGGAGCATCTATGAGGTATTATGGAGCTTTTGTGATGACCCGGTCTCACCCATGTTGCTCAAGCCGTCGTCTCCACTTCTTCTTCTTCGGCGCCGGTGTGGTTCATTGTCGCCGGAGCAGCTCTGGCCACCTTTGGGCCTCTCCTATGCTAAGGTACCTCCTTAGTAGTCCCTAGAGACTCAGGCAACCGCTTAAGTGAACTGTTGCGGAGCGTTTGGTCATTTTCGCATTTCGGCCGTTTTGGTCACCGCTGCTCATCACCGGCTAGCCGCCGTTCTGGACCAACTCAGCCGCAGTGAGTGGTCCCTACGTGTGCGCGTGGCTATTGCGGTCTCATTTTGGCCATTAGCCAGCGCCGGCGTGGTCCAGGTCGCCGATGACGAGCCCGGGAGCGCCGTCAGGTTTTGTCGCACGAGCACGGCACTGTGCCGTGTCACGTTTGGACAAAGCCCGCTCCATTAACGCTAATCATCAGATTACTCACTATTAATTAATGCTTAGCAAGTAATGTGTCTTGGCCGGGCCTTATTTGTCACTTACATGCGGGCCTAGCCCTTTAAACCTCTTCCGAGCACTGTGCTCAAGTCATTAAATACTAATCATTGTTAATCATTGGCTAGTAGTTATTAGCTATCCTAAACCGACCTTAACTGTCACCGACAGTGGGCCCCATGTGTTTTAAACCCCGTGCGTGGCCTACCGTCACTGACGTGTGGGCCCGCCATCTTCAAATCCCATGGGCGCGTGCGCAAAAAGCCGCATGCGTGACTCTAAGTCACTAACAGCGGGGCCCGCTTGTTAGTGCTCCTGTTCACATTGCGATCATCCCGATCGTTGTCGGCCGTCCATTTTTAGATCAGCGGCTGAGATCGTTGTGCCGTTCGGGTCATCCGAACCGCACTTTGATCTCAGCCCTCCATCGCTTGAACGACGGCACAGATTGAATAGACATTCGCGAGGTCCGAACGTCACCTTGATCTGGACCTTTGGATCTAATCCAACGGTGGGCACGGTGCGCGTGTGTGTGCTGTGTTGGCCGTGCGCGTGGGCCGTGCGATGAAGGATCAACGGCCCACGTCTGCCCACGTCTATTCTTTTCAGTAAATGGTTATTAATTCCCGGTAAGCTTTATTTCACAACTGAAAATTGTATTTAACTTTTAAAATGCATAACTAATTCATTTTAATTCCAAATCGGTTGATTAAAATTTTGATAATTCTGTTTTGAGCTAAACTTTAATCTAAAAATGGTTTTAAGCTTAGTTTAGCTCCAAAAAAATATGAGAATAGATTTGATTCCTATTTAGGGTTATTTTGTGCATTAAAAATTCATTTGACTTGGAAAATGCATAACTGATTCTCCGTAATTTAGTTTTGAGTGAATCCAACTTTGTTGGCTTACTCTGTTAATGAACTTGTTGATAAAATAGGTTTTGAGTAGGCCTCTATTTTCCAAAGTTTTGCAAATACATTTAACTTGTGCTCTTTTTCATGTCTTTGAAAATTCGTAGAAAGTGCATCCTAGCTCCAAATGAGATGAATCCAATTAGGTTGTTCATATTATGAGGTGCTTGATTTACCATAAAAATTTCAGTTGTCCTGCCTTTCTAGAAAATTATACCAAACAATTTAATTATGATGAATAGTAACATATTTGAATTTCTTAGCAATTATCTAGCTGAGCAGAATTATTTTAATCATAACTTTTGCATTAAGAATCCAAATCAATTGGTTCTTGTTGCTAAATTCCTTAAAAATCATGCTCTTGCTGCTGTAAAATTTTCAGAGCATTTAGAGAAAGTTGGCTTTTGAGTCTTTTGCGTATTTTTCGTTCTTATCGGTCCTTTTTCGCTCTTTCGTTAGGTTCCGACGATTGTGCTAACCTTGAGAGTGATCCTTAGCAACATTTTGAGCAGCAGCAACCAGGCAAGCAGTTTGATCATGTTAATCCGATTATTTTCAAGTCTAATATATTGTTTTTAACTTGTATGTATGCATTGCTTATTTTGTTGTTAAATTGATTAGTTAATCCTTTATATGCATAATCTGTAGGTAAATGATTATCCTCTACTACCTGAGCCTAGGTTATTTGCTGTGATTAGAGTTCGTTGGATGGGCTCTTGTCACTTAGTAGATTACGAGTTAAAATTTGCTTAGCCATGCTTAGTTATCGGTAGTTTTGGGCGATCATCGACTTAGTCGATAATCTTGATCACACAAATATCAATATTATTCTATTATGTCCAGCCCTTGTGTTTTACTAATTTGTAAGTCAAAAACTAAAAATAAAAATTATATCTTGACTTGGGCACAATGGTATGTTGGTGTGATCTGTTGGGTGTGATTGGAATGGTGCCTAAGTCCCCAAGGACCGAGTTACTTGTGTCACTAAGCCAAGCGCTTATTGCGTGCTAACCACACGATAGAAATATGGGACCTCTCTTGACTAAGTACTTTGGGAGGTGTTAATTCGGGGTCGCAAGTGGTTAAAACTGTTTTTATAAGGGAAAGAGCACCTGCAGTTGTTGCAGCTGGACCGGTGCACCCTACCGTTCGGGTTGTCGCGACTGTTAATTAGCATCATTCATTGGAAATGTCTCGTTAGACCTAGCCATGCCTGCATACCCAAGGAAGTATGCTAACCGTGGCTGGTGGAAAGGCGGTCTATCATGTGGGTACATTGGTACACCCCTGCAGGGTTAAAACTATTCGAATAGGCTTGTCCTAGGTTATGGACATTGCTTGGTAAGGTCGTGCAAGAACTAAACTACAACCTTTTAAAAACATAAAACTTGACCTGGGTGGTATGAATGGGTAATTCATGCTACTGTTGTGGTGACTATTGGGTTAGTCACTTCCAGGATGTTGTTGTCATCTATCTATTGTTATTATGTTGTTCTTGCTGTTATTTAAACAATAAAATATATTGTAAACTTGCTGTAATACCCCAAAAGTATACGAAAGGAATTAACCGGGAGAGAATAAATAATCGGGAGAGAGCTATCTGAATCGACGAAGGACCAAATAGAAAATGATTAATTTCGCAGATTAGAGAGGGGAAATCAGCGTTTGTGCGGCAACTGGGCACGGGCCTTGGCCGTGTGGCCATGTGGTGGCCGGCCAAGGGGAGGTGCCACCCTCCCCAAAACCCTAGTCGCCTCCCTTTCCCCCTCCTCCCACTTGTGGCCGCGCCCCATCCTCCTCCTTCCTCCCCTTGGCCGCCCCACTTCCTCCCCCCACGCCACCTCCCCTGCTCCTCCCCGCTGCTGTCCAAGGAGGTGCCCCCATTGCCGTGTCATGGAGGAAGAGGAGGACCGCCAGAGATCGCTTGGCCAAGAAGAGAAGAGAAGAGAAGGGAAGAAGGGGGAGAAGAAGGGATCGTGATCGGGAGTTCATGGTGGATGTCACCTTGCAGCGTGCCTTCCTCGTTTCGGCAAGGGTAACACGTCGTTCATTGCTTTGGGTCGATTTCTAGTTGTTTTATTTTCGGTTGTCATTAGATCGGTGTTCTGCAGTGGTAAAGATCGACGTTTTTGGGTAGGTTAAATGCGGAATTGGGTCTGGACATCTCCTAGAAAGTCGTAGATATCGCAGTTATCTTTTGTTGCCGACAAGAATCAGGTCATTCCGACTTCGGTAGCAATAGTTATGAATTTAATGGTGTGACTGTGTTTCTGGGAAGAAGATGAACAGACAGTTTGGATTAAACTGATTTAATCCGTAGTTAGAGGGATTTCAGAGGGTCTCACCATAACGAAAAACGAGACTAATCCTCTTAGCTTTCAGAAAAACTAAAGATCACTAAATTCGGACGAACGTAGAAAGTTATGGTAGTTTCTTTGTCGCTGTCCAGAAAACCGACGTGAAATGTTTACCCTGATTAAATGGATTGGTAGGACTAGTAAATGGCCGAATCAGAGAACCTCACCAACTAGGTTTAGAAGGGAATTCAATAACCTTTTCAGATTGTCCAAGATCACTCCATTTAGATTTATGTACATTTAGTTATGATTTTTCGAAGGGGCTGTTCTCTGGATAATAAATCTGGCAGCCAGCAATAGGGTTGAGATTGCGTTTAGTGGACGATGTTCTCTTTGTGTGTTTACGGTTTTGTTATTAGACCTTTATGGTAGCCTTAGCTTGTCTCAATTGTATGTCCAGGTGTGGGTTTGGCTCGGGAGCAGCACCTTATCTCGACATCCACCTTTCGCACGGTTGAGGCAAGTGCATTGTTGTTAAATGGGTGTGATTGATTGGCTATGTTGTGTGTTATTTGGAATATATGGTTGCATGGTAGGATGGCTTACTTATTGAATGTTTAAGTATGGTGTTTGCTCAAATGATGCTCATGCTTTACTATGATTCATTGTTGTTGTCTTTTGATAAAATTGTTAATGGATGAGATATGAGCATTTGCATATTGAGAGCATATTGAGGCTTGGTCATGCAGTGACCAAGCATGTTTTCTTGAGAATCCCGTCATGAAGGTGGCGGGCTGAGATCCTCACTCGTGGAGTGTGGGCTTGAGGTCCCGTTACTTGCGGAGTAACGGGCATTGGTCCTGTGCTGCGAAGGCCAAGACAGGCATGGGTATGCGGCGGCGTCGATACTCTGCATTACAGTGTAATGCACACGAAAAGTTAAAGATAAAGGTTCCTTGAGCATTGCATTTGCATATGAGATGTTCTAATGTTGACCTCCTTTATATGTATGTTGATGTTATAGTTTCTATATGTACTTGCTAAGTCTATGGACTCACTCTTGCTTTTATTGTTGTTTTAGGTACCGAGCCAAGAGTGACATGCATGGGAAGTAGGCGCTAGTCACACACATACCACATGAACTAAATAAAGTTGAATGATCTTTAGAGCGTGGTTGATTTTAGATTATTATGTTTTGTCTTATGCAATGGATTAAATGTAATAATGATGAGTAGTGGAACTTCATACCTCTCTAGTTATGTTAGACACTTAACATGTCTTTGTTTATCTCTTGATGTCTCTAAATGATAGTTTAGTTAATACATGTATTATCGTATGTTGGAACCTCAGTGTAATTAATTTTACAAGGGAGGTTAGTGACATTTACTAAAATTGCCTTGATTAGAATTATTAGGGTTTGTTTAGTAGCATTCCGTGCTCATGTCGAAGTGAGGGTGTTCTGATTGGTATCGAGCGGCAGTAGGTCCGTGGTGAGCAGATTAATAACTTAGGTAACTTAGCTTGTTAAAAAAATTTGCTAATGGTTAATTAGTGAAAACTGACACTTGGTGCACATGAGGATGGGGTGGGTCAAGCATTGCATTTACGCTTCTATCATGTTGTAATGATGATTCTGTTATGAGATGATCTTACATACCTATAATATGATTATATGATTATTATGAGTGAGAGCATACAGTTGAGAGGATTGAGGTCATGGTTGTGGCCCAGGCTTTACCAGTTACACCATTGTTCGTGGTAAGAGAAAAGGGAAGAGGTTACCTCGGATATCTTAGTACAAGCGTTAATAGTGAGTATCTCATTGAAAAAAAATTGTCCACTTCCTTGAATTTGAATTTGATCAACTCTTGTTGGATTGTGGTCGATGAATTTCTTTGGGTCGATAGTTCATTTCGGTTGATGGGTTTCTTTGAGAAAGGTTGTTATGTTTCTATTGGCTTAACTTGTCCCTTAAAGCAATTATTGTTTTTCCTATTGTTGAGTTATTCTTGTATTGGGGTTAGTTGTCAATACTGACTTTTGTATTGGGGTTTCGTCTTTCTTACTGGAAAACATGACCTATTTATTTCGCTGGATGATTTGGATAATGAAAGTTTCCTTTTGCAAGTCCTGTAGTACGTGGAGGCTTTGACTCAATGTATCTCTCTTGAGTATTTGGAGTGTTGAAGCTTGATGGTTCTTTTTATGGAAGAAGTGGTTAAACCCTTTAGTAGTGTTTTGGCTTGGTTAAGCAAGAGGTTATACTCAAAGCAATTAATGGAAAAGGTATGGATTATCGAGTTAGGTGCGTGGTGTGGTATATAATTGATCCTAACTAAGATCACTTTGGAAGGAAAGTTGATTAATTTGATGGTGCCATATAGTAGCTCTTGTTGAGCGGTGATTAAGGGTATGGCTAAACCTAATTGGAATCAATAGAGTTATTAAAAGATGTGGAACTTTGATGAAAAGGTTGATCATTAGAGTCGTTTAGTTTACTAAACTTGTTAGAATATTTGATTTCAATGGATTAATCTAACTATGTAGGAAGGAAATATAAGGATGTGTTTGATCGTTGTCTTAATAGATGATAATATGTAATTATCTTTAATTGGCTATTTGATTATTTTATTTTTGCTTGTGAGAAGGCAAATAGAGAAAGGACCATCAATTTCGTCTAAGGTTGAAAAATCATCAATGGTTTAGGATGGGATTTAATAGGTCACTTGTGTTTGTGTGATGGTGAAATTGTTGGATAATAGTATGTCTTTGATGAAAGGGTTTTGGTGTAATCTTATAAATTTTGTAGTAGATTCCTCTAGAAAAAAAAAGTGGTTCTTTGTAGTGAGGTTATAAGAATTTGGTGTACTCTCATTTGAGGATGAGATGATAAAGTGATATGTACAGTTTGGTGACTTTTAGGGATTTTATAAAGGAAGGGTTGATGATAACGAACCGTGTTAAGAGTGAATTATTCTTGTTGTTAGTAATAAGGTCTACAAGAGATTGTGACACGTTGGAGTGGTGATGATTCTTCTAGATAGAAAGTAAGTTGATTGTTTTAATGTGATTAAATGAAATGTTTGGAGTTTTGAATTCGTGATCTTTTGGGGTTCATGATTTATGTAGTAGTTGAAATTAGTTGAGCATTATGACATATGGAAAGGTTCATTTAGTTACAAGTGATGAATGTGATTTGGTATTAAAGGCATCTCTTGTTTGGTTTGGCAAGTAATGTTGTAATCAAAGACTTAAGAGTTTCTTGGGATTGCATAGCAATGTGTTATTAAGAGTTATGGAGGTGGAAAAAAAAATCTTCATGTGGGACTTGTGCCTCATTGTGGACTCGTATTTTGTTTTCGAGATCACTACTATTTGACTGTTTCTATTGGTCTCGTGCTTACTTCGAGAAGCCACGATTTCTTGTGCGTTGAATCTTGTATCTTTTTATTTCTTCCTTTTGAATAAGGAAGTAACCAAATTGTGTTGCCAAGTGTTATAAAGAGTAGCATGGTGATTGGTTGGAGGTGGTTAAGTATTTTGAATTTGTTGAGATTTTTCGGGAACCAATCTATTTGAAGAGCAGTATAAAGTGAATTGGTTTCGATTTACAACACCCGGAGAGAATTCTATTTAAATGGAGAGTTGTCGATGAGATGAAAGTGATTAGTATTACAATTAGTGGAACCTATGATGAATTATGATCCAGTAACATTTGTCCATGTTGGAATATTGGGATTATCGAAATTATGGACTCCTAACAAACTTATCAGAATATCGCAATTGGATACTTAGTATGATTGTGCAGAAGTGTTGTGGTGGTGAAGTTTAATGAGAGTAGCGGTGTGGAGGAACCTCAGTGTCATGACAATTAGTGGGATAGCAGGAATTGTTGAGCTTTTGTCAAACATTACTCGGCCTCAGTAAGTAACCCTATGGGAGTTAAATTATTTCTAAGGATGTCTTGGTCAAAGGATATATTTATTTATTGACGTTAGTGATTGGGTATGTTTGAATCTTGGTCAATCGATTAGGGTTTTGTGAGCGGGTATATTGTGGTTGTGTAATGGCGAATTGGATTGGTATGGATTAGAGAAGGTCTAAGACACGTGAAATAAATCGCCTTGGGATAGTTACTCCATTAGTGAGAAATGTGGATGTTAATGATTGAGGTTATTGTGGAACTATGTGAAATTTTAGTAAACGAATTTGAGGATTTCCATGAATCATACCGAAATTCATTGTAGGAGACTTGAGGTTGGTTTTGGGCTTTGCATTCTTAGGTTAGAACCTTGGATGCTAATGATTACAGTAGAAGTGGTAGAATAAGAGTGGATTCCTAGTAGTGGGATGATCATTGATAGTATCTTTTGAGGCTAGTATATGAGAGTGTGTGATGTGAATTTCAAATTGTTCATCCTTAACGGATTAAGGGATGTGACGGTGGGTGAAATCTATATTGAGTTGTGTTGAAATTATTTTGACAAGTATTCATTCGGTAGGGAAGTTGGCTAGAGTACGATATTGTGGATTGGAAGAATCTCCCTGCATAAGTGTGAACTTTGTGTTCAGTAGAGCATAGGTTTGAGGTTGCCAATTTAAGAGAAATGAGTTAATACGTTATGCGATGATTTGGGATCCTATGGTTTAAAAGAAAGTTGATTTCTTAAAAGAAAGATTGTGGTAAAGGGTGTGATCCTGGATAGTGAGATGTTTTCTTAGTTCTTACTTGAACTATGTGGTTATGACGGATGTCAATTACAAATTGAGTTGGTTCTTGCCGGTATGTGTGATTCCTTTCAGTCAAAAAAAAAAAAGAAAAAAAAAATGGTTAAACTGGTTTTTCGATTGATTTCGCTTTTGGCTTGTGTGGCATTTATTTATAAGCGCCTATTTGAAAAAAGGAAAAGATTTAGTAGTAAATCCATTGATTTTGGATTAGGCACTTCTAAGGAAGATGGCTTTGAGTTGGATGCATTTTTTTACTCCTTTGTTTTTGATTGAGTTTTGGATTAATGAGTCGATAGGCGAGTTCTTTGTGCGTCCCTTGTTAAAGGAGATGCTGCTTGCGTAGATAAAGTGATCGACTGAGTGTTGGAACAAGAGTTCCATGTATTTTGTACTGACGGTGTACTTCGGTAACAAAAAGGAAGTGTAACCAAAGGTGTGTCGGATAAGTTCCCCAGTCATGGGAATTTGTAGATTGGCGTAACGCTATTACGTCTCGAGTACTTGCGAGAGTACGTGATGTCTTATACTTTCGGTCTGATAGAACACACGAGATCGGGAGCTTGAGATTTTGTTAGAGTGTAGCCATCGAGTAAAACCTTACCTCTGAGCCCTGTGTTAAGTGTACGATAAAAGTTAAGACTAGTGTTGAGGTGCAAGGCGTTAGTTTTGGATATCCGTCAAGGTGATGTGGTCCCATAAGTGAGAGTGAAGCGACTAGTGAATTGGTGTCTCGCATGCGCATGCAATATCCGGAGTTACTCACGATGAGGCTTATAGTATTGTTGGTAAGTTTTAGCTGTGATTATACTTGAGCGTAAGAATGGTTAGAATTCGGGACGAATTCAGTTTAAGAGGTAGAATGTAATACCCCAAAAGTATCGAAAGGAATTAACAGGAGAGAATAAATAATCGGAGAGAGCTATCAGAATCGATGAAGGACCAAATAGAAAATGATTAATTTCGCAGTTAGAGAGGGGGAAATCAGCGTTTGTCGGCAACTGGGCACGGGCCTTGGCCCAGGTGGCCATGTGGTGGCCGGCCAAGGGGGGGGGAAGGTGCCACCCTCCCCCAAAACCCTAGTCGCCCTCCCTTTCCCCTCCTCCCACTTGTGGCGCCGCCCCATCCTCCTCCTTCCTCCCCCTTTGGCGCCCCACTTCCTCCCCTCACGCCACCTCCCTGCTGCTCCTCCCCGCTGCTGTCAGGAGGTGCCCCCATTGCCGGTGTCATGGAGGAAGAGGGAGGACCGCCCGGGAGATCGCTTGGCCAAGAAGAGAAGAGAAGAGAAGGGAAGAAGGGGGAGAAGAAGGGATCGTGATCGGGAGTTCATGGTGGATGTCACCTTGCAGCGTGCCTTCCTCGTTTCGGCAAGGGTAACACGTCGTTCATTGCTTTGAGTCGATTTCTAGTTGTTTTATTTTCGGTTGTCATTAGATCGGTGTTCTGCAGTGGTAAAGATCGACGTTTTGGGTAGGTTAAATGCGGAATTGGGTCTTGACATCTCCTAGAAAGTCGTAGATATCGCAGTTATCTTTTGTTGCCGACAAGAATCAGGTCATTCCGACTTCGGTAGCAATAGTTATGAATTTAATGGTGTGACTGTGTTTCTGGGAAGAAGATGAACAGACAGTTTGGATTAAACTGATTTAATCCCGTAGTTAGAGGGATTTCAGAGGGTCTCACCATAACGAAAAACGAGACTAATCCTCTTAGCTTTCAGAAAAACTAA
This sequence comes from Ampelocalamus luodianensis, assembly GCA_036346255.1. Lineage (NCBI taxonomy): Eukaryota > Viridiplantae > Streptophyta > Magnoliopsida > Poales > Poaceae > Ampelocalamus > Ampelocalamus luodianensis. The sequence continues at coordinate 43,341,858 of CM070629.1, forward strand.
AGATCACTAAATTCGGACGAACGTAGAAAGTTATGGTAGTTTCTTTGTCGCTGTCCAGAAAACCGACGTGAAATGTTTACCCTGATTAAATGGATTGGTAGGACTAGTAAATGGCGAATCAGAGAACCTCACCAACTAGGTTTAGAAGGGAATTCAATAACCTTTTCAGATTGTCCAAGATCACTCCATTTAGATTTATGTACATTTAGTTATGATTTTTCGAAGGGGGCTGTTCTCTGGATAATAAATCTGGCAGCCAGCAATAGGGTTGGAGATTGCGTTTAGTGGACGATGTTCTCTTTGTGTGTTTACGGTTTTGTTATTAGACCTTTATGGTAGCCTTAGCTTGTCTCAATTGTATGTCAGGTGTGGGTTTGGCTCAGGGAGCAGCACCTTATCCTCGACATCCACCTTCGCACGGTTGAGGCAAGTGCATTGTTGTTAAATGGGTGTGATTGATTGGCTATGTTGTGTGTTATTTGGAATATATGGTTGCATGGTAGGATGGCTTACTTATTGAATGTTTAAGTATGGTGTTTGCTCAAATGATGCTCATGCTTTACTATGATTCATTGTTGTTGTCTTTTGATAAAATTGTTAATGGATGAGATATGAGCATTTGCATATTGAGAGCATATTGAGGCTTGGTCATGCGGTGACCAAGCATGTTTTCCTTTGAGAATCCCGTCATGAAGGTGGCGGGCTCGAGATCCTCACTCGTGGAGTGTGGGCTTGAGGTCCCGTTACTTGCGGAGTGCGGGCACTGGTCCTGTGCGGCGCGCAGCAGGGCATGGGTATCTTGGCGGCGGTCGCATACTCTGCATTACGGTGTAATGCACAGAAGAGTTAAAGATAAAGGTTCCTTGAGCATTGCATTTGCATATGAGATGTTCTAATGTTGACCTCCTTTATATGTATGTTGATGTTATAGTTTCTATATGTACTTGCTGAGTCTATGGACTCACTCTTGCTTTATTGTTGTTTTAGGTACAGAGCCAAGAGTGACATGCATGGGGGGAAATGAGCGCTAGTCACACACATACCACATGAACTAAATAAAGTTGAATGATCTTTAGGCGTGGTTGATTTTAGATTATTATGTTTTGTCTTATGCAATGGATTAAATGTAATAATGATGAGTAGTGGAACTTCATACCTCTCTAGTTATGTTAGACACTTAACATGTCTTTGTTTATCTCTTGATGTCTCTAAATGATAGTTTAGTTAATACATGTATTATCTGTATGTTGGAACCTCCGTGTAATTAATTTTACAAGGGAGGTTCGGCCGACATTTACTAAAATTGCCTTGATTAGAATTATTAGGGTTTGTTTAGTAGCATTCCAGGCTCATGTCGAGCTGGGGTGTTACACTTGCTTTTAAATGTACTACACTATTGCAAATAAAGTTTGCTTTGTGCTGAAAATGAACCATATGGCCTCCACTCAAATAAGCTTGCATGTAGCATATGTATATGTCTGCTACTCCACACATCAGTCTTGCGAGTACATTATTGTACTCATTTTCTTTACTTAATGTTATTTGTTGCAGAGGAAGAAGGTGAACCCCAAGGGCCTCACTTCTGTGAGATGTGCTGTAGCGGTGTTTGGGACGACTAGCTTGGCGGCCCGGTTGGTTGTCTTGTGGGTTAAGGCACACTAATTGGCTTTTTGTTTATCGCCATCTTATGGCACTTTTGCTTCCGCTGTTTACTTAGTTATTTGTATGACATTTGGCCGGTCGGCCCCTCTTTTGTAATAACTCTATATTATGTATGTCTTCCAGTTTGTTGCTTGCTTCGGTTCTATGTGAATGAATGGAACTGATGCATGATTTTGTAATGGGGTGTGTATACTGCATTTCTGGGAAGTATACATATCTCGAGGCTTGGTTTATTTGATTTGTGATGCTAGAGTCAATGGAAGACTAAGCATTACAAGCCGAATAAACCAGGGTCCTCACAATGTTCCAAGGGCGAAGCCGACGGATAGAATTGGGGGAAGAAGGTGATTTCTTGACCACCTGAGGTGCAGAAGATGAGAAAGTTAGGGAATAAGCAGTGAGGGGAATTTGGTGAGAATGGTGATGCACTCAACTAGGGCTGAAATAGCGAGGAGAGCTGGTGCTCTGCGACACGGCATGGCGTGGGCACGAGATCTTGTGTGAGGCACACGAGAGAATAATAAACCCTCATGAGGTGACAAGGTTGTGGCAGTGTGAGATAGAGCGAGAGGCTCGAGGTGCACAGCCAGGCGTAGCTCTAGCTCGAGTGTAAGGCGCAACGAGCGACAAGCGAGCGAGATAGCGCATGGGGTAAGAGCACATTTATAGGTGGGGTCAGGACCCATGTGTCGGCAAGTGCGAGTGTGCGGTGAGCTACAGCGCACCTGGAGCTAGGCTTCGACCACGAGGGAGGCAGGAGAGGGCGCTAGCGCTGGGCCACCTAGGTACAAGTGGGTTGCGAGGGCGAGGGAGAAAGTTGGGTCAGGGAGTGGAAATGACCCACGGGAGAGAGAGAAGAATTCAATTAGAAACTTTGTTTGGATTTTTAGTATTGAATTTGAATTCAAAATTCAAATTATGAGGAGTTCTAGCACACCATTTAACTTGTGGATTTTTATAATTTCAATTTGCTGCAAGAAATTGATTTAACTCTTTGAATTGCAAGCTAAGCTTTTGGAATTTCTCAAAATGCAACAAAGGTTTTTCAAATCCAAGAAATTTATGCAAGTTTCAAATTGTCCAAAAATTGGGTTGTTGCATGTCATTGTTAGCATTATTATATCACTGTTCTCTTGGTTTTCATAGAAGGTCGATCTGTCGAAGCACTAGAAGAGATTATTATTAGATCGTCCTCACTACACCATGGCACATATTTACGGACTCCAACGCTTTCTTGGATATTGTTGTTAGAGGTGTCACTATCAATTGACATGTTATTATTAGATTGTAATTCTTCGATATGCCAGAGCTGATAAGTGACATGTACTAGTACATGCATCTTTGTTTATCGGCAAAAGCGGCACACACTAGGTTTCGGGCTAGGATGGGGTGCGGGATTTGGGTCAGGTTGCGACGAAGGTTATGGGTCAAGCTGTGGGCTCAGCTAGGGTTCTAGCAACGGGTTAGGCTATGGCGTGGGTTTCAAGTTAGGTACGAATTTGGTTGAGGGTTTGGCTACGGTGTGGGTTTTGGGTCTGGTTGTGGGTTCGGCTTCGGAGTCAGCTCTGGTTAAGCTTAGGGGCCAACTTGGGTGAAGGCTTAGGGGCAATCACCCTTCTATCAGCAAGGCTAGGAACATCGACGACCAGTGCATTGACAAATGCCTAGCAGAAAGACAGCGACAGGAGAGACCTCATGGTTGCAAAAATGAACTTCATCAAATGATAAATTAGATGTTACCATGACGCCCGCCTCGTTGATTTAAAACTCCGAAATGTGTTAGAGAGAAAACAAAAATAGTTAAAGGGGTTTTAAAATCTGCACCGCCTTCGTTCACCTCACCTGCAGTAGGCCCTGCTCATCCTTCACCGAGTGTCAGAGCATCCTCTGCTCCGGCACAACTAGGAGTCTACACCATGCCTACACCTGATACTGTGAGCCGTCCTAACATGGTGACAGGTACCTTGCTAGTTGATTCCCATGAGCCTTTTGTTCTTTTCGATTCAGGGGCTACCTATTCTTTTGTGTCGTTTGAGTTTGCTAGAAGGGTGAGTTTAAGTATGCAGCAAATATCTGAGTCTGTCGTAGTTAGCTCTCCGGGGGGTCTTATTTCTAGCTCTACAGCATGTTTGAGCTATTCTATCACTATTGATGATGGAAATTTCACAGCTAATCTTATGGTGATTCAATTGTCGCCTTTTGATGTTATTCTTGGTATGGAGTGGTTATTTAGTTACCGTGCTAAGATCTTTTGCTTCTAGAAGACGGTGACTTTGCAAGCCCCGTTTGGTGAAGAATTGGTGTTTGAGCGGTCGTCGTCTAAATCCTGTTTGTGTTGGCTAGTCTGTTTCCCGACCATCGGCGTCAACCATTGGGTTGCTTTGGTCTCTCGGTCAAAGACTAATTCTTCTCTGCGCATTGAGAGATTCCTATAGAGCTTCTGGGATGCCTCGAGGCGGAATGTGGAATTCGGATTGATCTTATTCAGGAACTCGGCCTATTTCAATGTCTCCGTACCGTTTGGCACGACCCTTCCAAGAGGAGTTGAAAAAGCAATTGGACGATTTCTTGTCCAAAGGTATGATTCGACGTAGTGTTTCGCTGTGGGGATCGCTTGTTTTATTCACAAAGAAGAAAGATGGCAACTAGCGTATGTGTGCGGATTATCGATCTCTCAATCAGGTGACTGTAAAGAATAAATATCATTTGCCCGGCATTAAGGATCTTTTTTATCAGCTGAAGGGAGCTAAGGTGTTCTCCAAGATAGACCTTCAGTCGGGTTACAATCAAATTCGAGTTCGGGAGCAAGATATTGAGAAGACAGCTTTCTCTACGAGGTATGGTCATTATAAGTACAAAGTTATGTCTTTTGGACTAACAAATGCTCTGCGATTTTCATAGAAGCCATGAGCAGATATCTTTGCATCGGTATCTTGATGATTTCGTTGTGGTATTCATTGATGATATCTTGATCTGTTCCAAGATGGAAGAGGATCATGATAGCATTTGAGTTGGTTCTTGAGTCTTTGAGAGGAACCAATTTTACGCATAAGTGAAGAAATGTGAGTTCGCATTTACGAAGTTGGGTTTCTGAGTCATGTAATTAATCAAGAGGGCATTTCAGAGGCGCTAGAAAGATCTCAATAGTGGTAGAATGGAAAAAGCCAACCAATATCAAGGAAGTGAGGAGTTTTCTAGGTTTAGCTGGTTATTAATAGTGATTTGTGGAGGATTCTCTATCATCGCTAAACCGATGTCTCGATTGACACGAAGGTGTCAAATTCGATGGGACAGATGCGTGTGAGCGCAGCTTTTGTACTGAAGGATAAATGTAACACCCGGGACCCACATTACCACAGGAATGCTACTTAACCACTCTGACTAGCCAATAATTTCAAGACAAATTATTTGCAACAACTCTAGGCAAGAATCAATAGCGGAAGCATAAACAACTAAGGAATAAAGATAACGGTAACAAGTTCAATAATTAAACATCCTCTAGCAGATTAATCCAAGTGTAGTCCACAAATGCATCAATAATAATTCAACAGAACACTCGTGAATAGCTAGTCATTAGGCTAGTTTCCTCTCAACTTTATTCTGACATGAAACTATGAATTGAGTGCATTATTGTAGTGTCAGCTCTACCCATCCCGGAATGCTTAAGAATCACACGAAAGGGGAAAGAAACAACAAGAGTGAGATAAAATCTCAGCAAGTAAATTGAGTAACGAGTTAATCAAATAACAAGCAAGCTATAACACAAATTATATTATTGCATGACCGCAACCACATTCCACTATCTCATTCAATTAACCACATGGACTAACATGAGTCCTGCCTCTTAAGATTTCAACCATTGGCATAAGTATGCATGTCCTCCATCCACAATGCTTAATGCAAATGCATGCCATGCTCCATCTGCACTCTTACCGTCGAGGTAAGAGTGTACATCATCTCACGACAGTATGCGATCTTTGACACGTCTGATCGCGGCCCTAAGCGGCGACATCCACAATGCAATGTCATGATATGCTATGAATGATATGATACTCATAAACCACATATGTGTCATCTCCATAAGGGCACCAACAAGATTAACTTGTACTACTACCACATAATCTCTATGGAAAATACATCCATGATCCACATTGACACATAAAGCAACCACTTCATGACTACACACAAGATAGCCAAAGTAAAACATTAAATTATTAATTGTTGTTATCACCTCATTTGTAAGTTAACCAAACATGGTAAAATACTCCAAAATACGAGAATCATACAGATTGCAAGTAGTAAGAACAACCAATTAAGCGGTAGTAACATCTTGCTACAATTACTTGCCTTCCACGATGCGACGCGTTAGCCGGCCAAGTTGATACTCCTAAACCTGAGGCTTCACCTCCTAAACAGGTAAAATAATTCCAATAAGGACATAATATACCTAGTGCTACTAATCGGCATTCTACATCGCTTACTTGACGACTCAAAACGAGTTTACAAAACTGAAACTGAAAAAACAACGTTTCCTGCCATATACTGTTTCTGGACAACAGCACGGTAAATGACATAACTCATGAACTGGAAGTCAAAAAGAGGTAAACCCAATTTCTGTAGATTCTTAACTGACTAATCTACAATACTCTAGTTGACATGATAATCCAATTCGGCCAAAATATTAGGCTAACCATAGTTTGAACTTTCAGTACAGAACAGCCTACACAATCGAACAGCAAAACTAAAATGACCATAACGTTTAATAGGTAACTCCGAATTGATCGTTCTTTATCAATCTGAAAAGGCTATCGAATTATCTACAATAACCTAGTTGTGTGAACTTTCAGATTCTAAAAATTTCCCTTTCATATTTTAGGAAATAACCAGACAGATTATTCTCGTCAGATTTCTGGCAGCAGATACTAAAACGATCATAACTTTTGACTCAGACCTCGGAATTGAGTGATCTTCGCGGCTACTGAAAGATAACGACAGATCCCACATAACTCTAGGAGATGGAATCTTAAAATTCAGCCTCTAAATACACGAAAATACCCGCGCAAGGTACTGGACAGAATCGAATCTTCTGCAGTCCAACATTTATCCAACAATTCTAATCGGTTTCGCATCTACTATGGATCAAACAGCGGGGAAGGCATCTCGTTACCCTTGTAGAACCGCTAGCTTGCTGAACCAATCCCCACGCGAGTTCTTCTTCTCCTTTCCTCCTTCTTCTCCTTCCTCTCCTTCTTCTCCTTCTTCTCTTTTTCCTTCTTGCGCAAAGGGGCAGCAACTTGGCAGAGGGGAGGCGCAAGGAGCAGCAACCTGGGTTGAGGGGAGGCGCAAGGAGGATGTGTGGCGGCTCGGGAAACGAGGGAAGGGGGTCGGCCAAGGGGTAAGGGGCGGCTACGGCAAGAAAAAGGGTGTGGCGCGCCTTGGGCCCCCTGGCCCAAGGTGGTAAGCCCACCCTCCTTACTGTTTTTAATTGATTAACAGCTATTTAATTGTTTAATTCAACCTAAAGCTGACTCACAATTTTAATAATCTTTCTTTCTTTCTTTCCGCGATAAATTGATTAACCGCGACTGCGTCACCACTTATAAAAATTAAAACCTCGCCGAACCAACGATCTGGGTATTACATTCTTCCCACCTTAAAAGGATTCGCCCTCGAATCCAACTCTTCAGACCACAAAGAAAGGAACAACAAGTAAAGAGCAACCCAAACTAGGAGTACTCACCAGCCTCGAAGAGCTCGGGGTACTTCTTTCGCACAAGATCCTCCAGCTCCCACGTAGCCTCTCTCTCAGACTGATTCGTCCAAAGGACCTTCACATACGTGATGGTCTTATTCATCAAGACCCGCTCCGACGTATCCAAGATACGTACTGGCCGACTCTCCACAGTGAGATCCTGCTCCACTGTGACCTGTTCCAGGTCAATCTTGTGTTCTGGATCCCGCAAGTATTTCCTGAGCATCGACACATGGAAAACATTGTGCACACCACTCAATGAGTTTGGCAACTCCAAACGATAAGCCAAACTACCCACCCGAGCAACCACTGGAAAAGGACCAATGTACCGTGGGCTAAGCTTCCCGGTGGTACCAAAACGAACAATACCCTTGGTTGGAGACACCCGAAGGAGCACAAGGCTACCCACCGCAAACTCCAACTCTCGGCGCGAACATCCGCATAACTCTTTTGTCGGCTCGAGCAGCCAATGAGTTCGGCGAACCTCCGCACTTTCTCCACGGTCTGCTGAACAAGATCCGGACCAAGCAACGACCTCTCACCCACGCATCCCAACAAAGAGGAAACACACCTCCGACCATACAAAGCCTCAAAAGGAGGCATCTTGATACTCGCCGATAACTATTGTTATAGCGAACTCGCCAAAGCCGATAGTCCTCCCAATCGCCCTTCCAAGATAGCACGCAAGCACGAAGCATGTCCTCCGAGTGCGAATGGTCCGCTCGATCGACCATCCGTCCGAGGTGAAAAGTCATCTTGAGGAAGCTGTCGTGCCAACGCACTGAAGGCTCTGCCCGAACAGAGACGAACTTGGCATCTCGGTCGAAATAATGGACATGGGTACACCGTGCGGTCTCACCACCTCTCGGATGTACAACGGGCTAGGTCTGTATTTGTGTTGGTCGTTTTTACCGGAATGAAGTGTGCGGACTTGGTAAGCCTGTCCACCATGACCCATACTGCATCTCGCCCTCGGGGTGAGCGCGGCAACCCAACCACAAAGTCCATAGTGATATGCTCCCACTTCCACTCAGGTACCCCCAAGGGCTGCAACAAACCAGCAGGACGTTTGTGCTCGGCCTTTACCTGTTGACAAACACCACATGCAGCGACATACTTAGCAATGTCCACCCTCATCCGCTTCCACCAAAAGATTTGTTTCAGATCACGATACATCTTGGTCTCTCCTGGATGTACCGAATATGGGGTCCGGTGAGCCTCACGAAGAATATCATCCTTCACCGTTGATTTCTGGGGTACACACAGCCGGCCTTTGAAACGAACCGCACCGTGTTCATCCACACTAAAGTCTCGGGAACGCCCCTCCGAGATCCTCTTCCACACCTCTCAAAGGAGCCGATCGTGTTGTTGAGCTTCACGAACGCGCTCAGGAATGGCAGACTGGATGATCATCTGTGCCTCTGCCTGCGCAGAACCAGTAAGACAGAAAGAGATACCCATCTTCTCAAACTCCGAGATTAAGGACAACGCTACCTGAGGTACCCCTGTCCTGCTTAGGGCATCAGCCACCACATTAGCCTTACCAGGGTGATACTGGATAGTCAGGTCATAATCTTTGATTAACTCCAACCACCTCCGCTGCCTCAAATTCAGCTCTCGCTGAGTGAATATATACTTAAGGCTCTTGTGATCGGTAAAGATATCGCACTGTTCCCCATACAAGTAATGCCTCCATGACTTCAGAGCAAAGACAACTGCTGCCAACTCGAGATCATGAGTGGGATAATTCTCCTCATGAGTCTTCAACTGTCTAGAAGCATAAGCGATTACTCGGCCCTCTTGCATCAGCACACATCCGAGTCCAATCCGAGAAGCATCTGTGTACACCGTGAAGCGCTTGCCACTCCCGGGCAAGGATAGAATAGGTGCATTCACTAGCTTGTTCTTCAAAGTCCAAACCCGGCCTCTGGCGTCCGTCCACACAAAGGAACCCCTTTGCGTGAGTCGGGTCATTGGTTTAGCAATGCTAGAAAAATCTGCACAAAGCGCCGGTAATACGGCAAGACCAAGAAACTCGGATCTCGACACATTGGTTGGCCTCCGCCTTTGTACCCATCTGCGCCACATTCTTGGATCCACTTTGCAATACCGTCTTTGGTGATGGTATGACCCAAAAATCCTACTTGGATAACGAAAGCACATTTCTTTAGCCGCATAGTATTTATTCCTCAGAAGAGTATCTAGGACCAGTTGAGATGCAACTCGTGGTCCACCTCCGTTTTGGAATAAACCGGGATGTCGTCGATGAAGACCACCACAAAAGAATCCGGTACTCATGGAGCATCCTGTTCATAGCTTCCATAAAGACAGCGGGGGCATTAGTCGGTCAAAAGACATAACGACATATTCGTAATGCCCATACCTTGTGCTAAATGCTGTCCTCTCTATATCCTCCTCCACGATCCGATTGATGGTAAACGATCGCAAATCAATCTTGGAAAATATTTTGGCACCTCTCAAGCGATCGAAGAGATCTTCAATACGAAGCGAGAGGATACTTGTTCTTGATTGTCACTTGATTGAGTGCTCGATAATCCACACAAAGCCTCTTGGTGCCATCCTTCTTTCTCACAAACAGAACCGGAGCAGCCCAAGGTGACGTGCTCGGTCTAATGAACCCCTTAGCTAAGAGTTCATCCAAGTGCTTCTTTAATTCCACCTGCTCAACCGGTGCCATCCGGTACGGGGACTTATAAATAGGCCGCGTACCTGGAACAAGCTCAATACGGAAGATCGACTCCCGCTCTGGTGGCAAGTCGGGGAGCTCACTGGGAAAAACATCCGGGTACTTGCAGACTATCGGTATGTTCTCTAACCTCAAGGAAGCCTCGTGACCCTCAACCAAAGCCCACAACAACCACGACTCGCATCCGCCGATTAGGAAACAAGCGGCACAACAACAAGAGAGAATCTGCTGAGCACTCCTTGAAAACAACTTCATGCCCAGATGAGAACGCAAGGTGACCGTCTTCCGAAACAAGAGATAACGACTTGATACGCGTGAGCCAATCCATGCCAAGGATCACATCGAAGGGCTCGGTATAACCACCAAATTCGCCACGAACTCCTCATCTGCTAGAATCACCACACAACCGGGCAAACACGAGCGGAAATAAGCCCACTAGGAGAACTAACAACCACCGCCCTCCCAATCAATCGCACCAAAGCCCGCCCGCTCAACAAAATTCTCGAGACAAAAAGAAACGGCTCGAGAATCAAAAAGTACGCGAGCATCGAAAGAGTCAACAGATAAGGTACTGTCACAACGTCTCCACGATCCTCGCCATCCGATGTCGGCATGGAGAATGCCGCGAGGACAGTGAAGAAGAAGGATCTCCCACACTGGTAAGTCGGCGCGGTGTCCACCGAGTGCAGGGGTCGATGGGTAAGCTGCTTGAACCCAGTATCCTCGGTGGGGGCACCAAGACGATCGATGAAGGTGCCAAGGCGCGGCAGTAACGCAGATGTAGGGACCGCGGTAGGAACTGCGGGGTAGGAGCCACGACCATCATCGAGCGGTGCCATCGGGCGAGAGAATCGGCCCGAAGGTGTGGCGCCAACTCCCACTGCAGCTTCCTTGGGATTTCACGCACACCACATCCTTGTGGTTTTGACCACGAGATAGTACTGCCCCTCCAAGAGCGGTCACTCCGCTGTCACGGATCCCACAACGAAACACACCAAGCCCGGTCAGGGCTTCAAGTGGCATGGTGCTGCAGAGCTCCCTCCGAGAGCTGGTTCGCCCGCACTACCACGGTAGGGGTGGTGGCGACGACCCTTTGCCTTCTTAAACATAGGGCCCCAGAATGGCCCCTCCTCTCGCTATGACCTCGGTGATCTCCTCCGGAGGCCTTGCGAGTGTCCTCGTGTACGCATGCCGCATCTCGATCCCCAGGGCTGCTCCACGAGTGCGAAATCGGTGATCGGAAGGCACCCGGCAGTGGCGGATCGAAGGCCTAAGCCCACAGAAAGCGCTCGGCCTTCTCCGCATCGTCCCGAGCCACATGTGGGACGGCGGACTATCGATTGAAGCCCACCTCATACTCGCCCGCATCGCTTGTCTTGTGTGTATTTGCCCAAGTCAATTTTCATCTTGTCCGAAAGGTCTCTGGATAGAACCGCCTCTCAAGCGCGCGGACGAACTCCGCCCTGTCAGGAGTCCATGCGCGGCCGGCGCAGCGGCATGCCTCCTTTCCACAGATCTGGGCCTCTCCCTTCGGCAGTTGCGCCACATAGCGCACGCGATCGGAAGCCACTACCTCAAAAGCCTCCATCTTGTCCTCCACGTGGGACGACGGTCGGTGGCACGAGCAGGAGTGGCGCGCGTCAAAGCGTCGGCCTCAACCCTACCCACTCACGAAGTGAGATGCCATTCTTGCTCCGGTGCGCAACCTCGGTACGAGGCGGCATCGGCACGAGGCCACCCCCTGTTTCAAAGCCCTCAACTCTTGCTGCATGGCCCTGATCACAGCCAACAGCTCCTCTTGGTTACCGCCCACTGGCTGAGCATCCTCAGCCTCCTCAACTGCCGGTTGTGCTACCGGCGTAGCAGCACGAACCCGGCCACTACCCTTAGGTGGCATTCCTGCAGCCACCACAACCCACAAGCAAGCAAAAACATTAAACTCACACAAGTGAAGCACAAGCAATAAATTAAAGAATTCAACAAGGTATAAGCAAGACATGCAAACCCTTCCCCATCCTACATGTGCAAGTGTGACAATTTTCTTACTCCTCCTAGAACCTAAAGCCTAGGCTCGATATACCATTGTAACACCCGGGACCCACATTACCTGGAATGCTACTTAACCACTCTACAGCTAGCCAATAATTTCAAGACAAATTATTTCGGCAACAACTCTAGGCAAGAATCAATAAGCGGAAGCATAAACAACTAAGGGAATAAAGATAACGGTAACAAGTTCAATAATTAAACATCCTCTAGCAGATTAATCCAAGTGTAGTCCACAAATGCATCAATAATAATTCAACAGAACACTCGTGAATAGCTAGTCATTAGGCTAGTTTCCTCTCAACTTTATTACAGCATGAAACTATGAATTGAGTGCATTATTGTAGTGCCGCTCTACCCATCCCAGGAATGCTTAAGAATCACCTGAAAGGGGGAAAGAAACAACAAGAGTGAGATAAAATCTCAGCAAGTAAATTGAGTAACAGGTTAATCAAATAACAAGCAAGCTACAACATAAATTATATTATTGCATGACCGCAACCACATTCCACTATCTCATTCAATTAACCACATGGACTAACATGAGTCCTGCCTCTTAAGATTTCAACCATTGGCATAAGTATGCATGTCCTCCATCCACAATGCTTAATGCAAATGCATGCCATGCTCCACTGCACTCTTACCCGTCGGGAAGAGTGTACATCATCTCTGACAATATGCGATCTTTGTCACCGATCTGATCGCGGCCCTAAGCGGCGACATCCACAATGCAATGTCATGATATGCTATGAATGATATGATACTCATAAACCACATATGTGTCATCTCCATAAGGGCACCAACAAGATTAACTTGTACTACTACCACATAATCTCTATGGAAAATACATCCATGATCCACATTCAGCACATAAAGCAACCACTTCATGACTACACACAAGATAGCCAAAGTAAAACTTTAAATTATTAATTGTTGTTATCACCTCATTTGTAAGTCAACCAAACATGGTAAAATACTCCAAAATACGAGAATCATACAGATTGCAAGTAGTAAGAACAACCAATTAAACGGTAGTAACACTGCTACAATTACTTGCCTTCCACGATGCGACGCGTTAGCCGGCCAAGTTGATACTCCTAAACCTGAGGCTTCACCTCCTAAACAGGTAAAATAATTCCAATAAGGACATAATGTACCCAGCGCTACTAATCGGCATTCTACATCGCTTACTTGACGACTCAAAACGAGTTTACAAAACTGAAACTGAAAAAACAACGTTTCCTGCCATATACCGTTTCTGGACAGCAGCACCGTAAATGACATAACTCATGAACTGGAAGTCAAAAAGAGGTAAACCCAATTTCTGTAGATTCTTAACTGACTAATCTACAATACTCTAGTTGACATGATAATCCAATTCGGCCAAAATATTAGGCTAACCATAGTTTGAACTTTCAGTACAGAACAGCCTACACAATCGAACAGCAAAACTAAAATGACCATAACGTTTAATAGGTAACTCCGAATTTATCGTTCTTTATCAATCTGAAAAGGCTATCGAATTATCTACAATAACCTAGTTGTGTGAACTTTCAGATTCTAAAAATTTCCCTTTCATATTTTAGGAAATAACCAGACAGATTATTCTCGTCAGATTTCTGGCAGCAGATACTAAAACGATCATAACTTTTGACTCAGACCTCGGAATTGAGTGATCTTCGCGGCTACTGAAAGATAACGACAGATCCCACATAACTCTAGGAGATGGAATCTTAAAATTCAGCCTCTAAATACACGAAAATACCCGCGCAAGGTACTGGACAGAATCGAATCTTCTGCAGTCCAACATTTATCCAACAATTCTAATCGGTTTCGCATCTACTATGGATCAAACAGCGGGGAAGGCATCTCGTTACCCTTGTAGAACCGCTAGCTTGCTGAACCAATCCCCACGCGAGTTCTTCTTCTCCTTTCCCTCCTTCTTCTCCTTCCTCTCCTTCTTCTCCTTCTTCTCTTTTTCCTTCTTGCGCAAAGGGGCAGCAACTTGGCAGAGGGGAGGCGCAAGGAGAAGCAACCTGGGTTGAGGAGAGGCGCAAGGAGGAGGTGTGGCGGCTTGGGGGAAACAGGGGAAGGGGGTCGGCCAAGGGTAGAGGCGGCTAGGGCAAGAAAAAGGGTGTGGCGCCTTGGGCCCCCTTGGCCCAAGGTGGTAAGCCCACCCTCCTTACTGTTTTTTTATTTGATTAACAGCTATTTAATTGTTTAATTCAACCTAAAGCTGACTCACAATTTTAATAATCTTTCTTTCTTTCTTTCCCGCGATAAATTGATTAACCGGCGACTCTGCGTCACCACTTATAAAAAATTAAAACCTACGCCGAACCAACGATCTGGGTATTACAATAAATTGGTGACAGCTCCTATTCTTACTCTTCCTGGGCCTGGGAAGCATTTCACTATTTATTCAGATGCATCGCGAGTTGGGCTTGGATGTGTGCTCCTGCCGGATGGCAAAGTGGTTGCCTATGCTTCTAGGCAATTGAACAAGCACGAGCAGAATTACCCTACACATGACTTAGAGCTTGCCGCGCTGGTCTTTGCTCTAAAGATCTGGCGCCATTACTTGTATGGTGAATCTTGTGATATATTCACTAATCACAAAAGCCTGAATTATATCTTTACCCAAAAAGATTTGAATCTGAGATAGAGAAGGTGGTTAGAATTGATAAAAGACTATGATCTCATTATCCAGTATCACCCTAGCAAAACAAATGTTGTAACGGATGCTCTAAGCCGCAAGGCGACACCTCCTATCCTCAGTTGTCTTATTGCTGATTTTGAGCGTATGGATATCTCTTTCTGCTTTGCAGGTACCTCGCAGACTGATACTCGTTTACTTCTCAAGTCAGCTATTCCAAATCGAGTGCGGGAAGCACAACAGTTTGATCAGTTGCTCCAGCGGGCGACGAAGCGTCTGGATGAGGGCAAGAAAGGTCATTTTAGCATAGATGATTCTGGTGCATTGCGATTTAAAGGCCACCTCTGTGTGCCACAGAAGGCTCAGGTCAAAGATGAAATTCTAAGAGAAGCACATCGTACTCTGTATACCGTACATCCTGGTGAGATCAAGATGTCCAAGGATTTGAAGAAGAGTTTCTGGTGGAAAAGAATGAAGGTTGATATCGCCCAGTATGTGGCATCTTGTGGTGTATGTCAGCGGGTCAAAGCTGAGCATAAGCGTCCAGCGAGATTGTTGCAGCCTCTGGAGGTTCCAGTTTGGCCGTGGGATGACATCTCTATAGATTTTGTGGTTGGTTTACCTTGCACGCAGCGAAGGGAAGGATGCTATTTGGGTTATATTGGACAAGTTCAGCAAGTCTGCACATTTCATTCCTATTCGTACAACCAATTCTGCGAGTGATTTGGCTCCTATCTATGTGCGAGAGATAGTGCGATTGCACGGTGTGCCTAAGACTATTGTTTATGATTGAGATGCCAAGTTTGTCTCCAAGTTTCGGGAGAGTTTGCAGAGTGCCTTGGGCACACAGCTTCGTCTTAGCACCACGTTCCATCCTCAAACAGATGGTCAGTCTGAGCGCACAATTCAGACACTGGAGGATATACTCAGATGTTGTGTTATGTCTTAGAAGGGAGGATGGGAAAACCACCTAGCTTTGGCAGAGTTTGCCTATAATAACAGTTACCATGCTAGTATTCGAGCTACACCATTTGAGGTTCTCTATAGGCGAAGGTGCAGATCCCCGTTGTGCTGGGATGCAGTTGGAGAGTAGGCAGTTTTGGGTCCCGATTGGGTTCAGCAAACTGTGGCCAGAGTAGCAGAGATTAGGAAGAAACTGTTAGCTGCTCAAAGCCGACAGAAGAGCTAAGCAGATGTGAGATGGCGAGATTTGGAATTCGAAGTGGGGAATCAGGTCCTTTTGAGAGTGTCTCCTACCGAAGGTGTAGTGTGTTTTGGTACCAAAGGGAAGCTTAGCCCAAGGTATGTTGGATCATTTCCAATCGTGGCACGAATAGGAAAATTGGCATAACGCTTGGATCTTCTTGAATCCATGCGCGGCGTGCACAATGTGTTCTATGTTTCAATGTTGAGAAAGTATTTGAGAGACCCAGAGCATGCTATTCCATTAGAGCCGTTGAGCATTGAACAAGATCTTACTTTTGAGTCCCGGTCAGTACGAACCCTGGAAGAGTCAAAACGGGTTCTGAGGCACAAGACTTTGAAGTATGTCAAGGTTCTTTGGTCTCATCAGTCTGAGAGAAAGAGGTCACTTGGGAGCTAGAGTCTCACATGCGCGAACAATATCCAGATCTGTTTACTCTTGGTGCGTGTTAACTTGTTGCTCCATTTCTGTGGCAATTGTTTCTTGTATTCATTTCGACGGTTATAATTCGGGGTCGAATTCTGTTTAAGGGTGGTAGAATATAACACTCCGAAATGTGTTAGAGAGAAAACAAAAATAGTTAAAGGAGTTTTTCTGAAATTTCTTCAAAAACCTGGGCCATGGGCTCTTGCCCACAGCACCAAGGCCCAAAAGGGGGAACCCCTAAATATGCTCTGATGCCAACCCGAGCTACTGATGGCAGTGGTACTCTGATAACATCCACACCCCTACTGCTCCTCCTCTCCCAGGCGCCATCCTCCCTACTGTTGCTGCTGCCGACTGTTGGGAAGAAGGAGAGGAAGGAGATCTTCTTCGTGGGATTCGATCAGCAATCTCCTGTGGTTCTACAAGGATAACAATCGATGTTCTTCGCTGGTTGCATCATAGTAGATGCGAAACCGATTACGTCTAGTGGATCGAAGTCCTGTTGCAAATAAATCAGATTCTGTCTAGTTTATTTTGCGACTGTTTTCATGTGTTTAGATTCCAAATTAGAGGATCTCATCTCCTAGAGTTATGTAGGTTTCGTTCTCAGCTTTCAGTAAGCTCAAAGATCACTCAATTCCGAGTTATGGTTTAAAAGTTATGATGAATTCTTTCTTGCTATCCCAAAAGTCTAACGAGAATTAACAGTCACTTTGTTTATTAAAATATGATTATGGTAGGAGCTCATTTAGAAATGTTGCCCAAAATGAATTCTGTAGATAATTCCATCAGCTTTCAAGATTGTTAAAGAACACTTTTTTGGATTTATAGAACAAAAGTTATGTACGTTTCAATTTGACTGTCCAGATTGTAAGTCGGGTTTCGACAGTAGTTTTGATCTGTGTGCTACTTTTTGTTAAAGGCAAAATCTGAGTTTCATGCCAACTAGACTTTTGAAGGTTATGATCTTTGTCTTTCAGAATGATAAAAATCTTGGATTTTGGTTAATCCAATCAAAAGGTATGATTATTTCTTTACTGTTGTTTAGTTATGCTAGACATATTATATATTAGACTTTCATCTGAATGTTAGCCTAAGTTTTTGGCCGAATTGGAGGATTCAACCAACTAGACTATTGTGGAGGTTTTCATTACCTTTCCATAGGATCTGAGATCACATTGTTTCGAGTTTTAGAACAAAATATATGATGTTTTCCGTACTGCTGTCCAGAATAAATTTCTGTTAGCATGTTGACTAGCTTGAGTAGATAAAGTGTTTAATCTTGGGTTATGGGAAGACGATGTAAAGCGCTGCGAGTAATACCTTGTTAAGCATGTTTGTTTGATGCCTAGTATCATTCTTAGTTACCAGGTAGTGGTGAACCCCGGTACTAGAGCGTTCCGCCTTTTGTCTTCTGTCTCACGGTTGAGGCAAGTGCAGATAGTAATAATGAGTTGCTTTATTTCATAATCGATGAATGCCATGGTTTAATGATGAAGCTTTATATTTGACAATCTTGATGAACATTACATGTTCATGATGAGTTGATATTGTGATTTCAATTTTGCATCATGGCATACATTTCTGTATCTTAGTCTACATGGTAGCCAAAGATTGTTCCTTTGAGGTCCCCGTCATACATTGGACGGGCATAGATCTCCATCATGCATTGGACGGGCTTGGGTCCCCACACTCGTGGAGTGTGGGCATTGGGACCCTGTGCCTAGAGGGCATAGGCTTTGAGTATGTATCGATGGATACACTACTCAGCATTACCGGTAATTGCAAAGAAGATAAAGAAAGAGCATCCATGACATGTTCATTGCATTTCTGCATAAAAGATCGATTTATGATATATATTGCTGTTGTTTACGATGGGTTTGATTACCCCCATTGGCTGCTTATGATGTTATGATATTTATTACTATTGCACTTTGTTGAGTCGTAGATTCACTCTTGTTGTGTTGTGTTTTCTAGGTACCTCTCGAGGCAGCGGCATGCATGGGGAGGGGTAGACATGGTGCACTTCACATATACATAAACCACAACGATTAAACTAGTTCAATTATCTACAATTCATGGTCTTGATTATTTCTTTAGATTCAATTTTGTGACCATCCTTCGTGGTGGATGATTTTGACTATGATCATGGATGATCCATTTATGTTCTTAATTCTTCGTCATTCAAGTTTCTTTAGTTTCGTTTGATGAATTAGAAGGTTTGATTGGATTATTCTATCATCTTTATTGTTTGGTTGGTGAATGATGATTTAGTGGTTGCTATTCGATGGTTTTATGCCTAGGAGGTCAACCACGGAAGCGATTTTCTTGACTCGGCAGTTGATGGAGAGGTATAGGGAGCAAAAGAAGGATCTTCACTTGGTGTTTATCGACTTGGAGAAAGCTTATGACAAAGTGCCAAAAAGGGTCATGTGGTGGGCGCTTCAAAGGAAAAAAGTCCCAACAGAGTATGTTACCCTAATTAAGGATATGTACCAAGATGGTGTGACTAATATCAGAACATGTGGTGGTGATACTAGTGATTTCCCTATTAAGATAGGACTACACCAAGGGTCAACGTTGAGCCCATACATTTTTGCCCTTGTGATGATTTAGGTCGAGGACATACAAGGAGATATCCCTTGGTGTATGCTTTTCGCTGATGATGTAGTGTTAGTTGATGAGAGTAGGATAGGTGTCGATAGGAAGCTGGAGGTGTGGAGGAAGATCCTAGAATCGAAGGGCTTTAGGCTTAGTAGGACTAAAACTGAGTATATGAAGTGTGATTTCAGTGGTGTCGGGGCAAATGATGGAGATGTTAGGCTGGACAGACAAGTAGTGCCCAGGAAGGACACATTTCGATATATGGGATTGATGCTACAGTAAGACGGAGAGATTGATAAAGACGTGAGCCACATGATTAGAGTGGGTGGGTAAAATGGCACCAAGCTTAGGGTGTCTTGTGTGACAAAAAAGTTCCTCAAAAGTTAAAGGGTAAGTTCTATAGGACGGCGATCAGACATGTGATGCTATATGGAGCGGAATGTTGGGCGACTAAAAGACAACATATACAGAAGATGAGTGTAGCGGAGATGAGGATGTTGCGGTGGATATGTCGTCACACAAGGCGAGATCGAATCCGCAATGAGGATATACGTGATAGGGTGGGGGTAGCACCAATTGAGGAGAAGCTTGTCCAACATCGCTTGAGATGGTTTGGACATCTCCAACGGAGGCCTTTTGAGGCACCGGTACATAGTGGAATTTTAAGACGTACTGAAAACGTAAGAAGAGGCACAGGTCGACAAGGACTAACGCGGCAGGAAGCAGTTAAAAGAGATTTGAGGGATTGGAATGTAGCTAAAGAATTAGCTTTGGATAGGAGCACATGGAAGTTAGCGATCCACGTACCAAAACCATAAGAAGCTTTAGGTGATGTGTTTTAAGCTCTTGGCTTGGATGGCAGGAAGTACAGCTTAGGGTTTTAGCCTTGTAGGTTATTATTATTTTATTTGTAAGGCTCTTATCTCTTTGACTTTGAAGAGGATTCATTCCTAGCCTACCCCAACTTGTTTAGGATCAAAGGCTTTGTTGTTGTTGTTGTTGTATTCGATCATTAACTGCTTGAGCATAGTAATATTGGATTGCTTTGGATTAAATGTTAAAGAGGAGGCTTCACAAATTTATTAGTACTCAGTTGATAGATGTTACACTCTTGTTGAGTAATTATAGACTGTGATGGTGTTGATTATCAGTTCTATGTCCTTCATGAAAGAATTTTTTGTTGAATGTTTATTGAGATGTTGAAATTAGTTGAGTCAATAGAGTAATTGGTAGCATCCTAGGCTCTATGTTGGGATGAGGTGTTACAGTTGAGCTGATCTAAACACATATTATTTGCTGAAACTGGGGGTCAAACACAAGTTATGAAGCTTGGAAGCTATCAGAGCTCGACCTACCAGGCCCCTACATCGCTCAGCTCTGTGCCCTCGAGCACAAATCAATCAATAAATCCCAGACACTTGGGAAACTCTTGTGTTGCCTGGCTCTTTCTTTGCACCGCCCGACGCACTGCCTTCGGAGACCCCATTTCTTACCACACGTGTTTGGGACACCTCTCACCTGAGCCTATATAAGCACACCAAGCCCCAGGGGGGAATCAATCAATAAATCCCGGAGAACAAAGTTTCAAAGCCAAGAAGCCACTGAAATTACCAAATTAGGGTATCGCCAAGCCAAGAGGAGAAGTCGCTGAGAAAGCACTAACCAACACTAATGCTATGCTGGCTAGCACTACCCTTGCACCGATCGACGCTACCCTTGCACCGACCGGCGCCCCAAGCTCCTTTGCCGCGGTGACTTCCCCTTCAATCCCCAGTTCTTCCATGATGTTTCCCTAACTAGAAGGGGGTAGATCATGTTCTTCCCTCAGGGTTCTGGGGATCTTGAGATGAAATCAACACTGGTATTATCTATGATGCTTACGGTACTTTATTGCTTCAATCAGTCTATTTGATATTGCGTTATTTTGTTGATTTCTATAATCAACTTATTAGTTGCTAGATTGAAACATGGTGTTTGGATTTAGTCAACTAGTCTATATCAAAAAGTGCAGACCTTGCTACACTTAGATTAGCCTTATCATGTGATAGGTGAACCGGTGAAAAAGGTACTATTGATCTGTAGGGTGAGAGCGATCTTAGCCTAGTACCAATTCATAGTATACTTGTTGATTTACGCATTAGTGAACTGTAATGTCCTGTTTGTCTTAGACTTCTTGCAGTATTCAAAACCCAAAAGAGAACCATTTGGTTTGCTAAGTTGGTCAAGCTTAATTTGATATTTTGGAAATCTAGAACTTAACTTGACCTAAACCAAACTTTAACCAAATCCTTTTCGGTTTGTGCTATTGTCCTTTTCAAGCTCTTTAGTGTTCTGGCTTTATTTCTTTCTTCTTTGTCGCCTTGAGTACCTTTGGTTTAGTTGTGCTCCTCTAGACCTCTTCTCTGCTGGTTTGAATCCCTTTGAGGTTTAAAACCTCCCACTCTGTTTAATTTTACCTTCGATTCTGACCTCTTTTCCTTTAGGTTACAACCACCCCATGGCTTTTAGCTCAGGTTTGTGTTTCAAACCTCTTTGGTTGCTAAGAGTCATGCTTGGTTCAGTTTTTCCTCTTCTGGACCTCCTCTGTGTTCATAGGACCGCTTTTGAGTCTTTTGGACCTCCTCTGTGCCTTTGAATCTCCATTTGTTCGGGTTTAAAGGCTCAAACCTTCTTTGTTTTGGACCTCCCTTAAAGGTTCCAGCTCGGATTTGTGTTTCAAATGTCTTTGACATCTAAAACTCAAATTCGGGTTGCTCTCCCCCTCTTGCGGACCTCCTTTGAGCTCTTTTTGGACTTTCCTCATGCCCGCTCAAGCCTCCCGCTCGTTTTTAAACTTTACTGCTTTAGGACCGTCCAATTCATGTTGGACGGCCCGATCTTAAGGGCGCGTTCGGATGGTCCAAACGTCCCACCCCTTTAGAGACATCCGATCCACGTTAGATGGCCCAGATCTTTTGACCCTTTGCTCGCTCCGAATGGCCCCTTGTCTAGATCCATTCGATCGGGATCGAGCAGCTTCGGTTTTCCCCATGTCTTTTTGCCTTCGCGGACCTCCTCTTGCCTTTTGATCTTGACCGTTGGACCTCTTTTTGTGAGATCTAACCGTCTGGACCTCCCTTCGCCTTTTGACCTTGACCGTTGGACCTCTTTTTGTGAGATCTAACCGTGAGGACCTCCCTTTGCCTTTTGATCTTTGACTGTTGGACCTGTTTTTGTGAGATCTAACCGTCAGGACCTCCCTTTGCCTTTTGATCTTGACTGTTGGACCTCTTTTTGTGAGATCTAACCGTCAGGATCTCCCTTTGCCTTTTGATCTTGACCGTTGGACCTCTTTTTGTGAGATCTAACCGTCAGGACCTCCTCTTGCCTTTTGATCTTGACTGTTGGACCTCTTTTTGTGAGATCTAACCGTCATGACCTCCCTTTGCCTTTTGATCTTGACCGTTAAACCTCTTTTTGTGAGATCTAACCGTCAGGACCTCCCCTTGCCTTTTGATCTTGACCATTGGACCTCTTTTTATTAGATCTAACCGTCAGGACCTCCCTTTAGTGTTTTGGACCTCCTGTCCAAGACCTCCCCTTAGTGTTTTGTACCTCCTGTCCAGGACCTCCCTTTAGTGTTTTGGACCTCCTGTCTAGGACCTCCCCTTAGTGTTTTGGACCTCCTGTCCAGGACCTCTCTTTAAAGTTTTGGACCTCCTGTCCAGGACCTCCCCATAGTGTTTTGGACCTCCTGTCCAGGACCTCCATTTAGTGTTTTGGACCTCCTGTCCGGGACCTCCCCTTAGTGTTTTGGACCTCCTGTCCAAGACCTCCCCTTAGTGTTTTTGACCTCCTGTCCAAGACCTCCCTTTAGAGTTTTGGACCTCCTGTCCAGGACCTCCCCTTAGTATTTTGGACCTCCTGTCCAGGACCTCCCTTGCAGATCTTGACCGTTGAGACCTCCCCTTGTAGATCTGAACCGTTAGGACCTCTCTTTTGGGTTCCCGTTTTTCTTTGGACCTCCCTGTGGTCTTTTTGCAAAGACCACCCTTGCGGGTGAGACCACCCCTTTGACTGATCTGTTCACCCGAGTTTGACTGGCCCCACTTGGCAGCCCCAGCTCTTTTTCCTCAATTAAATGTGCACATTTAATGTGTGTTGCATCACATTAAATGTGGTCACCTCTAAGGTACCTTGTCTCCTCCTTTTTGTGGCAATGCCTTGTCAAATCCTTGTCCTTTTGTACACCAATCATTGACATGTTGCTGAGCCCCTCTCATTGCTATTCCCTCGAGCTCTGGCTATAAATAGCCTAGGCAGGCCCCCTTCGGCACCTTTTGCTCATTTCTGACTTCTTGGCTTCCTCTTCCTGGCTTCTCCGTGCTCAAGTCCTCCCCAGGATCTCTCCGGAGTTATGCTGGGCCTCTTGTTTTTCCTGGTTTTGCTAAGTTGGTTTGGGTTCTTTTTAGTCTCCTTTGTAGTTCTTTTTGTTTAGCTGGTTTGCTTATTGGGTTTTTGCGAACGTATAGATCCTGAGCTCGAGGAGGAGTTCCTGGATCCAGCAATCTCAACCGAAGGCTCACCACTGCTTGACGAAGGCAAGTCGCAGACCCCCTTTGATCATGTTGAACCTAGCTTTTCAAATGTATTTTGGTTTTACCTTATTTTGCATGGCTAGTTTTATAAGGAAATGTTCGGGCAGTAACTACTCTTCCCACTTGATGTTATACTTTCTTTGTATTTGGTACTCAACATGTTATCATGATCACCTTGGAAAAACCTTAGTTGGGGTATTTTAGTTGGTACTGCTTGTTATTGCCAACATGGGTCCGTAGGTTTATATTTAGCATTGCTCTAGAACCGTGGATGCTGTTAATTATGTTTCTTTCAATTAATAATCTTGACTAATTGAGCTATGGAACCTGTGGTTGGTGCCACTATTAAGCAACCTTGGTGTGATGCCATGGTTGTGTTGACTGTGGTGTGAGGCCACTTTTGTTAATTGTGTTGTGCCAAGTCTGGGTGGTCTTTTGGCAGGGTTAATCACCCAAAATGGTTTTGTGCTTGGGCAAGATTGCAGGGGGTGAGTAGTGGGTGCTTTGCACTTTGGGCTGTGGAAGTCTTGCCTGAGCAGCTTTAAGGACTTCACTTTGTGTTCTGTTGATCTGGGCCTTTGAGTGCAACCACAAGATCAGTTTGTGGGGGTGGTCTGGGCTGAATAATTAGCAAGGTCGTGACCTGTTTCTATTGCGGTGGTGCGTGCTGATTCGTATGGCGCAAGAGGGGGCCAGGTCCCTTTTTAGGGCGGCGAAACCTTAGTGGGCAGGTCAGGTCATGGCAGAGCTTTGTAAAGGTCTTGTCGCGCTCTCTAGTCTACTCATCTTCGAAAATGAGTAAGGATTCCGATAGGAACCCGGCCCGCTAGAGAGATCGTGAATTGTGGGTAAAGTTGTACACCTCTACAGAGTAACAATCTATTCGAATAGCCAAATCCTTGGTCATGGACAATGCTTGGTGAAAATGGTGCAAGGGGTAGTTTTTGCTGAAATTTGTGGTCCAAGGTTAATTATGGATGTCGATGAGTATTCTTGGTGGCTCCGAGTACTCGTGATGCCCATAGTTAGCCGTGGAAGGGTTGTGAGCCCTAGGGTGGCTCAAGGTGCTCCTGAGTTGGTGCTCAGAAGGAGTCTTTGGAGTCCTAGGGCGGTTTTGGGCTCTGGAGTGGGTGCTCCAGATCGGTTTTGGGAGAGGTCCTAGCTGTGGGTGCAACCAGACCTCCCCCAGGTGTTTTGGATGTGAGTTGGTGCTCACTCCCTCTTTGCAAAATCAAAATTAGTTATGTTTTATTGTTTCAACTTGCTTCCTTCCAATCTATTTATGTTAATTATCGTCAAATATAGCTTTGTGCAAACTAACCATACAGCTCTCACATGGTAAACCAATGCATGAATATTATTTGCATATCTGTTCCCTGAGATTTGCTGAGTACATTCAAAGTACTCATGGCTTTAATCCCTGTGTCAAAGCAGTGTTTGAAGATGATCAGGTGCAGGGTGGCTAAGACATCTTTGAGGAGGAGTTCTTTGATGATCCAGCTGCCTAGGACGTCCTCCACTCGACAGCCTGTGGGCTTGCCGAAAGGCCTCATGCGTTTTGTGCCTTCTGCTGTTAAGGTTTCTCTTTTGTCGGTTTTGTAAGCCCATGTGGCAAACCTCTGTAAACAAGCTTCGACCATAAGGT
Source organism: Ampelocalamus luodianensis (assembly GCA_036346255.1). Classification (NCBI taxonomy): domain Eukaryota; kingdom Viridiplantae; phylum Streptophyta; class Magnoliopsida; order Poales; family Poaceae; genus Ampelocalamus; species Ampelocalamus luodianensis. The sequence goes on from CM070629.1 coordinate 43,367,137, forward strand.
CCTATTTATTATTAAGTTAAATTTGACTGCTTCATCTTTTGCTTGACCTTGTGGTTGTGATTTTACATAAGTGTTTCTGTGCGAGCTAGCTTTTGGTTTCCTAGGACTAGCTTAGAGTGCAGAGGCAGGAGCTCTAGGTGGTCCTTCGGGATTTTCCTGGGAGGCCCTATCGGACTTTCTCTAGGTTTGCTGCGCGGTACTACCGCTACCTTTCTTGCGGTAGTACCGGTTGTGTGTAAAAAAAAACGGTCCTCCCGGACCTCCAGTGCTCCAAGCGAGTACTTCCACTGCTAAATCGAGAGGAGTCCCCACATGAACCTAGCCCAGTGGAAGATTGATCTAGTTAGTCTTGGTAGAACCTTGATTTCTATTCTATAGTAATTAAGTTCTTGAGATTAAATCTTTTACACAATGTTCTTGTTAGTAGTAATTGTCAACTTTATTTGTAATCTCAACTGTTTCCTGAGATCGATTGTAATCCCAATTGTCAGCTTGCGGTTATCATTGTACGCGCATAGATTGCGTCAACAATTATAGAGCCTTGCGGAGTACAATTTTGTACTCACAATTGCTTGTTAAATCAGATGATGTGAACGAAGACCTGACAGTTAGATACTTTTACGCTTCAGGTTTCTATGATGATGATGTTGAATTCTAAGGGTTTAACTCTAGTCAGTTGTTTGTGGCTCGGCTAAGGCACACTAGCTAGTTTTGATGCCTCTTTATCTTTATTTCCACTGCAAACTTTATGTCATATGAACTATTTTGCCAGTTGTGTATGGCTTAAATTTGGTTGTTTAATTATATCATAATACTATGTCATTTTTATTCGTGTATAGATGTGATATGAATGTTGTTACAAGTGTGTTCTTGTAACACCCCAGCCCAACTCTGAGCCCGAAATGCCACTAAACTACACTATCAATTTCAACATCAATTAACCTATAATTACAACAAGCATATCAACGATAAAAACCCATCCACGGGTCACAATAGCACAAGCATAAAGATATGACAATCATAGACAATTTATTTATAGGAGCATAGCAAGGTATTAAACCAAGATTACCGCAAACCAATTGATTAAGTTTATTGAATGAATAATCTAAGGTTATACACCATCATATCCTAAATATAAGTCATCATGCTATAATAAAACTTTCTCATGTCCAATGAATCAAATGGTTGGGTGTAGGTTGTGATTCCAAGTGCGCTAGCCCTTCCCGAGTGAAACGTCTTCAACGGTCACCTAAAAACCATAATAGAGCAAGAATGAGTCTAAGACCCAGCAAATACATAATAAAGCCATAAACAACAGTTTATCAACCATAATCGATGTTATCATCATCATCTATCTATTTAATTCCATTCTCATACTCAAATAAATAAGTCATATTCCATATAGGTAAAGTTGCACAATTTAACAATTTACTCATATATGCAAATAAACCATTATGCTTATGCTCATATGCATCTCATCAGCTGATACCAGTATAGTGGAGTGTTCACCCGTCGATGAACCTCTCTATTCTTTACTCCCATGAAGTCCCCACCGAAGTAGGATTTTATCTAAAGCACTCCGAACTAGTCATGTATCTTTCTCATAGATCTCATCGGATTAGTTACATGACTTTCACACCGACCTGGCTCGTGCAACTACTGTCATGATGAATGTAAATGATGCAACATCTTTAATGATTCATCAACATAATCCATCTCATTAACTCAATATCTCATTCTCATTAACGCAATATCATAATCTGATTCAATCAATGTCATCAATATCATGTATAAGAATAAGCTTAACAAAAGCATACTAAATAGCATGATAAGTAATATCATTGACAGTAGCGTACAACCCATTGTTCACCACTCTACCATGTACTTGCCTCTTAGCCATTCGAAGCCGGATGACAAAATTATGGCACGGCGCATGAGGCCATAGTCCCTGAACAAGCAAGTAATAACACACACTCAAAAACATCATCAAAATTACATCACCACAGCACCAACCCATCACACTAATCGACCTCGCAAGTTTACGCCAAACCGACCAAATTAACCAAAATCTATCGGACGCACTACCCGCCATCCCAAAGGTAAAACGAGTCTAACTTATTCATACGAACTCCAAATTCAAATAATCAAGACTTTATGGAATCCTCACGAAACAACTTACATTTTCCTAGTTATAATGAAACTCTAATTCTATTGTTTTCTACCCTATTTATTTACCCGAAGACCATTCCAGATTCTGTCAAAACAGTCTGTTTCACAATTTTATAACTTTAACTCCAAAACTTAAAAATATATGAATAATGTGAGTTATAGAAACTACACAATATTTTCTACAATATTCAAGTTGACACCAATATTTAATTTTACCAATTTCTACACGAAATCGACCCAACCACACGAAGTCTGCCAACTACGTCTAGAATCTGAACAGCAGCATTTCAAAGGTCATAACTTTTCACTCGCTACTCCAATTTTAACGATCTAGACCTTCCTAGAAAGTTAATGCAATAATGTACATTTTCTCTAATTACACCAAACTCTAATTCGGAGACTAAATATCCCTAATCATCCCCGCAACGTTCTGCCCTAAACTTGACAAATCTGGACAGAACAAAAATCTATCTTCACATTGCCCAGATGATCTACTGAAAGAACAACAACTAAATTTAGGGGTATCTAAAGGTTTTCATATCATTACCCTCGAAGAACACGGAGCCAAAGCATGAATTCCCACGAAACTCCTCCTCTCCTTTTTCCCCCTTTCTTCCTTTTTCCTCTCCTCTCTTCCTTGATTCTCCTTGGCAGCAACAGGGGAAGGGACATGCTGTAGTAACCACGATGCTACAGTAGGTGGCACTACAGTACGCGTGCTACAGTGCTACGGTTTGCCACCCCCACCCTCTTAAGCGGTTCCCCACTTAGGCCAAAAAGCTATGGGTCAAGGCCCGAGTTCTTATACTCCTCCCAAATTCTGAATTTTTCTTTTCTAATTCTATGTAATTTCAGTACTAATCACTTATTTGTTTTATTTTTAAACGAGATATTACAGTGCTAGCCACTGAACATGGGACTAGCATAGTAAACACATAGTATTCAGGGATTAATCTCTAGAGGTTCGACAATAAACCCCGCACATAATGGTAATTTTATATGTATCGAAAAGGGTCGTGACTCCCTAGCAATGGAGGGTCCCTCATTGAAAATCCATCCCATAACGGAACATTCTGGGTGTGCCCCATAACGGTTACTATCCCAGTGTTGAGTGGCTCTCCACCAGAGCGGGTCGTGTGTCGGGTTTGGGTATTGTAAAAGCCTTGTTATGATCGTTTCCATAGCACGCCCAAGGAAGCGTGTCATGGCCAACATTATGAGTTGATCATATCTTGTGGGTGAAGCTGTATAACATCTGCAGAGTGTATAATCTATTGGAATAGCTATGCCCCCGCACCGCTACAAAAAGGCTAATACTGGACGCCTCATCACAGACGGTTGACCAAAACCGTCTATATTACATGCAATCACATATGATTTTGGTTTAGAGACCGTCTGTGTAACTGGATGCGCTAAAAATCATCTGTGAAGAGGTAATATCACAGACGGTTCATATTGAAAACCATATGTGAAGTATTACAGATGGTTCTAAACACAAATTGTCTATGATAATTGAAGACTTCACATATGGCTTTTAATTATAACCGTCTGTGATAATATCGGACCCGGGAGTAACACCCCCAAATCCTCTGTGCATTTCTGAATTAGTCCCATGATCAGTAGCTAGTTCACACAGTAAACAAATGTGGTAACATCCATAAATCGCATAACTTTATTAAATAACAGAGCTGATTACCAGAAAGGCTTACGAGCCAACAATAAAGAACACAACAGAAGACGAAGAAGAAATAGTAGAGTCCAGCTGATCTGCCATAGGCAATCGACTAGGGTAGCGGCCTAGTCGTTGAGATCTACACCGGTAGCAAGGTCGTTCTCCTCTGAAATTTGTTTACATAAAGCAAGTATGTGCACAACTACCATGCTCGCAAGTTACACCCAACAATTAACAAAGTTAATGCATGCATGGATGTAACAAAAGAAGGCTTATAGGTTTATTTGTGCCAAAACAGCATTTGACATTAAATACAATACTAAGTTCAAAAGCTCAAGTTTTATAATATCTAAAATTGATTTTGAATTAATAAATATAGTGTAGGCACCAAGCTAACACTAACATAAACACGGGCACCAACCCAGGGCTTCAACCCATAACTTTTCTCATGGACACCCATCCATGTCAAAACTGTTTAATAAAAACATTTTGAAATCAAAACCAAAGTCTAACTTTGAGTGGCTTTGCCAAGCATATCCATGACTGTGGACACAGCTATTCAAAAAGATTAACACTCTGCAGAGGTTGTACAACTTTACCCACAAGAGATAATCAACTTTTAATGTCCGTCTGACACATTTCCGAAGGTGTGCGACTAAGTGATCGTCACGAAGCCTTTACAATGCATCCTCCCACCATGGTCCCACCTCGCTAAGGTTTCACTTCCATTGGGCTAACCACCCGTCGGATTCAAGCCCCCTCTTGCGCCATGTGAGAATACACAAAAGTAGGTCATTCTAACACCCACACATCAACATGGCACAACCATGATGGAATTCTGCAAATTAATTAGCCAAGTTTGTCCCATACCAGACTTGTGGTAGGACGGTGGGGCGTAGCAAAGGAACGCTCAGAGACCGGTCCTTAACTGACATGGGCGACAATCAACAGAACCCTAGGCCTCAACCTACCCAATTGAGCCCGTGCATAAACCTGCACCCACCACGCATCCATTTCGCCCAAGTCCAAACCATTTTGATTTATTTCATTTTTCAAAGAATTTGTAAAAATCCCATGACACACCAATGCCAATGGTACAATTTAAACAACATTTGACTTTTGGCTGAAATTCTCCAAATCAAATATTTTTGGTCTAAGCATGGCTAAGCATAATTTTCTCCAAAAGGTCTAGTTCATACTATTGTATAAACTAGATTTTCATCTAAGGTATCAAGGCATGTGTGAATCAATGTAAATATTGGCAGTACAAAGGATTTTAGGCATAACTATAATTTAAAATAGGTATTTAAATTACATTGAATAGAAATACACATGCAATAATAATTTGAAATAGAATTTAAATAATTTGAAATAATGAGATTAAATATGACCAAAGATGTAACTTGCCTTGCTTGCTTAGTTGCTCTCAAACGGCGTCGAAATCTATACGCGAAAATAAGCCAAATTCAAACAAAATTCAAATAACAATTCAAATGAATTCCAAATCACATAATTTTTGTTTAGATAGCTAGATCTTGAATTTAGATAAATTTAGAAATTTGAATCGACGAAATCGGAGTTCGGATGCAAAAGATATGGGCTTTGGAAGTTTAAACCCTAAAGAAAACCCTAAAATGGATTTTCCTGGATTTTCTAAATTAAATTTCTAAAGGAAAAGGGATTATTGTGTCATGATAACGTCATCAGGAGATAAAAGAATTTCCAACCAAATTAAATATCTATAGAAAACCCGATTTATGACGTCGGTTGACGTCAGCGGCTGAATTTGATTTAACCGGCTGAATTATTTTCCTAAAGGAAAATAATTTCTTCTACTGACATGTGGGCCCGGGTCCATGGACCGGGTCCACGAAAATGCCCGCGGTGGACCGGTGCCACGTCGGTGACACGCAGGCATGCCACATAGGCGAGGGCGCTAACGTGGTGTTGATCTGGCGTGTACGTGGTAGGGAGGTGGCAGTGCCACGTCGGCAAAAGCCAGCGGCGGCTCGACGTTGAGCTCGCCGGCACTACACGCCATGGCGAGCTCCACCGAGGGGCTCAACGGTGAGAGGAGGGAACGTGGGTTCTAGGGCTTACCTCGGCGGCAGCTAAGCACGAGAGGGACGCCGACGGCCAAAGGTGGTGAAGGAACTCCAAAGATGCTTTCGGGATGATGGCGCGCGCGCACTAGGCCGGGTGGTGGAGGTCGTGCTCATGGTCATGGCGGCGGCCGTTGCGGCTCCGGCGCAACGAGCGCGAGAACGTGGGGGAGAACGTGCTGGTGGAGGCGAAGGTGGGTCGCGGGGATCGTGCGCACGTCACGCGAGTCTCGCGGGCGGTTGGGGCGGAGGTTGACGGAGCTCCCACGGCGCTAATGGCGGGGCATGCGGTTGCGTGAGGAAGGAGGAGGGTGAGGAGGAAGAAAGGGCGCGGGTGGTTGGATTTTTAATCGACGGCGTGGATGAGATGAAGAGAGAGGGAGGCGCGTGGATCGTTGGATTGAGCTCCAACGGCCAAGAGAGGGAGAGGTTTGGTCGTGTAATACTCCGGAAGTGTGAAAAGCCAATAATCGGGATAAATTAATTTAATCGGTAGAGATTAATTAATCGGGGGAAAGTTTAATTCAGAAAATCATCAAAACAAGAAAAGAAAGGGGGGTTTTCCGCTTTTTCACACCAACTTGGGCCTGGGCCTTGGCCCATTTGGCCTTGTAGTGGTCGGCCAAAGGGGGGAGGCGCCACCCTCCCCAAACCCTAGCCGCCCCTCCCCTTTTCCCCTCCTCCCACTTGGAGCCGCCACCCTCCCTCCACCTTGCGCCTCCTCCTCCAGGGTGCTGCCCCGTCTCCCCCTCCATTGGCGCCACCCCAAGCCTTGGTGCTGCAACTCCACCGCCTCCAATGCTGCTCCTTGGAGAGGTCCTGCTGCTGGCCGGCCACAAGAAGGAGGAGAAGAGAAGAGAGAAGAGGGGAGAAAGGAAGAGAAGAGAAGGGATCTTCTTCGGGGTGTTTGATCAGCGTCTTCCTAGGGTTCTACAAGGGTAATGGTTCATTCTCTTCGCTCATTGGATCATAGTAGGAGCGTTTGATGCCATGTTCGTTGGATCAAAGTCCTGCTGCAATTATTTAAGTTTCTGTCCAGATTGTTGCGTGGACTGTTTTGTGATCTTAGAGGCCGAATTTGAGAGGTCCATCTCCTAGAGTTTTGTAGGTTTTCTTCTTACCTTTCGGTGGCCGCCAAGAACACCTGATTCCGATGTACAGATAAAAAGTTATGTTAGTTTTTGTCTCTGCTATCCAGAATCCTAACGAGAATAAACTGTCAAGTTGTCTTTTAAATTATGAGTGTCTTAATGGACGAATCAGGGTTTCCTCTCAACTAGGTTATTGTAGATAATTTCATAACCTTTTCAGATTGATAAAGAACTCCCAATTCATAATTGTAGATTAAAAGTTATGGTCGTTTCAATTCTGTTGTCTTAAATGTCAGACAGTTTCTGTTCTGCTATTTCATTTAGCTGTTAGCAAATTAAATTGGCCGATTTGGGTTATCTCGTCAACTAGAATATTGTAGATATGTTCGTTAAGTTTATGTAGGATCAGGGTTCACCTCGTTTCGTGTCTCAGGTAAATAGTTATGGCTAATATCGTGCTGCTGTCCAGATCCGATTCCAGGGTGCCGTCTGTTTTTCAGATTTGGGAATACGGCTATTTCTTGGGTGTTCAAGATAGTACTATAGAATATTAAGTCGTGTCAGGTACCATGTTGTTCTTATTTCTTTTATTTAATTGTTTAGGCAGCGAGGCTACGGGTTTGGGAGCATCATCGTTGCCTGCTAACGCGTCGCAACGCGGAAGGCAAGTACATTGTTTGTTACTTTGGTTGTGATTGCTTGGTCATGAATGCTTACATGATTATGTTGTGATATCTTGTGATACAAGAGATGATGAACTGTCTATGTATATTCAAATATGTTGAATTTATGCTAAGGGATAATGTTATTCACTGTTCATATTCATAGCCTGCATTCATAATTCATGTTTTATCCACGGGACTGGATTATAAGTCCCACCATTCCAATGTGGGCAGTTTTGGACATTGTCATGTTCCGTCCACGGGAGTGGATAGAAAGACCCATCAATTCCAGTATGGGCACGTAAGACCCATCAATTCCAGTATGGGCACGTAAGACCCATCAATTTCAGTATGGGTAGTTTTGGACACCTATATGAAACGTTTTTCATACGGGACTTGGATCCCCGCACTTTTGTTAAGGTGCCGGCTTAAGTGCACACCGACGGGTGTGTCACTAGCTATACCGGTATAAGCATGTGTGCAGTCCATTCTTATCATTAAATCCATTCATTCTATTCATCCATATACTCATTCGGGGTATGTTCGTATTCTTTAACGATGAGGCCTTGTTCGTATTTGTGGTATGTTCATTTATTCACTATACTTGCTGAGTCACGGACTCATTCTTGCTTTGTTTATTTATTTTAGGTGATCATTGATGCTGGCTCTATCGGGAGGGAGTAGACACGCACTAATCATGCAATTCACCATATTCAAGTTCAACAATATGATTTAGTTTCTATCTTTCATTCGCTAAGTGACGAACTATAACAAATAAACTTAGATGGTGAAGGAAGAATACCTTCTCCATGTTATGGTTGATTTATTACTGCTTGTGAACCTTGATCACCTCTTCTGATATAAGTATTTGGATTCACATTCTTTTCGTGCCATGGTCCTGTTAAAGTTTGATCTGTTTATGCCATTAGATGATAAATTATTCAAATTCTTCCGCATTGTGGTTATATGTTAGATTTTTAGGTGACATCTTGGCTTCCAAATAGCCAAGGTGTTACAGTTGGTATCAGAGCGGGCTTTAGGTCCGTGGTAATTAAGTTATTAATATGACACACTATGCACAGTAGGTGGGGTTTGGGTAATCCATCGTATTCGTATTTCTAGTGGTGTGTTTTATCATGTTGAACTGTTCTTGAATTGCTTCTGTATTATCATTCTTGTTGTTAATATGTGATCTGCTATGATATTCTATATCTATGAACTAATACTATGATTGTCATGAGATAATCCTGTATATTCTTAATTGAGTATTTTGGTGAAGCGTGTTGTTAGCGGATGTTAAGAAGTTGAGGTCGTGGTTGGTGCTCTGGGGTTCACCAGGGTACACCACCGTTCGTGACATGTGGACAGGGGAGTAGATACCCCAAGTACCAAAGTTAGAGGTGTTGAGCGTGAGTTGCTTTAGAAAGTTGTTCTCTTCTTTGATTTTTGAATTTTGTTCAATTCTTGTCCTGTGGAGGTTAATGAACTTTTCTTGAGTTTTTGCTTACATTTCAACCGATGAGTTTTCATTAGTCATTCTTGGCTTTATAATATGAATACTTGTTCTCCTGACTGCTGGTCTATTGTTTTTTTTGTGTGAACGTCGGTTATTAGCAAGATTAAACTTTTCATGGGAGTTATACACTTATTGTTGGGAAATATGACTCCTTTATTCGATTGGTATTTCAGATACTACAAGTTTTCTGTTGCAAGTGCTTTAACATGTGAAAGCTTTGACTTTATTTTTATTTTTTTTGGATTACCTCGAGCGTTGAGGTTTAACGTCTCTCTTTTGCTTAATGAATGTGTTAGAATCCTTTTATGATGTCTTATCATGCTTAAAAAAATGAGAAGTTATAACTAAACGAATAAACTGCTATGATGTGGGTTACCAAGTTGGGTTTTTAGCATGGTGCAAATCAATTATTCTTAACTACCATCCATGAAAGTGAAATTTATTAATTTGAAATATCCTTGTATTTGATAGATGGTGTATGTTAAATAAAGACTGTCCATATCCATTCAGAACCTATAGATCTTACATAAGAGCTAGATTTATCTATTTCCTGGTATGCTATACCAGATGGGTGCTGGTGTATCGATTCATGAAACCTTGTTTATAGGAAATTATGTTAGTGAATCTTTAATCATGTTTTGAAATGATTTCTGAACAAAGGTGAAATGTGAATCTATGTTTATATATGGTTATGTGATTGCAAATGGAATTAGTACCGTATGTACACACATGATTAGTACAATCATCAATTGTTAATGAGTGCTGTGAGCAACACCAACAGTTGAGTAGATGAATTTCGTAAGTAGTCTTTGATAGCGTTCATTGTGATATTGTTATTGCTTAGCATAATCTGGTTATAATAAATTTGTTTCAACCTTGTGGTTTGTGTTCCCTTTGGGAAGTTTTAGGATGGAGTAATAAAGTTTGATGATTCTTGGTACTAGTATATGTTGTCGATGTTATTAAATCGTCAAAAGGTGAGAATGAGGTTAATTCTCGTAGTAATTTGATCACCCATGGTGATATTTTCTAAATGATCAAATTTCAAGTTTTGTGTTCATGATCTTTTTGGGAGTTCAGGCTTTATGTGGTAAATGAAGTTTATCGAGTAGCGATATGTTGCAAAGTTATAATGGTTCTTCAGTGATGCAAGTGCTTCGATCTTGAATACTTGTTTGTTCTTATCTGTTAAGGTTCGATATTCTCTTCTTGTGAGGCTTATGCTTTCAACTGTGGACTCCACTTATGTTCTATGAGTTCATTGCTTAATTGGTTTTTCCCTTGGTCCCGTGTTCAGTGCGAGTGGTAGATGAGTTTTCTAGATGGTGAAAATCGTTTCCATTTGTCTTTTCTTTTGAGAAAGAATCAACCCATTCTTTTCACATGGGTCTTTCGAAGTGTTTTCTAATTGTTGTTGTGAAATTGATGTTAATACCTGTAGTAATTTGATCGCCTTTGGTGATATCGTTTAGATGAGAATATTTCAAGTTTAGCTTTCGCGATATTTTGGAGCTCATGAATCATCTGGTAGCTGAAATTATTTTAAATAAATTAAGGTATTGGATTGTCCTATTGCTTCTTAAGAGATTTGTGTGATTTAATTTTAAAGGCTCTTTGGTCTGAGTTGGCAACGTGAGGTTGCAATCAAAGAAGTTATGTTGGTTCCTTTAAGAGGAGAATAATCTACTTGCTTTTCGCGAAATCCCGTAATTGGAAATGTTTCGAGTTTGGTGGCTGAGATTGTTTGGATCTCATATTTCTTGTGTAGTTGAACTGTTCTGAACAAATATGACGTATTGAAGAATTCCATTGGTTCTTAATTAGTCCTTGTGGTTTGGACTAAAGACCTTATCTTGTTCGTTGTGGCAAAGCGATGTTAGTCAAAGAATTAATTTCAGTGTTAAAGGAAAGGGTGCAGTAGGAATATTTGAGAATTTGAGTCAAGTTTTGTAACTTGTGGTTATTTGAATTGTTCATAAACTTTTTGCTCTTTTCACTCAAGAGTTGTCGAGTTTCAATCGCAATGTCATTTTTATTTGGTAGTTATTTGCTATTCCCTTTTCGAGGGATGCGTGCCCTCCGCTGTGAACTCAACATTCGTTTTCCAGATCTTCATTACCAGATTATTTCTTTTGGTTTCGTGCTCACTGTGAGCAGTAACTTTTTCTTGTGCGGTGAAACTGGTCCTTGTTCGTCTCTTTCTTTTGAGAAAGGATCAACAGTTTTATGTTGCAAAGTTTTACAAAGCATAAGTTGTCAATTGTTTGGTGGTGGTTAAGTGATTGTAGGGATGAGATTTTGCTACCAAGCTATTGGAGGAGTAATAGAGGATGAGTTGGTTTTGACCTGAATCTCTTGGAGGGAAGTTGATTCAGATGGAATGTATGGCTTCGAAGTAAAGCTGTATAGTGTTCGACTAAGTAGAACATATGGTATAGTGTAGTTCCAGAACTTTAGTTCATGTTGAAATGTTGGGGATTATCAAATGTATGGAAACCTTAATCAATTTTATAGAGTAGCACAATTGGAAAGTATTACGATGTTGTGTGAGTGATTCTTGATGATGTCAATGAGTGTGTATGTCGGAATTGTGGAGATGTTAGAGATTTAATCCGATGATTTCACCATGTGTTATAAGAGGAATTCATCGTAGGGGTCTTGGAGGTTAAATTTGGGCTTTCCATTTTCATGCTAGACTTTTGGTCGCCCAAAGATTTGTGTGTAGAGGAGATAGAAAACTAGAGTATTCTAAGTAGTGGAATGATTGTCGATAGAACCCTTCTGATGTAGTTCATGAGCGGGTGTACTGAGGATTCTGACGTGTTATTCTTGAAAGTTGGAGGTGATGAGATTACATAGGTTTTTGAGGTGCTTTGGTGCCTTCTATCAAATTAATGTCATCAGTTGAAGGAGTTGTCTAGAGTGTTCAGTGGAATCAATAGAGTCTCTCTAAAAAAAGGTGTGGATGATGTATTTCGGTTTAAGCCTAATTTGAGGATGTTAAATTAAGAGGTTTGAGACCGTGTGGTATGCGATGAATTCGAATTCCAAGGTTGGAGAGATATTTTATTCCAAAGAGTGAAACTAAAAAAAAATGTCTTCTTGATTAGTGAAGCGTTTTCTTTATTCTCGCATGAGCTTTGTGCTGTTGACCAATGTCTTTCGTAAGTTGAGTTTGACTCGATTTTGGTATGTGGGGTTCTTATCGATCCAGGAAGAATAAAGGAAGTTTTTGATTTGGGCATTTAAAATGATTCCTCCTTTGGTTTTCGTGATGTTTATTCGCAGACTGCCACTTGGAAGGTGGAAAGGTTTTCGTGATGAAATTCCGATTTCTGGATTTGACTCTTTAGTACCAAGCTAGTAACGCTTAGTTGCGATGTGAATCTTTCATTTTTAGATGAGTTTTGTTGGTAAAAGAGTTTGCTTAAAGAGAGTTTTGTCGTATGTTTCTGGTTAAAGGAGGTGATCCTTGCTTTAGTGAAGAGTTTAATTGAGAGGTGGAACACGAGTTCCGTGTTCTATGTGCATGTCGTGTGGTTCGGTATCATTGGGAAGGTTAACCCAAGATACATTGGGTTGTTTTCGCTAGTTGGCGTATCGCTAGGACTGTTTCGAGTCCGTGCGCGGAGTACGTAACGTCTTGTATGTTCTCGTGTTGAGTGAGTACCTGGGAGATCCAGAGTTTGAGGTTTCGTTTGCGTCGTTGACCATCGAGTGAGATCTTACCTTCGAGTTTTGTCCGATGAGTGTACCTGGAAGTACCGGGTTGAGTGTTAGATCAGACGTCGTGTTACATCGTTGTGTTGTGGTATTTTCAGTCCGAGGGAGAGGCTACTTGGGAAGTTGGAGTTTCGCGTGCGTGAGCTTTAGCCAGTGTTGTTCACAACGGGTACGTGGTTACCGTTGTTCGTTCTCAGTCGTGGTTGTTCTTTCACTTACGTGTGTTTAGATTCGGGGTCCAATCCTGTTAAGGGGGGTAGAATGTAATACTCCGGAAGTGTGAGAAACCAATAATCGGGATAAATTAATTTAATCGGTAGAGATTAATTAATCGGGGGAAAGTTTAATTCAAAAAATCATCAAAACAAGAAAAGAGAGGGGGATTTTCCGCTTTTTCACGCCAACTTGGGCCTGGGCCTTGGCCCATTTGGCCTTGTAGTGGCCAGCCAAAGGGGGGGAGGCGCCACCCTCCCCAAACCCTAGCCGCCCCTCCCCTTTTCCCCTCCTCCCACTTGCAGCCGCCACCCTCCCTCCACCTTGCGTCTCCACCTCCAGGGTGCTGCGCCATCTCCCCCTCCATTGGCGCCGCCCCAAGCCTTCGTGCGGCACCTCCACCGCCTCCAATGCAGCTCCTTGGAGAGGTCCTGCTGCTGGCCGGCCACAAGAAGGAGGAGAAGAGAAGAGAGAAGAGGGGAGAAAGAAGAGAAGAGAAGGGATCTTCTTCGGGGTGTTTGACCCGCGTCTTCCTAGGGTTCTACAAGGGTAATGGTTCATTCTCTTCACTGATTGGATCATAGTAGGAGCGTTTGATGCCATGTTCGTTGGATCGAAGTCCTGCTGTGATTATTTAAGTTTCTGTCCAGATTGTTGCGTGGCCTATTTCGTGATCTTAGAGGCCGAATTTGAGAGGTCCATCTCCTAGAGTTTTGTAGGTTTAGTTCTTAGCTTTCGGTGGCCACCAAGAACACCTGATTCCGATGTACGGATAAAAAGTTATGTTAGTTTTCGTCTCTGCTGTCCAGAATCCTAGCGAGAATAAACTGTCAAGTTGTCTTTTAAACTATGAGTGTGTTAATGGACGAATCAGGGTTTCCTCTCAACTAGGTTATTGTAGATAATTTCATAACCTTTTCATATTGATAAAGAACGCCCAATTCGTAATTGTAGATTAAAAGTTATGGTCGTTTCAATTCTGCTATCTTAAATGTCAGACAGTTTCTGTTCTGCTGTTTCATTTAGCTGTTAGCAGATTAAATTGGCCGATTTGGGTTATCTCATCAACTGGAATATTGTAGATATGTTCGTTAAGTTTATGTAGGATCTGGGTTCACCTCGTTTTGAGTCCCAGGTAAATAGTTATGGCCAATATCGTGCTGCTGTCCAGATCCGATTCCAAGGTGCTGTCTGTTTTTCAGATTTGGGAATACGGCTATTTCTTGGGTGTTCAAGAGAGTATTGTAGAATATTAAGTCGTGTCAGGTACCATGTTGTTCTTATTTATTTTATTTAATTGTTTAGGCAGCGAGGCTACGGGTTTGGGAGCATCATCGTTGCCTGCTAACGCGTCGCAACGCGGAAGGCAAGTACATTGTTTGTTACTTTGGTTGTGATTGCTTGGTCATGAATACTTACATGATTATGTTGTGACATCTTGTGATACAAGAGATGATGAACTGTCTATGTATATTCAAATATGTTGAATTTATGCTAAGGGATAATGTTATTCACTGTTCATATTCATAGCCTGCATTCATAATTCATGTTTTATCCACGGGACTGGATTATAAGTCCCACCATTCCAATGTGGGCAGTTTTGGACATTGTCATGTCCCGTCCACGGGAGTGAATAGAAAGACCCATCAATGCCAGTATGGGCACGTAAGACCCATCAATTCCAGTATGGGCAGTTTTGGACACCTGTATGAAACGTTCTTCATACGGGACTTGGATCCCCGCACTTTTGTTAAGGTGCGGGCTTAAGTGCACACCGACGGGTGTGTCACTAGCTATACCGGTATAAGCATGTGTGCAGTCCATTCTTCTCATTAAATCCATTCATTCTATTCATCCATATACTCATTCGGGGTATGTTCGCATTCTTTAACGATGAGGCCTTGTTCGTATTTGCGGTATGTTCATTTATTCACTATACTTGCTGAGTCACGTACTCATTCTTGCTTTGTTTGTTTATTTTAGGTGATCATTGATGCTGGCTCTATCGGGAGGGAGTAGACACGCACTAATCATGCAATTTACCATATTCAAGTTCAACAATATGATTTAGTTTCTATCTTTCATTCGGTAAGTGACGAACTGTAACAAATAAACTTAGATGGTGAAGGAAGGATACCTTCTCCATGTTATGGTTCATTTATTACTGCTTGTGAACCTTGATCACCTCTTCTGATATAAGTATTTGGATTCATATTCTTTTCGTGCCATGGTCCTGTTAAAGATTGATCTGTTTATGCCATTAGATGATAAATTATTCAAATTCTTCCGCATTGTAGTTGTATGTTAGATTTTTAGGTGACATCTTGGCTTCCAAATAGCCAGGGTGTTACAGGCCGGGTGGGCCGCGTGCGCACGAAACGGAAATGGGCCAGAGATGCTTTCGGCCGAAAATAGTTTTGAGGTTTTCTTTTGATTTTCCAATTGATTTAATTTAGGTAATTCAAATAAGTGTAGAAAATAGCAAAATAAATCCAAAAATTATGGAAAAATTCACAGAAATTTCTTTATTTATTTTGGACTTAATAAAATTATTTCCAACTTAAAGTTGGCTTTTAATTTTGCAAATAAATTATTTTGGCTTTTAAAATATTTAGGAAAAAGCTTTTAAAATTCTAGAAATAAATTAAAATTTTATTTTCACATTAAATCTAATAAAATCTCAGAAAACTCCATAGATTTTATTTTTTTTTTTACTTTTAAAATTTAAGAATTTCGAAAAAAGCAATTAAACTCTTTCATAAATTCCAACAAAGTAATAACTTTATTAACTTTATTTTGGTAACATAACCTTGGGATGTTAGAGATAATATCACTACAGTTCCCGATGAGTTTCTTCATCACCCGATGAGTACTTTCTTCGTTGTCGATGTGTCTCTTCGTCGCATCAATGTCGCTTTGGCTCCCTGATGCGTCTCTTCGTCTCACGCGCCGATTTTATTCCTTGTTTTATAAAAAGGATCATCCGCCATTGAAGATGATCATCATCGATCCCCACATAAAACTCAACTCTTCTAAAGCAGAAATGGCTCACATCAATACCAACTGTAACACCCCAGCCCAACATGAGCCTAGCGTGCTACTAAGTAACATTGTATCCATTTAAAACAAAGGCGTCTTACTAAATTTCGGCAGAACCTCCTCTGTATAGTAAACTATACCAGAGGTCCGAACAGTCATTTATAACATATTTAATCAATACAACATCCAGCATAATCAATAGATATCTGAAATTATGCTTATCATCACTATTTCATCCATAGCATGCTAAACAACTAAAGTATAATCCAAAGATCATCCATAGTCCACCAATCAATTCTATTACAATTTTATTCCAAGCAAGAAAGAAATCATAAACAATTTATTAAGCAAAATGATCAACTACTAAAGAATCATTCTATCAAATCAAATGTGAGTAGTTCGTGCTATTGTGCAACCACTCTAAGTTTTTTATTCCCTCACATGCATGTCGTTCTTGTAGAGGGTACCTAAAACACAACAACAACAACAAGAGTGAGTCCAAAGACTCAGCAAGTACAATAAATGGCAACAATAGCATAAACAACTGTAATTATCAATAGTCATCCACAAATCTTTATTACAAACATGCTAAATACTCATGCTATGCAAGATGCTCAAATGCACTTTCTCTTTCTCTTTATCTTTTGCATTTTACCGGTAATGCAGAGTATGCATCCGTCGATGCATACCCATGCCTATGCCATCTAGCACAGGGACCATTGCCCATACTCCACAAGTATGGGGACCTAAGACCACTCTCCACGAGCGTGGGGACCATAAGCCCATCATATTCATGTCGGGGACCTCAACAAATACTTGACCAAGTCTTCAATATATTAGCATGATGCATATGAACAAATCTTAAATCATCATGCTCATGCATTCTCAGCAACATCACTTATGAATAAACTTATTCATACCTCTATCATTTATGTTCATCGCCATTCATAACATTCAAGCACCCATGAATAATGCATAGTTTCACAACACTAAAAATCATGATCATTGACAACCATAACACTCTAGCATCCATAAATATCACATATACTCACAATACTAGCAAACAAGTACTTACCTCAACCGTGCGAGAACGGAGGACGTGAAGAGGCCGCTGCCCCCGGGACCAATCCCCCACCTGAATTTAATTAAAGCATGCTAAGAAAATAATACTAGATAAGACAAAACTAGAAGTAATTACGAAAATGCTACATTCAATAGCGCAAACCTACTCCCAAAATCTTAAGTTGTTGTCTGACCCCTTAGCAGACAGTCACACTATAAAATTCATAACTTTTTGATCCAAGATCCAAATGACCTGTTCTTAGACTTTATGGAAAGCTTATCAAATTCCCCACCTAAACCTATTTGGTGAGCCTTCCTGATTCGGCCATCTAATACCCTTACCAAACAGATTAATAGAGCAACTATTTCACGTTAGAGTTTCTGGACAGCGACCTTAAAACCATCATAACTTTTAGAATAATGATCCACATTTTATGTTATTTAGCTTCCCTAAAATCTAAGACAATTATCTACATCTTTCGTTATAGTGAGATCTCTCAGAAACTCCTTTAGCTATCAGTTTAAGCTTGATTACTAAAAACTATTAGAAACGTAGCAGATTTACGGAACAGCAAGGCTACGAGATTCATAACTTTTGAACCGTTCATCCAAACTATGCGATCTT
This sequence comes from Ampelocalamus luodianensis, assembly GCA_036346255.1. Lineage (NCBI taxonomy): Eukaryota > Viridiplantae > Streptophyta > Magnoliopsida > Poales > Poaceae > Ampelocalamus > Ampelocalamus luodianensis. The sequence continues at coordinate 43,385,011 of CM070629.1, forward strand.
GTACTCTACAGAAACGTATCGACGTCTCCTACAACTCTCTAGGAGACGACCAGACTTGATTTCGCCATTAATAGCCCTAAATCGGAAGAACGTTATAAACTGCCAGATTACCGATCTAATACCGACAATGCTACGATACACCAATCGATGACTTAACGAACGGAGACCAGTGATTACCCTTGGAGAACCGTTGTAGAACTCGAAGAACATCGTGTGAACCCTCGTCCTCTCCCTTCTGTCTTCTTCTTATTCCTTCTTCTTGGCCGGCCACGAAGGGGAGGGGAGGTGGAGGCGGCGCAAGGGGAGGGGAGGGGATGCTACAGTGCATGCTACAGTAACATGGTTGCCCCTTCTACTTGGATGATTGCCCTAATGGGCCAAGGTATTGTGGGCTTTCAGCCCACAGCCTAAGTTTTCCGAATTACGCAAAATCCCCCTGAACTTCTGTTAAAACCATTCCCACTATTCAATTCTCCTCCCTACAATCTTTCTTCTCACTTAAATAAATATTTAGGGTATTACAGATCTCCCACTTCTGGTGAGTTTACCGCGTCATTGACGTGGTCCTCCACAACGACGTTGCACGTCTCTAAGAGACTCACCATCACTTGGACTACTTAATCGAGGCGGTGGGCGACCGAGTCAACCATGCCAAGACCGCTCAAGCAAGGGAAGAGAGCCTTTGGACTCAATTCTTCTTGATTCAACAGTCCGAGGGTCTTCGGGAGACACTCGAAGGAGTGCGTCAGTGGGTGGACGCATTTCGTGCTGATGAGCACGAACCATCCGATGTCGACGTCGCCGCCTACGAAGTTTTGAAGAAAAATAGCAATCTACCTCCGCCACTAGAAAAACTTTTTTATTTAGGTTTCTACTTTTTTTTAATCTTTGTAAGAAGCGACTGGCCATGTTGTTTGGCCATTTGTAAATTCCAAAATGAAATAAAATCTAGTTTGGAGGTGATCGAATTACTATATATGTTATATATATATATATATATATATATATCACAAACGGTTTAGTATGAACAAATATCCATCTGTGATATGTATCACAATTAAAACAAATTTTTAGCAGTATTTAAATGATAAAATTCACATATAAACATGTAATTTCTTCATGTCATGTGTAAATGTATACATGACAATATATATGCTCAAAACATAGAATTTGAACAACATTATCACAGACGGTTCCATAATAGAACCGTCTATGATATGATAAGTATCACAGACGATTCCATAATAGAACCTTCAGTGATATCTCTTTATTGGTAGGAGCCCCCTAGGGTTTGCCCCCTACCTCGTCACTCCCCAGCGTCATTACTCTTGCCCATTTCCCTCCCAACCTCGACACCACTGTCATCGCCTGAAACATCCTCCCTGATGGTCGCCCCCAAGTCGCACCTTCTCCCTGACCTCATCGTCGACGCCGCCCTTCTTCCCGTTGTCGCCGGTGTCATCATCATCTCCCCAGCGCACGCGACCTTATCGTTCCTCCCCCATCCGACTGCGCAAGTGCGTCCTCGCTCTCCACCGACCTCGGCCTCGACTACCTCACCACCGGCACCGGCGACGTCGAGGTAAGACAGATCTATCACCTATTGGTTTGGTTTGTTGGTATTCATGTGAACCAAGCTGCAATGTGAACACCCCCTTGGCCTTGCTGTCTTACCCTCTGTGATTCTTGGCTTGCTGGATGGATCTGGAGGTGGGGAATGGGGTTCGCGGTGTGACTACTGGTGATGCTAGTTGTGGATACATTCTATTAGGTTGCTTAATGTGTTAATATGGCACAATCACTGATTTTTTTTATGCTCTGTGTGATTTGTCTGTGCCTAGCACTGGGAGATATTGCAAATTTGTATGCTCTGTTGAACTTCTCAATGATGTTAATAGTCTTATGCTGAAATTGAATTGATAATTAGTTCATATTTGAGCTCTAATGAATTGCTAACTACTGTCATTTTGATCTTTAGTTTATCAGTTTGTACACATACAAATTTATACATTCTGATATACAATTGAATTGCTAACTGATGTCACAAATGCAATTGGATGTGATCGATATTGTGTATAGATTGTGTGTCTTTTAAATGACCTGAAGGATTCACATGTTTATATGTCAATTATGCCTTTTAAAATTGCTATTCCATTCCTTTCACATTTGTCTGTGTAACCATGTTCATGCCGGTCAAGTTCTCCTCCCTTGCGTCCTAGGTACGTCCTACCATTCCATTCCTAATCTTCATATATATATATATATATATATATATATATATATATATATATATATATATATATATATATATATTGTTCAGTAGTCCCTTAGCCACTTTCGGAGGGTCATCCAAGCAGCATGAGGAGGATTGGATAGCAACCACAGACAACTTCATTGAACCCCTGCAAGTTCAAGAAGCATGGCAACCAGGAGAGCGTGTGGACATCCAATTACCTGGATGTCGTCGATAGATAATTGGATATCACTATGTTCAAAAAGTGAAGTGGACGCATAGTTACTTTGACTGGGAAGTGGCATCATGTATCAGTAACCAACCATTCCTTGATGTCAGTCACCGTAGAACTTAGATCAAGGAATGGTTGGTTACTGATACATGAAGCCACTTTTCAGTCGGAGTACCTGCGCATCCACGTCACTTTTTGAACATAGAGACGTCCAATTACCTATTGATGACATCTAGGTAATTGGATGTCAACACGCTCTCCTGGCCGCCATGCTTCTTGAACTTGTTGGGGCTTGATGAAGTTGCCTGGTTGCTGTCCAGTCCTCCTCATGTTGCTTGGACGACCCTCCGAAAGTGGCTGAGAGACTACGAACAATATATATATATATATATATATATATATATATATATATATATATATATATATATATATATATATATATATATATATATATAAGCTTGTTTTAAAGGCACAAGCAGCCACTGCTTGGACACTTATAGAGAAAAGTCATCGCAGACGGATTCAGCTACAAACTGTCTGTGATACATCATATATCACAGACAGTTTTAGCTACAAACTATCTGTGATACATAAGCTATCATAGACGGTTTAAGCTATAAACCGTCTATGATAGGAAACTATCATAGACGGTTCTGAATTAATAATCGTCTGTGATAGTCTGCATCACAGATGGTTCGAAAACTGTCTATGATAGGAAACTATCATGGACGGTTCTGAGTTAATAACCGTCTGTGATAGTCTGCATTACAGATGGTTCGAAAACCGTGTATGATGACCTCATATCATTACTGACCCATAAACTCAGACGGCTCATAAAACCGTCTGTGATGAAGTTTTTGAACCGTCTATGAAGACCTTTTCTGTAGTAGTGCTAGTTATGAGCATTGTGCAGAAAGCCACACTTACTTAGTTTTAATACAAATGTGGATTGAGACTTGTTAACCTGAAAATGGTTGTAGCGACGTTGTAGGTGGATGAAACCTCATGAGTGGTGATAGGAGGACAGAAATTGGTTATATGATAAAACTTTCTTACACAAATGAAACCTTGGTTTTGAGGTTAAAAAGGCTAAGTCATAGGTTTGGAAAATAATTATGGGTCAGTCTACACAGAATGTGACAGTTTTCTTAGTAAAAAAACTGTCAAATTTTAAAAGTTCATTTACAACTTCATTATATATAAATTATAGTAAATTATTTATGTAATTTTTGTTCTTGGTCACTGTAATTGCTCTTGATAGTCTTAATAACTCATATTTCCATCACATGATTCAAAATCTCACATGTACTCTGAGACATTGAGCAAAAACAAAGACAAAAAAATAAAATTATATACCAACAAAATACGGTAATATGGTGAACCCGTTATATTCTTCACATGTACTTTGAGAGGTCGATCAAAAACAAAGAACTAATTTAAACCTCCACAAACTTCCCACTTTTTAAGATGACGCACTTTGTCATAGACGGTCGAGATCACTTAAGAACTCCACAAGGCACTACCAAAATATAGTTTCCTGAGTGTTTCGGGCACTCAGGAAAGTACTGGATTCTGGTAGTGAGGTATGCAACAACGGTGAGTTTGATATACTCCAACTGTTGGCACTAGGGCGGTCAGAACGATAAATATAGTTCAATTGTTTGCAACAGAATGCATGAAGACGTGGATCAAGGATTAAACTATTCCTAACAGTTATGCTTTAAGTTTTAGATTAGCAACTAAAGAATCAACCAATCACGTACTAGTTTTTAACACAACATAAGTGGATTAGTGGTTCGTGATGAAGCAAAAAAAGGTGTAGAGAATAATTACTAAACTAAACTGAAAGAGCGTGACATGAATCTTATAACACATCTAACGAACAGAAAAGTGACAGTTTTAGCTTCAAAAAACTATCAAAAGTTATATAGCGATTCCCAATAATTATAGTATTTGAGCAAAACCTATTTTGTGCTAAAATACCCATAAAAACCCTCCTTTAGTAAGCATTGCATCTATATACTTGCATTTGTTGTGAGGACTTGCTGAGTACCTTCGTATTCATGATTGCTCAAATATGTGGATTCAGACTACGAAACAGAAGACCCAGTGACCCAGTGTATGGATACTTCTATGCATCCGACTATGGAAACGAGAAAGACGGCGATAATTATGTCCTGGCCCCATCGATTGTCTGTGAAAAATTCATGGAGACCCCTTCCTTTTGGTTTATTTATGTTCCATTGCTACTTATTTACTTTCTGAACATGTTGGCCCATCGGCCTGTTCTGTGAAAACTTGGCCCTATGGCCTATTTACGTCTGTTTCTATAATAATTAAGTACTCTTTTATTTATACGCTTATATGAATGTAATATTCACCAATAATTGTACTGTGTGAGCTAGCTACTAATCATAGAATTAGCTCAGAATACACAGAGGGTCTAGATACAAATCTGGGCTCAACATTTTAGCACATTCCTTTCTTCTTATCAACAAACTTGACCAACAAACACACCTGATGTGTTGGGCCTTAAATCCAGAGATAGTGGTAGTGCTTGCTTTGTCAGAAAGCAAAAAAAAAATGTGGTTGGTGGAGTAGTGGGCTTATGATTCCAACCACCATAGTTCAAATATAGCTATGCACAACAAGTTTATCTTAGTTGGAAAGTGTGTTCCTACACACTCTACGAGATCACGTATATATCCATGTCATCTAAATTTCTAGGCATGTACTAGTGAGCGCACTACCCTATTGTAATTAAAAGAAAAAAGGTGCGACAATATATATTGCCGTCTACCCGCACAGCTTGTGGATTCAACAACAAATATAGTTGCAACATTACCGTTGGAATCCTACCGATTGAAATCAATAGTAAATGGATGTTATTTATCAGTCGCATGATTCTTTAAAAAAAAATAGACCGAAATTTTTTTACCCATTCTTGCGGTAGTGACATTGTCAGCATTATTAGATCATTGTTCTCCTGGTTTTTATACTATACTCTGGCTATTTGTCAGATCAAAGCCAACTGAAATTTTCCAAGAGTCCAAGTATTACAAGAGAAGGAAAAAAGGATTCAATTAGTCAAAATAAGTCTGCTAGTTCCGCTTAAGCGACCCCTCCCAAGTCCCAACTATCCATACCAAACTGAAAACGATCTTATCGGATCAGTTCCAGTGACGTATTTCTGCATCCTTATGAACACATAACATTCACAGATCGAACCAAAGGCAATGTGTAACATAAGAATGTCAAGTTTAATAGTACATTCACAGTTCAAGTTCAGTACTACATTCACAAATTCAATCACAATATTCAAACACGATTCAATCACAGATTCAAACACAGATTCAATCATAGAATCACAGACAAAGGGAGGAGTAGGGAGGGCAACGGGACGGAGGTGGCGCACTGGAGGCCCAACCTTACCTTCACAGGAGCCGGCCGGTGGTGATTGGGAAACGCCGGCGGCGAAAAAGGTGGGGAACGGCGGCCTCCAAGGTTTTCGAGTCGGCAGCCGTCGTCTTCTCGCGGTGGCGCAGTGGAGGACCGGCGGGGGTGCCCTCGGGGGGCCAAAGACGGCGCACTGGTGGCCCGACGGCAAAATCGCCTCGGTCGCACGCCAGAGAGAGGACAGAACGTGAAGGAAGGAACGCGGCTCGGGGGTATAGGCTGGGGGGATTCGCGATAGGGTGGGAGGGGATAAGTGGATGGCATTTGCGGGTAAATAGACTCAACTTCAATGAGTATTTTGCTTCTACCAAGCTGGCTTCCCACGAGAATCCACGGAAAGGTTGTTTCTCGTCGCTAGTTCATTTTTTAGATAGCTTCTTGTTAGAAATAATGCACGGATCGACAGGGACAAGAGACACGAATTTTACGTGGAAAACCCTTGCGGGAAAAAAACCACGGGCGCCAACCGGCGATGAACACTATATGAGGAGCGATTACGTAACGCCGGGATTACAATGAGGTATAAGGCGTCGGCCAACTCTCCCGTGCGGCTTACAAGAGGTATATAAAGGGTAAAAGGACTTAGAGTCCAAGTAGGAAACTAATCCGCTAATATGGTAACTAATCCGGACACTTCCATATTAGAAATTCGGATCACAATATATCCCTTATTTCAACAATCTCCACCTTGAGACGAATTTCCTCTTGTAGCATAATGAAGAATCATCAATCATCAAATATCTCCATAATAAGATAAAAATCACCGTGCGCCAACTAGTCTCTAGGACTAGATCAGAATACCAACTAAGCTTGAGCAAAGCTCAAACTTAAATAGGAACCGACTTTGTCATCATATCACCGGATTATCATGAGTACTTATCTTGCACACTTTGACATCACCTTGAACAATAACATCTCGAATAAAGTGATATCTCACATCAATGTGCTTTGTTCTCTCATGGAACATCTCGATCCTTTGTAAGGCATATAGCACTCGACTATCACAAAATATAGTAGTGCAAGAATTATCTCCACAAAGCTCGGTGTACAAACTGTCAACCAAATAGCTTCTTTACAAGCTTGAAATAGCCATGTATTCTCGCTTGGTGGTAGATAAAGCAACGTGAGTTTGCAAACTTGCCTTCCAACTAATAAAGACAACCACCAATGGTGAAAACATAACTGTGAGAGACCTCCTCTTGTCCAAATCACCAAGATAATCGAATCAACATAACCAACAAGTCCATCTTTAGAATTCCTAAAGCGCAAACAAGCATTAGAAGTGCCACGCAAATATCCGAATATCCACCGAATCGCTTTCCAATGCTCTTTTCCAGATTAGCCATGTATCTACTAACAACACTCAAAGGCATGAGATAAATCAGACGAGAACATACCATGGCATACATAAGAGAACCAACCGTGACCGAATATGGAACTCTAGACATGTACTCAATATCATAATCGACTTAGGACATAAAGTCAAGATCGAAAAATGCGGCTAATGGAGTAATCATCGGTTTTGCATCATGCATATTAAAACGACGAAGAACCTTCTCAATATAACCTTTTTGGCTAAGGTATAACTTGCCGATTTCCTCTCTCGATAATCTCCATGCCAAGAATTTTCTTTGTGCACCTAGGTCCTTCATCTCAAATTCATTACTTAATTGTGCTTTCAGCTTTGCTATTTCGACTTATCTTTGCAGCAATTAACATATCATCAACATAGAGAAGCAAATAAATGGTGAACCATTATGATCTTTAAATAGACACACTATCATAATCAGACCGCTTAAAATTATGAGAGAGCATAAAAGAGTCAAATCTCTTGTACCATTGCCTAGAGATCGCTTCAAACCATAAAGAGATTTCTTTAATCTACAAACAAGGTTTTCTTTTCAGAATAACAAAACCCTCAAAGTTGGTCCATATAAATGTCCTCTTCCAACTCCCCATGTAAGAATGCGCTTTAACATCTAATTGCTCAAGTTCATAATCATGCATGGCAACAATACTGAGTAAAGTGCGAATAGAGCTATGCTTCACAACTGGGGAAAAGACATCATTAAAATCAATACCTGGAATTTGACTATAGCCTTTAGCAACCAACCTTGCTTTATACCTTGCTGGTTCTGTAGAAGAAATACCTTCTTTTCTTTTGAAAATCCACTTACAACGAACAGGCTTCTTCTCCTTTGGCAATTTCACTAATTCCCAAGTGACATTCTTTTCAAGTGACTCCATCTCATCATGCATAGCAGTTATCCACTTATTACAATCAGTGGAACTAATAGCCTCAGAGTATGATGAAGGTTCTGTATTACCTTCAATTTCTTCTGCTACACTCAAAGCATAAGCAACAATATTAGCTTCTTCAATCAACCTCCTGGGTGGATTAATATCTCTCCTAGGCCTGTTAACTGCAATAGACTGTTGTGGTGGCTGCTCAACAATAGGTGCATCATGAACAATGGTATTCTCTTTATCTGATGTGTTACCTGAACCAACAGAGTGCTCCACCTGAACACTTGAATTCTGCTTACTCTCAACAGGAACGTTAGTAGGCAGTTTATCAGGAAGCATAGCAGATTCATTAAAGACAACATTTCTGCTAATCACAACCTTCCTTGTTTCAGGATTCCACAACTTATATCCTTTAACACCAGATTTATAACCAAGAAAGATGCACTTAATAGCTCTAGGCTCTAATTTTCCATTATCAACATGAGCATAAGCAGTACAACCAAAAACTCTCAATTCTGAATAATTTGCTGGGGAACCAGACCATACCTCAATTGGGGTTTTCTTTTCAATTGCAATATTGGGTGATCGATTAATAAGATAGCAAGCAGTGGAAGCGGCTTCAGCCCAAAAACGCCTATGCAAACCTGCATTAGACAACATGCAACGGGCCTTGAAATGATGGTTCGTTCATACGCTCGCCTACACCGCTTTGTTGAGGAGTACCAGAACGGTGTAATGCCTAACAATGCCTTCACCTTGCAATATGATTCAAATTCATCGAGTAATTCCATCCCATTATCGGTAAGTTTCTTTACCTTCTTTTCGTTTGCCTTTCAATCATAGTCTTCCACTCTTTAAATGTGAAAATGCTTCGACTTATACTTCAAGAAATAAGGCCACACTCTTCTAGAGTAATCATCAATAATTGTTAACATATAACGAGCACCTCCTAGAGATGTCTTACGAGATGGCCCCATAAATCGAATGCACATAATCTAAAATACCTTCGTAGTATGAACGAGGTATTAAATCTCACCTTCTTGTGTTTGCCAAACACGCAATGCTCACAAAATTTAAGCTTGTTGATGCTATGTCCATCAAGAAGTCTCTCTTACTCAATTCGCCAAACCAAGTTCACTCATATGCCCAAGACGCATATGCCAAAGATTAGTAGCATCGAATCGGATAATGAACTTGAAATTACAGCAACATTACCGATATTGTAGTACCTCGCAGATGGTACAAATTGGCGCTTTAATATCACTTTCATCACAATAAGAGAGCCTTTTGATACCTTTAAACTCCACCTTCACTGAATACTTGTACCCTTTAGTATCAAGAGTACTCAAAGAGATGAGGTTTCTTTTCAAATCTGAATGTGCCTCACATCCATCAAAGTTCGACAATACCATCAAACATCTTGATCTGAATTGAACCAATTCCGCAACCTTACAAGACGAGTTATCACCCATCAACACAGTACCACCTTCAACGGGTTCATAGGTGGCAAACCAATCCTTATTATGACACATATGAAAGGTACAGCAGTAATCAAGAATCCATTCATCATTGGTCTTAGCACATCCAAAGAAAGGCAACAAGGTTTTCTCCATTAGGACTATCATCAGCAGAAGAGTAGCTTTACCTTCATCATCCGGTTTACCTTTGGCTTATAATGGCGATTCTCTTTTCTTTATTTTGCAGCTTCCAGCATTCAGAGATGTCGTGCCCACTTTTCTTGCAATATTTGCACGACTTGTATTTGCCTCTAGATTTCGACCGGTTCTTGTAGCCATTCGGACTTTTACCTCGAAATCCATTGTTTGAGTTCTTCTCCTTTTGCCTGCCACGAATAAACAAGCCTTCTCCTTTCGAGCTTGAATTTTCAGAAGGTACCATCTGTTTCATCTTTTCCTTAGCATGCAAAGCTTCATAAACTTCATTAAGAGTGAGAGTGTCTCTACTATATAATATGGTATCTCTGAAATTTGAAAATGAACTAGGCAGTGAACACAAAAGAATAAGACCCAAATCCTCATCCTCATATTTTACCTCCATCGACTCTAGGTCAGCAACAATCTCCTTAAACGTCGAAAGATGATCAAGCACGGATTCTCCTTCTTGCAATTTATGAGAGTACAACTTCTGCTTGAGATGCATCTTACTGGTAAGATCCTTTGTCATGCAAATTTTTTCCAGTTTCAGCCATAATGCAGCAGCTGTCTTCTCCTTTAAAACATCCTGCAAAATATTATTGGATAGATGAAAGTGAATCTGAGATAAAGCCTTACGATCTTTACGCTTGTCATCTGGGGTCCATGCGATAGGTTCTTTCGCAAAACCTTCCAATGCATCATCCAAATCCATCTGTGCCAACACAGCTCTCATCTTAACTTGCCACAGCGAAAATCTTGTGTCCCGATCCAGGAGTGGAATGTCATACTTCAAAGTCGCCATGAGGAATAAAACCTGAAAATTGCTGGTACTGATATGTGTGAACCTAGCAAAAATCACGACCTGTTGGGTACACGTTATGTGTACGCGAAACAAAAAAAACTTTGAATCTCCTGGTACACTTCGGGTGGACGAAGCAAAGATAACCGGAAATTTTATCTCCAAGTGAAACAAACAGGACGTCCTGTGCTTGGAGATCCTTCACGTGAAAGCAACCGTAAACTTGTGGTCCGAGACAAGCTTGCTATGAGATTGATTAAAATAAGATTTGTTGGTCCTGTACACTTGCTTCGGATTGTTATTGATGCGCTGGGTGGGTCGATGGCGACGCGTTGGACTGGAGCTTTCGGCCTTGGTCAGCTGTGTTGATGACGCACGCACGCGCTGGTCTCGGAGGATCAATTGCTGGCGCCGCTTTGGCCTGCTGCGCAGCTCCGCAAGCGACCGAGGATCTTACCGAGACTGATGCAAGCACGCGGAGACGCGGCGCCGATTCAATGGCCGTGGCGCGCGCTGACGATGGCCGGTGCTCGCGCGCAGACTCACCGCTTCTCGGTGATGGCGACGCACTGCCCTCGGGAAGAGCGCCGAAGCAGGTGGATGGGCGAACGACGCGCGACGAGGCGAGGCAAGATGGAGCGACGATGCCGAGCAAGGCGGCGGCGGAACAGATCTGTTCCTTTTTTTTTCGTGTGTCTCTCTGAAACCCTAATCTCCTGTGCTCTGATACCACTTGTTAGAAATAATGCACGGATCGACAGGGACAAGAGACACGAATTTTACGTGGAAACCCTTGCGGAAAAAACCACGAGCGCCAACCGCGATGAACACTATATGAGGAGCGATTACGTAACGCCGGGATTACAATGAGGTATAAGGCGCCAGCGCCAACTCTCCCGCGCGCTTACAAGAGGTATATAAAGGGTAAAAGGACTTAGAGTCCAAGTAGGAAACTAATCCGCTAATATGGTAACTAATCCGGACACTTCCATATTAGAAATTCGGATCACAATATATCCCTTATTTCAACACTTCTCGCGAGAATCAGAATCGGGTGGTTTTGAGAAGTTAGGTGTTTGGTACAGCTCCACGAGATCCAAAGGAAAAGCTAGAGAGTAGAAACTGTACCAAACAGGACATATTATTAGATCGTCGTCACTACACCATGGCACATGTCTACCGACACCAACGCGTTCTTGCATATTGTTGTTAGAGGTGTCACTACCAATGGAAAAACTTGTTATTAGATTGTCGTTCTTGGATAAGTGATGAGTACTAGTACATGCATGTTTCTTTATCGGCAAAAGCGGCATTCACTAGGTTAAAGTGCATAAAAATAAAGGTCGATCGGTCGACGTTGGTGGCTAGCACTTTCCACATATTTTGACCACAAAGAATCAGTGCACATATTCTGTCTGGATGATCAGTGCACTGACAAAAACATGTACTAGCTAAGAAAGGAATTGGATGTTCTTCCTGTGTGGATCAGACGACGGTCGATATTGTCACATCAGATCGAAAGCAACAATCGCAAAACGCTGAAACCCCTGTTTCTTTTATTGATGGTACACACAACGGAACGTACATAGTGATGGAGAATATGCCGTCACCTAGGTAGGCACAGCGCGTGCTGCACGCACGCAACACACGTACATAAACACTACTACCTAAGTACATAGCAGTAGGTTTTAGAAGAAAAAAAACATAAGTACATAGCAGTAGCACACACCCAGATTAATATTATTGGATCATAGCCAAGAGATAGGTCGCATGCATGCAAGCGTTCTATCAGTTCTGGAGCATGCCCGTACCAATGGCCGGCAAATTCGGCGGTGGGTTCGGCTTTGGATCAGGCTGCGGCTTAGGGTTAGGGTTTGGGTCTGGCTGTGGTGTGGGCTTCGGGTTTGGCTTGGGGTCTGGTTGTGGGTCAGGTTGCGGTGAAGGTTTCGGTCGGTGGGCGTGGGTTTCGGGTCAGGCTGGGGTTTTGGCTGCGGGTCAGGCTTGGGCGTGGGTTTCGGGTCAGGCTGCGGGTTTGGTTGAGGGTCTAGTTGTGGGTTCGGCTGCGGGTTAGGTTGTGGCGTTGGTTTCGGATCAGGCTGCGGGTTTGGTTGAGGGTTAGGCTGTGGTGTGGGTTTTGGGTCTGGTTGTGGTGTGGGGTTGGGCTCAGGCTTAGGGTCTGGTTGTGGGTTCGGCTTCGGAGTTGGCTCTGGGTTAGGCTTAGGGTCCGGCTTGGGTGAAGGCTTAGGGTCAATCACCCTTCCGTCAGCAAGGCCAGGAACATCGGCGGCCAGTGCAATGACAAGTGCCAAGCAGAAACACAGCGAGAGCGACCTCATCGTTGCCGCTCACTCGACGATCACTCGCTAGCTAGTTTGTTTGTGTCACGGAGATCACAATACAAGCTGTGGTAGCTTTGTGTGCACAAATGGCAGGGAAGGGCCAGGGGATTTATAGCAACGGCGAGCCAACCAACGCTGGACGCGTGTGCATCTCCCTTTTGGTGATTTGCAGCGTCACTAGCGATCAACCTCCTGTTTTGGGTAACTTTGCGCCCACCAGCCAAAGTGGATCGATCAGGAAAGAGCAAGGACTTGGCCGTAAAACAACACTCGTGCCAAGTCGTTGTCATGTTCCGTTGCTTCTTCGTGATATCGCACGGCCTCTTTAATCAAGACCAGTAATAAGTGGTGTCACACGGTTTCTCAAAGCAAAAGACAAGACCTTTTTTTATATATATGCATGCAGTGACTCGATATTTTGACTGAACATATCCAACTCTGCCGAGACACGCTTGCATCCGTATGCAGAACTCCTCCAGTATTTTTTTTTTGTTTTTTCACCTGTGATGTCCTAAGTAGGAGCAGAGCAGTAGCCAGCGGCAGTGAAATTAAAGAGTTGTCTGCTGATATGCTTTGGGATCGAAGCTTTGTAACTTGTTCCTTTTCGAAAGCTGGAGTGCTGCATAGCATGCAAGCACAAGCACGCCGTTTGGATCAACAGGACGACAGGGGTGCATGTGCAAGAGGAGGACCGGGCGGCACCACTCGCCGGAGGTAAGTGGTGCATACGCGTATCATGTGCGCGTGCGTAAAGCCCTCCTGCTTCTGTCTCCCTCTGCTTTCCGTCTCCTGCCCGCCCTGAAACAGAGTTACATGCGCAACACAAAACAGAGCCCTTTCGCCCACCGAACAAACCAGAACCGGGTAAGGTAATAGTGGCCACAGGATCACGAATGCGACAGATTTGACGGGTGTGATCAGTGCGCGTAGTACCTATCAGTTTTTACTGCTCCCTCTGGTCCGCAAAAGTTTCTTCTTTTCTTATCGAGAAAGAGAGAACTTCGTTAATTATTCAGAACACGGATTACAATCATGAGCAATGTACTGCTCAACGCGCAAGGCGCCATGTGTCGTGTGTTTCACTAGTTGTGCGAGCTCACGAGTTGCAACGTTCATTCCGTTCTCTCTCTTGCATTCTTCAACATAATCAGCTGGTCCGCAAATTGCTTGGCTTCTTGGATAAAGAAGCTGATTCATGATCTCAGTTTTCCTAGGTTTGGAAGAGCACCGATGCAGATGGTTTGCAAGGGTCGTGAGGTCTAGCTATCGAGCTTAATGAGCTATTATCGAATTTTATTTGAAATTGAATGTAGTTCAACTTAAAATTATTTTATATATTGTTTAAGAGGTTATTTTAAAAGCAAGCTAACGAGTCACTATCGAGCCGAGTCTTATTAGCTTTTTTTCATTCCAAATTGGTCTATTTCAATTTAACCAATTCACTCTGTAATCGAATCAATTTTAATTCGAGCCCATAACGAGCTTTTTTGCCAGCCTCGTGAATCACCCTTTCCTCTTGGGTTAATTCCTTATTTGCCACTAGAAATTGGCCGAATCCCTAAAATGCCATCGCAAAATTGCTCATCCCTCATTGCCATCAGATCTCAACTTTCGTTCCTTTTTTGCCACTCCCGTTAGCCTTGTTAGATCCAGCTGCTGTTAAGCACGGAAAAATAATCAAAATATCCATTTTACCCTTCTTCATCCTTCTCTTCCTCCTCAATCATCCTCTTCTTCTTCTTCTCTCCCGTGACCTCTCGCCACCACCACCAACATGGCCTCCCCACCCACTGTAACATCTCAAAGTACTATTACCAAAACTAAAATTAATAAAGTTATTGTTTTATTGGATTTTTCTGAAATTTAAAAGAGTTTTCTTGCTTTTTCTTGAATTCCTAAATTTTAAAAGTCAAAAATCAAATTTATTGAGTTTTTTGGGTTTTTATTGGATTTAAATTTAAAAAGGAAAGTTTAATTAATTTTCTGAATTTTTTGGATTTTTAAAAGGCTTTTCCTATTTTTCCAGAAATTAAAAATAATCTATGTGCAAAAATAAAAGCCAATTTTAAGGTGGAATTAATTTTATTAAGTTCAAAATAATTCAAGGATTTTTTGTGAATATTTCGAGAATTTTTGAACTCATTTTTGTTATTTTTCTAAAAGCTATTTTGATTTGTTGTATTTTCTGATAATCAAAAATCAGATTTAAATCATCTTTTCCTTTTTGGGCCAAAACCCACTGGTCCGACCCATTCCCTCTCTTTCCCGGCCCAACCCGCGCCTGGCCTCCTTTCCCCCTTTTCTCTCTTACACCCGAACCCCACGCATCAGCCTCACTCCTCCTTCTTGCTCTTTCCTTCTTCTTCTCCAACTGTCCACGCTATTGTCGCACCTCCGAAGCTTCGCACGACCACCATTTTCCTTCCGCATTTTCTGCAACCACGTGCGCACTGGCCTCCCCTTATCTCTCCACACCCGCCGCCGCCTTATCCCCTCTTCTCCATGCCCGATTGGACCGGAGCCGCAACCGCCGCCGCCAATATATCTACCCCAATCTAGCCGCCCGGTGCCCCTCGGCCCCTATAAAAGGGAGCCTCACATGCCCCGTTTTCCCCTCACTTTATTTCCCCGGATCATCCCACCTCTCCCATCTTATCCTCGCCTTATTTCGGGTTTTAGTCGTCGTCGGCCGTCACTCTTTCCATCGCCGTACCGACGCCATAGACAACGCCATGCCGCCATCTTCTACATCATTAGCATCGTCTTCTCGCGGTCTACCCGAGGCTCTCTTCTCCATGGTCGGAGCTTCGCTGAAACCACCGCGCCGCCGGCGATTTCTTCGTGCTCTAGCTCCACTGAGGTGAGCCCTGTGATCCCCATCTCATCCTCTCTCCGATGATGCCTTCGTCAGACTTCGCCGACCACCACAGCACCACTGACCCTCAGGCCGAGAGCGTCGTCGCCTCGGTGCTGACGTGGTGTGCTTGCATGCCGCCACCTCCTTGCCATGTCACGCCCACGCCATCCCTCAAGCTTGCGTGGCTGCCCTATCACAGCCACGTGGCTTTTCTCGTTTTTCCTTCAGAAAATTAATTCGGTCGGAAAATCAATTTCGGGCACTAACATCAACATGACACAATAATTGTTTTTCCTTCAGAAAAATAATTCTCTAAATCCAGAAATTCCAATTTTCATCATTTCATGTGATTTTCAATCTTCCGAGAGCCCGTTCTCCTTCGTACGAGCTCCAAATTCTATGATTCAAATTTCTAAATTCATCTAAATCAAGATCTAGCTTTCTAAACCAAAATTATTTAATTTGTAGTTTATTTGAATTTTATTTGGATTTTGTTTGAATTTGGCTTATTTTCGCGTATAGATTTTGACGACTTCAGAGAGTCAAATTTTGACACCGTTTGAGAACAACAATTAATCAAGTAAGGCAAGTTACATCTTTGATTATATTTGAATCCTAGTACTTTAAATTATTTAAATTCTGTTTTAAATTATTACTTCATGCTTATTTCTATTCAATGTAATTTAAATTCCTGTTTTTAAATTGTAGTTAGGCCCAATACATTTATATGGCCAAATGTTGACATTGAAATATTCATACCTTGTCAACTTAGATGAAAATCTAGTTTATGCAACAGTATGAACTAGAATACTTTGGAAAAATATATGCTTAGCCATACTTAGACCTAAAAGTATTTGATTTGGGGAATTTTAGCCAAAATAACAATGTGGATTTAAAAATGAGACCATGTTAATGTTTTTACCATAGAGATGTAAGAAAATGGTTTGACATGAAAAGCAAAATGAAAAATTGGTTAAGACTTTGGCGAACTGGATAGTTGGTGGGTGCAAGTTTATGCATGGGCTCAATTCAGTGAATGTTTGAGGCCCAGGGATTGTTTTGGAAGTCACCCAGTCAATTAAGGACCGGTCTGTGAGCTGTAGATTGTAAAGCCCTTCCGTACTACCATAAGTATGGAGTGGGACAGACCTGACTAACTAATTTGTAATGTTTCAATGTGATTGTGCCATCCAAGTGTGGGTGTCAGAATGACCTACTTTTTTATGTAATCCCACATGGCGCAAGGGGGGGAGCTTTCGGAGTATGTTCCGATCTAAAGAAAGTGAAACCTTAGTGAGCATGACTACTTTGGAATATTGTATTGTAAAGGCCTTGTGATAATCACTTAGTCGCACACCTACAGAAGCGTATGAGCGAACATTAAAAGTTGATTATCCCTTGTGGGTAAAGTTGTACAACCTCTGCAGAGTGTTAATCTATTCGAATAGCCGTGTCCATGGTCATAGACATGCTGAGCAAAGCCTTTTGCAGATTAGACTATGGTTTTGTTTTAAAAATATTTTGACAAAAATGATTTCATAGATATTTATTCCATGTAGGAAAATTGGGCAGAAAGCCTAGTATAAGGGGGTTAGTCCTTCACCATTTTGTGTATGGAGATTTATCCTACACTCAAAAATCATTGATTAAAAATGAAATTTGATTTTAGATATAGTATAACTGCTTTTGAACTTAGTATTGTATTTAAATTGTCAAATATTGCTTTTGCACAAATAACCCTATAAGCCTTCCTTTGATAATATCCATGCATACATTAACTTTATTATGGGTGTAACTTACGGAGTATGGTTGTTTGTGTTCACCCTTACTTAATGCAAAAAAAAAATTCAGAGGAGAAGGACTTCGCTACCGGTGTAAATCTCGACGACTAGGCTGCTACCCCAGTCGATTGCCTATGGCAGATCAGCTGGACTCTACTACTTCTTCTTTGTCTTCCGCTGTGTTTGTTTAATGTTGGCTTGTAAGCCTTTTTTGTAATCAACTCTGATTATTAATAAAATTATGCGATTTATGGATGTTACCATATTTGTTTACTGTGTGAATTAGCTACTGATCATGGGATTAGTTCAGAAATACACAGAGGATTTGGGGGTGTTACTCCCGGGTCCGACACCCATGCCACCTCTTGTTGCCCTTTGTTGCCCCTTTGCCTCCCCATGCCCTCAGGAGAGGAGACGGCCTTGCGACACGACGGCAAACTCAAGGATGGTGGTTTGCGCCGAGGCGGTCGAATAGGGCGACGATCAGGTCTTCCTGAAATGGCCCCTCCCCATGCTTCTTCTCAACCGCGACAGAGAGAGAGAGACACGGAGAAGGGGAGGGGAGAAGGAGAGGAGACGGCCTTGCGACGAGGAAACGACGACATGTTTCAGGAGGCGGCAAACTCAAGGATGGTGGTTTGCGGCGCAGGAGAGGACGGAGGCGGTCAGAATAGGGCGACGATAGGGCGACAGGTCTTAGAGGAACTGGAAATGGCGGCGAAGGATTCTGGCGACGAAGGATTCCGGCGGCGAGGGGGCAGAGGTGCGCGTGCATGGCACGTTCCCGAGCACGAGAATTACATTTTGATGGTCGAGATGAGCGGTGGGGGCGCTGAGGACAGTGGCATCGGCGGCATCCATGATGGCAAGGAGAAGGAGAACGACGGCTCTACACAGCGAAGGTGGTGGCCGATGGTGGTGGTGGATGGAATCAACTCGACGAGGAACACCTCATGACACGAGCAGTTTGGCAAGGGGATGTCCGAAGTGGCAGATCGGCGAAGACGGTGCGATGGCGGTGGCGGTGCAGTCCTATCGTGGTGCGGCTCTCGCGGCGTTCGGCAGATCTTGGTGAGGAAGGAGGGATCCAGTGGTGCTCTAGCAGTGGCGGTGCAGTCCTAACTGCGGCACAGTGGTTGACCGACGGTAGTCCCAGCTGCGCTCCGGCGGTGAAGGCGACGTGTGGGCTGACGAGGAATGTAGAAGATGGAAGAGAAGAAGGGTAAATAAGTCTTTTTGCGTACAATTTGACAGTCAACTCACGATGGACCAATGAGAGTGGCAAAAAAGGAACGAAAGTTGAGATCTCATGACAATGAAGGGACGAGCAATTTCGTGATGTTATTTTAGGGATCCGGCCAACTTCTAATGGTAAATAAGGAGTTAACCCTTTCCTCTTTGGCATCCTCAGTGTTGGGATTTTGCCGGATTTGGAACAGTGTTTCCAAGTAATCTTGTAGAAAACTGAATGAATTTAAGTTCACCTCGGCATGCATGATATTATTTCGAACATGCTATGTTCTCCCTAACAGTGAGAGCAGCCTAGAGGGACCTTTTTCGTCGCAAAATCTGTTGAGAACGAGGATAAGCCAGTTCGGCCTTGTGAAGGCTAAAGAACATCTTGACCAATTTTCTCTCCTGTGAATCCATCCGATGAGGCAAGCCGTCTAAAGAGTCATACGGTCCAGCGATATGGTCAGTATGGCCATATCGTTGCCTGTACTGTTTGATGTGGGCTTCGTTGGAGGCGGTTCTTTGTACATGATTATCTCCTTCTAAGCAGCCTCGTGGTCACGGCCACCGTGGCACCACACAGGTCATGTTGCCAAAGCTCCTGAGAGAAACCTGATGAGCTACAGCCCAAATACCGACAATGATTCAAACTTAATCGCCAGGCTGCTCCACCTCAAGTACAGGAACGCCAGCTTGGAACCTACATTGGCAAGTGGAGTCTCTTAGGGAGGATCGAAGCGCTGCTGACCACCCACAGAAAGACCTTCGCATCGGAAGCTGGAAGAATCGAGCCGGGAGGGGTGTGAAATTCAGATGCAGGGCCGTCAGAGTCCCAACGGTTGGAACTAAGCCAGAAAACACACACGCAATTTACCCGTGGACGGACACTACTCGGGTGAGAGACACGTAGAAAAAACTACTGAACTTACGATCAACACACGCAAGTTTTGTGAGGCATAACGACGCTTCGTTTTTTCTCTGTTCTATTATTCTCTTATCCAATATGAAACAAACTGGTCACAATGCTTTTTATAACTACAATATGATATATGTAATCTCCCTACTAACACATAAGTAGGCTACTATCTCCACTACATGCACTAGCTAATTCAATTAACATGCAAAACACTTAGACAACTAGATTAATTCCAACACCGACATAGGCCCTGCAAAGCCGGACAGGGTCGTTTCTGACGGATGGCATGTCCGACCCCGAAGCGGCAACCCCCCTAGGCATGGAGAAGGGCGAGGCGACAATGCGACGGCCACTGCTGGCTACCTCAGTTCTCAGTCAGTCTTCAGCCTATTGTTGGTGGTTTTCTCTCCCTGTAGAGCGTCACAGGCATTAGCTTCTGACGTGTTCTTTCTTTTCCTTGTGCTTTCTCCCCTTTCACCCGGCCTTTCTGGACATGACTGGCAGCACAGTGCTGGCGAATCGATGGTTGAGCGACAGCGTTACTCCGCGTGGTTGGGACGTGGCGCCAAGTTCCTACGGCATTGACGCTGAGAGTTTTGGCGATGTCGCCGAGAGAGAGAAGACGCAGGTGGCTTGGTTGCTTGGTGAAAGAAGAAGAACAGCGCGGCCTGGCGCGTGGCTTGACCGAGAGCTGGTGCGGCTGCACAATTGGGTTCGGCCAGTGGACTGGGCAAGATGGCAACCGGATTTGGGTGGTTCAAGCCGGAGGAACAGTAAACAGGAGAATTGAAAAAAAAAAGGAAAAGACTAAGGAAGAATTGAGAAAAAGAATGAGATAGAATTTTAGGTTTAACTAAAATTCTGATATTTTTATTTGGTAATTTCTTATGCAATGATAGATATAGTTTGGTATATGTTGGGTACTTCTCTTAGGACTTTTTGATCAATTAGGGGATTTTGGTTTTGAATTTCTATACCTTTGATCTTAGGCACCCTATATGTAAATTTTAGAGGAACAATGCTTTGGAGTTTAATTTCTGTCGTAGACCAATTATGCTTCTAGGGTTTCCATACTCGGAGTTTCTATACCTATGGTTTTTGCTTCATGATTTTATGTCTTTAAGGTTTTCTGTTTCTACACGACTTATGCCGGTCAAAAGAGGAAAATACAATTCAAATAAGTCTCAAAATTGCAGGCAAGAAGAACAACAATAGTTATCACATAAAAAGTTTTAAAAACCCCATAATTTTGCATTTATGAACTTTTGGGATGTTAAATTGGTGAAGTAGTGGGCTTATAATTCCAACCACTATAGTTCAAATCTTGATTGCCTATAGCTACACACACGAAAAGTTTATCTTAGTTGGAAAGTGTGTGCCTATGCACTCTATGAGATCACGTATATATCCATGTCATCTGAATTTCTAGGCATATGCTAGTGAGCGCACTCATGTGTATGTCCCTATTGTAATTAAAAGAAAAAAGGTGTGAATATCGATAATATATCACTACTTCAGAAAGCCTCATCACAGACGGTTTGAAACCGTCATTACAGAGTTAGAAAAATTAAGCCATGGTAAAATCCATGTCACAGATGGTTTGTATTAAAAACCGTCTATGATGATATACATATCACAAACAGTTCGTATTAAGAACCGTCTGTGAAATATCACAGATGGTTCATGATACAAACCGTCTGTGATATGTCGTCATATCACTGACGGCTCTTAATACGAACTGTCTGTGAAATATCATAGACGGTTCATGATACAAACCGTCTGAGATACTTATCACAGACGGTTCGTATTAAGAACCGTTTGTGATAAGTACAACACAGACAGTTCCAAAGGAACCGTCTGTGATGAGACGTCTAGTATAACCTATTTTGTAGTAGTGTATATTGCCGTCTACCCGCACAGCTCGTGGATTCAACAACAAATATAGTTGGAACATCACCGTTGGAATCCTACCGATTGAAATCAGTAGTAAATGGATGTTATTTATCAGTCGCGTGATTCTTTTTTAAAAAAATAGACCGAATTTTTTTACCCATTCTGGTGGTAGTGGCATTGTCAGCAATATTAGATCACTGTTCTCCTGGTTTTTATAGAAGGTCGATCTGCCGAAGCACGAGAAGAGATATTATCATTAGATCATCCTCACTACACCATGGCACATGTTTACCGACACCAACGCGTTCTTGCATATTGTTGTTAGCGGTGTCACTATCAATGGATAAACTTGTTATTAGATTGTCGTTCTTGGATATGCCATTAGCCATAGCTGATAAGTGATAAGTACTAGTACATGCATGTTTCTTCTTCGGCAAAAGCGGCATGCACTAGGCTAAAGTGCATAAAAATAAAGGTCGATCGGTCGACGTTGGTGGCTAGCACTTTCCACATATTTTGACCACAAAGAATCGTTGTCTGGGTGATCAGTGCACTGACAAAACCAAGTGGAGTACTAGTTAAGAAAGGAATTGGATCTTCTTTCTGTGTGGATCAGACGACGATCGATATTGTCACATCAGATCAAAAGCAACAGTCGCAAAACACTGAAACCCCTGTTTCTTTTTATTGATGGTACAGACAACGGAACGTACATAGTGATGGAGAATATGCTGGTAGTGTCACCTAGGTAGGCACAGCGCGTGCTGCACGCACGCACCACACGTACATAGACACTACTACCTAAGTACATAAGATGCAAAAAACATAAATACATAAGAGATAGGTCGCATGCATGCAAGCATTCTATCAGTTCTCGGACATGTCCGTACCAATGGCCGGCGAATTAGGCGGTGGGTTCGGCTTTGGGTCAGGCTGCGGCTTGGGGTTAGGGCTTGGGTCTGGCTGTGGTGTGGGCTTCGGGTTTGGCTTGGGGTCTGGTTGTGGGTCGGGTTGCGCGCGGGCTTTGGGTCAGGTTGGGGCGTGGGCTGGGGGTTTGGGTTTCGGCTGGGGTTTCGGTTGTGGTGTGGGTTTCGGGTCAGGCTGCGGGTTTGGCTGAGGGTCTGGTTGTGGGTTCGGCTGGGGGTTAGGCTGTGGCGTTGGTTTCGGATCAGATTGCGGGTTTGGTTGAGGGTTAGGCTGCGGTGTGGGTTTAGGGTCTGGTTGTGGTGTGGGGTTGGGCTCGGGCTTAGGGTCTGGTTGTGGGTTTGGCTTAGGAGTCGGCTCTGGGTCAGGCTTAGGGCCCGGCTGCTTGGGTGAAGGCTTAGGGTCAATCACCCTTCCATCGGCAAGGCGAGGAACATCGGCGGCCAGTGCAATGACGAGTGCCAAGCAGAAACACATCGAGAGGAGAGACCTCATCGTTGACGCTCACTCGACGATCACTTGCTAGCTAGTTTGTTTGTGTCAGGGAGATCACGGTAGCTTGTGTGCACAAATGGCAGGGAACGGCCGGGGGATTTATAGCCACGCCGAGCCAGCCAACGCTGGACGTGTGCGCATCTCCATTTTGTGTGATTTTCAGCGTCACTAGCGATCAACAGCCTTTTTTGTGTAACTCTGCGCCCACCAACACTCGTGCCAAGTCGTTGTCATGTTCCGTTGCTTCTTCGTGATATCGCACGGCCTCTTTAATCAAGACCAGTAATAAGTGGTTGTCACACGGTTTCTCAAAGCAAAAGAGAACAGAACACACTTTTTTTATGCATGCAGTGACTCGATCTTGTGACTGATCATATCCAACTTTGCCAAGACACGCTTGCATCCATATGCAGAACTCCTCCAGTATTTTTTTTTCTCCTTTTTCACCTGTGATGTCTTAAGTAGGGGCAGAGCAGTAGCCAGCGGCAGTGAAATTAAAGAGTTGTCTGCTGATATGCTTTGGGATGGAAGCCCTGTAACTTGTTCCTTTTCAAAAGCTGGAGTGCTGCATAGCATGCAAGCACAAAGCACGCCGTTTGGATCAACAGGACGACAGGGGTGCATGTGCAAGAGGAGGACCGGGCGGCACCACTCGCCGGAGGTAAGTGGTGCATACGCGTATCATGTGCGCGTGCGTAAAGCCCTCCTGCTTCTGTCTCCCTCTGCTTTCCGTCTCCTGCCCGCCCTGAAACAGAGTTACATGCGCAACACAAAACAGAGCCCTTTCGCCCACCGAACAAACCAGAACCGGGTAAGGTAATAGTGGCCACAGGATCACGAATGCGACAGATTTGACGGGTGTGATCAGTGCGCGTAGTACCTATCAGTTTTTACTGCTCCCTCTGGTCCGCAAAAGTTTCTTCTTTTCTTATCGAGAAAGAGAAAACTTCATGAATTATTCAGAACACGGATTACAATCATGAGCAATGTACTGCTCAACGCGCAAGGCGCCATGTGTCGTGTGTTTCACTTGTCGTGCGAGCTCGCGAGTTGCAACGTTCATTCCGTTCTCTCTTATGCATTCTTCAACATAACCAGCTGGTCGGCAATTCATGATCTCAGTTTTCCTAGGTTTGGAAGAGCACCGATGCAGATGGTTTGCAAGGGTCATGGGGGCTAGCTTAACGAGCTATTATCGAGCTTTATTGGAAATTGAACGTAATTCGACTTAAAATTATTTTATATATTGTTTTAAGTGATTATTTTAAAAATAAGCTAACGAGCTACTACCAAGTCGAGTCTCATTAACTTTTTTTAATTCCAAATTGGTCTATTTTAATTTTAACCGATTAACTATGGTAAACGAATCAATTTTGATTCGAGCCCATAAAGAGTTTTTTTTGCCAGCCTCGTGAGCCACCCTTACCTCTTTGGCATCCTCGGTGTCAGGATTTTGCCGGATTTGAAACAGTATTTCAAAGTAATCTTGTAGAAAACTGAATGAACTTAAGTTCTCACCTCGGCATGCATGATATTATTTCGAACATGCTATGTTCTCCCTAACAGTGAGAGCATCCTAGAGGGACCTTTTTCGTCACACAACCTGTTGAGAACGAGGATAAGCCAGTTCGGCCTTGTGAAGGCTGAAGAACATCTTGACCAATTTTCTCTCCTGTGAAATCCATCCGATCAGGCAAACCGTCTAAAGAGTCATACGGTTCAGCGATACGGTCAGTATGGCCATATCGTTCCCTGTACTGTTTGATTTGGAGGCGGTTCTTCGCTGTACATGATTATCTCCTTCTAAACAGCCTCGTGATACTATTGGACTTGGCAATTGGCATACTCTCCTCCTAAACTATGGAATGAATAGTCTTCGCTTCTTTCCAGATCGGCATCAGATGCACCAAAACAGGGGATTTGCACTTAAAAACCATTTATTAATAAATTGTCCATGGAAACTACACAAAAACAACAGGAAATATGCAAATAATTATAAGAAAACATGTTTGCACAATGCGTCTTACAGAGCTAGAAAAGTGGAGATATGATCTAAGTTTTGTTAAGCAATAGATTAGTGGTCCGATGTTTCTCAAGTCGGACAGTGCTAAGCTGCTAGTGTCATTGCAACTCTGACCTGTACGGCTCGAGTGGATCACTAGTCAGTAGTTTGTGCTTGTAGAGGAAACCTGGAACTTATCTACGGCGGCAGAAGCAGTCAGGTTCGTAAACGTGGATAGAGATCGAAGTAGAGTAGCACATGATGAAATTGCTAGAATAAATAAAAAAAGGAACAAGACAGGTGCAAGTTCTACATGGTCAAGTTCCTAGTTGTATAGAACAATATATGCTTTCGTCGATTGTTATTCAACCATGGGAAACGCTTTCGTTCTAGTGTGTTCACACGTTCTCTTCTCCGGCAACTGAGGTGGCTGGTGGCTGGCGGATGGGGTTGAAGATTCATCGTAGCCCTAACCGAATAAGTTGTTGAATATATAAGCATTTTTTGAATTACTTTAATCCAGAAATACACTAGATAAATCATGGAAATTATTCTAGCCATTTTCACAAAGCATATAAGCAAGAACATTATAGATATAACTAGCATACCTATCTCAACGTTCAGATCAACAACAGATGATAAAACTAAGCAAACAACAAATGAGAGACAGTCATACCCAGATCCAGTAGAAGGAACAGCAGAAGATGCAGCGACATCAACAGTTTTGGCGAGATCGCTGTCATTATAGCGTAGTAGACGTCGTGGTAGTAGTCGTACAGTTGATGTAGATGTAGCAGAGATTCGGACGAAGAGGAAGCAGCGAGCAGTCACGCGAACGCTCCCCAAAAACCTTATTCGTCCTCGCTCGTGCAAGCCTTCAAGGACGAGGGTTCCGGAGGCCTGCTCTCCCGGTTTGGCCGTACACGCGCTTCGCCGGGATGGAGATCGCCGAAGACAACAATCAAAACTGTGAAAGACCGTTTCCAGCGTGGAGAGATTTTGGATGAAGAAGAAGCAGCCTTTTCAGTACTCTGTTCTTCATAACTTATAGCCAAAAACCAAACGACCAGAGGCTTTTGATTCGCAAGGAAACGGTCGCCATTGATTCGCCATTAATCAGTGGAAACCGCAGCCATTACTCATCGTAACGCTTTGAAAACGGTCGCCATTGATTCTCCATTAATCGCTGGAAACCGCAGCCATTACTCACCGTAACGCTCGATTAATGGCAAAATGAAGAGACCGTAAACGGTTGCCATTATCGCCACCGTTTCACTACGAGCCTGTGCGTTCGCTTTTTGAATAGATAAAGAAAACGCCGCGACGCATCCGACACGCTCACAGACGACGCACACGCGACACGCACACGCACCGCACCGCACGGCTCGGCGTGGCAGGCGAGGCGAGCAAGCAGCGCGTGTATTGGCTCTCTCCAATTCCACAAGGGGTTACCACGTTCCACCTTTTAAAGTGGTGTAACTCCATAAAACTCTCCATATGGGACTAAACGGTTTTAGCACATGCACATGGGCCTTGGGATTTTCAGAATTAATTAGAATATAAATTTGGGCCTAGCCAGTATTAATTCCAACAATCCCCACCATATCCCAAGGGCACATGCCAACCGCCTTGATCCACGATTGTTTTGATATACCAAGATTTTGATGGAGACCTGTTAAGGTTGAACATCCACTGAAATGAAGTTACACTTATCCACAACCGCACAATGGACTAAGCTTTGAATTGGCAGTTTTGTGTGAATAAGTTTCACTTAAGTCCTTAACTGATACTAGGCTGCCAGGCATCCCCGCGGGTTGGAGCATATAAGTCATACTCCTGGCCTATTCATGAGCTTCTTAGAAATTACCCTATTTCATAGGCGTGACTAGCAATGGCTCATATAGGTGTGTTCTTTCAAGACTGCTCTGTAGGACAACATCTTTGCTTTAACAAGCCACAGAACACATTAAGATAAGAATCAACCTGTCATACAGATTTAGGAGAGAATTGCATCTCCAATGGAGTGGGTCTATAAAGGTACTCTCCTCCCAGTTAACCAATAGTTTGTTTCGCCAATCCTACTTCACGGGATCTCCGATCACATAGGATGGGTTACCACTATGGTATAACTCACGTGGGTCTCAAACCCATCTCCCTCGATGCATTATCTATCACATTCCGTGATAAACCCTTTGTGAAGGGATCTGCCAGATTCTTAGCTGTTTGGATATAATCCAAAGCTATTACTCCGGAGTTTCTCATTTTCCTGACAGACTTCAGTCTTCTCTTCACATGTCTTGATGCCTTCATATTATCCTTAGAACTGTTCACTTTGACAATCACACCGATTGTCACAAGATTCATCGTAATAGCTGCACCGGTTTTTCAACCACCGCAAATCCATCAAGAGCTCACGGCCATTCGGCTTCAACAATGGCAGTATCTAATGTTGTGAGTTCTGCTTCCATTGTTGACCTCGTTAAGATGGTCCGCTTGCAAGACTTCCATGAAACAAGCGCCACCTCCAAGTGTGAAGACATATCCACTTGTGGCCTTAATCTCACAAGATCGGATATCCGGTTTGAATCGCTATAACCCTCTAGTACCCTAGGTACCCGGTATAGTGAATGTCATAACTCATATTACCCTTTAGATAGCGCATTACCCTCTCAAGAGCATGCCAATGATCATCTCCTGATTAGAAACAAACCACTTAGTTTGCTCACAAAGAACGAGATGTCGCCCGGTACCGCTTAGCTAAATACATAAGTGAACCAATTATCCGAGAATATCTCAATTGGTCTCTGGCTATTCTCCGATTCTTCCTAAGCAACACGCTAGGATCATAAGGTGTTGGAGAAGGTTTGCGATCGCTATAACCAAAACGACTGTAACCTTTTCCACATAATGAGATTGCAACAATGTAATCCCACCATCATCACCTCTCAACGACTTGATGTTCAAGATAACATCGCCTACTCCCGCATCTTTCATCTCAAAATTTCGAGACAAGAAATTCTTGACCTCCTTAATCACATTAAGGTTGGTCCCAAAGATCGAGATGTTATCAACATACGACATAGAATGACTCCTCGCCCCACCATGGCGATAATACACACATCCGCCGACTTCATTCACAATAAAGCTCGCAGATGTTAAGGTTCTGTCGAACTTTTCATGCCACCGCTAGGTGCTTGTTTAAGACCATACAAAGATTTCAACAACTTACACACATTTCCTTCTTGACCATTTACTACAAATCCATCCGGATGTTCCATGTAAATTTCTCGCCCAACTCTCCATTTAGAAAAGTCGCCTTAACGCCCATCCGATGAACGAAGACCGTGTGAGGCACCAGAGATAGTAGTACTTAATAGTGGTCAATCTAGCCACAGTGAATAAGTATCAAAGAAATCTTCGCCTTCCTTTTGGGTATAACCTTGGCCACAAGCCATGCCTTATACTTCTCAATAGTACCATCGGGCCTAAGCTTTTTGAACACCCACTTACATCCTACAAAGTTTACAACCATAAGGACGCTCTGATCTCCCAAATTCCATTAGAGATAATGGAATCTATTTCACTCCGATCGCTTCCTTCCAAGATTCCACATCCGAGAAGCATATGCTTTAAATGGTACTTGGAGTATCATTCACAAGGTACACAATGAAATCAGAACCAAAAGACTTTGCAGCCCTTTGTCTTTACTCTTCCTCGAGTTTCATTGTCTTCCTCCTCGTGAATTTGATCAGGGTTTGCTCAAAATATTCCTTTGGAATGGCGGTTCAGGAGTTGTATCGGGCCCCGACTGATGAACTAGGCATATCTTTCATTGGAAAAATATCCTCAAAGAATGTAGCATCTCTGGACTCCATAATTGTACCGATATGCACGTCAGGTACTCCAGATTTCACCACTAGAAATCTATATCCAACGCTATGGTGAGCATAGCCTAAAAAGACGCAATCCACGGTTTTTGGTCCAAGCTTACGCTTCTTGGAAATTGGCACATTGACTTTCGCCAAACAACCCCAAGTGCGCAAATATGAAAGTGATAGTCTTTTCTTCTCCCATTGTTCAAATGGAGTTATCTCTTTATTCTTTGTGGGAACCCTATTTAGAACATGACATGAAGTCAATATAGCCTCCTCCCACCATGCCTTGGAAAGACCCGCTGTGTCTAACATGGCGTTAACCAAATCAGTTAGAGTGCGGTTTTTCCTTTCAGCAACCCCGTTTGACTGGGGTGAATAGGGAAGCGTCCTCTTATGGATTATACCATGTTCCTCACAGAATAAATTGAACTCATTAGAAAAGTACTCGCCACCACGATCAGACCTAACCCTTTTGATTTTCTTTTCAAGTTGGTTCTCAGCTTCTGCCTTATAGATTTTAAAGTAGTGAAGAGCTTCATCTTTAGTTTTCAAAAGATACACATAACAGAACCTAGTGGAGTCATCAATCAAAGTCATGAAATATCTCTTACCACCTTTTGTCAACACACCATTCATCTCACACAGATCTGAATGTATGAGTTCTAATGGTGCCAAGTTTCTTACCTCCGCGGCCTTGTGAGGCTTACGAGGCTGCTTTGATTGCACACAAACTTGACATTTAGAACCTTTGGCAAGGGTGAATTTCGGGATTAACTCTAAATCAAGCTAACGCGTCATGCAACCAAAATTTATGTGACAAAGTCGTGAATGCCAAATAGTAGTCTCATTACCACTTGAAAATATGGTTCACAACATTATTACACAAATCTGAAAGAGATAGGCGAACAAGCCTCCGCACACATAGCCTTTACCAACAAATTGTCCACATTTGGACATTACAAATTTATTGGACTCAAATACGATCTAAAGCCATCTCTACACGTAAGAGATCCGCTCACGAGATTCTTATTGATAGATGGCACATGATGCACGTTCTTGGTTGCACAATCTTTCCAAGTAAACTTCAGACGACCGTGCCAACACCATGAACAGTGGCATGTGACCCGCTCCCCATTAGAACGGTGAATCCCGAGTGACTGGTAAGAAGAAAACAATGAAATATCAACACACACATGTATATTAGCACCGTGTCTATCCACCAATCGGTAGATTGACATACGGAAAGAACAAAGAGGTAAATTACCATACCTCAAGTTCCGTCTCAAGAGTACCAACAACAACATTGGCGCACTTGGAATTCGCCTTGCCGATTCTTCACACCCTTGCGTTGATCGCAATCCTTAGCCCAATGACCAGATTCGCCACACACAAAGCAAAGGCCATCCTTTGTGTTATTCTTCTTCTTTTAAAGCTTGTTGTTTGTGCAGTCTTGTTTTGCCTTTGAACTTTTGAGCTTGACCATTCTTTTCTCGCACCACATTGGCACTAGAATGTCCTCATTTCCTCTAGTGTGTGTATCTTTTGCCTCGCTTTTCTTCAACATCAAGAGACCCAATGAGATTTTCAACAGAAAACTCTTGTCTCTTGTGTTTGAGAAGTAGCAAAATTCCTCCAAGAAGGAGGAAGCTTGGCAATAATGCCTCCGCGACAAACTTGTCCAGTAACACACACTTGAAATGCTCAAGTTCTTTGGCCATAGATTGTATCTCATGAGCCTGCTCAACCACGTAACGTCCATCAACCATTCTATAGTCATGGTATTGCTCCATGAGATACGCTTCACCGCTCGCATCCGAAACCCCAAACTTGGCCTCGAGTGCTTCCCACATCTCTTTTCCATTTGTAATTACCATGTATGCATCAACTAACTTCTCACCAAGAACGCTAACCACGACACCTTTAAAAAGGTTATCAGCAGCCTCGAACGCTGCTCTCGATCGGAGTAAGTGTTCCTTCCGCTTGCCTTTTGCCACATGGAAACGTTCATGGCGCTTAGCCAAAGCACCATCTTAGTGCGCCACCTCTTATAATTCGAGCCATCGAATCGAGATGGTTTGAGCGCAACAAAAAACCAGTTGACAAAAAATGCCTATAATAAGGTTTTTGGATTGTTGAATATATAAGCATTTTTTGAATTACTTTAATCCAGAAATACACTAGATAAATCATGGAAATTATTCTAGCCATTTTCACAAAGCATATAAGCAAGAACATTATAGATATAACTAGCATACCTATCTCAACGTTCGGATCAACAACGGATGATAAAACTAAGCAAACAACAAATGAGAGACAATCATACCTGAGATCCGAGAGAAGGACAGCAGAAGATGCGCGACATCAACAGTTTTGGCGAGATCGCCGTCGTCATAGCGTAGTAGACGCCGTGGTAGTAGTCGTCATGATTGATGTAGATGTAGCGAGATTCGAACGAAGAGGAAGCAGCGGCGATCACGCCGAACGCTCCCCAAAACCTTATTCGTCCTCGCCGTGCAAGCCTTCAGGACGAGGGTTCCGAGGCCTGCTCTCCGGTTTGGCGATACACGCGCCACGGGATGGAGATCGCCAAGATAACAATCAAAGCGTGAAAGACCGTTTCAGCGTGGAGAGATTTTGGATGAAGAAGAAGCAGCCTTTTCAGTATTCTGTTCTTCAGAACTTATAGGCAAAAACCAAACGAACAGAGGCTTTTGATTCGCAATGAAACGGTCGCCATTGATTCGCCATTAATCAGTGGAAACCGCAGTCATTACTCACTAGTAACGTTTTGAAAAACGGTCACCATTGATTCTCCATTAATCAGTGAAAACCGCAGCCATTACTCACTGGTAACGTTCTGATTAATGGCAAAAATGAAGAGACCAGAAACGGTTGCCATTACTGCCAGCCGTTTCACTGCGAGTCGGTGCGTTTCGTTTTTCGAATAGATAAAGAAAAACGCGCACGCACCCGACACGCCTGCGTACGCGCACCCGCACCGCACCGCACCGCACCGCTCGGCTCGGCGTGGCGAGGCGAGGCGAGCGAGCGCGCGCGTGTATTGGCTCTCTCCAATTCCACAAGGGGGTTACCACGTTCCACTTTTTAAAGTGGTATAACTCCCATAAAACTCCATATGGGACTAAACGGTTTTAGCACATGCACATGGGCCTTTGGGATTTTCAGGAATTAATTAGAATATAAATTTGGGCCTAGCCCGTATTAATTCCAACATAAGTAAGGGGGCGGCATCGCCGTCCAAGGGACCAGGGACATGGATCAACCTCCTGTTGATTCGCAAGGATTGCTTGATCTTTCATGGTACTGCGAGTCGGTGCGTTTCGTTTTTCGAATAGATAAAGAAAAACGCGCACGCACCCGACACGCCTGCGTACGCGCACCGCACCGCACGGCTCGGCTCGGCGTGGCGAGGCGAGGCGAGCGCGCGCGTGTATTGGCTCTCTCCAATTCCACAAGGGGGTTACCACGTTCCACCTTTTAAAGTGGTGTAACTCCCATAAAACTCTCCATATGGGACTAAACAGTTTTAACACATGCACATGGGCCTTTGGGATTTTCAGGAATTAATTAGAATATAAATTTGGGCCTAGCCCGTATTAATTCCAACATAAGTAAGGGGGCGGCATCGCCGTCCAAGGGACCAGGGACATGGATCTACCTCCTGTTGATTCGCAAGGATTGCTTGATCTTTCATGGTACTGCGAGTCGGTGCGTTTCGTTTTTCGAATAGATAAAGAAAACGCAGCGCACCGACACGCTGCAGACGTCAAGACACGCACACGCACCCGCACCGCACCGCACCGCACCGCACGGCTCGGCTCGGCGTGGCGAGGCGAGGCGAGCGAGCGCGCGCGTGTATTGGCTCTCTCCAATTTCACAAGGGGGTTACCACGTTCCACCTTTTAAAGTGGTGTAACTTCCATAAAACTCTCCATATGGGACTAAACGGTTTTAGCACATCCACATGGGCCTTTGGGATTTTCAGGAATTAATTAGAATATAAATTTGGGCCTAGCCCGTATTAATTCCAACATAAGTAAGGGGGCGGCATCGCCGTCCAAGGGACCAGGGACATGGATCAACCTCCTGTTGATTCGCAAGGATTGCTTGATCTTTCATGGTACAACAAAAGTGCAATAACATCTAACAGTGGTGTCGTAACATGAAGTTGTTCGTGTAATAACACTCCAGTAGTAGTGTAGTAACACTATAACTAGCATGTAGTAACACTCCGGTGGCGTACAGTAATATGCCGGTGGTGGAGTAGTAACACTCTATCTTTCGTGCGGTAACACGACTTTCGTAACTTAGTAACAAGCTTGATAAGTGATTGAATCATCATAGATTAGCAGGACCCGAAGTAGAAGTGATCCGTAGCCTCCCAAACCGTGAACAGAAGATTGATCACGAATTAGAAGATTGAATTATATAAATTTCGTGGGCAATCTCAAGAACAACACGTTCTTGATCTGTGTCAACTCTCACAAAGCCTAGATGTGAAAAATCTCAATAACATACACGACATGGCGGCCAAAACCACTGGCGATTTTCTGCTATTTCCATCAATGCAAAAACATCCACTTTACAAAGTAGCTAGCCCTCGGCTTTTATTCATGCACACACTCAATGCTAGCTGAAGGCCGAACGCAATTCAAACGTGGCCTGCTTTAGAAACCGAGTCAACTCCCTATAAAGACCGACCCAATTACGTTTTAT
Organism: Ampelocalamus luodianensis; assembly: GCA_036346255.1. Taxonomy (NCBI): domain Eukaryota; kingdom Viridiplantae; phylum Streptophyta; class Magnoliopsida; order Poales; family Poaceae; genus Ampelocalamus; species Ampelocalamus luodianensis. The sequence continues at coordinate 43,418,685 of CM070629.1, forward strand.
AATTCAGGTACTATACAACTCGGACTCTAAGAACTAAAAAAAGGAAAAGACCGAACTAAATATGCATAGTAATCGGACTCTTGGAGATATGATTTTTAAGCACCGATTTTATTTGCTTATTCGGATCCAACTCGAACCAACGTGGACTCCAAGTTCTCGCATACTTCCTTCACACGACCTCTGGAGTCCATGGGCCACACGTCTCCGGCACATGTCCACGCGTGCACCTCCTCTTTGGCTCATGCCATTTTTCTGTCTCGCCTCTTAGCTTGATCCATTCCCTTGCGTCGCATGGCTCTCACGCGTAAGGAAAACACATGGTCGAACCGATCCACACGTCGCACGCTCTTGCGTATGCTGTCGGCTCCCTGTCGGCCTCCTCCTGTTGTACGCCGCATGCCCGGCACTCGGCCTACTCCCATGCACCACACGCATCGGGTTTTCTTCCCCTCGGTCTACCTCCCTCTCCTCCCACTCAGTCCATACATGTTCTTTCTCTTTTCGATTCATTGAAACAGCACCAATACAAGATGCAACCTCACGTTCTGAATTGGAAACACAATCCAAAGTTGGAATACCACTTGGGGCCGTATCAATTAGAGGAGGACAGTGGGTGGCGATTAGCATGGCGATGGTGAGACTAGCGGTGTTGAGGTTGCGGCAAGCAGGCTGGGAGAAGAGGCGATGTGATGTGGCAGCCTATGCAGGCGACAAAGGCACTGGCGGTGGAGCTGGGAACCGTAGGAGGAGGAGGCCTGAGGGATCTGGACCATACTTATCAATTCCATTCTGGTACCGGTTGGAATAGCCAGAACATACCATATCGACACCCAAATCGGTACACCATAGCCTCAATCCCGTATCGATTTGATACCAGTCATTCCGGTATCGGGCAAAATTGAAGTGACCACTCCTTTGAATCAGCTCGGAAGGCCAATCCAATATCACTCCTTCGGTAAGTGAAATTATGCTAGACTAGTATGTTAGACTATGGTAAAATGTATGAAGTTATGAACTTATGTTGTATTATTTAACTGTGTATGACTTTTGTATTTACAAAGTCATTGAACTATGTGTCATTTTTATTATATGGTTATGTATTTGAAACGAGATTATGTATGCATATATATATTTTCCGTACTCCTGGGAGTACATACCCCCACTTTCAATATATCATTTAAACGAACATATTATACTTTTTATCACTTTCAGTATACTTAAATACTAATTATAAGATACTCTAATGTGATTTGACTGAAAATTTTTCATTGGAACCCTTTATTTTGGTACATACCATTTTTCATATAAAAAAAGTATATACATAAATTTTATAAAAAGTGGATTTAAATGAATTTTTTCATTGAACTTACTTTGCGATATCTTATAATGATTATTGGAGTATGCTCAAATAAATAAAGAGATATCATTATACGATTTAAGTGGTATATGAGAAGTGGAGTATCGTACTCTGTGAGTACCATACCATTTTCAGTATATATATATATATATATATATATATATATATATATATATATATATATATATATATATATATATATATATATATATATACGTATGTAGTGCTAATGGATAATTCAATGCTAAGGTGTTAATGCCAATTTTGACTGTTGGATTTGGATTGAATAACCAAAATTAATGCAGTCTCTCACCTCCAAACCATTTAATCACCTTGCATGCTCCCATGTCCAATGCGCCTTCATTAATGCACCTTCATTAAACACCCTGCATGCTTCCACATCCAACGGTCAAGAGATGCAGATTCAACGGTCAAGATTGGCATTACCACCTTAGCACTGAATTACCCATATATATATATATATATATATATATATATATATATATATATATATATATATATATATATATATATATATAGGAAAAATACTTTCTACTCCCGGGTGTAGTTACTCCCACTTTTGATATACCACCTAAAAGAACTTGACATACTCCTTTATCACTTTGGGTATACTCATATACTAATTATAAGATACTCCAATGTGAACCACACAAAAAAAATTGCAAGAGAGTCTATAGTTTTTAGCATATTTTGTAAATATCTTCATATTCGCATATAAAAAGGAGTATGTCACATAAAAAGGAGTATATCTAAAAAAATTGTACATACCACCCCCTGAAAAGGTGTGAATACCACCTAGGTGGTCTTATATACTTGTATACTACACATACATACTCTCGGTTGCGCAAGATACTCCTTACGTTGTGAGATACGGAATAGGGAGTAACTACTCCCGGGAGTAGGAAAAAGGCTTCCTATCTACTCCCGGGTGTAGTTACTCCCACTTTTGCGGTACGCCGGAATGGACCGATACCGACGTATTTCACACTAAAAAGCAAATCGGAATGATCTTCGGAATGAAATTGACAACTATGGTCTGGACAGCAGTAGAGGAGGCGGAGTAGTGCAATGCGGCCCTAAGGTGGTAGTGCCACGTGACTAAAGCGTGTTAGTCGCATCCTTCAATCGTATCTAAGCAATAGAGACCTCTCTTTCACCTAAAAGGAAAGTTCTCAGCTAAGCTCTAATTTCGTGGATTGAGCTCAAGCTAAGACCCAACGACTAATTGAGTTTCACTTTCAACTCTACTTGAGAACGCACATATAGCTCGACTTAGACAAACTAGAGCACTGGTGTAGAGTAGATTTGCTCATATGTCGAGCCGGACCTAGAAAAGTCCTGCCTTGAAAGGCCAGGCTAAGCTTGCCCCAGCCGAACAAAGCCAGGCCCGAAACCAAAAAAATCCATTTTTTAGTACACTGTTACTTTAGTTTCATTTCCTTGATAAAATACTATTTTAAATCCTTTTTCTAATAAAATATGTATTTTTGTTATTTGTAATTTGGCCGGGAATCTTCAGGCAGGGCCTCCGGGCAAAGACAACTGGGCCGAAGACTGGGCCAACATCGGTCCGGACAAGCCCACCCACCCACCCAGGTTGGGCTGCCTTTAACACGTCTTTTGAGGCCCAGTTTAGAAGGTGGAAAAATTTCTGTTCCTACCAAAAAATAAACTGACTTTCGTAAATTTTATGTGAAAGTCATGCGTTCAAAACAGGGCCCTAAAGTAAAAGTAAAGTAGGTTACGCTTCAGTCTCGTGACACAAAATTCTTGGTATTTTGAACTAGGCCTTTACTCTATTTGAGAAGGCCCGTAAATACCTGGAGTCTTTGCTGACTGGCCTATCCGGCCCGTTAAAATAGTAGGCCCAAACCCTAGTTGTTCTTCCCTGATCCCATTTTTTCCCCAGCCTGCCCAACTCCCAACAGCTCCAAGTCAACAACCCCCACTCCTCCCAAGAACACCCCATCCCCACCCATGGCCGCCTCCTCCTCCGTCGTCACCCTCAACGTCGGCGGCGAGCTCTTCCAGACCACGGCCGCCACCCTCTCCCGCGCCGGCGCGTCCTCCCCGCTCGCCTCCCTCGGACCCTCGGCCCCCTCCGCGCCGCACTTCCTCGACCGCGACCCCCGCCTCTTCGCGCTCCTCCTGTCCTTCCTCCGCCGCGGCCGCCTCGCGTCCCCTCCCTCTGCCGCGCTCCTCGCCGAGGCGCGGCACTTCGCGCTCGACGGCGCCGTCCTCGCCTCCCTCTCCCCAGCGTCCGCCTTCTCCCCGCTGGCACTGCGCCCCTCCGTCCTCCTCCCGCTCGCCGGCCGCGTCGCTCCCTCCGCCGTGGCCATATCCCCCTCTCCGCACCCCGCCTCCCTCTTCGCCGCGCACGGTGGGGTCGTCACCCGCTTCGACGCCGCGCTCGCCTTCCGCAGCAGCGTCCTCACGCCGCTCCCCGCAGTCGACTCGCTCGTCGCGGTGTCTCCCGCCCTCGCTGTCGCCGGCGCCAGCGACTTCCCCAGCGTCCACCTCTGCCGGTTCCTGGACGACGCCTCCGCCGCTTCTCCGGAGGTGCTTTCTTGGCCAGGTTCGCCCTCCGCCACCGTGCTGTCGATGGCCGCCACGGCCGCCTCAGAAGCACCGTCGCCGTGGCTCTTTGCCAGCTTCGAGTCAGCGCGCCGGAACTCGAGCGCCGTGGTAGCGTTCGACTTGAATTCTCTCTCACCTGTCGCGGAAATTGGGCGGAAGGAGGTGTTCGGTGCGGACGTCGAGGCGGCTATACCGGCGACTAAGCTCGGATGGCTCGGTGGGTACAATCTCTTGCTTGCTGCCGGGTCGCATTCCGGGCCGGCCGGAATGGTGGGGGACATACGCCTGTGGGATGTCCGGGCGAGCGCGACAGTGCCAGTGTGGGAGCTCAGGGAGAAGGAGGACTGCTTCGCGCACGTGGCCGCGTCGGTCGAGCTGTCGGCGCTGTTCAAGGTGGGGGCCACGTCTGGCGAGGTGTTCATGGCTGACTTGAGGAGGCTTGGTGGTGGCAGCATTGGCTTGGAGCCGTGGGTGTGCATAGGAGACGGACAGAGGGCGGCTGCGGCAGCATCATCCGGCAGGAAGGAGGGGAATGGTTTTAGGATTGAGTGCTACCGCAATTGGGTGTTTGTGGCACGCGGCGTGGGTGTTGAGGTGTGGACGCAGGTGGAATTGGCACCGGAGGCCAGGGGGAAGAAGGTTATGAGGAGGAATTGGGTGGGGAGTGGACCATCCATGGTGACGGCAGGAGGCGAGGAGGGTGCAAAGGAGAAGGCCAAGATTGTGAGCTGGGCCTTTGGAGGCAGCAGGATGGCATTGGCAAGGGCCGATAAGCGGTCCATTGAGGTGTGGGATAGTGCTCCGGCGGCAATATCTGCGAACCCCTGAATAGAGGAAAAAGACTGCCAAGATTGTGAGCTGGGGCTTTGGAGGCAGCAGGATGGCATTGGCGAGGGCCGATAAGCGGTCCATTGAGGTGTGGGATAGTGCTCCGGCGGCAATATCTGCGAACCCCTGAATAGAGGAAAAAGACTACAAACATAAGATAGTGTATCTCAACCTTCAATTGTTCTTCTTGTTCATCTATACATGTAGACTGTTGTTTTATGAAGTATCCTAGAGACTTAGATTTCTTGAATGCGCAATGCCTGAAAGGTATGAGATGATTTCAATAAAATTGAACAGTGTCTTCGTTTTTTTATTTGGTCTGCATAAGTTCGTGATTATCCTAGGAAAATAGCAGTTATATCATTGAGTTTATCTCTTTTAAGCAAACCCGAAGCATATAATTATTTGCTAGTTGGGAGTAGCTCAGTTCCTTTGTGTAACTGGGGTTATTCATTTTGATTCATGAAAATCTAACTTCCCAAAAGTAACATATAAATTGATCAAATCATCTTACATGGAGATTTGATTTATGGACTCTAGAAGCTCATCACATTTCCAGCATGACTTGCGAATATGTTACAACAGACTCTAGAAGCTCATCACATTTCCAGCATGTCTTGCGAATATGTTACAACACGCTTTGCAGTTTTCTGTTTTCAGAAGACGACAAGATGACCATGCTAAATGCTTACTGCTCTGCACATTGGGTGTCCATTGGGTTGGCTACATGACCCCTTCTTGTATGATGCGAAGCAATATGTCCTGATGCTGGAATGGGCAGAATTGTGCTTGAACCCGATGCTCTGAACTTGAAGCATGCGCTGCAGGGCACTGAGCAAGATATGTCCCGAGTTGGAGTTCTGTTCAGAGAAGCAAAATTTCTGCTCTTATGTAATTTCCTGGAGTTCAGAGTGGTGTCGTGTTCTCGTTCTTGTAATCAAGTTGCACATGCTTTGGCAAAGCAAGGGCATGTATGGACCGGGTGCCGTGATGTTATGGCATGACACGGCTCCTGCTTTTGTAAACTCTCTGGTGCTTAGCATTTGACGGCACCTACTGTTTAATGGAAACTAAACATTTCCATCTCAAAAAAGAAAAGCACTGTTATCTTTCAAAATTATACATGTACTAAAACAGGAAAAAATGCAAACTAATTTTTAGGGGGTTTTGAGGGCACCCTACTTGTGCAGTCCTGCAGGTAGTAGTTTTCCTACCATTTGTGGTGAAATCGGATATTTTTCTTAGTAATCTTATTGCTGAATCCTGTGGCAATCGTATCTTGTTCTTATTGATTGTATTTCTGAATCTCTGGCAGTTGGAAGGTTGACCGATCTGCAGTACATACTGACTATGAAGTTGATCGAAACAGCTGCTTCATACTTCGTATCCTGGCACTTAAAATAGTTAGATCGGTGTATTATCATCAGATACATCCCTTTAGCCTGTTCGACTCGTTGATGGTGACTGCTGAGCCGTCGAGATGTGATCATCTTCGAAACCAAATGGGCGCTGAGAAATGAACTCACCGTGGATGTCACACTGTCACCCTTGGCCCGGCGATGCGATCTGTATGAGAAATGAGAAGGTATGGCTGGTGCCCATACACTGTGCCCAGGAAGATGAAACCATATATATTTGTGCGCTACTGTACATTGTACCGAAGAGGTACTGAGAAGTGTGCAGGATTCCTTCGCATTGCCAGATCTTACATATTTTTGGACGGCATAAAAATGAAACGAAATGCCATGCGTGTGCACGGACTCCGGCTCTGTCAGATTCAGAAGCGTAGGCCCTCTTCAAAACGTCCTATTATCTATTGGAGAACCGTCGCTGGCGAGTCTAATCCGATCGATCACCTCGTAGATAAAAATCGAATCACACATAAGAACACATGTACAAGGATGTAAATGAACACAGAGATGGGAGACTTCTTTCTTCTCTTTATTTTTCTTCTCAAAAGCATGTACAATGATTGGATATCCTCCTATATATATAGTCTAGAGGTGGATGAAGAGTCCATCATAGGCCAGACCTAGGCCCAGGTTTCCTAACACTCCCCTTTGAGTATTCATTCAATATGTTCATGTCTCATCAAAACTTCACAAAAACCAGTGGGAAAGATTAGGAGAAAGAGTACGAAACACGTTCTGCTGCGTTGCATGAATTGCCTCATTAAAAACCTTAGCGAGAAACTTCAGAAAAACTCGTCAATGGAAAAATAATACAATCCACTTAATTTCATTTAATCTCCAGGATTTATCCTTTGGGTACTCGATCTTCGTGATCAAGTTTCAATAATGAGTTCATGAAGATTCTCCCCCCTGAATTCTGCACTTCTCTAAGTCTCATCATGTCACAGCCCCAACAAGGTACTCTATGGTTTGGAAACCGTATGGTGGTACCATTTGATCGTCACTTGAGGGAATTGATTCTCAAGGAGGCTCATAACTCAAAATTCTCTATCCACCCCGGGAGTACGAAAATGTATCAAGATTTGAAAAAGAAACTGTGGTCGAGCCGAATGAAGCGGCACATTGCACAGTATGTGGCCGAGTGCGATCTATGTCAAAGAGTTAAGGCTGAGCACTTGAAGCCAGCTGGTACTCTAGATCCCCTGCCCATTCCCCAGTGGAAATGGGAAGAAGTTGGCATGGATTTTGTCACCGGCCTTCCTAGAACTAAAATTGGGTTTGATTCTATATGGGTGATTGTGGATCGTTTAACCAAGGTTGCCCATTTTATTCCTATCAAGACCACTTACACCGGGGCCAAACTAGCAGAACTTTATATTTCCAAAATTGTTTGTCTCCATGGTGTACCAAAGGTGATTGTTTCAGACAGAGGTCCCCAATTCACCTCTCATTTCTGGAACTGCTTGCATCAAGCAATGGGAACCAACCTATCCTTTAGCTCCGCTTATCACCCGCAAACGAATGGACAAACTGAGAGAGTAAACCAAGTCTTGAAAGACCTTCTCCGGGCTTGCGTGTTATCCTACGGTGATAGTTGGGAAAAATGTTTACCGTTTGCGGAGTTCACCTACAACAATAGTTTCCAATCGAGCATTCAAATGTCACCCTTCGAAACATTGTATGGGAGAGCTTATAGAACACCTTTAAACTGGTCCGAAGCCGGGGAGAGGCCATTCTATGGCCCGACTTTGGTGGAAGTTGCTGAAGAACAAGTTCGTGTCATTCGTGAACGACTTAGGACGGCTCAATCACGTCAGAAGTCTTATGCCGATCGTCGTCGTCGCGAGTTAAGTTTCGAAGTGGACGATCATGTTTATCTTAAAGTCTCTCCTATGAAAGGAGTTCGCCGTTTCCAAATCAAAGGTAAATTAGCACCTCGCTATATTGGACCTTTCCGTATCCTAGCTAAGTTGGGATCGGTGGCATACCAGTTGGAGTTGCCACCATCACTCTCGAGCGTGCATAACGTCTTCCATGTCTCCCAACTCAAGAAATGTCTTGAGTCCCAGCGAGCGGCCAGAGTTGGATAAACTCGACTTGCAACCCGATCTATCTTATCGAGAGAGCCCGATTCGTATCCTTGAGGAAACCGAGCGTAAGACTAGGAATCGTGACCTCAAGTTCGTCAAGGTCCAATAGAGCAACCACACGGGAGATGAAGCGACTTGGGAACGTGAAGACCGGATGCGAGAAGCATATCGAGAACTCTTCTCTACGTGAAGTGCCTTCGTACCAAGAAAGGAAAGGTAAAGCATATTAATGTAAATTATAACCTGTCAACACTATCTTTGAAGGAAATCAAGACAATGTAAATTATAACTTCTAATGAAAACTTTCTAATTCTTCTCCACCCAGATCTCGGGTCGAGATCTTTTGTAAGGGGGGGAGGTTTGTCACAGCCCCAACCATTAAAATGGATTAGTATGTATTTCATTAGCATGCATTATTAAATTCAATTCATTTAATAACTTATTGCACTTGGAAAATCTGTTAAAAACATGAACCTACCTTTCAAATTTGAATTTCAATTCAAATCAGTGATAAAATGTTGTGATCATCATCTAGAACCAATTTATTCAAATACTAAATTAATTATCATGAATTAATATATTTTTTCCAAAGTTTTTGGGACTAGTTTGAACCTCATTAAAATTCAAACAACATTTATAGACATGCAACATGTTTGAATTTAAATATCACAGAATATACATTGAACAGTAGGGTTTCATAATTTTTATGGGAACTACATCTTCCCAGGAATCCCCACAAATTATTTCATGATTTTAGGGAATTTATTTCTAATTATAAACCCGGTCAAAGTTGCTAGACAGACTTTAAATTCGATCAAGCTGAAACCTAAACCTCGATACTATTCCTCGGGCCCGAGTCCAATTTGGCACCGGGTTCAACCCAACCACCTAAACGCACCACCCGCGAGCCGTCCGATAGAAGCTCAACGCTCGGATCACTTACCGCTTCACCGCACTACTTACCTCTTTCAAATCCCAGCCGTTCGATTGGATCAGAGGATCCCGGTGGGCCACGTTCCCATCTTGCGCGTGAGCGGAGAGCCGCCGACTGTGGGCCCCGCTTGTCGGTTCGTCTTCCTCCTATCACCTCAGACTCGAGCTCCAACACCACGCGTTCGAGTTTTCCTGTTTGGCCGTTGGGAGATTCTTACTCAGTGAATCACCGCCTCCATCCACCACTCCGGTGTGTTCTCGCCTAACACCGCCTCTGCTCCGTTATCTCCCATGCATAAGACCCCTCGAACCCTAGAATTCACTCACTCTTCCTCTCGGTGGTGAGGAAGGGAAGCTAGCTTGAGCTCATTTCTCAGTAAGTTTCCCACCTCGGTACCCTCGGCTCCTCCTTTGCATGCCTTGTCCATTTTGCTAATGCGAGCCTCTCTCGTTGCTTGTAGTTCTTGTTCCACATCGTGCTCTCGGCGACTCTGGAGCACGCCCGAGTGACATCCTCGTGCCATTTCTCACTTCCGGAGGTATGGTCCTCAACCCACCGCGTCATCTTACATGCCTTAGACCACTAATCTAAACCCCTCAATCGATTTCTTGGATTCACGGCGGGATCTCGATGAATTGAAGATTTGACCATTTTCGTGTAGCCCAACCTCTTCATCTGTTTTGGTAAGCTATCTTTCAATTCCTTGCTCTTATAGCTTGACCTTGAGTTCTGGAGCTGATCCAAGCACTCACGGCCTTGGTTTTGCTCGGGAATCCTCTCCTCGCGGCCGTGTTGCCGCCGTCTTCTCCGGCGACCGACAAGCCTCCACCGACTTCCGACTTCCTCAAGCCCTCTCCTAGCTCGGTAGCTTCCTCATGCCCCTAGGAGCATAAGCATGTGTACATTTGCTCGTAGCAGCGTTCAAATCGGCGTAGCTCCTTTGCGATGTTAGTAGTCGCTCGCCGTCGGCCAGCGCCGTTCAGGCCGGCTCGATCGTCGGGACTACTCCCATTAGGAGCGCCTTGCTATTCTCCATCCGTCCATGCTCTTGGTTCACGCCGTAGTGGCGGGATCGCCGCAAGCCGCCGGTGAAGCGCGCGGATGAAATCCGTTGTCGCACGCCGATCGCCATCGTAGCAAATGATTACGAGTTAATGGCAATCATTAGTAATTAAGCGTTGTCTTAAACCTCCTTACTCGATCGCTTACATGCGGCCCCACCCTGAAAACAACACGTTTAGTAAAGCGTTGGAGCCAGCGCGTGTGGGCGAATTTAAACACGCGATGTCTTGGCGCGTTCCTTACACTTGATCGTTGTGGACCGCCGTCGACATCGACGGTCCAGTTGGTAACTCGGAACTTCCGATTCCGCTCACGATCATGGGCGTCGGATCACGAAAGGCGGCTGGATTTGTGAGACATTCGGACCGTCCTATTGCATCTCGAATATGGACCGTTGGATCTTGATCCAACGGCCGCAACTCATCGCCCTAGCCGCGCTGCGTCGCAGCGCCTATGATGGGCGGCGAGCGGGCCTGGTCGATGACCGCGACTAGCGTTACTTTCGGTGAGAAAAGTAGCTAATGTTGTAAATTCCGAAAAGGCCTTTTCTTACACATTGGAAAATAAGTATAACTTTGAAAATACATAACTATTTCATATTAACTCCAAATCACATGAAACCATACGAAATTTATATTATTAATGGACTTGATATTAAAATTAGCTTCAAACTTGTCTCTGTAGCAGAGAGTATTAATTGGAGATTAATCCACTAAAACCATTATTTGTACAATAGAAAAATGAGTGATAACTTCAAAATGCATAAGTAATTATTGGGACCTCCAAAACAGTGAGACCACTTTTGATAATTTTCATTTTCAGTAAACTTAATTCTAAAATGGTCCCCACCTTACCTCTGTCACAGAAACTATTTTGGGAGAATATACTCTTAACTCCATTATTCATATACTATAAAAGGTGATGACTTTGTAAATCAATAACTAAATCATAAAAACTCCAAAAGGACAAACTCAACTGTTCTTAACTTATAACAATATTGCCTATTTATCTATGTGATCCACGTACTCGCCATTGTTCTACAAAAATTAACTTCATAATTAAATTACATAATGTGACTTATTGAAATCTGAAATTCAAACCATTATAACTTTCACATGCTAAATCAAAATGAAATAATTCTTTCACCAAAAATCATTTAAAATCATGGCCTAACTACTGTAGAAAAATCATGCATTTTGAGCATTTTGGTTTTGAGTTGTTTTTCTCGGTATTTATTGGATGTTATAATTATATAGATCCGAGCATATTGACATCGACACTTACGCTACTGAGAGCGAGCAGCTACTGTACCAGCAAGGCAAGCATCATTTGAACTTTCTTTTGCATCATATTTGATCCCGTTTTGGTTAAGATAGTGCAATGATAATTGCTTGCATGCTATTTTGATTATGACAATATTTTTGTGATGTGTAGTTTAGTTATGTCCTATGCTTGAGGTTAATCTTGAATTATGCCAACTCCTATATGCTTAAGATAGGATGTGTGAACTATGGGTGATAAATTGCTTAGCCATGCAAGTCTAGATCACAGTAGTTCGATCGTCGGGAATAACTTAGATGGTTTTGGGATACACACAACTCTTACTTTATGTTTTGCTTCAGATCTTTGTAGCTGTTTTATGAGTAAAACTTTGTCATTTTAAATGAGATTTGGTCGGACAAGTGTTGGTTAGTGATGGTGTCTTTGTGCGAGAGGTGGGTATGTGGAAGGACTTGTTTGGACAATTGAGGACCGAACTTTGGTAGCGTCGTTAATTCAAGTACACTCGTCTTTGCCACCGCGGGTTGGGAGCCGTATGGTTAAGTGGGGAGGGTTTTATTGTGTTAAGTCCTTGGTGGTGTAAGGGCATAGCGACCGTGAAATCCTATGTTCTTTGAGGGTAGATGTAATCCTTTATAGTGTGCAAGGGCACCAATTCTTTTGGTTTTGATTGCATCGGTATTTCCAATATAACTTGTGAGCCCCTAGCAAGTGCTATCGGCGCTTGTACTAGGCAAGGAACCATCTCACAAGGGGACTTAGCCCAATAGGGCTTTCTTTGAAAATGATGTATCTTGATTTGCCGCGACATACCATAGGAAGTGTGCTATTTGAGAGGCCTCGGAGGCTTCTCGCTGAGGAGGTGCTCCTTCGCCGCCATCCGTGGTCGAGTTTATGATGATGATCGAGCGCAGCCGGATGGACCGACACGGATGCTTGAGGCGATCGTGCGCAACACCGCTCGACTCCGTTCCGACGGGAGGGCTGCCCGCCGCCGCGTCCGGAGGTCTCGTGAGTTCAGCGGACCAACCCTCCGACATTTGCGGGCGGCAAGGACCCGATGGAGGCGGAGGACCGGTGCACAACATTGAAGCGGTGAACATTGCGCGGTGTCACGGAGTTGAGAGGGTCTTGTTCGCGGCCTATCGGTTGGCGGTGCGCCCAGCGCGTGGTGGGACGATTATTCGCCATGCAGCCCGGCCGGTCACGTCCCGACTTGGGCGAGTTGAGGGCAGCGTTCGGAGGCCCATATACGCAGAGAGGTCGCTTATCAAGCGGCAGCGGTTCTTGCCTTGAGAGGCGAGGCGGAGGACCGTCGCGAGTACTGCATGACTTCAACTACTTGGCGGTATGCTCGGACGGCGTCTCGGCGGCGCTGCGTCGGCTGGAATAGGTTCTTCCATGGGTGTCGGAGGTTGCGGCTTGTCTTAGCGCACATGATTTGAGTTTCGGCATCTGGTCAACAAGGCGATAGTGGTGGATCATGAGAGCATGACGATGGATGAGTCGAGGAGAGGAGGAAGGCCTTCGGCGGCGATGGCGGTGGCGATTTTCAGGCCACGCCCGGGACTACCTCGGGCACCTCGTGCGGCGGCCAGCAGACTATCGAGGTCTCTGTGGCACCTCCACGACCTTCTCCACCGGCGGCTCAGCGGACTGGCGGGGCGAGACTACAGATGGCGGGGCATACAAGCCGGCGTCATTTGTTTCCATGGCCGTCGGGGCCACTATGCCGCATGATGCCTCGCCAGCGGCGAGGATGCCGGGCGTACTCGCTCCGGCACCACGGCCCAGCTCGGTGAGGCCACCGCCACCACCACAGAGAGCACCTACTCCACCCGGCATGCGCGTGGTCGTGTCAACCACTCGGCAGAGAGGCGACGAGACGCGCTGACGTCGTGCTAGGTACACTACTTGTTAAGTCGTGTCACGCATCCGTTCTATTTGATTACGGAGCATCTCATTCATTTATTAAGCGAGTATGCTGAAATTAACCAATTCAAAATACATACACTACACCCACCTTATCATATTCGGTCCGAGTCGGTTTTCTCGCGATCAAGTCTGCGAGGGCGTAAAAATTGAAATACAAAATGTTAACTTTTCAAGCAAACCTAATAGTGATAAGTTCGGTGGGCATCGATGTTATCTTAGGGATGGATTGGTTATCTAAGAATCGGGGAAGATTGATTGTGCCAGTGGTCTATTTCGGTGACTAGCGAGGGCGGCACCAGTCGTCTTTGCACTGTAGTGGGTAGTTCTCACCTATCGCTTTAGGCGAGTACTCTCTCGCTAGAGGAGGTACCAATAGTGAGTGAGTATCTGATGTGTTTCTGAAGAACTTCCGGGCATGCCCCACCGAGAGGTAGAGTTTGTCATTGAACTTGCACGTGCGCGCCCATCTCAAAAGGCCGTATCGGATGCCGCCCAATGAGCTAGGTGAATTAAAAGAACAACTTAAGGAATTGCAAGACAAAGGTTTCATCAGGCCTAGCTCCTCGCCTTGGGCATGCAGCTCTCTTTGTCAAGAAGAAGGACAGAGTCTACGGATGTGTGTTGACTCACCGTCAGTTGAATGAGGTCACCATCAAGAACAAGTATCAGCTCCCGCGGATCGATGACCTATTTGACCAGCTTAGTGGAGCTCGGTGTTCTCCAAAATTGACTTGAGGTTAGGCTACCATCAGTTAAAGTTAGAAGCGAGGACATCACAGAAGACCGCCTTCTCTACTCGTTCTGGTTTGTGCAGTACAGTCATGTCATTTGGTTTGACCAATGCTGACCTATTTCATGAACCTCATGAATTGGTATTCATGGAGTACTTGGATCGGTTGTAGTGGTTTTCATCGATGATATCCTTATCTACTCTAAGTCGATCTTGAGCACGAGCAACACTTGAGACTAGTGTTAGAAAAACTTCGCCACCATCATTTGTCACGCCAAATTCAGCAAATGTGAGTTTTGGCTTGAGAGGTTAGTTTCTTGGGACATATCCTATCTAAGGGCGGTGTTGCTGTTGATCCTAGTAAGATGCGAGATGTCCTTGAATGGAAGCAACCCAAGGCGTCACCGACATTCGTAGTTTTCTTGGACTTGCGGAGGTACTACCGTAGGTTCATCAAGAATTTCTCAAAAATCGAAACCTATGACCCAACTTCTAAAGAAAGAAAAGAAATTTGAGTGACAGCAGAGTGCGAGCAAAGCTTCCAAACCACGAAGAATGCTGTGAAGCTCCGTGCTTGTTACGCGGACATTCACAAAACTTTGATATCTCTTGTGATGCATCTCGCCATGGGCTCGGTTGTGTGCTTATGCAAGGCGCCGAGTGGTGGCCTCGCATCGAGGCAATTGAGGCCCCATGAGGCCAATTATCCCACACACGACCTAGAGCTCGCGCACGTGTAGTACATGCCTTGAAGATTTGGCGACATTACCTCGCCGGTAATCATTGCGAGATCTACACCACCATAAGAGCCTTAAATATATTTTCATCCAAGCCGACCTAAACTTGAGACAAAGAAGATGGCTTGAGTTGATTAAAGATTATGATATGGGACTCCATTATCATCCAGGGAAAGCTAATGTAGTGGCGACGCATTGAGCGAAAATCTCAATGCAGCTGTTTGTCGGTAACTCCTTTTCTGTGAGCTTATGTCTTTGCATTGCAAAGCCTACACGGAGATAGTTGAAGAAGGTTAAACTTGCAGCCCTCGGTGTGACTTGCACACTTGAGGACCAGATTAGAAAGCCGAAAAGCGATGCGGAAGTGGCACAAATTTTAAAACTAATGAAACAAGGCAAGGCTAAATGTTTTAAGCAAGATGCACAAGGTACTCTATGGTTTGGAAACCGTATGGTGGTACCATTTGATCGTCACTTGAGGAATTGATTCTCAAGGAGGCTCATAACTCAAAATTCTCTATCCACCCCGAGTGCGAAAATGTATCAAGATTTGAAAAAGAAAGCGTGGTGGAGCGAATGAAGCGACACGTTGCAGATATGTGGCCGAGTGCGATCTATGTCAAAGAGTTAAGGTGAGCACTTGAAGCCGGTGGTACTCTAGATCCCTGCCCATTCCCGATGGAAATGGGAAGAAGTTGGCATGGATTTTGTCACAGGCCTTCCTAGAACTAAAATTGGGTTTGATTCTATATGGGTGATTGTGGATCGTTTAACCAAGGTTGCCCATTTTATTCTGTCAAGACCACTTACAGGGCCAAACTAGCGAACTTTATATTTCAGGTGTTTGTCTCCATGGTGTACCAAAGGTGATTGTTTGAGCGAGAGGTCCCCAATTCACCTCTCATTTGCAGGCTGCTTGCATCAAGCAATGGGAACCAACCTATCCTTTAGCTCCGCTTATCACCCATAAGCGAATGGACAAGCGAGAGGGTAAACCAAGTCTTGGAAGACCTTCTCAGGGCTTGCGTGTTATCCTACGGTGATAGTTGGGAAAAATGTTTACCGTTTGCGGAGTTCACCTACAACAATAGTTTCCAATCGAGCATTCAAATGTCGACCTTGAAGCATTGTATGGGAGAGCTTGTAGAACACCTTTGAACTGGTCGAAGCGGGAGGCCATTCTATGGCCCGACTTTGGTGGAAGATCTTTGAAGAACAAGTTCGTGTCATTCGTGAGCGACTTAGGACGACTCAATCCGTCGAAGTCTTATGCCGATCGTCGTCGTCGCGAGTTAAGTTTGAAGTGGGCGATCATGTTTATCTTAAAGTCTCTCCTATGAAAGGAGTTATTTGTTTCCAAATCAAAGGTAAATTAGCACCTCGCTATATTGGACCTTTCATTATCCTAGCTAAGTTGGGATCGGTGGCATACGATTGGAGTTGCCACCATCACTCTCGAGCGTGCATAACGTCTTCCATGTCTCCCAACTCAAGAAATGTCTTCGAGTCCCAGCAGGCGGCCGAGTTGGATAAACTCGACTTGCAACCCGATCTATCTTATCGAGAGAGCCGATTCGTATCCTTGAGAAACCGGCGTAAGACTAGGAATCGTGACCTCAAGTTCGTCAAGGTCCAATGGAGCAACCACACGGAAGATGAAGCGACTTGGGAGCGTGAAGACCGGATCGAGAAGCATATCGAACTCTTCTCTCGTGAAGTGCCTTCGTACCAAGAAAGGAAAGGTAAAGCATATTAATGTAAATTATAACTTTGTCAACACTATCTTTGAAGGAAATCAAGACAATGTAAATTATAACTTCTAATGAAAACTTTCTAATTCTTCTCACCGGATCTCGGTGAGATCTTTTGTAAGAGGGGAGGTTTATCACAGCCCCAACAATTAAAATGGATTAGTATGTATTTCATTAGCATGCATTATTAAATTCAATTCATTTAATAACATATTGCACTTGGAAAATCTGTTAAAAACATGAACCTACCTTTCAAATTTGAATTTCAATTCAAATCAGTGATAAAAAGTTGTGGTCATCATCTGGAACCAATTTATTCAAATACTAAATTAATTATCATGAATTAATATATTTTTCCAAAGTTTTGGGACTAGTTTGAACCTCATTAAAATTCAAACAACATTTATAGACATGCAACATGTTTGAATTTAAATATCACAGAATATACATTGAACAGTAGGGTTTCATAATTTTTATGGAACTACATCTTCCAGAATCCCCACAAATTATTTCATGATTTTAGGAATTTATTTCTAATTATAAACCCGGTCAAAGTTGCTAGACGGACTTTAAATTCGATCAAGCTGGAAACCCTAAACCTCGATACTATTTCTCGGGCCCGAGTCAATTTGGCACTCGTTCAACCCAACCACCTAAACGCACCACCGCGAGCCGTCCGATAGAAGCTCAACGCTCCGGATCACTTACGCTTCACCGCACTACTTACCTCTTTCAAATCCCAACCGTTCGATTCGGATCAGGATCCCTAGTGGGCCACGTTCCCGTCTTGCGCGTGAGCGGAGGCCGGACGACTGTGGGCCCGCTTGTCGGTTCGTCTTCCTCCTATCACCTCCGGCTCGGAGCTCCAACGCCACGCGTTGAGTTTCCTGTTTGGTGTTGGGAGATTCTTACTCAGTGAATCCACCGCCTCCATCCACCACTCCGGTGTGTTCCTACTTCTAACACCGCCTGCTCCGTTATCTCCCCATGCATAAGACCCCTCGGAACCTAGAATTCACTCACTCTTCCTCTCGGTGGTGAGGAAGGGAAGCTGCTGAGCTCATTTCTCAGTAAGCTTCCCACCTCCAGTACCCTCGGCTCCTCCTTTGCATGCCTTGTCCATTTTTGCTAATCGAGCCTCTCTCGTTGCTTGTAGTTCTTGTTCCCACATCGTGCTCGGCGACTCTGGAGCACGCATGCAGTGACATCCTCGTGCCATTTCTCACTTCCGGAGGTATGGTCCTCAACCCACCGCGTCATCTTACATGCCTTAGACCACTAATCTAAACCCCTCAATCGATTTCTTGGATTCAGCAGGATCTCGATGAATTGAAGATTTGACCATTTTCGGTGTAGCCCAACCTCTTCATCTCCTTCATTTTGGTAAGCTATCTTTCAATTCCTTGCTCTTATAGCTTGACCTTGAGTTCTGGAGTGATCCAAGCACTCACTTGGCCTTGGTTTTGCTCGGAGAATCCTCTCCTCGCGGCCGTGTTGCCCGCCCGTCTTCTCGAGCGCAAACAAGCCTCGGCCGACTTCGGCTTCCTCAAGCCCTCTCCTAGCTCGGGTAGCTTCCTCATGCCCCCTAGGAGCATAAGCATGTGTACATTTGCTCGAGCAGCGTTCAAATCGGCGTAGCTCCTTTTGCGATGTTTAGTACCGTCGCTCGCCGTCGGCTAGCGCCGATCGGGCGGCTCGATCGTGGGACTACTCCCATTAGGGGCGCCTTGCTATTCTCCATCTGTCCATGCTCTTGGTTCCGCGCCGTGGCGGGATCGCCGACAAGCCGCCGGTGGCGCGCGATGATAATCCGTTGTAAATGCGCCGGCCGTCAGCGTAGCAAATGATTACGAGTTAATGGCAATCATTAGTAATTAAGCGTTGTCTTAAACCTCCTTACTCGATCGCTTATGCGGGCCCCACCTGAAAACAACACGTTTAGTAAAGCGTTGGAGCCAGCGGCGTGTGGGCGGAATTTAAACACGTGCGATGTCTTGGCGCGTTCCTTACACTTGGATCGTTGTGGACGCGATCGACATCGGCGGTCCAGTTAGTGGCTTTCGGAACTTCCGATTCGCTTCACGATCATGGGCGTCAAATGCGAAAGAGCGGCTGGATTTGTGAGACATTCGGACCGTCCTATTGTATCTCGAATATGGACCGTTGGATCTTGATCCAACGGCTCACAACTCGCTTCTAGCCGCTTTGCGTGCGCGCGCGCCCTAGCGATGGGCGACGCGGCGGGCCGCTGGTCGATGACGCGGCTAGCGTTGCACTCGGTGAGAAAAGTAGCTAATGTTGTAAATTCCGAAAAGGCCTTTTCTTACACATTGGAAAATAAGTATAACTTTGAAAATACATAACTATTTCATATTAACTCCAAATCACATGAAACCACTTCTGGAAATTTATATTATTAATGGACTTGATATTAAAATTAGCTTCAAACTTGTCTCTGTAGCAGAGTATTAATTGGAGATTAATCCACTAAAACCATTATTTGTACAATAGAAAAATGATGATAACTTCAAAAATGCATAAGTAATTATTGAGACCTCCAAAAGCAGTGAGACCACTTTTGATAATTTTCATTTCAGTAAACTTAATTCTAAAAATGGTCCCCACCTTACCTCTGTCCAGAAACTATTTTGGGAGAATATACTCCTTAACTCCATTATTCATATACTATAAAAGTGATGACTTTGTAAATCAATAACTAAATCATAAAAACTCCAAAAGGACAAACTCAACTGTTCTTAACTTATAACAATATTGCCTATTTATCTATGTGATCCACGTACTGTAGCTGTTCTACAAAAATTCACTTCATAATTAAATTACATAATGATGGCTTATTGAAATCTGAAATTCAAACCATTATAACTTTCACATGCTAAATCAAAATGAAATAATTCTTTCACCAAAAATCATTTAAAATCATGACCTAACTACTGTAGAAAAATCATGCATTTTTGAGCATTTTAGTTTTGAGTTGTTTTCTCGGTATTTATTGGATGTTATAATTATATAGATCCGAGCATATTGACATCGACACTTACGCTCACGAGAGCGAGCAGCTCTTTGTACCAGCAAGGCAAGCATCATTTGAACTTTCTTTTGCATCATATTTGATCGATTTTGGTTAAGATAGTGCAATGATAATTGCTTGCATGCTATTTTGATTATGACAATATTTTTGTGATGTGTAGTTTAGTTATGTCCTATGCTTGAGGTTAATCTTGAATTATGCCAACTCCTATATGCTTAAGATAGGATGTGTAAACTATGGGTGATAGAATTGCTTAGCCATGCAAGCCTAGATACGGTAGTTCGATCGTCGGGAATAACCCGATGGTTTTGGGATACACACAACTCTTACTTTATGTTTTGCTTCAGATCTTTGTAGCTGTTTTATGAGTAAAACTTTGTCATTTTAAATGAGATTTGGTCGGACAAGTGTTGGTTAGTGATGGTGTCTTTGTGCACGAATTGGGTATGTGGAAGGACTTGTTTGGACAATTGAGGACCGAACTTTGTGCGTCGTTAATTCAAGTACACTCGTCTTTGCCACACGCGGGTTGGGAGCCGTATGGTTAAGTAGGGGAGGTTTTATTGTGTTAAGTCCTTGGTGGTGTAAAGGGCATAGCGGCCGTGAAATCCTATGTTCTTTGAGGATAGATGTAATCCTTTATAGTGTGCAAGGAGCACCAATTCTTTTGGTTTTGATTGCATGGTATTTCCAATATAACTTGTGAGCCCCTAGCAAGTGCTATGGGACGCTTGTACTAGGCAGGAACCATCTCACAGGGGACTTAGCCCAATAGGGCTTTCTTCTTTGAAAATATTTGTATCTTGATTTACCGTAGGCATACCATAGGAAGTGTGCTATTTGAGGCCTCTGGAGGCTTACGGGCTAATCAAGTCGTGTGGGTAAGTAGTACACCTGCAGGGTATAAATCTATTCGAATAGCCGTGTCACAGTTACGGACAACCGCTTGAGTTCGGGAGTTACTATTGTTAGACTTTTAATTAAAATTGTGGTTGAACTTGGTATTCGTCCATCATTTCAATTCCACGTATGCATCTTTCAAAGTTAGACACTGAAAGTGACTTAGTGAATAAATCTATAAAATTTTCACATAACTTAGTATGCAGTACTTTAATTTCGTCTATTTTTTGCAATTCATAAGTATAGAAGAACTTGGGATTGATATGCTTTGTGAGTTGACTCTTTACATAACCTATCTGCATTTGTACAGCACAACCTGTATTATCTTCATAGATAATAGTGGGAGTTTGCGCGGTATTCAATCCACACGACTGTTGGATGTGGTGAATCATCCGTTGAAGCCAAACACATTCTCGTGAGGCCTCATACAGTGCTATGATTTCCGAGTGGTTCGTCGAAGTTAATACAAGACTTTGCTTAGATGATTTTCATGAAATTGCAGTTCCACCACATAGAAATACATAGTTTATTTGTGACTTGGTTGTATGCTGGTTCGATAGGTACCCGGCATCTGCATAGTCAATCATAGTTAGGTCTTGGTTCTTTCTATACAACAGATCAAGGTCTTTGTTTCCTTGGAGATATCGAAAGATATCCTTTATTCCCTACTAATGCCTTTTGGTAGGTTCTACACTATTCCTTGCTAATAGGTTCACGGCAAATGCAATGTCCAATCTAGTACAGTTTGTTAAATACATTAGTGCTCTTACTGCACTTAAGTATGGGAATTCCGGTCCCAGAAATTTCTACCCCTCTTTTTTAGGTCTGTACGGATACTTGTCTTGCTGCAAAGATCTCCTGACCATCGGTACTTTCGAAGGGTATGCCTTTTCAAAGCCGAACTTTTCTAACACCTTTTAAGTGTAAGCTGACTGATGCACTAATATCCCTTCAGGGACATGCTCAAGCTGCAAGCCTAAGCAATATTTGGTTTTATCCAAATCTTTCATTTCGAACTCCTACTCCTGGTAAGAGCTTGCTTCCTTAATATCCTCTAAGATTCCGATGATATTCAGATCATCTACATATACTGAGATTATACAAAATCCATCCTGAGATCGTTCTATAAATACACAGGGACAATCCTCATTGTTGGTGTAGCATTTCTTGTATAGAAAGTCGCTCAAGCGATTATACCACATCCTGTCTGATTGCTTAAGTCTGTACAGTGACTTTCTGAGTTTCACACTTTAAAGATTTCTATTTGCTCTGTCTTAGTTCGGGATAGGGATACCTTCAGGTACTTTCATATAAATGTCTGAATCCAAGTTTCCATAAAGGTATGTAGTTACCACATCAATTAATTTCATTTCTAAATTCAAGTTTACTGCCATTGATATTAAATATCTAAAGGTAGTTCCGTCCATAACCGGGGAATAGGTTTCTTCATAATCAACTCCTAGACGTTGAGTGAAACCTTGTGCAACAAGTCTTGCTTTATATCTTATAACTTTATTATTTCCATTTCTCTTTCGAACAAATACCCACTTATGCCCTACGGGGTGCACATGGGGAGGCATGCGGCTTACAGATCCAAACACCTCTATTTTATTTAGAGATAATAATTCAGTTTCTATTGCCTTTTACAATCTTCCTAATCTGATCTTTTCTTACATTCAGCGAGCCATGCAAGCTCTGGATCAAGATCGATGATTGTGGAAATTTTCTTTGCAAAATAAATATCGACATTGGCTGTTGTCATATTCATAGATTCTCACGTGGTCACATAGTGTATAGCTATTTCTTCATGGGACGATTCTTCTAATACTTCTACTTGCTCATCGCTACTTCTAATTACGAGGCAAGACCCTTTAGTTTTTCAGCTCCGATGTATGCGCACACATCCTGCTAGTTTCTCCCTTTGTGGAAGTGTTCAAATCTAGTATGCCTTTTTCTAAAGGTACCATACTGGTGCCAAGTCTCAACTGGCCCCCTTCTGGTTCTGGGGAACTTCGGTGATCGGCTATGTCAAGTCCTTATCCTTTTTCACCAGGCGTCCCCGGCTACTTAGGATTCGAGGGGCCAGAGTTCTTGTCCTTTTCTGAGGCCTTTGGACAGGATTAGGGATACCTTCAACTTTCTTCGGTATTTCAACCCTCCCCTGTGCATTGCGTACAAGCACATGCGATTTGGTCACGCTCTTCAAATCACTAAAATGGTCAAGCAGTTGATTCGCTAATGCTTGCAAATCAATTATCTTCTGGACTTCTCTATTTGCTTCACTAGTGCACGGGTCATGTGCATGGATTCCCATGGTTTGCCACGTTATTTTTCGATATTTTTCATCAAATGGTTGATTTTCTCCCCCTAGTGACGGAAAACTATCATCATCAAATATACTATTAACGAATCGGGCAATATGCAAATCTCCCTTCATAGGGTCCAAATACTTGATTATGGATGTTGTCTCATAACCAATGCATATCCCAGATGTGAGGACACCCGGGATATTGGAAATGTAACTAATTAAATTTATACTGTAGCATAATTCCTACTTAAGGAACAGTGCTGCTCCTTTGGTAAGGATCATACTAAAAGCATAAGTTTAATAAGTGACAGATCCAACATGCGGGCTTCCCGGATATATGTCTCACAATGGTTCCCAGGATCAACGACTATTGCACATATATCCTTCAACAACATTGCATCATACACATACAAGACATACATTTACATAATTAAACATATGTTTACAACTTTCGGTTTAGTACTACATTATCCAGTGACTTGGTCACTTCAAAAGTTTAACAGATGAAGCAAACTAAAAAGTCAAAATCCACCAATGTCCCCATCCACCCGCAGGCGATTGCGTGGAGGAAAGAAGTAGCTTTACTCGTTAGCGTCACCCCGATCGGCGCTAACGGGCACCGTAAGATAACCATCCTCACTGCAACAATAGGTTATAGCACCTTGAGTACGGAAGGTACTCAACAAGTCTTACACAAACTAATAAAAGAATGTGTTTGTTAGAACCTATACAAAGGAATAGAATTTATACATGCATAAAGTTACAACAGGAAGGAAAAATGGTTAAATTTTGCATAAAGCAGTACATCTTAACCTACAAATGCTAGGTTTTGTCAAAGCCATTTAATAAATTAAAATGTGACTAGAACAGTGAAGTGAATAAACCATAAGCGAAACAATACCTGCATGAATACCCTCATGCGAAATAAAAACGAAACGATTTTAAAATCAAAACTCTATCTGGTGACATCAACTCAAGTCATCGTCCATGGCGTGGACACGGCTATTCGAGCAGTTTGATACCTGCGAGGGTGTACATCTTTACCCACGACTTAGTTAGCGTTGCCTTCGGATGCCTCGAATGATGACATACTTCCTTTGGTATGCCGACCAGGAAACTAAGATTTGGTATTTTCAACAAGCTAACACTATTGAGTTGGATACCCATGTGTGGCCCGATCTCGCTTAAACAACGTCGATAGCATCATCTAGCAGGGACACACATGTTGCGTCGGGAATGCCGATCCAACCATAAGAAGTAATCGTTGGGTTCGCTACCCATAGTAGATTGCAATCGGTATCTTTAAGGTATGTACATGCGACAGAGCACATATACGCCCTCACCCTTTTAAGAACATCGATATTGACATACAAGCTCACATAGCATAAAGCGCGATCTATTGACCAAAGCATCTATGCCATACAAGATCAATACACATATCCTTACTCCTGTTTCAACCCAATAGTCTTAACCCTTTACTTAACCAAGCAGCGCCCATACCTCTGCGTGGAAGTGCGTAGGGAACTTGAGATTGAACAACGAGTTCGGTCCTTAATTAACCTGAACAAGTCCACCACAATTCCCAATCTCGTGCACAAAAGCACCATCACTAGCATCCTCTTGTCGGATCAATTTAAATTTAAAATGCAATTGATTTAAAGAAAGCTGGACAAAGAATTAAATGCTGAAATTTATTTGTTGCCCCACTGTTTGACAAGTTAATCTTGTCAAACACTAAATCTTATCTAGGTGCATGTCTAGGCAAATCCTAAAAATATGAATTATAGTATACAGTACTACTCTAGGGTTGGTGTATGGTCACAATTAAGGTAATCCACAATAATACTTAGGTCATAACTAACTAATACTGAGTCCATATTTGTATTTTGGAAAAATAGCATGCAACGAGATGTCATTTGTATTTAGAAAAGCTATTGTAAAAATTTGGGATCAACATGGTGCCACAGAGGAGGCTTGCCTTGATAATAATATACATTGCGAGTTCAGTTGCTCAGAGAAAGATTCAAATGCCTCGTGAGAACCGATTCTAAAAGAAGCAATAAAACCCAATAAATACCAAAATCGACAATAAGTGCAGATTGAAAGAAAGATGTATGATCAATATGGAAATGCATGTTTAACAACATGCTTAAGTCATAACTACCTAATAGTGATAATAACCCATATTATCATATCTGACTTTTAAATAACGAAACTATAGTCTAGATCAAGTTTGAGTTTTGATTTTGAAAATAACGAGAAGCAGGACGGACTTTAGGTTTCGGTTTAAAGAAATAAGTCAAGCAAAGGTTACGAAATGAAACTTAGCTTTGATCTTTTAGGGTAATTAATATCCCAAGCTAACCTAATCTAACCTAATCGGTCGATTACAAAAGCTAAAGAAAGGCCAATGTTGTCGGTTGAGCAGACAACGAGGACAGAGAGATAAATCTCTGCTATAAATTAAGTAGATGATAAGAAGGATCAAAAGAATAACTTGTTATGCTACTAGGGTTTAGTTAAGACCTACCCGAATGATAAGTCGACGGGAGAAACCTAATTCTTGAAAGCGATATGAAAGACCGAAAGTTATAAGCGCAACTTTTGGTTTAAAGAAAGTTGGAGCTCTTGATATGCGAAAGAATGATCCATATGAGCTTCTAAGGTCCTTAAGGTGTTCAAGATAACAAAAGCTAAGGTTTTAGCTTACCGAGATAGGAAAGACACCAAAGATTACAAAACCGTGTGGATTAACGAGAGAAATAAACTCGGTTTAACCTACAAAAGATGTCAAATCTTTATTACAAGGTGAAACCGGTGTTTAAAATGGATGAACAAAGAGGAGGAGCAAAGAACTCCTTTGGGCGACAAGGAAGATGATGAGCTCCGGTGGTCAACAATGGCGGCTCAAAAAGCTAGGGTTATATATGAGAGGCGAGCTACGGGGCAAGGGAAGGATCTAGAGTTGATGAGGTGTCCATTTTAGGCTAAATATCAAAAATTAGTCGCATAAGCTTTGGATAATTCCTCTCCTCTGCTCACGAAATGGCGGCGCGCAAGGCAAGGAAGGAGATAAGAATTATCGACATGCGGGTCCATTGGCGATCCTGACGCAGCGTTTCTTAAAATTCAAAGAACATCAGCCGTCCAGATTAGAAATGGCGGCCGTGATAAATAGAGGGTTAAAAGGTTTTAAGCGGTATCGTTTAATATGGGCGTCGCGATCTCGAATGAAGGATGGAGATTTAAAGAGCTCTATTGGACTTGAGGTTCACGTTCAAAGAGGGCGTTGGTTGAAATCAACGATCCATCTCAAAGGATACACGTCACCCTTAAGCGCGATGACGCGGCACCGTCCGATTAATTTCTACGGTCGGGATTAACGCGGGATCGGATGGTCGAATGCATACGATATAGGCCCTACGATTGAAATCCAACGGTCAAGAATTTGAACCTAAAGCCCGCGGTCAAAAAGAGCGCGCGTGAGATTTAGATCTAAAGGCCCACGATGGATGCGCACCTTTAAATTCAAAAAGAAAAAGGCGACGCGGTTGGATCGGGAATGGGCGGTTGAGATCGAGAGGGCATCGGAGTCGTCCGAATGCATACACCTCCCCGATCGTCGGATCTAGATCAACGGTAGGGATTGGCGCATCACGTGGGCGGCTCGCGTGATCCGCGACCCGCCCGTCGATTGAGGATCGGCGGCTCACATCACGTGTGGGATTTAGGCTCACGCCCGCGCGTGGCCGGACCAAGATGATTGGGTTGGACTCAACGCATGGGATCAGTCGCTACGATGTTAGGGTTTGGGTTTAGGGCAGTTAGTTGACCAAGCCCTATTCAAATGTTCAAAAGTTTGGTGGGCTTTTAAAAATAACAAATAAATTTGTAAAATCATGAAATTTTGCCAGGATGCTCTTTGGGATGATATATTTCCCAAATAAATTTCTAAAACCAAAATTTCACTTTATAAAGATATAAATAATTACCTTAGCAGAATATGCTTAATTAAATACAAATATTTTTCTCCAAGTCAAAATAATTTCTAAACTTTCAATAAAATTTATTTACGGGCAAGAGAATTGATCTAGGTTGTAATAAAAATACTTCCCACCACAATACAAGCATTAACTTGTATTTTCTTTGAAACTTTGAATAGGTTTTGGATTTTGGCTAGAAAAGGAAAGTGTTAGTTAGTAATGACAATTCCAAATTGTTATTTATGAGCAGTAATGCTATGAACAGTGTCCCATTACTGTTCATAAAGCAGATTATTACTGTTTATAAAATTGGGGCTGTTACACCAGACTTCCAGAGAAGGCCCATTGCAGTATGCTGTGGTGGGGGTATAGGTACATAGACCTTGCACCCAAATTTGCGAAGATGAGAAATTTTCGGTGCTGACCCTTGTGCTAGTTGCATAGGAGAATGGATGTTATATGCCGACATTCTAAAATTGATGAGAGTTGCTGCGTGCAAGACTGCGTGTCACCAACATATAGTTGGTAAATTACAATTCTACAACAGCGGTCGGGAAATAAATTTAATCCTTTTAATTAATGACTCTACTAGATCATTCTGGGTATGAACATACGGTATGGAATGCTCAAAGTTAATTCCCATTGCCATGCAATAATCATCAAATGTCTTCAAAGTAAATTCTTCGACGTTGTCCATTCTGATGGACTTCACATGATGATCAGAAAAATTATTTTTAATTTTAATTATTTGTGAGATTAGCTTTGCAAAAGCATGGTTTCTCGTAGACAATAAACATACATGCGATCATTTTGAGGAAGCATCAATGAGCACCATTAAATATCTAAATGGCCCTGACAGGGGCTGCATAGGACCACAAATGTCTCCCAGAATACGGTCTAGGAATGTAAGGATTCCATCCTTTACTTTCAGAGCAGAATGTCTAGTAATTAATTTCCCGGTGACACATGTGGGGCACACAAAATCTTTCTGATTCAAAAATTTATTTACATCGATATTATGTCCTTGTGAATTGTTAATTATATTTCTCATCATCCTAAGACCTAGGTGGCATAATCTATCATGCTAGAGAGACAGAAAAGTTCAAAGCTTCTAAATATGGTTTTCAAGATAGTATAGGCTATAGGTGCCTTAATATTAGTGTAGTATAGCCTAGTTTCATATGAAGAAAGTCAGCAAAAAGCAGTTGGGTCCATTCCTGCTCTGCCAGTTTCATAGGGCTTGTCATCGTGCTTCCTTTGTTCGCCCTTCTTGGCTTGAGCATTTGGCTTGACCTTGCGACCCATGACCTTACCCCTCTTGTCTCTTTCCTTTTTGTGAGACTTTCTCACTTTGTAGCTGCTAACATTGGCTTCATAGCCAACATTGCTACTAAGCGGTTGTGAGATGTAGTTCTTCCTTAGAACATCATCTTGAGTTTTCGCAACTTATATGATGTCAATCAATTCGGTATACTCCTTGTAGCCGTCTTGACGATAGTTGCGTGCGGATTGTACCGCATTCGAGTAAAAGGCAGAGAGAGTCTTCTCAATCTTCTGCTCATTCGTGATTACATTACCATTGAGTTAAAGACTGGTACAAATTCTGTGCAAGGCGGAATTGTACTCTCCCACGGTCTTGAAGTCAATAAAATGCAGTCGGGTCCATTCCTGCTTGCCCGAGGAAGAATGATGTACTTCAGCTTCTCGAACCGCTTCTTCAATGTGGTCCACAAAATGATGAGGACATCCCTACTACTTATGAGGTTGTTCATGAAGCAAGAGCTACACTTCTCAAACAAGAGGTGCAATTGTTTCTTAACGAGTTTCTTTGTGTTTTTTAGGAGAATTGGATACTATGTAAAAGTAATACTTTGTGCATTCTCAGGTTTGACAAGCTTAAAGCCTTTGGAACCGAGAGGGAGGAGAGGGAGGCCGGAGCCAAAGAAATGGAGGAGCACAAGGAGGAGGGTAACCATATGTGCTACCTAGCCATGAAGAACAAGAGGGTCAAAGCGGTTGGGAAGGAGAAAGCCAAGTAACCCATGCGGCTGATCAAGGAGGAAAGAAGCCCGTACGGTGGGAGAGCAAAAGGGGAAGAAACCCAAGAACTTAAATCTCAAGTTTTGAATAAGATTTTCAAGCCCAATTCAGACCTCCCACAAGCCCAACCGAAATCAAACTCGAAATGAACTTAGAATTCAATTCGGATTTGGTTCGGAACAACCCAATAGACCTGTAAAAAAGGCCATAACTTTTACATACGGAGTCTGATTGGGGTGCTCTTAGGCTTGTTTGAAAGATTATTCCAAAGCCCACACAATAGGTAAGGCCCCAGCTTCAAAAACCCTATGGTCGCGCTACAATGACCAAAACAATGTGACGGATGTAAATTTAGGTTTTCCTTTTTGTGAGAGTTTGAGTCGAATACAAGTACAGATGAGTTGGATTCGGTTTGGATGGCTTGTGGCTGACTCTAGGGGTCATATATACTCATGTATTCGTGCCCTTATGGCTTAGACCACTTTATGCATAAGAATTGAAACATAGCTATTGTTTTTCTTTCGAAACCAGAGTTTATGCGAGGACTTTGAGAGAGGACTAGGCAATCCATTGATTCGTTCTGCAACTCAAGGTCAAGCTGTTGTTCCACTGGAAATTGGGGACTTGACATTCGTCGCTCGTGGTCTCGCGACGATCAACTATCCAGTATCCGGTGTGTTTTGGGCATTTTCTGAAGAGTTGAGGGTTCGTGCATGGGCGTGAGTGTTCAGCTAGCGATATCATCTACTTCGCATAAACTATCCACGGTTCCTCGTTGAGAAGATCGGGCCTCCCCATATCAACAAAGCTAGTGCATTCTTCTCCGTCATATATTCATTCTTGAGCGTTAGGCAGAGATGGTGTCTGAGGAAGTGAAGTGTTTGATCATTTTCCTCAGCAGTGGGATTGGCATCCTTTGAGGTGCCAAATCCAATAGCAGCCGGAGCTTCTTGGCCCCAAGTACGATCTCGACGTTGGAGGCCCAAGTCAAGTAATTCTGGTCATGTTGGGCCAGCTCTTCGAACTCCCGGTTCGTGATGCCAGTCATCTACATATTTATACAAAAAGTTCATAAGATTACTGCTGGTAGTTTGCAAAAAGTAGTTGCAAATAATGAGATAAAAATTCTCATAATGTTCACATATTTTTCTATGCATTTTTCATGATTTACTGCTATTTTTAGTGATTAAAAGTAATATAAACAATCATAGATAATCAAAAAGTAAAAACAATATATAAATAGCATATAAATAATAATAACAGAGTTAAACATGCTTCAAATGCTCAAAATGATTCAAAAATTGAATTCTCGAGGCCCTTTTCTGCTGGAAAATGAATTTTCAGTGAATTCAACAATTTCTAGGGGCTAAATCGCTAAATTTCAATTCTGAGAAATTTCCCGCGCAATTTTTAGATAATCCGAGGGATTTTTTTGTTGCAAAATTCAAGATTTCCTTTTCCCTCCCCCTATTTTTTTCTTTTTCCCAGAATTTCATTTGGCCAGGCCATTCGGCCCATGCGGCCAGGTCAAAGGTGTGTGTGTGTGGGGTAGGGTTCCCCTGCCCCTGTTCACATGGCAGCGGCGGCGCGCTACACGCGTGCGGGTGTGCGGAGGCGCGCGACGTGGGCACGGGGGCGCTGCCGGTGCGGCACGACGCGGCGGCTCTTTCGTGGCGCAAGGCGGCTGCAGGCCAGGGAAGGCGGGCTTGGCGTGAGGTCTACCAGGCGCGGCGCGCGACGGACGCTACCACGAGGGCCGGCGGGGCACGACGCATGCGGGCGATCGGTGGGTGGCGTGCGGGGCCACGACGGTGCCTCGTGCGGGAGGCGGCGAGCCAACGGCGGTGCCTCGTCTTGCGAGGCGTCGAGCGGCGGTGGCGCGCTCGTGCGCGGCGGCATCGTCGCGGCCGGAGGGGCTGCGGTCGGCTAAGCGCGGCGGGGCTGCGGGCGGCGTGGTGGCGCGGCGCATGCGGCGGCGTGGGGCGTGGGGCGTGTGGGGCGCGGGCGCATGCGGTGCCATTTTTTTTTTTTTATTTTCTGTGTTCATGCAATCTACCATCTACGATGCAATCGAAATATACTCATTCATGCAACCTACGATCGGCTTGGCCGGCGACTTCAAGTCGGCTCACGGTAGATTAGAGCGGATTTACACCGTAGGAAATAATCTAGAAAGCCAAATTTGCGGAATTGAAAGCGTTCTAGAAAATACGATCCAATCTACGGCGTCGTGCTTCGACAGTTACTTTTCGATCCGAGTAAAGCAGGCCTAGAGGTAGCCGGAGTCGATCGTGCTGATAACGTGTTGAGAAACTGTCGCTGACAAGTCCAATCCGATCGATCACCTCGTAGATGAAAGTCGAATCGCACATAAGAACACAAATACAGGAATGTAAATGAACACAGAGATGGGGGGACTTATTTTTCTCTTTATTTCTCTTCTCAAAAGCATATATAATGATTGGATGTCCCCTCCTATATATAGTCTAGAGGTAAATAAGGAGCCCACCTTACCAGGTTTCCAAACATTATCAACAGTCCCCCGTGATACAGAATGGCAGCCACCTACAAGTCATAGCACGCCATTTCATTCTCTTGGTCCAAGCTGTAACCAGTCTTTATTAGCCTCTCCATTTAGCCTTGCTTGCAGTGGCTTTTCAAATTTGTATCTATATATTTTCTATCTTTGGATGTAAGGATTAGGCTGCATGGATTACTGCGATCCGTAAAGATTACCGTTCCCCAAATAAGGAGAGAGAGAGAGAGAAGAAAGAAGTACCCGTGAAGATACACTAGCTGCTATGTTCCCATGCGTGAAAACGTACCGGCCCTGTTCGCGTACGTTTCTACATGTATCAGCGAACGCATCCAACAGTATATAGGTAGGTGCCTTGGACCCTGGTGCTCCGCTCTTAGAACAACTCCACCCATATTCGTTCGAGATCGAGAGTCCATCTGAGAGGCTGCAGGATCTGTGGCCATGGCCGGAGGCGCATCCGATCTCGTAGTGGTCGCCTTCTTCGTCTTCCTCCTCGGTATCCCTGGTATGTATCCACTGCTCACGTGTGCTCGTTATTTTATAGGATTTTTACGGAAATTGTACTGTTTTTTTCGAAAAATCCTAGGACATTTCTGCGGTATTGCTGGTTCCAAACCGGCCGATGTGCATACATCGTCTTCTTTCGCTTCTTTCTTCGGTTTCCATCTTCCTATATATGAGTTTCTTGATGGTCCAATATCACTCGTATATATGCATGCTCGATCACCTGTGTAACCAAGGATGAGATTGTTCTACTCTCCGAAAAGAAAATGAATGAATCTTTTTAAATAATACATTTTAAAAAAAGAATTACAGAAATAAATAGTCAAAAAAGAAAATTACAAAACTAGATATCAATTGGCGACATGGAGCTGTCATCATTTCAATTAGCGACAGGGACTGTCGCCCATAGAATAGGACTCTATCGCCACTAATTCAATTGGCGACAAAGACTGAATTCCTGAATTGCTCTTATTTGGAGGAGGCATATGTCATGGAGATCTGTAGTCCTGCATGCTGAGTCGATAGAGGTTCCATCGTCATTTCAATTGGTGACAGGATCTGACTTACTTTTTTGTTGGCGACAGAGGTTTAGTTTTGTAAAAAAAATATAACTATTTATTTATGTAATTCTTTTTTAAAAATATATTATTAAAAAAGGGAAAAAGATGGGAATGTTCATATGCATCCGTAGCAGCCACTGAAGATTGGCCCCAAGTTTCGCTACAGGCAATAGTTGCCGGGCTCTTAACAGCTCTGCCCGTACGCACAGCCGCCCTCCCGGCCTGTTCTTTCGCATATCTGGACTGGACTGGACTGCATGTCTGCATGTTTCCTTCCAAATGCGACTCGATCCTCAATTGTTTTCCTTACCATTTTTTTGTGTGCGCTTTCGAATGCCGGAGATATCGATATTTTGCATGGTTTTACAGGGCGATGAGATCGTGGTCTTCAATCTTATAGTTATAATACTAGTTTCTATCAAAAGCTGTACTAGATTTCGATGTTTTTTAGATGTTGGGGACAACCGGGGAGTGTAGTCAAATTCAGGCTCACAAGCCACAATTCACGGGCTTAAATCTCGGAAAATCATAGTGATCGAAGTCCGATCATCATAAGCGGTAATGTGTCTTACCACTATACTATAAACTACTCCGCTGGTTTGTTTAATTTCCCACGACTCACTGATATAAACTAGTAGTATCAATTAACACATCAAGCATGGTCCAATTGGATTAGAATCAAGCAGTAAATTAATTTCTTGGCCTATCCCGCGCGACAGACAAGTTCACATGGTAATGGTGTGTTGTTGCTGAAGTGTGCACGCATGCATCCATGCATGTGTCGCTGCCTTTTGCGAATGAAAATTTTAATTTATAGAAACTTAATTAGGCCATTTCTCTAAAAATATACCCAAAATTTCATTCAAATGATCAGAATTCAACCTACAATGTTCTCGTTGATTTTATCACATGGTACATGATTGCCATAATGGTAATATATATAGGGGCAAATAGGTAGTAACATCGCAACAAGTTAAATTAGAGAAATACCATTGCAATGGAACTTGACTGCTAAATAACATCCAAAAGACTAAAAAGACTGGAAAACAACACTCTAAGAGAATATTCCATCACAAATTTTCCAGAAAGACACAATTGCCCCCTTCTCCCCCCAACTCGGGTGTCTCCTCTTGAGATCTCTCTCTGTCTCTCCGGCTGTGTCGTGCCACCTTTGGTCGCGCCGCCGCATGTGGAAGCTGTACCGCAGCCGCTTAGAGACTGGTGCTGAGGTGAAGCCACGCCGCACTACCATGAGCACACCGGCGCAGCACGGTTTGGAGACTGGCAGTGGCGACGTGGACCGGCGGTGGCGGCAGCACGGCTCGAGGGAAGCTATGCGGCTCGACTGAAGAAGAGGGAGAAAGGCGGCATAGCTTGGAGACCAGCGGTGTAAAATATATACTATTCTGTAGCCGAGCGTAAAATAATTATTCTACACCTAGCTAGCCCACCGTATATACTTTTCTGCAGCCATTCATAGAATAGTTATTTTACGCCTAGGCAGCTCACCGCGCATGATCCAGGCTAGGCATGATGCACGCACGCGCAATCCCATATGACCGGTCCAATAACTATAGTTGGTGGGCTATAGAAACGTCCGCACCCACATAGAACTCATTTTGATGGTAATTAATATGAGATGTGATAGTAATTTGTGAATCATTTTTACTGCCTATATTGTGGCATGTGACTTTTCTGAGCTCGTATGTTTGATAGTAAAACATAATAGATAAGACAGTAAAGTTATAAGGTGTTTTACTGCCGAATCACATACGTTTATTTTTTTATTGGGCCACGCTTCCACTATCTCCCCCAGAGACATTTTCCCCCTTTTTTGTGTTGTGTTTTTGAGTTTGAGTATGTGTTTTGGAGTTTTTCAGTGGGGGAAGGCTCAGGTTTGTGTGAATTTCAACCTTCGCAAGCTGATGTACATATTTATAAGTCGTTTGAGGGGAGACAAAGAGACACATTGGGAGACGGAGCGGCAGTGTTACGTTTTAAAAAGTAAAGTCTTTTCACACACATAGTAATTCCAAACAAAAACAAATGTCAATAATGTTATTGCCATTATATAGTAAAACATCTGCAAACATAACAGTACATGAAGACGACGCCACTGATCATTTCATTCTTTCTCCGACCAAATAAACAAAAGTAATCGCTACGCAGAAGACAGTAATAGACTACTATGTACACAGTAAAAATAAGCAGTAATACTACATGATATTACAGTAAGAGACTTTGTATAGAATAGTAACAACATGCAACATGAGCCAAATAGTGTGTTTTGTTTCTAGTTGGTAGATGTAACACGATATCATACATAAGACAAGGTAGTAAATGTGTTGCTATATGGAAGTAAAAAAAACATGGCTATTCAGTATGTATCGCTGCCCTGCACTGAGACTATCTTCAGCATCATCCTCTCTCGATTCGTCGTCGTGAATCAACTAGCGGCGTGTACTTGACCTTCCTCTCCGTCGCCCTCTACTTCCCCTCCCCCTCCCGCTGCCCCTGCCCCTGCTGCCCCCTCGCCCTCTGGATGAGGAGTTTTGGGGTAGCGTTCGACAGGTAACACTGTTGTGGCCAGCTTTTAGGCCGCATATGCTGTACGCCCTCGTCATCTTCTTCCCCACTGGTGCAGAACTTTGCTCTGGTTCATCATCGGTTCGTTTGCGACATTTGGTCAGTGATAGAGGAGGCGTTGACAAATTTATCGTATCATCGTTAGCTTCATCAGGCTCAACGGTCTCGTCAACCACTAGGCCAATGTCGTTGGATACGATATCAAGCTACATCCGAAGCGCCTTGATGACCTCCATGGCTCTATCGTATGCAAGACTCGATCTGCACCCTGACCTCACCACGCCCGTAGCCTTTGTCAGTAAGGTGGTGTGCCGATGCATCTCAGTCGTCCCGTCAGGACTGACCTACATGAGGTCGTGTCTGTCATACGACACATCCACCCTAGCATTCCTCATGTACCTACAGAGCATGTAGCGGCTGGGGACACTACTACAGAAAAGGTCTTCACAGACGATTCAAAAACGTCATTAGAGACGGTTTCGTGAGCCGTCTGAATTTATGGGTCAGTAATGATATGAGGTCATCACAGATGGTTTTTGAACCATCTGTGATGCACACTATCACAGACGGTGGTTATTAACTTAGAACTGTCTGTGATAGTTGACTAGCACAGAAGATTTGTAGATGAAATCGTTTGTGATAGTTTATGTATCACAGACGGTTCGTAGATTAAATTGTCTGTGATAGCTTATATACCATAGATGGTTTATAGATTAAACCATCTGTGACAGCTTATGTATCACAGATGGTTTGTAGATTAAACCGTCTGTGACAGCTTATGTATCACAAATGGTTTGTCCTAAGGAACTGCTGTGATATTCTTTTGTATTGCTAAATCTATTTCTATTTATTGGTTAGCCTCAGGAAATGCTAACCATACCCTCTGAAACAAGCAGAAGCACAACAAGTACATGTATACATCCAATTCACATTCATTTCAGAAACAAGCACATCCATTTCACAAATCAATTAACTCAACTGAACTAAAATTAACCATTCATGAACATTTACACACATGTACTAATAAGTTCAATCTTATCCCAATCAAGTTCAATCTACATTGTGGAACTTCCCATCTGGGTTTATGACCTCACGGTTCAAGAATGACGTAAACTATCCTCGAATGTTTATGAGTTGGCCATGTTCCAATGCAGTTGTAGCGATGCTTTCAACCTGTCACTAGGAAGATTAAATTCATACATATATAAATTGATAAGTATGAAATAATTATTACAAGATTGACAAACCTAAGGATCATTGGTCTTGGAGGATCTGACAAGTAGTTTCATGTTGTGGCAAACGTAGTATCCACAGGTGTTGCCTGGCGGCTGGTGGTGGCACTGCAAAAATAGAATTGGTTAGTTCAAAAGGCATTACTACGAAGTGTTATATAGGATTAATATGTACTAGCGAATACCAAAAAATTTAGATCGTGTTGCAAGGTCCCTCCCTTGCATTTCCCTCCAGAAGCATAGTACACGACGAACGAACTACATGATTCCAAAACGTTGGCCTTAGCCATTGCAAAGGAAGAAAATACTACAATAGAGTTATCTATGGAGGAAATATGTTTACTTGTCGTTTAGTTGTTGGATAATTGTGAAGTCGTATTTGGCACTCTTTAGGGAATCAAGGTATATTACCTTGTTCTGTTTTGGTATAATTACAATTAGAATCTAGTAGAAGCTACACAGGTATGTCACCATGGTCATTAAACCTAAGTTCATGTTGTTGGTGATATGCCCTAGAGGCAATCATAGAGATGATTGTATCATGTCTATGTTTATGAGTTCTTGAATAAATATTATTCTGTTCCATGAATGAATCGTTAGTTCTGAAGATCAACGAGTATGTGACTTGTTGGTGAAACTTTTCGACTTGTATGATGTCGTTCTAAAAGTGTCCCTGGTCGAATATCACTGATCGAAACACAGTGACTCTACGACCAGCGCATATATTGATTGATGACCATGTTTCACCGGTCATGGATATAAGGATATCGAATCAATAATGTGAACACATGTTAGAGAACATGGGGTTGGATTGACCCACCTTGAGACACTATAGAGATTGTTATGATTCTATATGTCATTAGTTGGTCTCAAGCAATGATGATGTATAATCCTTAGACCTGAGATCAGCATGGTTCCCTACATGTGTAATAGCACTCTTAGGGGTTGTCAAACGCTACTCAGAATGGCGGGTAGTTATAAAGGTAGCTTTCGGGTATGCTATGAAACATGCGGAGGGATGTGACTGGTCGGATATGGGATTTTCCCCTCCTAACATAACGGGAGAGATGTCTCTGGGCCCCTCGAAGTAGTCGGATAAAGAAAGTGCATAGTCATGCCACTAGTGGTCGAAGTGTTCGACTACATAAGGTTATCCGACAACTCGATCGAGAAAGTATTGAACAGTCCATGGATGACACATTATCTCACGGAGTTCAAAGCAGGATATCGTGAGGCAAAGGAGAATACTAGAGTAAATCGCTTAGTTCGATCGGATCGGACAAGTAAATGCGGTGATACAAGCAAGTCGTGGGCGATCGAATGAAATCACAGAGTGGTCGAAAACCTGGTTGTACAGAGTTACGAATGGTGGTGACCGAGTGTGAACTGGTCGTATAAAGATAGGACCTGGTCATAAGTGATGAGGACCTATTCGTAGATCATATTGCATTAAGGTTCGTCCGATATAATTTGTGTGTATTCGGGAATCGTTATGTCCTGCTAGAGTTTCCGAGTCACAATCGATTACATATAAACCTCACGGGTCACACACTTAATGGGATGGAACAAACCAGTACGAATACGATTCGTCAAACGTGTTCGGATAGGATCCGACACGGGGCACTATATATAAGGAGATGCTTAAGGCTAGTAAAGGAGGGAAGCCAGAGAGACACGTGAGTTGTTTCCACCGAAACCCTAGCCGCCATCTTCTTGAGAGAGCCTTCCCATGCGATTTGGTGCTAGCACACCGGCGTACGATTGTTCCTTCTCTGGATGTGTGGATACCATAGAGGCGCTACTGCGGTCGCTGTTGCGCTAAGGACGATCCGCAATCTTCACAAGGCTGCGCAGAGGTTCTTTGGAGAGCGATCAACTACGAGGATGTTGGACGATCTTCTACGACCACTACATCGGCGTGTTCTTCGTCGGACTAGGCTGCTTCGACTCTTCTTCCGCTGCACTACGCGTCTGGTGGTAATGATTTGTGATCATCTATCTTGTTTGGCATCCTGGTTTACATGGTAGAATTTTTGAATTGTTGCTAGCGTAGCCTACCCGTATCCCAACACATGTTGCTTATAAAGTACAAATCAACAAGTATAGCCACTAGTGTAGCACTTACTCTTGGTTGTAGGGCAAAAGTATGAATTCCTTGTCGCGGTGAGCCAGCAATGACTCCGTCATGTAATCCTCGACGAATTTTGTATTCTCCTTGATGCTTTGCAAGGAGACTAAGTGTGGGTCGAGGAAACCTACCGGTGATTTCCTTAATTTGGCTTCAGAAATCATGTATATATATATATATACACACACACACACACAAAAGCAAGGAGTTATATATAACATTTATCGATATTACATGAACGTTGACCATGATTGTACACACTTACAGTGTCCAGCATCGCATGAGTGAGGCATTGAGGTTGTCGAGGTTGAAGAGGAAGAACATGTCCTCGAAGGTCACCGTGAATACACAGTCTTGAACCACGTGGTTAAGATGATCATTCTTGAACTTGACTTTGACACCCGAGCACCATTATCCATCCGTCTTGTTGGTATGTTCTATGTACCATATATGCAATCTCGTGCGAGCCAATCCAAGAGTATAGTTGCGTTCTACTGTCATGAATTTTCGGGTCAACGACAGGAAGGGGATATCAGAACAGGAGTCGATCGTCTTCGATTTGCTCTTACTGCCTCGCTTTTTAAAGGTTGACTTCACGAGAGTCGACCAGGCATGAGGTGTAGATGCATTTGATGCACCGGGGCCTTGCCGCATCGATGTGCGGTAGCTCCGATGTAGGTAACTCTGGTGTAGGTAGCTCCCATGGACTTAGCACCATTGCAGGACATTCCTGTGAAGTTGACACCGGTGCAGGTAGCTCTAGGCAGATGTCCCTCTTGGGCCACCGGACGCATGTTCTAATGGCTTGCCCTAGAGTCACGACCTCATCGTTTGGGGGCATCTGCAGCGGGACGGCCTCGAAATTGGCATAAACACCATCCATATTCACTTTTGCGAAACCCGATGCTAGATTTACACCGTGCAACAAGGCCCCACACAGGATTGATATGCCTGGCCCCAAGCAATGTCCATGGCAATGGAGGCATATCTCACTTGAAGCTTGTACTTCGTAGGCACCTACATAATGATACAAAATTATCTACTCCTACAGGCCTATCAATGGATCGAGCATTCTAGAGATAATAATTATTACCAGGATGTCATCGACAGGAAATCTGTCGTCGCTTTTTGGGGTAGGGTTGGACGCGCAGCTACTCCGACGGTTGGGGGTGCTGGCTAGCACAGTAGGGGTAGGGGCTTGCAACTGATTTCCCCTAAGCCTTTCCTCAAGGCTCTCCATCTGCTGTCATGTCTCATCTCTGATGCGATCAGTGATCTCATCTCTAAGGGATTCATTGATCTCATCTTTGAGGGATTCATGAATCTCCTCTCGTAACCATGCATTGTGCTAGACTTTGGCTCTCTTTCTACTCTAGTATGCTTCGGAGTCCTCTGGGAATCCCTGTTTCCATAAAACATAAAGACCAAGGCCTCTCGTGCGACCCAGGTGCTCATTGTTTTCCAGGACCGCATAGAGTATATCTCTCTCCCTGATTGCTTGGAATGAGCATTGGGA
The DNA here is from genome assembly GCA_036346255.1 of Ampelocalamus luodianensis. Classification (NCBI taxonomy): domain Eukaryota; kingdom Viridiplantae; phylum Streptophyta; class Magnoliopsida; order Poales; family Poaceae; genus Ampelocalamus; species Ampelocalamus luodianensis. The sequence continues at coordinate 43,458,745 of CM070629.1, forward strand.
AGATTGCGCACTCAATGTTTCCTACAATAGCCCGATATGTTATTTCACTTCCTACGAAGTTATGGAGTAATTACAAACTAGGTAGTTTGATATCTTACCGGGTGCTGTGACACTTCCTCGTCTGCGGGGTTTGGAAAGGAGATGACCCCCAAAGACACGATAGATGACCTCGCTCTTATCCAGTTTCAGGTGCGCTCATCAGGGATCCCAGCAAATGGTGGGGAGGCATCCCAATGGATTGACTGCTCGTCCTGCTGCCTCCATTGCAGGATTTTACCCGTATACCCAGTGGTGCCGAGTCTGTGGGGGTGCATGTTTTTTGGCTGGAGAGCCCTGTGTGCCGCACTTTCACTCCTAAAATCATCTGTCATCTTCTTCGCCACAAAGTCTTGCTAGTACTCTTCCACGAATGGATACTTCTAGAAGGGTATCAGATCCTTTTCCACGTAATCCTTGACAAGCATTCTCTTGAAGTTCTTCACGCTTTGCACACCGCTAGCAACGCGTGTCATCCCACGGAGGCCTGGTGTTGTTCTGGGATCTCGAACAATTGGAAAATATCCATCAGTAGCTCACCTTTCTGAGCTTTGGTCAACTCCTTCCACGAATCGTAGGTGATCTTGACCCATTCTCATGCAACTATTCTGACCATTCTTCAGAATGTAGACGCTACTCAGGGAGGATTAAGAGGTGTCCCAAACGCATTGACCTCTGTGATGGTAAATCGGCCCTTGGGCCTTTTTGATATTCCTCTTCTTCTATTGCGCTTGGATTTTTCAGAGGACGGTGTATCAGATGCATGAGGTGACGATGACGTAGAATGAGCAAACGACATCTTCACAAGAAATAGAAGTTCTAACACGCATGAACATATTATCATAAGATTCTCTATGTGTATAGGTATACACACCAATTAATAAATAATTGGGATATATAGGGAAGAAATTAGGACCAATATAATGACATAATTGACATATAAACATGTAAATCCTCTAAGTCATTTAAAAGGAATAATATACTCAACACAAACATCATGTGAAATAAAATCAGCATAAAGCTAAGATGTAACATTTTAATATTGCTCTCAGATGTAGAGCTGCACATGATCTTTAAACAAAAGACAACAGATAATACTTTCGGCCTAAAGGTTCAAGCAATTAACCAACTGAAAGTAATAGACTAAATGCTAAAGATCAATCAACAGTAGTAAGCATTCCAATTAGAGCTCAAGTTCAAACCCGATTATCAAAACAATTTCAATACAAGACTATTATAATCACAGAGCATTTATCTCAAGCCCACCACACCACAATGCAATATATTCCAGTAGTAGTATCAAGCCCACCACATTGCATCGGTTACCTTTGGGCGTTGTGGAGAAGGACGAGCAGGGAGCACCGGAGTAGCAGGGCGGTGTCGAAGGGGAGGTGCGCGGGCTAGGGGGAGGAGGAGGCGACGCGTGCTCGGGGGAGGGGAGAAGGCGAGCTCGGGGAGGAGGCGCGTCGGGCTCAGGGGAGGTGGCAGCTTGTGCTCGGGGAGAAGGCGGTGGGCTTGGGGAAGGAGGTGCACCGGGCTCAAGGAGGAGGCGGCAGTCTCGGGGGAGGATAGTGGCGATGGGCTCGGGGGAGGAGGGAGAGTTAGAGAAACTTAATCACTTAAGTGGGGGCGCGGGCAAACCCTAGAGTCTGAATATAAATAGGGTTGGACATCACAAACGATTCTAAACTAGAACCGTCTGTGATAAATACACATCACAGAGGTTCCAATAAATAACTGTCTGTGATACCTGATGTATCATAGACAGTTTATAGATGAAATCGTCTGTGATAGCTGATGTATCATAGATGGTTTGTAGATGAAACCGTCTGTGACAACTTGTCACAGACGGTTTGTCTGAAGGAACCGTCTGTGATTTTCTTTTGTATTGCTAAATCTATTTCTAGCCATGCCCTCTAAAACAAGCCAAAATACAACAAGTACATGTATACATCCAATTCATATTCATTTCAAAAACAAGTATGTTCATCCTTTATCGGTCTTTGTCAGTGCTAACTCAGGTTTGATGTTCATATCAACCAAGTCAAGCCGTGAGTTGACACCATCATTTGTTTTGTCACGAATGTTCAGTAAGAGACCAATCAAGCTGTCACATATATTCTTCTCTACATGTATGACGTCGATGCAGTGGCGAGCTTCTAGGTGCTCCTAATAAGGTAAGTTCCAAAATATTGATATGTTCTTCCAGATGTTCTTCTCACAGGTCCTCTATTTACATCCCTTTTCGAGGACAACATCTAAATCCTTAACCATATCATAGACCACTTTTCCGCTTAAATGCCTTGGAGCTAAACTATCCTTCTTTTTGTCAAATTATTTCTTCATCCTACAGTATGGGTGATCCCTCCGAAGGAACCTACAGTGACGCATGTACACGGTTTTGTGCGAGTGCTTCAACCACACACTTTCGGTATCATCTAAGTAGTGAGTACATGCTTTGTCCCCTTTTGTCAAGGGCAGGATATTCATTTATGGTGTAGAACAACAAGAAGCGTAAAGTGAAGTTCTCTTGTTTGTACGCATCCCATGCATGTACCCCTTTGATCCACAATATTTTTAGATCTTCCATCAATGATGGTAGGTACACATCAATATCAATCCTAGGTTGCTTCATCCCTTGGATAAGTATCGACAACAAAATAATCAATATCAATCCTAGGTTGCTTCATCCCTTGGATAAGTATCAAGGAAGGTTGTAGATCACTTTAGACACAACAAGGAGTGCTAGTCACGTGCTAAGTGCTATGTCGGCTGCTCATTTACCAAAATGATTCATTCCATCTGTACTCAATCCAAACCTTATGATCCTCGGTTCCGCACCGAAGTCTGCAAACCTCCTATCGATGTTTCTCCACTGGGCGGAATCAACAGGGTGTCTTAGCTTTTCATAATTCTTACGCTCCCATGAGTGCCAATACAACAGTTTTTGCCTCCTTTGGATTCGCAAAAAATCACTTCAAACGGGGAATTACAGGAAGATACCACGTCACCTTAGTAGGAGGTTCTTTCTTCACCTCGATTCCCTCGCTGTCATCTGATTGATTCTTACACTTATTTCATGATGCATTGCACACTGGACATACATGCATGTTTGTATACTTTTTATGGTAGAGGATACAATCGTTCGGACATGCATATATTTTTTCTACTTCCATTCCCAATGAACAAAGAACATTCTTAGCTTTGTAGGTGATTTTGGGCAACTCATTTTCCTACAGAAGCATGTCCGCCAAGAGACCTAACAGCGTCGTGAAACTCTTGTCGGACCAACCGTTGCTTGCCTTCAATTTCAGCAGTTCAAGCACGGATGACAACCTTGTGTATTCCGGCTTGCAGTCCGAGAACAAAAGTTTCTCCGAGTCCTCCATCAAGCCCCAGAATTTAACATACTCTCTCTCATCATAGTTCCCTTCTGCATCGCGAAGTATCTGATCCAGATTGTGATCGTGCAGCCTATCCAAATTGGAACCACAATCGACATCACCCGGTAGCATATCGTTGACTTCGTCGGCGATGTCGTTACTACCTTCTTGTATAATCTGCTCTTCACCGTGACTGGTCCAATATGTATACCCCTTTTTGAAACCCCTTCGAATCAAGTGTGCTTCGATCTGCGCTCGGTTCTTAAACATCTTCAGATTCTCGTAGTTAATTTGTGGATAGTACATATATTCCAACCACTTATTCAACATATCCTTCTCGGCAGCTTTTGTAAAAATAGTCACGTCATTAATGTACTCTTCACTCACACGATTGTCAGCGTACATCTAGCTTTGATCCATCTACGTGAGGCATATAACAAAATTTAGTATTAAACCCAACTTCTAATTAATTTGCAAAAGTCAACTTCAGATGGCAAGAAGCTAAGACTTGCAAAACAACACAAAAAGCTACCTGGGCTAAGGCAAAACAACACAAAGACTTTGAATTGGCTAAACCCTAAACCATGCTACATGTAAATAATCTTCTCTCTACATCAAGCTAGATCTAAACCATCTTCAATTCAAACCTTACCAAGGTAGATCTAGAATATAATGCAATTAGGAACAAATTACTAACCATAGATCGATAGTCAAAAACAAACGGATCTACAATCACTCTTCCCAAAACCATAGTCTCCTTTCACCAAATCGCCTCAAAGCCCCACCTCCTCAAAACCACAGCAGCAACCTATGTGAGAACAGATCTACAATCACTCTTCTCAAAACTGCAGTCTCCTTTCACCAAATCGCCTCAAAGCCCCACCTCCTCAAAGCCGCAGCAGCAACCTATATGAGAACAGAGCTGGAATTTAAGATAGATCTATGAGGTCGAGTCTGCAATTATCATAGACGGTTTTTTTTTAATACAAACCGTCTGTGATAAGAACGAGAAGTCACAGAAGGATCATGTTGAAAACCGTCTGTGAAGTATCACAGACGGTTCTGAATAGGAACCGTCTGTGATACTATTAAATATCACAAACAGTTTTCAACATGAACCATCTGTGATATTATCTCTTTACATACAATTTTTAGCACAGCTAGTATCACAGACAGTCGCTAAACCAAAACCGTTTGTGATTGTATTTAATACTGACGGTTTTGGTCAACCGTCTATGATGAGTCATCCAGTATTAGCCTTTTGTAGTAGTGGGATACTCTCGACCTGTAAGTGGGTATACACTCGCAGTAGGTGAGCACAGAACAGCCCTACGGGTGGTAAACCAAAGATGAATTAACAGTAAAATACGTTATCGATGATAGTAAAAATGACTATATGTACTGGACAGTAAAAGTATAATAGTTGGGACAATAACTACTAGCTGAGAGTCAGTAAAAGTACCCGTGTACTCCCAGCGATTACATTCACAGCTGTATGTACCAGTTTTCTCTTCGGTCACCACCTTGAAATCATGTTGCGACCACATGAATGTCGTAGACTGTTTCCCGTGAGATACGAGGAATAGGCCATCTCGGGTTGTGTTTGCCCTTATGCGGAAGGCTGTACTAGAGAAGTAGGTCTCCTTGTACTCTTTGAACACCGTAGGCGTGTACACCCTGCCCAACTGCTCCTTGAACAGGAATAGAGTGACTCTCACCGGTTGGCTCTGAGAGCACGCAAGATGGTATATGTCATGAAGGAGGCACAAAAACGACATGAAGTAATAACATACATGGGTTGTTGTAAATGAAGGAGGGGGTGAGAGACGCAGTAAAATAAGACAGCTAACTATAAATCCTAGGAGAAATTGTAGGAAATGAGTATGGAAGTCATAGTAAACCTGTGTTTCTTTGTCTACACACCGTCAAACAGTGCATCTCCTAAGCCTCGGAGTGCTTCCTGTTTTGTAGCACACGGTGCATCTTCCACGTGAATTGGTGGAGCGAAGTCACATTATCCTCGAAGTTTAGTTTTACCATATTGTTCATACTCTCACTTCTCTGTGTGGATGCCATCCTACCGCAATACACGTCCTTGAAGTTGGTCGTGATCCACCTTTCGCGCAGGTCATAGAAGCTAGCAATTGCTTGGCTCTTATCGAGGCGATACTCTCTCACCAGATCCTCCCATGCATTCTCGAACACTCTCAGAGTAAGCAGATGGTTTATGACCAAAACCAAACACTCCTTCAGCCCGCTGTGCTCCACATATAGCTTGTTCAGGTTCTACTTGTACTTCTTCTGCACATGCCACCTACACAGCAGGTGCTGCGTGTGGGACAAAACATGCAGGATGGCAGTTGCTATGGTCGGGTCCTAATCTGTAGTATAATAAAACACATTAGGCAGTAAAACTTGTATAGGGATGTAGTTTTTTTACCAACATTGGCAATACATTCGGACCAGATACAGAGAACACAATAAAACACACGTGCAACAGACAATAAACTTGATCGACATATGAAGTAATTTTGTTAGAACAGTATGCGAATGACTGGTTAGCATGCATATGGGATCCTTGCCATCCATGCAAGTCTAGAACATCCTAAACAACCACTCAAAGGATGTTGCCTTCTGAGCGCGATGTCGAACATGGTGATTGGAGCCAACAAACATAGCCAGAGGCATCTTGTACCTATTTGTTATGAGGTAGTGTTGAACATGGCGATGTCTCGGAAGTCAGCGTATTCTACGCGATAGTTCACGTGGTTCCAGAAGTCATTTTTCACAACACCATCATCATCCACTTGTATATCATAGTAGAACTTGTCGTTCTGCGATCGACGCTCCTTGAAGAAAGCCACCAGCTTTTCGCATCATCGGCGTGCTCAGTGCGTGTATTTACAGCCTTCCTGGGTTAGTCAGTATAATGGATGGTAACTAACAGTAAATTTATACCAACACGGTAGTAAAAATGAGACTAACAGGGTAACAGTAAGTCGAAATGGTCGCAATAGTAATGACGTGAATAAGGAAAGGACAGTAATTTATCATGATTACACAAGTAAAGAGAACACAGTAAAAACCTATTTTCTAGGTCACGCTTTATAAACGATATGTTATGCTATCCCCCATGCATCTTTGATAAAACGTTTATCATAGCATTGTGAGGGACCCTACCGACCAGCATGGTATCGATGAGCTCTATCAACGAGGGATCAAAGTTATTGTGCGACTACATGAATGCGACCAAGGATGGCGTCCTAGTGAGTGGATGGTTGTGCTCCAACACAACCCGCTTGATGCATACAGAGCCATCTATTGGGCTCTTATGCAGCTTCATGAAGGCCCTACACCCAATCCTCTTGGAGGTCTTGCTACATTCACACTCCTTCTCTGTATGTAAAAGTCATGTTTCCCCTCCAGAGTGCAACAGAACTGTTTGATCATTTTCCTACTCCTGTTCTTTCTGACGCCAAAACTAGCATGTCGCACGTACTGATAGTAGAACTGGTAGGCAACACCCTCATTATCGAACTTCATGCAGACCTAAGGCACCATATAGTTGGGGACATCCTTGTCCTGACATCAGTAAAATACAGTTAACACGATAATATACAACAGAAAACAAGTAAATGACACTAGATAGAACAGTAAATTATTAAATAGTATAAACATAGTAAATGGACATCAGACTTGTAGTAAAAAACATGCACAAAGACCATAAAACACACATACATGGGTGTACGTCTAATCGGCGTCGAGTGTCCTCATCTCGCTCGGAGAAATAGTAGGGGGTGGCGTGAGGACTGAGACGTGGATGAGAGGATCCCAGTTGTCGGGGGCTTACAGCCAGTGGTATAGCATTTACCGGTGGTTGTAGCCATCTATGTAGAAACACGGGCATCCGCCGTTCTACCGGGCATGGCAGTAAATGTTGGGGGTAAGCTGCATGCACTGGAGGAAGATCTGATCAACACTAGTGACGGAGAATGAGCACCACTGAGTGAGCAATAGTTATTATCGATGTGATCCGTCGAAAGGGATCGCTGGGGGTGGCAGGGGAGAAGCGATAATGATCGGGTGAACGTGGGGAGGGGAAGGGGGAGGGGGGAGGTGGGGCAAATTTTATGATCGGTTACGTGGGGAGCGCATTTAGTGGGATGCATGGGATCGCCCATGCTTTTTTTTATTGTTGACCCTGTGGGAGGACATGCGGGAGTGTTTTGTTTGTTCGAACAAATGGTGATCGAGTGGTCATATCGATAAGTTTGTCGTACAGTAAAACACATTTTGGCATCAAGGAAAATTCATCAATAGGATCCGTAATTAGATACATATTCTATGGAAGTAACAATTCATGCCACTTACAGTAAAATAGCTTGGAAAAAACAGTAAACCACGTTACATATCGTAAACGGGCAAGAGTATTGTAAACACTAGGTGAGTCGATAGTAAAATAGGTTGGTACATATGTGCCTACCGGTAATTTTGTTACCACCGTACGAGTGTCCCTCAGGAGTAACTTTACTGTCAACTACTGTCCAATCCGCGGCGTACCAGTGATTTTTTGTTTTACCATCGATTGCGTGAGTAACGTTTTTTTCTACCAATTTAGGTGACAAACGATCTTTTTTTACTTTTACTGTCAATTTCATCGCTAATCGCTTTGGTTTTGGTTTTTACTCACTACTACAGAAAGGGTCATCACAGACGGTTCTAAACAGTCATCACAGATGGTTTCTGAACCAACTGAATTTATATGTATGTGATAATAGGCGGTTATCACAGACGCTTTTTGAGCCGTCTATGATAAGTCACAACACCGACAGTTTTTGGTCGAAGTCATCTGTGAAGGACAACTATCACAGACGATTTTGTGGTATAAACCGTCTATGAAGGCCTACTATCGCAGACGGCTACCACTAACAACCATCTATGATATGTAGGGTATCACAGACAGTTTTTTTACTAACTATCTGTGATCTGTATCCAACCATAGACGGTTGGTACATATAACCGTCTGTGATGTCCGACGTATCACAGATGGTTTTTGGGTGGAAGCCGTCTGTGATACATTGGACATTACAAACTGTTATATGTACCAACCATATGTGATTGGATACATTCACAGACAGTTAGTAAAAAGAACCGTTTGTGATATCTTATATATCACAGACGGTTGTTAGTGGTAGCCGTCTATGATATTCGTTCTATACCTAAATATTTTTTGTTTTTCGTCTAGCCTCAGGAAATGCTAGCCATGCTCTCTGAAAACAAGCAAGCAAAAAACAGATAAATCACAATTGATTTGATATAGAACAACTCAAAGTGAATTAAAACTCAATATCAATTACAAAAGAATGTTCATGTATTGTCGCTAGAGTTACAATTAAATTACAACTCAAAGTGAATTAGAATTGAGTATGTATTAATCGGTGTTACCGGAGTGAAACTCTCCATTTGAGTTAATGATCTCCGCCTTGATGAAGGTGGCGAGCCTTCCTCGAACATCCGAGAGTTCGTCCAGATCAAATCTACTTGATTTGATTGTCATGCCGTGTCGCTAGGAGGAGTAAAGTAGTAAGCATATATATTTAAATTGATAATTAGAAAATAATTATTACGAGATTGACAAACCTCTAGATCATTCGTCTTAGCACTCATAATTTCCAGCATATGATGACAAACGTAGAATGCACATAGGTGATCTTTTAGTTGCTGGAGGCACTGCAAAAATAGAATAACATATATAGGTATAGTCAGTTCGAGAGACATTATTATAAAGTGTGATATAGGATTATTATTGAAGGGATATGTCGCGACCTAGTCCAGAGGTCTCCCGAGAGGACCTCCCAGATCTCCTAAAAGGTCACCAGGACCTCCCAGGAGGTCCAGCAGGGCCATCTCGAGATAATCACCAGGACCTCCCAGGAGGTCCAGCAGGATCATCTCGAGATAATCACTAGGACCTCCCAGGAGGTCCAGCAGGACCACCTGGAGGTCCTGAGACCTGACCAGAGGAGGTCGCGCGAGACCCAGGACCTCCCCAAATCCCACGACAAGACCAGGGAGGTCGTGGAGCTTTGGAAAAGCCCTACTTCTCCTGTGTTTTTCCGAACTAGTCCCAAGGATCAATAGCTAGTCCACACAGCACAAATGATAATCATACATCCACGATACTTAAATTAATAACAAAGGAGTTGATTACAAAGTTAGCAACAAGCCAACAAAAGAACAACTTTATACAGCGGAAAAGAAAAGACAAGTCCATCCAATACACCATAGGCAATTGACTGGAGAGCGCATCCTAAACGTCCATAACTTCTTGTTCAACAACAAAAACTTCATCACCTGCTCAAAAGATTATTTCAAGCAAGAATGAGCAAAACTACCGTGCTCGCAAGCCACACCTGTCAAGGTAACATAATGACATGCATAATGGATACACAAGGGTGAGCTTCTAGGGTTAGTTTGCATAAAGCCAGATTTCATTTAAATACAAGTAAGTTGTAAAGTTGATTACATTATACATAAAACTCATTTTATAACAGGGTTTTTGATTTATTGATAATAATGTTGAGGGTGTAGGATAACCTCCTAACATCTGGCTAACCGCCAAGGGCTCCCCGCCCGCCCAGGGCTCCCCGCCCATATTACCTTGGGTAGAAACCCAAATCAATTTCCAAAACCATTTGAAAACAAAAACCAAAGACTAACTAATAGAGGCTTTGCCAGCATATCCATAACCATGGACACGGCTATTCGAATAGATTTTCACTCTGCAGAGGTGTACAGCTTTCCCCACAAGAGATAACCAAATTATATCGTCCGCTCATACACTTCCGAAGGTGTGCGACTAACTGGTTATCACAAGGCCTTTACAATGCTCCTTCTCACCACAGTCCCCTTCGCTGAGGTTTCACCCCCTTTGGGCTACCCACCCGCAGGGTTCAGGCCCCCTCTTGTGCCAAGTGGGAATAAAACAGTCATGAAAAACAGGTCATGAAAGACCACCCGCACACCCAAAAGAACAACCATGGTGAGATATTGCAAATTATTTGGCCAGGTCCCGCCCATACAGGACTTGTGGTTGCACGAAGGGGCTTAGCAAAGTAACGCTCAAAGACCGGTCCTTAACTGACCTGGGCGACATCCTCAACCCTGGGGCGCCGGCTAACACGGCCCCCGTGCACTCCCCGTGCACCCACCAATCAAGAAAACCAAGGTTCGCCCAAGTCTAAAGAATTTTCCATCCTTTTCAATTGAAAAATAGATTTCCATGACAACCCAATGCTATGGTCAAAAGATTTGAGGTAAAACAGTAGTCTTTGGTAAAAACTTCCCAAAAATAAGATTTTGGTCTAAGCAAGCTAAGCCTTTCTTTTCATAAAGGTCTTGGTCACACTAAAGCATTAACTAGGTTTTCACTAAGGTGACAGCAAGTTTAGTTACAATGGCAAGGTTGGCCATACAAAGAAGTTAGGTCTAACTAAGAGTGTAAAGCATTGGTATTGAAATACTAAGTAAAGTATGCATGCAATACATAGCTTGAAACAGAAATACATAGAGTGAAATAATGGGTGTCAATATGATCAAGGGTATGACTTGCCTTGCTCGAAGGCTTGGGGATCTTCTTCTTCAAGGTACTCGGGCTCCTCAGCGCCGTCTCAATCTATACGAAAGAAACTAAACCAACTCAAAAGCAAGCTCAAGTAAAGGCCAAAAGAACTTCAAAGAAAACCTACAAAAATCAACACAAAAACTTGGAAGGTTGGAGGAGGTCCAGAGCTTGGGGAGAAGTTCTCAAAGAAATAGTCGAAAGGGGACCAGAGAGCTGGTTGAAAGAGCTGGAGTTTGCAAATGAGGAAGAAGGTAAAAGGAAGTGTTGTTCAAGTCTATAAGGCCTGGTCTACGGGGAATTCAAGAGCACACGTGTTCAAAGATGGGTGGAAAAAAGGACATGAGTAGGTAAAAGATGGGACAAAAGGGAAAAAGAGGTATACAAGAGGTGACAGAATTTTAATGTGTTGCAGATAGCATTAAATGTGCTACAGTGGCATTAAATGCTTAAAAGACTTTCGGCACAAAAAGGATAAAATGGCCAGGTCCGACAACGTGAGCTGTCAGAGCTCATGTGGGGGAGGTCCTGACCCACCAGGGTGGTCCTTACAAAAAGGCCATAAAGGGTGGTCTTTGCAAAAAGACCAGAGGTCATGACCACAAGGGTGGTCGTGGCAAAAGAGGGTGGTCTTTGCAAAAAGGCCATGAAGGAGGAGGTTCATAGGACTGAGGAGGTCCTGATGGTTGAGATCTCCCCAAGGGGAGGTCTTAGCGGCCAAGATCTGAATAAGGGAGGTGCTGAGCGTTGAGATCTCCAAGGAGGAGGTCTTAACGGTCAAGATCTAAACAAGGGGAGGTCTTACAGAGAAGGATAAAAGAACTGGACCGAAGGAGAACACAAAATGAACAAAGAAAAGGAAGAACTTCAGCAAACTCCCAAGAGAAACCGAACCAGTTTAGTTGGAGTTTGATTTAATCATTTAAAGTTCTTGTAAAATCTCAAATTAAGCTTCGAATTCTCATCAAAACCAAATGATTCTTTTTATTTTAAATTTTTTAAAAGTTCCAAAACTCATGATATTACAGGATACAGGTAGGCTATACTAGCTAGCAATTCAAAATTTCTACCACGTAAACCAGGAAGCCATGCAAGTAGAAGATCATAGATCGTTACCACTAGACGCGTAGTGCAGCGGAAGAAGAGTTGGAGTAGCATAATCCAACGTAGAGCGCGTCAATGTAGTGGCTGTAGTCGATCGTCCAACGTCCTCAGCACCTATCGTCTCCTCCAGCAACCAATCACATTCCTTGTGAAGTCGTGGATCATCTTCACATGGAACAACAATCGAAGCAGCGCCTCTACGGTATCCACATGTCTAGGGATGGAACACGCGCGTCGGTGTGCTAGCACCAACTCGCACGGTAGGGTCTCCGAGAAGATGGCGGTTAGGGTTTCGGTAGAGCGACTCACGTGACTCGTGTGTCTATTACAACTCTCCCAATAACCTCATGCATCTCTTTATATAGGGCCCATGATGGATCCTATCCGAACAAGTTTGTTCCAACCCATTAAGTGTGTGACCCTATAGGTTCATGCGTATTTAGTTGTGACTCGGAAACTCTTTCCGACCACAAGTCGTTAGCGGTTCCTAGCAGGACATAACGATTCTTGAATACACATAAATTATATCGAACGAATCTTAGTGCAATATGATCAATGACCAGATCCTTATCACTTATGACTAGCTTGTATCTCTACACGACTAGTTTGTATTTAGTCATGACCAGTTCATAACTCATTACGGCATGGTTTCAACAACTCAGTGATTATGTTCGACTAGTCTACGACCAGCTCATATCTCCATACGACTAGTTCGTATCTGATCAAACTAAACAACCTGCTCGTGTATTCTCCCTTTGCCTCATGATATCTGGTTGAACTCTAGGTGAGATAATATGTCATCTATGGACTGTTCAATACTTTCTCGATCAAATATCATATAACTTCATGTGGTCGACTCTTCGACCACTAGCAGTATGGCCATGCACTTTGTTTATCCAACCACATCGAGAGGCTCAGAGATATCTCTCCTGTTATGTTAGGAGAGGTAAATCTCATAGCCGGCCAGTCACATCCCTCCGTATGTTTCATAGCATATCTGAAAGCTACCTTTATAACTACTCAGTTACGGAGTAGTGTTTGGCAACCCCAAAGTGTACTATTACACATGTAGAAAACCATACTGACCTCAGGTCTAAGGATTATACATCATCATTGCTTGAGACCAACTGATGACACATAAAAATCATAACAATGTCAATAGTGTCTCAAGGTGGGTCAATCTAACACCATGTTCTTAAACATGTGTTCACTTTATTGATTCAATATTCCCATATCCATGATTGGTGAAACATGGTCATCAATCAATACAAGTGCTGGTCGATAAGTCACTAGAGTTTCGACCAGTGACATCCGACCAGGGATACATTTAAAATGACATCATATAAGTTAAAGAGATTCACCAACAAGTCACATACTTGTTAATATTTATAACTGATGATTCATTCAAGGAACATAATAACATTTATTCAATAACTCATAAACATAGACGAGATATAATTATCTTTATGATTGCCAAAATCCCATCTATGTTGCAGTGTGGCACTTGATTCCTTGTGTCTCCCTCCCGTGGCAACATAGGCGTTGAACGATTTACGTGATTTCAAAAAGTTATCCTTGGCCATTTCAAACGAAGGAATGCTACAATAGAGTTATGTATGGAGGAAATGAGCATAGTTGTCGAGTATTTCTTGCACAATGGTAATATTGTGTTAGGGACCAGCGGTCTTCTGAGGCAGAACATCTCAGGCTTGTGGGGCGACTTAATCTTCTTCAATTTGGCCTTAGCTCCTCATTTGCTATTTGTCTTTCTGGAAGACGACTCGACACACTTTTCTTGTTTCTTCACTGCTGTCTCTACGGAAGCCGATACGGAGGCAGTCTGAAGCGGGGGTTGAGGTGGAGTCATCGAGGAATTTGTTGGAGAGGCATGGTCATGTTCCAATCGCGGCACTGCAGGGTCCAGGGCGATGTCCCTCTTAGGCCACTGGACAAAAGTGTGCACAACATCCCTTAGTGTTATAATGTCTTCGTTCAGAGGCTTCTCCAGCGGGACGGCCATGAAATTGTTATGTACAATATTCACTTGGACCTTGGCGTAACCCTGCACCAGCTGGACACCGTGCAACACTGTCCCTTCCTAGCATGAAAATGCCATCCCCGCCCAGTCTCAATAGAAATCCCAGTCCCAACTAGCCTGACTTGGATCATAATATGCACACGCGTATGCCTAGCGTCCAGTATTAGCTTTTTTGTAGTAGTGACTGTCAGATTGGGTGATACCAAGGCTATTACCGTGGATCGCATTGCACGTTCGTATGTTTTACCGATGATCACATGCGGGAAGCACACGAACTGGCGCGCTGCGCATAGCGTGAGGTAGCGTGGGCTGGCGCGTCGTGCACGACGTGCACGGCCCAGGCTGCGGCCCACACGCAGAATAGCTATTCAACATGCGAGCGCTGAATAGCGCTACCGTGTGTGTATATGTGTGTGTGTGTTCAAATCGACTCTGCTGTAGTAAAGTTGCGAGAAATGTGTAGTAGAATCTGATAATATGTTCAAATTGTAGTAGATCGAGGCCAAAACGACAATAGTGAGAGACCAAAACGACAATAGATACAGGATCAACGACTGTGGTAGACATGTACCAAAAAATTATGGTAAACGCATTACCAAACTACAGTACACAGAGGCAAAAAAAAATCTAGTAGACACTAGACCTACGACTGCACAACTGCAGTAGACATGTACCAAAAATTGCACTGACGTGTAACCAAACTATAGTAGACACATAACAAACCAACCATCCCGGATCTCGTCCTCCCCACCTAAAACCGGCACTTCTCACTAAAATTGATTTTAAAACCAAAAAAATAATAGTACAAAATTACGAACGTTCCCATCCTCCCCTTCGGAAAATCGGTACTTCTCACTAAAACCGATTTAAAAACCAAAAACATAATAGTGCAAAATTAAGAGGAGTGGGGATTTGAACCATTTACCTCAAGACAAAAACCAACATGTGCTAACCATCCCGCATCCACATGGACTAGTGTGCTGAGATGTTAGATACTTTTATTTTATTGAATATATATGCGGTAAACTTACACAAAAAGTAGTAAAATCCAACTATAACCGCAATAGTCGGATACTAAAAATTATAGTAGACATAAAACTAAACTATAGTACACAGAGACCAAAACTACAATAAACATAGGACCAACGACTATAGTAGACATATACCAAAAGTTGCATTAGATGTATCCCAAATTAAACTGCAGTGTATTGAGACAAACAATATGCAGTAGACATATAACCACCGACTGCAGACAATGACGGATCTGTCTAAGCGAGGAGGGGGAAGTAGAAAGAGAAACGTGGGATGATTTCAAACTTTTTTTTACTTACATTGCATGTTAGCCTCGTACGCAAAAATAAGTATATGAGCTTACTATTCCTTCAAAAAAAGTATATGAGTTTACTACTGAATTTTGCATCTACTTTTAATTACGTGTTTACATGCATGCACGTATACAAGTCCTAGCCCCATGACATTTCATGCTTTTTCGTGCATGTCCATATCGTCGGTAACGTACGCATCATACACATTTGTTTGTTTGTCAGAGCATCTCCAGCAGGACCCCTATTTGAGCCCTTAAAACCAAATTTGAGGTTTGAGGCAAAAACAGAGGTCCAGCAGAGCCCCTACTAGAGCCCTCAAATTTGAGGGGCCCCTAAAATCCCCCCTCAAGCCCTCATTCCCGGGGGGCTCTAGGCCAAGCCCCTAAATCACGGTTTCCTGCGCGCCCTGGTCCCGATTCTTCCCCCGCCAGCCTTTTTCCCCTCCCGCTCCTTCCCCCGCCCAAATTTGATGATTATGTCATTTGATTTGCAAAGATGTTATGAACTATGTTGTGATCGACTATCATTAAATTCGGACCAAATTTATCTTTGAATTTAAATTTGAATATTTGTATTTTCATTCATAATTTTAAGTATAGTGCTTTAGAGTTATAGTTTAAATAAATTATTATATAATGTGATGTTCTCAAATACATATGCATATAGTGTGTGAGGAAATAGTGGGAATTAAGAAGTAGGGGCCTGTTTTGAGGGCTCCTGTTGGAGTGCAGCCCAAAAAACAGGGTCTTCAAAAGTAGGGGAGCCCTCAAATTAAAAGTAGAGGCTCTGTTTTGAGGGCTCCTGCTGGAGATGCTCTCAGTCTTCTTATCCCTCTCCGTTTGTTAGTTTTTTTTTTCTCTACAAGAAAGCTCTACCTTCTAGTACATAAACGGCAGTCTATCATTTTGTTTGTTGCTTCTCTCAGTTTTGCCTCAGAATACACTGCCACATCCATGTACAAAGCTATCCACATTGTGTAATCCAAAAATAATGCGATCTATAGGACTCTCATCCACCTCTTTGCACAAATCTCTAAACATGCGATTCAATAAATTTAGGAGGTTTGTGTTAGTATAAAGTTTATTGTTTGCTTGGTGGGTACGGAAATTTAGGTGGAATGGGGATCGGCAATCGATCCAAACTGCCGAGCACATGATCCAACGGCCGAAATGACGTGGCTACGGTGGCTAGCTGTTATGACGGAGTTCTTGACGCAATTGATTTTGTACACGACCTCAGGTGCAACGGCGGTGAAGTTCACCTTCCGGAACAACTGCCCGGAGACCGTCTGGCCGGCGACGCTGTCCTCCGGGGGTCACCCCGCATTCCCGACGACCGGCTTCGTCCTGCCGCCGGGGGCCTCCCTCTCCGTAACCGGCGTGGTGGCCACGTGGTCGGGCCGGGTGTGGGGGCGCTACCGGTGCAACGCCTCGGGTGGCCGCTTCTCGTGCGAGTCAGGCGACTGCGGGACAGGGCAGGTCGCGTGCAACGGCGCCGGCGGCGCCCCGCCGGCCACCCTGGCCGAGTTCACCCTCGGCGGCGGCGCCCTCAGGGACTTCTACGACGTCAGCAACGTCGACGGATTCAACCTGCCCGTCGAGGTAAATGCAAGCATGATTAAAAACAAAATTATTTTTTTTGAATCTTTATGGTGGTTTCATTAGTTGTTGCATGGTCTATAGATAGAACCGGAGGGAGACTGCCGGACGACCTCGTGCCCGGCGAACATCAACCGGGTGTGCCCGAACGAGCTCGCGGTGCGGGCGCCGTCGTGGTCGGCGAGAAACGGCAGCGGCGGTGGAGCCGGTGCCGGCGCCGTGATGGCGTGCAAGAGCGCGTGCCTGGCGTTCGCCACGGACGAGTACTGCTGCCGCGGGCAGTTCGCGTCGCCGGCGACGTGCAAGTCGAGCAGCTACTCGAGGCTGTTCAAGGCGCAGTGCCCGCAGGCGTACAGCTACGCGTTCGACGACGGGAGCAGCACCTTCACGTGCGGCAACGCCACGGCCTACCAGGTCACCTTCTGCCCCGGCACAAGCTTATAGAAGATCGGGTCATGCGGCTCATGCCTACTACTGCCCCCCGTATATGTAAAAGCTGTTCCATTTCAGTTAATTTTATCATGTAACTCAAAAGAAAAGAATGAGAATTACAGGGGATCTCCCTAATTAGCAGTTAACAATCTGGTGTCAAAAGTATTTCTATAATATCATAAATTATAATATGTGTAAAATTTACTAATATATAATAGCAGATAATAACCATCTAAGCATAGTGTGAACCGGACCTTCAAGTGAACCACTCACATGATCAGTTCACGGTTCACCGTCCACTCACTACTACAGAAAAGATCTTCACAGACGGTTCAAAAACGTCATCACAGACGGTTTCGTGAGCCGTCTGTCTATAATGCATACTGTCACAGAAGGTTATTAACTCACAGCCGTCTGTGATAGGGATCTATCACAAATGGTTTGTAGATGAAACCGTCTGTGATGATACATATCACAGACGGCTGTGATGATTGAATGATCACAGATGGTTTGTAAATGAAATCGTCTATGATGATTTTTCTCTATAGACGGTTTGTAGTTGAAACCGTCTGTGATGACTTTTATCTATAAAGTCTCCAAGCAGTGGCTGCTTGTGCCTTTAAAACCAGCATCATATATATATATATTATATATATATTAGTCGTAGTCCCTCAGCCACTTTTGAGGGGTCGTCCAGGCAGCATGAGAGGGAAGGGACAGCAGCCACGGGTAACTTCATCGAGCCCCTGCAAATTCAAAAAACATGACTGCTAGGAGAGCGTTAGGACATGCAATTATTTGGATATTGTCGATAGGTAATTGGACGTCGCTATGTTTAGAAAGTGACATGGACGCGCAGGTAATCCGACTGGAAAGTGGCTTCATGTATCAACAACCAAATTCTACAGTGACTTGACATCAAGAAATGGTTGGTTGCTGATACATGAAACCACTTTCCAGTCGGATTACCTGCACGTCCATGTCACTTTCTGAACATAGCGACATCCAGTTACCTATCGACGATATCCAGATAATTGCATGTCCTGATGCTCTCCTAACAGCCATACTTTTTGAATTTGCAGAGGCTCGATGAAGTTGCCCGTGGCTGCTATCCCTTCCCCCTCATACTGCATGGACGACCCCCCGAAAGTGGCTGAGGGACTACGAACAATAATATATATATAATGTCGGTTTTAAAGGCACAAGCAGCTACTGCTTAGAGACTTTATAGAGAAGAGATCAGGAATATAATGGTAGGACGTACCTGGTAAAGGTGATGGCGAGAGGCTAGTTGAATGGCAAGAGGCTAGTTGATTACACAGACAAAGGTAAGATTAAAAAGATTGATTATTGTTCTCAGATGGCTAATTGCACAAAATTAAAACTTGCTAATATATTCAGACTAGTTGAAGCAAATCAACCAAAATTAACTTATTACATAGGAACAAAATCTATCAAAATACTATCAACTGTGATGTAGGACAACAAGTATATCAGAATGTATAAATTGCATACTCGAAACAATAAAAATATATTAGAACACCACTCAATGCTACTCAAGGTCTCATGCCACACTAGCAGTATCATCTATATCATCACCAACACCATCACAGAGCAAAGGGAAGGGAACGGATAGAGAATAAAGGTGAGTAGTTTACCTCAGTATGACGCGGCAACGGCGGCAAACACCACCATCAGCACAGTCGACATCATCTCCCCACTATACATAAATCAACCAAACATCAAAATACCACTCAATGCTACTCAAGGGCTCATGCCACACTAGCAGTATCATCCATATCATCACCAACACCATCACAGAGCAAAGGGAAGGGAACAAATAGAGAATAAAGAGGAGTAGTTTACCTCAGTGCGACACGGCAATGGCAACAAACACCACCACTAGCACAGCCGAAATCCATCTCTCTACTATGCATAAATCAATCAAACATCAGAACACCACTCAATGCTACTCAAGGGCTCATGCCACACTAGCAATATCATTCATATCATCACCAACACCATCACAGAGCAAAGGGAAGGGAACGAGATAGAGAATAAAGAGGAGTAGTTTACCTCAGTGCGACGCGCCAAGAGCGGCAAACACCACCACCAGCACGACGGCATGGGAGGAGGGGGAGCTGCGGCGCGGGATCAAAGGGGAGCGGCGTACCTCGATTCGGTGGCGTAGATGGCGGGACGAGCTCGATTCGGCGGTGTAGATGGCGGGGTGAGCTCGATTCGGCGGGGCGAGGTTGATTCGATGGCGGCGAGGTCGAATCAGCGGTAGGGGAGGCGCGATGCGGGAACCCAAAGTCCCGAACCCTAGCGCGCGATGGGGAGGGGAACTGACGCTGGGGAGTGACGAGTTAGGGCACAAACCCTAGTGCACGGGCTGTTATTAATAAAGGGATATCACAGACAATTCTATTATGGAACAGTCCGTGATATGGTCTAATTTCACAGACGGATCCATAATATAACCGTCTGTGATATTTGTTTTGTATTTTTCTTGTAATACTTTTGTCTATTTTAGAAAGAGACAAGATGTGCCATAGAATGTTGATCTAACGGTGAGAAAATATGACTGATGGATAAAGAAATTTTAGTCACTTGAAGCATGTAGACACTCCCTATTACAGATTTGCTAGCTAAAACTATATCTAAAACTGCTAATTAATTTTAATTAATTTTATGACAAGTAGTCCTACACCTCTGTAAAGAAATTGACATACTCATACCTAATCCTGCAGTCATCATTGCAGAAGATGGCGTAGTCGTCCCGCCCTTCCATGCCGTAGCTAGTGCTCGTGCACCGGTGGCCGTCCTCCGACAGCGCCCACACCTGGCCCAGGGGCCTCGCTATCTTCTTCCACGCCGCCGCCTGGACCATGTCCGCGGCGAGCCTCTAGCACCGTCTGCACTCCCGATTGGTCCTCTTGGCCGTCTCTCACCCGTCGTCGGCTGGCTCTTCCTCGACCTACCTAATGTAGTGCCTCCCAAAGTCTCGCGTCTTGCCAGCTGTGTAGAGGAGAAGGCTGAGCATGTAGGCCGCGGCCTTGTGGCCAGCGACGGTCGCTCGTTCGAGAAATATAAGGCCGCGCTGCATGTCTTGGAGCACGAGACAAGCTCGAGGCCGACGATGAAGCAGGCCTCCGGGTTGCCGGCGCCGGCCAGGTGGTTAACGACGGTGAGGTAGTGCTCATTGTCCTACCACTTCATCATCTCCTCCCGCTCTAGCGCCACGCACCTCCTCATGGTGCGCTTCTTGGACGCCTTGTACATGGCCTTGCAACTAAAATTCAAGACGACTGGATCTTAATACAATAATTAATTACTCTATAAGAGAAAATTAAAAGGCCAAATTAAGATCGTTGTTGCTTATAGTCAAATTCACAGTTCAGAACTGGATATTGGACACAAAACGAAATCATCACGTACGTGGGTCGTAGGCTGCAGAGGTCAGCCATGGGCTGAGGAGAGCTCGTGGCCATGAGACCGACGATGTGGACGACGACATCGTCAGGAAGTACGACGGCGATCACCGACCTCCTCGCCAGCTTGGTCCTAGCAGTCATGCTCCGCATGCTCACCATGGCGTACGTATTCAATACCATGCGTGCTCACCATGGCGCGAGATGATCATTCTTATAAATGTTGAAGAGACGCATTGTACGTAACGTCGACGCACGAGACGAAGAGACGCATCACCCGTCGGTGCAGGAGACGAAGAGACGCATCGCGCGGGAGCTGAAACATTTAATTATCACAGACAGTTCATGTTAAGAACCGTCTGTGATAGTTCTAAATATCACAGACGGTTATTTTTACGAACCGTTTGTGGTACTTCACAGACGGTTTGCATTATGAACCGTCTGTGATATTATCTCTTCACAAATGGTTTTTAGCGCAGCCAGTAACACAAACGGTCTCTAAACCAAAACCGTCTATGATTGCATATAATACAGACGGTTTTGGTCAATCGTCTGTAATGAGGTGTCCAGTATTAGCCTTTTTTTAGTAGTGACTGTTAGTGATATGCCCTAGAGGCAATCATGGAGATAATTGTATCACGTCTATGTTTATGAGTTCTTGAATAAATGTTATTCTGTTCCTTGAATGAATCGTTAGTTCTGAAGATCAACGAGTATGTGACTTGTTGGTGAAACACTTCGACTTGTATGATGTCGTTCTAAAAGTATCCCTGGTCGAATGTCACCGATCGGAACACGGTGACTCTCGACAGCGCATATATTGATTGATGACCATGTTTCACCGGTCATGGATATAGGGATATCGAATCAATAATGTGAACACATGTTAGAAAATATGGAGTTGGATTGACCCACCTTGAGACACTATTGAGATTGTTATGATCCTGTGTGTCATTAGTTGGTCTGAAGCAATGATGATGTATAATCCTTATACCTGAGATCAGCATATATTCTTGGTCTCAAGCAATGATGATGTATAATCGAGAAAATATTGAACAGCCCATGGATGACACATTATCTCACCTGGAGTTCAAACCAGATATCGTGAGGCAAAGGAAAAATACTAGAGTAAGTCGCTTAGTTCGATCAAATCCAGACAAGTCGTATGGTGATACGAGCAAATCGTAGACTGATCGAATGAAATCACAGAGTGGTGAAACACAGTCGTGAGGAGTTACAAAGCGGTCGTGACCAGAGTCTGAATCAGTCGTATAAAGATAGGACCTGGTCGTAAGTGATGAGAACCTAGTCGTAGATCATATTGCATTAAGGTTCGTCCGATATAATTTGTGTGTATTCAGGAATCGTTATATCCTGCTAGGGACCGCTACAACTCGTGGTCAGAAAGGGTTTCCGAGTCACAACCGATTACACATAAACCTAACGGGTCACACACTTAATGGAATGGAACAAACCAGTACGAATACGATTCGTAAAACGTGTTCAGATAGAATCCGACACGGGGCACTATATAAGGAGATGCTTGAGGCTAGTATGGGGACGCGAGACAGACACGTGAGTTATTTCCACCGAAACCCTAGCCGCCATCTTCTTGTGAGAGCCTTCCCGTGCGACTTGATGCTAGCACACCGGCGTACGGTTGTTCCTTCTCTGGACGTGTGGATACCGTAGAGGCGCTACTGCGGTCGTTGTTGCGCTGAGGACGATCCGCGATCTTCACAAGGAACTGCGGAGGTTGCTGGAGGAGACGATCGACTACGAGGATGTTGGACGATCTTCTACGACCATTACATCGGCGCGTTCTTCGTCGGACTAGGTCGCTCGACTTTACTTCATTGACGCTGCGGCGTCGGTGGTAATGATCTGTGATCATCTATCTTGCTTGGCATCCTGGTTTACGTGGTAGAAATTTTGAATTGTTGCTAGCGTAGCCTACCCATATCCCTTCAACGACCACCCTTTGTGGTCACGACCTCTGGTTTTTTTTGCAAAAACCACTCTCTTTGGTCACGACCCCCCTTGTGGTCACGACCTCTGGTCTTTTTGCAAAGACCACCCTCTTTGGTCATAACCACCCCTTGTGGTCACGACCTCTGGTCTTTTTGCAAAGACCACCCTCTTTGGTCATGACCACCCCTTGTGGTCATGACCTCTAGTCTTTTTTGCAAAGCCACCCCCTTTGGTCACGACCACCTTTTGTAGTCATGACCTCAGGTCTTTTTGCAAGGACCACCCTAGTGGGTCAGGACCTCCTTTAAGCACTGTGGGATCTCCTCAGGACCTCCGTAGGACCTCCCACCTGAGCTTTAACTGGTCACATCAGTCAGTCCTACTCACCTTCTCCTTCCTCTGACCGCATCACAGGCGCCACAAAAGTCTTCGTGCATTTAATGCCGGGTGTGTCGCATTAAATGCTATCACTTCTACAACACCCGTTCCTCCTCTTGTCTTCTCCTTTACCTGCTCCCATCTCCTCCTTCACCTACCCTTGAACACGTATGCCTTTAAAACTCCCCGCAGCCCTGGCTATATAAGCTTGGGCAGCTCTTAATTTATCCTTACCTTTTTCCTCATTTCAGCTCTCTCGCTCTCCCAGCCAACTCTTTAGACCTACATCCAAAGCTTCGGACCTCCCCCGACCAGCTCCTTGGGCCTCCTCCAAACCACTAGAGTTCTTCTGTTGGTCCTAGTTGGCATGTTCTTTGGTTTTTACTTGAGCTTTGTTTGAGTTGATTTTGTTCTCTCGTGTAGATTACGATGACATTGAGGAGCCCGAGTTCTTCGAAGAGGAAGACACCCAAGACTTCGAGCAAGGCAAGTCATACCCTTGATCATGTTGACACCTAGTACTTCACCTATGTACTTTCTGTTTCAAGCTAGTACTACATGCATATTTTTACTCGGTATTTCAATACCAGCCTTTAAACTCACAGTTAGACCTAAATCCTTCATATGGCCAATGTTGACATTGAAACCAAACTTGTTGTCACCATAGTTAAAAACCTGGTGACGAGGATCTAATAATCCTCATTTTACTATTTATCCGTAATTAGTATTATAGGTAAATATGACGTCATACGGCTATTAAATATACCCATTATAGTCTTAAGGGGGAGGCCAATTAGGTGGTTGTAAGTTCTTCTACGACCATCCCCTAGTCATAAGTCTTTCTATGACTACCATGTGATCGTAAGTTCTTCGAGATCACCCCTGGTTGTAAGTCCTTCTACGACCAGCACCCAGTTGTAAGATTTTCTATGACTACCCCCTTGTAACATCCCAAGTTTTGGCTTGCGTTTCAAATGTAAGAAAATGAGTAAAAATTAAAACTTTTCTTACATCTTGCAATTCTTGTATGTTCTGAAGAATTCTTACAAAAAGAATTATGGGATTACAAGTCACAAGTCACTCTGATCGAAAACCTTGTCTTCTAAAAACATTCTTGTCAAACCTTTTGATCATCTCCGGGAAATATTTTTTCTAAGTTCTTGGGATGGTATGTGGCCCCTCTGAAAAATTTCACAATTTTTAGAAATTGTTCGAACATTTTAAGAGGCCGTCAAACCACTTTGACCCTTGGTCAAAACCCTAGCTCAGCACCTTGGGAAATTTCTGGGAAAAATGCTCAGCATAAAAACCTCTAGAAATTTTTCACAAGGTTCATCTCAAGGTTAGCAAGCTACTGTAAAAATTTCATAAATTTTGAAATTAGTTTGCTATCTCTAAAAATTCCTCGAAGTTCTCAGCTCTAATGAAACCCTAAGTCAACCTTGGGTTCGGGTTTGAGTCAGACTCTGAATCATGGTTGAACCCAACCGCATAGACCACCTCAACTCTGTCGTTTTGGGTGCAAACCACCTCAGCCGTTGGATTCTTGTCCTACGGTTTAGATCTTCAAGATCTCCTCAAAGACCTCCTCTAGTCTTTGTAAATACCTCCCACCTGCAGGACCTCCTCCGGTCCTTTTTGCAAAGACAACCCTCAGATCTCGCACGACCACCCCGTGTCCGTTTTGCAAAGACAACCCTACGGACCTCCTCCAGATCTCCCGAAGACCTCCTCAAACCACGTTGGCATTTTTGCAAAGACCACCCCGTTGGTCTTTCGCAAAACAACCCGTAGGACCTCCTTTGCAATTTTCGCAAAGACCACCTTTAGGCATCCTCAAAAGACCTCCTCGACCACCCCTAGCATTGGGTGACCGTGGGCCGTCTATCTTCAGATCTGGGGCTCAGACCTCCCCTAAGTGTTGGGACCTCTGAGTCTCACTTAAAATCGGGACCCTTCATTTCAAATCCAACCACCCGGACCTCCCCAACTCCAATCGAAGCCTCCCCCAACCATTATGTTCTCTTGACTGTTTCTCCCAGTGTTGTTCACTGACTGGTGGGACCTCTGGGACTGGTCATCATCGTTTTTGTAGGCATGCGTGTGTGCCAGAGCTACAGCAGTTGGAGCAGCGCCTTGTCAAATCATATTCTTGTCAACGGCTAGCTCTGCCAACCTTTAATGCATGTCAGCACCTTTTCCCAAAGTCCTCTTTTCCACCTGCCCTGTCATGTACTTTCATGGTAGGGACTTTTGACTCGAGTGCACCGTGGAGCTCAACCTTGCTCCACTCCTTTGCTCTCTCGGCCATATAGGGCCCTGAGCTCCTCCTTAGCTCCTCTTGGTTGCCTTTGTTGCCACCCAAGCTCCTCTCTACATTCTTGCCCTCACGCAACCAGAGAAACTTCCTCTCCGGCATTACCAGACCTTGGAGTTCCCAGGCGACCTTCGGGCTCCAGTGGTTCAATATTGCAATAGTGGCTGTCATTTTGTTCTCTTGGTCACCTCAAGCTTCCCTAACTTGTTTTGTTTAACCTTCACAGAGGTTGATAGTTTGGGGGATTGCTTTTCGTGGCCGGGAGTGTCGTCTTCCTCACCTCCGGCGAGCACCACCATCACCGGAGTTCTTGCGACCCTCCTTGGACCTCTTCCAGTCCCAGGTTGGTACCTTAGTATTGGAAACCCGGTTCTTTTAGATCTAGTTAGTTTTTCGTTTTGGCTGTATTTTGTCTCCGGCGGTCATCTCCGGCTAGCCACCGGTAGGAGGTGTTTTAGGTGTAGCTTTTGGCACCTGTAGGTTCTCCTTGCTATTCGGAACCTAGCCGTGCTTTTGGTTTTCGCCGGCGAGGTCCCCGTCGCCGGCGGTGAGCTAAAAACCGAACTCATGTTTTTGCCGTGCCTTACTCGGACATGTGCTGTAGCCTAATGATTAGCATTTAAGTTGTCCTAGGGCCCAATCATTAGTGTTTAATGCTGTTCTTGTCGGCAAGCCGTGGGTGTCTTAAAGTCCCGGACCTCCTAGGCTCAATCTAGACCGTTAATGATCTCCTAGCGTTAGCCCTTGGCCTTTAGATCTTCGTGTGTAAAGTCTTTAAGTTCCAGGACCTCCCCGCTGAAATCCTGGCCGTTAAAGACCTCTGTAGGTTAATTCCCAGCCGTTAGGATCACCCTCCGCCTTGGGGTCCTCTTTGCAAAAGACCGCATTGGGGTCCTCTTTGCAAAAAGACCACCACTGGTCCTTGTAAAGAAGCTGCAGGACCTCCCCGCCTAGATCTAGACCGTTAGGACCTCCTTGGTGAGATCCTAGCCGTCCAGACCTCCCTCCGCTCAGATCTGGACCATTCAGGACCTCTCCATGGAAATCTGAACCGTCCAGACCTCTCTCCGTTAAAGCACTGTTTTGTAGGGATCTCCTTCCGTTAAAACCCTGTCGCGTAGGACCTCCCCATATAGATCCTGGCCATCCATGACCTCCTCGGTGAGATCCTAGCCGCCCAGGTGTCCCTCTGTTAACTTACCGTTTCGGACCTCCTTCGCTTGATCGTGACCGTTAAGACCTCCCTCGCGAGATCTTGGCCGTCAAGACCTCTTCGTTTGGACCTTAGTCTCTAGGACCTCCCCTTAGATCAGATCCTAGCCGCGTAAAACCTCCTGGTTTCAATCCCAGCCGTTTAGAAGCTCCCCAGTTTAGATCTGTGTCGTTGGGAGTTTTCTATGAAAACTCTAGGTCGCAGGACCTCTTCGGTTTTGAATCTCAGCCGTCAAAGACCTCTTCTAGGGTAGATCTGGACCCTTAGATCCTTTTTGTAAAATCCTTAAGTGTGGGACCTCCTCCGAGGTCCTCTTTGCAAAGACCACCCCCGGTCTTTGTAAAGGGAATCTCAAACCACCTCGAGCAAATCTGGGCCGTTAAGACCTCCCCCCTGGGAGATCTTAGCCATCGGGATCCTCCTCCGCTAAATCCTCACCCCCAAGACCTCCCTGTAAAATCCCAACCGTTAGGACCTCCTCCCGGGTTCATCTCGACCATCGAGATCTTCCTCCGTGAAGACCTCTGCTCTCAGGACCTCCCCGATTAAATCTGGACCGTCCAAGACCTCCTCTGGTAGATCTTGGCCGTCCCAGACGTCCTCCGTTATGTCCTTAGCTTTAGGACCTCCTCTCAGTTCCGAACCGTTAGATTTAGATTTAACGGGCTAGACCTCTTCGCTAGATCTTAGCCGTCGAAGACCTCCGTCTTTCTGATCTCACCATCCAGACCTCCTCTTTTAGACCTCCACCTCAAGGACCTCCTTCGTCAGATTTGGACCATCAAGTCTGGATCTAACGGCTAAGACCTCCCCTAGGCGCGATGAGGTCTTGGCGCCCAGGTGCTCGTGGTGGAGTTCGCGCATGTGCTCGTGTGCCGTGTGATTTTTTATCGACGGCCCACGACCTCCCCAGTTTGAGTCAGTTTTCCAAATTAAGTTCCGAAAGTTTTTATTTGCACTTTATTAATTGTTTTAAACTTCAAAAATGCATATATTTTTCTCTGTAGCTCCAAATTTAACAAACTAAAGTTCTATAAATGCATCTGTTAAAGTACTTTAGCATAACCCATGTCTTAAAGTAGTCTTTAATTCTGAGATTAACCATGCCTTAGATTTATAAATTAGAAAGATCATAATAAATTCAATTTAACTCCAAATACAGTAAACTCAATTTTGCTAACCTTAGAATACTAGTATCTACCTAGCATAAAAAATTTCAAGTTCCAGATCTTTCTAGAAATTTATGCTATGAATAGTAACAGATAGGAATTAAATTGAATTGATAGGCTGAGGAAAATTGTTCTAGTCATAACTTTTTCATACCTAATCCAAATGACTTGATTCTTATTCCTAAATTTGTCTAAAATCTTAATCTTGCTGCTGTATAAATTTCTTGGTTTTTGGAGAACTTTTGCTGTGGAGTTTTATTTGGAGTTCTTGTTCTTATTTGGTTATCGCCTTTTCGCGTTAGGTTCAGAAGGAATTATTGAGTACGTGAGTGAATCCTCTGCAGCAAGAAAGTGATCTACAGCAAGGCAAGCAGTTTGATCATGTTAATCCCTATATTTTTAAGTAATTATGTTGTTTACAAATTCTATGTATGCATTGCTAGTTTGTGTTAAACTATTGTCGTTAGTTGACCTAGTAGATGCATTTCCTTAAGCAAATGATCATCCTTTACTACCATGAGCCTAGGTTATTGCTGTGATTAGAGCTCGTTGGATGAACTCTTGTCACTTAGTAGTTGCGAATTAATTGCTTAGCCATGCTTAGCCAGGTAGAAATGGGCGGTTATCGACTTGTCGATAACCTTGATCTATAAAACTTATTATCACTTATGATTTCACTGGTGCCATGTTTACTTGTGAAAACTAAAACTGAAACAAAATAATTTAGACTTGGGCACAATGGTATGTTGGTATGCTTTGGGTGTGGTGGAATGGTGCCCAAGTCAATTAAGGACCGAACTTCTTGTGAGTACACATTATCCAGCATTTTGTGCGTGCTAACCACACTATAGGGTATGGGACCTCTCTTGAATTAGTACTTTGGGAGGCATTAATTAATGAGTCGCTGGCTGTTGTTCATAGAGAAAAAAGATCACAAAGGCGTGGCCGGGTGGTTCCTTTCTAGGTCCTCCACCCGACCGGGTCTTGCAAATGTCCGCTAGCTTTACCTAAATGGCTAATGACTCCGGCTTTGCTTGACTCTACCACAACGTGTGGTCCTAGTGGCCCATTTCGCGGTTGGTCACTAAGGGTTAACCCCATACGTGCGACTCTTAATTAACGCATTTCATTGGAAGCGTCTCGTAGGACTTAGCGTCTTGCATACCAAAGGAAGTGTGCTTAATAGCTTGGCAAAAAGCGATCGAAGTGTGGGTACATTGGTACACCTGCGGGGTTAAAACTATTCGAATAGCCTCGCCCTAGGTTATGGACACGCTTGGGTAAGCTTTTCAAGAGTTAGACTACAACATTTTAATTAAAACTTGATGGGTGAGTGCGAATCGGGATTCGTGCTGTAATGTGGTGGCTATTGGGTTAGTCACCAATAGGTGGTTACTCTTGTACTTATTGTATCTCGTGTTATTTCATTCAATAAAACTGATTACAAACTTGCTTTTGAAATGTACTACATTATTACAAATAAAGTTAGCTTTGTGCAAAATAAGACATACAACCTCCACTTAAATAAGCTTGCATGTAGCATATTGATAGTGTCCGCTATTCCACACGTCGGTCTTGCGAGTACATTTTGTACTCATTTGCTTTGCTTATTTGTTGCAGAGGAAGAAGTTGATCCCCAAGGGATCGACTTTTGTGAGAATTTGCGGTATGGACGACTAGCTTGGCCCGATCGGTTGCCTTGTGGGTTATGGCTAACCGGTTGGATTTTGTTTATAGCCATCTTATGGCACTTTTGCTTCATTGTTAACGTTACTTTGATGTTGTTTGGCGGTCGGCCTTCTTGTGTAATAACTCTATTATGTATGTCTTTGTTAGGATTAATGTTATGTGATGTATAGAATTGATGCGTGATTTTGTAGCAGGTGTGTATCTTGTATTTAGGAAGTATACATATCTCGGGGCTTGGTTTATTTGATTTGTGACGCTAGAGTCAATGGAAGGCTAAGCATTACAAGCCAAATAAATCGGGGTCCTCACACCCCTGGACGTAAATCCTTCTACGACTAGCTCTGTCATGACTTCCTCATAGTTAATTGGGTCCACTGGCATGTAGGTTCAATTAACTACGAGATCTGAGCAGCCGATATACGTAGTTATTCTCTAGAGTAACTGCATGTAACGCATCATTATCTCTGATTGATAACCGCCAGGCGACGTGGGGAGGTTACTACTCTGGTGATTACTACCATTATTACGGAATAATGGGGAGCCTCTTGACCTAGAACGATTACTTCACGTACTATAAAAAAGCTTCAGTCAGAGAGAAATAGGGGCGATTGGGAGAGGCAATCAGTAGTAGCATAAGCCTAAGTCTTTTCCACTGATTGTAACGATCATATACAATACAACACACACAGGAGTAAGGTTGTTATTCTCTCTGGAGAAGGCCCGAACCTGTATAAAAATCCCCGTGTCTTTTATGTCTGTGTGATCAATTGTAGAGACCCCCCGAATCAAACAATCTTTACCTAAGATCAGTTCTAAAACACCGACACCTGGTTACTGCAATAGTATGGACAAGGACCTTTTGCAAAGTAATGCTTAGACATGCTTAGACCAAAATCTTGATTTGGGAAGTTTTACTGCCAAAGACCAACTTTGTCTAAATGTTTTTAACCGTAACATTGGGTTGTCATGGAAACCTGTTATTTTTTTCAAAGGCGAGGAAAAAGGGTTTGGACCTGGGCGAAATGGTTGTGTGGTTGGTGCATGTCTATGCACGGGGTCATATCATTTCTATGGCCGATACCCAAGGGTTTTGTGGTTTCTTACTTCTATTTCTTCTTAAAGTTCTCATCTCCATACCCTTCTAGTAAGACAAAATTCATGGAAAAATTGACTTTTCGACCACGGTGCATGGAAAGAACAAAATCCATGGATAATCGATCCACTACTTCAATTTAGGCGGTCAAAAAGTCAATTTGGTCTATGGATTTGAAGTCTTCAAGAAATTGGTAAAAGATTATATCCCTACGATTAGGTGAGTACTTCACTGTTTATGATGTGTAACTTTCGATCGATCGATCACATGAAGTTCTACTTTTGCATTCTTCTATTGATCAAAAGTTATACATCAAGACAGTGAAGTTACATATGATACAGAACAATTTGACCACTTTAAAAGATCAATCCAGCCCGATCAGGAGTGGTCGAAATCGGCTAATCAGTTGTTTCTAATTACAGACGGTTTCAATAAATTGCCATATATGAATTTAGTAGTATCACAGACGGTTCTTGTTCAGAACCGTCTATGATACTTGACAGATGGTCTTCAATATGAATCATCTGTGATATTATATCTTCATAGGTGGTTTTTAACACAACTAGTAATACAGATGGTCTCTAAACCAAAACCGTCTATGATTGCATATAATATAGACAATTTTGGTCAACCATCTATGATGAGGCGTCCAGTATTAGCCTTTTTGTAGTAGTGTCTGCCTCACCCTAACACACATGGAATATGCGCAAGTGAGGGGGTCGCAAGCGACGTGGAAGCGGCTGCAGTCCTTGTAGGTGGCTGTGGGGGAGGCGGTAGAGGAGGAGTTGGAGTGGGTGCGTCAGGCCACATTGCAGGAAGAGGATGGGGGCTCACAGGGGACAAGGCGGCCGAAGCGGGAGAAGTGGGCGATGGGGAAGGCGTCAATGGCACTGTGCATCATGAGGTGGAAGAGCTGCGGGTCGACACAGTCGAACAGGAAGGAGGGGTCGTAGGAGCTCGGTTGCTCCTGCTCCTGCCCTTGCTGCTAGTGGGATATCAGAGATTGGGAGATGGAGAGGTGAAGGAGGGTGAGTAGGAAGGCAATGAGGAAGATGGCAGCGATGGCGCGGGTGGAGGACGAGAGGAGGTCGCCGCGCCCCAGCAGCGACTGACTTGGGTCCATTGGAACACGATGACGAGATCTGGTAAGTCGGTCGCTTGAATTGGTTGGAGGGTTAATTTTGTCTTTTCACCTATCAAACAAACTCGAATTAGGTGAATTCAACTCAATTTCCAAAAGTGGCAAATAATTGAGGAGTCAACGTAAAGAGCGGCAAATAATGTTTTACAATTTAAAAGGTGGCAAATACTAAAATGACAACAAATTGCAGGGCATATAATCAATTATCTAGAAGAAAAGTGGGATAGGATTCCAGTCGAAGTGGGGTATGGCCACTTGTGTAAATTCGCAAATTGCCCCCCGAACAACTATAGATTATGACACAATATCCCTCTTCTTCCCCAAATCTTTGGACCCCCATCTCTCACTCCCCTTCTCAGACATCTAGGGCAAGGTGTCCTCCCGCTGAATTCAGACTCAGATAGAAGAAGAAGCAGAGGAATATAGATGGATGGTTGATATGGGAAGATACCAGTTCGATTGTGAAGATCTTATGGCCGTAGAAGACTCCAGCATGTTATGAAGACAAAATTGGATATATGCCACTCAGAAACATGCCACTTTGAGATATACCACCTAGTTTTATGAAATTGGATATATACCACTCGAGTTTTCAGCTCCTTTGAAATTTGTCAGTATCTGTACTTTTCTCCTATTTTCTTTTCTTTTCTCTTATTTTCCCATCTATTCCCTTGTGAAGTTCCTCTTTTGCCCCTCTTCTAATCGGATTGATCCCCTTCATCCATCTTATTTCCAGAGCATAGGTGCCAGCCAGAAACTCGAGTGAAATTTGTTGGGATACGGGTAGGCTACGCTAGCAACAATTCAAAATTTCTACCACGTAAACCAGGATGCCAAGCAAGATAGATGATCACAGATCATTACCACCAGACACGCAGTGCAGCGGAAGTAGAGTTGGAGCAGCCTAGTCTGACAATGAACGCGCCGATGTAGTGGTTGTAGATGATCGTCCAACGTCCTCGTAGTCGATCGTCTCCTCCAGCAACCTTCGTAGTTACTTTGTCAAGATCGCGGATCGTCCTAAGCGCAACAGCGACCGCAGTAGCGCCTCTACGGTATCTACACGTCCAGAGAAGGAACAACCGTACGCTGGTGTGCTAGCACCAAGTCGCATGGGAAGGCACTCTCAAGAAGATGGCGGCTAGGGTTTCAGTGGAAACAACTCACGTGTCTCTCTCGCCTGTACCCACACTAGCCTCAAGCATCTCCTTATATAGTGCCCCGTATCGGATCCTATCTGAACACGTTTAACGAATCGTATTCGTACTGGTTTGTTCCATTCCATTAAGTGTGTGACCCGTTAGGTTTATGTGCAATCGGTTGTGACTCGGAAACCCTTTCCGACCACGAGTCGTAGCAGTCCCTAGTAGGACATAACGATTCCCGAATACACACAAATTATATCGGACAAACCTTAATGCAATATGATCTACGACTAGGTCCTCATCACTTACGACCAGGTCCTATCTTTATACGACCAGTTCGCACTCGGTCACGACTAGTTCGTAACTCCTTACGACCAGGTTTCGACCACTCTGTGATTTCGTTCGATTAGTCTACGACTTGCTCGTATCACCATACGACTTGTTTGGATCTGATCGAACTAAGTGACTTACTCTAGTATTCTCCCTTTGCCTCACGATATCTAGTTTGAACTCCAGGTGAGATAATGTGTTCATGGACTGTTCACCATTCATGGACTGTTCAATACTTTCTCGATCGAGTTGTCGGATAACCTTATGTGGTCAAACACTTCGACCACTAGTGGCATAGCCATGCACTTTCTTTATCCGACCAATTCGAGGGGCCGAGAGACATCTCTCCTGTTATGTTAGGAGGGGCAAATCCCATATCCAACCAGTCATATCCCTCTGTATGTTTCATAGCATACCCGGAAGCTACCTTTATAACTACCCAGTTACGAGTAGCGTTTGACAACCCCTAAGAGTGTTGTTACACATGTAGAGAACAATGCTAATCTCAGGTCTAAGGATTATACATCATCATTGCTTGAGACCAACTAATGACACACAAAATCATAACAATCTCAATAGTGTCTCAAGGTGGGTCAATCCAACCCTATGTTCTCTAATATGTGTTCACATTATTGATTCGATATCCCTATATCCATGACCGGTGAAACATGGTCATCAATTAATATATGCGCTAGTCGTAGAGCCACTAGTGTTCCGATCAGTGACATTCGACCAGGGATACTTTTAGAACGACATCATACAAGTCGAAAAGTTTCACCAACAAGTCACATACTCGTTGATCTTCAGAACTAACGATTCATTCAAGGAACAGAATAACATTTATTCAAGAACTCATAAACATAGACGTGATACAATCATCTCCATGATTGCCTCTAGAGCATATCACCAACAAAATTTCTATAGCATGTCTCGAAGTGGCATGTTCATGAAAGGCGTATATCC
Organism: Ampelocalamus luodianensis; assembly: GCA_036346255.1. NCBI lineage: Eukaryota > Viridiplantae > Streptophyta > Magnoliopsida > Poales > Poaceae > Ampelocalamus > Ampelocalamus luodianensis. Next base: position 43,493,125 of record CM070629.1, read on the forward strand.
AATTTTGCCTGTTATGAATACCCCACCATGTCCAGGAGATCCAACGGCCACGAATCAATTACCCTTTTTATTTTCTTTCATTGCTGTAGTTCAGTGGCTATAAAGCTTAGATGATACCACACCTAACTATTGCACGATCGAATCTCTACCCTCCAGAGTTTCTCAACACAATTCACATGAGTGGTCTTCCAGATCATCATCTGCAACTTAAAATTGGTGTCCCCATAATGCTACATAGAAATCTAGATCCATCAAAGGGCTTATGCAATGAAACCAGACTCATAGTCCCACAGGTCACTCGTCGCATAGTTGAAGCACAAATAATTACAGGAAAAGCTAAAGGATCAAAGGTTTATATTCCAAGAATAGTATCTATTTCAACTGACCCAAAGTGGCCTTTCAAGATAAATCGTCGTCAGTTCCCAGTTCGTGTTTCATATGCCATGACAGTAAACAAGAGCCAAGGACAGACGCTCAGTAAAGTCGGTGTTTACCTACCAAGCTCTGTGTTCTCCCATGGGCAACTTTATGTTGCTTTGTCACGTGTGACATCACCAAAAGGTTTGCGAGTCCTCATTAAGAACAACTTCCCGGGATATGAAAACAAAACACATAACATTGTGTACACTGAAATTTTCAATGATATATCAAACCACTTCTCTTAGATCGATCCCAGGTACTCCAATGCACACTTTGCTGCAGTGTCCGTCTAGCATTTCAGTTTTCTTGCCCTTAATTCCATGTTTTATATATACTCCCTGATCTAATTAGTTGACTTCAGTATTTTTGATATGGACCTGAACCTACTCTATTACATCACATAGACCAACTTTGGCTACCTATAGTGACTAATTCAGTTTTTATATTTCCCAGATTTAGCACAAAATGTGTACAGTCAGCATGGTGCTTTCCCCCAAAGGTATGTTCTAATGTTTTTATCAACATACGTTAGCAAAAATGTGGAATGTGATTATCCCTATTCTACTGGTTGCATGGAATTTATGTTAAGGGTATATTAGTGACTACAGTGTGTTGCTTATGTTGTTTTAGTGCTTTGGTCTCTATTCAATTCCCGATTATCAAATTGTTGTTATTCTCCAGCTCAAGTATACTCAATGTTAAGGTCGATTGATCAGTAACTGTGTAACATGTGTAACTGTTGCCTTGCTTCGAAGATTTACCAACGGTTTCTGATAAAAAAAAGATTTACCAACAGTTATTTTGCCTACCTTCAAATGTTTCATAGCTCATACTTTATCATGTTCTGATTTTCCAAATAGAACAGATTTGCTATTGCCATTTTTTTATGCAACCTTCATACATATCGGTCGTCATTAGCACCTGCACAGTAACAATAGTTGCTTGGATTAACATACCACCAAATCCATATGCTTTGCTAGATTTGGGCATTAATCCGGTTGGTCACGTATATAAGCAGCTACTCTTGCCTTTCCCTTTTTCAGATCAGATCTATTACTCAGAACAAAAAATTAGCCATTTCCTTACATGCTAATACCTAAAATTTTGTGTTTTCTTTGTCAGTATGCACAGCGCCTTTGCCCAGGTCCGACAACTTTTCTTTCCTCTGCTGCAACTGAAGACTAGTTTAGTTTTTGCCCTCATTTATATTCACTTATGCATACCTGATTTTTCACCTAGCAGACAACTGTACCAAAGGCTGCCGCTATAGAGCTGAAAAGAATTATGGAAAATGACAACCTTAGATATATATATATATATATATATATATATATATATATATATATATATATATATATATATATATTGTTCCCATGTTTGGACATATTTTTATTTGATAGCTTATTTTCCTTTATCTTTCATTCTCAATTGCATCCTAATTTATACCTTCTTTGCTAATCTGTGGAGTATGCAAGATGAGATGATATATATGGATGTGGGTGATTGAATACAAAGTTTCAGCCAAAACCAGATAAGCTATAGAGATACAAGAATCACTTGGTATGCGTCATGATTTTGCAGCATGAGTAGACATGGTAGTCCCGATAGCTTGATGCAACTGACTGGTGTAAGTTGAAGATTTGGTTATTGTAACATCCCAATTCTGTACTTGTGTTTCAAATGTAAGAAAATGTGTAAAAATTAAAACTTTTTTTGCATCTTGAAGTTTTTGACTTTTCCTGTAATTCTTGTAAAAGAATCATGGGGAATCAAAAACCTAAATATTCCTTTTTACCAAAGTCTTAGACTCCTTGATGAAAATCCTGGGTTCTACTCCCAAGTGATACTTTTCCTTGGTTGTGTGACCCCTCTGAAAAATCTAGCAATTGTTAGGAATGGTTTGAATATTTTAGAGGCAGTCAAACCACCCTGACCCTTGGTCAAAGCCTAAGGCAGCACCTTAAGAAATTTTTGGAGAAAAATGCTCAGCATAAAAATGTCTGAAAATTTTACACAAGGTCCATCTCAAAGTCAGCAAGCTACTATAAAAATTTCATAAATTTTAGAGTTAGTTTGCTACCTCTAAAAATCCCTCAAAGTTTTCAGCTCAAATGAAACCCTAAGTCAAACCTTTGGTTTGGGTTCGAGTCAAACTCGGGTTCTGGGTTGAACCCAACCGCTTGGAGCACCTCGAGCCATGTCCTTTAAGCGCAAACAATATCAGCCGTTGGATCTTTGCCCTACCACTTAAGATCTTCGGGAGCTCCTCAAAGACCTCCTCTGTGTCTTTGTAAAAGACCTCCCACTCGCATGACCACCTCGTGTCCTTTTTGCAATGAGCACCCTCTCGGACCTCCCCTAGGACCTCCTTTGCATTTTTGCAAAGACCACCGTAGGTCGTCCTCAAAAGACCCCTTTGGACCTCCTCGACCAACTCTGTTAGCACTTGGGTGATCGTGGGCCGTCCATCCTTTGATCTGTGCCTCAGATCTCCCTCAGCGTTAGGTCCTCCGAGCATCTCTTAAAAATCGGAGCCTTTCGTTGTAGATCCAACCGTCCAGACCTCCCTATCTGGAACTCATCGCTTGGTTTAGCCGTTGTGTTCTTTGACCAAGTCCACCCAGGTTCTCTCAGTGACTGTGGGACCTCTTTGAGCCTGGTCATCATCTTAGATTCTGGTGGACTCGTATGAAGCGCGAGATTGCTAGGTTCGTGGCGAGTGCGCGCGTGTCTTTGTCGTGTCAAGGTGAACATCGGCCCGGCGGGCCTTCTTGACCTTTGCCGCACACGAGTGGAAGTGGGATTCCGTTGGTATGGACTTCATCACCGGTCTGCCCCGTACTTCCTCTGGGAAGGATGCTATCTGGGTTGTCATTGATCGATTGACAAAGGTGGCACATTTTCTGCGAGTGCGTACCAATCTCAGTGTTAGTCAGCTGGCGGATCTCTATGTGTCTCGCATTGTATGTTTGCATGGCGTGCCATGAACGATTGTGTGAGATCGTGGTTCTCTTTTCACCTCTCGCTTTTGGCATAATCTGCAAAAGGCAATGGGTACACGTCTTTCTTTCAGTTCAGCTTATCATCCTCAAACTGATGGCCAGACGGAGAGAGTCAACCAAGTGTTGGAAGATATGCTCCGTGCCTGTGTTCTTTCCTATGGAAAGAAGTGGGAGAAGTGCTTGCCGTTCGCAGAGTTCTCCTACAACAACAGTTTCCAAGCTAGTCTTGGCATGGCACCGTTTGAGGCCTTGTATGGGAGGAAGTGTAGAACCCCATTAAACTGGTCGGAAACCGGTGAGCGTCAGTTCTTCGGGCCAGATTCCATCAATGAGGCCGAAAGTCAGGTCCAGCTGATTCGTGAGCATTTGCGCGTGGCCCAGTCCAGGCAAAAGAGCTATGCGGATCGTCGTCGTCGGGAGTTGAGTTTTGAGCCCAATGACTTTGTTTATCTCAAGGTCTCACCCTTGAAGGGCCATCAGCGTTTTGGCATCAAGGGCAAGTTAGCTCCTCGATATGTTGGGCCTTATCGCATCATCGAGAGGATTGGAGCCGTTGCATACAGATTGGAGTTGCCAGCTTCACTTGAGAGTGTGCACGACGTGTTCCATGTGTCACACTTAAAGAAGTGCCTCCGTATTCCAGTTGAGGAAACTCCGTTGGAAAATCTCGATGTGCAAGAAAATTTGACCTATCATGAGCATCCTGTTCGTATTCTCGAAGAATCTGAACGAAGGACAAGGAACCGTGTCATCAAGTTCCTTAAGGTTCAGTGGTCAAACCATTCTGAAGATGAGGCAACTTGGGAGCGCGAAGATCGTCTTCGTGCAGATTACCCATCCTTCTTCTCCGAGTAAACTGAATCTCGGGGCGAGATTCTTGTAAGGGGGGGAGGTTTTGTAACATCCCAATCTTGGGCTTGTGTTTCAAATGTAAGAAAATCAGTAGAAATTAAAACTTTTCTTACATCATGTATTTCTGTTGTGCCAAACAATTCTTGTACAAGGGATTATGGAAATACATTGTCACAAGTCTAGTTGATCCAAATCTTGATATTCCAAAAACAATCTTGTCAAATCTTATGATCATCCCCTGAAATATTTTTCCTAAGTCTCTGTGATGGTATGTGACCCTCTGAAAAATTTCACAATTTTTAGAAATTGTTTGAATATTTTTAGAGGATCAAACCTGTTTGACTCTCAGTCAAACATTAAAACAGAGCCTTGCAAAATTTTTAGAGATTTATTCACAGTATAAAAACCTCTGAAAATTTTACTCCAGGTTAATATCTGAGTTAGCAAGCTCCTGTAAAAATTTCATAATTTTTGGAGTTAATTTGCTACCTCAAATAAATCATTCAAAGTCTCTGTTCTTATTTCAAAGTCAAACTTGGTTTTACTGTTACTTGGGTTCGAGTCAGACTCGGGCTCGAGCCAATTGATTCGGTCCAGTCAACTAACTGCACCGAGCCTCTCTTTAAAACGCGCGTTGGATCTCCACCGTTGGATCTAAATCGCACGGCCCGCGCGCGTGTAAGACTTCGGACCTTCCGGTTGCTTGCGCGAATGCCAACCGTTAGATCTCCATCCAACCGTTGAGATTCTCCGAAACCTTCGGACCCTCCGGTTGCATTCTTGAATCAGAGCCGTTGGATTAAGATCCAACGCCCGCGTGTTCCTCCATTGTAAATTGAGTTTGCGACGTGGAGCAATATGAGCCGTTCATTTCTAATCCTAAGGCTCGCAATCTCCCCGTTGTGTTTTGAACCTGGGAGGCGTGGCGCTTTCGTAGCCGTCCGATTTAGATCGTGGGGCTCTGAATCGCCCGAGCTTTTTGCGCTGGTCATCTTCAACCTCCGCCGTGCGAAAACAGTGCAAGGTATGGAGATGTCATTTCATGCTCCCTACGGCTACCCTAGTCGACATTATGGATCGTGGGAGACACATTCGGCCATGCCATGCCCTATTGCACCAGCTATTATCTTTTCCATGTCGGCCGCACCTTGTGCTCTGTGTTTTGCCGCCCGAAAGAGGTGTGGTGCAAACCCTAATGCTTTCATGGCTTTATAAGCACTCTCAATGCCTCCTGGCATTTCTTTAGACCACCATCAAGCTTCATTCTCCGTATTGGAGCTTAACACCTCAAAAATGGCAAATCGCCATTGTTGACCCGTGGAGCTCCATTGGTGTCCTTGGTGTTCCAGTGGTCCTCCTTCACGTTTCTTTGCCCTAACCTTATCTATTTACTTCCTTGAACATTTCCCCTCACTTAATTTTGGATTTGATTCTCAGGAATTGTCCAATTTGGGGTTTGTTCAAATTCGGCCAAAGTTGGTTATCTTCCTCTTCAGCTCCGGTGAGTGCTCTATTTTCCAATTAATGGCTCATGTAGCTTCTGTGGGTCTTTATGAAGCTATACTGATGCTTTGGAATCACTCATTTGGCTCAGGGTATCTATCTCGGGTTTTCTTCTCCAAGTCCGGCGGGCTTTCACCGTGATCAAGCATCTCCGGCCATCTTTGAAGCTTCCCGTCACTAAGGTAGCTTCTTATTAGTCCTTAGTGGCTCTGGCACCCGCATCCTAGGTCTGCAGCGGAGCCCTTTGCTATTTTCGTGTTTAGCCGTGAGCTCCCGTTTCCATTTTCCGGCTAGCCGGCGTTCTAGTCCCTCACCGCCGGCGAGAATGCCACCATTGGGTTCGTAGTGTTATTGCGAATCCATTTTAGTACTTGGTTGGCGCCGCCGCGGCCAGTGTCGCCGGCGATTTGCCGTTGAAATCACTCGGGTTTTGCCGGCACAGGAGCTTCCGTTTTCGTCACTTAATTAGGACACATTAATTACCAATCATTAGTTAATTAATTATGTCTTAATCATTGTCGTTGAGCCACTGACCAGTGGGCCCAATATCCTTAAATCACTCTCTGGTTCAATCCCGCACTGTTCCGACATCATTAAGATTAATCATTGCTTAATTATTGTGTCGGCATTTAATCCCTGTCGGAAATCTCCTCTGGGTCGCTGACTTGTGGGCCCGAGGGGTTAAAATCAAATTTCAGAAGTCATTAGTGTTTATTTAATGTTAATCATTAATGGCATTAATTTGGTCTTAATCGCTCTCTCGATCGCCGACAAGTGGGCGATGCAACCGTGCACGTGGGTTAAAACGTTGCGGTCGTGACCCTAAGTCACTGACATGCGGTCCCACGTGTCAGCATCTTCCTTTGAACTTCGATCTCTAGCCACCGTTCGTTTTTAGATCCGCGGCCCTGATCTTTGTGTGCGTTCGGACCCTCCGGTTGTCTTGATCGTTCTCGACCGTCGATCTTTCGATCAACGGCCAAGATCATGTATGCAACCGCACCGTCCGAATGCATACACTCGTGTGCGCCGTTGGATCTTGATCCAACGGTGGGCTCCGTTTCGATTCGGCGCGCGTGCGCTGTTTTCGGCGCGCGTGAGCCGTAGGATTTTAGATCAAGGGTTGGGAATTGTCCACGTCTTATTCTTTTGTTTGAGTTTGTCTGTATCTCGGTAAGTATTTGTTTAACAACTGAAAATGATATAAAAACTTTAGAAACTCATAACTAATTCATTTTAACTGCTTTTTAGATAATTCCAACGGTATTAAATTTGGTTATCACTTTAGTTTATTATAAAAATGGATTTTAGCATGATCCAGTAGCAGAAAATTGTATAACTAGGAACAACTTGATTTCTGTCATTTTGAATATTCCAGAAATAGTTTTAATCTTAAAAAATGCATATCTTTTTCTGTATAAATCCAAGTTGTGCAAAATCAATTTTGTTAAATTCGTCTGTTAGTATACTTTCATATAAAATAGGATTTGAGCATGTTCATAATTCTGTAAAATGATTTGCATTAGATTCACAACTTAGAAAAATCATAAGTAAATGTGTATAACTCCAAATTTAGTAAATCCAACTTTGCTGTTATTAGGATGTCATAATCTACCTACTATAAAAATTTCAGACCTTAGATCATTCTGGAAAATTTCGCCATGAACAGTGTTAATTATTAATTAGATTGTTATAAGGCTGAGATAGAGAACTTTGCTCATATCTTTTGTATACTTAGTTCAAATTGCATAATTCTGGTTCCTATCATTGTCTTAGATCATTCCCTAGCTGTAGTATAAATTTTATTAGATTTGGATGTGTTTTGCTGTTGGAGTTTATTTGGTGTTCTTCGTTCTTATTTGCTTATCGCCTTTTAGCGTTAGGTTAGAAGATAATTTTATTATCGATATTGAGCCACAAGACCATCGACTCTGACTTCACCGAGCAAGCGGATGTAGCATTCATTTGATCATATTGTTCCTACTATTTTCAAATTCTAATATATCGTTTGCAAATTCTATGTATGCATTGCTATGTTGTTTTAAACTATCGTCGGTAGTTGGCCTACTAGATGCATTATCGAGGAAATGTTTATTCCTCTACCATGAAGGCTAGGTTACTTGCTGTGATTTTGGGTTATTTGGATGGACCCTTGTCACTTAGTAGTTTACGTGTCATTATGCTTAGCCATGCTTAGCTATCGGTAGAAATGGGCGGTTATCGACTTGTCGATGACCTTGATCACACAAACCGTTATAATATGTATATTTCAGCCTTGTGCTTTGTCTAAATTGCAAAACTAAAACTGAAAATGAAAACAATTTAGACTTGGGCACAATGGTAAGATGGTGTGATCTTCGGGTGTGAATGGAATGGTGCCCGGTCAATTAAGGACCGAACTACTTGTGAGTATCATTATCCGAGCATTCGTGCGTGCTAACCACACTAGAGGGATATGGGACCTCTCTTAGTGAGTACTTTGGGCTGTGTTAATTAATGAGTCGCGTGGTGGGTTGCATATTTGATTATATGCAACATGGACACGTTTGTAGGGGGGAACACCCGCCGAGGCGGTGTATCTTGCTCCACGTATGGGTCCTTGTGATCCATATTTCGTCGGCAGATCACTAAGGATTAACCCCATACGTGCGTCTCTTGATTAGCATATTCCATTGGAAATGGTTCAGAGGACTTAGCCGTCTTAAGCATACCAAAGGAAGTGTGCTTAATAGCTTGGCAAAAGGCGATGCAAGTGTGGGTACATTGGTACACCTGCAGGATTAAACTATTCGAATAGCCTCGTCCTAGGTTATGGACACGCTTGGATAAGCTTTTCAAGAGTTAGACTACAACATTTTAAAATTAAAACTTGATGGTGGTATGAATCAGGGATTCATGCTATGTTGTGGTGGCTTTGGGGAAAGTCACTTCTAGGTGGATACTTGTTACTTATGTTTACTCGCTGTTATTTAAATGCTTAAAAACAGATTTTACAAACTGTTGTTCAATCTATTACAATATTGCAAACGAAACTTGCTTTATGCGTCCAAAGAACCATATAACCACATTCCTTTGAATACAGCTTTCATGTAGCTATGTATAGGCTTGCTACTCGTAAGTCTTGCGAGTACATTTTTGTACTCACCTGCATTGCTTGTGTTGTGCAGAGGATGATAGTGAGTCCGATGGACCTCACTTTTGTGAGTTGTGCTGTGGCAGTCTAAGGAGCGATTAGCTTGGCGGCCCGGTCGGTTGCCCTGTGGTGTTATGTGGCTAACCGGTCGTCTTTTGGTTTAAGCCATCTTATGGCAACTTTTGCTTCCGCTGTTACTCATTTGGTACTTATGTCTTTTGGCCGGTCGGCTGTGTTGTAATAACTTATATTATGTATGTCTTTTGGTAGACTTGTTATAATCATTGTATGGAATTGATGCATGCTTGGATATGATGTATGTGTGCTGCTTGTTCTGGGAGGCACATATTCATCGAGACGCGGATTATTCTATTTGTGATACTAGAACCAGAGGAAGGTTAAGTATTACAAGTTTAATAAACCGGGGTCTCACAGTAACATCATTTGATCATATTGCTCCTATTACTTTTAAAGTCTAATATGTTGATTGCAGAAACTAAGTATGCATACTTCTTGTGTCAAAGTTAATTTTGTCGATTAGAGGTAGCTAAGCCGATTGCATTGTTTCCCTGAAATTGTTCACCCCTGCCACTGTCATAGGTTATTATCCTCACTGGTGAATTAGAGTCCGGTGAATGATTTATGGTCTTTTATTTGTCTTTACGATATGATGCTTAGCAATGCTTAGATACCGGTAGAATTGGACGGTTATTGACTTTATCGATGACCTTGATCACACAAAAACTTTGATGAGGATTAAAACCTCTATATATTATTTTTAATATATAAAAGACTATATGTAACACCCCAGCCTGACATGAGCCTGGAATGCTATTAAACTAACATTAAATAATTCTAAACCAAGACAAACTACCAAATTTCGACAGAACCTCCCTTGTAAAGTTAACTACACGGAGGTTCCAACACATAGATGAATCATAAATAAATAAACCGACAACCAGAATCATCATTAGGTATTCAAAGTATGCTAAGCAACTAGTATATCCAAAGAAATCTGAAGTACACTACTCATCATTATTACACTTAACCCATTGCACGAGGCATAATCATAATAAATCCTTTAAGCAACTCGCTCATTTATTTAAGCATGGTGCAAGTTTATTCAACTTTAGATGGTTCATGGTAGTGTGTGTGAACATTAAGCTTACTCCTCCCATGCATGTCGTCCTTGGATTGAGTACCTAAAACAACAAGAAAGCAAGAGTGAGTCCACAGACTCAGCAAGTACATAAATAAAAAGACACATGATTCGAACCATAACATCAGCATCCACATTTAGGAGCACATCATTAAATCATGCCACATGCATATACAATGCTCAAGGATTCCTTTTCTTTATCTCTTTTTGCATTTTACCGGTAATGCAAAGTATGCAACCGTCGCTGCATACCCATGCATGTGCGCGCACGCACAGGGACCAATTGCCCAATACTCCGCAAGTATTGGGGACCTCAAGCCCACACTCCACAAGTGTGGGGATCTCAAGCCCGTCACATTCATGATGGGGACCTCAAAGATGTGCATGCTTGGTCATCAGAAGACCATGCCTCAACATGATATCAATATGCATATGCACCATCTCTTTTCATTATCAAGCACCAAAGATAATAACAACATTCATGAATAAAGCATAGCCATACTTTGAACATTCACCATTCTTATTATGCACACTTGCCAACAGCCATACAACACTAACATGTATCAAACATGCATTCATGTCCAAGCAATCACAAACAAGGTACAAATAATGCACTTGTCTTAACCGCGTGAGAACGGAGGATGCGAAGAAGGCGCTGCCTCCAGGACCAATCCACCACCTAAAATTCATTTAAAGGCATACTAAGCCAATGGTAATGGACCGAACAAACAATATAAGCAACCACAATCTAGCAATAGCTTGTAACGCGACCCCGACTCCAAATTCGTAAAAGCTGATCTATCCCCTCTGTAAACAGTCATGTTCTAAAATTCATATCTTTTAGTACATGAGTCCAAATGAGGTGTTCTTAGACTTCATTTAAATTTTATCAAATTACCCAACTAAACCTAGTTGGTGGGCCTTCCTGATTCGGCCATCTAATATCCCTTTTATGCTGATTAACAAAACATCGATTTCACGTCAGGTTCTCTGGACAGTACACTAAAACAATCATAACTTTCAACTCGTTTGTCCAAATGTCACGTTCTGGAGCTTCCCTGAAAGCTACGACAATTATCTACAACTTTTGTTATACTGAGATCCTCTAATTCTCCCTTTACCTGATCTCCCAAGTCAGATTACTAAAACCTGTTAGAATACTGACAGATTCGCAGAACAGTCGCACTAATAAATTCATAACTTTTGCTACAGAGGTCCAAATAATATGATCTATCACTTCATCGAAAGCTATTGACGTCTTCTACAACTCTCTAGGAGAAGCCCAAGACCGAATACACACTTAACTATATCAAAACGTCTGTCTAACGCGATCTGTCCTGAGGAGACAGAAATACCGACATTGCTACAACAATCAAATATGCATATATTCGGGGGCAAACCGGGGTTACCCTTGACGAACCGCTGTAGACCGCGATGCAATCCGTGAATCTTCCCCTTCCCTCTCTTCTTCCCTTCTCCTTTCTTCCTTCTTCTTCCTTTTTTCTTGGCCGGCCACCACAATGAAGAGGCATCGGAGGAGAGGGCACCACCATGGAGGAGATGGGTTGCTCTGATGCCGTGCTACAGTGGCAGCGCGGTACTCGTAGCACCCTAGGGTTTCCCCTCCTTCTTTAGTTGGTTTCTGGTTTCCTCATGGGCCATGGGCCACTAAGCCTGTTTTTCCTTCACTTGACTATGGGCTGCGTGGCCCATTACTCTCTCAATTTCTGATTTTTTCTCTTTTAATTATCTTAATTCCCTCTCTAATTTTTTTATTACATCCACTAACGACAAACGGGATATTACACTATACGTCTTCGTGGTCGTAACCCCTGAGGTGCACGACCTCACTGGTCGTAGAGATTCCAGAGGTTACATAATGGGTACCCTGGTCGGACGAAGGCCTAAGCCAAGATCCCGACCAGGAGAACTGCTCGTAAAAGGTATGAACTGATACTTGAAACTGATTACGTGCATATTCCATACCATACGACGTTTCTTATCAGACACACCAAAGAACAACCTCCAAGCAGTTATATGTCTCGTAGACATATAACCGCCGAACGGTTGATCCTTTATCAACCGTCACTTGACTCCGACCAGACGCAACGCTTCACATCAGACGTCTTCTCCGGAAGTAACTTCCACCTCTTCGAGGGCTATTTAAAGATGGAACCTGGACGGATCAAGGGGGGAGGAAGACAAGATAGAGCCATCAGACTAAAGCACAAGCAGTAGATTCGTGTGGTAGGTATGAGATTGTAAGGGAACAAGCAGTGTTCTCAGAGCATACGCTGTAAAACCCAATTCATATTAATAAAAGAGCAGTCCCATTATTTCCTTAGATTTCCCACGTCACTTTCTCCTTTTCTTTTCGTAAGATCAACGTCTTGATCGTCGACAGCTGGCGCCGTCCGTGGGGATCGTGGCGTGGAATCTTGGAAGAATTTCTCTGCTCATCAAATCCTTGTCCATTCCCCATTTGTGATCGCTGATACGGTTATGGTGGGAAGTTGGGATGAAGAAAACTGGTTCGACCTGGCGGACTACGCCAACCTTGACATGGACGCATGCATGCACGCCATGGAGGAAAACGGAATCTCTTCATCATCTTCCTCCGCCGGTTCGCCCATGGCAGAAACCGACGAAGTCGACCGGATGGATGAAGACACACTGCTACGATCAGTGGCGGTTTCAGAGGAAGTAATTCCGACCAGTTAGGAACACTCTAAAGCCTCAGCAAGCTCGGGCCTTTCGACCGGCAAAAAAGGTGACGAAAATTCAACACCTGGTACCTTTGATGCGATCATGGTTGATAGGTACTCACCGACGGCTTTTAGCAATTCCAGGAGCCAACCAACACCTGGTGACGGTGTCAATGAAACCTCCATTGGTCATAAACCAAGTGGGGATGATAAGGCTCAACATTCGATCGACAACTCGTCGGATCAGGTTGAGACCCTTCTGAAAACCTTCGGAAGTGCTGATCAACGACTGCTCTCCGTCGTGGAAACTTCTCGTAGAAGCTCTGAAAGGCTCTCCATCGATTACGACGGAAGCTCATCGGAGGATCGCTGCTGGAAGCACGAGGTCAATGCGATCGGAGATACGGATCAAAATGTCGTGTATGGTCCTCCATACATTGCCTCACCACCATGTAATAATAGAGATGGTACGGGCGGTCAAGCACCAAATGCTGGAGGTAACGGAACTGGTCTACGTCCATCAGTTAATTCGCCTGATCCTCCCCCAACCAATGTAAGGGACCAGGCAAGATCGACCAGGAGATCGGGGGATTGAAGCCATCAGACACCTTCTTTTGGTAGAAATCCTTCGAGACCTTCGGTAACAATACAAAACCTGCAGCGAGTCAGAGATATGTTAAATACTTCTGATCCTGCCCTAGCAGAGACTCCAGGTTTTGCCTGGCTCGCAGGTCAAGTATCAGAGATTATCCAACAGACGATGCAGCGCACAGAAGCATATCGGGAACGAAGGCACCCGCAAAGTTAGACCATGAATTCATCGCAGCATTCTTCCCAAAGCAGGGGCCTGCATGGTCGTGTTGAAGATCAGTTGACACTGCGACCACCTCGACAATTCCGACCAACAAGTCACGAGGGGAGGAGACTATTCCAGGAATCCTCACCCTCACTTCGTCGAGAGGAGCAATCGCTTGGACCTGGTGATCTTCGACATCACCTAAACCAGGCAAGCGGTTGGAGGCGTTCTACTAACGTCCACGACGAATCGGGACATTGGAGCACCGACAATCCGGTCCTAGAAATCGGTCTCCAACCGATTACAATACGACACCTTTTCAAAAAAGGCGCCACGAAACTATCACAGGCTGTCGAGCCTTCTTAGCAGGGCTCCAGGCTGTACGTTGGCTAAATAGGTTCCGACTGGCCAATATGGATAAATTCAATGGGACCCAAAATCCTTTGGAATTTCTCTAGATATATACCACCGCTATTAGAGCTGCTGGTGGTGATGAAAATGTAATGGCAAACTATCTTCCTACGGTATTAGAAGGATCAGCCCGATCGTGGTTGCTTAACCTTCCGGTCGGGTCCGTGTATACTTGGAAGCAACTCTGTGACCTTCTAATTGCAAATTTTCAGGGTACGTACGATCGACCCGGAAAAGAAGACGATCTCCATAAAATACAGCAAAAATCTAACGAGACTCTCCGGCAGTACATCAAAAGATTTAGCCAAGTTCGTAACTCAATACCGGAGGTTGCAGAATCTTCCGTTATCCAAGCCTTCAAAGAGGGATTAAGAAATGGAAGGTTTACGGAGGATTTAGCTATACATCCACCACGAATGACCATCGAGCTCTTCGACATGGCTGACAACTACGCAACGGCCAGTGAAGCGGTCGAGTGGAACGAAGCCATTGATCGAAAGGATAAAATTCCCCAACCTGGTTTGGATAGGACGGAAAAGAAGCAAAAGAAGATTCTCAAGAAAAAGAAGCATGGCAGAGCCAACGACAAAGAGGTTCTTGTTGTTCCTGAAAAATTTACCAAAGGAAGAAAGGATTATACTGGTCGTGGCAAGGCTAAGGCTCCAACCAATGATTACAAGAAAAATAAAAAATGGTGTCCTCTCAACCAGCAAGCAGGACACGACCTGCGCAATTGTCGCGCTTGGCAAAAGAAGCTGGAAGATTATTATGCAGGTAAAGGTCCGCTCCCGTCAATTCAAGAGCTCAGGGAAACAAGCTCCAAGAAGGACAAAGATGGTGACGAAGAAATGGAGTACCAGGAACCTCAGCACACCGTCGATGTGATCTTCGGTGGATATTCTTCGTACGAGCCCAGACGTCACCTGAAAGCCAGGGAGCAAGAAGTCAACCTTACCGAACCATTGATCGTCGTTAAACCTTCAAGGTGGTCGGAAACGATAATCTCCTTCAGCAAAGAAGACTGCCCCATTCCTTCGACTCGACCAGGTAGGTTTCCAATTGTCGTTGAGCCTACTATTAATAACTGCAGGGTTAATCGGGTCTTGATATATGAGGGTAGTTCTCTAAATATTTTATTTTCAAGTGCTTTGGAAGACATGCAGATTCCCAAATCCAAGGTAAAACCTGTGAAATATGCCTTCCATGGCATAGTTCCTGGGTCTACCGCTAAGCCAATAGGGCACTTGTCCCTACTGGTTACGTTCGGAAAGCCCGACAACATCCGGACAGAAAAAATTTCATTTGATGTGGTAAATTTCGAAACTGCATACAATGCAATTCTTGGTCGTCCAGCTTTAGCAAAATTCCTGATAGCCACGCACTACGGTTATCAGAGTTTGAAAATGTCAGGACCAAAGGGTGTAATCACGGTCCGAGGCGATCAGAAAATAGCCTACGCATGCGATCGAAAATGCTTAGAACTGGTCGATGAACTTCCTACCAGGGGAACTAACACCGTTAACATGCAGGTTAAACATTCAATGTAACACCCAGACCCACATTACCCTGGAATGCTACTAAACCACTCAGCTAGCCAGAAATTTCAAGATAATTTATTCTGGCAACAATTTCTAGACATGAAGCATTAAGCGGAAGTATAAACAACTAAGGGAACAAAAATAACGGTAACAAGTTCAATAATTAAAACAACCTCTAGCAGATTAATCAAAGAAATAATTCACAAGTCCATCATTATTAAATAAAATATTCACCCACGAATAGCTAAGCATTTGACTAGAATTTCATCGACTTTATTACAGCATGAGTTGATGAACCAAGTGCATTATTGTGGTGCCGCTCTACCCAACCCATGAATGCTCAACAATCACCTGTAGGGGAAAAAACAAGGGTGAGATAAAAATCTCAGCAAGCAAACTGTTTAATAGGCTATTCAGACTACAAACAAATATACAACATCATTACAGTATCCACATGTCCACATCCATAATGTGCATCCACATTCATTACAAGTTAATTAAACTACAAAGATATTAAGCATCAATATCCATTTCCCATAATGATCACAATTATAGCCTCAACCATATTTACTACCATCAATAGTAAAATATTAGCAAATGAATCTTGATTAACTTCTTCATATTATTCACCACTACCACTACCAATGACAATAAAGCATTAACAAGTTTTACCTTATAACTTTACTATTTCTCGCATCCACAACTGCTATCAACAATTACCACAAGAGAGTAGAATCTCATGCCACAATCACAACCACTACCATACCACAAGGGATGAACCCCAATCCACGACCATCGCCACTTTCCTCACACCACAAGTGACTCTCATGAGCCAATTCCACATTACAACTATAAAGTTGCAGTTGTTTGTAATATAACTTCACCACAATATCTTGCATAAGTATGCAAATGATCTTTCCACAATGTAATGCATATGCATTCTATGCTCCACTGCACCTTTACCTAACAAGGTAAAAGTATGCATCGTGCTACGACAATGCACGATGTTGTACCGGTACGGTCGCGGCTATAAGCGGCGACATCCACAATGCAAATGTCATGATATGTCATGAATGATATGATAATCATAAACCACAAGAATTTAACCACGAAGGTCAACAACATACTCATCATGAATATTTTCTCATAATCCACATGTGTCTCAATAAGCACAATACCATTGTGTCACAAGACCATTACCACATAACCCACACCCGATTCACCAAGATCAAAATCAATCGATCTAAATGGAACTCTACCACATAGACCACAACATGATCATCATGAATATAACCACAAGGAATTATCAATATGTCCACCTTGAGTTTATTTTCATACTCCGTATTTGGCTCATTAAGCAAATTACCACATGACTACCAACAACTCTTCCAACGCATGGCAAAAATGAATATTAATTTGCTACCACGACCTCATCCATGAAACATGCAACCATGGCATATAACTTCAAGTTATGAAAAACATGTATATTGCAAGTAGTAAGAATAACGAGTTAAACCGTAGCACAACCGCTACATTTACTTGCCTTCCACGATGCGACGCGTTAGCCGGCAAAGATGAAAATCCTAAACCCGAGGCTTCACCTCCTAAACAAGTAAAATAATTTCAATAAGGACATAATATACCCAGCGCTACTAATCGGCGTTCTACACCGCTTCCCTGATGACTCAAGTCGAGTTTACAAAGCTGAAACTGAAAAACAACGTTTCCTGCCATATACCGTTTCTGGACAGCAGCACGGTAATTGACATAACTCATGGACTGGAAGTCGAAAAGAGGTAAACCCAATTTCTGTAGATTCTTAACTGACTAAACTACAATACTCTAGTTGACACGATAATCCAAATCAGCCAAAATAGAAGGCTAACCATTGTTTGAACTTCCAGTACAGAAACTGCCTACACGTTCGAACAGCAAAACTAAAATGACCATAACTTTTAATAGGTAACTCCGAATTGATCGTTCTTTATCAATATGAAACTGTTATCGAATTATCTACCATAACCTAGTTGTGTGAACTTTCCGATTCCACCAATTTCCCTTTCATATTTTAGAAAATATCCAGACAGATTATTCTCGTCAGATTTCTGGCAGCAGATACTAAATCGACCATAACTTTTGACTCAGACCTCGGAATTGAGTGATCTTCATGGCTACTGAAAGATAAATACAGATCCCACATAACTCTAGGAGATGGAATCTTAAAATTCATCTTCTAAATACATGAAATCACCCACGCAAGGTACTGGACAGAATCGAATCTTCTGCAGCCAAACTTTTATCCAACAATTCTAATCGGTTTCGTATCTACTATGGATCAAACAGCGGGGAAGGCATCTCGTTACCCCTGTAGAGCCGCTAGCTTGCTGAACCAATCCCCACGCGAGTTCTTCTTCTCCTTTTCCTCCTTCTTCTCCTTCTTCTCCTTCTTCTCTTTTTCCTTCTTGCGCAAAGGGGCAGCAACCTGGGCAGAGGGGAGGCGCAAGGGAGCAGCAACCTGGGAAGAGGGGAGGCGCAAGGAGCAGCAACCTGGGCAGAGGGGAGGCGCAAGGAGGAGGTGTGGCGGCTTGGGGGAAAACAGGGGGGAAGGGGGTGGTCGGCCAAGGGTAAGGGGGGCGGCTAGGGCAAGAAAAGGGGTGTGGCCACCCCTTGGGCCCCCTTGGCCCAAGGTGGCAAGCCCACCCTCCCTAACTTTTTTTATAATTAACAGCTATTTAATTGTTTAATTCAACCTAAAGCTGACTCACAATTTTAATAATTTTTCTTTCTTTCTTTCCCGCGATAAATTGATTAACCGGTGACTCTGCGTTACCACTTATAAAAATTAAAACCTACGCCGAACCAACGATCTGGGTATTACATTCAAGGCCAAAGATGACACCGAAACCTTCCGACCAGATAAAAGAGGTACAACTCGACGGAAGTGCTTCTCCAGAGGGTGCCAAGATACTGGTCGGGGCAGGACTCGACCTTAAATAGGAAGAGTCGCCGTCTCCTTCCTCCGAGCTAACCAGACGTATTCGCCTAGCAAAGCGTCCGATATGCCCGAGTCCCGTGGAGGTGATCGAGCATAGGCTAGCTTTACAGCCTAACAAAAAAGCGGTCAAGCAGAAGCTACAGCGTTTCGCATCTGATCGGAAAGAAGCAATCCAGTCGGAGATTGACAAACTTCTCAAAGCTGGGTTCATTCGTGAGGTCGACCACCCAGAGTGGCTCGCCAATCCTGTAATGGTTAGAAAGGCTAATGGGAAATGGCGAATGTGTATTGACTTTACAGATCTTAATAAAGCTTGTCCAAAGGATGACTTTCCCCTTCCTCGCATCGATCAACTTGTAGACTCTACTTCTGGGTGTGAGTTGTTAAGTTTTTTAGATGCTTACTCAGGGTACCACCAGATCAATATGAGTAAAGAAGATGAAGAGAAAACTTCCTTCATCACTCCATATGGTACTTATTGTTATGTAAAGATGCCATTTGGTCTCAAAAATGCTGGTGCAACATTCCAAAGGTTGATGCAAAAGACCTTTAGTCCACAGATAGGTCGGAATCTTGAAGCCTACGTTGATGATCTGGTCGTAAAGAGCATCAATGCTGCCGATCATATTCTAGATCTACAGGAGACTTTCAATAACTTAAGACGTCATAACCTTAAGTTGAATCTAGAGAAATGTGTGTTCATAGTTTCGTCGGGAAAGCTTCTCGGATTCCTAGTTTCGGCTAGAGGCATCGAAGCAAACCCAGCAAAAATCATCGCCATCGATCAAATGCGCGATCCGACCACAAAGAAGGAAGTTCAGAAACTAACCGATTCTATGGCAGCGCTAAGTCGTTTCATAGCACGGTTAGGCAAAAAAGGATTACCTTTCTTTAAGCTTCTCCGGAAACATGGGAGTTTCGAATGGACTAAAGAGGCAAGCAGCGCCTTTGAAGAACTAAAACGGTACCTTACGAGTCCCCCAATCTTAGTTTCTCCGGGATTGTGAGAAACATTGCTAATTTACGTGGCCGCAACGCCACAAACGGTTAGTGGTGTACTGATCGTAGAACGAGACCATATTCAACGACCGATATATTACGTAAGCGAAGTCTTGCAAGGACCAAAAGAAAGGTATTCGTAGGTACAAAAGTTGCTTTATGGTCTCCTTATGGCTTCAAGGAAACTAAGGCATTATTTTTAGGCCCACGAAGTGGTCGTACCTACTGGATATCCTCTTGGTCAAGTCTTAGGAAACAGGGAGTCATCAAGACGAATAGTAAAATGGGCGGTTGAGCTTGGGGCGTTCGATCTCTATTTTGTCCCACGAACAACAATCAAGTCCCAGGCAATAGCGGAATTCATTGCCGAATGGACAAACCCTGAACCCACCCAAGGGACCGAGTACGAGCACCATGATGAGTGGACAATGTACTTCGATGGTTCCTTGATATTGCACGGCTCGGGGGCTGGGGTCGTCTTGATTTCCTCTACGGGCGAACAAATAAAGTACGCTACTCGTTAAACTTTTCTACTACTAACAATGTGGCAGAATATGAAGGTTTACTGGCAGGACTTCGAGCAGCTCATTCGCTCGGGATTCGCATATTGCTAGTGAAAGGCGATTCTCAACTAGTAGCGAATCAAGTAGGGAAAGAGTATCAATGCTCTAGTACCAAGATATCATCATATCTGGCGGAAGTACGAAAACTTGAAAAGCATTTATTCGGTTTTCAGATCCAACATATTCCTAGAAAGGAAAACTTTCTAGTAGACCAGTTGGCCCGGATGGCTTCCACAAGGACATCTGTCCCGCCCGGAGTTTTTCTCGAGAAACTCGATTCACCCTCGGTAGTTGAGCCTTCCGAGGACATAGATGTTCGCAAGGAGGTTGCACACCTTGATTCTGCAAACATGGATTCTCCACAGGTCGATGATGGTTGGCGCCATCACGATCACGGTAGAGATTGGATGACATCGATCTACAATTATATTCAGCATGACCTAATTCCAAAAGATGATGTAGAGGTCGATCGTATAGCACAAAAAGCCAAATCATATACTCTAATTGAACGTACCTTGTACAAACGAGGATCTCACGGAGTGTTGATGAAATGCATATCTCACTCGGATGGAATTAAATTGCTAGCCGAAATTCATGGAGGAGTCTGTGGAGCTCATCATTCCTACAGAACATTGGTTGGTAAAGCCTTTAGGCAAGGATACTCTCGCCAATCGCCTTCATGATGCAAAAGAGCTCGTGACGGTGCATACAATGTCGGTTTCATAGCCGACAAGTACATCACCGTCCCAAGCTTTGCAAACAATTCCTCTTTCTTGGCCTTTTGCAACTGGGACTAGACATTCAGGACCTTTCCCAAGAGCACCGGGGCTTTGAGTTCCTTTCGTCATGATTGACACATTCACTAAATGGATCGAAGCCGAGCCGGTTGTAAAAATTACAACTGAAGCCGCCAAGAGGTTTCTCACAAAAAGCGTGATTACACGATTTGGTGTACCCAGTCGTATAATCACCGATAATGGTACCCAGTTCTCGAGCAGCAATTTTCAGGAATTCTGTGAAGACCTAGGTATCAAGATACATTTCGCTTCTGTTGCTCATCCGCAGAGTAATGGAGCAGTTGAGCGAGCCAATGGTCAGGGACTTGGGTTCAAGAACTTCCTTCTGTACTATGGGCCGTTCGTACTACAACTAGTCGTGCGACCAGTGAAACACCATTATTTATGGTTTATGGGGCTGAAGCCATGCTTCCTTCAGAACTCAAAATTGGTTCTGCTCGAACTGATTTCTTTTTCGAAAGTGATCAGTGTGAACGACGGCTTGACGACATCAATTTCCTTGAAGAACGACGAAATCAAGCTTTGCTACGATCAGCAATCTACCAGCAAGCCATGCGTCGGTACCACAGTCGTAAGGTGCAACCTCGCAGCCTAGCTGTAGGTGATTTGGTTCTTAGAAAAATTCAGAACCAAGCGGGTCGCAACATACTTTCACCTAAATGGGAAGGTCCACACACTGTGGTCGAAGTCACCCGATCAGGATCGGTACGATTAGCTATGTCGGATGGGCAAATTTTATCTAATTCTTGGAATATTGATCAATTGCGTAAGTTCTTTGTTTAATTTCCTGTCTTTATTTCATTTCATATTTCAATAAAAGATACATTTCCTTTTCTTTTAAACAATAAGTATGGTTGTTTATAATTATTATTCGTCGCATCTGGTCATATGCCTTTATTATTACTGGTTGATCGGAGAAGACACTCATTCTCTCCGATATTCCTTTCAAAAGGATCTCAAATACTCATGGGTGCTGACTTAAATGTCACAGACCACACCAGTTTTAATCGTGATCATTGCTTCAATGATACACATGCACAACCAAATACTCTTTTATTAAAGAAACATACGAGTATAAGGAGTACCAACTCAGACAATTTATATGGTTTTCGTTCTTTCTCGAATTTGAAGACTGTTATTTTATTTCAATATTCTGTTCTACTCAAGTTTGGCTACTGGTTGGGACACGGAAAGCCTCCTGGTCGAAGTCTATCCTCTCTGCACGTGGTCCTGCCCACTGGAAGGAGCTTCCTAGTGATTGTCATTTTCCTACGATCCTCGCTGCCAGTTGGATTTGAGCATGAGCACGTTTCGCGAGATATTTTACAAATCTTCAATTCTTGAGATTCGATACGACCAGATTCGGATAATTTATAAACCAAGGTACTTATCTATTCATTTCCTTTTTTGCATACATTCTTAATGCATATCTTCTTATCAGCAAATCCGGTCTTTGTTATATCTTCAGACTACAAGTGGTATTTCATAGTAATTCGATAATGGACAAGATCTAGACTAGTCGAAATCATCAGCTGGTTCCGACCACATGATTTCCTAGTATTCACTAGATCGCTGTCATACACATTATCAGCACTCCTACCATGGTCATTGTTATTACTCAATTTCTTGGTCTACTGCTTTCTTTTAGTAAGGTTCATCTACTAATATAAGCAGTCGGGGGCTAGAAGATATATGAGTATTTAACAAACATTGATAAGACAAAGCAGGATCTTCATTGATAAAAGGTAAGTTTCATTTTACATAGTCTAATATTACATCCATTTACTTGTTGGGACCACCAGACTGGTCGCTGGGTGATGGAGATCAGACTTCTATTTTTTCAGCAACTCTCTCTCCGAGAGGTCTTACTTCCTCGAGAAGTTTTGTTGCTTCATTTTCAGAGCAGTCGAAGTCTTCCTCCACATCTTTAAGATTAACAGATGGGTCGGAAGCCTTCAGTTTAGCTAAAGCGACACTAACTCCTTTCACGATAGCTTCCTTCATTGTCTTAACATGGTTCTCTCGAAAGAGTGTTACTACCTCCTTGAGATCTTCAAGTTGATGGCCGAGAAAATTGATTCTCTCTGAAGGATCTCTTAGAATGGCGATTGCGTTCCGACCTGTGTCGAAGAGCATCTTGTTCAGAGCCTTGACTTTGTCTTCAAGACTCCGATCGAGTTCAGCCCCTTGGCCACGCTCAAACTTGAGGGTTTTCTCCGCTCGTTCAAGTGCTTCAGTTTTTTCTGCACAGGTGGATAAAAAGAAGTTAACATACTCTTTACAATTGGAGTTATGGAATACTGGTTAAGTCTACGACCAGTTAGTTACCATTGATTTTCCTCTCACAAGAGTCGAAAACCTTCTTTTGCCTAGTCATCGCATACTCGATCGACCATTTTTTCCCCTGATTTTCTTCCCTGAGTTTTATAATTATGGCTTCTTTGGCCACAATCTCTTCTTTAATTTTCTCTAAATCTATCAAATATGATAGAAAGAGAAGGTTAAGTTATAAGAGAGAAACAAGATGATCAAATTTAGGAAGTCAAACTAAAAGAGAAATGTTCTTACTTCTCAGATCGAAGTGTTTCTGCTCCAAAGATCTTATTCGTTGGGTTAGTCCTCCGACCACAGCATATTTCTCGACCATATGCTACAAAAGCCAAATCCCTTTCTTTGGTAAGTTTTTTTTAAAAAAGAAACTTCAAAAGAAAGAGTTGTAAGGATGGTCGTAGAACACTTACCCGAATTGCCATGTCATTATATTCGGAAAAAATTGTATCTGGACCAATCTCAGCTTGACGGTCTGATATCTTCCCCCAGGCTTCATCAAGTTCCTTATCCTCGATAAATCGGGGAGAAAAAGGGAATTTGTTAACCTGAGAGGTATTCCCAGGAGGAGGTGGAACCTGTTGAGGATCTTTGTAGATGACTACCTCTGGAGAAGGAGTAAGGATTACTAGAGGATCCTGAGCAGATGCTGAAACCTGCTCAGAGGCTTCTTTTACCACTTCATCCTCGGTAGTTTTAGCTTTAGGAGTATCCTGATCAGGAACCTCCACGACCACCTCTTCCCCAGAAACCTTTTTCTGAGGAGTGCTCTGGCCGGACACGACTGGAACACCAGAAGATCTGTTCAAGATTAATTCTCTACAGTTAAGAGATATTTTTTCTCTTTTAGTTTGAATTGGTTTTCAAGTTTAAGTCCCGAAAGCTTTTATTTGCATCTTATTAATTGTTTTGAACTTCAAAAATGCATAAATTTTTCTCTGTAACTCCAAATTTAACAAACTAAAGTTCATTAGGTTCCTCTGTTAGAATGCTTTAACTTAGCATAGGTTTTAATATAGTCTTTAACTCTGAAATTGATCATACCCTAGCTTTATAACTTAGAAAAATCATAACAAATTCATTTAGCTCCAAATGAAGTAAACTCAGTTTTGCTAACCTTAGAATGCCAGTATCTACCTACCATAAACATTTCAAGATCCAGATCTTTCTAGAAATTTATGCCATGAACAGTAACAGATAGTAGTTAATTTTGAATTTTCCAAAAGACTGAAATTGATTTAGCTATAACTTTTGCATCCTTAATTCAAATTAAATGATTCTTGCTGCTAAATTTGTCTAAAATCATGCTCTTCCTACTGTATAAGTTTCATGTGTTTTGTAACACTTTTGATTTTGAGTCTTCTTCAGTGTTCGTCGATTTATTTGGATTTGCTTGCCTTTTCGATAGGATTCGACGATTGTGTTGATTTGGAGAGTGATCTTCTGCAGCAACCAAGCGAATCGCCGCAAGGCAAGCAGTGTAATATCATTTGATCATATTGCTCCTATTACTTTTAAAGTCTAATATGTTGATTGCAAAAACTAAGTATGCATACTTCTTGTGTCAAAGTTAATTTTGTCGATTAGAGGTAGCTAAGCCGATTGCATTGTTTCCCTGAAATTGTTCACCCCTGCCACTTTCATAGGTTATTATCCTCACTGGTGAATTAGAGCCCAGTGAATGATTTATGGTCTTTTATTTGTCTTTACAA
Source organism: Ampelocalamus luodianensis (assembly GCA_036346255.1). NCBI lineage: Eukaryota > Viridiplantae > Streptophyta > Magnoliopsida > Poales > Poaceae > Ampelocalamus > Ampelocalamus luodianensis. The sequence continues at coordinate 43,518,038 of CM070629.1, forward strand.
TATGATGCTTAGCAATGCTTAGATACCGGTAGAATTGGGTGGTTATTGACTTTGTCGATGACCTTGATCACACAAAAACTTTGACGAGGATTAAAACCTCTATATATTATTTTTAATATATAAAAGACCATACGTCTTCGTGGTCGTAACCCCTGAGGTGCAGGACCTCAATGGTCGTAGAGATTCCAGAGGTTACATAATGGGTACCCTGGTTGGACGAAGGCCTAAGCCAAGATCCCGACCAGGAGAACTGCTCGTAAAAGGTATGAACTGATACTTGAAAGTGATTCCAAGTATATTCTTTACCATATGACGAATGGAGCACGTGCATATTCCATACCATACGACGTTTCTTATCCAGACACACCAACGAACAACCTCCATGCAGTTATATGTCTCATAGGCATATAACCGCCGAACGGTTGATCCTTTATCAACCGTCACTTGACTCCGACCAGACGCAACGCTTCACATCAGACGTCTTCTCCGGAAGTAACTGCCACCTCTTCGAGGGCTATTTAAAGATGGAACCTGTACGGATCAAGGGGAGAGGAAGACAAGATAGTGCCATCAGACTAAAGCACAAGCAGTAGATTCGTGTGGTAGGTCTGAGATTGTAAGGGAACAAGCAGTGTTCTCAGAGCATACCCTGTAAAACCCAGTTCATATTAATAAAAGAGCGGTCCCATTATTTCTTTAGATTTCCCACGTCACTTTCTCCTTTTCTTTTCGTAAGATCGACGTCTTGATCGTCGACAAACTTGTTATCACTTATGATCCATATCTTTTGCTTTGTTTATTTGTGCAAACCAAAACTAAAAAAAAATGTTTTAGACGTGGGCAAACTTTTGTTGGTTTCACGGTGGGTGCACTGGGAGTGCACGGGGGGTCGTGGTAATCCAACTCCCTAGGGTTGAGGATGTCGCCCATGTCATGTAAGGACCGAGTTACTTGTGCGATTGATCCAAACAATTTTGCGTGCTAACCACACTAGAGATATATGGGACCTCTCTTGACTAAGTATTTTGGGGGGGTGTTAATTAATGAGTCGCGTGGTGGGTTGCTTATGGGATGTATGCAATATGGACAAGTTTGTAGGGAGGGGAGTACCCGCCGAGGCCGGTGTATCCTACTCTACGTATGGGTCCTTGTGATCCATATTTCGCTGACAGATCACTAAGGGTTAACCCCCATACGTGCGGCTCTTAATTAATGCAATCCATTGGAAATGTCTCGTAGAACTTAGCCGTGCCGGCATACCAAAGAAAGTGTGCTTAATCTAGTGGCAAAAAGGCGGTCTGAAGTGTGGGTACATTGGTACACCCATGCAGGGTTAAATTTATTCGAATAGCCTGGTCCTAGGTTATGGACGCGCTTGGTTATTTCCCGCAAGAACTAGACTACAACCTTTTTAAAATTAAAACTTGATGTGGGTGGTACGAATGGGTAATTCAGGCTATTGTTGTGATGGCCATTGGGTTGGTCATCTCCAGGATGTCTTTATGTTATTACATTACTGTCTCGCTGTTATTTATGCAAATAAAATTCAGATTGTTAAAACTGCCTCCAAATTATTATTTATTGCAAATAAAACTTGCTTTATGCTGAAAATTAACCTTGAGCCTTCTCCTTTGATTAAAGCCTGCATGTAGTAGTAACTAGGTTTGTTACCCGTAAGTCTTGCGAGTACATTTTTGTACTCATTTGCTTTGTTTAATTGTTGCAAAGGAAGAAGGTGAGCCCCAAGGGTCTCACTTTTGTGAGTTGTGCTGTGGCGGTATTTGGGACGACTAGCTTGGCGGCCCGGTCGGATTGCCTTGTGGGTGTAGGCAAATCGGTTGGCTTTTGTCTTAGTCATCTTATGGCATTTTGCTTCCGCTATTCTTTTAATTCTTGGCCGGTTGGTCTCTCTTTTGTAAAGACTATTATGTATGTCTTTTGCTTGTAAAGTAAACTTCTGTTATATGAGTTGTATGGGATTGATGCAATGTTTTGTAAAATGGTGTGTATACTGCAATTCTGAGAAGTATACATTTTCCCGAGGCACGGTGTATTTGGTTTGTGATGCTAGAGTCAATGGAGGACTAAGTATTACAAGCCAAATAAACCGGGGTCTCACAGTTATATACCAGCAAGAATTGTAAAAGTATTGTTCTGTAACAACCATGTTAGATTTGCCTCTTTTACATTTCTCAAAAGCAAATGGTATGGCAAGGCAAATTTTGTTCAGAAGGATTCAGCTCAAGGTTGTACAGCAGCTTAGACCATTTTGGATCAAATGGAAATGCCCATTATCTATTGTGACCAATATTCAACAATTCCAACTTTTTTTATATTACTATGCTGCTTCTATGAAATACGAACCTATTTATGTGTTCCAACTCAGTGGTCCGCAGCAACGCTCGGGGATTTCTACTAGTTAAGAAATTGTCTCTGTAAATGCGTGAGAAATTTACATACACGAACGTGTTTTTGCGATATTTTGTATATATTATTATTTATTAATGTTGAACCCTGGGTGAATCCCTATGTAAGTTTGCCCACTCACTCCCTTGTCTCTAAAGGAACATTTCGTGTTACCGTTTCAGGTGGTTTGTTTGCATCAGATGTGAGCATGGGACAAGCACAAAAACAACGCAAAGGAGCAGCAGCCACTGCAGCGCGGCATCAGTTCCAGGGACAGGTCAAGTAGCTAGCTTGTCCCAGATATCGATCAGAAGGCTGGAGTTGATCAGGTGCAGGCAGATGAAAAGAACACACGGGCGGGCTAGCTGTGCATGCACCGGCATCACTGGCAATTTATGCTGCACGCATGTCTCTGTGGTTTACATCCTGGCATGTCAACAATTGCTTCTGTCCTGCCTCACAGAATCAAAAGTGCAGATGAAAAAGACTAGAAGTCACATTTTGTTTGGTGTATGAACAATCTGGAGATCTAGTAATTTTGTCTGAGTAACATCCACGATGTGCATTTGCAGAAACTAGCTCTAGATTAAACCGGTTATAAAAAGAGAAGTGTGTTTTTGATCTTTTCAGAGGAAAATCGTATTCTGCTTCTTTAACTGTAGTCTGATATTCAAGTTCCAACTAGTTTTTGACCTAAACACTTCGAGTTCCAAGTTTGATATTCAAACTTTGTGTTTATGTCCTATTTTGCTTATTCTAGTTGGAAAAATTATGGGAAAAGTCCAAGTTGCCCCTTGAACTACTATGAAAGCCCACTTTTCACTTTGAAACCATCTGATCTACATTTAAATTATCAAACTAGTACAAATCACCACTTCACCCTAAACCAAACCGTAATTCCAAAGACATCGATATTTCGATTTCTTCGTGGGGAATCAACGAAGGCAGACACTTCAGCAAATTTAGTACTTGAGTTAACGCCCAAGCCCTTATCCTGCGATGAGAAGGTATGTAGATGCGGTAAGCCAACTCCTATCCTTTTTGCGGGAAGGCAATTCGATGCCATCGTCATTCCCTTCTTGCTTCGAGGAGCAGGTCGAATATTCAAAGAAGGGGATTTCCAATTCCAGGAAATAGAGTAGCATTCTCAAGCACTATACACTTAGTTGCAACCTCAGTCCATATGAAACAGTCTATGCTGATGTGCCATCCTAGTGGGCAAGCATTTTTTGTGGTCGTACCACCTACGACCAGGTGGTCGAAACGCTCCGACCAGTCCAAACTCCTTAACCAGGATGTAGTCGATCCTCCTCTTCTACGACTAGGTGTGGTCGTAGTCTCTTCTACGATCAGGTGTGGTCGTAGCTCCTTCGAGCACGCGTAGTCGAAACAATACTTGTAACTCCTTGCATGAACAGTACTCAATGAACAGCACTGTGATGAACAATAGTCACGATAAACAGTGGTCGATGATGAACAGTAGTCAATGGCGAGTACTCGTAACACAAAATATGCCGAATAACACACGATTGGTTTCGGGCGCAACTGCTCCTCTTTTTGTCTTTTGTATTGCTTTTCTCAACTCACAACTTCACAACTCACGATAACTCAACTCACGACTACTTCTCTTGACTCCCTGATACCTTCTCTCGACTTCTGACTACTTACAAGACTACTATCTCCCCCTGCTTATATACTCTTACATGTATCGACTAAGACACAGACTCAATGTGAGTATCCTACTCGGACTCGTTCTCGTAAAAGACTCGGACTCGTTCTTTTACCTAATCTTGTACAAGATTAAAATCCCAACACACTCCCTAATCTTGTAACAAGATTAAAAATAGTAATTACTCCATCTTGATCATCCTGATCTTCTCACGCATTTGAACTTCCAAGTCTTTCTCTTTTCCTACACTCCTATGCATCGTTCCTTCCTGGGCCGATACCGCCCTACCGCATGTACTTGCTCCACCCCGAGCCATGCACATACCAACGCTTGCCACGCCTCGCACTTGGACTAAACTCGTCCTTCCTTGCATGACCGCCTGGACTGGAGCACCTGCTCCCACGACCACTTGGGCTTCGGCATTACCTGAGCCTCTCACTCCTCTCTCTTGGACCAAGTCTGCTCGTTTTCCCGCGTACATCTCAGCTGAGGCTACACCGCCTCTAACTCCTGTGCTCGTGCATCCTGTTGACCACGTTCCCTCCACAAAATCACAGAAAAATACACCAACCTATACTTCAGAATTTCTTGCCACAAACGTGTGAGGCTGTAGATCGGACGTGACGACCGCGCCAGCACTTGCTTCACCTCCTGCATCACTTGTCCGTGCGTCATCTGGTCCTCCCGACCGCCTGTTCTCTGTGTCATCTTCCTTAGCATGCACGTATCTGTCTTCAATCCCTTCTTTGGTTTTATTTTCAGGTTTACCCCTTGATCTTCTGAGCAACCGCCCTCTGCGCCAGCATACACGTCAAGTCCACCACCCCCATCTGCGTGGGCGCCTCGCCCTCCATGCATGAGAGACTCACCGCCCCCTGTAGTGCCCAGTGCACCTTGCTGCGTGTTGTTTGGCCCTTCCAAGGTTCCGCCAGGTGCACCTCCTGTGTCAACTGTGTGCCACCCCTAGGTCCCACCATGTCCTTGGTTTTTGCTAATACCCAAATTCCACTCTGGCTCCTCTATGATCTCCTTCCCACAAACTGATTTACAAATTTTTAGGAAAATTTTGTACAACCGGTTTGGGGATCTTTTCACCTTCATCAACAGATCTTTGTTCTTATCATAGACACGCAAGAACTCATCTTGCAGCACTACTCTGCACCCTTATAACGCCAACTGCCCGAGACTAAGTATGTTGATGCACAAACTCGGTATAAAGTAAATTTCAGCTAGCATTTCTAATCACTGTTCTTGCATTGCAACAGCATTGATCGTTTGCCTTTTATCTGCACCATAGAGCCATCGCCAAACTTGACTTTGCCCGTAATCTTGTCATCGAGCTCATGGAATATGGAGCGATCTCCCTTCATGTGATTGCTTGCTCCATTGTCCAAGTACCACTGATCAGTGTGATCGTGGTTGCCTCCCTCCATGCGTAGTTTAGGAACTACGTTCTCCTCGTTCAACATCACTATGACCGCCGCCTCTTTGACACATAAGGAGAGAAGTAGGGCAGGCTCTTTATCGTCTTCACTAGCTTGGGTGAAGTTTACCTCGTCATTCTTCTTGTTTGGACAATCCGAAGCGTAGTGCCCATAGTGGTCACAATTGAAGCACTTTATGTGGCTGCGGCACTCCAACGTGCAATGACCATATTTGTTACATTCAAAACACTTGATATGCGACTTGTCATGGGATCTGTCACCACCATCTTGCCTAGCCTAGTCCCCTCGTCCTCCTTTGCCAAAACCGTGGCCTCCAGCACCACAACCACGTCCACACCAGTTTCTAGAGCCCCGACACCTCCTTGAACCCAATTGAGTTCCTTCATTTGTTTGTTTCCTTCCTTCACATCACTTTCCACAAGTAATACTTGATTTTTCCTTACCTTGCACCCTCTCAAAAGTCCATCATGTGCTTTGAGAGATCCAGTTACCTCTTCTAGCTTCATTCTCTCAAGATCATTGGAATACAAAAGGGTTGTGACCACAGGCACGTACCTCTCAAGTAGTACTTGTAAGTATTTTTCGACTACCTGAATTTCCTCCAGTTTATCGCCAAGAGATCGAAGTTCATTGACCACCTTCGTCAAATTTCCTACGAACTCATCCACTGATTGACTTGCGCCCATATGCAATGCCTCATACTCCCCTCGGAGAGTTTGTAGCCATACTTTCTTCACTTGATCCAATCCTTCATGCATAGTGCGAAGAGCGATCCAAGTTTCTCGTGTTGTGTCTTTCCCGACCAGTTGACTGAGCATCGAGTCAGGTATGGCAACGTAGATGAGCGCCAACGCAGTTTGATCAACCTTCACATCAACATCCACAACCTTTCCTTTAGGATCGATCTTTCCCTTTAGATCGATCGGATCAGCTACTACGTCCCTGACCCTCTGGGCACGCATATTGACCCGCATCTTCATAGCCCAAGCTGGGTAATTCTCTGAATTGGGAATCGGGTACGAAAGCGAATTAGGTGCAGAACCATTGGGACCCATATTGCTCTTCCTTCTTTGAAGATGAACAAATGATTTTTAGTAACCTACTTTGATACCACGTGTGGTCGTACCACCTATGACCAGGTGGTCGAAACTCTCCGACCAGTCCAAGCTCCTTGACCAAGATGTAGTCGATCCTCCTATTCTACGACCAGATGTGGTCGTAGCCACTTCTATGATCAGGTGTGGTCATAACTCTTTCTACGACCAAGTGTGGTCGTAGCTACTTCGAGCACGCGTAGTCAAAACAATGCTCGTAACTCCTCATGTGAACACTACTCGCTGAACAGTACTTGTAATGAACAATGCTTGTAATGAATAGTACTCATGATGAACAGTGGTCGATGATGAACGGTAGTTGATGACGAGTACTCGTAACAAAAAATATGTCGAATAACACACGATTGGTTTCGAGAGCAACCGCTCCTATTTTTTGTCTTTTGTATTGCTTTTCTCAACTCATGACTTCGCAACTCACAACAACTCAACTGACGACTACTTCTCTTGACTCCCTGATACCTTCTCTCGACTTCTGACTCCTTATAAGACTACTATCTTGATGAGGACATCCCTAACTTGGATATAACTGCGCCTACACACACAACTCATCCACAACCAGTCTTACAAGGACCAATTACTCGAGCTCGTGCTCGCCAACTTAATCACCAGGTGAATTCGTTCATAGGTTTATATATTACTAAGAATAGACCGCTACCTAATGCATGTGATTTAACTATGCTTAGGAGCATGGGAAAGAACCAAGGAGAGGTATGTGGAGTCATGGACAAGCATGGAAGGCATAATGGAGGTCACCACGTCACTTTGGGTCCAAGCCAAGCAAGAGTTCGAGTTGGGCTCGTTCCGGATTCGAATTCGGACTACTGCGATAGCACTAAGTTCAAACGGTCGTACCTTCTTCATACGGACTCCGTTTGGGACATTCTTGGACTTCATTGAAAGCTTATCAAGTCTAGTTTTCAATGGATCCAACCTCATCTTGAAATTCCATCTGAGCCTGCCACAATCAACAAAACAATCCGCATCTATTTTTGAGCCCGAGTCAAAAAGGGTGCTGCACCACCTCCTCTTGGGCCCATGGGCCTTGTAACCCTAGGGGTGTGCGTCTACTTCACTGGCCGCCACCCCTGGTCATCTCCCCATATAGGAGCCACCGCCTTCCTTTGTTAGAACTCGGATTTTGTTGAGTTTAGGTTTAGCCATTGTGCAAACTTTTGTTCTTCAGTTGTGTCGGGCGACCACCTGTCAAGACAGCCTTCGGGATCCCACCTTTGTTTTTCAATACCATCTACACTGCATTCTTATTCGTAATATTAGATTGCCTATATTATATTCTTGCTAGTTCTTCGATTGCTTGTAGGAATTGAACCTCGTGTTCAGGTTGATCGTGCTTTCAGCAAGGTCAATAACATCTCAGAGTTGGTTCAACGATTGCTAAGGCGCAAGCGTTGTCGTACGGTTGTAGTCGGATCGCGAGAGTCACCTCCACCAAAATCGATATTTATTAATCTCATCAAAAGATCAGGCACCCCGTCTCCATGAAGTGGTATTAGAGCTCAAGGTTGCTCGGTGAGAGTTTACTGTCTTTCATAGTTAGATTGCTTAATTCTGAAAGTCCAGAAAAAGCCAAAAAAATAGTAGTAGATCATCCTGCCCAAACCATTCTTAGCCTCGCAATTTTTCTTTTCAGTGCATTGCATTGTTGAACTTTCGGTTGCATCGTCGTGTCCTTACTGGTCTTAGTGTCTAGTTCCTTTAGAGTTTCGGATTATACTCACGTTTGGTCGCACCATCGCGGTCAAGTTCGATCTACCGCCTACCTCCACCGATCGTTTCCACAACAAGCCTATTCACTACCAGTCCTTGCCGCGCCACCAGAGTCGTTGCCGCCTCTGCCATTGCACTGCCGCGACCACCAGAGCCGCTGCTGTGACTACCAGCATTGCCGCCATCCCTTCCCGCGTTATTCTGTTGCCACCATCCTCCTACTGCCGTCACACCAAGGGAAACCCTAACCAAGAACCAAGAGTTTGTTTCGGTTTGCAAGAAAAGGAAAAGCCCTAGCTGGTCTCGGGATTAAAAAAAGAGAAAAAAAGAGAAAAAAAAAGAAGTTGTTTTCGTGCTGCCAAAAGGATACCTGAGATTCATCTGACTTCAGCAACACAATAAAAAAAATCATAGTTTAATTACCTTTTTACCTCTGCCTTTTACAAAAAAAAAGTGTGTGACCCACATACCTCCCTAGGCCTGCAAGAGGATTTTGAAGAGATTTGAGTAAGATGGAGATTGGCAAAAAAAAAGAGAAAAGGAGCAAAAAAAACAAGTTTATCAGAATTCGCTCAAAATTGGCAGAGCCCTTTTACAAGTGATCCTAAGATTCTCCATGAAGACATCATCCTTTTTTGAGCTTTCGAACTCCGTGTGCAACGTTCTCTAGTTCTACCGCGTCGTGCTTTCGTTTATATTCTAGGCTCGCGTCTCTAGTACGGTCTAGCCTAGGACAAGAACTAACCGGCGTTGAACAATTTTTCAGCTTGCATTCTCTGATTTGATTATTGCTACTCCTTGCAACCATACTTGAGCCTTCCCAGCTACACCTTTTCTACACTGTACAAGCTGAACTTCGCCTGGCAATCGCTCCATCAAATCTTCGGAGATACATTGACACCGCAGATTGCCGATCACCCTGTTTGCTTGCTAAGAATTGGTAAGAATTCGATAGAAGGCTTGAGTGCGAGTGACTTTTGAACCACCACATCCTATTAGTTGTTAGGGACATATTCTTGTGATTTGCTGACAATGGCAGGTTCTACAGAGCTTTTGGATGAGGATACATCTGATACTCCTCGTACGAAGGCAATCATACAACATTTCTGACGCCTCATGAACCTTCGTACGGAGGGTCTTGAGGAAGATGTCAAAGTCACGAATGAGCGACTTACTCAACTTAAGGGTGCCCAAATTGAGACAAATGCCACGCTCACCGCGATGGAGAGAGCGCAAGGCGTCACTAATACTTCTTTAGCAGGTATTATGGCGTGCCTTGAGGAGATTGCCCAAGCATCCACCGTTGTTCCCCCTGTTGCCCCGGTATTAGAGGGACAAGATGAATTCGATTACGTGGTTGATACCAACGCCGGGTAACCACAACAACGATCGAACTGCTCATCGATAGTTGCATTTTAATCGACAAGGTATGCGACGAGACCCCTCACGACGTGAGGTACGTGAACAAGATGATTCTTTTGCTAAGGTTAAATTCACTATGCCCTCCTTTAATGGTAAATATGATCCTAATGGTTATCTCAATTGGGAACTAGCTATTGATCAAAATTTTGTTTACCCTGACTTTCCTGAGATTAGATGAGTTAGGGCTGCTACTAGTGAATTTACCGACTTTGCTTCTATTTGGTGGAAAGAACATTGCCGTCAACATCCCAATAACATACCTAACACTTGGGAGGCTTTAAAATTGCTTATGCGGCATCGATTTGTTTCCTCATATTATGCTCGTGATTTGTTAAATAAATTACAACGCTTACGACAAGGTACAAAGTCTGTGGAAGACTACTATCAGGAATTGCAAATTGGTATGTTGTATTGTGGTTTAGTTGAGAATGAGGAGGAATCAATGGCTAGGTTTTTGGGAGGGTTGAATCGAGAAATTCAAGATATCCTTGATTATAAAGATTACAACTCCATTTCTAGACTGTTTCATCTTGCTTGCAAAGTTGAACGTGAATTGCAGGGACGCCAGATGAGGACACGATCTAACTCTTTTGCAGGTCGCACAAACTCATGGACGCCACGCACCTCTACCGCCCTGTCCACCAGTGCACCCCCACCACCACCCTCCAACAACAAGCAGCGCCCCACTACTTCAAATTTAGCGCCATGAGTTTCTGAAGCAGCCAAATCAGCACCACAAGCTTCTGCAAAAACCTCTTCTTTGGTTGCGTCGATAGGACAAACTAAGGATGCTCAATGCCATCGTTGCAAAGGCTATGGACAGAGGATTGTCCAAATAAGCGCGTACTGATTATATGCGATGATGGTGGATATTCCTCTGCAAGTGATTTTGATGAAGAAACATATGCTATACTACAAATAACCCTGCAGGATATGATGATGAATCTGATCATGAGGAGGAACATGTTGGCGCCGAAGATGCCGACAAGTATTTGAGTATTATAGTGCAACACGTACTAAGTGCTCAAGTTTCTTGTGCTGAGCAAAATCAGCGTCATAATTTGTTCCAAATCAAGTGTGTTGTCAAGGAACGCTCAATTCACATAATTGTTGATGGTGGGAGTTGCAACAATTTGGTGAGTATGGATATGGTGGAGAAGCTTATTTTGCCGACCAACCCCCATCCCCACCCATACCATATTCAATGGTTCAACAATAGTGGTAAGTTGAAAGTAACACAAATGGTGAGAATAAACTTTTTTATGGGTTCATACCATGATTATGTTAATTGCGATGTTGTTTCTATGCAAGCTTGTTCATTGTTATTAGGAAGACCTTGGCAATACGATACTGATTGTGTGTATCATGGTAGGAATAATCAATACTCTCTCATGTTCAAGGGAAAAAAATTGTGATACATCCTATGACTCCTGAACAAATTGTTAAAGATGAACTTGCTAGAGCTAGTAGAGAGAAGAATCAGGAGAATGCTAAGAGTGAAAATCAGATTGTAGCAAAAGAGCTTGAGCAACATAAAAAGAAAGAACCTAAATCTACTCATGTGAAGAATAAAGAAATTAAATTGAAAGGTGCTAGTTTTTTTGCTAGCAAATTTGATATGACTGAATTGGATACTAGTAATTCTGTTTGCTATGCATTAGTTTGCAAATAAGCTTTGTTTTTATTTTAGGATACACCTTCTTCTTTGCCTCCTGCTGTCACTAACATTTTATAGGAGTACAACGACGTCTTTCCAAGGACATACCGCCGGGGTTGCCACCGCTTCGAGGGATTGAGCATCAAATTGATTTAATTCTCGACGCATCATTGCCCAATCGTGCACCATATAGGACGAATCCGGAAGAAACTAAAAAAATTCAGCTCCAAATTCAAGAATTGCTTGCTAAAGGGTATGTGCGCGAATCTCTTAGTCCTTGTGCTGTTCCGATCATTTTAGTGCCTGAGAAAGATGGTTCATGGCGCATGTGTGTAGATTGTAGAGCAATCAATAATATCACCATTAGGTATCGTCATCCTATTCCTAGGTTAGATAATATGCTTGATGAATTGAGTGGCTCTGTTGTTTTCTCTAAGGTTGATTTGTGTAGTGGATATCATCAAATTCGCATGAAATTAGGCGATGAATGGAAAAAAACATTTAAAACTAAGTTCACGTTACATGAGTGGTTAGTAATACCTTTTGGTTTAATTAATGCACCTAGCACCTTCATGAGACTAATGAACGAAGTTTTACGTGCTTTCATTGGTAGATTTGTGGTGGTTTATTTTGATGATATATTGATATATAGCAAATCATTAGAGGAACATCTTGACCATTTATGTGTTGTTTTTAATGCTTTACGTGGTGCATGTTTATTTGAAAACCTTGAGAAGTGCGCCTTTTGCACCGATCGAGTTACATTTCTTGGTTGTGTTATTACTCCACAAGGAATTCAAGTTGATCAAGTCAAGGTTGAAGCAATACAGAGTTGGCCGACTCCTAACACGGTCACACAGGTACGAAGCTTTTTAGGACTTGATGGATTCTACCGCCGCTTCGTAAAGGATTTTAGCACCATCGCTGCACCATTAATGAGCTCGTCAAGAAGGGCATGTCATTTGTTTGGAGCACCGCATAGGAGAATACCTTCACCACATTGAAAGATAAGTTAACACATGTACCACTACTCCAACTTCCTGATTTTAATAAGATTTTTGAACTAGAATGTGATGCCAGCAGAATTGGTTTAGGTGGCGTATTGTTATAAGAAGATAAACCTATAGCATACTTAAGTGAGAAATTGAGTGGGCCTAGTTTGAACTATTCTACTTATGATAAGGAATTATATGCACTATTTCGAACTTTAGAAACTTGGTAACATTATTTATGGCCTACAAAATTTGTTATACATTCTGATCACGAATCTTTAAAGCATATTCGAAGTCAAAGTAAACTGAACCATAGACATGCAAAGTGGGTTGAATTTATTGAGTCTTTTTCTTATGTCATAAAACACAAGAAGGGAAAGGAGAATGTTATTGCTGATGCTTTGTCTAGGAGATATACCATGCTTTCACAACTTGACTTCAAATTTTTTGGATTGGAGACTATTAAAGAGCAATATGTGCATGATGCTAATTTTACAAATATATTGTTGCATTGTAAAGAAGGGAAAATATGGAACAAATTTGTCATTAATGATGGGTTTGTGTTTAGAGTTAACAAGCTATGCATTCCAGCTAGCTCCGTTCGTTTGTTGTTGTTACAAGAAGTGCATGGAGGCGGGCTGATGGGACACTTTGGCGTGAAAAAACAGAGGATATATTTGCTGATCATTTCTTTTGGCCAAAGATGAGACGGGACGTCGAGCGCTACGTTGCTCGCTGCACTAGATGTCAAAGAGCTAAGTCACGACTTAATCCTGATGGTTTATACATGCCTCTACCTATTCCTAGCGTTCTGTGGGAAGATATTTCGATGGACTTTATTTTAGGATTGCTTAGAACAAAGAAAGGGAGCGATAGTATATTCGTGATTGTTGATAGATTTTCTAAGATGACCCACTTTATACCATGTCATAAGAGCAATGATGCTACCAATATTGCTGATTTATTCTTTCGTGAGGTTGTTCGCTTGCATGGTGTGCCTAATACTATAGCTTCAGATCGTGATGCTAAATTCCTTAGCCACTTTTGGAGAACTTTATGGGCTAAATTGGGGACTAAGCTATTGTTTTCTACTACTTGTCATTCCCAAACTGAAGTTGTGAATAGAACTTTATCTACAATGCTTAGGGCTGTGTTGAAAAAGAATTTAAAAATGTAGGAATAATGCTTGCCTCATATTGAGTTTGCTTATAATCGTTCATTGCATTCTACTACAAAGCTGTGCCCTTTTGAGGTTGTTTATGGTTTTGTGCCTCATGCTCCTATTGATTTAATGTCTATTCCATCTTCGGAGAAATTGAACTTTGAAGCTAAACAATATGCTGAATTGATTTTAAAAATGCATGAGATAACTAAGGAGAATATAGAGCACATGAATGCTAAATATAAACTTGCTGGTAGTCAGGGGAGAAAACATTTAACTTTTGAACCAGGAGATCTGTTTGGTTGCACTTGAGAAAAGATATGTTCCCTAAATTAAGAAAGTCAAAATTGATGCCTAGGACTGATAGTACTTTCAAAATGTTAGAAAAGATTAATGATAATGCATACAAGCTTGAATTGCCTGCATATTTTGGAGTTAGTCCCACATTTAATGTTGTAGATTTGAAGCCATACTTGGGAGAAGAGGATGAGCTTGAGTCGAGAACGACTCAAATGCAAGAAGGGGAGGATGATGAGGACATCCCTAACTTAGATACAACTGCGCCTACACACACAACTCATCCACAACCAGTGTTACAAGGACCAATTACTCGAGCTCGTGCTCGCCAACTTAATCACCAAGTGAATTCGTTATAGGTTTATATATTACTGAGAATAGACCGCTACCTAATGCAAGTGATTTAATTGTGCTTATGAACATGGGAAAGGACCAAGGAGAGGTATGTGGAGTCATGGACAAGCATGGAAGGCATAATGGAGGTCACCATGTTACTTTGGGTCTGAGCCAAGCAAGAGTTCGAGTTGGGCTCGTTCTGGATTCGAATTCGGACTGTTGCGATAACACTAAGTTCAAATGGTCGTAAATTCTTCATACGGACTCCGTTTGGGACATTCTTGGACTTCAGTGAAAGCTTATCAAGTCTACTTTTTAACGGATACAACCTCATCTTCAAATTCCATATGAGCCTTGTACCACCCCAGCCCGACATGAGCTTGGAATGCTACTAAACAAAACCCTAATAATTCTAATCAAGGCAACTTTAGTAAATTTAGTGAGAACCTCCTGTAAAATTAATTACGGAGGTTCCAACATACGAATAATTCATAAATTAACTAAACTATCATCCGGACACATCAAAAGATAATCAAAGACATGCTAAGTATCTAGCAATCCAATGAAGTATAAAGTTCCACTACTTATCATTATTATACTTAAACCTCTGCAGAGACAAGACATAATGAACCTTTGAGTATCTTGCCCAATTACTAAAAACAATTACGATCGAAGATCATTCAACTTTATTTAGTTCATGTGGCATGTGTGTGACTAGACTATTTCCCCCATGCATGTCGTTCTTGGCTCGGTACCTAAAACAACAATAAAAGCAAGAGTGAGTCCACAGACTCGGCAAGTACATAAAAACTATAACATCAACATACATGTAAAGGAGATCAACAATAGAACATCTCATATGCAAATGCAATGCTCAAGGAACCTTTATCTTTAACTTTCGTGTGCATTACACGTAATCACGAGTATGCAACCGTCGCGCGCATACCCATGCACATGCGCGCGCGCACGAGGACCAATTGTCCGTTACTCGCAAGTAACGGGGACCTCAAGCCCACGCTCCACGAGTGAGGATCTCGGGCCCGTCACATTCATGGCGGGGATCTCAAGGAAACATGCTTGGTCACCGCGTGACCAAGCCTCAATATGCTCTCAATATGCAAATGCTCATCTCTCATTCATCATCAATCTTACCAAAGACAACAACATTGAACCACAGTAGAGCATAAGCATAATTTGAGCCATCACCATACTTAAACAGTCATCAAGTAAGCCATCTTGCTATGCAACCATATATCAAATAGCACACAACATAGCCAATCAATCACACCCATTTAACAACAATGCACTTGCCTCAACCGTGCGAGCGAGGAGGTTGGGGATACGGTGCTGCTCCGAATCAAACCCACACCTGGATAACATATGAGACACACTAAGGCTACCATATAGATTCAAAAGCAAAACTATAGATACAACTGAGCATAACGGCCACTAAAACGCGGTCCCCAATTCTATTACCAACTACCAGTCTGTCCTACCAGTGGATAGTCACCTTCGAAAAAACATAACTAATTGTACAGAAATCCAAATAAAGAGATCTTGGACATTCTGAAAAGGTTATTGAATTCCCCTTCTAAACCTAGTTGGTGAGGTTCTCTGATTCGTCCCTTTACTAGCCCTACCAAGCCATACAACAGAGTATCAATTCTCGCATCGGGTCTCTGGACAGCAACAAAGAAACTATCATAACTTTCTCTACGTTCATCCGAATTTCATGATCTTTAGTTTTCCTGAAAGCTGGAAGGATTATCTACATTTTTAGTTATGGTGAGACCCTCTGATTTTTCCTCTAAGTATACGCTTAAGTCGAAACACTAAAACCTGTCAGACCAGCCATCATTCCACAGCACAGACTCCATAAGAAAAATCATAACTTTTGCTACAGAGGTCCAAATTACGTGATTCTTGTCGTCAATGAAAGATAACGAGATAACCTACAACTCTCTAGGTGATGGAGACCTCCAATTCGGCCTCTAACAGCTTCTTAATTATTAATCAAAACGACTGCAGATTCTCGTCAGGATTTTGGGACAGCAGCAATTAAATCAACGTAACTTCTAAACCGTAAATCGGAATTGGGTGTTCTTGGCGGCCAATTAAAGCTAAGAACAAAACCCAACTATCTCTAGGAGACAAGATTCCCAGATTCCGCTTCTAAGGATGCCAAAACTTCCACGCACTAATCTGGACAGAACGCGATCTAGCAGCAAAAGTAATCGATCTACTAAACGAAACCGTAAACGCATAATATACTAATCAAACAGCGAAGAACACTCGTCGTTACCCTTGAAGAATCACAGAAAGATGATGAATCACCCCTATGAAGAAGATCCTCTCCTCTTTCCCTTCCTTCCTCTCAAAGGATGCAGTCCTCACGGTCCTTTCTTCGCTTGGTTGGCGGCAGGAACACCGGTAGCAAGGAGGAGGCACCAATGGAAGATGGGGCAGCTTGGAGGGGAGGAAGGGGTGGAGGCAGCCATGAGGAGGCACAAGGGAGTGGGGTGGCGGCCATAGGGGAGGAGAGGGGCGGCCTAGGGTTTGGCCCCTTTTAAAGCCGGACTCCTCCCTCCACCTATGGGCAGCTCATGGGCACGAGGCCTCACCCACGCTGCCCAAAACTGCTGCTAACCCCTTTTTTAAGCGACTAATTAACTATTTTCTATTAGATCCTTCTTCTGGATCAATTTCTAATTAACCCTTTTTCCTTTGAATAACTGGTTTTCTCCCGTTTTCCACTCTAGAGTATTACATTCTACCCCCCTTAGACTGAATTCGACCCCGAATTCGAACACGCTTAAAGCCAAAGAATAATCACAGTTAAGGATTACTAACATTGCCACGCTCCTGCTATGAATAACTCCGGACAAAGCTCGCACATGCGAGACTCCCATTCCCAAGTTTTTTTTTCCTCTCGGAATTATGGGACCACCATACCCTGACATAATTGAAATGTTACGCCTTACTTCACGCCCCAACCTTTCACGAGTTACTCAACGGTCACGTCTCGTTGACATGGTCTTACTCGTGGGCCGCGGCCCTAAAGAGCTTCACGCTCTAGGCACGCTAGGACTCGAGGCGGTCCTAGTAATGTCGCTATCTCCGAATCTTCGCATATTTGAAACGACCAAAGTACCAAGGTCAACATTTTCTTTAGTACCAAATCACACAACCTGCACATAGCACATAAACTCGTGTTCCTTGTATCATTCGATCTTTTCAATTTTACAAAGGGCACCTTCTTTAACTGTGGACGCACCACAGAACTCATTTTAAACAAGCTCTAACAAAAACAAAACCCAGCGAGAATAAAGAATTCTCAACGCGAACACGCATCACCAACTCCCCACCAAAGAGTTAAATTCAAAACCAAAGATTCATCATGAAACTCTTCCACTTTCGAATTAGACAGGCTACCAATGAACACCACAAAGGCAAAGGCAAAATCACTCGAATGCTCAAAACAACCATTTCCTTTATTTGTCTTAGCAGAAAGAATCTCGCATCTGAGAAGAACCAACTTAATAAATGTTTGGCATACGTCACGAAGACAAATCTCAAATAAAAGCCAAGAGAACATTTCATTATCCAAGAATACAACCTTTTCCTCAAACTTTCTTGTAGGGTTTTCATCTTTATCTTAAACCTTGAGATTCCCAATCATCGCATAACACTCTAATTTATTCATTTTTTTTATTTGGCAATATCAAAGCTATGCTCAAACTGAACACAAAATCCACACCTATGAAGAGAGACTCTTCCAATCCACAATAGCATACTCTGATCAACTTCTCTACCAAAAGAATTATCTTGACAAATAGTTCCCAACACTCCTTAATATAAATTTCATCCACAATCACATCACCTCAATCTTTTATAGATAATCAACTTGATATTCACCACATTCCCACTCATTTACTTTACCCAAAGAATTCTATCAAAGGTCAACACACTATTTAAAATTCAGTTCTGTTCTTCCACCTCTGCACATATTCTTTGGGTCTTTGGTCCTAGCATAACATCAGGGCCCCAAATTTAACCTTCAAGTCTCCTATCGTGAATTTCTGGTTTAGTTGATAGGAAATCCTCACATTCGTTTACTAAAATTTCACACACTCGACAATAATCTTAGTCATTAATATCAATATTCCTAACTAATCGGATAACGCCCCAAGGTACTTTATTTCACCAACCTTAGACCTTCTCTAATCCACACCAATCCAATCCAACTACACAAGCTGTAATATACCTCTTCGCAATACCTAAGCGATTGACCAAGATTCAAACATACTCAATCATTTAATGTCAAAAGATAAATATATTCTTGACCAAGTCATCCATCGAGATAATCTAACTCCTATGGGGTTACTCACTAGGGCGAGTCATACTTGACAATAACTCAATTATTCCTACTATCCCGTTAATTAGCATAGCGATTAATTTTCTCCACACTATTACCGTCATGAAACTACACCATCATGCTTCTTCTACACAATCTTCTTGAGTACCCAAATGCGATACTCTAAAATTCGATCAAGATTCGATACTTGCTACTTCTAATGTTTTGTCAAAATAAACACGAAATCTTGGACCACATCTCGCTATAGGTCCTACTAGTTGCGACTACGAAATCTGTCAACTCCAAAGACTAATATTCTTTTAACTCAAATCCTTTTCAATGATTATTCTAATAAATTGATTAATTATTCGATGCCTCTCCCAAAGGTTCACAAATCATCCACTAGACCACCCCTATCTCGTTGCCAATTCACATCAGAAGAGACTTTGTAATATAGTTCGGTTAACCCTTTCGTAGAAGAAGAGGCAAATAGAAATAAATTTCATTGTGAAGGAAAAGCGTTACCACTACAGTAGTTCAAAATCACGAGAAACAAGCGGATAATGATGTTCTTGGAAAATAAAAGATATGATCAAAGGTGAGGGCACACGTCCTCAAGCGTAAATAAAACATTACCTTTGGAATTCAAGAAACTCGATGGGCAAAGCAGAAAGTTTAAGCAAAATTCGGAAGCGTAAGTTACCAAACTTGACTTGGTCTCAAATACTTCTACTTCACTCTTACCTTTAACAAAGAAAAGACTTTCGTTGGTTCTGACATCACTTTGCCAACTCCAACAATAAGAGATTCATAAACCTTAATACAAAAATCACTAAGAAGCTAATAAAACCTCTCAACACGTCATTAGCGCAAAAACAAATTCAGCTACCACATCGACAAGAGTGCGAAAGTTCACAGAGCATAAAGCTAGAAATATTTTCACTTAATCCATATCGAACAAGCGATCCAATCCCTTTATACCATACATTGTCATCATAATCCCTCACTAGCAATCTTACTAACACTAAAATAATATACTCTGGCGAGAATCCTCGTCGCCTCTCATCCCATCCTAAATATCTCCAAAAGAAACACAGTCACAAGGTGAAACAAACCTCTTTTAACAAAATCATACTTATCAAATAACAACCGCCAAGCACGCTTTCAAATATCACTTATTCATTCATCCACACCACCATCGGTGTTACTCACACCCACTCCAAATATCAAAAGGGCTCTACTTCTACTTGTAGTCACATATCCATCTATAAGCGTAGAGTCAACACTCTATTTTAAGCTCTTAGTTTAGGGCAATTTATAACTAGAGATTTAATATCAACATCCCTTGTAAAGCAGGGTGTCACAAGGTACTACCTCTACATCCATCTAGTCCGATATACATGTTTCGATCTAGCAATTATGTATGACCATCAAGTAGCGGTTTATGAATATTCTTGGATTAATATCCTCTAGGTCATCGTTCAATCATATCCTTAACATATTCATCACTAATGGGTAGACAAATCCATTGAGATACTTTGCACCGATTTATCCAATAAATCATCGAATTTCCATCATCTTAATGATCAAAACAAGTCATCAATATCTCACACTTCTTAATAAATCTCGGTTCACTAGTAGGTATAAACATACCCTTACTCATAGTTTTCATCGGGAACTACTAGAAGACAACCTCGACTTAATCAACGTTAATTCCAAGGAAGCGGGTTAAAACCATTTATGTTCCACACTACATATCCAACTTGATAACTCAAACCATACTAGTTAATTGCTTTGGTTATAACCTCTCACTTATCCATAACAAAACATCGCTAAAGGGTTGAACATCTTGTTTCATAGAATGGAACCATTAAACTTCAACACTCATCATACCCAAAAGAAATACATAAAGTCAAATCCTCCACGTACTAAAGGTATTTCAATAGGAAGCGTTCATGACCCAAATTATCAAGCGAATAAATGGGTCAAGATTTCCATCAAGAAAGTAGAACCTCCATAACAAGGAACAATACTATCGAAGACGCGATCACAAGTAGCAAGAATAGCTCAAGAGTCGAAAAGACAACATTTGCTCTATAAAACAAATACAAACCAATTGAAACCCATCAACTGCATTGTAACCACTAACCAAAGAAGGTTCATCAACATGAGCGCTCAACGATTGGAAAAACAATATTTGCTTTAAAGGATCAAATTAAATCAATGGAAACACCTCAAGCTGGAAGAAACTTCAAATCTAAGAGCAATTCATCAAGCACACCTTAACTCGAGTAGACCAAATCAATTATTTTATTTTATTTTTATTTATTTATTTTTTTTTTGGGAAGAGAACAATCTCTCCAAAGATACTCAAATTATCACCTATACTAAGATATTCGAGAAAACCACTTCCCTATTCTCACACAGTGAATGGTGGTGTAACTGGTAAAGCCCAAGGTCACAACCACGACCTCAACCTCTCAAGCGTGGGTTAACCCACACAAGATAACAATAGTATTATATTATAGATATATTAGTTCAACTCACAACAGGATTCTTTAATACAACATATGGAGCGTAAATGCAATGCAAAACCCAACCCACCTCGTACACGGTGTGTCAATTTAATATTTCAACTACCACGGACCTAAAGCCCGCTCGATACCAAGCTGTACCACCCACCCGACATGAGCTTGGAATGCTACTAAACAAAACCCTAATAATTCTAATCAAGGCAACTTTAGTAAATTTGTGAGAACCTCCTGTAAAATTAATTACGGAGGTTCCAACATACGAATAATTCATAAATTAACTAAACTATCATCCGGACACATCAAAAGATAATCAAAGACATGCTAAGTATCTAGCAATCCAGTGAAGTATAAAGTTCCACTACTTATCATTATTATACTTAAACCTCTGCAAGAGACAAGACATAATGAACCTTTGAGTATCTTGCCCAATTACTAAAAACAATTACGATCGAAGATCATTCAACTTTATTTAGTTCATGTGGCATGTGTGTGACTAGCGGACTATTTCCCCCATGCATGTCGTTCTTGGCTCAGTACCTAAAACAACAATAAAAGCAAGAGTGAGTCCACAGACTCAGCAAGTACATAAAAACTATAACATCAACATACATGTAAAGGAGATCAACAATAGAACATCTCATATGCAAATGCAATGCTCAAGGAACCTTTATCTTTAACTTTCGTGTGCATTACACGTGTAATCGAGTATGCAACCGTCGCCGCATACCCATGCACGTGCGCGCACGCACGAGGACCAATTGTCCGTTACTCCGCAAGTAGCGGGACCTCAAGCCACGCTCCACGAGTGAGGATCTCGGGCCCGTCACATTCATGGCGGGGATCTCAAAGGAAACATGCTTGGTCACGCGTGACCAAGCCTCAATATGCTCTCAATATGCAAATGCTCATCTCTCATTCATCATCAATCTTACCAAAAGACAACAACATTGAACCACAGTAGAGCATAAGCATAATTTGAGCCATCACCATACTTAAACAGTCATCAAGTAAGCCATCTTGCTATGCAACCATATATCAAATAGCACACAACATAGCCAATCAATCACACCCATTTAACAACAATGCACTTGCCTCAACCGTGCGAACGAGGAGGTTGGGGATACGGTGCTGCTCCCGGAATCAAACCCACACCTGGATAACATATGAGACACACTAAGGCTACCATATAGATTCAAAAGCAAAACTATAGATACAACTGAGCATAACGGCCACTAAAACGCGGTCCCCAATTCTATTACCAACTACCAGTCTGTCCTACCAGTGGATAGTCACCTTCGAAAAAACATAACTAATTGTACAGAAATCCAAATAAAGAGATCTTGGACATTCTGAAAAGGTTATTGAATTCCCTTCTAAACCTAGTTGGTGAGGTTCTCTGATTCGTCCCTTTACTAGCCCTACCAAGCCATACAACAGAGTATCAATTCTCGCATCGGGTCTCTGGACAGCAACAAAGAAACTATCATAACTTTCTCTACGTTCATCCGAATTTCATGATCTTTAGTTTTCCTGAAAGCTGGAAGGATTATCTACATTTTAGTTATGGTGAGACCCTCTGATTTTTCCTCTAAGTATACGCTTAAGTCGAAACACTAAAACCTGTCAGACCAGCCATCATTCCACAGCACAGACTCCATAAGAAAAATCATAACTTTTGCTACAGAGGTCCAAATTACGTGATTCTTGTCGTCAATGAAAGATAACGAGATAACCTACAACTCTCTAGGTGATGGAGACCTCCAATTCGGCCTCTAACAGCTTCTTAATTATTAATCAAAACGACTGCAGATTCTCGTCAGGATTTTGGGACAGCAGCAATTAAATCAACGTAACTTCTAAACCGTAAATCGGAATTGGGTGTTCTTGGCGGCCAATTAAAGCTAAGAACAAAACCCAACTATCTCTAGGAGACAAGATTCCCAGATTCCGCTTCTAAGGATGCCAAAACTTCCACGCACTAATCTGGACAGAACGCGATCTAGCAGCAAAAGTAATCGATCTACTAAACGAAACCGTAAACGCATAATATACTAATCAAACAGCGAAGAACACTCGTCGTTACCCTTGAAGAATCACAGAAAGATGATGAATCACCCCTATGAAGAAGATCCTCTCCCTCTTTCCCTTCCTTCCTCTCAAAAGGATGCAGTCCTACGGTCCTTTCTTCGCTTGGTTGGCAGCAGGGAACACCGGTAGCAAGGAGGGGAGGCACCAATGGAAGATGGGGCAGCTTGGAGAGGGGAGGGAAGGGTGGAGGCAGCCATGAGGAGGCACAAGGGGAGTGGGGTGGCGGCCATAGGGGAGGAGAGGCGGCCTAGGGTTTGGCCCCTTTTAAAGCGGACTCCTCCCTCCACCTATGGGCAGCTCATGGGCACGAGGCCTCGGCCCACGCTGCCCAAAAACTGCTGCTAACCCCTTTTTAGCGACTAATTAACTATTTTCTATTAGATCCTTCTTCTGGATCAATTTCTAATTAACCCTTTTTCCTTTGAATAACTGGTTTTCTCCCGTTTTCCACTCTGGAGTATTACAAGCCTGCCACAATCAACAAAACAATCCACGTCTATTTTTTAGTCCGAGTCAAAAGGGTGTTGCGCCACCTCCTCTTGGGCCCATGGGCCTTGTAACCCTAGGGTCGTGTGTCCACTTCCCTGGCCACCACCCCTGGTCATCTCCCCATATAGGAGCCGCTGCCTCCCTTTGCTAGAACTCGGATTTCATTGAGTTTAGGTTTAGCCATTGTGTAAACTTCTGTTTTTCAGTTGTGTCGGACGACCACCTGTCAAGACAACTTTCAGGATGCCACCTTTGTTTTTCAATACCATCTACACTACATTCTTATTCGTAATATCAGATTGTCTATATTTTATTCTTGTTAGTTCTTCAATTGCTCACAGGAATTGAACCTCGTGTTCAAGTTGATCGTGCTTCCAATAAGGTCAATTACATCTCGGAGTTGGTTCAACGATTGCTAAGGCGCAAGCGTCGTCGTATGGTTGTAGTCGGATCGCGAGTCACCTCCACCAAAATTGATATTTATCAATCTCATAGAAAGATCGAGCACCGCGTCTCCATCGTATCCCCCCTCCTTATATTCTCTTACATGTATCGACTAAGACACGAACTCAACGTGAGTATTCTACTCGGACTCATTCTCGTAAAAGACTCGGACTCGAACTTTTACCTAATCTTGTACAAGATTAAAATCCCAACATTTCCCCCCTCTCGTTCTCTTGTTCTCTATGCTCAGGTAGGGCTCGGCTCGCCGACCACAGATCCCTATCGTCTGTCGGTGACCACACCGCACAACGCCATGCTTCCATGCTAGTCACAATGAGTCTGTTCCTCCAACCGCAAGATTGGTGGATTTGAGAGGAAAGTAGAGAGACAGGGGGTAGGTGGCCGCAACAGATGCAGCAAGGTGTGCAAGCAACCGAGATAGGAGCAGGCAGGTAGCTAGATCTCCAGCAACTCGAGATCCTCAGGTGTCAGACCCCAAATTTGGAATTTGGGACCTACTGTGTATATTTGTGCCATTCTCTGAATCAGTAGATAGCAAACACAGTTACATTGTTGGTTCAAACACATATCACGATAATGTAAAAATATTACAAAATATTAAACAAAACATAATTATACCTTATGGCTTTTGACTTGCAGAATGGCCGAACAGGCCAAATATCTTTCAAAGATCAGCAGCAGAAGAAGAATCAACGTGTAGCGCATGGAACCCTCACGATATGCCCACAAACAATCGACTGTAGGCTCGCGACCTAGTTCTTGGCCTTCTTGATCTTCAGTCTTAATCAACACCCATAATTATCCCAAGGCGGGCCTACAACTAAGTCAGTTGTCATGATCAGGTCCTGGCAAAGTTTGTAGTTGTGTAGTGCAGGGAACGCCAGTTGGGGTCTTCGACCAGATACCACCATGCTGCGCTAAAGAGGAAGGTCCGAGCAGCCCAAGGCATGAACAGTACTCTGTGTGAACTGTACTCGGTGAAAATAGTACTAGGTGTGAACAATACTTAGTGGAAACAGTACTCGTAGTTCTTCCATTTTTAATGGCTAAAAGAATGTAAATAGTGAGCATGAGTACACAACCGTACTCGCGAGCCAACACACAATGCAATTATTATATATGCATGGCTAATCAAAGAAGGTTTGTGGTTCTTTTATTTTGCACAAAGCCATTTATTGAAATAAACTAAGTGGTAGCAAATCCTGAGACTTAGCATTTTAACTAACTTAGGTTTTATAAACTGAGTTTTTGTTGTAAAGTACTAGTGGAGGTCCAACCTCCTATACCATTGAGTGCTCCGACCACTCAATGCTCAGGCTATCCTGTATTTACCACTGGTCCCTGACCAGGCCTTCTCCATTCCCAAAGCCCCCAGTCTCACCCTTTCTATTTCACATACACAAACGGTTTTTATAAAAAGGAAACCTATATCAAGCAAGTTCTCAGTACCGCTCTTAACCGTGAGCACGGCTATCTAGATAATTTTCTTACTCTGCAGAGTTTGTGCACTTTCCCCACAAGAGATAAATCAACTTATACTGCCCCGTCACACTCCCGTAGGTGTGTGGCTAATGTTGATTATCACAAGGCCTTTACAATGTCCCACCTCAATGCAACTTTGCACTGCTATGTATCACCTCCTTAGGGCCTGCACTCGCTCACGGAAGGTCTCCCATTTGCGTCGAGCAGTTTTCGTGGCTTCGTTCTCCCCTGTCCATCCACCCGCATTCACCAATGGTGAAGCTACACCAAGGTGAACAAATTAGTTAACCAGGTCGTAGGTGTTACCGACTTGTGGTTGCATTGTTTTTACATGAGAGGTCATTACCAGATTCGGTCCTTAATTGACTCGGGCGGTACATCCACATACCAACAACCTCTCATGCCACTGGCACCAGGCACCCGAGTCTAAATCTGTTTTTCAGGTTTTATTTTGTTTTCAAAATAACCTTCATCCAACATACTAGCCAGGCTCCCAGCCTTGACTGCCCAATTTTATTTTCAAAGTTTTGATTGATGTTGGGCAACTTAATGCCCGAATGACAATGTATCTAAGCATGACACTTAGATACAGACTTATAACTAGTAGGTAAACCATTAATTCTAGGGTGATAAGGATAATGCCCAAATTCAAGGATTGGAAATTTATACACATTTATTATTAAAGCATTAACTATGAGCTAGATCAATATAGCTGTATAAAACATAGTAATACAATTTCATAAGTTAAAACAATATAATTGCAAAATTAGGTGCAATATGATCAAAGTATTGACTCGTCTTGCTCAAGGTTATGATAAAGCTCTATATTCTGATATTCGCCTTTCTCGATATCCTAGTAATAATCTCGCTCAACATGCTGATAATCATCCTGCTCAATGTTCTGGCAATCTTGTCCTTGTTGGGTTTGCTATTCCATTATATCTTCATATTCTAATTATGCATAATACGATTGAACTCCAAAATGACTGAAAATAACAAAATGAAACCCAATAAATCCAAATACATTCAAACAGACGAAAACACTTCGAATGAGAGCAACCATATCTAACAACAACTCAACAGAATGACCAGGTCATATCTTTAAATATGGCGAAGATGACTCCCTGGTCGACCAGGCCTACATGTCTGTAAGCCCCGTCGACTAGAGACTGGTCGTAGAAGAACTTACAACTAGGGGATGGTCGTAGAAAGGCTCACGACTAGGAACTGGTCGTAGAGGAACTTACGACCAGGAGATGGTCGTAGGAAAGCTACAGTGGTTGTAGAAACTACAGTGGTCGCAGAAGCTACAGTGGTAGAAGGTACAGAAGTCATAGAAGCTACAGCGGTCGTAGAAGCTACAGTGGTAGAAGCTACAGAGGTTGTAAAAGGTACAGTGGTCGTAGAAGCTGTAGTGGTAGAAGCTACAGAAGTCGTAAAAGCTATAGTGGTCATAGGAGCTGCAATGATCGTAGAAGCTACAGTGGTCATAGTAGCTACAATGTCGTAGCAGCTACAGAGGTCGTAAAAGCTACAGTAGTCATAGGAGCTGCAATGGTCATAGGAGTTGCAGTGATTGTAAAAGCTACAGTGGTCGTAGCAGCTACAGTGTGGTAGGAGCTATAGTGTCATAGGAGCTGTAGTGGTCGTAGGAGTTGTAGTGATCGTAGAAGCTACAGTGGTCGTAGCAACTATAGTGTCGTAGGAGCTGTAGTGGTCTTAAGAGTCGGAATGCCCGAATGATGCGGTAGTCTGAGTTAATAAGTTGGCCGAGTATTTTGGATCGTGGAGAGATTCCAAGAGGTCATGGTATCAGTATAGGTCCTGATGGAGTTAGTGGGTGCGTGGAGTACAGGTTGTGTGACCCTATGTGCAAGAGGCTTATTTGAGCCGAGTATTTCCTATTAAAGAAAGTGAAGCACAATAGAGATTGAGTGATTCAATCCCAAGGAGTTTCCTCTCTACGTATGTTTATCTAGAGATACGAGAGAGACCAGTGGGTGGTTTCCAAGAGAGAAAGGATTGAGCGATTCAATCCCAACAGGGAATACTTCAGACCAAAGTGGACAACTCTAACAGAGAGAGAGAGAGAGAGAGAAAATATCCATAGAAACATTCCTCAATGGTTACCTAGATGGGAGAGATTACCTGGTCAGGTAATACTCTCATATCTACTTTCGGGTTAAGAATGGTCCTTGAAGTCAGCCTTTATTATCAGAATCGAGCACGTATGTGTCTTTACACATTCGGGCAAGGTCTTAGACCAGAAGCCTTAGACTAGTGTGGTCGAAGGCATAGATTAGTATAGTCGAAGTAATCTGGTCGAAGGCGTAGACCATTGTGGTCGAAGGCATAGACTAATACGATCGAAGCAATCTAGTGGAAACCATAGACTAGTGTGGTCAAAATAATCTGGTTGAAGCTATAGATCATTGAGGTCGGAGCTCAGTGGTCGAAACTGAGTGGTCGACACTGTGTGGTCGAGACACAATGGTCAAAGATTGGTTGAAGCTATGTGGTCGAAACACAGTAGTCAAATATGAGTGGTCGGAACTGATTTCGAGTACTATACATCGGACGGGATTTTCGACTAACTAGTCAGAAAGGTTTCGACCATCTGGTCAGAAGGGATTTCGACCACCTGGTCAAAAGGGGTTTTCGACTATCTGGTCGGAAGGGATTTCGACCACCTAGTCGAAAGGGGTTTTCGACCACCTAGCCGAAAAGGGTCTTCGACTATATTCCAAGCGAAATGAGGGTCGACTACCTGGTCAGAAAGAAGTTTGACTATGCGTAGTTGAAGGAGGTATGACTACGTGTGAAGAGTACACGATCACGTGGTCGGAAAAAGATTCGACTATGCATAGTCGAAGGAGGGTCGACAACGTGTAGTCAGAAGAGGTACAACTAACTAGTCAGAAAGGGGGCTACCAGATCCAAAAATAAAGATATGACTATTCGACATGGTCGTAGGAAGGTTGTGACTGCTCAACGTGGTCGTAGGAAGGCTACGACTGCTCCACGTGGTCGTAGAAAGGATACAAAAAGAATACAACTACTCAACGTGGTCGTAAGAAGGATACGACTGCTCAATATGGTCGTAGGAAGGCCACGACTGCTCAACGTGGTCGCAGGAAGGATTCGACTGCTCAATGCGGTCGTAGGAAGGATATGACCACTCAATGTGGTCCTAAGAAGGATTTAAGGAGAATACGGCTACTCAACGTGGTCGTAGGAGGTTCGGCTGTGCGTAGTCGAAGGGGTTCCAACTATGTGGTCGTAGGAGGTTCAACTATGCTTCCACGCAACTAGGGGGCATGAGTACCTGGTGGCCACTAGGATCATACCGGTATGATGCGGAGGTGACGAGCTAGCCGGAGCTGGGCTGGCGGCTGCAGACAGCGACAGCGAGAGAAGCTCCACGCTACTGTAGTGGCCTGAGGAAGGAGAGTAGTCTTCGATCTTTAGGATAGCTCCAGGAAGCAGGTAGATGGTCCTGAAGGGATGACTTGGAGTATTCCACATCGGTGGGGTCGATTCGACTACTAGGGCTATTCTAGTCGGAGGGGAGGAAGGGTGAGGTCAATGGCAGCTCTAATGGGGTCAATCGCGATGGCGGCGTTGCGGTGGCGCTCGACCGAAACGAGCATTCGAGCCTTATCTGGAGCTCAAGCTCGCTTGAGGGAGGAAGAAGGTGGGGCTAGCACTAGTGTGGCGAAGAAGGCGATGAGGGGGCTTAGGGCTGCTATATAATAAGCAATTTGGCACGGCCCGACAAGGTGGAGTGGTGGAGATGTTGACATGGTTGGTAACATAGTGCGGCGGAGTGACGGGTTGAGTGATGGCGAGTAATGGCCAAGCGGGGAAAAATAGACGCAACTGTCTCTGGATCGCTTGGGAGAATCTGACTGAAGGAGCTATCCTGGCTGCACTGGGTTCGGCAGGCCACTTGTCTGAGGAACAGGAGAGGGGGAGCGATGGCACGAGTGCTGGCTTGGCTAGAAAAGAAGGGAGGAAGGGGACACGCAGGAGTTGGTCGAGTTGGACCAGATCTAGACTAATCAGTACTCAGTCAAAGGAAAAGTAGGAAGGAAGAAAAACGCTAGAAAGAAATGGGAAAAGGCGGAATAACAAAATTTTATATTTGCTAAAATTCTGGTATTTGCTTTAAGGGATTCTAATGCGATGATAGTTAAACCATGATAGCAAAAGAGAAAAATACACTCAAATAACTCTAAAAAAATGCAGGCAATCAGAATGACAACAGATAACATACAAAAAGTTAAAAAAAATCTATATTTTTGCATTTAGCCATTTTTAAGATGTTACATCCGGTCACCATCGGTGATGGATCAAAATCTTGAGAAGAGAAGCGAACACAGGCTAGGTGATTTGGCGTTGAGAAGTCATGTTCTCCTCGGATGCCATTGGCATGTTTACTTTGCCCCCAACTAATTCACCTCTACTTTGGTCACCATCACCTCCGTCAGCATCCCCGCCACCAATTCTTCCCTCCCTATAGCACAAACCAGAGTTCGCTGAGGCAACAGGGTATGACTACCACAGAAGTGTGGTAACTACAAGAAGGATAATATTAGATGTAAAGGGACATATACATTTTTATTTTGCTGGCCGCTGTCAGTGACGGACAGTTAGGGACAGAATTTTCAAGATAGGTGTTGAGTTAACAAAAATATTTTTAATACAAAGGTAAAGATCCCAGCTCTCAAGTGACTGCTATCGCCGTCTGATTGCTCCTCGCGGACACGCCGCAACCCGTCGTGGCCTGCTCCTCGCCACCGAGGCCAAGCCAGAGTCCGGATCTACTCTTGGCCCCTCGCCAGCTGGTGCCCTCTTGCCCCACGATATCATGTGCAGCGCTGCCGGGTTTGGCGATTGAGCATAGAGAAAGGGAGGGACCGAGGGAAGCAAATTCTTTTATTTTATGTTGTAATGTTAGGGTGCTATAGTATCATGATATTGTGTAGTAGTCATTGGATCAAAAATAGGAGGATAAGATCACGGTGAGCGCTGTAGCATAAATATTGCAGTGTCACTGTAGCAAAAACTGCAGTACCAACATTGTTTATGAATACTGTAGCAGTCATTTGAACCGTTATTTCCATATCGGACAGCTCAGATCTGAGCAATGTCATGGCACTATAGCACTATGACATTGCTTATGGGATGACAGAGGATGCAAATCCGGGACCGAGGTAGGGGATAGGATAGGGTTTGAGGGAGGGTGTCTTCGGATGGGCCAATATGAGAAGGGGGCGGATGGGATGTTGGGACATGGGAGTGGGGTGAAATCAATTGACATTGAGTATTACACAGAAAATTTTGGTGTTCAGCTAAACACCCTTGAACCACATTAGGTCTGCCCATGTATGATGCATGTGTTTATATCAAAATGTAGAGTTGTAATTGTTATACAATTCTAATGAGTGGAAATATAGTTGTATCCTATAACAACTCTTATATTGATATATGATTAATATACACCGTTATAATTGGGATCCACCATAATTGATGGTATAGATTTTTTTTCACTGATTAATGTGGTAATTTCTAGATCTAAACCTTCAAAAACGAATGTGGTGGGGTTTATTTTTTGTTCTAGGGTACTTTTGTTTAATTGCTTACTTTGTAAAGGTCCTTTTTTTTGCAGAAGCTGGAATGCATGTATAGGCATGAAAGTACTGGTCAAGATTTGCCTTTATAACGGGGAAAACTTGGAACTTCTGAACAAGTGTCTCAAAAGAAAAACAAATTGGGGTCCAGCGCGCAACAACCTTGTAGCGTACAACTAAATGTGCTGCTATAGGACTGAACATATTGAAGTCACAAGGTACCTTAACACGCAAGAGATGCAAGACATGGTAAGGTCAAAGTATCCAGCTGGTGAGAACTGATGATAAGCTTGCTTGTACAACCAGAAGCGGCAACGAGAAACGTGTACCTCTCAGCTTCTCTTCCGGCTAAAGCATATGCTCCTTGCAGGAAGTGGACCAGTTCATGATGCGTTGCAAGCTTGCACTGTAAGACGTGTTCCATCGAAGAATGGAACGCATGGCAAGCAAAAATCGAAGAATGGTCCAACCCAAGAAATTGGGATTTGGAAAATCAATTACAAATGATTCATGAAATTATTTGTTTAAGCCAAACAAATAGAGATCAATTACGTTGTAGTTTGGATCTCGCATCCTAAAGGCAGATTTGCAGGTTGCAAGTGCCTACAAGTAATTGTCTAAAAAAAAGTGCCTACAAGGCTACAACTAGTATTGCTCTTCAGAGGTTTACACAGCTTCCATCTTCTTTAGCTAGACTCACAATTACAATTATTTTCAGGTGGATGTGGGAAAAATTGAGCACAAAGAATAATTTTGATTTTGGATACTTCTCTCAAATATTTACATGAAGAGTAAATATAAACTAAAGAAATAGAACATAGTCACGACCATTAATATTTACAAGGACAGCTTGGCTGTTTGCCAATAAATTTATACTGCACAAGTAGGGTTGCTTCGATCAGTCATGGATATGCTGGCTTCTGTGTGTGTATCTCAACCGCTGGCGTCTGCTTGGCACAACCGTTCGATCATTTAGGCTCCTGTCAATGCCTGAACGATGGTTACCGGCATAGGACTGATCCAAGAAGGTGCCATGACATCCGCGATAACCACTGTTGTGCCCAGAGTGTCGATTCGAGAAGCCCTGACGCAACAGGCCCTGTGTGCTTGACCGTCGCATGCCCTGCCAATTTGAACGTGAGCTGCGCCTACCATTGAATGAAAGCCTGGTTGAACCTCGGTCATTCTGCGGCAGAAACCTAGGCAAAACATGGCTCTCATCTGACCAAATACTAGGTGATCCTAGTGTTTCATTCGGCCAGAGCCTAGGGGCACCATGCCGGTTATCTGGTGATTCTACTGGGTCTCGAACTGGAGACCACCACTCATCACTAATTTCTTCCCCAGAGTCTTCAACAGGGGACATGGCATCTCTTGTCTCAATAACATAGTCACCAACTATTATTGCACCAGGATTCTGAGATCTGATTGCGCTAATGACATCACCAAACTCCTGCTCACGCTCAAGGCGATCCCAGGTCCTTTTCCTTGAGAAATCTACATGAGCAGGCTTTGTAAGCAAGTGAGCAGTCCTAGCATGTTGACGCAGCTGCTCATAGGTTCCAACAAATTTACAGGATTCATGAGAGCAAGTCCTCAACTTCTCGTCTAGATACTTTCTCACTTCTCCAGCAGGAACCCAGCCGGATACTGATCCTCTACAGAGAGGACACTTTAGGTCAGCTGAGCTTTGCAAGGCATCATGACATTCTTCAATTATAACGCTACCTTCTCCTACGGATAATGTTGAATTGGCAGATTCTTGGTTATTAGCATTATCAATATGTCCTCTGAGGCTCCGCAAATGTCTGGAAATCATACTATAGTGAGCTCTTGGTTGGACAGTTCTGTTATTTGAGTTTGAAAGCACCGAAGAGGTTGAGTGTGAAGCACGGACCTTACTATCTCCATTCATCATTCTGAACCGGTCTAGGCAATTAGAGTGTCGATGGCTTGTGTTACAAATATAACATCTGCAGCCATTCTTGCAGGAACTGCATATAAGTAAAACAGCATTGTGGGGTTGCTCCATACAAATAGGGCAAGAAATTCTGTCCCATTCCATATGCAGAGCAGTGCATGATGTGACTGTAGATCTGTTACTTTTCCTACTTGTCATCTTGAAATCAACTGTGTTGAATTCACTTGATCGTTAGAATTGTTGAAATAAAGAAGTATTCATTGTCTCAAGTTGAGCATTTAGGCAGATTAGAGAAAAGCATTACCTTGCAAAACATAGTTTTATATACTCACTAAAACATTAAAACCTTTTTAAAATGGCAAAGAGAAAGGAACACTCTAACTTGGTAAGTGCCCAATAAGGATTAAGGAAGACTAGTCAAGTCTAGCATAGTATTAAGTGTGCAATGACAGAGCTTATTACATTAAGATTTAAGACCATCTAGCAGGGATCGGATTTTAGTTTCCAAATCAATGTTATTCCTAAGGAAAGTATTGTGGTGTGAAGGAGCTCATGCCTTGAAAAGATATCAATCATACTTCTCAAAAGTTCTTGTAATACTGGTAAAGAGCTAAAATCATTCTCAAACGCTGTTACATTAAGAACTAAACTTCAAAGAAGATTGCTGTGAAAGTCCTATAATTGTTGTTAACAAACACAATATTAAAATAAATTATGAATTACTGGCCTTGAATCATTCTATCCTAGACATTGACAACAGTAAATAAGGACATCCAAAAGGTAATTTAGTAATTCTACCCCAGGAAAAGTCTCGCTTTAAAAACATTACATTAGTTCTCAGCAATGAAAAAAATCCATAAGGTAAGGCGGCTACAAAAAGGTGAGGAAGGTGTTAATCACATGGTTCACAAATGAAACAAATGGTGCACCACTAAAAAGGACAGATAAAACAAAAAAAAAATGGGGGCTTTAAGAACATAAGAATAAGCTCATTTAACTTTACACAGAAGGTTAGCACTAACCTACAGGGAGCAGCAGTATGTACTGAACACTTCAAAGGAATCAAGAGCAGTGACAATACACAATAGAACCCTGAAAAAAAAATTTACACCGTCAGTAACAGAGGAATTATGTGAACATTATCTACAATAAACAACAATCAATGACAAGAATAAAGCATCCAAACAAATGCGTGCACATGCAAGATGAAGTGGAGTTAATTTTGTTTGGCTTGATTCTGAGACCTAGATATAAAACTAACAGAATACAGGCAGAGCAATCTAAAGTCATAACAGAATCGACTGAAGAAATATACTGGATGCTTTCACCACACAGCAATTGCAGTTCAATTTTGAAACGATTTGCACAGGCCAAATAAAACAGTATCAACAGTTCAACCATGCTTCTGTGAGTTTGGACCGAAGTCACATGAGCCATTGAATTAGACCAAATTTTAAAAGGGAAAATTGGTTACAGGACACTGCAATTTTGCGTCCTTTGCCAATAGGATACACGAATCCGTTAGGGCCAAATGTTTTTTACCTTTACCGTGTGAGAATCTTTACACCATTTTTCTGTTTATTATTATCTCCAAAAGCTTGGTGTGAAAAAGATATAAATTTTATGGTCATCTAGGAGATATTCGCCTTAATTCATGTGATGTAAAACTTCTCCATTGGTAAATCTTTCTGTGGACATGAATGCATTTAAATTACCCACGTTTTAGACGTTTACTTGCTTAATTTTTGTAACGATCTTTCTAAAGCCTGCACACGTGCTTTTTTACACGAAACTTTGCCTAATTGTTGATCTAGCAAGCAAGGCTTGAAATTAGATGGTTGTACATGCATGTATAATGTGGTCTCGGAGATCTAAGAATTTTGATGGCAACTTATAGTGAGATGAATGCCAGAATGGTAACTAATCTTAGTATTTCTAGTTTTGATTAAATTTAAAGATTGTGGAGGGTTTTTTTAACTTTTCATCTGTAATCCTATATAAATTGGTTTTTAAATGTTGTATGAAAAGTTGCTAAATTAACATGTTTAATTCCATTTGTGTACCAGAAGCCAAGATGTTAATGCACAACTAAAATGACATGAGCATATGTCAAATAGGACCTAGCATCAGTTAAATAGGAACCGCCGATGCAAAACTCTTATGCATATTGAAAATCTGGCCATTCTTACCAAAAACTAGTCAACTATTGGCTTAAGAGTGAATGAAGCAAAAAAAGCATTCCATGCAGAACTCAAGTTGACTCAATGTGCAATGTCCAATTCGATTTTGTGTCACAATTCAAAAGCCTTCAAGTAAATCTTAGGTGCAAAATAGAACAACAGTATGAATGTATGATGCATCTCCATCAGCAACTGGACAATAGCAAACAGGCTTCTTTAAAACGAGCAATAACAAACAGGCATCTGCAACTAGTACGACGTCTCACTTCTGTCATCTGTTTTGGTAATTTTTCAGTGGGTCGCTACTGAATGTTCAGTTACATCTCACTTTCGGTTGTCCGCATCAAAATGCCTCACTTTTGTAGTTTTATTTTATCATCTTGACGGCATCTGATGTCTATTCATATGTCGCAAAGCCAATGGGCGTTAATAATTAAAGCGCAACATCAGCAATCACATATTCCCAAGCCAGAAAAACTTGAGAACCACGGACTTTCTACAGAGGAATGCAATGAACTTCATTCACCTGAGTTTGTATGTAGTATGTACAGAAAGATATTGCAGTATACAAGAAAATTTATGACCCTACTTACCTCCAAGTCGATGGGACAAATATGAGGAGTTCTTGGGCGGCTGGCCGGATCTGGAGTTCTTGGGGATCTGGAGTTCCGGACGGGGGCGGCGGATCTGGAGTTCCTGCCTTCCTGGGCGGCTGGCCGGGAGGAGGACGGGTGACGGGGGCGGCGGTTGGCCGGATCTGGAGTTCCGGACGGGGGCGGCGGATCTGGAGTTCCTGGGCGGCTGGCCGGGAGGAGGACGGGTGACGGGGGCGGCGGTTGGCCGGGAGGGGACTGGGGGAGGAAGATCTGAAGAGCGCGTTGGGATGGGGGGCGCTGGGCGCGTGAGGAAGAGCGAGGAAGAGCGCGTGGGGATGGGGCTTCTGGCGGCTGGGAGGGGGGGCGCTGGGAGGGGTTGGCGTGGGTCGGCCGGACCAATGGTTCACTGAATCACTCCACAAGATCCATACAAATCCTGTAATATGGGTAAAGTGGTTAGAACCTAATGTACAATGATTCAAATAGATTAAAATCTATTGGTTCATGAGCACTGAGTGGATCGATCCTAACACGGTAGCTCCAACGCGCTGTGCAGTCTGTTCGGCAGTCAGGATGCAACCATGTAAGTTGGCATGCAATATGTTCGGCAGGGTGCTAAGGAACTACAGCATATACTGATATTTGGTTGTCTTGTCACGTGTGTTAAACTTAAAAAGAATGCGTATATACTTACACTGTTACATGTCTCGCTCCTAATTAACTCCTAGTTGAACCATATGATGCCTGTGGGGTGAATTTGTTCGCTTGCATAGCTGGTCTCGGTGTGTCGAGTCATATCCATGATGCATGTAAGCCAACATAGAAAAAAAACAGTAAGATAATTGTATTCAGAAAAAAGGGTCGATTCTAAAGAACTGATGGATCATTTGGTTCTTCCTTGCTTCTTTGAACAGTTAATCCGTGGATTCCCGAAACTTTCTATGGAGTAAGGGGGCAGGGCAAGTTAGGTTTAGTGCAGCCCACGCCTACCCCTAGGCGCTGGGATGGGGGGCTGGGACTTGGAGCGAGACTGCGAGAGCAACCGAGCTACTAGGGTTTTAGACAGTGGCCCTACCTGTCATTGTAGGTTGCGGATATTCGGGTGAGGCAGGCGCGGGTGGAGCTTACCTATGCCCCCGCCCGTTTACCCGATGGGCAAGGAATTGTGCCTGTTTCTATGCCTGTGGGCAAAAAAAAAGATGCCCATACCCACCTCCATTGGGGTATCCGTCCGCGGGCACGCAGGTAATCGGGCACGATTGGCATCCCTACATGTGGTGGCCTATGCATGCGTTTTTATAGGCGAGGAAGGAAAGGGTCGTATGTTTTGTTTCTTTTTCGGTTCATCTCTCCCTAATTTCTTCCATCGTGCGCCGGGATAATCGTGTTAGGTGGACCGCCCCATCAATCCTTCCAACACTTGTTGAGACTATACCTATTCATGGGCAGGCTGGGCCGATGCCCAACAATCTATTCATGGGCAGCCCAGTCCGATGGCTCGACCCGAGCACGGTCCGAATTTTTCAGGCTAGGTCGGGCTCGGGCCTAGGATTGAAGCCCGACACATTTTTTGGGTCAGGCTCGGGCTTTGATTTGGCCAGCCCGAAAAGCCCGGCCTGAAATGAATGCACGTTGCCCTAGTCGCCTAATCGGGAAAAAAATCCCCAATTCCAGTCCACTACAACACTACTCCAAAGTCCAAGGTAGCCCCCGCTCCCGTGATGTCCACGGCTCCACCTCTCCCTAATATGAGATCTGAACTCCACTAGACCACCACCTCTCCCGTGCACACATCGGCTCGTGGCCTTGCCTGGTCGACCCCCGGGCAGCTCGTCACCTCACCCGGTCGACCCCTCTCACCCGACGAACACGATGGCGTCTCGTAGGTAAATCCCCTGTCGGTTCTCCTCCTCGTGCTCTCCCCTGTCGGTGCCACTTCTTTCCTCCTTGCTTGCAGGACACAGCCCTGCTGCTGTCGCTCGCCTTTGGATCCACTTGCCACCACCTACCCTTCCACTTCCTCTATATCAACGCCCCACTGCTTCCCCTTCCTCTACACGGACGCCCCAACTGCTTCCCCTTCCTCCTATAACATTTCAAAAATTCTGAACATTCGACACTATTTAAAAATATGAAAATTTTAAAACTTTTTATTACGCTACGGCAATGTTCGAATTTTTTAGTTGTTAATTGAAATCTCAACTGAAAAAGTTGAAAAAGTGAATTCAAACCGAGTTTAAAAAGAAAAGAAAAAGAAAGTAAATTGAAACCTCGGAAGTGCGGTCTGAGCCGAAACCACCTGGCTGAGCCCGACTTCCCCCCTTTTTTCTTTTTCTTTTTCTTTTTCCCTTTTTCTTCCCTTTTTCTTTTCTTCCCTCCTTTTTCCTCCCCGGCCCACTCGCCAAAGTCTTCCTCCTCTTTTCTTCCACGCAAACACCCTGACGCCATGCCACGAACACCCTACCACTCACCCTGGCGCCATGCCATTGCCCTGTGCCCCCGTCATGCACGCCCCTACTCCCATAACTGCACCCACGTCCCGGCGCCATCACCTCACCACCATCGCCGTCCCGTACCATGCCCCACACTGGCGCGACGTTGCGGTGCATAGGAGCTGCTCGCACGCCGCTCGCCCTTCTCGCCCTAAGCTTCACGTGAGAAATCGCATCCCAACTTCGACTATAAACTAGAACGAGCCGCGCTAAGCCTCACATCCTCGGTACCCCTGCCATTCCTCTCCTCTTCCCTTTCTCCACCAAGTGCAAAAGCATGAAGGCGTGGAGCCCTGCTTCTGGCAACTAGAGATGATGAAGCCGCTTGTCGCCGTTTCGACCACCTCGGTGAAGCCCTCGTCGTCTAGACCGCGTCACGTCGTGTTCCAAGCTAGCATGAGAATTTCCCATCAAATAATTCCGAGATTCCCTCACAAGACCATTGCGCGCCGCCTTCTTCCCCATTTCTAGCCAAAAACCGCTGCCACCATCGCCGCCCTTGCTCCGGTGAGTCCCAGGCTGATTCCACTCTCTAGAAGTATCCCCTCAGCCCTCTCATCTTCCCCTAACCCTCGATGGGTGCTCTCCCTCACCCGTCTGCCTCCCCCCATGGTGAACCGCCCGCACTGCCCTAGGTCCGCGTTGCCGGACCACCTTGATTCTTCCCCGCCGCCATCCACCACACCGATGGGTTCAGCTCACCTCCCTCTTGCTTAGGCGGACCCCTTCTTCTCCCTTATTCCACTCCAGCGCCGCTGCCATGGGAGTCGTGCCACCAATGCCACCAAGCGTAGCCGCGCTGCCTTTTGGCCCACCTTCGTCAATGCTACGACCACCCACGAGGTCACCTCCCCATACGCACTCCATTTTGACCAGCCTCGACTACCGCCATCGTCCCCGTCGCCGGCATTGAGCATCGCTTGAGCCACCTCGGCCATCCTCTGTTTTGGAATAAAGCCAGGGCAGTACTCCCCCTCTCTGTCTCTCTCTACCTCTATCTCTCTCTAAAGTATGTCAAGTGGGTCCACCCCAGTTAGTTGATTAGCAAAACCTAATTCGTTGAGTTAATGTTAACAGACAAATCACATTAAATTTATATTTTCAGTGGTTAATTTTAGGTGGCTAATTTAGATAATTAAATGTCAGATAGTTTGTCATTGGCAGTGAGATTGAAAGAACAAAACCACTTATGAGTCACGTGTTCAGTATAGTGGTCTCATTGGCATGTGGACCCTAGGCCATGGATGTAGTATTGATAACAATGGATTGTCCAAAAGGTTAATCAGAGTCAATAGGGTATATCATTGTGGAATATTTAAGTTAACAATTGTATAATGATTAATTTAAGTAATTAGCCCAAAGAGATTAGAATCTAACTAGTAATGAAAAGCAAATTATTATTATTTGAACTGCAAAGGCATTCATAACCAGGGGAGGACAATGGCAATCGTAACAAGGGGAGGACAATGGAATCAAGTCGGTTAGTGATTAGCTAAGATGATATAGTCGTATTTAGACATATACAAACACACATGATCCAATACTAGTAAATCCTAGACCATTTTTGTAATAATAAAGATGATAATTTTTTCAAATAGTTAATCGGATTCAATAAAGAAATTAGATAATAATCAAGTACCAGTAACGTATCGCTTATGACTAGGAGTACCCAAATGAACATAGGGTTGTATACCCTGATTTAGCAACATCGTGTCGAGGGTTAATCTTATTGTGTAGTAACCCTATAGTGAGAAATATAAGCTCACATATACTTAGGGTGGTTCATTAGTAAATGGCGGATGGGCCCTATACCAAGACCTAAATTTATAAAGACCCAAATAAGGAGTGGATCATACCAAATATTTAGGCCAACAACTTTAGTTAAAAGATAAACCCAGGATGGTTACTAGATCATGAAATATAGGGTATAGATAATGGTTGAGGAATAGTACTACTAGACAGTCACGAAGGTTAGCAGTAGCGGTGACCTAGCTTCATACTAGTAATAGTAGTCAAGGTGGTAGGGTGGATCTCTCAACAAAGATTAGAAGGTAAGAGCCCACGGACCTTGCAGGATAGTTATCTACCTAACTAGAGGTAGTCGTTAGCAGATGGCAGAGCTAAGGATTAGCCTAGTGTGATAGGTTACATTAGTGTATGATAAGCCACGCAAGTAATGAAGCTAGCTAAAGATCGCCGCAACGATGAACCAAAACCCGTAGACACCCCTGATCTAGTGTAAGGCTGATGTCTAGCCAATGCTTGGAAGTTCTAGCTAAGGCTTATGGAACTTCCTTGATAAATATGAATCGATGAAAAAAATTAAGTGAACTAGGCCCCATGAGTTGATGAGGCTTATGTCTACCTAGAACGAATCCTCGCACCTACACACAGGTCTCACCTGATAATCATGGAACTTTCTCGGTAAATAGGAAGTAATAACTAAAGAAATTATTAGAGCAACTAGGCGCCGTGTATGGATAGCGGTGTTGGTGATATGCCCTAGAGGCAATCATGGAGATGATTGTATCACGTCTATATTTATAAGTTATTAAATAAATGTTATTCTGTTACTTGAATGAATCATCGGTTATAAAGATTAACAAGTATGTGACTTGTTGGTGAAGCTATTTTAACTTATATGATGTCATTCTAAAAGTATACCTAGTTGGATATCAACGGTCGGAACACTAGTGACTTATTGATCAACACATGTATTGATTGATGACCATGTTTCACCGGTCATGGATATAGGGATATCGAATCAATAATATGAACACATGTTAGAGAACATGGGGTTGGATTGACCCAACTTGAGACAATGTTGAGATTGTTATGATTTTATGTGTCGTCAGTTGGTCTCAAGCACTAGTGATGTATAATCCTTAGACCTGAGATCAACATGGTTTTCTACATGTGTAATAGTACACTTAGGGGTTGCCAAACACTACTCGTAGCTGGGTAGCTATAAAGGTAGCTTTCGGGTATGTTATGAAACATGCGGAGAGTGTGACTGATCGGATATGGGATTTGCCCCTCCTAACATAATAGGAGAGATATCTCTAGGCTCCTCGATGTGGTCGAATAAAGAAAGTGCATGACCATGCCACTAGTAGTCGAAGATTCGACTACATAAAGTTATCTAACACTTGATCGAGAAAGAATTGAATAGTCCTTGGATGACACAACATCTTGAAGGATCGCAGGTAGGCTACGAAAGCACAAACAAAAATTCTACCACGCACCCAAGGAACCTCCGCTAGTAATAGATCACGAGATTACCACTAGACGCGCTGACTCGTAGCAGAAGTAGAGTCCATGTAGCGAGTTGATGCAGTCGTAGTCATACTTGTCACGCGTCTTCTCCTCCTACTCCGATGAACGTCGCGAGTTGCGAATCATCCTAATGCTGATGCTTCGCAACAACACCTCCAAGGTATCCACACGTATGGGGTAGGGACAACACGCGCAGGAGTGCTAGTGTCGGCGGCGTGGTTGAGGATGGCATGGCTATTAGGGTTATTGGAATTCCTTCGAAAGGACTGATTACCTTTCCCATGCCACTGCCCCCTCTATATGTATAGGCATCCATAATGGGTCTCGAACTTAAGGCCCATTAGGAACTCGTGGCCTATAAGAATTCGGATCACCATCCGAATCAAATCCTAGCCTTTTAAGTGTGTGACCCTATAGGTTCATGTGTAATCAGTTGTGTCTCGAAACTCTTTTCCGACCACGAGTCGTTAGCGGTACCTAGTAGCACATAACGATTCCCGAACACACACAGAATATATCGGATGAACCTTAATGCAATATGATCTACGACCAGGTCCTTATCACTTACGACCAACTCGTACCTAGTCACGACCAGTTCATAATTAGTTACAACTAGTCCGTAACTCCTTACGACCAGTTAGTATTTAACTACGACCAGTTTGCAACTCCTTACGACCAGTTGATGATTATGTTCGAGCAATCTATGACTAGTTTGCATCTCCATACGACCAGTCTACGACTTCGACCAGTCTACGACCTGCTTGTGTATTCTCCCTTTGCCTCACGACATCTGGTTGAACTCCAAGTGAGATAATATGTCATCCATGGACTGTTCAATACTTTCTCGGTCAAGTGTCGAATAACTTCATGTGGTCGACACTTCGACCACTAGTGGCATAGCCATGCACTTTCTTTATTTAACCACAACGAGGGGCCCAGAGACATCTCTCCTATTATGTTAGGAGGGGCAAATCCCATATCTAACCAGTCACATTCCTCTGCATGTTTCATAGCATACCCGAAAGCTACCTTTATAACTACCCAGTTATGAGTAGAGTTTGGCAGCCCCTACGAGTGCTATTAGACATGTAGGAAACCATGCTGGTCTCAGGTCTAAGGATTATACATCATCATTGCTTGAGAGCAACTAACGACATATAGAATCATAATTATCTCAATAGTGTCTCAAGGTGGGTCTTATCCAACACCATGTTCTCTAACATGTGTCCATATTATTGGTTTGATATCTTCATATCTATGACCTGTGAAATATAGTCATCAACCAATACCTATGCTAGTCTATTCATATGTATTCTCATATGTTTCCGACCAGGGAACGTTTTAAGAATAATCATCACAGAAATACAGAGTTTCACATTCAAGTCACATACTTGATAATAAATATTAACGATATTATTCTAGGAACAAGATAGCATATTATCCAATGTTATGAACATAATAAAATATAATCATTTCTATGATTGCCTCTAGGGCATATTTCCAACACATCTCACCTGGAGTTCAACCAGATATCATGAGACAAAGGGAGAATACACGAGAAGGTCGTTTAATTCGATCAGTTACGGACTAGTTGTGTGGAGATACGAGCTAGTCGTAGACTGGTCGAACATAATCACTAAGTAGTCAAAACCTGATTGTAAGGAGTTACGAACTAGTTAAGACTAAATATGAGCTGGTCGTATAGAGATATGAGCTGGTCATTAGTGACAAAGACATGATCGTAGGTCATATTGCATTAAAGTTCGTCTGATATAATTCGTATGTATTCGGGAATCATTATGTCCTGCTAGGAGCTGCTAATGACTCGTGATCGAAAAGGAGTTTCCAAGTCACAACTGATTACGCATGAACCTAACGGGTCACACACTTAACGGGTTGGAACAAACGTGTTCGGATAGGATCCATCATGGACTCTATATAAGAGGATGCATGAGACTGTTGCGAAATATATACATGAGTTGACGTGAGTTGCTCAATCGAAACCCTAGCCACCATCTTCTTGAGAGAGCCCTGCTGTACGACTTGGTGCTAGCACATCAGCGTACAGTTGTCTCTTTCCTCAACATGTGGATACCGTAGAGGCGCTACTGTGGTTGCTGTTGCGCTTGAGGACTATTCACGACTTCACAAGGAACTCGACTGGATGCTGGATGAGACGATCGACACTAAGAGTGCGGCGCCCCGTGTCATTACCCTAAGGGTAATCACACTTAGGCATATGGATTATTATTCGTTTGCCCAGTAGAACACTGCTCTAACGAATAGTAGGCCTTTACCATAGTTAGCGTAGCAGAACAATAAAATAGAAATTGTACCTTTTATTCCAGTTAGCCACGCAAGGTTATGGTTCTTACATAGTGATTTATAACGGCACAATGGGACTACGTCCCTTCGTCTGCCTTTCTTTACTCCATCGATCTTCAATTCGTCCCCAGCGCCGAGTCGGCTGCCCATCTCACCCTGGTCCTCATAGTCATGCCCTCGATTCGTGCGGTTTCATCGGTACCTGCAAGTCCTTCATCCCACGCGGGATAGTTCCCGGCCGGACTAGGATCTACAAAGGAGAATACTAGCAAGGTTGAGTACAAATTAATGTACTCAGCAAGCATTAATAGCAAAATGCACAGTATGACCCATCTCTATTCTTTTATTCACTTTCTAGTAGGGGTGGGCGCGGATCACTCCAACCCAATGGACCAGCGATCCGCTCCAAAAAATTTAGTCAAATGGGCCACCGGTTCGATCCAAAAGACCAAATGGGCCACCGGTCCATAACCTAAAGCTCCCTTGGATCGGTCGGATCGACCCTACGCGCAAGCCTCCTCTGGTCCTCCCCCGAGTTCCTCTCCTCCAGACTTCCACGCCTCCTGCCTCCACCCGCCACCGCTGGAGCCGCCGCCTCCGACGCGCCCCGCTTCGATCCTCCGACCCGCCATCTCCATCCCTCCACTCTATCGCGCCCCCGTCTCCATCCCTCCACCCGTGCGCAGACAAGAAGGGAAGAAGAAGCGACCATGAAGCGGGTGGCCGAGCACGAGCAGCGAGAGAGGAAGAGGGTGACGGTAGGCGGTGGGGCTGGAGGATCAAGGCGGATCGAAGGTGGGATCGAGGA
This sequence comes from Ampelocalamus luodianensis, assembly GCA_036346255.1. Lineage (NCBI taxonomy): Eukaryota > Viridiplantae > Streptophyta > Magnoliopsida > Poales > Poaceae > Ampelocalamus > Ampelocalamus luodianensis. The sequence continues at coordinate 43,562,907 of CM070629.1, forward strand.
GGAGGGCGGCAGCGGTGGCGAGATCCAGATTCAAGAAGGATGGCAAGGCTGTTCTTCGTCATCGCTGGTAGCAAGGGCTACGATGGTGATGTCTCCGGTGGCAAGGCTCTCTGCCGCGATGAGGTCTCCGGCTACACCGATTGCCCTCGTCAGTACCCCTAACGGTGAGTTGTTGCTACACCGATGAGGTCTTCTGGTTGTTGTTGAGTTGTCAAGAAAGGGGCCAGGAGTAGTAATCATGCTGATGTGTTTGGTTTTGGATTTTTTGAGTTCCTATCATGATTTCTTGGCTGGCCAGATCTGTTCTGACAACAAATAGATCGATAACTGAGTGGTTAGGAAATTTTTATGTTCTTCTGTCTTGTTTTTGATGGGTTTGTTCGAGTATCAAATTCTCGATGTGCATAGAGATCTCCCTTGTCAGATGCTTTGCGTTACAAGTAGTGAAAAGTCTTGCCCAAACTAGGCGACATTCTGATGTTCTTGCCCAAATTTTGATGGGTTTGTGCGAGTATCAAATTATGATGTTCTTCTATCTTGTTGTCCGTAAGATTGGTTTTGTAGAATGCTTGATTAAGGCTCAGTTGGATTCAGTAGCTAACGACATCATGATTAAAAGTTAAAACAACCTCAATTCCGCTTATACTATTAGTGTTACACCCTTCATGGATTTTGCTTCTGGTTTGGTCTTCAAAACAACTCATTGCCATCATTAAATCTCTCTCTGTGTTTTTTTCGAGACGAAGTATCATGATGGACTATCAAGGCTAAACTGGAACATATCTTGATTGATTCCCCGGTTGAAGACCTTTTGTTTGTATGCAAATATCAGGACATGAACCGTTTTGTTGCAAAAGATGGTTAATGAAGCTCTAGCTATTGCTTATGCATTTTGCAAGACAGCTCTTGCTTCGTGTAATCATGTAATGCTCATATCAGGAACTATTGAAAAAGTTAGATTTAAGAAACTATTGATGTTGTGATTAACAACATGAGAAGCATGGTAGGAATTTTGTATGATGGCTTATCAGATTGCCAGATTTCTGAATAACTTTTGTATGATGTTGTGATTATCAGATTTCTGAATAATTTCTGGAATGCTTATCAATAAACCTTGTTGTATGACGGCTTCAAGTTCAGTAGAAATTGTTAGCCTAGACATGACTGAAGTATGTGACAAAAACATAGACATGTACAAACGGATCGACCCATATGATCCAGTGGGTCATAAGGGCCACTGCAGCAAACTCAAAAGGGTTGACCCCTTAACCCCTTCTTAATCCATGGGCCACACGGGGCAGAGCCGATCCGGACCGGAGCGATCCACGCCCACCCCTACTTTCTAGCTCATCTCTTTTCTGAAAATAACTCAATAAAACATTAGGTGGCAAAATTTTATTCTGAAAAGACTACTAGTCACTCGGAGAGAAGAAAGATCCGTAGCGGTTCCTGTAGACTCCAATCCAGGAGACTGGCATGAATTCATGATTTGATATAGCACTGCGCAGGCTTGTACCACTTTACCCATAGCTATTCTAAGCTCTCTCTGAGCTAGGTCCACCGCATTTCCTTTGATGCGATTTTGAGTTCAGAATACAGAACGTTTTCCAGGTTACGTGATTAAGTCTCCACCCAATTACTTTCCGTCGGTGCTGATTTAATCACGCTGCTGACCTCGTCATACACCGAGTTCCAGTAAATGTTGGTTGAGGCGGCTATCGTCCGTGCTCAACACTCCACCTTGGGGCGGCTCTCTTCCGTGCCCAAACACTCCAAACGTGTCCCGTTGTGGAGATCATAATTACGTAACAAGGTAGCATTTTCTGCCCACCGAAACGGGAAAATGGTTGGTACTTAATTTACGGCCTCAAATCCGAGTAAGAGTTTTGTTGGTCCTTATATTTTAACCATATGTAAAAAAGGGCCCACCTCTTACCTCATCATCATCGTCGTCGCTTTTCCCTGCCAGGGCCCCCTTTTACCAACCTAGTAATTCTCATCTCTTTCCTAATCATCTTAATCATCTTCATCTCAATTATTGATTTAATTTTTGAGAAAACAATTTTGATGCAATATATATATAGAGAGTAAAGCAGTATACAGTTTACAATTGAAATAGCTAGATTCATGTTCAAGAGGATCGCTTGCCTTCAAAACTGTAGAAGAGGTCGTCGACGAAGAACTCTGGACTAACTACTCCCCTTGGCGTGGGATCGTTCTCTGTAAGAAAGCGACAGCACGCACAAGGCAAAAATAAATATACTGCTGGCTTGGGTAATACTAGTAGTATAAGGGTTAGTAGATTTTATTGTTAGTACAAATTTTTAGTTAACAAAATCTGCCAGGTTCTCGCTCAGTTAGCACTCTCCCGATGTGGTGACCTACGGTCTAACTACTCTAGGGTCGCTGTCGGACAAAGCATCTACACGCACAGACTAGTCTACCACTAGTGATCACAATAACAAACCCGATCAGATTCTTCAAATACGCTTCTAATCTAACCCTAATCATAACCTAATCTCCCCTCTCTATCTCCTTACCTCCTCTCTTATCTCCCCAACTCCCAGCCGACAACTCCCTGGCGCATCCACTCCCAGCCGAAAGCCTTTGGCTGCTGCTTTTCTCTTTTCCCCCACTTCCTCATCCTCCTGAAGCTCCTCCCCCTTCTCTTCCAGGCGTCGCTAGCTCCCACTGCTGCTCCCTGCCGCCGCCGGCTCGCTCTCTCCTCTGGTCTTCCTCCTGCGTCGCCCGGCCTGCTCCTGCCGCCTTCTTGCGCCGCTTTGCCTTGTGTCTCCCGTGCGCCACCAGACCGCCCTCATGGTGTCGCCGTCGCCAACCCCAGCTCGGCCCGGCCTGACCTCACCGACGCCGTCTTTGCTCTGCCCCCACCACATGCTCTAGCTCCCTGTGCCACTTCCCCCTCCTTTTCTCCGGTTCTTCGGTTCCCCTCGGCGCGGCCGAAGGCCAACGCCGCCCTAGCTCAGTCCTCCCGGCCGGCCCGGCCTACGGCCGCCGGCGCTGCTACCCGGCTCTCTCTCACTCTACTCCCTTCCTTAGATTTATTTAGCACAAAATCTTGCTTATGCTCTGACTATTCAATTTGATGATGAATATGCTCATGCAGGTAGGAAGGGAGCTAATGGTGGCTTGATCTCTATGTATGCATGCATCGGTTGGCTGCTCATGAGCACTCAAGGTATACTACTCCCTATCACCTCTCTCTAATCCCTCCCCTTCCTGCTCTGTGATGATGATACTGCGATGATGATGTAACTGTGGGATGTGCTCTGTGATGCTCAATCTATTGATGTTGGGGGGTTGATCTTGACCAAGAAGAGGGAGATGGTTACGGCCGTGGGTTACCTTTTTGTCGGTTTCGACTTGGAAATGGCAAGGTGGTGTTTTGATGGCGATGGTCCCTTTGCTATCGGTTGGGGCCGGACGTCGCCGTTGGTGTCGGGTTGACGCCAGCCGTGGCTGCCGCCTTGCTTCCTCCTATCTTCCTTACTTCCTCTGCTCTTCTTCTACCGCCGGCTGCTGGTGGTGGTCTTGGCTTAGGTTGCTTCGGTCAGCCGGTGATGAACTGGGACTTGTGGGGATGTGATGACCGAGAAATTTGAACTTCGAGGTCGGGCGCAGTGCCGACGGGGATGAATGGGCTAGCAAGGGGAATGGCTCGGCTAGGGCTTTGTCCTCTGCCCTTATCTCTTCTGCTCTCTCTCTCTCTCGCCACTTTCTTTGCAAGATATTTTCTGGGAGCAGCTCTTATCTCCTGGTCTCTCTCTCGTTCCCTGTTGGCTGGGTAATGCTGATGGACCTCTGGTCCAAATGATGCTTCTACTATTGTGGCTTAAGGACCTTGGGTCCAAAAATGAGCTTTACGTCGGCTTTCGGATATTTGGCTGAGGTAGGTCGGTAAGATGTGTGTATTGGTTCTAATATTGCCGGATGATGCAGCCCACAGAAGGCAAAATGGTGCCACTACCCTAGGGTGGTCGGGAAGCCTAAATGACCTTCGCAAATAGTCTGACGGCAATCTTCTCCTTTAATAATACTGTGGCTTGCTTCTGTCTAACAACACTGGCGGAGAGTGGTATGCGTGCAGGTTTCTTGGATGACAAGGAAGACACCGGGGTTTGATGGGTCGGCGATCGAAGAACAAGGATACAAGGAGGGCTCGACGATATGCAATGCAGGATGTACTCTTTTTATTGCTTTGTAAACCAATCTAAGATGTAACTATTTAAACAACACTAGATGATATGAGATGATGATGTACTTCTGTGGCAATACTTACAATTGAGTTAATTATCTAATGCAAATGGAAGGTGCAATCTAATTATGATTGATGCTACTGTGCACTGATGAATGCAATGATGCGCTGCTCACGAAACGAAACACGACAATTAAAGGCTTAACGATGATCGCAACACTCTCGCTAACTTACCGCTAAGACGGGATTAACTACCGCTAATTACCGATTGCTGAAAAAAAGATTAGCTAATTACGCGGGTTCTCACAAAAGAAGTTGGATGATTGACTATGACCACTACATCGACACACTCTACGTTGGATCAAGCTACTCCAAGTCTTCTACCGCTGCGTTGTGCATCTGGTGGTAACGATCTGTGATCTCTAGCTTGCATGGTATCCTGGTTTACGTGGTAGAATTTTTGAATTGCCAACTAGTTTAGCCTACCTGTATCCCTTGAAGCGGTGATATGTCCCTAGGTGGGCGATAGTAGTTCAACCACTAATCAACATTGTCTAGGCTCTAGCCATCACCCCTCGCTATCTGTTCCCGATAGAAGGATAGTTTGTGATCCGAAGGTGGATCAAAAGGGTCCTACCTAACAAGGTGATCACTCCCATCTAGGTAACCAGTGAGGAATATTCCTATGAATATTATCTCCCTTCCACTGGAGTCTTAACTCCTTGCACCAGCAGACTTCTCGAGAGCTCGATCCCTCTTGCCCTCACTCCGGATCAAACAGTTGCCTAACCCTAAGCCTGACTGTCAACCAAAGACCTCGCCACTGGTCCAAACAAATAGAGTTTGGATCTATCTACTTTGGTCAGAAGTACTTCCTTCATTCCAAATATCCCTAGATATACTTCATTCCGTCAGAAGTATTTCCTTTATCAACTTCCTTGATACTTCATAAGAAGTATTTCCTTCATCAACTCCACTAAGTTGGTTTAGTTTCATTAGGAATGTTTCATTCTTTCAAGGTGCTATTAGCTATGTTTGCTTTCATTTGAAGTGTTTTATTTGGTCTGAATGTCTTTGGATTTATTGGATTTCATTTGGTTGCTTTCAGACGTTCTTGGATTCAATTGTATTGTGCGTAGTTAGAATCTAAACCCATGGCGGAGCAGCAGTCCGAGACAGAATAAGAACATGACCAATATTATCGGAACATTGAGCAAGAGGTTATCAAAACATTGAGCAATACGAGTCAATACTTTGATCATTTTGCACCTACTTTTGAAATGCAATTATATTATTTTAAATTATGAAATTGTATTGCTATGATTTATACAATTATGTTGGTCTAACTCATAGTTAATACCTTAATGGGTATGACCTGGCTAACTAACTTGTTCGCTTCAACGTGGCTTCACCATTGGTGGGCGTGTGGCGTGGGTAGAGGGTAATTAAGCCACAAGGAAACTACACAGCGCAAGTGGGAGATCTCACGGGGGCAGGGCCCAAGGAGGTGATACCTAGTGGGTGGGGTTACGATGAGGTGAGACATTGTAAAGGCCTTGTGACAATCATCTTAGTCGCACACCAATGGAAGTGTGTCAAGGACATTATAAGTTGATTGTCTCTTGTGGGTAAAGTGTGTGAACTCTGCAGAGTCTCAAAACTATTTGGATAGCCATACCCATGGTCATGGGTGGTGCCAAGAACTTACTTGAATTAGCTTTCATTTCTATAAAACAATTTATGGGTGGAATGAAAAGGTGGGCCAGAACCCAGAGATTTGAGATGGTCTGGTTGAGAACCAGTGAGATGTATGGGAGGTAACCCGAGAAAAGAATATGAGCATTGTATGGATGGAGCCACTCAATGGTATAGGAGGTTTGAACCTCTACTAGTACTTTACAACAAAACTCAGTTTATCAAAACTTGTGTTAGTTAAAATGCTAGGTCTTAGGAATTGCTTACTAACTATTTTAATTCAAACTTAGCTTTGTGCAAATAAAAGGACCATGAATCTCCCTTTTCTTAGCCTTGCATATATAATAATTACATTCTGTGCGTTGAATCGTGAGTACGGTTGTGTACTCATGCTCGCTCCATATATTCTTTTATTCAGTAAGCCTAAAAGAAGAAGGTTATGCGGGCACTTATGAGCATTGGTCACGACTGAAGATCAAGAAGGCTAAGAACTAGGTCGCGGGCCCCAGTCAATTTCCTGTGGGTATATCGTGAGGGTTCCACATGGTGTACTTTTATTCTGCTTCCACTGTTGTTCTTTGAAAGGTATTTGGCCTATCCGGCTATTCTGCAAGTCAAAAGCCTTAAGGTATATTTATGCTTTATTTATTATTATGCAATAGCTTTACATATTCGTGATATGTGAATGATATTCAATGGTGTAACTGTGGGCACTAGCTATTCATCCATGGACTAGTGTTGTGAACACAGAAGATTCCAAATTTCAAATTTGGGGTATGGCAGACTTGGTATCAGAGCCATATCGATTGTAGGTCATTACCTTAGTTAGCATGGCCGTTAGTTTCATTAGTGAAAATTTTAAAATCTATTTGCACCTACAAAATTTTTGTGAAAAATATAAGCATTATTGCTCATTCTCATCCCTCCTAAAGATTACCCTCTCTTACCTATCGGATATTCTTTTGATTTTGAAAGGTAATTGATTTCCTCTTCCCTTACCCTAGCTTCAAAAACTTAAGTTCAGGAACGTGATGACTTGCTAAGATAAGCCAATCTCATTTTGAGTAACCTTGGTGCACATAACTGTGCATCCCCATATGTGATACCGCGAGTAGACGATTGTATTGTTGTGAGATTTCAGTTGGATCCTGTGCACTGCCTGTTTGCCTACAGGCATCGCATTTTGCAATTACGGGAAAAGCTTGTTTTAAAAAGATTTGTGTGATTGTTTGAGCCTCCCCGGCTTTTTGTGTGTTAAAATTTTAAATTTTAAGGGGAAAATGGGTTTAGTTACCTTGTCCCTGTAATCTTTTCCCTATCTCATGCTATTCTCCTCATTCCTTGCTAAAAGAACTAATAGATGGCAAGACCAACCTAACAAGCATACAAGATCAAGATGAAGCTCCATCAAAATTTGCCAACCCTATCCCAGACCATCCAAGCAAGACCCTTAGGCGTCACCGCACCTCATGTAGGGTGCAGCCCACTAACCCAGCATAATCTAGCCAGGGAAAATCGAGGAAACGTTATGTCGAGGTGGCATTTGAAGATCTCAAGATAGAGCCGCTCATCAACCCATGCCCAAGGAAGGACCAAAACCCCATAACAGGACTGGCACCACTGCCCCCTTGGGACTCATCAACCCACCGCATGTTTCAGGAGTGGTAAGGTGGACCACCTTGCATCCCACTGCTACGGTAAGAAAGGACACTAAGCCAATAAACATGTCCCAACTACAACGAGGACCACCTGCTAGGAAACTATCCAACAAACAAGGTCACATGTGTTCCTCTACATAGGACACGGTCGCTATCCCAAGGAGTGTCGTCTAAACCGTTTGCTCACCATATCAACCGAGCTACAACGACAGATTCTTCAAGTAGCCATAGGCATCGCAACCGACGTAGCCTATACTGAAACTACAAGCACCTCTGTAACCCTTAGTGCTCTCCTAGTACCCGAGGTCCCCTCATTCCCTTCTGTTCTACCAAAACCCGTGTCAACTAAGTGGAAATAGTCTATGACCAAGAAAAGCAGACCCTTATGATGGAAGGCACATAAGTCGGGTTGGATAATGGATTTGCACATGCTATGTCCTTAGGTATAGACGATGCCATAGGGGACATGCACGATAAGTAGTTAATGAAAATGTATCGAGGATATCTTATGATTTTTAAGAATGAATCAAATATGTGGTATATTTGTGGAACACTAGAAATCATAAGGATAAGTGCTTGGAAGATATCACCGAGGACTTAGGAAAAATCATTTGGATTGGATTAATAGGAATAATTGAATTTATAAAACATATTGCGATTAATAAATGGATTGTTGGAAATTTTTAGAGGTTGGATATTGGGATAATTAACGCAAAGTGGTACTAAATGAAAAATTGGAGTTGCATTAGCAGGTATTGATCTAGCATCAGTAGGATTGATAGTAATGAATTATATGATAAATTGGTGGAATGTAAAACAATTATGGGTGATTGGGATCAATTGAAGGGATATGATTAACTAGAGCAGTTGGATTCGTTAGTGGTAAGGATCACTAGCGCTCATGTGGAATCTATGACTGGATTAATTTAGATGTTATGATCAACAACTGGAGAATGGCGGATCATACTTATAGGGTACCAAGGTACACTTGATGGATAATAGCGATTGAGTTATTTGTGGTTGAAGAAACAACGAATATCGGTGGACAATTTTTAAGGGGGTAGCTAACTACAGATATGTTGAATCATTATGATTACATACAATTATGAGTTGGTGGTGTAACAACTTCTATTGAGAATGATTAGGCCAACACACGGAGATCAAGAGTTAAGGATTTGGTGGAACATTAATTACGAGCGAGGCCTAGAATTTGAAAATTAGGGTAGTTGGTAGGCTAAGAGTTAAGATCGAATTTTGGTAAAGGATAATAGTAGTGATAGTTATTACATCGGCATCTCTAAGGCTAGCCAATTCCTTCGGATATGGACAACAACTGTCAACTCATCAATAGGGAATTTACGGCTATCATAAGGAAGTAGATGGCACGACCCTTCCACCCAAGACATTTTGAAGAAAACGACGTTGAGGAGCAAGCCCTTCAAAGTCAACAATCTACCTAGGAGACAATTTCTCTCCCTACTCTATTTTCCTGTGCCTTCAACACCCCTTTGTGTGCATATTTTCTCCCTCTCATCTACTCCAAGAAAGAGACTGTTGCCCTAAAACTACGGAAGGGACAACACGTCAGGCCATGCACCTTGAGTCGATGGGAATCCCGCAACGTTAGGAGCTGATGAAGCAACTATGAGAGCGTCAACACCCCACAATCCTTCCTGTGCCTCTCCATTCTATATTCTTTCTTTTCGATCTATCGGAATCTCGGGGCCGAGATTCTTTTTAAGGGGGGTAGTTTGTAACATCCCAAAAATTCTAAAATTTTGAAACTGTTTAAAAATGTGGGATTTTTAAAACTTTTTGTTACGCTTCGGCAATGTTCGAATTTTTGAGTTGTTAATTGAAATCTCAACTGAAAAAAATGAAAAAGTGAATTCAAACTGAGTTTAAAAATAAAAGAAAAAGAAAGTAAATTGAAACCTCGAAAGTACGGTCTGAGCCGAAACCACCCGGCCTAGCCCGACTTTCCCCTTTTTTCTTTTTCTTTTTCTTTCTTTTCTTTTTCTCTTTTTCTTCCCCTTTTCTTTTCTTCCTCCTTTTTCCTCCCTGACCCACCCGATAGCATCTTCCTCCTCTGTCCTTCCATGACAACACCCTGGCGCTATGCTGTGCACACCCTGCCACCTGCCCTGGCACCATGCCATCGCCTTGTGCATCATGCACGCCGCCTACTCTCATCATTGCAGCCACGTCCCAGCACCATCACCTCACCGTCCTCGTTGTCCCGCGCCACACCCCGCACTAGCACGACGTCGCAGCGCACAACAGCTGCTCACACGGCACTCGCCCTTCTCGCCCCGAGCTTCACGCGAGAAATCACATACCCTCTTTGGCTATAAAGCCACACCGAGCTGCGCTCAGCCTCACATCCTCGCTTCCCCTACCATTCCCCTCATCTTTCCTTTCTCCACCAAGTGCAAAAACACGAAGGTGTGGAGCCCTGCTTTTGGCCGCCAGAGTCGACGAAGCCGCCCGTCGTCGTTCCGACCACCTCGGTGAAGCCCTCCCTCACAAGACCATCGTGCGCCGCCTTCTTCCTCGTTTCCGACCGAAAACCGCTGCCACCATCGCCGCCCTTGCTCCGGTGAGTCCCAGACTGATTCCTGTCTCTAGGAGTATCCCGTTACCCCTCTCATCTTCCCCTAAACCCCTATTGGAGCTCTCCCTCACTCAGCCACCTCCCCATGGTGAACCGCCTGTGCCACCCTTGGTCTTCGTCGCCGGACCACCCCGATTCCTCCCCGCTGCCATCCACCACCCCAGCGGGTTCCCCTCACCTCCCTCTTTCTCAGACGCACCCTTCTTCTCCCTTATTCCCCTCCAGCGCCACCACCATGGGAACCATGCCACCATTGCCGCTGGGCGCAGCTGTGCTTCCTCTATGGCCACCTTGGTCGATGCCAGGACCACCCACGAGGTCGCCTTCCCATGCGCACTCCATTTTGGCCAGCCTCGGCTACTGCCGTCGTCCCTCTCGCCAGCGTTGAGCGTCGCTCGAGCCTCCTCCGGCCATCCTCTATTTTGGAACAAAGCCAGGGCAGTAGTCCCCCCCTCTGTCTCTCTCTGAGTGTATGTCAAGTGGGCCCAGCCTAGTTAGTTGATTAGCAAAACTTAATTCATAGAGTTATTGTTAACAGACAAATCAAATTACATTTATATTTTCAGTGGTTAATTTTAGGTGACAAATTTAGATAATTAAATGTCAGATAGTTTGTCATTGGCAGTGAGATTTAAAGAACAAAACTAGTTATGAGTCGCGTGTTCAGTATAGTGGTCTCATTGGCATGTGGACCCTAGGCCATGGATGTAGTACTGATAACAATGAATTGCTCAAAAGGTTGATCAGAGTTAATAGGGTATATCATTGTGGAATATATCAGTTAACAATTGTATAATGATTAATTTAAGTAATTAGTCCAAAGAGATTAGAAGCTAATTGGTAATGGAAAGCAAATCATTATTATTTGAACTGCAGAGGCAATCGTAACCAGGGGAGGACAATGGAATCAAGTCGGTTAGTGATTAACTAAGATGATGTAGTCGTGTTTAGACATATACAAACACACATGATCCAACCCTAGTAAATCCAAGACCATTTTTGTAATAATAAAGATAATAATTTTATCAAATAGTTAATCGGATTCAGTAAAGAATTTAGATAATAATCAAGTACCAGTAACATATAGCTTATGACTAGGAGTACTGATGACTACGGCGGCCCGATCTTCCGATAGGTTTGATTGATTTCGTCATAGGGACATTGACGCTTTGAGGCTTCCGACCAGCAGATCGTCACCTTGCAATTCGCTACACCCGCACGACTGTCGTTATCGACCACGCTCACACGCGATCGATGTGAGGACCCCGGTTTATTCGGCTTGTACTGTTTAACCATCCACTTGGTCATAACAGTACAAATCAAATAAACCAAGCCTCGAGATATGTATACTTCCCGGAATTGCAGTATACACACCCCGTAACAAAATCATGCATCAATTCCATTCATACACATAGAGCCGAAGCAAAAGCAACAACTAAAAGACATAGATAATATAAAGAGAGTTAATACAAAAGAGAGGCCGATCGGCCAATAACACATAAGTAACTAATTTAAACAGCGGAAGCAAAATGGCCATAAGATGGCGATAAACAAAAGCCAATCGGTGTGCCTTTCACCCACAAGGCAACCAATCGGACCGCCAAGCTAGTCGTCAAACCCGCAGCACGTCTCACAAAAGTGAAGCCCTTGGGGCTCACCTTCTTCCTCTGCAACAATTAATATTAAGCAAAGCAGATGAGTACAAAAATTGTTTTTGTACTGCAAGACCGACGTGTGAGATAATGTAACTATAATTAACTACATGCAAGCTTTATTTAAGTGGATGAGGCTCGACTTATTTTCAAGATAAAACAAGTTTTCCTTTGCAATAAGGTAATAGATTCAAAGCAAGTTTGCAATTAACTTTTATTGTTCAAATAAAGAGAGACAATAATAACAATAGATGGAGAACAACACCAACCTAGAAGTGACTAACCCATAGTCACTACAACAATAGCATGAAGTCCCCCTTCATACCACCCATGTCAAGTTTAAGTTTTTAAAAGGTTGTAGTCTAGTTTTAACCCAAGCGTGTCCATAACCTAGGACGAGGCTATTCGAATAGTTTTAACCCTGCAGGGGTGTACCAATGTACCCACACTTCGCACCGCTTTTTACCAAGCTATTAAGCACACTTCCTTTGGTATGCTGCAAGACGGCTAAGTCCTACGAGACATTTCCAATGGATTGAGCTAATCAAGAGCCGCACGTATGGGGTTAACCTTAGTGATCTGCCGACGAAATATGGATCACAAGGACCCATACGTGGAGTAGGAGACACCGGCCTCTGGTGGCGCTCCACTCCCCACAAACATGTCCATGTTGCATATATCCCATATGCAACCCACCACGCGACTCATTAATTAACACCCTCCAAAGTACTTAGTCAAGAGAGGTCCCATATCCTCTAGTGTGGTTAGCACGCACAATTGCTTGGATCAATGGCACAAGTAACTCGGTCCGTAGGGACTTAGGCACCATTCCAATCACACCCAACAGATCACACCAACATACCATTGTGCCCAAGCCAAGATATAATTTTTGTTTTCGCTTTTGATTTGCAAATTGGTAAAACACAAGGGTTGGACATAATGGAATAATAATAGCATTTGTGATCAAGATCACCGACTAAGTCGATGATCGCCCAATACTACCGATACTAAGCATTGCTAAGCATCATATCGTAAAGACAAATAAAAGGCCCTAAATCATTCACCGGCTCTAATTCACCAAAGGAGGATAATATTCCTAAGGTTGTGGTGGGTGAACAATTTAAGGGAAACAATGCAATAGGCTTAGCTACTCTATTCGCAAAATTAATCATTGACACAAAAGCATGTATACATACAAGTAAAACAAAGTATTAGATTTTAAAAGTAATGGGATTGAGTGGATATGATCAAACCGCTTGCTCGCTTGTCGTTGCTCAAAAGTTGCTGAGGATCGCTCTCAGAGCTCAACCCACTCTTCGTCACCTACTCGCATAAGCAAATAACACGATTTAAAAGCAAATAAGGCAATAAACCCTAATCACAAATATTGAGAAAAAGCATCCAAATGACACAAAATTTATACACAAGGTAAAATAGGAATAAACCTAGACATAGAAACTGAAAACCTAATTTGGATTTGTGGTGTAGAAGATATCCCTAAAAACCTATTTTCGCCATAATTAGGTACTGTAGCAAAAATATTTTCTAGAAAGATTTTGAAGCTGAAACTTTTATGGTAGCTACCTACTGGTATAGCGATAAGCCATATAAAATTTCAGGTCATTTGGAGTTATATTGAAAGAGTTATGATTTGTCTAAATTGTTTAGGGTATTTAAACTAAAATATGATCCTTATGATTTTTAAAAACATTAAAATTTGTGAAACCAATTCTCCTAGCAAATACACTAGCAGTGGAAGCTAATACAATCGGATTCATACAAAAAGGATCTATAGATTAAAAGTTATGCATTTTACAAGTTTGCTAAAAGTTCTGAAAAACAGTATTAAGTTCACTTGTTTACTATTTTTGAAAATGGTTCTCCAGGTATGATCATGGTCTACAATTATTTTTATATTTAAGTTCAAGGTATAAGAAAGCTAACAAAATTGGAATCATCTAATTTGGAGCTAAAATGACAAAGATATGAAAACGTGAAGACACTAACATTTTTCTGTTTTGAGACAACCATTTCTGAAACTCTGTTGGTTTTCTGAAAATTTCAGATTCTAGTATTGGTTTTCAAATTGATGGTTATTGAAATCTAAGTGTTCAAATGGGGGGGGGGGGTTTGAAGGCACAATTGTGCTAACCAATATATTAACCATGACAATGATCTATTTGCCAATTAAAATTTAGTGATCAATTGACATACACAAGGTTTGTTATTTAAGAGAATTGATTTTGCAAAAGTGTTTCACTGACAAAACACTTCTCTGCTCAATTAACAAACAATTCAAACTATTTCTGAAACGAAGTGCTATCATCAAATTTTGTCACTTAGTTTAATTATCCATTTGTTAACTAAATTTTGAGTGATTAATTTGTCATTCAATAGGTTTTATAAGTCCACCGATCTTTTGATTCATCCTCTAATGACCTCTGTTATTCTTTTCAAGTCATCCTCGCTTTTTATCTTCTCTCCTCCCGCTTCTTGTATACGGACGTAAATGACACTAGATAAACTTGCTACACCTCTCAACTTCCAACTGTTAATTCATTTGAGTGATCTACAAGCTAATCATAGCACTTAACTAAAGTACCCATTGAACAATAACCTTTAAGGACTAGCATTAGAAACTCCTTAGCCTACCGACAAAATCGGTCATTTTCGATTACCTTAACAGTTCATCCACTGACAATACAAAGTATTGTCAAGAGAAATGCTACTCCTAAACTCTTAAAGCTTCAGATTTGCTAATCCATTTGAGTGACTTAAAGACATTCACAAAGATTTGTTAGCCTTAGTTCGTTTTACTAGTGGTTCCCTTGTTGGACAAAATAGTTGTTCTTAACTTAGTGCAGTGATTGCATTGTCGAGAAAGAGGAGTTCTTGAGAGACTGAGCTACAGAACAGCAGAGCAGCACTTCGGTCGTGGTTCATCGCCGGTGAGGGGAGTGGTGTGGAGGCGACAACAATGGCCAAAATGGGTTGCTAGGGTGCTACCGGGCTAGGGGTGGCGGTTTTAGAGCCTGGGTGACTCGTATGGGCGGCGAGGAAGGTGGCGGCCTGCAGTGGAGAAGAAAGCGCGTGGCGCGCGGGTGAAATTGCGACAAAATGGAGGGAGCATGAGTAGCCATGGGGTACCCGGAACACGCGGAGAGGTCGGAGAAGGCGGAAGGTGGCCGGAGCGCACGGCGACGACGAACCTGCCATGCGGCGCGAGGTGGTCCTCGCTCGGCAGGACCTGGGTGAAGGAGAGCACAGTGAGTGATAGAGGAAGGTAAAGGAAGGTATACGGATGCTCATGGCGGAAGGAATCGAAGGGAGGCATCGGAGAAGGAGTAGCACAGCGGGCGGTGGTGGCGGCCGAGGTGAAGAAGAGGCTGCGCGGCCACGGTGACGGCTTTTCCCAATTGGATGGGGGTTTTTTCTCGGTGTCTAAGGCGCGTGGTGACGCGGTCGGGAGGACCGGGATAATCGGGCAGCCGGAGAGCTTGAGGCGCACGGCGACACTCACGGGAAGAAGAGAAAGGGCGAGGCGCCGGTGGGGAGGCAAAGGGGTGGTTCAAGGGGGCTCGTGGGGTCTTTGTAGCCCGAGGAGGAGGAAGGAGTCGCGGGAGAGCCGCTGGCGAGGCTCGAGGTGGCAGAGCAGTGAGCAAGCGGCAGGAGCAAAGTGCGACGCAGAGCGGGTGGCGCGAGCGTGATCTGCGTGGGGAAGAAGACAACAGTCCGGCGGGCCCACTAGTCAGCGGCAAAAGAATGGTGGGTCGGACTTACAACGGCACTTAATCCGGCCGTTGGAGCGAGATCGGAGGGTCCAACGCGATGGGTGCAACCGGCAAATCCAACGACCAAGGCAATCCGGACCACGATTTCAAAACGAACGGCTCAAAGCAAGGGGGTAATTGGCTGGTCGGGTTAGGCGGTGGGTTTGACCGCAACGGTTCGAGCTCTGTCGAATCGAGTTGGGTCCGGTCGGAGGAATAGTGAACAGAGGTTTTAAATTCAGTTTGACCGTAATACAATAGGTTTGACTGGGGCTTAATAAATAGCAAATAAATTTTAAAAATTCTGAAATTTTTCAGGGAGGTTCCTGGGATGACCTAGTGACCAAATAAAATTTTAAACCTTATTGTTCATGAGTTATTTTCTTATTTTAAATTCAAACTTACAAAAGGTTATTGAAGCAAGTTCGAATTTTTTGTGGGTGGAATTTAGCTCCAAAAATTTTGGAAAAATTATATTTATTCATGATAATTATTATAATATTTCAATAAATTATTTTCAGAGTTTTCATTGAATTAAATTCTCCCCCAAAAAATATTTTAAGTGTATGCTCTTTATGTTTGATTTAGGGTTTTAAAATGACCTGAATCTTGGAAGGATTTTTAGAGATGGCAACTAGCTCCAAAACTTATGAAATTTTAAATGGAGGTTGATGACTCTATGACAAACCTTACATAAAATTTTTAGAGGTTTTTATGCTCAGAATCTTTCTCCAAAATTCCAGAATGTTTGAATTTAAGGTTTGACCAATTGAAAAATTGGTTTGACTTGCCTCCAAAAATATTCCAACAACTTCTAAAAATTGTGAAACTTTTCAGAGGGGTCACCCATCAACCCAAGAACTTAGGATAAATGGTTCCAGAGGATGATCACAAAAGTTTTGAGGGGTAAGGTTTAGGTCAAAATGACCTGTGACTTTGTATTTCCCTATTTCCTTTACAAGATTTGTTAAGAACATACAGGAAATACAAGATGTAAGAAAAAGTTTTAATTTCTACACATTTTCTTACATTTGAAACACATATTGAAAATTGGGATGTTACAATCGACCTTACCACGAGGGTTATTGTTCCTGCAAGCAATCGAAGCAACTCACAAGAACAAGGAAGATGCAATCTGAAATGTATTGCAAATATGAATGAAGTTCACAAAGTGGGGTTCCTCAAACCGTAAAACGGCGAAACTGCAAGTGGCAGAATAATCTAAGAAAAACCAAACCCTAAACTGTGGCGGCTGCGGTGTATATATAGGGGGACATGAGGAGGTCGACCTAGGGTTGTGCGGCCCTGGGGAGAGGCGTACACAACCTGGGCTTTGACCTCGACACGCTTACAAGGCCCAATTAGGCCCAAAATGGTAATGCAACACCTTATTTCAACGACTCTGACTAACTCCCAACGTGATCATAGAGTGGGTACACCTGGTCATGGAGCTTGTAGACCTGGTCTTAGATCATGGAGAACTGGTCGTAGACCTCCTTCTATAATCCAAAAATCGTTTCTCGGCGCAATCAGAGGGACTTCCTTTTCTTGTGCGCAATCAGTGCAGATGACCAGGTGATGAGGACATCCCTAACACTTATACATCTTTTCCTATTGGTAGTCATGCATATACTGAGATGGACGCCATAAATGAAGCTACAAATAATACAAGTGCAGAAGTGCATGTTGGTCCACTTACTAGAGCAAGGGCTAAACTTCTAAATCAACAGGTGCTTTTATTTCTTAATGAATCTTCTATTGTTATTGATGAGAATTGGGTACTACCTCATGCAAATATTTTATGCATTCTCAGGTTTGAACATTGTGAAGCCTTTGGAACCGAGAGGGAGGAGAGGGAGGCCGAGCCAAAGCAATAGAGGAGAAGCTCACGTGGGTCAAGCAAGAGGAGAAAGGCCCAAGAATTCAAGCCCAATTCGGATCTTCCACAAGACAAACCGAAATTCATCTTGGAATCAACTCACAATTCAATTCGGATTCGGTTCGGAACAGCCCAACAGATCTGTAATAAAAAGGCCATAACTTTTACATACGGAGTCCGATTGGGGTGTTCTTGGACTTGTTTGAAAGCTTATTCCAAGGCCCACACAATGGGTATGGGCCCAGCTTCAGAAGACGTACGGTCACGCCGCTATGGCCGAAACAATGTGACGGATTTAAGTTAGGTTTTCCTTTTTGTTTGTTTTTGAGTCTTAGCCGAATTGGAGTTTGATTCGGCATGTGTAGCCGGCCCTAGGCCGCACGTGAGTCGTGGAGGGCGCCTTAAGTACCCTTGCCCCTCCTTTGTATCCATTAGACCAGTTTATGCATAAGATTGAAACATAGCTATTGCTTGTTCTTTCGACACCAGAGTTCATGCGAGGACTTTGAGAGAGAATTAGGTGATCCATTGTTTTGTTCCGCAATTCATGGTCAAGTCGTCGTTCCATTGGGAATTGGGGACTTGGCGTTCGTCGTTCGTGGTCTCGCGACGAACAACTATCCGGTGTGTTTTGGGCGTATTCCGAAGAGTTGAGGGTTCCTGCATTGGCGTGAGTGTTCAGCTAGCGACATCGTCTACTTCGCATCAACTACCCACGATTCCTCACTGAGAAGATCGGGCCTCCCCCGTATCATGTGGTATCAGATTCTAGGTTTACTCGGTGAGAACTTCTTTACCCGTAGTTAGATTCGTTTTCTTTCCTATCGTCCAATAAACCAAAAATTGCAATACAAAAACTGTAGTTTAAACTATTATTTCTTGTGCGTTTAGTTAAGTTTTCATCCATTAGAGTTTTGTTTTAGTGTTGATCCGTGTGTTCCTTTTGCATTGCTTAATTGTTGTTAAAAAAAATTGCTGATTGAACTCCTCAATTAGCACCCAAAATTGCTGATTGAACTCCGCATTAGCCTACCGTCTTGTGGTCGGCCAACCCGTGCGCCGTCGACAGCTTGGCCGCGTGGATTGGAAACCCTAGCTTCCTTTTGGTATCCGAATCGGTCCTCCAAGTGTCCCTTCCGAATTCCATTGGGGAAGTAGAGTCCGAGTCCATCTCTTGGGAAGTTCCTATCCGAGTCCACTGGAGTTCGGGCCTCTACTTCTTCATTGGTCGAACCACTTTGGTCTTTGTGCTTCACTTATATCCTTTCATCTTGAGACTAGCTTTTGATATTGCAACTAGGGTTGCTCATTGAAGTTGATTACATTTTGCTGATTTGTGAGGGTTGCGTACTTCCGCAGGGAGCAAAACACTTTCGGCCTCTGCAAAGAAGGAATAGGCAGCTGCATTTAAAAAGAGCCGTGGCATAAAAAGAAAGAAAAAAAATAATGAGCGAAAAGCTAACTTTTGCATATGACCTCCGATTGGAGCGTTTCTTAATCCGTTGAAAAGGAAACGGGAAAATAGAGCACCTAGAAAATAGATCCGTTGAAAAGGAAACGGAAAAAACAGTATACCATTCTGCATAGATAAATTGTTAGCACCTAGAAACGAGCTCACCTCATAATTTAAGTGACGTGCACGAGCTCTTGTCATAGGACCTTGTAGTTTAGCAACCGGATCTGGAGGATTTTGCGTAGTGCGTGTATCCGAAAGAGTGATGACCTCATCATTCTTCCCCTCTTGAATTGGAGTTATCCTTGACTCAAGGTCATCTTCTTTTCCCAAGTATGGCTTCAAGTCCGCAAGACTGGTCGTGGGCCTAGTCGTAGGACTGGTCGTGGGACTGGTCGTAGGACTAGTCGTAGAGCTTGAGACCTAGTCGTAGAGCATGCAGACCTGGTCGTAGATCATGGAGACCTAGTCGTAGACCTTGGGATCCTGGTCATAGACCGTCTGTAACCCAAAATCTGTAGGTGGCTTCAATTGATAGCAGCACGGTTTGACAAAGTCGCTCCTAGGATCAAATCGATTTGATGCTCTATCCCTCGACTACGTGGTTGTTCGGGGGGTATCTCAGCTTGAAATACATCCATATACTCCTGCAAAAGGTTAGCTACAGCAGGAAGCAAAGATCTAGATATATCCTTAAGTGAAAATACAGTATCTTTGCATATCAAAGCATAGCATGGCAGCTCATTATCACAAATTTTAGCAAGTTCGGATTTAGTGGTAAGCATAGCACAACCCTTCAATTTAATTCCTTCCGACTTAGAACTAGGCGCCACTTTCTCCCCTTTAGGTGGGAAACATGTTTTGCTACTTGCTGATTTTTAGAATCATGCCCATTGGTGTTTCTTTTATTTCCAGTACGCTCTACTTCATCATTCAAAATTTCAGTGGGTGTCAAAGGCAACAACTTAATCTTCTTACCCTCATGTGAGAACGAGTAGGTATCAGCTCTACCATGGTGCAAAACATCATTATCATATATCCAAGGCCTACCGAGCAACAAAGAGCATGCTTGCATAGGCATTACATCAAAGTCGACACTATCTTTGGAATTACCAGCTGAAAATTGCACTCTCACAACTTTGTTTACCTTTAACTTACCACACGAATTGAACCATTAGATATAGTAGGGACGTGGGTGTGGCTGTGTGGCCAAACCAAGCTTCTCGACCATCTCTGAACTTGCAAGGTTATTGCAGCTCCCTCCATCAATGAAGACTCTGCAGGCTCTCTCCTTCACGAGAAATCTAGATTGAAACAAGTTAGTCCGCTGATTTTGCTCCGTTTTCTCCACTTGTGTGCTCAGCACTCGCTGCGCAACAAGGCTCACATGAGTCCGTGTGTCAACAACAGCTATTTGTTCCTCTACATCATCAGCATCACTGTATATCTCATCTCCTCCACCTGCAATGTTAGCTGCAAGCACATATTCATCCTCAATATCACTAGCACTTACATAACCACCGTCTTTGGTGGCGAGGTATGCTCGCTGACTTGGGTAGTCCCTCATGACGTGGCCCATTCCCTTGCAACGGTGGCAAACAATCCTAGTTGTACGACCCGTGGAAGCAACCGAAGAAAAACTCTTGGCTGGGGCCTGCACAGTAGTAGATTTGTTTACCTCGGGTGCATGTGATGGTATCGGAGGTGCTGCTGAACGCGCCCTACTTAAGGAGGGGTCAGTAGACTGTGTAGCCGAAAGTGGGGCTGTTTTAACTTGCTCCGGTGTTGATCTTGGTGTAGTCGTGCTTCAAAAATTGTTCCTTGGCCTCTGCTGTCGTCCTTGCAATTCCTTTTCTGCCAAACATGCAAGTTGGAACAATCTAGGAACACTATCATATTCTTTGTAATTAACTATTTCCTAAATTTCGCATCTTAGTCCTCCATATAAACGTGCCATAGCAGCCTCTTCGTCATCAATAATATCAAAACGCAACATACTAATTTGTAGCTCCTGATAATATTCTTCTACGGATCTATTGCCTTGGTTTAAGCGCTACAATTTCTTACGCAAGTCACGTTTAAAAGAGGGTGGAATAAATCTGTTACGCATAGCAACCTTTAAAGCATCCCATGTAGTAGGCGCTAATCCATCATTGCATACTCTACTCCACCAAATGATGGTAAAGTTTTTAAATTCACTTGTGGCTTGCCTAACTCTATGCACTTCAGGAACTAAGTGAGCATTAATTTTCTTTTCTACCGTCATCTCCCAATCTAGATATACTTCAGCATCATAAGCACCAGCAAAAGATGGTATAGTGAACTTGACTTTAGTATATGGATCATCGTTAACACGTGCATTATGTTGATGAAAGTTATTACCTCTCATACCTTGATGGTTGAAGTTCAACCTGGTTCCGTTGTTGCGCATCAAAGGTGTCGTGCTTGCGCATCTCATTATCATTGTCAATCTCATGGTCATGGGCTACACCTTGAGGATCCACACGCCCATTGTTCGGTGGTTGATTGGCCAAACCATCAATGCGTGCATTGAGTGTTGCAATACTATCATTGATCTGTTGTAGTATAGCATTTGTCTCCGCAAACTTCCTATCAATGTCGTCATTAATAGTGTGGCGGTGCTCATCCAGCACCCTTGTGAGCTCTTCCCTCAAAACACACTCTTGCGCATCCAATTCCTCACCTGCCATGGTTAGTAGGAGACAAAAGACAACACAAATGTATTATCCCTACCAACTACTAGGTGGTGGATGGTGGAATTACACACTCTCAAGCGTCTTACCAAGCTCTTATGAATTCCTTACCAAATTGTAGCAGGTGGTATGATCGGAGAAGGTGGGATGTATGACCGCGGCGGAGGCGAATGCGAGGATCCAAATCTGAGGGCCAAAAGTATGTGGAGCTCGGACAGACAATGTTTAGTAGTAAGTAATAGCAATAATGAATTCAGATTAGCAAAGCTAAATCAAAGTCCACGGTACTCATCACAGTTGCTAGCCCGAACGCGTTCCTAGAACTAGCTCAAGCAAGCTGAAAAAATAGGGTAGATACAAGCACAATGGAATAAAATTCGCAAAGCAACTATTTTCCTCCTCCTTCCTTTTTTGAATTCCTCTTTCTTTTTTTTTGCACTCTTTGCTTCTTGATTTCTTTTCCTTTTTTTCTTTTCTTTTTTTTGGCACTCTTTGCTCCTTTTTTTTGCAAGCGTGACACAAGCTCAAAACTCTTCTACTACCCTTTCTGGGTCCAATGAGGTGAGTTGGTCACAAACTGTTTCCGAAGAGTATGGGTATAAAGGTAATAAAAAGATACTCTCTCTCTCTGAACTTTGGCTAGCTCTGTTTCGGCTATGGAATTTCTTCTCGGCCTTTGTTTGGTAGGGCACGATATGATGAGTGCATGGGGTGTCCGAGAGCAACCAGAAACAGATAGGGTTGTCGGGGCGAAACTCGAGCAGGTGGTCGAACACGAGTAGGTGGTCGAATTCGAGTAGATAGTCGAACCCGAGGAGGTAGTCGAATCCGAGGGGGTGGTCGAATCCGACTAGGTGGTCGAACCTGAGGAGGTGGTCGAACTCGAGTAGGTGGTCGAATCCGACTAGGTGGTCGAACACGAGGAGGTGGTCGAACTCGAGCAGGTGATCGAATCCGACTAGGTGGTCGAATGGGGTGTTGCTCGAGTAAGTGATCGGATAGGGGGGGGCTTGGCTCAAGTAAGTGGTCGAATGGGGGTGTTGGCTCGAGTAAGTGGTCAATTCCGAGTTGGGGGGAGAAGTCGAAACTGAGTAGGTAGTCGTATGGGGGTGGTGTCACGATCTCGGCTATAGTAGACAAATCCTAATTGTACGGATGAAACCAAGGACAAACCGAGATACACGATGACCAAAACAGCAAAGACTCGATGCTAAAAACTAGATTATGATGACTAGACCAGCAGCAAAGACACCAATGATGGACTCGAACTCAACAACACGAAAACTGAAAACAAAATTGCAAAGGCACAAAGTGGTTAGGACAGCGGAAAAACTAAGATCTAAAACTTTTTGTGGGGCAATTTTCTGGGCTCTAGGTGATGGAATACAACTAACAAAAGGGGATAAACGAGATTACCTAACAGGCAACCTTTGCTCTGATACCAACTGATGACTATGGCGACCCGATCTTCCGATAGGTTCGATTGATTTCGTCGTGAGGACGTTGACGCTTTGAGGCTTCCGACCAGCAGATCATCACCTCGCAATTCGCTACACCCGCACGACTGTCGTTATCGACCACGCTCGCATGCGATCGACCTTACCATGAGGGTTATTGTTCCTGCAAGCAATCGAAGCAGCTCACAAGAACAAGGAAGATGCAATCTAAAATGTATTGCGAATATGAATGAAGTTCACAAAGTGGGGTTCCTCAAACCGTAAAACGATGAAATTGCGGGTTCCTCAAACCGTAAAATGGCGAAACTACAAGTGGCAGAATAATCTAAGAAAAACCCAACCCTAAACTGTGGCGATGCGGTGTATATATAGGGGGACGTGAGGAGGTCGACCTAGGGTTGTGCGGCCATGGGGAGAGGCGTACACAACCTGGGCTTTGACCTCGACATGCTTACAAGACCCAATTAGGCCCAAAACGGTGACGCAACACCTTGTTTCAACGACTCTGACTAACTCCCAACGTGGTCGTAGAGCGGGTATACCTGGTCGTGGAGCTTGTAGACCTGGTCTTAGATCATGGAGAACTGGTCGTAGAGCTCCTTCTGCAATCCAAAAATCATTTCTCGGCGCAATCTGAGGGACTTCCTTTTCTTGGGCGCAATCAGCGCAGATGACCACGACTTGATGGATCCTTCCCATTATTCCTAAGTACAAAAGATCACAACTATTAGGTAGTATACCATTCTTCATAGATAAATTATTAGCACCTAGAAACGAGCTCACCTCATAATTTAAGTGACGTGCACAAGCTCTTGTCATAGGACCTTGTACTTTAGCAACTGGATCTGGATGATTTTGCGTAGTGTGTGTATCCGAAAGAGTGATGTCCTCATCAAGTACCCAAATGAACATAGGGTTGTATACCCTGATTTAGCAACGTCGTGTCGAGCGTTAATCTTAGTGTGTAGTAACCCTATAGTGAGTCATATAAGCTCACATATACTTAGGGCGGTTCATTAGTAAATGGCGGATGGGCCCATACCAAGACCTAAATTTATAAAGACCCAAATAAGGAGTGGATCATACCAAATGTTTAGGCTAACAACTTTAGTTTAAAGATAAACCACTACTACAAAACAGGTCATACTGGACGCCTCATCACAGACGGTTCCAAAGGAGCCGTCTGTGTTAAGGGAACCGTCTGTGATAGTGCCTCATCACAGACGGTTCTTATTACCAAACGTCTGTGATACTTCACAGACGGTTCATAATAAGAATCGTCTGTGATAGTGCCTCATCACAGACGGCTCCTTCTACCAACCGTCTGTGAAGTATAACAGACGGTTGGTAATTAGAACCGTCTGTGATGAGGACGCCTCATCACAGACGGTTCCAAAGGAGCCGTCTGTGTTGAACTTATACAGACGGTTCCCTTTGGAATCGTCTGTGATGAGGCACTATCATAGACGGTTGGTATTAACAACCGTCTGTGATTTTGATTTTACCATGACTTCAAATTTTATGCCATGGTAAAATCAGAGAGTAAGGAAAATTTGAAGCCATGGTAAAATCAGAGAGTAAGGAAAATTTTAAGCCATGGTAAAATTCAAGTCACAGACGGTTCTTAATACCAACCGTCTGTGATGACGTCATTATCATAGACGGTTCGCATTAAGAACCGTCTGTGATGATATACTCATCACAGACGGTTCATAATACGAACCGCCTGTGATTTGTCATCACAGATGGTTTTTATATGAAACCGTCTGTGATTCGCAGCGCGGGAGGCAGGAGTTCAAATAATTTTGAACGCGTGCGCGGGAGGCAAAGTATTTTGACGCTGTCCTTATATTTTATAGCTACCCCAGTGTTGTCTTCCTCTCCCTCGGCCCCCTTGGGACCTCAGGCTGGCTCTCATCCTTCCTTCCCTCCTCCTTTGCTCCACTGGGTGCCGCCTCCTCTAGCCCGCAGGCCTCGGCCCTTAACACAGCGCCACCACCCGTCGCCGCCTTGCTCCGCCCTCCGGCCCTCTTCTCGGTCACCACCTCCACTTGCGCTACCCGGCTCAGTCCTCCTCTGATCCCCTCCTTCCCTTTTTTTGTTTCATATTGAGTATTATTTATCTTTTGATGTTTTGCTGATTTTGATTTAAGCGCTTTTGAGATTGCTTGATGTGGTTTGTTCTATGCATGAAAAAGGGGCGAAGCCGCTAGTTGTGGGGTTCTTGGTGATCATGTATGCCGAGAGAGGTGGATCTTTGAAAAAGGGAGGAGGAAGGAAGGATGAGAGCCGGCCACCAAGGTCCTAAGGCTACATTCAGTTATTCTTCTTTGGTGGAATTGTAGATGGCCGTGGCTATGCTAGATGGCCTGGTGTGCTACACAATGTGTGCTGGTGGGTTCTTGGTGATCATGTTTGGGTGTGCTAGATAGCCTGGTACTCCACAATGTGTGCTGCAAACACCATTATATCTAGAATGGAAACAACGTATGCCGATTTTTTTTTGCAATACAAAAAACTATCAACGACGGTTCTGAACTAGAACCGTCTGTGATATCCACATATCACAGATGGTTCTAATTACCAACCGTCTGTGATATGTGAGATATCACAAACGGTTGGTAACTAGAATTGTCTCTGATATGTGGATATCATAGACGGTTGGTAACTAGACCCGTCTGTGTTGTGACTTATCACAGACGGTTTTTTTAACCGTCTATGATAACCGCCAGTTATCACAGACGTACAAAAACAAAGACGGTTCCGAACCATCTGTGATGACGGTTCCGAACCGTCTGTGATGACGGCTCCGAACCGTCTGTGATGATGTTTTCTGTAGTAGTGAACCCAGGATGGTTACTAGGTCATGACACATAGGGTATAGATAATGGTTGGGAATAGTACTACTAGATAGCTTCATACTAGTAATAGTAGTCAAGGTGGTAAGGTGGATCGCTCAACAAAGATTAGTAGGTAAGAGCCCACAGACCTTGCAGGATATTATCTACCTAACTAGAGGTAGTCGTTAGCAGATGGTAGAGCTAAGGATCAGCCTAGTGTGATACATTACTTTAGTGTATGGCAATCCAAGCAAGTAATGAAGCTAGCTAAAGATCGCCGCAACGATGAACCCAAACCCGTAGACACCCCTGATCCAGTGTAAGGCTGATGTCTAGCCAATGCTCGGAAGTTCCAGCTAAGGCTTATGGAACTTCCTTGACAAATATGAATTGATAAGAAAACCATAAAGTGAACTAGGCCTCAAAAGTCGGTGAAGCTTATGTCTACCCAGAGCGAATCCTTGTATCTACACATAGGTCTCACCTAATTATCATGGAACTTCCTCGGTAAATAGGAAGTAATAACTAAAGAAATCATTAGAGCAACTAGGCACCGTGTATGGATAGCGGTGATATGTCCCTAGGTGGGCGATAGTAGTTCAACAACTAATCAACATTGTCCAGGCTCTAGCTATCAGCCCTCGCTATCCATTCCTGATAGAAGGATAGTTCGTGATCCGAAGGTGGATCAAAAGAGTCCTACCTAACAAGGTGATCACTCCCATCTAGGTAGCCGATGAGGAATATTCCTATGAATATTATCTCCCATCCACTGGAGGCCTAACTCCTTGCACCAACGAACTTCTTGAGAGCTCGATCCCTCTCGCCCTCACTCCGGATCAAATATTTGCCTAACCCTAAGCCTGATTGTCAACTAAAGACCCCACCATAGGACCAAACGAATAGGGTTTGGATCTATCTACTTTGGTTTGAAGTACTTCCTTCATTCCAAATATCCCTAGATATACTTCATTCTGTTTGAAATATTTCCTTCATCAACTTCCTTGTTATACTTCATCTGAAGTATTTCTTTCATCAATTCCACTAAGTAGGTTTAGTTTCATTAGGAATGTTTCATTCTTTCAAGGTGCTATTAGCTATGTTTGCTTTGATTTGAAGTGTTTCATTTGGTTTGAATGTTTTTGGATTTATTGGATTTCATTTGGTTGCTTTCAAACGTTCTTGGATTCAATTGTATTCTACATAGTTAGAATATAAAGCCATGATGGACCAGCAGTCTGAGACAGAATAAGAAGAAGACCTGATGAGTCACGGTGTCCCGATCTTCCGATAGGTTCGATTGGTTTCGTCGTGAGGACGTTGACGCTTTGAGGCTTTCGACCAGCAGATCGTCACCCGCATTCGCTAGACCCGCACGATCGCCGTTATCAACCATGCTCGCACGCGATCGACCTTACCACGAGGGTTATTGTTCCCGCAAGCAATCAAGCAACTCACAAGAACAAGGAAAATGCAATCTGAATTGTATTGCGAATATGAATGAAGTTCACAATGTGGGGTTCCTCAAACCGATAAACGGTGAAACCGCAAAGTGGCGAATAATCTAAGAAAACCCAACCCTAAACCGTGGCGCTGCTGTATATATAGGGGTAACGTGAGGGGTTGACCTAGGGTTGTGCGACCATGGGAGAGGCGTACACAACCTAGGCATTGACCCCGACACGCTTACAAGGCCCTATTAGGCCCAAAACGGTGTCGCAAACACCTAATGACCGGTCGAGGCGTGAGACCTAGTCGTAGCGCCGATCGTGCGGTCGTAGGCCGCGAACCTTGTCGAGGAGCTTGAGATGTGGTCGTAGCGCTGGTCTGTCTGGTCGTAGCGCTGGCGAACCTAGTCGAGGATCTTGAGACTTGGTCGTAGCGCTGGCAGGACTGGTCGTAGGGCTTGTAGACCTGGTCGTAGACCTTGGGGATCCATTATTCCTAAGTAATAACAGATCACAATTATTAGGTAGTATACCATTCTGCATAGATAAATTATTAGCACCTAGAAACGAGCTCACCTCATAATTTAAGTGACGTGCACGAGCTCTTGTCATAGGGCCTTGTAGTTTCGCAACTGGATCCGTAGGATTTTGTGTAGTGTGTGTATCCGAAGGAGTGATGTCCTCATCATCCTCCCCCTCTTGAATTGGAGTCGTCCTCGACTCAAACTCATCTGCTTCTCCCACGTATGGCTTCAAATCTGAAATGTTAAATGTGGGGCTAACCCCAAAATCTGCAGGTAGCTCCAATTGATAGGCATTGTCATTTATCTTCTTAATTATCTTAAATGGTCCATCAGCTCTAGGCATCAATTTTGATTTTCTTAACTCTGGAAACCTGCCTTTCCTCAAATGCACCCAAACTAAATCACCCTGTGCAAATTTTATTTCTTTCCTACCTTTACTTCAAAGAACCCTATACTTTTTGGTCATACGCTCTATATTTTCTTTAGTTGTTTCATGCAACTTAAGAACAAATTCAGCACGCTTCTTAGCATCTAAATTAATGTGTTCAGAGGTAGGCAAAGGTAGTAAATCAATAGGAGCACGGGGGTTAAAACCATACACTACCTGAA
This sequence comes from Ampelocalamus luodianensis, assembly GCA_036346255.1. Classification (NCBI taxonomy): domain Eukaryota; kingdom Viridiplantae; phylum Streptophyta; class Magnoliopsida; order Poales; family Poaceae; genus Ampelocalamus; species Ampelocalamus luodianensis. The sequence continues at coordinate 43,591,433 of CM070629.1, forward strand.
ACGGACTTACCTTGGTGGTGGAGTGTACCGACCTATTGTAAGCAAACTCAATGCGGTAAACACTCTTCCCACATCTTCAAATTCTTCTTTAAAACAGCCCGCAACATGGTGGATAACGTGCGGTTGACAACCTCCGCTTGTCCATCGGTTTGGGGATGGCACGTAGTAGAAAACAGCGACTTTGTCCCCAATTTGTTCCAAAGTGATCTCCAAAAGTGGCTCAAAAATTTTGTGTCGCGATCCGAGACAATAGTATTGGGCACTCCATGTAAGCGAATGATTTCTCGAAAAAATAAATCAGCTATGTTTGTAGCATCATCGCTCTTGTGACAAGGTATAAAATGTGCCATTTTAGAAAATCGATCCACTACTACAAATATACTCGTCTCTCCCCCTCTTTGTCCTTGGCAATCCTAAAACAAAATCCATAGAAATATCCTCCCAAGGGGCGCTAGGAATAGGGAGAGGCATATAAAGTCCATGTGGATTGAGACGGGACTTAGCTTTGTTGCATGTAGTGCAGCGAGCCACGTAGCGCTCAACATCGCGCCTCATCTTTGGCCAAAAGAAGTGGGCGGCCAGCACATCTTCTGTCTTCTTTGCTCCAAAATGCGCCATCAAACCTCCTCTATGCGCCTCCTGCAACAACAAAAGACGAACGGAGCTAGCTGGAATGCATAGCTTGTTAGCACGATAGATCAAATCATCAATTATCACATATTTATTCCATGTTCTCCCTCCTTTACAAAGCTCAAGCACTTCTTTAAAGTCCAAATCAGTAGCATATAACTCCTTAATGGCCTCTAAACCAAAAATCTTATGGTCAAGTTGAGATAACATGGTATAACGTCTAGAAAGCGCATCAGCAATCACATTATCCTTACCTTTCTTATGCTTTATGACATATGGAAACGACTCAATAAATTCTACCCATTTAGCATGCCATTTATTTAGGTTAGCTTGGCTTCTAATATGTTTTAGCGATTCATGATCTGAATGTATAACAAATTCTTTGGGCCATAGATAATGTTGCCAAGTTTGAAGCACACGAACTAAAGCATACGCTTCTTTGTCATAGGTAGAATAATTCAGACTAGGCCCATTTAGTTTCTCACTGAAATATGCAATGGTTTACCTTCTTGAATCAATACACCACCTATCCCAATCCCACTAGCATCACATTCAATCTCAAAAGTCTTACCAAAATCAGGGAGTTGGAGTAGGGGTGCTTGGGTGAGCTTCTCTTTCAATAAGTGGAATGCCTTCTCTTGCGCAGTCCCCATTGGAATGGCACTCATTTCTTTGTCAATTCATTCAATGGTGCAAAGAATGGTGCTGAAATCCCGCACAAAACGTCGATAGAATCCAAAGAAGTCCATGGAAGCTCCGCTTTGTGACACATGAGTGGCGTCGGCCGCTTTGGATGGTTGCGATCTTTGCCCCATCCACCTCAATTCCCTGTGGTGTCACAACATAACCAAGAAACGCAACTCGATCGGTGCAAAAGGTGCACTTCTCAAGGTTACCAAACAAACGTGCATCTCTCAAGGCATTAAAAACAGCACGTATATGATTCAAGTGTAGCTCATGTGACTTGCTATAAATCAAGATATCATCAAAATAAACCACCACAAATTTTCTAATGAAAAGACATAAAACCTCGTTCATTAATCGCATGAAGGTACTAGGTGCATTAGTTAGACCAAAAGGCATCACTAACCATTCATATAGTCCGAACTTAGTTTTAAAAGCAGTTTTCCATTCATCTCCCAGTTTCATTCTAATCTGGTGGTAGCCACTTCGCAAGTCAATCTTTGTAAAAATAATAGCGCCACTCAACTCATCAAGCATGTCGTCTAGCCTAGGAATAGGATGACGATACCTTATGGTAATATTATTAATGGCTCTACAATCAACACACATACGCCAAGTTCCATCTTTCTTAGGAACCAAAAGAACAGGAACAACACAAGGACTAAGGCTTTCTCTTACGTACCCACGGTCCAAAAGATCTTGGACTTGTCGCTGAATTTCCTTAGTCTCCTCTGGATTGGTCCTATATGCAGCACGGTTTGGCAAAGTCGCTCCCGGAATCAAATCAATTTGATGCTCTATCCCTCGAATAGGGGGCAACCCCGGGGGTATATCAGCTGGAAATACATCCACATACTCCGCAAAAGATTAGCAATGAGGGGCAAAGAGCTAGATATATCTTCAAGTGAAAATAAAGCATCTTTGCATATCAAAGCATAGCATAGCAGCTCATTATCACAAATTTCAGCAAGCTCAGATTTAGTGGCAAGCATGACACACCCTTTCAATTTAATTCCCTCGGCCTTGGAACTAGGCGCCACTTTCTCCTTTTAGGTGGGTAAACATGTTTCGCTACTTGCTGATTTTCGAATTATGTTCATTGGTGTTTCTTTCATTGCTAGCACGCTCTACTTCATCTTTCACAATTTCAGTGGTGTCAAAGGCAACAACTTAATCTTCTTACCCCTATGTGAGAATGAGTAGGTATTAGCTCTACCATGGTGCAAAACATCATTATCATATATCCAAGGCCTACCGAGCAACAACGAGCATGCTTGCATAGGCACTACATCAAAGTCGGTACTATCTTTGTAATTACCACTGAAAATTGTACTCGAACTTTGTTTACCTTTAACTTACCACACGAATTGAACCATTGGATGTAGTAGGGACGTGGGTGTGGTTGTGTGGTCAAACCAAGCTTTCGACCATCTCGGAGCTTGCAAGGTTTTGCAACTCCCTCCATCAATGATGACTCTGCAGGCTCTCTCCTTCACGAGGAATGGATTGGAACAAGTTGTGCGCTGATTTTGCTCCGCTCTCTCCGGTTGTGCGCAAAGACTCATTGCGCAACAAGGCTCACATGAGTCCTCGTATCAACAGCAGCCTACTTGTTCTTCCACATCATCAGCATCACCTTTATCTGTCTCATCTCCTCTACTACAATGTTAGCCGCAAGCACATACTCATCCTCGTATCACTAGCACTTACATAACCTCCGTCTTGGTGGCAAGGTAGGCTCACTGACTTGGCGATCCCTCATGACATGGCCCATTCCCTTGCAACGATGGCAAATAATCCCGATCGTCGACACTGTGGAAGCAACAGAAGAAGAACTCTTGGTGGGGCTTGCACACTAGTAGATTTGTTTACCTCGGTGCATGTGTTGGTGTCGGAGGTGTCTGCTGAACGCGCCCTACTCGAGGAGGGGCAGCGGACCACGAGCTGAAGGTTGGACTGTTTTAACGTGCCCTGATGTTGATCGTGGTGTAGACGTGCTTTCAAAATGGTTCCTTGGCCTCTGCTGTCGACCCTGCAATTCTTTTTCTGCCAAACAAGCAAGGTGGAACAATCTAGGAACACTATCATATTCTTTGTAGTCAACTATGTCCTGAATTTCACGTATTAGTCATCCATAAAAACGTGTCATAGCAGCCTCTTCATCCTCAATAATATCACAACGCAACATACTAATTTGTAGCTCCTGATAATATTCTTCTACAGATCTATTGCCTTGGTTTAAGCGCTACAATTTCTTACGCAAGTCCCTTTTAAAAGAGGGTGGAATAAATCTGTTACGCATAGCAACCTTTAAAGCATCCCAGGTAGTAGGCGCTAATCCATCATTGCATATTCTACTCCACCAAATGATAGCAAAATTTTTAAATTCACTTGTAGCTTGCCTAACTCTATGCACTTCGGGAACTAAGTGAGCATTAAATTTCTGTTCTACCGTCATCTCCCAATCTAAATATACTTCAACATCATAAGCACCCGCAAAAGATGGTATAGTGAACTTGACTTTAGCATATGGATCATCATTATCATGTGCATTATGTTGCGGAAAGTTATTACCTCTCATACCTTGACGGTTGAAGTTCAATCGGTTCCGTTGTGCGTGCATCAAGGGCATCGCGTTGCGCATCTCATTATCGTTATCGATCTCATGGTCGTGGATCGCACCTTGAGGATCCACACGACCATTGTTCGCGGTTGATTGGCCATACCATCAATACGTGCATTGAGTGTTGCAATGCTAGCATTGAGCTGTTGTAGTGTAGCATTTGTCTCGCAAACTTCCTTTCGATGTCGTCATTAATAGCATGACGGTGCTCATCCAACACCCTTGTAAGCTCTTCCTCACAACACAATCTTGCGATTCAATTCCTCACCTACCATTGTTAGTAGGAGACAAAAGACAACACAAATGTATTATCCCTACCAACTACTAGGTGGTGGAAGGTGGAATCACACACTCAAGCCGCCTTACCAAGCTCTTATGAATTTCTTACCAAATTGCAGCAGGTGGTCCGATCGGAGGGTGGGATGTATGGATCATGGTGGAGGCGAATGCGAGGATCCAAATCGAGGGCCAAAGTACGTGGAGCTCGGACGGGCAATGTTTAGTAGCAAGGAGCAGCAATAATGAAATCAGATTAGCAATGTTAAATCAAAGTCCACGAGACTCGTCACGATTCTTTGGTCCAAACGCGCTCCTAGCACTAGCTCAAGAAAGCCGAAAGATAGGGTAGATACAAGCTCAAAGAACAAAGTTGCAAAGCAACCGTTATCTCTGTGGTGGTCGTGGAGCTCGGTGGGTTGTCGAGACCAACCGAGGGTGGTCGTGAGCCAAGCGAGGTGGTCTCTTTTTCTTTTGATTCTCTTTTTTTTGATTTTTTATTCTTTCTTCTTCTTTTTTTTTTGGTGACTAAACCCAACCTAGGATTCCTTTTTTTTGCGCAAGTGACCTTGACTCACAACTCTTCAAAACCTTTTTGTGCCTAAGGATAGATATAGGTCACAAACTTTTCCGAGAGAGGGGTAATAAGGTATCTCTGTTTCGGCTATGGGATTTCTTCTCGGTCCTTGTTGGGTCGAACACGATATGATGAGTGTGTGGGTGTCCGAGAGCAACCAGAAACAGATAGACTTGCGGGGCGAATACTCGGCGGTGGTCGAACTCGAGAAGGTGGTCAAACTCGAGTAGGTGGTCGAATCCGACGAGGTGGTCGAACTTCGATGTAGGTGGTCGAATCCGACTGGGTGGTCGAATCCGAGTAGGTGGTCGGATGGGAATGTTGGCTCGAGTAAGTGGTCGGATGGGGGTGGTGTCACGAGTAAGTGGTCGGATGGGGTGACTCAATTCTCGGCTATAGCAGACAAACCCTAATTGCAACGGATGCAACAAAGGACAAGCCGAGATACACGATGACCAAAACAGCAAAGACTCGACGCTAGAAACTAGATCACGACGACTAGACCAGCAACAAAGACACCGACGATGGACTCGAACTCAACAACGCGAATACTGAAAACAAAATTGCGAAAGGCACAACGTGGTTTGGACAGCGGAAAGACTAAGATCTAAAACTTTTTGTAGGGCAATTTTACCAAATGATGAGACTATAGGTTGTGCGACCATGGGAGAGGCGTACACAACCAAGGCATTGACCCGACACGCTTACAAGGCCCTATTAGGCCCAAACCGCGGTGTGGCATCTAAGAAAACCCACCTAATGACTGGTCGCGACCAGAGCGTGAGACCTAGTCGTCGCATGACACCTAATGGCGAGAGCGTGAGACCTAGTCGTAGCGCTGACTGGTCTGGTCGTAGTGCTGGCGAACCTTGTCGAGGAGCTTGAGATGTGGTCGTAGCGCTGGCTGGTCTGGTCATAGCGCTGGCGAACCTAGTCGAGGATCTTGAGACTTGGTCGTAGCGCTGGCAGGACTGGTCGTAGGGCTTGTAGACCTGGTCGTAGATCTTGGGGATCCATTATTCCTAAGTAACAACAGATCACAATTATTAGGTAGTATACCATTCTGCATAGATAAATTATTAGCACCTAGAAATGAGCTCACCTCATAATTTAAGTGATGTGCACGAGCTCTTGTCATAGGGCCTTGTAGTTTCGCAACTGGATCCGTAGGATTTTGTGTAGTGTGTGTATCCGAAGGAGTGATGTCCTCATCAAGACCAATATTATTAAAACATTGAGCAAGAGGTTATCAGAACATTCAGCAAGGCGAGTCAACACTTTCATCATTTTGAACCTACTTTTGAAATGCAATTATATTGTTTTAAATTATGAAATTGCATTGCTACGATTTATACAACTATGTTGGTCTAGCTCATAGTTAATACCTTAATGATAATTAAGTATAACCTATTGGTGATATGCCCTAGAGGCAATCATGGAGATGATTGTATCACGTCTATGTTTATGAGTTTTTGAATAAATGTTATTCTGTTCCTTGAATGAATCGTTAGTTCTGAATATCAACGAGTATGTGACTTGTTGGTGAAACTCTTCGACTTGTATAATGTCGTTCTAAAAGTATCCCTGGTCGAATGTCACTGATCGGAACACCAGTGACTCAACGACCAGCGCATATATTGATTGATGACCATGTTTCACCGGTCATGGATATAGGGATATTGAATCAGTAATGTGAACACATATTAGAGAACATGGGGTTGGATCGACTCACCTTGAGACACTATTGAGATTGTTATGTTCCTGTGTGTCATTAGTTGGTCTCAAGCAATGATGATGTATAATCCTTAGACCTGAGATCAGCATGGTTCCCTACATGTGTAATAGCACTCTTAGGGGTTGCCAAACGCTACTAAATGAATCGGGTAGTTATAAAGGTAGCTTTCGGGTATATTTTGAAACATGCGGAGGGATGTGACTGGTCGGATATGGGATTTTCCCCTCCTAACATAACGGGAGAGATGTCTCTGGGCCCCTCGAAGTAGTCGGATAAAGAAAGTGCATGGCCATGCCACTAGTGATCGAAGTTTTTGACCACGTAAGGTTATCCGACAACTCGATCGAGAAAATATTGAATAGTCCATGGATGACATATTATCTCACCTGGAGTTCAAACCAGATATCGTGAGGCAAAGGGAAAATACTAGAATAAGTCGCTTAGTTCGATCAGATCCAGACAAGTCGTATGGTGATACGAGCAAGTCGTAGACTGATCGAACGAAATCACAGAGTGGTCGAAACCTTTTCGTAAGGAGTTATGAACTGGTCGTGACCGAGTGCGAACTGGTCGTATAAAGATAGGACCTCGTCGTAAGTGATGAGGACCTAGTCGTAGATCATATTGCATTAAGGTTCGTCCGATATAATTTGTGTGTATTCGGGAATCGTTATGTCCTGCTAGGGACCGCTACGACTCGTGGTCGGAAAGGGTTTCCAAGTCACAACCGATTACACATAAACCTAACGGGTCACACACTTAATGGGATAGAACAAACCAGTACGAATACGATTCGTTAAATGTGTTCGGATAGGATCCGACACGGGGCACTATATAAGGAGATGCTTGAGGCTAGTTTAGTGGGACAAGTGAGACACGTGAGTTGTTTCCACCGAAACTCTAGCCGCCATCTTCTTGAGAGAGCCTTCCCGTGCGACTTGGTGCTAGCACACCGGTGTATGTTGTTCCTTCTCTGGACGTGTGGATACCGTAGAGGCGCTACTACGGTCGCTGTTGCGCTAAGGACGATCCGCGATCTTCACTAGGAACTGTGGAGGCTGCTGGAGGAGACGATCGACTAAGAGGACGATTGGACGATCATCTACGACCACTACATCGGTGCGTTCATCGTCGGACTAGGCTGCTCTGACTCTACTTTCGCTGCACTGCGCGTCTGGTGGTAATGATCTGTGATCATCTATCTTGCTTGGCATCCTGGTTTACGTGGTAGAAATTTTTGAATTGTTGCTAGCGTAGCCTACCCGTATCCCAACATAACCTTCCCATCCTTGAACTTGGCTACTATCCTTAGTCACCCTAGAACTAATGGCATACATACCAGTTGATAAGTCCATATCTTAGTGTCATGCTTAGCCTTGCTTAGATACATTGATATGTGGGCAATGATTTTCTCCAATATTATTCAAAACATAAAAATTGAATTTGGGCAGTCAAGGATTAGAGCCTGGCTTGTATGTTGATTAGAAAAGTATTTACAAACAAAGAAAACCGAAAAAAATTCAACTTGGGTGGCTGGAAAGCATGCCGGGTGCTGAGATGAGCACGACACAGTGGGTATGGAGAAGTACCGCCTGAGTCAATAAAGGACTGAGTTCTTGTAATGGACTTCTTGTGTAAAAACAGTGCAACCACAAGTCTATAATGGGTACGACCAGGCTAACTAACTTGTTCGCCTTAGCATGGTTTCACCATTGGTGGGTGTGTGGCATGGGTAGAGGGTAATTAAGCCACAGGGAAACTACACGGCGCAAGTGAGAGACCTCTCAGGGGTGAGGCCCAAAGAGGTGATACCTAGCGGGTATGGTTATGATGAGGTGGGACATTGTAAAGGCCTTATGACAATCATCTTAGTTGCACACCTACGGAAGTGTGTCAATGACATTATAAGTTGATTGTCTCTTGTGGGTAAAGTGTACGAACTCTGTAGAGTCTAAAAACTATCTGGATAGCCATGCTCACAGTCATGGGCGGTGCTGAGAAATTACTTGAATTAGCTTTCATTTGTATAAAACAATTTGTGGGTGGAATGAAAAGGTGGGTTGGAACCCAGAGATTTGAGATGGTCTGGTTGAGAACCAATGAGATGTACGGGATGTGACCTGAGAAAAGAATATGAACATTAGGTGGATGGAGCCACTCAATGGTATAGGAGGTTGGAACCTCCACTAGTACTTTACAACAAAACTCAGTTTATCAAAACTTGTATTAGTTAAAATGTCAGGTCTTAGGAATTGCTTACTAACTATTCTAATTCAAACTTAGCTTTGTGCAAATAAAAAGACCATGAACCTCCCTTTTATTAGCCTTGTATATATAATAATTTCATTATGTGTGTTGGCTCGTGAGTACGGTTGTGTACTGATGCTCGCTCAATATATTCTTTTATTCAGTAAGCCTAAAAGAAGAAGGTTATGTGGGCACTTGCGAGCATTGGTCAAGACTGAAGATCAAGAAGGCTAAGAACTAGGTTGCGGTCCCTAATCGATTTCCTGTGGGTATATGGTGAGGGTTCCACATGGTGTACTTTTATTCTGCTTCTGCTGCTATTCTTTGAAAGGTATTTCGCTTGTCCGGCTATAGATTCTACAAGTCAAAAGTCATAAGGTATATTTATTCTTCATTTATTATTATACAATAGCTTTACATTTTCATGATATGTGAATGATATTCAATGATGTAACTGTGGGCACTAGCTATTGATTCAGGGACTAGTGCTGTGAACACAGAAGATTCCAAATTTCAAATTTGGGGTATGACACTTCTTCTCCTATAGGCCACAACCTCGCCACCGTCGCTCGCTTCCAGATCCACTCACCGCCACCTACCCTTCCACTTCTTCGACACCGACACCACCAGTACTTCTCCTTCCTTCCTTCTCACCTACAGGCCACAGCCTCACCGCCGCACTTTCCTCCAGATCCACTCACCACCACCAACGTGCCCCACTACTTCCCGTTCTCCTCCTCAGTTTAGTCCAATTCCTCCCTTTCGATGTTTGCTTTACTTAATTTTTGCTCAATTCAATTGCAAATTGTTTACTCTATTGTTACACCGTGTGACTGTGAAATTATGGATATAGATCTGTCAGTCCGTGTATGAGATGTGATCTGCGATGTTTGTTTAATACTTGTGAATTTCTCTTTTAATTTTGCTTCAAGTAGTACTGCTAATTTGTTTTAGCAATACTTGTAATTGTGATATGTGGTAGACTACATAGTCGTACTTGCGATTCTATGGTGCCACTAATATAGTTAGTGCTCTATGATTGTTCAGTAGTACTTGGGATTCTGTGTTCATGTTCTGCTTAGTGTAGTTTCGGTCGAAGTTTGTGTAGTGCCTTGGTGTATTGATATTTGATAGTCATTCTGATTCTGTGCTAGTTTGCAATTTACAAACAATATGGCTAGTCCATGGAGCCTGATAGCGAGTACTGAAGAAGGTGAACAAGAGTTATGAGGCCAATGACGATGATGTTGTTGAAGAAGCAAGTACACAACGACAGCCACGAACGTGTGCAAGATCAAAGGGAGTAGTTGAAACATGTTTGCAAGGCAACGAGGTGGTTGAGGCTAGTCTTGAGGAAAGTGCACAGGGGCAACAATGAAAGCATGCAAGATCAAAGGCCAGCTCATCTTCTGAACCACACAAACCTAAATCAAAGGTTTTGCTTGGCAACATCTGCCATATAGTATTGAAAGCATCTTCTAAGAATGGTACATCTCATCTCCTGAGGCATCTTAAAAATGTGCATCCGACTAATCAAGCAGAAGTCAACAATTATTTTGTAAGAACTGATAAGAATGATGATGGCTCAGTTGCATTTAAAAACTACAAGTTTGATCATGATTATTTAAGAATTAGAATATCTTTATTTCTTCTTAGAGGTGCACATCCATTTAAAGTTGTAGAAGAACATAGCTTTAGAAATATGATGCATAGAGCTTGCCCACAATTAAAGAACATTAGTCGCCACACTTTAAAAATGGATATCATGGTTATGTTTGATAGAGAAAAAAGGATTTGCTTCAAGTTGTTTCCAATAGTCCAGGCAAAGGTAGTTTCACTTCTGGCAATTGGAAATCTGTTGCACAAATTATAGTTTCATTTGTATTACTGCTCACTTTATTGATTCTGATTGGAAATTGCACAAGAGAATCCTATGGTTCGAAAAATTGACTCCGTCACACGATGGAGCATCTTTTGCTGATGAAGTTCATTTGTGTTTCCGTGAATGGAAGCTTGACACTAAAGTTATGTGTATGACTCTTAATAATTCTACATACAATGATAAGATGATTAAATCTTTGAAAACTTACTTGCTGCCTCAAGGCGTCCTACCATTGTACGACACTTTCTTTCAAGTTCGTTGTTGTGCACACATATTGAATTTGATTGTTCAAACCGGTCTAAAGTTGGTTGACAAGTCTGTTGGGAAACTTAGAGATAGCATCTAGTATATTAAAGCCTCTTCTAATCGAATTCACAAGTTCTATGATGCTGCTGACAAGATTTTTGCATTGAATGTCACTACAAAGTTGCGTGTTGATATGCCTGTTCATTGGAATTCTACATACAAGATGCTTGAGAATTTTTTGTTCTTTAGAGTTGGTTTGCATTGGTTTTCTAAAAGGGACAGTATATTCAAGTCAAACTTTTTACCATCTTTTGATGAATGTGAAAGGTTTAGTATAATGCGTAAGTTTTTGAAGACTTGCTATGAGGTAACATGCATGTTCTCGAGGTCAAAGTATCCTACTGAAGGATCGCGGGAAGACTACGATAGCACAAACAAAAAAAAAATTACCGCGCAACCAAGGAACCTCCGCTAGTAATAGATTATGAGATTACCACTAGACGCGCTGACTCGTAGCGGGAGTAGAGTCGATGTAGCGAGTTCAAGCAGTCGTAGTCGTACTTGCCGCGCGCCTTCTCCTCCTACTCCGATGAACGTCGTGAGTCGCGGATCGTCCTAGTGCTGATGCTTCGCAACAACACCTCTAAGGTATCCACACGTACGGGGCAGGGACACCACGCGCAGGAGTGCTAGCGCCGACGGCATGGTTGAGGAGTGCGTGGCTATTAGGGTTTCGGGATTTCTTCCAGAAAGATTGATCAATCATACCCCATGCCACCGCCCCTCTATATATAGGCATCCATATTGGGTCCTCAACCTGTGGCCCATTAGGAACTCATGGCCTATAAGAATTCGGACCTCCATCCAAATCAAATCCTAGCCCTTTAAGTGTGTGACCCTATAGGTTCGTGTGTAATCAGTTGTGACTCGGAAACTCTTTCCCAATCACGAGTCGTCAGCGGTACCTAGCAGCACATAACGATTTCCGAACACACACAGAATATTTCGGACGAACCTTAATGCAATATGATCTACGACCAAGTCCTTATCACTTACGACCAGCTAGTACTTAGTCACAACCAGTTCATAATTAGTTACAACCAGTTTGTAACTCTTTACGACCAGTTAGTACCTAACTACGACCAGTTTGCAACTCCTTACGACCAGTTGGTGATTATGTTCTAGTAGTCTTCGACTAGGTCGCATCTCCATACGACTTCGACCAGTCTACGACTTCGGGAACTTAACGACCTACTTGTGTATTCTCCCTTTGCCTCACGACATCTGGTTGAACTCCAGGTGAGATAACATATCATCCATGGGCTGTTCAAAACTTTCTCGATCAAGTGTCGAATAACTTCATGTGGTCGACACTTCGACCACTAGTGGCATGGCCATGCACTTTCTTTATTCGACCACAACGAGGAGCCCAGAGACATCTCTCCTGTTATGTTAGGAGGGGAAATCTCATATCCGACCAGTCATATTCCTCCGCATGTTTCATAGCATACCCGAAAGCTACCTTTATAACTACCCAGTTACGGAGTAGCGTTTGGTAACCCCTAAGAGTGTCATTACACATGTAGGAAACTATGCTGATCTCAGGTCTAAGGATTATACATCATCATTGCTTGAGACCAACTAACGACACATAGAATCATAACAATCTCAATAGTGTCTCAAGGTGGGTCTTATCCAACACTATGTTCTCTAACATGTGTCTATATTATTGGTTTGATATCTCCATATCTATGACCTGTGAAACATGGTCACCAACCAATACATATGCTAGTCTATTCATATGTGTCCTCATATGTTTTTCGACTATAGAACGTTTAAGAATAATTATCGTAGAAATACAAAGTTTCACAATCAAGTCACATACTTGATGATAAATATTAATGATATAATTCTAGGAACAAGATAATACATTATCCAATGTTATGAACATAATGTAATATAATCATCTCTATGATTGCCTCTAGGGCATATTTCCAACACCTACTTCCAATTTGTACTTCAAGGGTGTTTTATAGTGCATACACGTCTATTGGAGTCACTAACTGAAAAACAAAACTTCATGGCTGCAATGGTGGGCGACAAGAAAGAGAAGTTTTATAAATATTGGTCTGACTATAGGGTTATTCTCTCATGTGCTGCTGTTCTTGATCCACGGTACAAAATTGAATTTGTAAGTTATTGCTACATGAAACTTTATGGTGATGACGCCCAACGTCATATTGATGTAGTGAGAACTAGCTTGCAAAATCTATTTGAGGGATATCGTGGTAGTACTGTTGATTCGACTGCATCTCATGTAGCTGGTCGAAACAAAAGTGAAGGATCTGTAGATTTATTCAATGACGATCATCAATACTTGATAACTCGCCAAACACATGAAGAGAAGTCACAATTGGATCTTTTCTGGGATGAACCAACTAGAGGCTTGAATGAAAACCTGAATGTTTTGGAATTCTGGAGCAAGTCATCTATGTGATATCCGGAGCTAGCTTCAATGGCTCATGATGTTCTTGCTATTCCTATATCGATTGTTGCGTCGAAGTCAGCCTTTAGCATAAGTCATAAAATCATAAGCCCCTACCGAAGTTCACTTAAGCCAAATACTATTGAAGCTCTAATGTGTCTCAAGGATTGGCATGGTGTGAGGATGCAAGAAGGTAATTGATCAAGGCTTCAAGCTATTCTTTTTAATGAATTGATGAAGCATATTGGTTTCCTTTTGTATATTACACTACTATAGAAAAGGCCATCATAGATGGTTCAAAAACATCATCGATCAGTTTCGTGAGTCCGTCTGAGTTTATGGGTCAGTAATAACATTAGGTCATCGCACACGGTTTTTGAACCATCTCTGATGCATGCTATCACATACAGTTATTAACTCAAAACCGTTTGTGATAGTTGACTATCACAGATGGTTTGTCGATGAAATCGTCTGTGATAGATGATGTATCATAGACAATTTGTAGATAAAACCGTCTGTGACAGCTGATGTATCACAGACGATTTATCCTAAGGAACCGTCTGTGATTGATCTCTCTCTATAAAAATCTCCAAGCAGTGGTTGTTTGTGCCTTTAAAACTGGCTTCAATTCAGCTAGCTAGCTCGCTCCTTGGGCATCATCCTAAACATGCTTGTGAACCCCAGCCTACTTCATCGAACTTGACACACTAGAGTGTGTGATTTACTTCATGCCAATCCTCTAAGTGCTTGTAGAATCCTCCTAAACCACGGCCTCAAAAGTAATAGCAGTAGAACTGAACTTGAAGTTATTATTTTCAAGCATGTAATTGTCTTTAAACCCAACAGGAACACCAAGCAAATTGAGTTCTGATTTATATGTAAGGATGGCCTCATTGTAGAACTTGACATCAAGGAATGGTTGGTTGCTAATACATGATGCCACTTCCTAGTCGGAGTACCTACGCGTCTATGCCACTTTTTGAACATAGTAGTATATAAGCTGGTTTTAAAGGGACAAGTAGCCACTACTTAGAGATTTTATAGAGAAGAGATAAGGAATGGAATGGTAGGACCCTGGGACGCAAGGTACACGAGCCTGCCAGTTGTTGCAATTTTGATATCAGGACTCTGCCAATTCCTCAAATTGACTCTCCATGCTATCCCCACCAACAATGAGGCTAGCTCTTAGATGTACAAAAAGGCAAAACTATGTCACTCATCAACATTGTCATAGCAAATTTTTACAGTTGGAAAAGCACAATATAGAAAAAATAAACAAATGATGTCAAAATAATTATGAGGATACACAACAATTTACTCAAACAGTATGATTGGTGTTATTTCACATCACAAATTGGCTCATACTTACATGACAACTATGATGGCTAAGTACATGACAACTATGATGGCTCGTACTTACATGACAACTATGTTGGCTCATACTTACATGAAAACTATGAGATTAATTTTACATATAAGGAACACATGAAGTAATCGTTGGTGACACTAAAATAGTAAGGGAACCACCACATTGATGCTAGATGCATGCTATCAATGACAGTAAGCGTATTTTAGCACATCCATAGATTATTCAGATCAACATAGCAAGTTAAGATCTCTAATAACCACGCAATTTCAGAGATATACAACTACGCTAAGGCAAACCAACCTACACCTACCCATCGACTGCTCTATGTACTGATTTCATATCTCAAACATCGAGGTCTCAACTCTCAAGTACCCACTGCACCAAACAGTGGAAATCACCATCCTAGGCTTGATGGCTACACAAATGTGATGAATCATAGCTCAATTGTGCAAAAAAAACACGGCGTGGTTATGAGCGCGGCACGAACCGGTGAACTTCCCGAGCTGGTGGGTGAACTTGAGCGTCTGCGACGTGAGGACGCTTGTGGGGGAGAGGATGAGCACACGGTATACCTCCTCGCATAGCCCCATCGACTCGAACCTGCCCGGCGTGGCCTTCTTCTTCTTCCCTACCGCCTTCGCCTGCTATGGGGAGGGGAGGAGGCAGGCTCGGGGAGGAAGCGCGTCAGGCTCGGGGGAGGAGGGGCGCCGCATTCAGGGAGGTAGTGGCTCATGCTCAGGGAGGAGGCGGTGGGCTTGGGGGAGGAGGCACGCCGGGTTCTCAAGGAGGAGGCGGTGATGGGCTCGGGGGAGGAGAAACTTAATCGTTTGAGTGGGGGCGGGCAAACTCTATAGTTCAAATATAAATGGGGTTGGACATCACAGATGGTTCTAAAGTAGAACCATCTGTGATAAGTACACATCATAGATAGTTCTAAATTAGAACCATCTATGATAAATAAACATCACAGACGGTTCTAAAGTAGACCCGTCTGTGATAAATACACTATGAGAGCTGTCGGGCGATTTAGCTTGTAATGCTTAACCTCCCAATTGGTCCTAGCATCACAATTTAAATTTCGCCGCTCTTGGTGTATTATGTACCTCCCAGGACAGCGATACATAAACACCCTCACAAAACAATACATCAATTCCATACACAAGTTATTACAATACAGAGTCTTCATAATTTACAACACGAGAAACATACAAGTTCAGATTACATCAAAAGGGCCGACCAGCCAAATAACATAACAAAGTACCAAAATCATAGCGGAAACACAAGTCATAAGATGGCAACAAAATAAATCCAACCGACTACCCTTACCCACAAGGCAATCGACTAGAAACCCGCCGAGCTAGTCGTCGAAGTTGAAGTCGGTCTCACAATAGTTGACCCCTTGGGGATCAATCTCCTCTGTAGCAAGTGGATATTCCAGTTGAGTACAAAATTGTACTTGCAATACTTACAAATAACAAACCTATACATAGCTACATGCATTCAAGTATGAAAGGAAAGGTACTACACTTAGGCAATTTTTAGCATAAAGGCATTTTCTTTGCAATAGAGTAATAGATTGTAAGGCACTTTAGCAAATCTATTTTTAATTGTTCGAATAATAGCTACACAACATTTATAACATAATTAACATCCTAGAGGTGACTTCCCTATAGTCACCACAACATAGCACGAATTACCCATTTGTACCACCCGATTTCAAGTTTTATCGGAATGTTATAGTCTAACTCTTGAAAGACCTCCCCTAGCGTATCCATAACCAAGGACTTAGCTATTCGAATAGATTAAACCCTGCAGGGGTGTACAACTTTATCCACATGTTAGACCGCTCTTTTGCGAAGCTATCGAACACACTTCCGTAGGTATGCCGACAGAGCTAAGTCCTACGAGAAACTTTCCAATGGTGTGTATTAACTAAGAGCCACACATATGGGGGTTAACCCTCCGTGAACCTCCCATCCTGGGCTCCCACGGAGGATCCATACGTCGTGTCAGAGTCATCGGCAAAGCCTCGGACACTACCGATACTCCTTAAGCAAGGGAACCTTCCCGGAACCCACCCTGCACATTCTCAACAACAACAGAACAATAGAACATTTTTCTCCTAACAACTACCACAAGCGTCTCATAATTAACACACCCCAAAATACTAAATCAAGAGGGGACCCATATAACCCTCATGTGGATGCACGCAAAAGTGCTTGGTTCAGTGGGACAAGATGTTCGGTCCTTGTTGACTTAGGCACCAACCACACACCCGACAAACACAACATTCAATCATGTGCCCAAGTCTAAATATTTTTATTTTCAATTTTAATTTTCCAAATGCAATACATACATGAGTACCCTGACCCAAGTAATTATAGTGATGCTATAATGACCATCGCCGAAACGATGATCCCCATACTACCGTTCCAAGCATTACTAAGTGACACGACTCGTATACGGTATTTAACATGACTAGAGCCCATCCATCGAGCTCTAAATCACAGCGGATATACTAACCTAGGCTCAGTGGTAAAGGATGAACATTTACCTATAGCTCATGCATCTACTTAGGCTTACTACCTCGAACAAGAATTTAAACATCAAAATAGCGCATGCATACGTACATTTGCAAACAAGATAATAGCATATGAACATAATAGGTTCAACATGATCAAAGGAGGAATTTCTTTCCTTGCTAGAGATCATCCAATTACTACTGAGGATCACTCTCGTTTATATTCGAATCTTCAAAACCTACCAATCGAACACAGACAAATAAGAACAAATAACGTCGAAAATAGCCAAACATTCAAAATCATCCAAAATGCATGAAATTTAAACAGTAGGTAGAGTACAATTTTAGATGAATTTATAAATAAAAATCATTTCATTTGGAGTTTGCATGCAAGAGTTATTCCCTAACGAAAAACTACTAGAGGAGAAAATCGAGAAAAATTGCAATCGATTACTGTAGCTGTAATTAAATGTTTTCGCAAAAAAATTCAGAAGGATTGTGGAGATGAAATTTTCATGGCAGACAGAGCATAACATGATATGAACGGTAAAAATTGATTCATTTCATTTGGAGTTAAAATGAATTTTCTATGTATTTTCAAAGTTATGCCAATAGAGTGCAAACAATTTGATAATCAAGATTTTTGGTGATAGTAACATACTTCAAACCTATTCCACATTATATTACATTAAAAAAGGAAACTAACAAAATTGATTTAATCCAATTTGAAGTTAAAATGAAATACTTATGGATTTTTGAAGTTAAAAGAATTTTCAGTACATCAATAATCCACTTTGGAAATTCTAAAAGCATTAAATACTTTTTCTACTCAGTCTAACCTAGCCATGGTCACTGACCAGTGGGACCATGGTCACTGTTGACCAGGTCAGTGCCAACCTGGTCAAACAGCCACAAGCCCACGTGTCAATGACTTGGTCCACTACATAGCGCATAGACTAATGGTTCACCGCACAGTGTATTGGTCCATGGACCATGGAGTGGTTCACTGTGTAGATGGGCCCCACATGTTAGCCACTAAAAGAGAAATAAGGATTTAAATACCCTGCATTAACTATTCATCGGGCCCGCTAGTCAGTGAGACTTTAGCGCATTTAAGATGAGATCTACAGGTAAATAGCGCTTAGGACAGAGATTTGCTTCTAATGATGATGCTACAAGAGTGGTCCAAATCTGACAACAGAGACGCTCTCAGCCACGAACTCGCCGGGCGTGCCGCCGGCGAGGGAGGCCATGGCGGCACTGGCCAAGGGCCAAAATAGGATCTACTCACTAATGCGCTCACGATGGTGCCATCAGCAATGGCTAGGACGGTGGGTAGCGGTGGCGGGCCGGAGAAGAGCAGAGAAGAAGGTACGACAAAAACGAGAACGAAGATATGGCAACGCATTGTGCCATCTAACGCGCGCACTAGGACTAGAGGTGTTCAGGGACCTCACCGGAGTGACACAGAGAGGGAGAGCTCGCTGGAGTGAGGCCGACGGTGAAGACCAGTGGTGGCGCAAGCGGCTCCACGAGGAGAAGTTAGGTCGAGCTACAAAAAGGGAAAATAGCAGTTGGAGAAGTTCAATAGCGTCGAGGAGATGCTCTGGACGGAATTAATTGAACTGGAGATCACCGTGTCGGAGTCGAGGAAGAAAGATAAGGGTTCAGTCGAGATTGGGGAAAACTCAAAATCCCGAAGTTCCTGCGATCCAAAACAAAAATTGATTGAGGGGAAAAGGTAACGGTGCTCTGGGACACAAGATGACGCGAATAGAGTTGAGAAAAACCCTCCGTGGCGACCCAAATGTGGCGGCGGCGCACGGTCGAGAATGAGAGCTTGAGCTCTAGCGGTGGTTTGAGCTCAATTGAGTAAGGGAGAGGGTAGGGGAAGGAATGGCGAGGAGGAAAGGGTGCTAAGGAGCTCTAGGCTGGCTTTAAATAGGCTAAGGGGCGGAGTCACAAGAGGAGGCCACAGCATGGGCAGCGATGCGCTGACGACCGTCTGACGCCGAGCGGACATGAGTTGACGAGAGCAGGTGCGGGTAGAGCAGGAGAGATGACGAAACCAAGGGCGCACGTCAAAACTCGCGGGTGGGTGGTTGGGCGCTGACGTGGTGAAGCAACACCATGGCGATGCACTCGGGCGTGGACAAGGAGCGCTGGCGACGTGGAGACGAAGGACTGCAGCTGGGGCCCACCAGTCAGCCGAAGAGGTAAGGTGGCTTGGTTGGTTTTGCTAGGTGGTTGGTGATGAGGACATCACTAACCTTGCCACCCATGACCTGCCACGTAGTACACCGTCATCGGCTACACCACCATCTGAAGCCGCAAAGGCATATCAAGGACCAATTACAAGAAGACACGCTAAACAAATACTTGATTAGGTGAACGCTAACTCAAGACTTATTCCAGATCTCAATAACTTAGTAGTGCTTCCAATGTCCTCTTGTTTGATTGAACTCAGGTGCATTGGAGAGGAACAAGGAGGTCCAGAGAACCAACGAGTTTTGCGTGAAGTTTCTTAACAAATATGCAAGAATGAAAATGATTCCAGCCAGCATACACCAAACCAATGGATAGCTTGTCAAGTCTACTTTCCTATGCTTCCAACTGTGCATCATTTGGAGTTGTGTAACGAAAGATATGGTTTTTTTTTGTGACAGTCGCACAAGCTGATAAATGCTGTGTGAGGATTGAAGAGTCAGGCTTGAGTTCCACCCAAGAAAACCTTTCAGTTGCTCAAGAAAACTAATGAACTTCTATTTGTTTTCATGCCTAAACTAAGAGGGCTATTCCTAGTACAAATATTCATGTACTCCAACTATTCTGGAGTTTTTTTAATGAATCTATGAAAGATAGTACTTTCTAGCAAGACTGCTAGTGTTCTTACTCCTATGTTCTTGTGAGTTCTCTTAGATTCGCGAGAAGGATCCCCCTAGGGTCGCCCTAGTTCGTGCTCTATGATTCCGGCTGTTTTGTGTGAATTAGTCCCGGTTTGTGGTTCTGCGATTGTTCGGACAGCGGGTCGGAGTTCTTGTAGCTTCGGATCGTCTTCCCCATCGCACGGTTCGTAACCAACCTTAGTAGGTTTAAAGCTAGTTATCCCCATTGTTCTTCTACAATTTATCCTCAATATCTTACCTACGTCGTGAAGATCAGGCCACCCATATAACCCTGCACTCATCAATTGGTCCGGGCCGAGTCAACTCGTCAGTTTGACTGAGCTGAATTCAAAAAGGCTGAGAGGTTCAAGGGATTTTTAGACCTAGATGTTTAACTCCAAAAATTATAAATTTTTTATGGGAGGTTTCTGACACTAAATAGATCATGGTGTAAATTTTCCAGAGTTTTCCATGTAATACATATTTCTCCAGAATTGTTTTAAGGCTCTGTTTTTCCTGTTTGACTTTTGATTTTCTAGTTTGAATAGCTGTTTTAAAATAGCAAATAAATTCTATAAATTATGAAATTTTCTAGGTGTAATAGCCCAAATCTGGGTTTATGTTTCAAATGTAAGAAAATGAGTAGAAATTAAAAACTTTTCTTGCATCTTGAAGTTTTTGAGCTTTTCTGCAATTCTTGTAAAGGAATTGTGGGAAATCAAAACCCAAACCTCCAAATTGACTAAGTCATGACCCTTCTTTTCTAATTGTCAAATATGAGGATCATCCACTGGAAATGATTTTCCTGGGTTCTAAAGATGTTGTGTGACCCCTCTGAAAAATTTCACAATTTTTAGAAATTGTTTGAATATTTTAAGAGGCACTCAAACCACCTGGACCTTTGGTCAAACCCTAGAGCAAGATTTGTCAAATTTTTGGAGAAAAATAATATGCATAAAAACCTCTGGAAAATTTATACAAGGTTTATCATAGAGTTAGTAACGTCTAGTTAAAATTTCATAAATTTTGGAGTTGTTTTGCGACCTCAAACAATCCCACAAAATCTCAGCTGAAATCAAAATCCTAAATTCAAATAACTGTTGGGCTCGAGTCAGACCCGAGCCCAACCATCTTGACTTGGTCCAGCCAAGCCTCCTTAAGCCGCTGGGTGCGTGTGTCTCAACTGTTGGATTAAAATCTAACGCCTCGAACCACCCTGCTGATCTAAACCTCCGGAGCTCTCAAGCACTGTGAGCCGTCCGATTCTAATCTAACCGTTCACGACCTCCTCGATTGTTTTAAGCCTCTGGAGCTCTTGAGCGATCCTAACCATCCATTTTTGATCTGACTGCCCACGAGCACCCTGACCTTCTTCTGTTCTTCTTCCTCCTCGCGCCGTGCGCTGTAATATTGAGCGGCATGGCCTGGTCACTTCATGCGCCCTCGTCAACGTCTCTCTGGTCGGGGCATTTAATGTGCGCCAGTGCTTTCGGCCGTGGTCGTGCTATTTTCCTACCCCCCATCATTTCTTTTTGGTCCATGGCTGTACCGTGAGCCGAGCTCACCTTGGAGCTCACCTAAGGACTTCGTTTTGCCAAACCCTAGTTCTCCAGCTTTATAAAGCTCCCCAAACTCCTCCTTAAGCTTCCTTTACACATCCCCTCGCAAACCCTAGCACCCTCTCTGTGTAATTGAGCTCAATGCAAAGAAACCCCAAATCCGCCATTGAAGCCGCAAGCGAGCTCCTTGGACTTCAGTGTTTCAGTGGCTCCCTTTCCAATTTTTTGCTCCTAGTTGTCCCTCTGACCTCCTGGAGTAAAACCCCTAACTTACTCTAGTTTGACATTCGCAGGAATTTTCAAATTTGGGATTGTTCAATTTCGGTTGAAAGTGAACCCTTTCTTCCTTAACTCTGGTAAGGACCTTCTTTTCTCATTTCCTTGCTCTTGGGCCCTCTTTAGGCCCTATTGCATATAACCCTACCATTCTTTCATGTTCATTTTGCTCGGACCTCACTATCTTCATCATCTCCTCCAGCCCCGCAAGCAACTTGGTCGCCGGAGTCACTCCGGCCATCTCCTAGCCTCTATCGCGTTAAGGTACCCTCCTAGTAGTCCCTAGAAGCTTGGCACTCGCTTATTTGAACCGCTGCGGAGCTCATTTTGCTTTTGTTGTTTGGCCGTGTTTTACACCGTCATTCAACTCTGGCTTGCTGGCGTTCTAGGCCACCGCCATCATCGTGAGTAGCCCCAGTAGGTGCGCAACACTATTATGCACTTGGTGGTGCCCTTGGTTCACGCCGGCGTGGTCCACATCGCCGGCGATGAGCTTTTTCTTGCATTCGGGCTTTTGCCGTGTTGTACTCGGACAACCACTGTAGCGGGATAATTGGTATTTAATAGCTGTTGGAAATAGTTCTTAGGTCGATTGCATGTGAACCTTGACCTCCTGTTGTCGTACGCTAGACCACCCCCTTGAAAACCTTCAAGACCTCTTAGGTTAAATCATGGCCGCTTAAGACCTCTTTAGATTCAATCTAAACCGTTAGGATCACCCTCTGAGTTCCCGTAAAAGACCTCCCTCAGTAGACCTTGTCAGAACCCGGGATTAATATCCTAGATCCTCTGTGCGTTACTGAACTAGTCCCATGATCAGTAGCTAGTTCACACAGTAAACAAATATGGTAACAAAATTCATATCACAACTTTATTAATAATTAACAGAGTTTATTACAAAGAGGCTTACAGCCAAGCAATAAAGAACACACGGAAGGCAGCGATAGTAGAGTCCACAATCGCCATGTGCAATGGGTAGAGTAGCGGCCTAGTCGTCGAGATCCACATCGGTAGCAAAGTCCTTCTCCTCTGAAATTTTATTTGCATAAAGCAAGTATGAGCACAACTTCCGTGCTCATAAGTTACACCGTCAAATAATGAATGACATGCATATATGGATGTAACAATAGAAAGGCTTATTGGTTTATTTGCATAAAGCAGCATTTCTTTTAAATACTGGTACTAAGTTCCAAAGTAGTTATTTTATAACTAAAATTTATAAAATTCTCAATTTTATAGTCAGATAACATTCACACATGAATGGTGAAGGATACCCTCCTATCACATGGCTCCCTGCCCAATTCCCATCTGGATAAACCAGTTTTGAAAAAGTCTTTTTCAAACAAAAACCAAAGTCTAACTTTGAGTAGTTCTGCTAGCATCTCCATAACCGCGGACACGACTATTCGAATAGTTTTACACTCTGCAGAGGTTGTGCGACTTTATCCACATGACAAGACTTCTCTAGTTTGTCAGGCATATATCTATGCCACCGCTCACTACCTTTGGTAGCGGTCTAGAGCACGTGTCGAGGCCTTTACAATGTTCGTCTTAATGTATTTATGCCCGCTAAGGTTTATTGCCATTGGGTGGCCATCCTCCGGAAGCCCCCTCCTGCGCCAGATGGGTCTACTGTCTGACCAACACCCATACCAACAACATAGCACCAATGACACTAAGACATCACAAATTATTTAGCCAAGTCCCGCCCACACAGGACATGTGGTAGTACGGTAAGGCGTAGCATCATGCGCTCGAAGACCGGTCCTTAACTGACTTGGGCAACTTTCCAACAAAACCCATGGGCCTCAACCATATCCGATTGAGCCCGTGCATAAACTTGCACCCACCAAACATCCATTATGCCCAAGTCCAAACCATTTTCATTTATTTTGTTTATTTCAAAGTCATAAACTTCCATAGCATACCGATGCCATGGATACCATCTAAACAACAATTGATTTCTCGCTGAAATCCCCAAAATAAACATGTTTGGTCTAAAAGCATGGCTAAGCATGATTTTTCTCAAAATGCTCTAGTTCATACTATCGTATCAACTAGGTTTGATCTATGGTGACAATATGTTTGCTTCAATTCTCAAAATTGGCCATACAAATGATTTTAGGCATAACTATTTATTTAAAATAGGAATTTAAATTACTGATATAAATAAGCATGCAGTAATAATTTAAAACAGAATATAAATAATTTGAAATAATAGGATCGAGATGATCAAGGGTATAACTTGCCTTGCTTGATGAGGTGACGTTGTTTTTCTTAACAGATCACCTTAACAGAACGTCTGGTGTTGAAGTGATGTTTTTCTTAACAGGTCACCTAGTACTCACAAGTACTATCTTTAGGTAGTCCAAGTGTACGATTACGATGATCATACAGTCAAAATCATTCCTCTTATGTTGTTCTTCAATCGGCGTCGAAATCTGATTCTCCGAAGTCGTCGAAATCTAATCGTGAAAATACGACCAAATTCAAATAAAATTAAAATAACAATTCAAAAGAACTCCAAATTAAAATAATTTGATTTATTTAGCTAGATTACAATTTTATACAAATTTTGCAACTTGAATCACCCAAATCGGAGTTTGGATGCAAAAGATATGAATTTTAAAAGATTGGAATTACATGAAATAATAAATTAGGATTTAAAGGAATTATTGATCAAATGAACCCAAAATTAAATAATTTTGGTTTAGTTGGCTAGATCTTGAGTTTATATGAATTTAGGGATTTGAATCGACGAAATCGGAGTTTGTATGAGGGAGAACGAACCCCGGGAAGTTCTAAACCTAAATAAAACCCTAAAATCAGATTTTATTGATTTATTTTTCTAAAGGAAATCCTAATTATTGCGTATGGGTGACGTCAGCGAGGGAATTTCTTTTCCCGGCCGAATTATTTTCCAACGGAAAAGAAAATGGGTCATTGATAGGTGGGCCCGAGAGTCAATGGACCCAGTCCATGGTTGGTCAAATGCCCACGGTGGGCTCGGTCCACAGAACAATGCGGGGTGTTAGGGTGTGCTGTGAACGAGGTGACGTGGCTTAGCCACGTAGGCAGCCACGCGGGCTCAGGGCTGAGGTGGAGGGCGAGGTGGCGCAGACGTGGACACCGGCGGGTGGTGGTGCTCGGTCCCCGATGGTTGCCGGCGACTGGAGGCACGGCGGCGAATGCGAGTGGTACCATGCGAGAGAGGAGGCGATGGGGAGTCTAGTGCTCACCTTGGTGGCGCAAGGGTGCGAGTGGTTCGCCGGTGGCGAAGGAAAAGGCGGCGGCACAAATTGGTCGACGGTGGCGCGGCGACTCCGGTCGTGCTCCGACGAAGGCGGCGCAAGCACCGTGTAGGCGATGGTTCCGCGATGCTAATGATGGGGTCGATGTCGACGAGGGCCCCTCGACGGTGCCGGAGAAGACAAAAGAAGAAGCTCGGGCGGCAAGGCTTTAACTCCAAAATCCGGCGAGCTCAGAAGGATAGGGGTGAGGTGAGTGGCGTGGATGGAATGAGGTGAACAAGGGGCACGCCGGGCTCCCTTTTATAGGGGCGGAGAGGACCGGAGCGAGGAGATCGGGGCGTGGGCATCGCGGCGGTGAAAGGGAGATCCCGGCGATTACGCGCGAGAACGAGGGGGAAAATGGCCGGAATGGGCGCGGCGGAACACGGGGGACTTAGTGCATGTGCCCGCGCGTGATGAGGGGAGGGAAATGCGGGATTGAGAGAGCTCTGGGGCGCGATAATGGCGGCGGGTGCGGCGCAGCTGCGAGGAAGAAGACAGTGGGGAAGAAGGATCGCGGGCCGTTGGATTTGCGTTCAACGGTGCGAGAAGGCAGGGCGGCGTGGAGGCGTGGATGCCGTTGGATGTTGATCCAAGGGTGGGGGTGAGTGAGGGGGGAGGCCGGGGTGGAGCGGGCCGAGATGGGCTGGCGCACGGTGAAGGAGAGATGGGCCGGGGAGAGTTTCGGCCCAAAGTCACTTTCTGATTTTAATTGTTTTAACAATTTATATATTCCAAATAATTAGAAAGGGCTTTAGAAAATAGCAAAATAAATCCAAAAATTATGGAAAAATTCACAGAAATTCCCTGAGGCATTTTGCATTTAATTAAAATATTTCCAACTTAAAGTTGGCTATTAATTTTGCAAATAAATTGTTTTGGCTTTGAAATACTTAGGAAAAAGCTTTTGAAAACTCAAAAAAAATCTCAAAATTAATTAAATTTTTATTTTTCAGATCAAACCAACTGAAAATTCAAGAATTTCAAATAGGTTTTAAATTTTAACTTTTACAACTTTAGAAATTCAAATAAAGCAATGTAACTCTTTCAAATTTCAGAAAATCCAATAACTTTATTTATTTTATTTTGGTAAAATAACTTTGGGATGTTACAGACCTCCACCCTTCGGACCTCCTAGATTAGATCTCAGGCGTTTAAGACCTCTGTGGGTTAAGTCTTAACCATAGGATCTAACCCTGTTAAAACCATAGTTGCTAGGACCTCCCCTGGTTAGATCCTAGCCGTTTAGAACCTCCTTGGCTTAAATCTTAGCTGTTAGGGTCACTCCTGCAAAAAGACCACCCCGTGGTCATTTTTGTAAAAACCACCCTCGGGACCTCCCTTGGGGTCCTCTTTGTAAAAGACCACCCCTTGGTCTTTCGTAAAGAAAACCTCAGGACCTCCCATTTCCGCAGATCTTAACCCTTAGGACCACCCCGGGTAGATCCTGGCCGTTCGGACCTCTCCTGAGTAAATCTGAGCCGTCCAAGACCTCCTCTCCATTGGAGCTTATCGCTTAGGACCTCCCTCGATGAATCTTAGCCGTTCAAGACCTCCCTCTAAGAATCTTGACCGTCTAGGACCTCCCCTTGTAGATCTAACCTTTAGAACCTCCCATGTTGACCTGGACCGTTAGATCTAGATCTAACGAGCTAGACCTCCTTAGCGCGATTGGAGCTCTAGCGTTCCGGTCCTCGTGGACCGTCCGTTTTCAGATCTGCAGCTCATATCTGTTGAACGTTCGGACCTTCGGTTGTCCCTTTCGCTCTGAGCCATCTGTTCTTAGATCAGCGGCTTCGCGAACGTTCGGCTCTCCGAATGTCACTTCCGCCGTGGACCGTTGATCTTGATCCAACGGTGGCCACGGTGTGGCTCGCGTGAGCTGCGCGCGCGGCTGTGATCCAGTGCGCGTGAGCCGTAGGATTCAGCATCAATGGTCCACATTGTTCCACGTCTCTTCTTTTTGGTTAAGTTTGATTGCTTTTCGGTGAACTTTTATTTGTCAACTAAAAATGGTTCTAAAACTTAAAAAATTCATAATTAATTCATTTTAGCTCCATTTTAGATGATTCCAATTGTAGTAAATTTCATTAACTAAACTTTAATCTAAAAATACATTTAGACATTGTTCTGTGCCAGAAAATTTTGTAAACAATATTAACTTGTTTCTGCCATTATTTAATATTCCAAAAAATTCAATCAAAACTTGTAAAATGCATAAGTTTTTCTTTATAACTCCAAACTGGGCAAACTCAAGTTTGTAAAATTCCTCTGTTAGTATACTTTAATATGGAATAGGTTTTGTTCATACATGTATTTCTGAAAAATGATATGTTCTAGTTTTACCACTTAGAAAAATCATAAGTAATTCATTTTAACTCCAAATGAAGTAAACTCAGTAGTGCTGTTCTTAGAATACCAAATTCTACCTACCATAAAAATTTTGGGTTCTAGATCTTTCTGAAAATTTGTGCCATGAACAGTAACCGAAATTGATTTAAATTGAATTTTCAAGCTGAGAAAACTTGTTTAGATTATAACTTTTTCATGCTTAGTCCAAATTAAAAAATTGTTGTTCCTAAATTTGTCTAAAATCATACCCTTGCTGTTGTGTAAATTTCATGAGATCTGTATGGCTTTTGCTCTTGAGGTTTGTTTGGTGTTTTTCGTTCTTATCGGGTTTTTCGTATTTTTGCGTTAGGTTCTGAAGGATTTTTTTTGAACCTAAGAGTTCACCTCTGCAGCAACAACAAGACCAGCAAGGCAAGCAGATGTAGCATCATTTGATCATATTACTCCTACTACTTTTAAAGTCTAATATCTTGATTGCAAAAACTAAGTATGCATGCTTCTTGTGTCAAAGTTAATTTTTGTCGATTAGATGTAGCTAATCCTATTGCATGGTTGCCCTGAAATTGTTCACCCCCGCCACTACCCTAGGTTATTATTCTCACTGGTGAATTAGAGCCCGGTGGATGAATTATGGTCCTTTTATTGTCTTTGCGATATGATGCTTAGCAATGCTTAGTTACCGGTAGAATTGGGCGGTTATCGACTTAGTCGATGACCGTGATCACAAAACATATTATTGCCTATGATCTATATCTTGTGCCTTGTTTATTTGTGAAAACTAAAAATAAAAATAAAATAATTTGGACTTGGGCCAAGGGTAAGATAGTGTGCTTTTGGGTGTGACTGGAATGGTGCCCGGGTCATTAAGGACCGAGTTACTTGCACCACCGTACTGAGCATTTTGCGTGCTAACCACACTAGAGGGAAATGGGACCTCTCTTGACTTAGTACTTTGGCGTGTGTTAGCTCTGAGTCACAAGAGGGTGTGTGTGTGTTGTGTTGTGGTAAAATGAGGTGGTTTATGTGTTGGGAGCATTGTAGTTGTCCGAAAAGTTTTACCCCAAGTGGGTAGTTGTCTTTTCGGCTTTACAATGTAAGCGTATGGGTTTCTATCCATACGAGCGGCTCGTAGTTGATACACAATATTGGAAACGTCTCGTAGGACTTAGCCGTGCTGGCATACCTTTGGAAGTGTGCTTCATCTAGTGGCAAAAAGGCGGTCTGAAGTGTGGGTACATTGGTACACCCCTGCAGGGTTAAAACTATTCGAATAGCCTCGTCCTAGGTTATGGACACGCTCGGATACGCCCCGTGAGAACTAGACTACAACCTTTTAAATTGAAACTTGACATGAGTGGTATGAATGGGTAATTCGTGCTATTGTTGTGATGGCTATTGGGTTAGTCATCTCCAGGTTGTTGTTATGTTATTAATTATTGTATCACTGTTATTTATGCAAATAAATTTTAGATTGTTAAAACTGCCTTCAACATATTATCTATTGCAAATAAAATCTGCTTTATGGTGAAAATAACATTTGAGCCTTCTCCTTTGATTAAAGCCTGCATGTAGTAGTATCTAGGTTTGTTACTCGTAAGTCTCACGAGTACATTTTTGTACTCATTTGCTTTGCTTATTTGTTGCAAAGGAGGTTGATCCCCAAGGGATTAACTTTGGTGAGTTTTCCTGCGGTGTGGACGACTAGCTTGGCGGCCCAGTGGGTTGCCTTGTGGGTTATGGCTAACCGGTCGTCTTTTGTTCATTGCCATCTTATGGCACTTTTGCTTCCGCTGTTACTGTTACTTTGATGTTATTTGGCCGGTCGGCTCTTTTGTAATAACTCTATATTATTGTGAGGACCCCGGTTTATTCAGCTTGTAATGCTTAACAATCCTTTGGTCCTAGCATCAAAAATCAAATAAGCCGAAGCCTCGTGATATGTATACTTCCCAGAAATGTAGTATACACACCTTCTTACAAAATCATGCATCAATTTCATACAAACAAGTCTAACAAAAGACATACAAATAACTAAGTAAACAGCGGAAGCAAAAGTACCATAAGATGGCGATAAACAAAAGCAAATTAGTGTGCCTTTACCCACAAGGCAACCAACCGGGCCGCCAAACTAGTCGTCAAACCGCAGCACATCTCACAAAAGGAAAGCCCATGGGGCTCACCTTCTTCCTCTGCAACAAAAACATTAAGCAAAGCAACTGAGTACAAAGATGTACTACATAAGGCGGCGATGTAAAGATAATGGACCTATAATTAACTATATGCAGGCTTTATTTAAGTGGAGGGGGCTTTGGACTTACTTTTAGCATAAAGCAAGTTTTTATTTGCAATAATGTAATAGATTCAAGGCAATTTGACAAACTATTTGTAATTGTTGAAATAACAGCGATACAATAATAATAACAACAATAAAGACAACCTGGAAGTGACTAACCCAATAGTCACCACAACAATAGTATGAACATCCATTCATACCAACCCATCAAGTTTTAATTAAATGTTGTAGTCTAGTTCTCACGGGGTGTATCCAAGTGTGTCCATAACCTAGGACGAGGCTATTCGAATAGATCAAACCCTACAGGGGTGTACCAATGTACCCACACTTTAGACCGCCTTTCCACCATCCACGGTTAGCATACTTCCTTTGGTATGCAGGCACGGCTAAGTCTAACAAGACGTTTTCCAATATTGTGTATTAACTACGAGCCGCTCGTATGGATAAAAATCCATACGCTTACATGGTAAAGCCGAAAAGACAACTAACCACAAAGGGAAAAGCTTTTCGAACAACTACCATGCTCCCAACACCATCCCTCCTGTGACCTTCTGCGACTCGGAGCCAATACACGCCAAAGTACTAAGTCAAGAGAGGTCCCACACCCTCTAGTGTGGTTAGCACGCAAAAATGCTCAAACTGCTTGCCTTTGCCTTGCAAGAGATATTCGACTTGCTGCAGAGGATTACTCTCGATATCAACGTCATCTAACGATAAAAACTGCCAAAGCGAAAAACAACGAATAAACACCAGAATGCCAAAAATATCCAAAAATTAATAACACAGAAGATAGATTATGAATTTAGGAACAAAAATTAGTTGATTCGGAGTTTATTTAAATTAGTTAGGATTTCTTCTGATTGTTCTTTCCAAACTCACTTATTTTCCACGATAATCATACAGTCAAAATCAATCCTCTTATATCCTCTCATGATTAAATTAGTTATTACTTCCTATAATCACAACAATGGTCTTGAGTTTAAACATTAAAGGCACTCACTACCCTCTAGTTACTTGAATCAACCTTATTATACCATTCTCTAGTTAACATTCGGATCACTTGATTTAATTGATTTAGTTCAGCCACTGATTGTTACTATCTGAAAAGACAACTTATCAATTGAGTAGTTAGAAACTAACTCGAATGGCCTACTACTAAGTAGTGTTAAATATATTCAATTGCTAAGCTACTAATGTTTTGTAGTTTGTAATCTAAACTTTACATTAGTCTATTTCCATCTCTGAGTATTCTTAGTTTCTCTTCTCTGTTCATATATTCCAAAAAGGACGAGTTATTATGAAAATGAGTATTTGCTAACCATACTTTTATCTACACTCCCTCCCTGTAAAAACTGCATTGAACAGAGAGTATCAAGAACCGGAAAGCTACAATCCAAACTTATCCTAAATTTTGACATTCAATTTTGTTAAATCATTAGAGTGGTCTAACTAATAGCCATCTAATTTCAGTATTAAGCCAGACTTTAACTACTTGAACCAGTCAGGTTATTAGCCTTTTAACAATTCTGACATTGTCAGATTACTGTTCATTCATCTTAAACAGCAAACAAAATCTGAGCTAAAGTGCTATTGACTGGCTATAACTGATCTTCCTGTAATTTTCAAGCTTCCAGTTTGGTTACTCACTAAAATGATCTTAATTGACCTACACAACTTTTGCTAGTAAAAGATACAAGATTTTGCAAGGTGGTTAAGACTGATAATCTGAACTTCCTTCTAATCCTCTTTTCTGAACCTACATACAAACAAGAGTGCTTAACATCTAGAGTTACCAATTTCCTAATTCATTTGCGAAGCACTTCTTCTTAAGCGATTTAAGAGGTATTAACAAATTCTATTAGCATTGGTATAGAAGAGTGGGAAATCTTATTTACAGAGAACCGACAACAGGGAGATCAGCACAGGAACAGCTCGGGCCAAATTGGGGGTGGCGAATCGCCGGCGATTGGAGTGGCGTGGAGGCGATGGCGATGGCCAAAATGGGTTGCCAGGGTGTCAAGGAAGCTATGGGTGGTCGCGGGGTGGCCGGAGAGGCACTGTGGCGGCGTGGCGATGGCGAGCGGCGGCCGGCCGTGGAGGTGAAAGGAGAGCGATGACATTGGGTGGAGTTGGAGCAAAACTAGCGAGAGCATGAGCATACCTAGGGTTCCAGGAGTACGATGGAGTGGTCCGAGGGAGACGAGGTGGCCAGAGTTGGGCCGGCGGCTGCATCTGCGGCGGCGCGAGGTGGTCACCGAGGCGGGGTCGCTGTGGAGCAAAACAACACGAGTGAGTGATCGGGGAAGGTCAAGGGATTCTAGAGGGTGCTCAGGGAGGGAGGAATTGAGCTAGGGCTCGTCGAAGAAGACACGGCGGCGGAGGAAGCGATTTTGGCCGGAGCCGAAGAAGATGGCATGCGCGCGGCTCCTCAGGCGATGGAATCCAAAATTGCCTGAGGGGTTTGTCTCCTGGGGATGTGGGACGCGCCGTGACACGGTGGGCGGCGGCCGGAGATCGTCGGAGTAGCCGGAGAGTTTGGAGGCAGCGCGGCGGGTACAAGAGCGGCATTCGGAGTGTCGCTCGATTGGAGTTCATAGAGAAGTGAATTTGAAGAAGGGAGGTGGGGGAAATGGAGAAAGAGAATCAGGGCACCCGGTGCTCAGCTTAAATAGAGAGGAGGCAGAGTAAACCGAGAAGAAAGCCGACGGGCAGGGTGGCGGCAAGCTCGGCGCATGGACGGGAGGCTGGGCAGAGCATGGGCTCGGTCGCGGGCAGGCATGGGCAAGCATGCGCGTCGGCCGGAATGGTGCGACTGACACGGAGAAACCCCGGGGCGGCGTCAAATCCGGTGGCCAGCGAGTCGCTACTGGCATGCATCTGGCGGCGAAGCGGTGGCGCTTCGAGCGGGGCGCGTGAAAACGCCGCGTGGAGAAGAAAGTCTGCCAGTGGGGCCGGGAAGTCAGCGAGAGAGGAGGGGTGGCTCGGGCGAGCTGGTCTTGTGCGGTCAGGGTTTCGGCTCGGGTCCGGTCGGAGGAACAGTGTACGAGCTGGATTTAGGGTTTTAGTGTTGACCGAAAATAAGTAAGTTTGACCTAGCCGTTTGAAATAGAAATAAAATTCACAAAATTCTGAACATTTTTGTGGACACTCTGAGGTTCACAAGGGACTTAGGAAAAATAATTTTAAACACTTTATATATTAAAATTTGTTAGAATTAAATTATTTTCAAATCTGCATTAGTGATTTGATTTGAATTTTGGTGAAGTCAAAATAATTCTAAAAATTTGGTAAAAATAATTAAAATTCAATATAAATAATCTAGTATTTGAATAAATTATTTTTGAAACTTTCATTCACACATTTTTCTGGAATTCAAATAAAATGGAATTTAAGTTTAAAGGTTTGAAATTTCAACACAAACTTTAATACAAACATCAAAAGTTTAAAATTGTGCACAAGTTTTTAGAAAACCAAGAGCATGACCAAGAGATACAACAAAAGTTTTAAACTTTAATACTTTTATACATTTGAAATACAAACCCTAGTTTGGTGTTGTTACAAATCTACCCCCCTTAAACAGAATCTCGTCTTGAGATTCCGATAGTTCGGAAGTCGGACGAAAGGCTGTGGCAACCTAGGTGGGTTTGGTTACATGGTCACTTTTCGAATTTTAATGCAAACCGAACTCAAATCTGAATCCAGAGAGGTTCTTCAGAAGTTTTAGGTCCTAAAGTGGGAAGCTTTGTTGAAGGATTTCTAATGTCATTCTGTTAAGTGTTTTCTAGGTGGTTCTTTTCAACTATAAACGAAATGCACCATCTGTTGTCTTGATTTCCTTCAGAGATAGTGCTGGAAGATCATGATGCAGTATCCTGACGTTGTTGACATATTTTCCTTTCCATTGCTTTGTTTAACCTTTCCTTTCTTGATTTGAAGATAATTTGACATCACGCTTCACGTCGTCTTCTGGTAGTACGAAAGACTCGGCTCCACTCAGTCGACCGAAAGGGGCATCGATCGATAGAACGGAAGACTGGTTAGATGGTCATCTAGTATTGACACCAGGATTCGGTGCAGAAAAGAGAAGGCAAGCAAGGTTTTAAGGTGGTCTCGCTTAACCTCACTTCTCTAGTTCTAATTGTCCGGCTTGGAGAGGAATGTATCAAATGAATGCATGAAAGGATGCATACATGCAGTCATTTTTAAGACAAATTTAGGTTTGATTAGTGAGAGTGCAAATACTCACATGCATGCTTACATGCTTCTTGTTTTATACAATTTGGGTAACATGACATGCTTGACTCAATTTAGAAACTATATGCATGATTAAAGTATAAGAATCAAGATGTCTAACAAGTAATTTGAGGTATCTTCTACCCCCCTTAAATATTTTGGTACATGAAGATAAGTTGAGGAAAGAATGGGCATAAGGTGAGGGAATGGCAATGGGTATGCAATTTAATTCTAGCATGTACTAATCATTCCAAAATCACCATAATGAGATCAATTGAACCACCGATAGTTTTCGACATAATTGCGGTGCATGCCGCCGGTAGGCGATGCACAACTATTTGGAACAAAGAGAGCAAGTGATTACAAAATCTAGCGTCTATATTCTAAGTAATATCATTAGGGCGTATATACTCTAAGAATAACCCTAATTTAATCCTAATATCGCAGTAAGGCATCGTCTAGGAGAAACATACATTACCCTAACCCGATTGCAAACACATAACAAGCAAGAAATGAACTCCAAATATTTGTATGAAAGCATAAGACCAGCGCAAAACCACAAAGCAAAAGATTTGCTTCCCGGTACGACTAACTCGTATTGAATGAATGAGCAATCGATTAGGATGATAAAATTTTAGAACACAACTCAAGTTCTAACGCATCTAAAAGGCATGGCAAAAACCATATAAGAGTGCATTGGGCACTAGCCATCTAATATTACATCTTACACATTTAACCCCATGAGTTTTAGTTGATTTATCATCTCATTTTTAACCCTAACGACGAACTAAGTGCTCGCAGTCCAAAACTTGTCCTTGCTGTCCAGATTTTGTATCCGAGCTCCGAGATGAGTGCTGCAACTTCGAGTGCTTCAAATCTTCACTAAATAACAACCAACACTTCATATTCTTAACTCTCATTATTCCCCAAACTGAATTTAACTGATAACCAACTAACTTTGAAAGGAGAAGAAAGGGGAACAAATTTTTCGAAAACTCAACAAGAATAAGGCAAGATGAGCAAGCTAAAATAGGTAAGGAGTAAAATCTGAGAACTTACTTAAGTTTTCATAAACCATTTGATATTTTGAAAATAATTTTTTTTAAATATCATAAAGACGACCAAGCTAGGGGTTTCTACGGCCAGTATGGCTCTGACACCAACTTTGTGAGGACCCCGGTTTATTCGGATTGTAATGCTTAACCATCCTTTGGTCCTAGCATCACAAATCAAATAAGCCGAAGCCTCGAGATATGTATACTTCCCAAAAATGCAGTATACACACCTCCTTACAAAATCATGCATCAATTCCATACAAACAAGTCTAACAAAAGACATACAAATAACTAAGTAAACAACGGAAGCAAAAGTGTCATAAGATGGCGATAAACAAAAACCAATTAGTGTGCCTTTACCCACAAGGCAACCAACCGGGCCGCCAAGCTAGTCATCAAACCGCAGCACATCTCACAAAAGGAAAGCCCATGGGGCTAACCTTCTTCCTCTGCAACAAAAACATTAAGCAAAGCAACTGAGTACAAAGATGTACTCGCAAGACTGACGTGTAAGGATAACAGACATATAATTAACTATATGCAGGCTTTATTTAAGTGGAGGGGGCTCTGGACTTACTTTTAGCATAAAGCAAGTTTTCATTTGCAATAATGTAATAGATTCAAGGCAATTTGACAAACTATTTGTAATTGTTGAAATAACAGCGATACAATAATAATAACAACAATAAAGACAACCTGGAAGTGACTAACCCAATAGTCACCACAACAATAGTATGAACATCCATTCATACCAACCCATCAAGTTTTAATTAAATGTTGTAGTCTAGTTCTCACGGGGCGTATCCGAGTGTGTCCATAACCTAGGACGAGGCTATTCGAATAGATCAAACCCTACAGGGGTGTACCAATGTACCCACACTTTAGACCGCCTTTCCACCAGCCACGATTAGCATACTTCCTTTCGTATGCAGGCACGACTAAGTCTAACAAGACGTTTTCTAATATTGTGTATTAACTACGAGCCGCTCGTATGGATAAAAATCCATACGCTTACATGGTAAAGCCGAAAAGACAATTACCCACAAAGGGTAAAGCTTTTCGAACAACTACCATGCTCCCAACACCATCCCTCCTACGACCTCCTGCGACTCGGAGCCAATACACGCCAAAGTACTAAGTCAAGAGAGGACCCATACCCTCTAGTGTGGTTAGCACGCAAAAATGCTCAGTACGGTGGCGCAACTAACTCGGTCCTTAAATGACCCGGGCACCATTCCAGTCACACCCAAAAGCACACCATCTTACCATTGTGCCCAAGTCCAAATTATTTTGTTTTCATTGTTAGTTTTCATAAATAAACATAGCACAAGGGTTGAAACAAAGAGTCATAATAAGTTTGTGTGATCAAGGTTATCGACTAAGTCGATAACCGCTCAATTCTACCGGTATCTAAGCATTGCTAAGCACCATATCGTAAAGACAAATAAAAGGCCCTGAATCATTCACTGGGATCTAATTCACCAGTGAGAATAATATTCCTAAGGTAGTGGCAGGGGTGAACAATTTCAAGGCAACAATGCAATGGGATTAACTACCTCTAATTGATAAAATTAATCATTGACACAAAAGCATGCATACATACGAGTAAAACAAAGTATTATATTTTAAAAGTAATGGGATTGAGTGGATATGATCAAACTGCTTGCCTTTGCCTTGCTAGAGATATTCGACTTGCTGCAGAGGATCACTCTCGATATCAACGTCATCTAACGATAAAAACTGCCAAAGCGAAAAACAGCGAATAAACACCAGAATGCCAAAAGTATCCAAAAATTAATAACACAGAAGATAGATTATGAATTTAGGAACAAAAATTAGTTGATTCGGAGTTTATTTAAATTAGTTAGGATTTCTTCTGATTGTTCTTTCCAAACTCACTTATTTTCCATGATAATCATACAGTCAAAATCAATCCTCTTATATCCTCTCATGATTAAATTAGTTATTACTTCCTATAATCACAACAATGGTCTTGAGTTTAAACATTAAAGGCACTCACTACCCTCTAGTTACTTGAATCAATCTTATTATACCATTCTCTAGTTAACATTCGGATCACTTAATTTAATTGATTCAGTTCAGCCACTGATTGTTACTATCTGAAAACACAAATTATCAATTGAGTAGTTAAAAACTAACTAGAATGGCCTACTACTAAGTAGTGTTAAATATATTCAATTGCTAAGCTACTAATGTTTTGTAGTTTGTAATCTAAACTTTACATTAGTCTATTTCCATCTCTGAGTATTCTTTGCTTCTCTTCTCTGTTCATATATTCCAAAAAGGACGAGTTATTATGAAAATGAGTATTTGCTAACCATACTTTTATCTACACTCCTCCTGCAACAAGCACCTTTGAGCAGTATCAAGAACCGGAAGGCTACTATCCAAACTTATCCTAAATTTTGACATTCAATTTTGTTAAATCATTAGAGTGGTCTAACTAATAGCCATCTAATTTCAGTATTAAGCCAGACTTTAACTACTTGAACTAGTCAGGTTATTAGCCTTTTAACAATTCTGACATTGTCGATTCTTTGTTCATTCATCTTCAACGACAAACAAAATCGAGCTAAAGTGCTATTGATGGCTATAAGCGATCTTCTGTAATTTTCAATCTTCCAGTTTGGTTACTCACTAAAACGATCTTAATTGACCTACACAACTTTTGCTAGTAAAAGACACAAGATTTTGCAAGGTGGTTAAGACTGATAATCTGAACTTCCTTCTAATCCTCTTTTCTGAACCTACATACAAACAAGAGTGCTTAACATCTAGAGTTACCAATTTCCTAATTCATTTGCTAAGCACTTCTTCTTAAGCGATTTAAGAGGTATTAACAAATTCTATTAGCATTGGTATAGAAGAGTGGAAATCTTATTCTGAGAGAACCAACGGGGAGATCGGCACGAGAACAGCTCGGGCCAAATTGGGGATGGCGAATCGCCGGCGATTGGAGTGGCGTGGAGGCGATGGCGATGGCCAAAATGGGTTGCCAGGGTGTCAAGGAAGCTATGGGTGGTCGCGGGGTGGCCGGAGAGGCACTGTGGCGGCGTGGCGATGGCGAGCGGCGGCCGGCCGTGGAGGTGAAAGGAGAGCGACAACGTTGGGTGGAGTTGGAGCAAAACTAGCGAGAACATGAGCATACCTAGGGTTCCAGGAGTACGATGGAGTGGTCCGAGGGAGACGAGGTGGCCAGAGTTGGGCCGGCGGTAGCAACCTGCGGCGGCGCGAGGTGGTCACCGAGGCGGGGTCGCTGTGGAGCAAAACAACACGAGTGAGTGATCGAGGAAGGTCAAGGGATCCTAGAGGGTGGTCAGGGAGGGAGGAATTGAGCTGGGGCTCGTCGGAGAAGACATGACGGCGGAGGAAGCGGTTTCGGCCGGAGCCGAAGAAGATGGCATGCGCGCGGCTCCTCAGGCGATGGAATCCGAAATTGCTTGAGGGGTTTGTCTCCTGAGGATGTGGGACGCGCCATGACGCGGTTGGCGGCGGCCGGAGATCGTCGGAGTAGCTGGAGAGTTTGGAGGCGGCGCGGCGGGTTCAAGAGCGGCATTCGGAGTGTCGCTCGATTGGAGTTCATAGAGAAGTGAATTTGAAGAAGGGAGGTGGGGGAAATGGAGAAAGGGAGTTGGGGCACCCAGTGCTCAGCTTAAATAGAGAGGAGTCGGAGTAAACCAAGAAGAAAGCCGGCGGGCAGGGTGGCGGCAAGCTCGGCGCATGGACGGGAGGCTGGGCAGAGCATGGGCTCGGTCGCGGGCAGGCATGGGCAAGCATGCGCGATGCAACCGGGAATGGTGCGACCTGGACACGGGAGGAAACCCCGGGGCGGCGTCAAATCCGGTGGCGAGCCGAGTCGTGCCGCGCATGCGCGGCGGCGGCAAGCGGCGCTTCGGCGAGCTAAGCGCGACGACCAACGCGCGTGGAGAAGAAAGTGCCCGATGGGGCGGAAGTCGAGAGAGGAGGGGTGGCTCGGGCGAGCTGGTCTGGTGCAATCATGGTTTCGGCTCGGGTCCGGTCGGAGGAACAGTGTACGAGCTGGATTTAGGGTTTTAGTGTTGACCGAAAATAAGTAAGTTTGACCTAGCCGTTTGAAATAGAAATAAAATTCGAAAAATTCTGAACATTTTTGTGGGCACTCTGAGGTTCACAAAGGACTGAGGAAAAATAATTTTAAACACTTTATATATTAAAATTTGTTAGAATTAAATTATTTTCAAATCTGCATTAGTGATTTGATTTGAATTTTGGTGAAGTCAAAATCACTTCTAAAAATTTGGTAAAAATAATTAAAATTCAATATAAATAATCTAGTATTTGAATAAATTATTTTTGGAAACTTTCATTCACACATTTTTCTGGAATTCAAATAGAAATGGAATTTAAGTTCAAAGGTTTGAAATTTCAACACAAACTTTAATACAAACATCAAAAGTTTAAAATTGTGCACAAGTTTTTAGAAAACCAAGAGCATGACCAAGAGATACAACAAAAGTTTTTAAACTTTAATACTTTTATACATTTGAAATACAAACCCTAGTTTGGGGTTGTTACAATTATGTATGTCTTTCGCTAGACGTGTTATTACGTATTGTATGGAATTGATGCTTGCTTTTGTAAAGATGTACGTGTGCTGCAATTCTGGGAAGCACATGTCCATTGAGGTACGGAATATTTTGTTTGTGATGCTAGGGCCAAGGGAAGGCTAAGTATTACAAGCTAAATAAACCGGAGTCTCACACCAGGTAAGTCACATAGAAGTTCCAAACCCTAGGAAAATTATTTACAGAGGCAGTTTACACGATTGGTTTGGTATCTCTTTTAGGGTTATGCTTTCTAGGAATTAATGCATTAGGTTTTCAAAATGCACTAAACCCTTGAATGAGAATCCACAAAATTAAAATGACAACAAGATGCATCAAATGTTTTCAGAAGTTCATGTCTTTATACATTTGAAACACAAACCCTAACTTTGGATGTTACATACACATAACAGACGGTTCAAATAAATAACCATTTGTGATAATATACATACATAAATGCAAATTCAGAACATATGACACATTCACATATTAGTAAAGAATCATATCTGAATATTTGCTAAAACCGCTAATTTTACGATCACAAGTAGTTCAACACTTGTGCAAAGAACTTGTCGTACTCATGCCTAATCTTATATCCGTTGCTACAAAATACGACGTAGTCATCCCACCCTACCTCACCCCACAGCCGGTGCTCGTGCACCAGTAGCCATCCTCCGGCAGCGCCTACACCTGGCCCTATGGCCTGGCCATCTTCTTCCATGTCACCTCCTGGATCGCGTCCGCAGAGAGCCTCTGGCATGGCCTACACTCCCGGTTGGCCCTCTTGGTCGTCTCACACCCGTCGCCAGCCAGCTTGCCCTCAACCTGGCTGATATAGTGCTTCCCAATGTCGTGCACCTTACTGGTCACGTAGAGGAGGAGGCCGAGTACGTAGGCCACGGCCTTGCGGCCAGCGACAACCGCTCGATCGAGGCACACGAGGGCGCGTTGCATGTCCTGGTGCGTGAAGACGAGTGCGAGGCCGATGATGAAGTAGGCCTTCGGGTTGTCGGCGCCAGCCAAGTGGTTGATGACGGCGAGGTAGCGCTCGTTGTCCTGTCATTTCATCGCCTTGTCCCGCTCCAGTACCATGCGCATCCCCACAGCGCACTCCTTGGACACCTTATACATGGCCTTGCAACTCCATAAGAGAAAATTAAAAGACCAAATTAAGGGTGTTGTTGCTAGTCAGATTAGTAACATGTATATGCATGCATGGATTGGTTACCACCACAAACAGTACTACGTATTTTTGTAGGTATATAAATACATACATGGCTCGTAGGCTGCAGAGGTCAACCCAGCTCGCGGCCACAAGGCCGACGATGTGAATGACGATATCATGAGGAAGAGGGACAGCTATCGCCGACCTCCTCGCCTTTGTCCTCGCCGTCATGCTCCGCGTGCTAACCATGGCAAGATATGGACTCACAAGGTGCGATATGGATACAACAAGAACTCACTTATAGATATGAAAGCATAGCGTGGCTATAACATCCCAAGTATTTGGCTTGTGTTTTCAATGTAAGAAAATGTGTAGAAATTAAAAACTTTTCTTACATCTTGTATTTCTTGTATGTTCTGGAAGATTCTTGTAAAGGAATTATGGAAATACAAAGTCACAAGTCATTTTGACCTAAACCTTGTCCTTCAAAAATTATCTTATCAAATCTTGTGATCATTCTCTGGAAATACTTTTCCCAAGTTCTAGGAATGGTGAGTGACCCCTCTGAAAAATTTCACAATTTTTAGAAATCGTTTGAATATTTTTAGAGGTCAGTCAAACCCTAGCTCAGCAACTTGCAGAATTTTTGGAGAAAAATGCACTACATAAGAACCTCTGAAAATTTTATGCAAGGTAAATATCTTGGTTAGCAAGCTCCTGTAAAAATTCCAAAATTTGTGGAGTTGTTTTGCTACCTTAAACAAATCCCCAAAGTTCAGCTCAATTTAAAACCCTAAACTTTAAACCTAGGGCTGAGTCAGACTCGGGCTCGAGTCAGACCCGAGCCCAAGTCTTTTGACTCGGTCGAGCCAAGTTGACTAAGCCGTGCTTAGGCTCGCGTTTGGGCGCATGTGTTCCGACCGTTAGATCTCCATCGGGCGGTCCACGCTTGTGGAAACCTTTAGACCTCCCGAGAGCCACCTAAATTCTGAGTTGTTGGATCTTGAT
This sequence comes from Ampelocalamus luodianensis, assembly GCA_036346255.1. Taxonomy (NCBI): domain Eukaryota; kingdom Viridiplantae; phylum Streptophyta; class Magnoliopsida; order Poales; family Poaceae; genus Ampelocalamus; species Ampelocalamus luodianensis. The sequence goes on from CM070629.1 coordinate 43,633,428, forward strand.
CCAACGCTCACAACCTCCCCTACCGTTTAAACCACGGAGCTCTTGAGCGATCCTGACCGTCCGTCTCTGATCCTAGCGCTCATGACCTCCCCGAGATCTCCTTCTGTTCTTCTTCTTCCTCGCGTGTGTAGGTGCCAGGACCATGGCAGAGAGGTTGCAGTGCCTTGTCACCTCAAGCTCATCCTCGTCAACGTCTCTCTGTTCTTGGCATTAAATGTGTGCCAGTGCTTTCGGCCCAAAGTCGTGCTTCGAGCTGCTCCCATCATTTCAGCTCGTCCATGGCAGAGCCATGGACCGAGCTCATCTTTGGGGCATGCCCTAGCTCAAATCGTGGCCCTCCAGCTATAAAAAGCCCCCAAAGCCCCTCCTGGTGATCCTTTCCAACAGCCTAGCTCGTTCCTTGCTCTGAGCTCCAAACCCCAAAACCCCCAAAACTGCCATTTTTGGTCGTGAAGCTCGGTGGTGGCATTGGTGCTCCAGTGGTCCTCTTGCCCAATATTTCGTTTCCTCTTAGACATCTGCCTACCGCGAAGCTTTTCCCTAACTCAGTTTTGGGTCACCTTCGCAGGGTCACTCTCAATTTGAGTTTGCACGGTTTGCGGCCGAAGTTTTTGATTTCTTCTTCAACTCGGTGAGTGTCTCCCTAGTCAATTCAAGTGCTTGTGGACCTCCTATGGGTCCTAATGGAGCTCTGTTGACACCTTGTGGCTTTTCTTTTTGCTCAGGTCGCACCTCACTAAGTTCTTCCTCAGTTCCGGCGTCGGTCTCCGTCGCCAGACCTTCTACGAGCTCCTTCGGACCTTCCCTGCATCCAGGTGTGTTTGCAATAGTCCCTTAGAGCTCGAGCACCCGTTAGATTAGGTCGTAGCGAAGCTTTTAGCTGATTTTGGTTTTTGCCGAAACTACTCCTCCGCCTCTCTCCGGCTCGCCGGCGTTTAGGCCAGCTCCATCGTCGAGAGTGCCTCTGTTGTGTTCGCATTAGTATTGCGCGCATTTTGGTAGTGTTGGTTCGCGCTGCGTCGTGTAGTCATGGCCGCGGGCAAAGTGTGAAGTCCTGTACTGTTGTCATAAGTTTCGACAAGTCCAAGACCTCCTTGAGTTAATCTCAGCCGTTGATGACCTCCTCAGGTTAGATCTTTGTCTGCGAAAGCCTTAGTGCTAGGACCTCCCCTGGATTTGATCATAGCCGTTTAGGACCTCCCTAGTTCGATCTTAGCCGTTTAGATCAACCCCGCGCGAAAAAACCACCGTGTAGTCGTTTTTGCAAAAAAAAAAAAAACCACCCTCGGGACCTCCCTTGGGGTCCTCTTTGCAAAAGACCACCCCTTGGTCTTTTGCAAAGAAAACCTCAGGACCTCCCCCTCCGCAGATCTTAACCTTTAGGACCTCCCGGGTAGATCTTGACCGTTCAGGACCTCCTAGTGTTGATCTGGGCCGTTAAGACCTACCTCCATTACGGCTTTATCTTTGCGGACCTTCCCAATGAGATCTTGACCGTTCAGACCTCCCTCGGTGAGATCTTAGCCATTCAGGACCTCCTCCTTTAGATTCTATCGCCTAGGACCTCCTTCAAGTAAATCTTAGCCGTTCAGGACCTCCTCCTTTAGATTCTATCGCCTAGGACCTCCTTCAAGTAAATCTGGACCGTCCAGGATCTCCCCTTGGAGATCTGGGTCGTTCAGGACCTCCTCGTGTAGATCTTGACCGTTGAAGACTTCCCCCGCGAGATCTTAGCCGTCAAGATCTCCCTCTTTTAAATCTGGACCGTCCAGAATCTCCCCTTAGAGATCTGGGCCGTTCAGGACCTCCCCTATTAGATCCTTAGCTTTAGGACCTCCCCTCAGCTCTGGACCGTTAGATCTAGATCTAACGGGCCAGACCTCCTCAGCGTTTAGAAGTTCTAAGTGTTCCAATCCTTTTGTGCCATTCATCTTTTGATCTGCAGCTCTGGTGGCGCGAGCAATTGGATCTCCGACTGGAGCTCTCACTGTGAGCCGCTCATCTTTAGATCTGCGGCCTACGTTTGTTGGATCGTTCGGACCGCCGAACATCTCCTTCGCTGTGGGCCGTTGGATCTAAATCCAACGGTTGGTCCCGTTGTGCGCGGGGCGCATTCCGTTCGGCCCCCACGTTTGGGCCGTTGGATTCAAGATCGACAGCCCAGGTTTTTCCATGTTGTTTTGATGATCAGTAAATCCCGAAACCTTTTATTTGTAAACTGAAAATTGTATTAAGCTTTGAAACTTCATAACTAATTCATTTTAATTCCTTTTTAGATGATTCCAACTATGTTAAATTTCTGTTTAGCTAAAGTTTCATCTAAAAATACATTTAAACACTGTTCAGTGCCAGAAAATCTTGTAAACAATATTAACTTGTTTCAGCCATTATTTGATATTCCAGAAATTAAATTGAAACTTGTAAAATGCATAACTTTTTCTGTATAACTCCAAACTGGGCAAACTCAAGCTTGTAAAATTCCTCTGTTAGTATACTTTAATATGGAATAGGTCTTGTTCATGTATGTGCCTCTAAAAAATGATATGTTCTAGTTTTACAACTTAGAAAAATCATAAGTAATTCATTTTAACTCCAAATTGAGTAAACTCAGTTTTGTTGTTCTTAGAATGCCATGTTCTATAAAATTTTAGGTTCTAGATCTTCTTGGAAATTTATGCCATGAACAGTAACCAAAATTAATTTAATTTGGAATTTCCAGGCTGAGAAAAATTGTTTAGGCTATAACTTTTTCATGTTTAGTCCAAATGACTTGATTCTTGTTGCTAAATTCATTTAAAATCATACCCTTGCTGTTGTATAAATCTCATGTGATTTGGATATGAGACCCCGGTTTATGTAGCTTGTAATGCTTAGTCTTCCATTGACACTAGCATCACAAACAAAATACACCGTGCCTTGGGAAAATGTATACTTCCCAGAATTGCAGTATACACACCCTTTTACAAAACATTGTATCAATTCCATACAACACATATAACTGAAGCTTAGACTTTACAAGCAAAATACATACATCATAGTTATTACAAAAGAGAGGCCAACCGACCAAGACAAGGAAAAAGGGTTAATCAACAGCGGAAGCAAAGTGCCATAAGATGGCTAGAGACAAAAGCCAACCGGTTTTCCTCACACTCACAAGGCAATCCGACCGGGCCGCCAAGCTAGTCGTCCACACCGCAACAAAACTCACAAAAGTCGATCCCTTGGGGATCAACCTCCTCTGCAACAAATAAGCAAAGCAAATGAGTACAAAAATATACTCACAAGACTTACGAGTAACAAACCTAGATACTACTACATGCAGGTTTTAATCAAAGGAGAAGGCTCAAAGGTTATTTTCAGCATAATGCAGATTTTATTTGCAATAGATAATAGATTGAAGGCTGTTTAACAACATGAATTTTATTTGCATAAATAACAGTGATACAATAAGTAATAACTTAAAGACCTCCTAGAGATGGCTAACCCAATAGCCATCACAATAATAGCACAAATTACCCATTCGTACCACCCACATCAAGTTTTAATTAAAAGGTTGTAGTCTAACTCTTGAAAGACCTTGCCAAGCGTGTCCATAACCTAGGACGAGGCTATTCGAATAGATCAAACCCTGCAGGGGTGTACCAATGTACCCACACTTTAGATCGCCTTTAAGCCACAATAAGCACACTTCTGAAGGTATGCCGGTACGGCTAAGTCCTACGAGACGTTTCCAATATTGTGTATTAACTGCAAGCCGCTCGTATGGATAGAAACACATACGCTTACATTGTAAAGCCGAAAGACAACTACCCACTCGGGGTAAAGCTTTTTGGACAACTACAATGCTCCCAAACACCTTCCCTCCTGCGACCCCCTGCGACTCGGAGCCAACACACGCCAAAGTACTTAGTCAAGAGAGGTCCCATACCCTCTAGTGTGGTTAGTACGCAAGAATGCTTGGTTTATTGTAACAAGATGTTCGCCTTTGTTGACTCGGCCACCAACCATTCACACCCAAAAGCACACCATCTTACCATTGTGCCCAAGTCGAAATCATTTTGTTTTCAGTTTTAGTTTTCACAAATAACATAGCACAAGGTGCTGAACATAAGCAATAATAAGTTTTGTGTGATCAAGGTTATCGACTAAGTCGATAACCGCCCAATTCTACCGTAACTAAGCATCGCTAAGCATAATATCGCAAAGACAATAAAAAGACCATAAATCATCCACCGGGCTCTAATTCACAAGTGAGGATAATAACCTATGGCAGTGGCAGGGGTGAATAATTTCAGGGCAACAATGCAATACGATTAACTACCTCTAATCGACAAAATTAATCTTGACACAAAGAAGCATGCATACTTAGTTTTTGCAAACAAGATATTAGACTTTAAAAGTAATAGGAGCAATATGATCAAAGGATGTTACACTACTTGCCTTGCTGTGATTCGCTTAGTTGCTGCAGAGGATCACTTTCCAAATCAACACAATCGTCGGAAACTATCGAAAGAGCAAGGAAATCCAATAAACTCAACGAACATCGAAAGAAACTCAAAAGCCAAAGTCATCCAAAATCCATGAAATTTACACATCAGGTAGAGCATAATTTTAAATGAATTTATCAAAAAGAATAATCTAATTTGGATTAAGGATGCAAAAGTTATAGCCTAATTATGTTCAGTCTGCCAGAAAAATCAAAATTAATTACTATCTATTACTGTTCATGGCATAAATTTCTAGAAAGATTCTAAACATGAAATTTTTATGGTAGGTAGATATTGACATCCTAAGGTTAGCAAAACTGAGTTTACTTCATTTGGAGTTACAATGAATTTGTTATGATTTTTCTAAGTTGTAGAACTAGTGTATCATTAATTTCAGTGGCAAAACCACATTAAAACCTATTCTACACTAAGGCCTCGTTTGGGAACTCCAAACCCCACAGGGATCCCTGCCATTTCCCAGGGAAAGTTTCCCCCGTGGAGAAATTCACTGGTACAATTGAGACTGGCATTTGGATGAGAGGCGGGAGGGGAAATCCCGAGCTAATCCACCCCAACCCACGGGGGTAAAAATAATCACCTCCCGAGGCCGGGAAAGATTCCACGTCGTCTTCGAGCATGGAAGAATCAAAATCGATCTCCAGTGGATTCGATAAAACTACCACCTCTCGGCGCGGTTGCTGCACTTCTCCTCCTCAGACATCACCACCGGCCCGGTGCCAGTCACCTTGGCAAGGTCCACCCTGTGCTACTTGGCCAGCTTCTTAGCCTGCAGCGTGGCAATGCCCTTCGTCCCCGTGGCCACCGGTGCGGGAGCGACCATCGAGTCGCCGCCCTAGTCGGTGGGGAGGGACGGTGGTGGCGCGGCGGCGAATCCGAAGGAGGAGGGCTCTTTGGACTGTCCCTTAGAGAGCGCTGGGCACAGGTGATGGCAAGTGACACCTCCTCGACTCGGCGGCGGCGCGATGGGGCGCCGGCGAGGCGAACTCCCGACGAGGGGCGAGCACGGCCGCGGCGATGCCGTTGTGGAATGTCTCGACATCCATGCCGGCCTTGTCGGACTCGGCGGCGGCAGCGGCGTCACCTTGAGACGCGGTCGCCCTCGGTGGCGGTCCAGGAGACAATCTCCCCTCCGTCATGGTGGAGCTGAGTGCCGGCATGAAGATCTCCCGGATCTTTGGCACGGACCACCATGGGCCCACGCCGCCATCTACCCCATGACGATGGAGTGGTGACTGACCGGCGGCGGCGTGGTGGCGATTGGGGCTTGCACGGGCTTGGGGTAGCAGAGGGAGCAGTCGGAGACGGGGAGGCCTAGCGAGGTCCTTGTCCTTCTACGCGGCCATGGAGGGAGGTGACTGACGAGGGAGGTGGCGGTGGCTCCAGCCGACTGTGGCGGCAAGGAGCGGTGGGATTGCCTGTGGAAAGTCGGAGAGGAAGGGGGAGAGTCCGGATCTGACGAGGGAGGAGGAAGAAAAGGAGCTGGGATCCCTGGTTCTTCCAAATGAGTAGGGAAAAATTCCTCCAAGGGATATAGCTCCACCGGGATCTGATGTGCCACAAAAAAATCCCGCTCGGGATTTCCCTCCCTGGGAATGTTTCCCCTGATTCCCAAACAAGCCCTAAAGTACATTACTAGAGGATTTTATCAAAGTTTAGTTTGGTTAGTTTGGAAATACAGAGAAAAAGTTATGCATTTTACAAATTTTAATGAATTCCAGACCACATTTTATGTTAAAACAAGTTAACATAGTTTATACCATTTTCTGCTACAGAACAGTGCCTAAATTCATTCTCAAGTTAAAGTTCATTTCATTATAGAGCTAACACAGTTTGAATCACCCAAAAAGGGTTAAAATGAAATAGTTATGCACTTTTGAAATTTAAACACTTAAATACTTTAAAAAACCAGAGTTCTCGGGGGTGGTCCAACAGCTTTGACAAAAACGGAGAGGTCAGAACCGTCGATCCAGAATCCAACGGCTCCAGAGCACAGGAGCACAGCGCACCAGTGCGGCGCACACTAGGGAGGTCTTGACTGTCAGATCAGGATCGGCGGTACAGAGCTCCACGAGGAGGTCCTAAGACTGAGCTCTAGGAGAGGAGGTCTGAACGGTGAGATCTGAAGGAGGAGAGGTCTTGACGGCTAAGATTTGCCGAAGGAGGTCTTAACAGTCAAGGTCTCCACCGATGGATTTAGATCCAATGGCCCACGAGAGATGGGATATTCGGACTTCCCGAATGCCTCACCAAGTCTGGGCTGTGGATCTCAAAAGGAACGGCTTAGATCAAGATCACATTCGAAGGTCCGAATGTTAGAGATCTGAGCCGTAGATCTATGGTTGAACGGCAAAAGAGGATCGGAACGTTTAGAACTCTATACGTGCCGAGGAGGTCTAGCCTGTTAGATCTAGATGTAACGGTCCAGAGCTGAGTGGAGGTCCTAAAACTAAGGATCTAACGGAGGAGGTCCTAGATGGTCAAGATTTCCAGGGGGAGGTCCTGAATGGCTAAGATCTCGCAAGGGGAGGTCTTAACGATCAAGATTTACCCAGGGTGGTCTTGAGGGTTATGACTTGCGGGAAGAGGAGGTCCTGAGGTTTTATTTACAAAAGGCCAAGGGATGGCCTTTTGCAAAGAGGACCTCGAGGGCTGGTTTTTGCAAAACGACCAAGGTGGTTTGAGGAGGTCTTCGAGGTGGTCTTTTGAGGAGTTCTGTGAGGAGGCCCTCAAGGGGTCTTAGGGAGGTCATTTTGGGGAGCTCTTGGAGGAGGTTTTCGAAGCCGACTTAGGGTGTTCTTTGCAAAAAAGGACACGAGGTGGTCGTGACCAGGGGTGGTCCGACCGAGTGGGAGGTCAAAGGGCTCCCAAAATCGCAACGGTAGAGCAAAGATCCAACGGCTGAAAAGCGGGGGCGGGATCGGAGGTCCAAACGACCACGCGCTAAGGGTGGCCCGATGAAGATCCAACGGCAGAGGCTGATTGCGCGCGCAGGAGGGCTCGGGGTGGTGATGAATTGGTTGTGTTCCACCAGAGAAAGGTGTTGGTCTCGAGTCCGACTCGAGTCCAACAGGACTTTGACTAGGGTTTGATTTTTGAGCCGACAACTTTGAGGAATTTCTAGAGGTAGCAAACTAACTCTAAATTTTCTAAAATTTTACAGGAGCTAGCTGACTATGAGGTGGACCTTGTATTAAATTTTCATAGGCTTTGATGCTGTGCATTTTCTCCAAAAATTTCTCAAGGTGCTGATCTAGGCTTTTGACCAAGGGTCAAAGTGGTATGACTGACCTCTTAAAATATTCAAACAATTTCTAAAAATTATGAAATTTTTCAGAGGGGTCACACATCAACCCTAGAACTTAGGAAAAATATTTCTAGAGGACGATCACCAGATTAGATAAGGGTTGGAAAAGAAGGGTCATGACTTTAGTCAATTTGGAGGTTTGGGTTTTTGATTTCCCACAATTCCTTTACAAGAATTGCATAAAAGCTCAAAAACTTCAAGATGCAAGAAAAGTTTTAAATTTTACACGTTTTCTTACATTTGAAACACAAACCCAGATTTGGGTTGTTACAAAACCTCCCCCCCCCCCCCGCCTTACAAAAATCTTGTCCCAAGATTTGGCTCACTCGGAAAAGAAGGATGGGTAGTCCGCACACAAGCATGAAGCATGTCTTCCAAGACTTGGTTGACTCGTTCCGTTTGGCCATCAGTTTGAGGGTGATAAGCTGAGCTGAAAGAAAGATGAGTTCCCATAGCCTCTTGCAGACTATGCCAAAATCGAGAAGTAAACAGAGAACCATGATTAGAAACGATTGTCTTCGGTACATGATGCGAGCTTACGACCCTTGAGACATAAAGCTCAGCCAAGTGACCGGTACAAATCTTGGTTCTGACTGGTAGAAAACGTGCCACTTTAGTCGACACGGGGAAACTTATCAGGTCCAGATATAACAAGGATTGACAGACTGAGAGATCTTTCTTAATTCTAAGGGTGGTGGGGTAAGACCGTTGTTAGCTGGTGGAGCGATTTGTCTGGTTAATTCCGCCAACAACGGGATCTCAGTCTGCTAACTAGCTATGCGGAGTCATCCCTCCACAGCTGGCTTCTTAGAGGAACCAAGGCCGTTCTCAGTTGGTGGAGCAATTTGTCTGGTTGCTCTCCTAACAAACGAGACCTCGGCTTGATAACTAGCTATACAAAGTCATCCCTCCGTAGCTAGTTGATTAGAGGGGCTGCGGCCGTTTAGGCCATGGAAGTTTGAGGCAATAATAGGTAGGTGATGCCCTTGGATGTATAGGGAAGGAAAAGTGCCACTCAAGTCAAAAAGCACCAATTAGCCCTGACCTAGGCACAATAACATCCTTTTCGGTTGATCGAGGCAGGAAGAGGCTCATGAATCAAACAAGGCAGTAGCAGGACGAGGATCAACAAGAAGCGCACCCTACACGACTTCAGGTGCCTCCAAAGCTGAAAGGATGGGTTAGCAATGCAACCTGAAGACTAGAAGTTAAAGGGCATGACTAGGGGAATGGAAAATTATCCTAACCCAAAAGCCAACTAAAATAGCAAGAAAACAACTCTAAAAGCTTACAAAGAAGCTCAAGAAACAGCAAGGAAAACACGAGATTAAAGCCAACTTCCTGACACGACTAACCCGTATTGAAAGAACGAGCAATCAGTTAGGAGGATAAATTTCAGCACGCAATTCAAGTTCTAACACAACCGAAAAAGCAGGGTAAATCACTAATAATGGTGTTAGATACTTAGCCAACTAGTATCACTTCTTACCCTTTTATTCCCACAAGTTTTAGTTGAATTAACCTCTCATTATCTACCCTATTAGAAACCATTGAGCTTGCTGTTCGAAAATTGACGCTTGTTGTCCAGATTTTGCATCCAAGCTCGTAGTCGAAATTTACCATTCCATAAGCTTCAAAACCTTATAGAAGGGCAGTCAACACTTCAATTTGCCAAACTCATTGGTTCCCAAAACCCAATTTAAACGATAACAACTACCTTTTGAAAGGAAGAGAGGAAAACAACTTTTTAAACTCAATCCAGAGTAAGATGAGAGAAGAAAGCTAAGATAGGTAAGGAGTAAATTTTGAGAACTTACTTAAGTTTTTATAAACCATTTGACCAAGCTAGGGGTTTGTACGGTCGGTATGGCTCTAATACCAAGATTTGTGAGACTCCGGTTTATTTAGCTTGTAATGCTTAGTCTTCCATTGACTCTAGCATCACAAACAAAATACATCGTGCCTCGGGAAAATGTATACTTCCCAGAATTGCAGTATACACACCCTTTTACAAAACATTGCATCAATTCCATACAACACATATAACTGAAGCTTAGACTTTACAAGCAAAAAGACATACATAATAGTTATTACAAAAGAGAGGCCAATCGGCCAAGACAAGCAAAAAGGGTTAATCAATAGCAGAAGCAAAGTACCATAAGATGGCTAGAGACAAAAGCCAACCGGTTTGCCTCACACCCACAAGGCAATCCGACCGGGCCATCAAGCTAGTCGTCCACACCGCAACAAAACTCACAAAAATCGATCCCTTGGGGATCAACCTCCTCTGCAACAAATAAGCAAAGCAAATGAGTACAAAAATATACGCGCAAGACTTACGAGTAACAAACCTAGATACTACTACATGCAGGCTTTAATCAAAGGAGAAGGTTCAAAGGTTATTTTCAGCATAAAGCAGATTTTATTTGCAATAGATAATAGATTGAAGGTTGTTTAACAATCTGAATTTTATTTGCATAAATAATAGTGATACAATAAGTAATAACATAAGGACCTCCTAGAGATGGCTAACCCAATAGCCATCACAACAATAGCACGAATTACCCATTCGTACCACCCACATCAAGTGTTAATTAAAAAGGTTGTAGACTAACTCTTGAAAGACCTTGCCAAGAGTGCCCATAACCTAGGACGAGGCTATTCGAATAGATCAAACCCTGCAAGGGTGTACCAATGTACCCACACTTCAGACCGCCTTTAAGCCACAATAAGCACACTTCCGAAGGTATGCCGGCACGGCTAAGTCCTACGAGACGTTTCCAATATTGTGTATTAACTACGAGCCGCTCATATGGATAGAAACCCATACGCTTACATGATTTTAAGTGAATTTAACAAAAAGAATCATTTGATTTGGATTAAGGATGCAAAAGTTATAGCCTAATTATGTTCAGTTTGCCAGAAAAATCAAAATTAATTACTATCTGTTACTGTTTATGGCATAAATTTCTAGAAATATTCTGAACATGAAATTTTTATTGTAGGTAGATATTGACATCCTAAGGTTAGCAACACTGAGTTTACTTCATTTGGAGTTACAATGAATTTGTTATGATTTTTCTAAGTTGTAGAATTAGTGTATCATTAATTTCAGTGGCAAAGACCACATTAAAACCTATTCTACACTAAAGTACATTACTAGAGGATTTTATCAAAGTTTAGTTTGCTTAGTTTGGAAATACAAAGAAAAAGTTATGTATTTTACAAATTTTAATGAATTCTAGACCACGTTTTATGTTAAAACAAGTTAACACAGTTTATACCATTTTCTGCTACAGAACAGTGCCTAAATTCATTCTCAAGTTAAAGTTCATTTCATTATGGAGCTAACACAGTTTGAATCACCCCAAAAGGGTTAAAATGAAATAGTTATACACTTTTGAAATTTAAACACTTAAATACTTTGAAAAACCAGAGCTCTCGGGGGTGGTCCAACAGGTTTGACGAAAACGGGGAGGTTGAAACCGTCAATCTAGAATCCAACCGCTCCAGAGCACAGGAGCATAGCGCACAAGCGCAGCGCGCACTAGGGAGGTCTTGACCGTCAGATCAGGATCTGGCGGTACAGAGCTCCACGAGGAGGTCCTAAGACTGAGCTCTAGGAGAGGAGGTCTGAACGGTGAGATTTGAAGGAGGAGAGGTCCTGGTGGCTAAGATTTACCGAAGGAGGTCTTAACAGTCAAGCTCTCCACCGATGGATTTAGATCCGATGGCCCACGAGAGATGGAACATTCGGACTTCCTGAATGCCTCACCAAGTCTGGGCCGTGGATCTCAAAAGGAACGGCTTAGATCAAGATCACAATCGGAGGTCCGAATGTTCACGAGATTTGAGCCATAGATCTAGGGATGAACGGCAAAAGAGGATCGGAACGTTTAGAACTCTATACGTGCCGAGGAGGTCTAGCTCGTTAGATCTAGATCTAACGGTCCAGAGCTGAGGGGAGGTCCTAAAGCTAAGGATCTAACGGGGGAGGTCCTAGACGGTCAAGATTTCCAGGGGGAGGTCCTGAAAGGCTAAGATCTCGCAAGGGGAGGTCTTAACGATCAAGATTTACCCAGGGTGGTCTTGAGGGTTAAGACTTGCGGGAAGGGGAGGTCCTGAGGTTTTCTTTACAAAAGGCCAAGGGATGGCCTTTTGCAAAGAGGACCTCGAGGGGTGGTTTTTGCAAAACAACCAAGGTGGTTTGTGGAGGTCTTCTCAGGTGGTCTTTTGAGGAGTTTTGTGAGGAGGTCCTCAAGGGGTATTAGGGAGGTCATTTTAGGGAGCTCTTGGAGGAGGTGTTCGAAGACGACTTAGGGTGTTCTTTACAAAAAGGACACAAGTTGGTCGTGACCAGGGTGGTCCGAGCGAGTGGGAGGTTAGAGGGCTCCCAAAATCGCAGCGGTAGGGCAAAGATCCAACGGCTGAAAAGCGGGGGCGGGATTGGAGGTCCAAACGGCCACGCGCTAAGGGTAGCCCGATGAAGATCCAACGGCGGAGGCTAATTGCGCGCGCGGGAGGACTCGGGTGGCGCTAAATTGGTTGGGTTCCACCAGAGAAAGGTGTTGGGCTCAAGTCCGACTCGAGTCCAACAGGACTTTGACTAGGGTTTGATTTTTGAGCTGAAAACTTTGAAGAATTTCTAGAGGTAGCAAACTAACTCCAAATTTTCTAAAATTTTTATAGGAGCTAGCTGACTATGAGATGGACCTTGTATAAAATTTCCAGAGGCTTTTATGCTAAGCATTTTCTCCAGAAATTTCCCAATGTGCTGATCTATGCTTTTGACCAAGGGTCAAAGTGGTTTGACTAAACTCTTAAAATATTCAAACAATTTCTAAAAATTGTAAAATTTTTCAGAGGGGTCACACATCAACGCTAGAACCTAGGAAAAATATTTCCAGAGGACGATCACCAGATTAGACAAGGGTTGGAAAAGAATGGTCATGACTTTAGTCAATTTGGAGGTTTGGGTTTTTGATTTCCCACAATTCCTTTACAAGAAGTGCAGAAAAGCTCAAAAACTTCAAGATGCAAGAAAAGTTTTAAATTTTACACATTTTTTTACATTTGAAACACAAACCCAGATTTGGGCTGTTACATTGGATGACTTTGGCTTTTGGGTTTCTTTCGGTGTTCTTCGCTCTTATTGGTTTTATCGCGTTTTTGCGTTAGGTTCCGAAGAGTTTGTTGAGCCCGAAAGCGATCCCCTGCAGCAAAACTGCGATCTTCAGCAAGGCAAGCAGATGTAGCATCATTTGATCATATTGCTCCTATTATTTTCAAAGTCTAATATGTTGTTTGCAAATTCTACGTATGCATTGCTATCTTGTTTTAAACTTTTGTCGATTAGTTGACATATTAGATACATAATCTATAGGTAAATGTTTATCCTCTACTACTGAGCCTTGGAGTATCTTACTGTGATTTAGGGTTCGATGGATGAGCCCTTGTCACTTAGTAGTTTACAAGTTAATGTTGCTTAGTCATGCTTAGCTACTGGTAGAAATGGACGGTTGTCGACTTAGTCGATAACCTTGATCATACAAACTTATTATGACTTTATGATTTTAGCCTTTGTGCGATGTTTAATTGTGAAAACTAAAAATGAAAACAAAATAATTTGGACTTGGGCACAATGGTAAGATGGTGTGCTTTTGGGTGTGACTGGAATGGTGCCCGAGTCAACAAGGACCGAATTACTTGCGCCACCGTACTGAGTATTTTTGCGTGCTAACTACATTAGAGGGAAATGGGACCTCTCTTGACTTAGTACTTTGGCGTGTGTTAGCTCCGAGTCGTAGGGGGTCGCAGGAGGGAAGGTGTTTGGGAGCATTGTAGTTGTTCGAAAAGCTTTACCCCGGGTGGATAGTTGTCTTTTTGGCTTTATAATGTAAGCGTATAGGTTTCTATCCATACGAGCGGCTCGTAGTTGATACACAATATTGGAAACGTCTCGTAGGACTTAACCGTGCCGGCATACCTTCAGAAGTGTGCTTATTGTGGCAAAAAGACGGTCTGAAGTGTGGGTACATTGGTACACCCCTGCAAGGTTAAAACTATTCGAATAGCCTCGTCCTAGGTTATGGACACACTCGGATACGCCCTGTGAGAATTAGACTACAACCTTTTAACTAAAACTTGATGGGTGGTACGAATCTGGGATTCGTGCTATGTTGTGGTGGCTATTGGGATAGTCACCTCTAGGTTGTTACTTATGCTTTTTATTGTTACCTCGCTGTCATTTCAATGATTAAAAAGAGATTTGACAAATTGCCTTCAATCTATTATATTATTGCAAATGAGAATTGCTTTATGCGTCCAATTAACCATATAACCGTCTCCTTTGATTACAGCTTTCATGTAGCTATGTATAGGCTTGTTACTCGTAAGTCTTGCGAGTACATTATTGTACTCACCTGCATTGCTTGTTGTGTGCAAAGGAGGAAGTGGATCCCCAAGGGACCTACTTCTGTGAGTTTTGTTGTGGATCGTGCAACTAGCTTGGCGGCCCGGTCGGTTGCCTTGTGGGTTTGTGGCTAACCGGTCGTCTTTTGTTCATAGCCATCTTATAGCACTTGTGCTTCCGCTGTTATTGTTACTTTGATGTCATTTGGCCGGTCGGCTTCTTTTGTAATAACTCTATATATGTATGTCTTTTGCTAGACTTGTTGTTATATGTTGTATGGAATTGATGCATGCTTTTGTAAAGATGTATGTGTGCTGTAATTCTAGGAAGCACATGCCCATCGAGGCACGGTGTATTTTGTTTGTGGTGCTAGAGCCAAAGGAAGGCTAAGTATTACAAGCTAAATAAACCGGGGTTTCACAGTGGCGAGACGAAGAGATGCATCACACGGCGGGATGAAGAGACGCGTCGGCACGCGAGACGAAGAGACGCATCGTGCGGGAGCTGAAAAGGCATTGAACATATCACAGACACTTCCAACCACAAACCGCCTATGATACAAAATTAAATTATCATGGATGGTTATATTTAAAAATCATCTATGAAGTCTGCAATAATCACAGATGGTTCTTATTAAGAACCGTTTGGGAATTATCATAGATGGTTCTTATTAAAAACCATTTGTGATAGTTGATGTATCACAAACGGTTTTACCCATCGCTAGTAACATAGATGGTCGCGATTGTAATACTGTCTGTGATAATTACAACATTGACAGTTTCTGGGGAACCGTCTGTGATGAAGCGTCCAGTATCGCCTCTTTTGTACTAGTGTTAATACTTTCCATTCTTCTTTTGTTTTGTAGCATCTCCTAACGCTTCAGGGACTGTTGATACTGCTAACGTTGATGAAGTCTGCTCTGATTCTGAATGTAATGACAAGCAATCCCAAATTATATTCTATGCCAATTTTTTACCTTTTGTCCATGTGGATTAATTAATCACTGTTTATCCTCTCGTAAATATGTTGTAGGACATCTGAAAGAAAGCTTCTTCATCCCTTAGCTGAAATGGTGACAACTTTGCTCCTAATTGCTTGGACGAGGACCGGACTTGTAACACCCTGGCTATTCAGGAACCAAAATGATACCTAATGAATCTATATACAACCAGATTGCGGAAGAATTTAAACAATAACTCATCTAATGGCATAAGATGATCAACATATTATAGAATAAATACATGAATATATTCCGAATCCAACGGCAGTTTATTCAAGTCTACTGAACCCACTAAAATAGCTATATCAAATAGGTAATCATGGATCAGAAGCAAATATTTAATCAGTCTTAACATAGAGAAAGTTATCAACCATTTCTAACTTTAGTTATTACAGTTCTTCACTTAACGAATGAAAGACAGATTCAAGTCCTATTATTGAAATTGGAGTATGGTGAAATGAATGAATAGTGTGTGTCTACTCCCTCCCGATAGAGTCATCGTCAACGATCACCTAAAATAAACAAACAAAACAAGACTGAGTCCGAGACTCAGCAAGTATAGTGAATAATTGGACGTACAACAAATATGAACAAGCCAACAACATTGAAGAATAGGAACATAACACCGAATGTTTATCTGAATGAATGGAATGAATGGATGTAATGAAATGAAAGGACTGCACTCCTGCTTATACCGGTATAGCTAGTGACATACCCGTCGGTTTTCACTTAAGCCCGTATTTAACAAAATACGAGGGTCCAAATCCCGTATGAAGAACGTTTCATACGGGTGTCCAAATATGCCCACATTGGAATGGTGGGTCTCACGTGCTCATACTGGAATTGATGGGTCTTTAAAGTCCACTCCCGTGGATAGAACATGAAAATGGATGTATGAAATGAACTTATGAATAATGAATGACATCATCTCTAAATATGGAAATTTCACATATGAAAGAGACATAAACATTGAATCTTCACACGTATCATGGAAATATGGAAATGATACTTAGCGCTCCTAACTCATATCCCAAAACCCAACGTTTGATTATATACTTTACTCAACTTGAAGCCGTAATGGATAGTGGTACTAAAAGTGACATAACTTTTGCTCTAAAATTCATAAAAATGTAAACTCAGGCTTGCTTGAAAGGTAACGAAATTATTTGCAACAACCTAGTTGGTGGCAATCCCAAATTCTGTATGTATCTAACTCCAAAATACCGATGAACACCTTTTGTCAGAACTACCCGACAAATCTGGGCAGCAGCACGATAAAAACCATAACTTCCAATTGGCTAAACCAAACTTAGCATTCTTTATCAATATGGAAAGGTTATAAAAATTGATACAATAACCTAGTTGGGTGAAAACCCTACATCTTCCATTATCATAATCATAATTTAAAAGACAACTTGACAGTTCAATCTCGTCAGGAGATTAGGATAGCAGGAAAGATTATATCATAACTTTTGATCCGTAAGTCGAAATTTAGTGTTCTTGGCGGCTAACGAAATCTAAGAACAATACCTATAAATCTCTAGCAGATGGAAATCTCCAATTCAGCCTCTAAAATCCAAAATTGGCCATGCAACAATCTAGACAGAACCGAACTAATAGCAGTAGCAGATTGATCCAACATTCCTAATCGAATTCGCATCTTCTACTAATCAAACAACGAAGAACGGTGTCCGTTACCCTTGTAGAACCCCAAGAAGACGATGGACAAAACCCATGAAGAGGAACGTTCTTCTCCTTCTTGGCCGATCAATCTCCCAGGCGATCCTCCTTCCTCCTAGTGGCCGGCGGCAATGGGGGCTTCCTTCACTGGCAGCAGGGGGTTTCAAAGGAGGAGGTGCTGCTGGTCATGGGGAGGTGCAGGGGGAGAGAGAGGGGTGGGGCGGCCAAGGGGGAGAGGGAGGGGGCGGCCAAGGGGAAAGAGAGGAGGGGCGGCTAGTGTTTTGGGGGAGGGGCGCCTCCCCCCCTTATTTGGCTGGGCACCTCATGGCCGAATGGGCCATGGCCCAGGCCCAAGTTGTTGGGATTTCGCAGATAAACCCTTTTCAGTTGATTATTCTCTCTTTTCTTTGTGGCGATTACTCATGAATATTGAGTAAATTCCCTCTCCGAATAATATTCTTCCTAATTGATATTCGGGGTATTACATTCTACCCTCCTTAAACAGAATTCGACCCTGAATCCTCACACAGCACTACGCGAAAGAACAACCACAATTGAGAACTATCAACCGTAACCACGTACCTGAAATGAACAAACCTGGATAACGCTCGTGCATACGAAACTCCAACTCCCAAGTGGCCTCTCTCGAGCTGAGGAGACCACAACACAAAGACGTAAAACGACGTCTAACCTAACACTCAACCCAAACTTTCCAGGTATACTCATCAGAAGAGGATCGAAGGTAAGACCTTACTCGATGGTCAACGTCTTTAATGAAATCTCAAACTTTGAATGGCTCAGCAGCTCTCTCAGCACCAGAACACACCAGACATTGCGTACTTCGCGTATGTACCCGAGACGGTCAAAGCGATACGCCAACTTCCTAATTTTTGCAACTGTCGGAAATGAATGAATGTACCTGGGCCACCATCCCCTTTGGTACGAAAACACACAACGTGCTTAAAATCGAACTCTTCATCTAACAAGGGACACCTCCTTTAAACAAGAATGTACAACAGAACTGGTTCATAAACCATTGATTCACAAAAAGAAGCCAACTAAAAATAGAGAGTCCTCATAGCAACCACACAATACTAACTCTCCACCAAAAGTATAAAATCCCAAATTTGACAATTCATCACGAAAACAATTTCACTTTCTAAATAGGTAGTTTACGAATGAACACCACAAAAGCCAAAGGAGAAATCACTTGAACCCCCAAATCAAATATTTCTTTTATTCTGTCTGAACTAGAAAGAATCACACATGCCAACACAATGTCAACTCAAATTGCGGAAGACATCAGTCAACAACACAAAGCTCAAACGAGAATCAAGAAAATGTTTCAATACCCGAGGAAACATCATTTTCCTCAGTTTCTCTTTTAGAAATAAAACTTCTCTCGAACCTTGGAATTCGAATTCATTGCATACCACACGAGCTTAAACCTCTTAATTAAACATCCTCAAATTATGCTCAAACTGAAATACATCATCCACACCATTGTGGAGAGGCTCTATTGAATCCATCAAATACTGATGAAATTAATTTGATAAAAAGCACCCAAAGCACCACAAAAATAGGTCCACGTAATCACACTACCTCCAATTTTCAAGAACAACTCAAAATCCTCAGTACACACACTCATGTACCACATCAGAAGGGTTCTATCAATGATCATTCAACTGCTTAGGAAACGCCATTATTCCAATTTCTCTACACACAATCATTGTGTGATCAAAGGTCTAGCATAAAAATACAAAGCTCGGATTTAACCTCCAAGACCTCTACAACAAATTTCTCTTATAATAGATAGTGAAATCATCGGATTAAATCTCTAACATTCCCATAATTCTAACATACTCACTCATTGACATCATTAGAAATCACCCCGCATTCTCACAATACTTTCCAATTATATTACTCTATAAAATTGATCAAGGTTTCCATACTTTTGATAATCTCCAACATTCCAGCATGAACTGAGGTTCTGAAATTTCACTATACCATAGATCCTACTCAGTCGTAACACTCTTCAGTTTTACTTCGAAGCCAAACATTCCATTTCAGTCAAATTCCCTCCAAGAGGTACAGATCAAAACCAATTCGTCTTCTACTACTCCTCCTGTAATATCCCGATGGGTGAAGCACTAGAAGTCAGAAGGGAGAATCGGTTCGGGAGATTATTTAACAGAATGTCGGGAGGGACCAATTGGAAAGATTGCGATCTTTGCGATTGTAGAGGGGGAAAAGAGTAATTTAGCGGCAACAGGCTAGAGCCCATGGCCCAAGAGGGCCCAAGGGGTGGCCGCCATAGCAAAGAGGCGCCACTCCCTTCCCAAACCCTAGCCGACCCCCTCCCTCCCCTTTTCCTCCCCACTCCCAACCGGCCGCCACCCCCTCTCCACCTCTCCACCTCCTCTCCACCCTCCCTTGCGCCCCTCTCCACCTCCCCACCACCTCCATTGCTGCTGGCCAAGGAGGAGAAGGAGCTCCATTGCAGCCGGCCAAGGAGGAAGAAGAAGGAGAAAAGAAGAGAAGGAGGAAGAAGGAGAGGGAGAAGAGAAGGAAGAGAGGAGAAGGAGGTTCGTCTTCGGGGCTGATCATCGTCGTTCAGCACATCGTCAAGGGTAACGAGACGTTCTTTTAGGGTAATTAGTCTTGGAAGAGATTTTGGTAGTCTTTGGTTAGATGGCATTCGGCCTGCTGTTTTTCAGTTTTCGTCCAGTGGCTTGCGGGGTAAATTTCATGTGGTTAGAGGATGAATCTGGAGTTTTGGTCTCCTAGAGAGTTGTAGGTTATTGTCTTAGCTTTCAGTGGCCGCCAAGTTCACCCAAATCCGATTAACGGTTAGAGAGTTATGATTTTTCTAAGACTGCTGTTCCACTGCTCTGTCAGTAATTAGGCAGTTTGTAGAAAACCGACTAAAAGTGATGGTTAAAGTGGAAATCTGAGCACCCCAGTATAACGAAAGTTGTAGATAATCCTTCTAGCTTTCAGGAAAACTAAAGATCATGGAATTCGGACGAACGTAGAGAAAGTTATGATAATTTCATTATTTCTGTCCAGAAACCCGACGCGAGAATGGATACTCTGTTGTTTAGTTTGGTAGGGCTAGTAAAGGGCCGAATCAGAGAACCTCACCAACTAGGTTTAGAAGGGGAATTCAATAACCTTTTCAGATTGTCCAAGATCACTCCATTTGGATTTCTGTACATTTAGTTATGATTTTTCGAAGGGGGCTGTTCTCTGGAAAAGAAATCTGACAGCCAGCATTAGAGTTGGGGATTGCGTTTAGTGGACGATGTACTCATTTTGTGTTTATGATTTTGTTATTAGACCTTTATGGTAGCCTTAGCTTGTCTCAATTGTATGTCCAGGTGTGGGTTTGGCTCCGGGAGCAGTACCTTATTCCCGACATCCACCTTCGCACGGTTGAGGCAAGTGCATTGTAGTTTGAATGATTGGCTATATTGTGTGTTATTTGTTATATGGTTGCATAGCAAGATGGTATACTTGATGAATGTTTAAGTATGGTTATTGTTCAAATGACGCTCATGCTTTACTATGGTTAAGTGTTGTTGTCTTTTGGTAAATTTGATATTGATTGGAAGATGAGCATTTGCATATTGAAAGCATATTGAGGCTTGGTCACGCGGTGACCAAGTATGTTTCCCTTTGAGAACCCCGTCATGAATATAGCGGGCCCGAGATCCCCTCACTCGTGGAGTGTGGGCTTGAGTCCCGTTACTGCGGAGTGCGGGCAATTGGTCCTCGTGCGTGCGCGCCAAGACGAGCATGGGTATCTTGCGGGTGTCGCATACTCTGACGTTCGGTGTAATGCACACAGAAGTTAAAGATAAAGGTTCCTTGAGCATTGCATTTGCATATGAGATGTTTGATGTTGATCTCCTTTATATGTATGTTGATGTTATAGTTTCTTTATGTACTTGCTGTGTCTGTGGACTCACTCTTGCTTTTATTGTTGTTTTAGGTACCCGAGCCAAGAATGACATGCATGGGGGGAAGTAGACTGCTAGACACACACATACCACATGAACTATATAAAGTTGAATGATCTTCAGAACGAAGTTGATTTTAGATTATTATATTTTGTCTTATGCAATGGATTGATGTAATAATTATGAGTAGTGGATCTTCATATCTCTCTAGTTTTGTTGGATTCTTAGCATGTCATTGTTTATCTTTTGATGTCTTTGGATGAAAGTTTTAACTATTATTTGTATAATCTGTGTGTTGGAACCTCCGTGTAATTAACTTTACAAGGGAGATTCTGCCGAAATTTATTAGGATTGTCTACTTTAGAGTTATTAGAGTTTGTTTAGTAGCATTCCGTGCTCATGTCCGTGGGTGTGTTACTGATTGGTATCGAGCGGTGTGAGGTCCGTGGTATATGAAAAGTTGAATTTGACACACTATGCACATGAGAGGTGGGAATGGGTTAATGCATTGCATTCTGTTGCTATTGAGTTTTTGATTTCTCTTGTGTGATAGCTACTAGTTAGTCTACTCTTGTAGTCCCAGTTGTTGTAAGTGCTTATTGTTTGATTGTTTTTGTGATGTTTAGATATGGCAAGGGGTGGAGGCCGAGGTCGTGGTCGTGGCGGCAGGCAGGCGAGGCCGAGCATCGCCCGCCGAAGTTGAATTCGTAGTTGGAGAAGCTAGCCTGCGGAATCGAGGAAGAGGTTGCTTCGATGCAGAGAACCGAGCCCCACCACCGCGCTGTTGTCGCTCCCGTGGTGGCTCTCGCAGCTGCACTGCGGTGTATGCCATGGGATTACACCGATGGAGCGATTGTGGTGGACACCTTCGACGGTCGAGCACGCCGGTTGACGCAGCTAATCCGGCTGCGGCACATGGAGAGACACCGAGCTCGGGGATGACTTCAGAAATGAGAGCTCAATTCGTGGCTTTCCAATGGAAGGCGGCGGATATATCGGTGGGAAGGAGTCACGATGGCGGACGACTCATGGACCATTACACGAGAACATTTTGTTGAGCATTTTAGGAAGAGGTTTTATCCAGCTTCATATGTGGAGCGAATGGAAGTCTCTTTGCGTAACTTCAAGCGGGTAAGATGACGCGGTGTGAGTATGAAGCGGGTTTTAACAACTGTTCGTTTTGTTCCATTGTGGCCACAAATGATGAAGAAAAAGCCAAGAGGTTTCGCAAGGGGCTCAGGCAATAGTTCCGGCAGGTATTGGGAGCATTGGAGTTGCGGGATTTTAGTTCTCTGGTCAAACAAGCCAGGGGCATGGAGCGGAGATGCGGCTTGGTGAGGCGCTAGGAGCGGAAGGCGTTGTGGTTTCGAGTGCGGTGGCGGCGAGAAAAGGGTTTTAGCGGTGGGGTGGGACCTTCCGAGACCCACTTCCAAGAGGTTCAAAGGGTGGCAAATCATTCAAGACCAAGTTCACAGGGCACGATCTTCTTCCACCTCGCGGCGGCCGTTGCACCTAGGTTACGTCCGGTCCAGGCGGGGCATGAAGTGCTTCAAGTGCGGCAATGAGCATAGAGCTCAGAGTGCAGGTGGTTGGGTCTTGCCGCCATTGTGGTCGGAGGGCCATAAGGCATTGGTTTGTCGGCGGAATCCCGCCAAGATCATCAAGTGGGAACCTGTTCTAGTGTCGGTGCGGCGCGCAGCTTCTTCTCGAGGGTCGGTTGGATGTTAGCGGCTACTCCTACTCCTACTTGGGCACCGCCTCGACCATACCTTCCCGCACTGGAGAGCCCCACCACTGTGGTACTTTGGCCGCCTCCCGTGGCCCCATTTCGATAGTGGCGCCTTGGACCTCCAGAGTTCCGTACCACCGCACCAGGTGTCGGAGCCCTACCGCCCGGTGTCTCTCACGCTATGCCAACGGCGAAGTCGGTGAGTCGTCCCGATGTGGTGACAGTGCGCTCTTGGTGGATTCGTAGAGGCACTTGTTCTATTTGATTCGGGGCTACCTTTTCTTTTGTATCACTAGATTTTGTTAGTAAGGCGAATTTGAGTTTGCACCAATAGCTCATCGATTCTAGTTAATTCTCCACGGGAATTCTCTCTAGCTCTGATTTGTCCTGGTTGTGTGATTTACGTTAGATGGAGAAGAATTCATTGCTAACTGATGGTTATGAAGATGGAGTCGTTTGATGTTATCTTGGGATGGGTGGTTGCATAATTACCGTGTTGTCATTTCTCGCTTTTGGAAGACAATAACCCCGCAAGCTCCGTCAAGGTGTGAGATAGTATTCCAATGTAGCGCTCCATCTCACTCACTTTTGTGATGGCTAGTCTTTTTCCGGTGGCCGTCTGCGAAGAATGGGTTTCTTTTGTCTCTAGTGGAGAAGCCGAGTTCATCTCAGAGTGAGAAGATATTTTGGTCGTTCGGGAGTTCTGGATGTTTTTCCAGCAGAGCTACCAGGATGCCACCACCTCGCCCCGTAGAGTTCGATTGATTTGGTACGAGCGCCTCGACTGCCTCTATGACCCTCACCGGTTGGCGTCCGTTCAGGAGGAACTAAAGAAGCATTGGATGATTTAAAAGCAAAGGATCTTATTCGTCGGTGTGTCTCCATGGGGAGCCCTGCTTCTTTTACCAAGAAGAAGGATGGTAGTTGCGTGTGTATTGATTATCGTGCTCTTAACCAACTAACCATCAAGAATAAGTATCCTCTGCCTCGCATAGAAGATCTATTTGATCGGTTGAGAGGGCCAAGGTATTCTCAAAGATTGACCTTCAATCGAGGTTATAATCAAATCCTCGTCAGAAAGGAAGATATTGAGAAGACGGCATTCTCCACAAGGTATGGGCATTTTGAATTTAAAGTTATGTCTTTTGGACTAACGAACGCCCCTGCTGCTTTCATGGAGACTATGAACAGGATGTTGCATGAGTACCTGGATGATTTTGTGGTTGTCTTTATTGATGATATTTTGATTTATTCAAAGACTGAAGCTGAACATGGGCGACACCTGAGGCTTGTGTTGGAGACGCTAAGGGAGCATAAGTTTTATGCCAAACTGAAAAAGTGCGAGTTTTGGATGTCTGAAGTGGGGTTTCTGGGGCATGTCATCAATGATAAGGGAATCACAGTTGATCCAAGTAAGATTTCTACAGTGGTAGAATGGAAGACGTCAACCAGTGTCAAAGAAGTGAGAAGCTTTCTCGGCATGGCAGGATACTATCGGCGTTTTGTGCAGGATTTCTCCATTATTGCTAAACCTTTTCCGGACTCACGGATGTGAAGTTCGTGGGACGATGACCGTGAGCGTAGCTTCCAAACCCTTAAGGAAAAGTTGGTGACCGCCTGCCTTACACTTCCTGAGCGAGAAGCGATTTATTGGTACTGATGCGTCTCGGATTGGGTTGGGTTGTGTCCTTATGCAGAAGGGAAGGTGATAGCTTATGCGTCGAGGCACCAAGAAGCATGAGCAATTACCCAACTCATGATTTAGAGTTGGCGGTAATGTGAGTGTTTGCCCTGAAGCTTTGGAGACACTATCTGTATGGTGAGGGTTGTGATGTTTATACAGACCACAAGAGTCTTAAGTATATTTTCACACAGAAAGATTTGAATTTAAGGCGCGCAGTGGTTAGGCGATTAAAGATTATGACCTATCTATTCAGTACCATCCTCGCAAGGCAAACGTAGTGGCTGATGCTCTGAGTCGCAAGGCGACGCCTGCAACATTGGATTATCTCATTGCTGACTTTGACCGTATGGGTATATCATTTTGCTATGCGGGGACTGCACGTGTTGAAACACAGCTGATCTTGGAGTCGGCCATTCCGAGCGGTGCGGGAAGCACAACAGATGATCGTTTTGTAGAGGGTCGAAGCGTTTGGACATGGGCAAAGTCGGGATTTCAGTTTGGATGGGTCCGAGTGTTACGATTAAAGGCCGCTTTGTGTGCCGCAGGCGGAAGTCAAAGGTGAAATCGAGGAGGCTCATCGTACTCGTACACGGTACATCCGGCGAGACAAAGATGTACCGCGACACAGGCGCACTTTTTGGTGGAAAAGGATGAAGGTAGACATTGCCAACTATGTAGCCTCTGTGGAGTTTGTCAGCAAGTGAAGGCGGAGCACAAGCGTCCTGCAGGATTATTGCAGCCATTAGAGGTCCCCCAATGGCCTTGGGATGATATCTCTATGGACTTCGTTGTTGCGTTGCCTCGCTCACCGCGAGGTAAGGATGCGGTTTGGGTTATAGTGGATCGATTCAGCAAGTCGCACATTTTATTCCCATCCGCACGACCAATTCGGCTAGTGACCTGCTCCTATCTATGTACGAAATTGTAAGATTGCATGGAGTACCAAAGACCATCATTTTGACAGGACGCCAAGTTCGTGATCAAGTTCTGGAGAGTTTGCAGAGTGCAATGGGCACACAACTCGTCTATATCTGCTTTCCATCCTCAAACAGATGGGCGATCGGAGCGCACTATTCAGACCTTGGAGGACATGTTGCGGTCATGTGTCCTGTCCTGGAAGGGTAGTTGGGAGGATCAATTGCCATTAGCAGAGTTTGCGTATAACAACAGCTATCATTCAAGCATAAAAGCCGCTCGCTCGAGGTTTTGTATGGGCGTAGTGCAGTCACCACTTTGCTGGAAGCCGTGGTGAGAAGGCGATTTGGGCAGATTGGGTACAAAAGATCAGAGAGCGAGTGGCTCGTGAGACAGAACCTATTAGCAGCTCAGAGCAGACAGAAAAGTTATGCAGACGTGAGGAGAAGAGACTTGGAATTTGAAGTGGGGGATCAGGTGCTCTTGAAAGTGTCCCCCACTAAAGGTGTGGTGAGGTTTGGTACCAGAGGGAAGCTTAGCCCAAGGTACATAGGACCATTCACGATCTTGGCTCGAATCGAAGTCGGCTTATCGCTTAGACCGCCGAGTCTATGCGTGGAGTGCACAATGTTTTTCATGTGTCCATGTTGAGGAAGTACTTGAGGGACCAGAACATCTCATTGCATTAGAACCCATAACAATTGAGCAGACTGCCCTTGAGTCCAAACCAGGTGCACTCGAAAGATCGTAAAAGAGTTGAGAAACAAAACCTCAAGTATGTCAAGGTGCTTTGGTCGCAGCAGATCGAAAGGGAGGCCACTTGGGAATCGGAGTCTCGCATGCGCAGCTTATCAGCATTTGTTCACCTCAGTGTGTTCTTTTGTTACTTAGTTTCCGGTTTGGTTTAACTCGTGAAGTGGGCGTTTAGATTCGGGTCGAATCGTTAAGGGGGTAGAATGTAATATCCCGATGGGTGAAGCACTAGAAGTCGAAGGAGAATCGGTTCGGAGATTATTTAAGGAATGTCGGGAGGGACCAATTGGAAAGATTGCGATGCTGCAGATTGTAGAGGGGAAAAGAGTAATTTAGCGCAACTTGGGCTAGATCCCATGGCCCAAGAGGGCCCAAGGTGGCCGGCCATAGCAAAGGGGCCACTCCTTCCCAAACCCTAGCCGACCCCCTCCTCCCCTTTCCTCCCCACTCCCAACCGGCCGCCAACCCCCTCTCCACCTCTCCACCTCCTCTCCACCCTCCCTTGCGCCCCTCTCCACCTCCCCACCACCTCCATTGCTGCTGGCCAAGGAGGAGAAGGAGCTCCATTGCAGCCGGCCAAGGAGGAAGAAGAAGGAGAAAAAGAAGAGAAGGAGGAAGAAGGAGAGGGAGAAGAGAAGGAAGAGAGGAGAAGGAGGTTCGTCTTCGGGGCTGATCATCGTCGTTCAGCACGTCGTCAAGGGTAACGAGACGTTCTTGTAGGGTAATTAGTCTTGGAAGAGACTTTGGTAGTCTTTGGTTAGATGGCATTCGGCCTGCTGTTTTTCAGTTTTCGTCCAGTGGCTTGCGGGGTAAATTTCATGTGGTTAGAGGATGAATCTGGAGTTTTGGTCTCCTAGAGAGTTGTAGGTTATTGTCTTAGCTTTAAGTGGCCGCCAAGTTCACCCAAATCCGATTAACGGTTAGAGAGTTATGATTTTTCTAAGACTGCTGTTCCACTGCTCTGTCAGTAATTAGGCAGTTTGTAGAAAACCGACTAAAAGTGATGGTTAAAGTGGAAATCTGAGCACCCCAGTATAACGAAAGTTGTAGATAATCCTTCTAGCTTTCAGGAAAACTAAAGATCATGGAATTCGGACGAACGTAGAGAAAGTTATGATAATTTCATTATTTCTGTCCAGAAACCCGACGCGAGAATAGATACTCTGTTGTTTAGTTTGGTAGGGCTAGTAAAGGGCCGAATCAGAGAACCGCACCAACTAGGTTTAGAAGGGGAATTCAATAACCTTTTCAGATTGTCCAAGATCACTCCATTTGGATTTCTGTACATTTAGTTATGATTTTTCGAAGGGGGCTGTTCTCTGGAAAAGAAATCTGACAGCCAGCATTAGAGTTGGGGATTGCGTTTAGTGGACGATGTACTCATTTTGTGTTTATGATTTTGTTATTAGACCTTTATGGTAGCCTTAGCTTGTCTCAATTGTATGTCCAGGTGTGGGTTTGGCTCCGGGAGCAGTACCTTATTCCCGACATCCACCTTCGCACGGTTGAGGCAAGTGCATTGTTGTTTGAATGATTGGCTATATTGTGTGTTATTTGTTATATGGTTGCATAGCAAGATGGTATACTTGATGAATGTTTAAGTATGGTTATTGCTCAAATGACGTTCATGCTTTACTGTGGTTAAGTGTTGTTGTCTTTTGGTAAATTTGATATTGATTGGAAGATGAGCATTTGCATATTGAAAGCATATTGAGGCTTGGTCACGCGGTGACCAAGTATGTTTCCCTTTGAGAACCCCGTCATGAATATGGCGGGCCCGAGATCCCCACCACTACCATTACTTAACCACCACCAATCAGTTGCCAAAATACGCTTGTAAAACTTTGTAACATAAAACGGTTGATCCTTTCTCAAAAGAAAGAGACGAACCAGGACAAGTTTCGTCACACAGAAAAACGTTGCTCCTCACAGCGAGCATGAAACCAAAAGAAATAATCTGATAACGAAGATCTTGGAAAACGAGAGTTGAGTTCACATTTGAGGGCACACATCCCTCAAAAAGGAAATAGCAAATAACAACCAATGAGAAAAATATCATTGCGACTGAAACTCGACAACTCTTATGCGGAAAGAGCAGAAAGTTTAGGAACGATTCAAATAACCACAAGTTACAAAGCTTGACTCCAACTCTCAATTACTCCTACTGCACTCTTTCCTTTAACATTGAAATTAATCCTTTGGCTAACAACGCTTTGCCACAACGAACATGATAAGGTTTTTAGTCCAAACCACAAGAACTAGTTAGGAACCAAATACAATTCTTCAACACGTCATATTTGCTCGGAACAGTTCAACTACACAAGAAACATGAGATCCGAATGTTCTCAGCCACCAAACTCGAATCGTTTTCATTTACGGGATTTCGCGAAAAGCAAGCAGATTATTCTCCTCTTAAAGGAACCAATCTTTGATTGCAACGTTACGTTGCCAACCCAGACCAAAGAGCCTTTAAGATTAAATCACACGAATCTCTTAAGAAGCAACAGGACAATCCAATACCTCAATTTATTTAAAATAATTTCAGCTACCAGATGATTCATGAGCTCCAAAATATCACAAAAGCTAAACTTTAAATATTCTCATCTGAACGATATCACCAAAGACGATCAAATTACTACAAGTATTAATATCAATTTCACAACAACAATTAGAAAACACTTCGAAAGACCCACGTGAAAATAATGGGTTGATTCTTTCTCAAAAGAAGAGGCAAATGGAAACAATTTTCACCAACTAGAAAATCACTTACCACTCGCAATGAACATAGGACCAAGGGGAAAACCAATTAAGCAATGAATTCATAGAACATAAGTGGAGTCCACAGTTGAAAGCACAGACCTCACAAGAAGAGAATATCGAACCTTAACAGATAAGAACAAACAAGCATTCAAGATCAAAGCACTTGCATCACTGAATAACCATTATAACTTTGCAACATATCGCTTTACTCGACAAACTTTGTTTACCGCATAAAGCTTGAACCCCCCAAAGATCAAGAACACAAAACTTGAAATTTGATCATTTAAGAAATATCACGAAAAATGATCAAATTTCTTTCTCTATAACAGAATCAACATTACCCTCACATTACTGAACATTTTATTAAGATCAATAACATACATCCCTGGTAACCATCAATTTACCTTATTATCACATCAATAAATTGTGAGGACCCGGAATATTTAACTAGTAACACTTAACCTCCAAATGGTTCTAGCATTACTAATTAAACATTCTAAGCCTCGATGGACATATGTTTCCCAGAATTGCAACATATGCGCATCATCACAAAATTACACATCATTTCCATACAACGATATCACTAAGTTCAATAACAACATAAAGTAAAGTTATTACAAAAGAGAGCCGACCGCCAAATAGAATAATATACAAGAATGACAGCGGAAGCAAATGTGCCATAAGATGGCTAGAACAAAAGTCGACCGGTTAGCCACACACCCACAAGGCAACCCAGGGCCGCTAAGCTAGTCGCTCCATAAGCTACCACAACCTGACTCACAAAAGTGAGGCCCTTGAGCTCACCTCCTCCTCTGCATCAAAACAATTAAGCATAGCATCCGAGCACAAAGATTGTCTTTGTACCATAAGATCGACGTGTGGAATAGCGACCTATTCATAACTACATGCAAGCTTGTTTAGGTGGAGGTTGTATGTCTCATTTGCATGAAGCCAACTTTATTTGCAATAATGTAATACATTTAAAAGCAAGTTTGCAAATCTGTTTTTAATGTTGAAATAACATAATAAAGATACATACAAGTAACCACACGAAGTGACTATCCCAATAGCCACCACAACATAGCACGAATCCCGATTCGTACCACCCATCAAGTTTTAATTTAAAGGTTGTAGTCTAACTCTTGAAAGACCTCCCCAAGCGTGTCCATAACCTAGGACGAGGCTATTCGAATAGTTTTAACCCTGCGGGGTGTACCAATGTACCCACACTCGAGACCGCCTTCAAGCCACAAGCACACTACGAAGGTATGCTGGCGCGGCTAAGTCCTACGAGACGCTTTCCAATATTGTGTATTAGCTACGAGCCGCTCGTATGGGTAGAAACACCATACGCTTACATTGCAAGCGAAGACAACAAATCCCATCCCGGTGAAGTCTTTCGACACTACAATGCTCCCAACACCATCCCTCCTGCGACCTCCGCGACCCGAGCCAATACACGCCAAAGTCGGTGACTACGAGTCACGATCTTAACGATTAACCCACGTGCACGAGCCAGCACCGCCCACAAGCGACTAAGCGGCGGTTAAGACCAAATTAATGATTCTAATGATTAACATTAATTAGACTCTAATGATCGCTGAGATTTGATTCTAACCCTGGGCCCACCATCGTGACCCGAGGTTAATTACGGAACGATTAAATGCCGACTCATTTAATTAAGCAATGATTGACATTAATGATGTCGAACGGTGCGAGTGAACCAGAGATTGATTTAAGGATATTGGGCCCACTGGTCAGTGGCTCAATAATAATGACTAAGACACAATTAATAACTAATGATTGGTAATTAATGCGTCCTAATGAGCTGACGAAAACGGGAGCGCTGTGCCGGCAAAACCCGAGTGGCTTCAACGCGAATAATCGCGACATTTGGCGCGGCGCCACCAAGTACTAAATGGAATCGCAATAGCACAACGAGTCTAATGGTAGCATCTCGCCGCGGTGAGGATCGAACAGCCGGCTAGCCGGAAAATGAAAACAGGAGCTTTATGCTGAACATGAAAATAGCGAAAGCTCATTGCGGTCAAGGGCGGGTGCGAGCTTCTAAGGACTAATAAGAAGCTACCTTAGCGACTAGAAGCTTCAAAGATGGCCGGAGATGCTTGATCAAGGTGAAAGCTCGACGGACTTGAAGAAGAAGGTTCGAAATTGACACCCTGAGCCAAATGAGTGATACCAAAGTATCAAAATGGCTTCATTATGATCCACAGAAGCTATAAGAGCAAAGATTTGGAAAATGGAGCACTCACACTGGTGAGGAAGAAGATGACCAATTTCGGCCTAATTTGAACAAACCCCAAATTGGACAATTCACGAGAATCAAATCCAAAATTAAGTGAGGGAAATGTTCAAGGAAGTAAATGAACAAGGTTAGGGCAAAGAAACATGAAGGAGGACCACTGGAACACCAAGAACATCAATGGAGCTCCACGGGTCAACAATGGCGATTTGCCATTTTTGAGGTATTAAGCTCCAATGCTGTGAGTGAAGCTTGGTGGTGGTCTAAAGAGATACTAGGAAGCAATGAGGGTGCTTATAAAGCCACGAAAGTGTTAGGGTTTGCACCCTCCTCTCTCGGGCGGCAAAACACAAAGCACCACGCACTACCGACAAGGAAAAGAGGTGAAGACGTGCATTAGGGCATGGCCTAGCTCAGGTGTACCTCCCATACTCCTACACGTCGGCTAGGGTGGCTTTAGGGAGCAAGAAATGACCTCACCATGCCTTGCAATTGTTTCGCACTGGCGGGAGGTTGAAGATGACGGTATAAAAGCTCGGGGCGATTCACGGCCGTTGGATGAAACGCGAACGGTGCGAGATAGTGCCACGCCTACCGGGTTTATAACACAGCGGGAAGATTGCGAGCCTTCGATTAGAAATGGATGGCTCGAGATAGCTCCACGTTGCAAACTCAAATTACAGCGAGAGTACGCGGCGTTGGATTTTAATCCAACGGCTCGATTCAAAATCACAACGGAGGGTCGAAGGGTTCGGAAATCTCGGCGGTTGGATTGCGATCTAACGGTTGACAATCAATCTTGCAAGCGGAAGGTCCGAAACGATCTGCGCGCCGGCCGTGCGATTTAGATCTAACGGTTGAGAATGCGCGCGTTTTAAAGGAGGCTCGGTGCGATTAGTTGATTCGATCAAATCGATTGACTCGAGCGAGTCGACTTAACCCAAGTAACATAAAACCAAGTTTGACTTTGAAAAGAACAGAGACTTTGAAAGATTTATTTGAGGTAGCAAAATAACTCCAGAAATTATGAAAATTTTACAGGAGTTTGCTAACTCAGATATTAACCTGTGTAAAATTCTCGAGATTTTTATGCTGTGAATAAATTTCCAAAAATTCTACAAGGCTCTGTTTTAATATTTGACCGAGAGTCAAACAGGTTTGATCGCCTCTAAAAATATTCAAACAATTTCTAAAAATTGTGAAATTTTGAGAGGGTCACTTACCATCACAGAGACTTAGGAAAAATATTTTCAGAGGGTGATCATAAGATTTGACAAGATTGTTTTTGGAATAGCAAGATTTGGATCAACAAGACTTGTGACAATGTATTTCCACACTTCCTTGTACAAGAATTTCTTGGCACCACAGGAAATACATGATGTAAGAAAAAGTTTTAATTTCTACTGATTTTCTTACATTTGAAACACAAGCCCAAAATTGGGATGTTACAACTCTCCCCCTTACAAGAATCTCGACCGAGATTACATTTACTGGAGAAGAAAGAAGGAAAATCTACACGAAGATCTTCGCGCTCCCAAGTTGCTTCTTCTTGAGAATGGTTTGACCATCAACCTTAAGGAACTTGATGACACGGTTCCTCGTCCTCCGTTCGATTCTCAAGAATCGAGCAGGATGCTCGTGGTAGGTCAAATTCTCGCACATCGAGAACCTCAATGGAGCTTCCTCGGTCGGACGACCGAGGCACTTCTTGAGTGTGAAACATGGAACACATCATGCACCCTCTCAAGTGCGGTGGTAGCTCCAATCAGACGCGATCGCTCCAACCTTCTCGATGATACGGTAAGGCCCAACATATCGAGGAGCCAACTTGCCCTTGATGCCAAAAAGCGATGGCCCTTCAAGGGTGAGACTTTGAGATACACAAAGTCATTGGGCTCAAAGCTCACTCACGCGGCGACGATCTGCATAGCTCTTTTGTGCGGGCGGGCGATGCGCAGATGCTCGTGGATCAAGCGAACTTGACTTTCGGCCTCATTGATCGAGTCGGCCTAAAAGCGCCGCTCACCGATCTCGACGAGTTCAATGGGGTTCGCATCTCTCCCATACAAAGCCTCAAATGGTGCCATGCCAAGATGGCCCAAAGCTATTGTTGTAGGAGAACTCAAAGAAATGGTAGGCATTTCTCCCACTTCTTCCCATAGGAGAGAACACAAGCGAAGCATATCTTCCAACACTTGGTTGACTCGCTCCGTCGACCATCATCCGAGGATGAAAGGTCATCTTGAAATGAAGGCGGGTCCCCATAGCTCATTGCGCACTATGCCAAACCGCGAGGTGAAAAGTGCACCACGATCGAAATAATCGTCTTCTGTACTCGTGAAGACTCACAATCCTCGAGACATAAAGTTCGCCAAAGGCCCTACACGAAGTCGAGTCTTGACAGAAGGAAATGTGCCACTTTAGTCAACTTTGTCGATCACGACCCAAATAGCATCATTCCCTTTTGACGAGCAGGGCAACCGGTGATGAAGTCCATGCCAACGAATCCCACTTCCATTCACGCGGCAAAGGCGAAGAAGACTGGCTGACGCCGATGCTCGGCCTTCACGACGACAGACACGTCGCACTCCGAACGAACACAGCAATCTCGCGCTTCATGCGAGTCCACGAAATCTCGGCGAAGGTCCCGATACATCTTGGTAGCCCGGGATGAATAGACAAAGGAGAATCATGGGCTTCGCGAGAATCAAATCCGCAATTCCATGGCCTTAGGGACCACAAGACGCCGCCCAAACCACACAATGCCATGCTCATCCTCACGAAAAGCACTTGGCATCCCATCCTTGAATGTTCGCTTGATCTGGCTCACACCAACATCTTGTCTGCTGTGCGCCTTGATTTGGTCCACCAAGGTTGGTCGCACAACCAATGTAGCAAGAGAACCGTGCTCGGTCAAACCCAAATTAAGGCGCTGAAATTCGAAATGAGAGCAGTCGCCGCTCTTGGAGCATCAACATGTTGCAATACACCTTCGATCGAGTGCATCCGCAACGACATTGGCCTTGCCGGATGGTACCGATGCCCATGTCATAGTCCTTGATCAATTCCAACCATCTTCTTTGCCCGAGGTTCAGATCCGCCGGGTGAACAAGTACTTCAAGCTCTTGTGGTCGGAATACACCCGCAACGGTTACCAATCGAGATAATGCCGCCAAATCTTGAGTGCATGGACCATGACAGCCTAACTCAAGTCATGAGTAGGATAGTTGAGTTCATGAGGCCTCAATCGCCGCGATGCATAGGCCACAACCTTGCCCTCCTCGCATAAGAACACAACCAAGACACGACGAGAAGCATCACAAAAGATATCAAAACTCTTGTGAATATCGGGAGAACAAGCACTGGAGTGAGGTCAACCGCTTCTTGAGTTCCCGAAAACTCACATCACAAGCAATGGACCACTCAAACTTCTTGTCTTTCTTGAGCGATTCACCATAGGCTTTGCAATCTTGGAGAAATTCTCGATGAAGCGGCGATAGTAGCCACCAAACCAAGAAAACTCCGCACATCCGTGACCGACTTGGGCTGACCCCAAGATAGCACATCACCGACCTTGCTAGGATCCACACCACACCTCCTGCTGAAAGAACATGGCCTAGGAATGCCACTTCCTTCAACGTAACTCGCACTTGTCGAATTTGGCATACAAGCGGTGCTCACGCAGCTTGCCCAACACAAGCTTAAGATGCTCAAAGATGCTCTTCTTCACTCTTGGAGTAGATAAGGATGTCATCGATGAATACCACCACAAACCTATCCAAATACTCCATGAATACCGAGTTCATAAGATTCATGAATAAAGCAGAGCATTAGTCAAACCAAAAGACATGACTTGTACTCGTAAAGGCCATAACGAGTAGCAAAGGCCGTCTTAGGGATATCCTCGCCCGATCGACTTGATGATAGCCAGTCTCAAGTCAATCTTGAGAAGACTCGTGCTCCGGTCAATTGATCGAAAAGATCATCAATACGGGCAAAGGATACTTGTTCTTTACCGTCACCTCATTAAGCGGACGGTAATCAACACACATGCGCAAGGTCTTGTCCTTCTTCTTCACAAAGATAATCTGACAACCCCAAGGAGATGAGCTAGACGGATAAAACCCTTCCTTGCAACTCACCCAGTGCTTCTTCACTCCTCCAACTCATTAGGAGGCATGCGTCGGCCTCTTAGAAATAGGGCTGCGACGGCAAAGAACTCGATCACAAACTCCAGATCTCGAACTGGAGGCATGCCAGGCAAGTCTTCGGGAAAGACATCCACGAACTCACATACTGTGGGAACATCCTGGATCTCCAATGCCGGCTTTGCTTCAAGGACATAAAGATGGGGTTCTCGCAACTGCGGTGAAAACCCAACTTGTTCACCTGAAGGACTGGTGAGGTAGACAATCTTCCTGGCACAATCGATTTGCCCCAAGTGTTGGGACAACCAATCCATGCCAAGAATCACATCCAAGCGCGCCGAGTCGAGTAGGATAAGAGTCGCCAAGAATCCCACTCCTTCGATGTGGATAGGGACATCCCGGCATACTTGGTCAGCTCTCATTTCCGAACCCGAGAGATTAATCGGCGGTGGAATCCCGTGAGGAACACGTTGAAGCCCACAATCAACAGAAAAGACCTCGAAATAAAAGAATGCAAGCTCCGAGTCAAATAAAATCGTAGCGGATGTAAATTAACAAGGAGCGTACCCAACACAACGTCGGGCGCCTCAGTGCCTCCTCACCGAGATGTGGTTGACTCGACCACTCCCGACACCACAGGTCTTCGATCACCTTCGGTCGGTGTGTGACCATTCCGCGCCTCCATTAGGACGAGGCCGCTCTGCACCTCGAGGGCAATCGCTAGCATAATGGCCCTTCTTGTTGCAGCGGCAGTAACATCGGCACCTGGGTTGCGGGCGCAACTCGCCCTGGTCGCAGTGCACGTGGTCAAACACGGCCGCGGGACGAGCAATCGTGCCGGCGGCCTTGGCGGTGGTGAAGCCAAAGCACGAGCCCTCGTGGGGGCCCAACACGGGGACGAGTGAGGCCACCGTGCGCATCGATGTGCCTCCCACTTGCGCTATGGACTCACAGCGCCTTCGCTTTGTGCTCGGCGACGATGGCCTTGTCAACCAAGGCACGGAAGTCGACAAAGTCCACTATAGATAGCTTGTCCCGCAGCTCCTCGGACAACCCATCCATGAACTTCTCCGTTTAGCCTCATCGAGGCCACCTCTCCCGAGCATAACGAGCCAAGTGGTTGAACTCGTAAAGATACTCCGAGACAGATTTGCGCCCGCTTAAGCGCAAGAAACTCCTTCTTCTTGAGCTTCATCAGCCATCGGTATGTGGGCCCGACGAAAGGCGGATCGAAACTCATCCCACGACAACGTGGCTGCGGGCCGCATGGCGAAAGTTCTCCCACCAAGATAGTGCCGCACCCTCAGCCGATGGGATGCAAAGAGTGCCCGCTCCTCGCTCCCGGCATCGAGCGATATTGAGCTTGCTCAACAAGACGCAGCCAATCATCCGCGCGAGTGGATCCTCCGATCGAGAGAAAGTGGGTGGTCGTGTACGAGAAACTCCGCAAGCCCACCACGAGATCGGTGGCCACCACCTCGGATCCCGGCGCGGCGGGAGCGGAGGTGTTCTCGAATGACCTCCAAGATACGGGTCGGTCCATGCGATTCCGCTCGATTCGAGCGAGAACCTCACCATGGTCGGAGGAGGGGAAGCTCCTCATCGAACCATTGGTATTCGTTGCGAGTGGTTCTTGTCATCCTGCTCCACAAAAACAAGTTAAAACACAACTCCGGAACAGAGACAAAGAAAACTACTAACCTCTTAACAAAACACTCTTTAAAGGCTCAAGTATCAACATAAAATCGCAGCAGGGTCATAAAGATAACAACCACCTTCCTGTTATGACTAACTTGTATGGAAAACGAGTAATCATTTGAGAAGACCCAAAATTTCAGCACCAAATTCTAACTCAAAACAGTCCAGAAATCAAGGTATAACCACCTAATATAGTATAGGCATTAGCTAATCTCATATCACTTCTTACCCTTTATTCCCACAAGTTTTAGTCGAATTATCCTCTCATTTCCTACCTTATTTACTCACCACTAGCTAGCTGTCCAAATTCCTTCCTCCAAGCTCTCATGTTTCTCCCAAAGCCAAGTTAATCGATAAAGGCTGATTTTTGAAAGGAAGAGAGGAACAACTTTTTCAAAACTTAAGTGAGAGTAAGGTGAGATGAGCAAGCTAAGATAGGTAAGGAGTAAAATCTGAGAACTTACTTAAGTTTTCGTAAACTATTTGAAAGTAAGTTTTCAAAGTATCCAGAGGCGACCAAGCTAGGGTTTTCTACTGTCAAGATGGCTCGATACCAACTTTGTGAGGACTGAATATTTAACTAGTAACACTTAACCTCCAAATGGTTCTAGCATTACTAATTAAACATTCTAAGCCTCGATGGACATATGTTTCCTGAATTGCAACATATGCGCATCATCACAAAATTACACATCATTTCCATACAACGATATCACTAAGTTCAATAACAACATAAAGTAAAGTTATTACAAAGAGAGCCGACTGCCAAATAGAATAATATACAAGAATGACAATGGAAGCAAAATGTGCCATAAGATGGCTAGAACAAAAGTCGACCGGTTAGCCACACACCCACAAGGCAACCGACCGGCCGCTAAGCTAGTCGCTCCAAGCTACCACAACACAGCCACAAAAGTGAGGCCCTTGAGCTCACCTCCTCCCTCGCATCAAAACAATTAAGCATAGCATCCGAGCACAAAGATTGTCTTTGTACCCGCAAGATCGACGTGTGGAATAGCGCACCTATTCATAACTACATGCAAGCTTGTTTAGGTGGAGGTTGTATGTCTCATTTTGCATGAAGCCAACTTTATTTGCAATAATGTAATACATTTAAAAGCAAGTTTGCAAATCTGTTTTTAATGTTGAAATAACAAGAATAAAGATACATACAAGTAACCACCGGAAGTGACTATCCCAATAGCCACCACAACATAGCACGAATCCCGATTCGTACCACCCATCAAGTTTTAATTTAAAAGGTTGTAGTCTAACTCTTGAAAGACCTCCCTGCCGTGTCCATAACCTAGGACGAGGCTATTCGAATAGTTTTAACCCTGCAGGGTGTACCAATGTACCCACACTTCGCATCGCCTTCAAGCCACAAGCACACTACCGAAGGTATGCCGCACCGCTAAGTCCTACGAGACGCTTTCCAATATTGTGTATTAGCTACGAGCCGCTCGTATGGGTAGAAACACCACACGCTATTGCAAGCCGAAGACAACAAATCCCATCCCGTGAAGTCTTTCTGACACTACAATGCTCCCAACACCATCCCTCCTGCGACCTCCTGCGACCCGAGCCAATACACGCCAAAGTACTAAGTCAAGAGAGGTCCCATACCTCTAGTGTGGTTAGCACGCTAAAATGCTTGGTTTAGTGTAACAAGATGTTCGGTCCTGGTGACTTAGGCACCAATCCGCCACACCCGAGAATCACACCAACATACCATTGTGCCCAAGTCTAAATCATTTTGCCTTTAGTTTTAGTTTTCACAAGTAGACATGGCACAAGGTGGAAATCATAAATCATAATAAGTTTGTGTGATCAAGGTTATCGACAAGTCGATAACCGCCATTTCTACCGGAGCTAAGCATGGCTAAGCAATTAATTCGCAACTACTAAGTGACAAGAGCCCATCCACGAACTCTAACTCACGACAAGTAACCTAGGCTCATGGTAGTAGAGGATAATCATTTGCTAAGGAAATGCATCTACTAGGCCAACTATTAAAACAAAGTAGCAATGCATACATAGAATTTGTAATCAACATAAATACTTAAAATACTAGGATTAACATGATCAAACTGCTTGCCTTCTTGCTTTGCTCAATTGGTTGCGGAGGATCGTTCTCGGGATTACCGCAAATGTCGAATCCTAAGCGAAAGTCAAAAAGAACCAAGAACAACCAATAAGACGAACCACAAATAAACAAAAGAGCAAGCAAAACTTAACCAAATGCGACGAAATTTACACATAAGGTAGAATACGAATATACCTAGACATAGAAACTGGAAAAACCTAATTTGGATTTGTGGTGCAAAAGATTTTGCCTAAACATACAATTTCATTACATAATTAACACTGTAGCAAAAATGTTTTCTAGAAAGATTTTGAAGCTGAAATTTTTATGGTAGCTACCTACTGGTATTGAAATAACCCATATAAAATTTCAGGTCATTTGGAGTTAAAGTGATTTAGTTATGATTTTTTAAGATGCAAAATTGGCATAATGCACTTTCCAGAGCATAAATATGTTCAAAGCTAATTTTACAGTGAAGTATACCAACAGAGGGGTTCTCTAGAATTTATCATATATATTTTGCATTTACAGAGAATTACTGGTGCATTTTATAAGTCTCCTAGAATTTTCTAAATGCTGAAAATAGGTACTAAATCATTAACCAAGGTTTCATATAATCTTGGACCTACCATCATTTTTATATTAACATTGGGTTAATAACAAACTTATCAAGGTTGGAATCATTCATTTTGGACATACACAGAGCAAGATATGCATTTTCTAAAGTTTTATTCATTTTCTGGAATATTCAAAATGACGAAATCAAGTCATTCCTAGTTATACAATTTTTCTCACATCGAACATGCTTAAATCCATTTTTATAATAAGCTAAAGTGATAACATAATTTATTACAGTTGGAATTAACTAAAAAGTAGCTAAAATGAATTAGTTATGAGTTTCTAAAGTTTTTACATTATTTTCATCGTTAAATAAATACTTACCAAATACCAACAACCCAAAACAAAGAAAACGACGTGGGACGCCCGTGGGTCGTAGATTTAAAATCCAACACCACGCACGACGCTGGAAATAGCGACGCGCGCCAAACCTAATCGGGGTCCACCGTTGGATCAAGATCCAACGCCCAAACGAGTGCATGCAACCGACGATGCGGTTGCCTCGGTGAACCACGACCGCAGATCTAAAGATGAACGCTTAGAACCCACATCTAACCGGAAGGTCCGATTGCACACATGATCTCACCGCAGATCGCAAGATGGACGGTCCAGATGATGAGGGAACCTGATGGTCCGAATGCATACAAGATCTAGGCCGTTGATCAAGGGATCGACGGTGACTATCGATTGAAGTTCAAAGGGATGCCGACACGCTGGGCACGCATGTCGGTGACTCACGAGTCACGCATCGCAACGATTTAACCCACGTGCACGCGTAACGGGCCCACAAGTCACGACTAAGCGGTGGTTAAGACCAAATTAATGATTCTAATGATTAACATTAATTAGACTCTAATGATCGCCGAGATTTGATTCTAACCTCGCCCACCAACAATCGTAACCGCAGGTTAATTCGACAACGATTAAATGCCGACTCATTTAATTAAGCAATGATTGACATTAATGATGTCGAAGCAAAGGCGGAGGAACCGTAGATTGATTTAAGGATATTGGGCCCACCGTCGCTGGCTCAATAATAATGACTAAGACACAATTAATAACTAATGATTGGTAATTAATGCGCCCTAATGAGTCGACGAAACGGAGCGCTGCGGCTCGCAAAACCCGAGTGGCTTCAACGGCGAATCGCCGGCGACATCACCGCGGCGGCGCCACCAAGTACTAAATGGAATCGCAATAGCACAACGAGTCTAATGGTAGCATTCTCGCGGTGGTGAGGATCGAACGCCGCTAGCGGAAAATGAAAACGGAGCTTTATCATGAACATGAAAATAGCGAAAGCTCCACGCGTCCAAGGAAGCGGGTGCCAGAGCTTCTAAGGACTAATAAGAAGCTACCTTAGCGACTAGAAGCTTCAAAGATGGCCGGAGATGCTTGATCAAGGTGAAAGCTCGACGGACTTGAAGAAGAAGGTTCGAAATTGACACCCTGAGCCAAATGAGTGATACCAAAGTATCAAAATGGCTTCATTATGATCCTGAAGTTATAAGAGCAAAGATTTGGAAAATGGAGCACTCACCGAAATGAGGAAGAAGATGACCAATTTCGTAATTTGAACAAACCCCAAATTGGACAATTCGAGAATCAAATCCAAAATTAAGTGAGGGAAATGTTCAAGGAAGTAAATGAACAAGGTTAGGGCAAAGAAACATGAAGGAGGACCACCGAACACCAAGAACATCAATGGAGCTCACGGGTCAACAATGGCGATTTGCCATTTTTGAGGTATTAAGCTCCAATGTCGTGAGTGAAGCTTGGTGGTGGTCTAAAGAGATACTAGGAAGCAATGAGGGTGCTTATAAAGCCACGAAGTGTTAGGGTTTGCACCCTCCTCTCTCAAGCAGCAAAACACAAAGCACCACGCACGCACGACAAGGAAAGAGGTGAAGACGTGCATTAGGGCATGGCCTAGCTCAGTGTACCTCCCATACTCCTACACGTCGGCTAGGGTGGCTTTAGGGAGCAAGAAATGACCTCACCATGCCTTGCACTGTTTTCGCACGGCGGGAGGTTGAAGATGACCAGCGCAAAAGCTCGGCGATTCACACCGTTGGATGAAACGCGAACGGCTGAGATAGTGCCACGCCTACCAGGTTTATAACACAACGGGAAGATTGCGAGCCTTCAGATTAGAAATGGATGGCTCAGATAGCTCCACGTTGCAAACTCAAATTACAACGAAGGGGTACGCGAGCGTTGGATTTTAATCCAACGCTCGATTCAAAATCGCAACCGAGGGTCCGAAGGGTTCGGAAATCTCACGGTTGATTGCGATCTAACGGCTGACAATCAATCTTGCAACCGGAAGGTCCGAACGACACGATCTGTGGCGGGCCGTGCGATTTAGATCTAACGGTTGAGAATGCGCGCGTTTTAAAAGGAGGCTCGGTGCGCTTAGTTGATTCGATCAAATCGATTGACTCGAGCCCGAGTCGACTCGAACCCAAGTAACAAGAAACCAAGTTTGACTTTGAAAAGAACAGAGACTTTGAAAGATTTATTTGAGGTAGCAAAATAACTCCGAAATTATGAAAATTTTACAGAGTTTGCTAACTCAGATATTAACCTTGTGTAAAATTCTCAGAGATTTTTATGCTGTGAATAAATTTCCAAAAATTCTACAAGGCTCTGTTTTAATATTTGACATAAATCTTTTAAAGGAAACATGACAAATCGTGTCATAGAAATCTCTAGCATCAAATGGGATTATAATAACAACTTATTCTGGAAAAGAAACCTAGTGCAAAAGCCGCAAAACTGAAACAAACCTCTTTTTAACAAGCTCATTTACCCTTGCTGATGCTCAATGTTAGTATAGCACACACTAATAGCACTCTAACCATTAATACTAACAACCGATGATTATCTAATCATGGAAGCATTCATAGTCCTACCTTTGCTTAGAAGTTGGAATGAAATATCTTTAAACTTCAGCAATGGAATAATTATAGGACAAGGTTTTGTAAGTCAATACAACAACCCTCATCCTTTTCTTCATACCTAAAACAACAATTTAGCATGGCAAAAACAGGTGAATCTAGCACTTGTACAAATTCTTCAGGTATCCAAATAGAAAACAGATTCAAGGTGAATATTTACCAAGGCAAAGATAACTTTACTTTTGAAGACATTAACTAAGATTCATTGGTTTGCACTAAGATATTAAGCCAACCTGATAACTCCTACCATACCGAATAATTCTCTTGATTAAAACTTCTTAGGTAAGTATGACACTACATCACTAAAGGGTCTTGACATACTCTTTCTCATAAAAGAGGTATAAAACTTCAACTCTCAAACTAACCCAAAAGGAATATGCAAGGTCAATGCACCCACTTAATAAAGAACATGCAAAAGAAATCTCCCACTGCCCGAAATTCCAAGCGAACAATTGAGTTACAATTTCCAACAAAGGACAAAATAGAACTTTCGTGAAAAGATCAATCTTGCAAATTAACTACGTTCACAAGTAGCAGAAATATCACACTAGTCGGAAGAACAAATAGAGACCAAATAGAGCTTGCCCACTTCATTATAACCACCATTCAAAAGAAGTTCATCAACTGCAAGGGACTACCACCAGGAAACCAAATACAAGCTCCAAGAAGGCAACAACTTTATCAAAGAACTCATTCTCAACACATAAATTTGGAATGGGGGTAGGTACTTCACTATTCCCCTACCACGAACGGTGGTGTAGCCTGGCGAAACCTAGGACAACAACCATGACTTTAACTTCTCAACGTCTGTTACCAACATGCATGACCGTTATAATTAATTATAAATACCTAGGATCATCTCATGACAATCATAGAATAAATTCATAGATATAGGATATCCCATCTTATCATGGATTAACAACAAGAAAGATAGTACGAAAATAATTCAATACAGTACAGCATAATGAAACTCATCACTACAAATGCGGATGCAATAGAATTCCCAAACCACACCTACTGTGCACGGTGTGTCAATTTAATATTCAATTACCATGGACCTAAAGCCCACTCTGATACCAACTGTAACACCCTGGCTATTCGGGAACCAAAATGTTACCTAATGAATCTATATACAACCAGATTGTGAAAGAATTTAAATAATAACTCATCTAATGGCATAAGATGGTAAACATATTATAGAACAAATACAGGAATATATTCCAAATCCAACGACAATTTATGCAAGTCTATTGAACCCACTAAAATAGCTATATAAAATAGGTAATCATGGATCATAAGCAAATATTTAATCAATCTTAACATAGAGAAAGTTATCAACCACTTCTAACTTTAGTTATTACAGTTCTTCACTTAACGAATGAAAGACAGATTCAGGTCCTATTATTGAAATTGGAGTATGGTGAAATGAATGAATAGTGTGTGTTTACTCCCTCCCGATAGAGTCATCATCAATGATCACCTAAAATAAACAAACAAAACAAGAGAGAGTCCAAGACTCAGCAAGTACAATGAATAATTGATTAACAACAAATATGAACAAGCCAACAACATTGAAGAATAGGAACATAACACCGAATGTTTATCTGAATGAATGGAATGAATGGATGTAATGAAATGAAAGGACTGCACTCCTGCTTATACCGGTATAGCTAGTGACATACCCGTCGGTGTTCACTTAAGGTCGTATTTAACAAAATACGAGGGTCCAAATCCCGTATGAAGAACGTTTCATACAGGTGTCCAAATCTGCCCACATTGGAATGGTAGGTCTCACGTGCCCATACTGGAATTGATGGATCTTTAAAGTCCACTCCCTAGATGGAATATGAAAATGGATGCATGAAATGAACTTATGAATAATGAATGACATCATCTCTAAACATGAAAATTTCAC
The DNA here is from genome assembly GCA_036346255.1 of Ampelocalamus luodianensis. Classification (NCBI taxonomy): domain Eukaryota; kingdom Viridiplantae; phylum Streptophyta; class Magnoliopsida; order Poales; family Poaceae; genus Ampelocalamus; species Ampelocalamus luodianensis. Next base: position 43,677,823 of record CM070629.1, read on the forward strand.
ATATGAAAGGAACATAAACATTGAATCTTCACACGTATCATATGAAAACACAATATGAACATCAAGCATCTAGCATTCACAAATCTTAAGAATATCAATGTACTTGCCTTTCGTGTTGCGACGCGTTAGGAGGCAAAGATGGTGCCACTAACCTCGAAGCCTCACCTCCTACACCATTAAATTACTCAATAAGAACAATGACATCAAGATACTACTCGCAACGCCCCTAACTCATATCCCAAAACCCAACGTTTGATTATATACTTTACTCAACTTGAACCACATTCTAGCAGGAAGCCGTAATGGATAGTGGTACTAAAAGTGACATAACTTTTGTTCTAAAATTCGTAAAAATGTAAACTCAGGCTTGCTTGAAAGGTAACGAAATTATCTACAACAACCTAGTTGGTGGAAATCCCTAATTCTGTATGTATCTAACTCCAAAAGACCGATGAACACCTTTTGTCAGAACTACCCGACAAATCTGGGCAGCAGCATGATAGAAGCCATAACTTCCAATTAGCTAAACCAAAATTCGCATTCTTTATCAATATGGAAAGGTTATAAAAATGGCTACAATAACCTAGTTGGGTGAAAACCCTTAATCTTCCATTATCATAATCATAATTTAAAAGACAACTTGACAGTTCAATCTCGTTAGGAAATCAGGATAACAGGAAAGATTATATCATAACTTTTGATCCGTAAGTCGGAATTTAGTGTTCTTGGCAGCTAACGAAAGCTAAGAACAATACCTATAAATCTCTAGGAGATGGAAATCTCCAATTCGGCCTCTAATAATCCAAAATTGGCTGTGCAACAATCTAGACAGAATCGAACTAATAGCAGTAGCAGATCGATCCAACATTCCTAATCGAATTCGCATCTTCTACTAATCAAACAGCGAAGAACGGCATCTGTTACCCTTGTAGAACCCCAAGAAGACGATGGACAAAACCCATGATGAGGAACCTTCTTCTCCTTCTTGGCCGATCAATCTCCCAGGCAATCCTCCTTCCTCCTAGTGGCCGGCGGCAGCGGGGGCTTCCTTCACTGGCAGCAGGGGTTTTCAAAGGAGGAGGAGGTGCTGCTAGTCATGGGGAGGTGCAGGGGGAGAGAGAGGGGTGGGGCGGCCAAGGAGGAGAGGGAGGGGGTGCGGCCAAGGGGAGAGAGAGGAGGGGGCGGTTAGGGTTTTGGGTGAGGAGTGCCTCCCCCCTTATTTGGCCAGCCACCTCATGGTCGAATGGGCCAAGGCCCAGGCCCAAGTTGTTGGGATTTCGCAGATAAACTCTTTTCAATTGATTATTCTCTCTTTTCTTTATGGCGATTACTCACGAATATTGAGTAAATTCCCTCTCCTAATAATATTCTCCCTAATTGATATTCGGGGTATTATAGGACTGGAGGCAGTAACTTGGAAATTGGAACTTTGATCTTGATTGCTTCTTCCATTAGCTGACAATGCCATGCATGATGTAGGTTAGAAATTTACCTACGTGTTCTTGTTTTTAAATTTGGAACTTGGATGTTGGAACTTGTATCACCTATTTACTTCCCTCTATTAATATGTGAAACTATGAATGCCATTTATGGCTTCTGCTAGCCATTATTTGTGGACTATGGTCAGCCAGTGCAACTTCACTGTTCAGAAACTTTCTTGTTGCCATTTTTCTTGGATAGCTAGAGTTCTTCCGGAACATCTAAGACATTGAAGATTCTTTAAGATTTGGCAAAATATGCAAGTATAATAGATAATCAAATTAGCAAAGAGGAGAGACAAACCTCCTTGTACCCCGTCGCATCATCTCCGCATACACCAAGCCCATAAAGGTCATCCATGACAGCGTACATTCCTAGCACTACCAACCAAGCATGCTTTATAGGCAGTTGCATATCTATTGGGGGCGGAGTTCTTGAAAAAACCATTGGATTCTTCATCCTCGAGTGATCAAACATTGACTGCCATAGTTGTTACAGGCAAAAGCAAAAGTCACGGAAAGAAGAAGGGCAAGAGCAAGGGCACATATGTATGCTAGCTATGTGACAAAGAAGGTCATATGATAAAGGACAGCCCAAATTTGAAGAACATGGGGGTGCATTCTCAGTGGTGGTAGCGAAAGATGATTCAGATATTTTAGTTGGTAATCAATCAGGTACTTCTCATGGATGGATATTAGATTCAGGTTGTGCTTCTATATATGTTTGGCGAGGGAGATATTCGACGAAGGATCTCTACGCCTAGTGCATGGAATTGTTCACTTCAGGGATTCAAAGGAGTATATAGTCACTAAGGTGGGAACAATTACATTGAAGATATATGATAGAGCATATCACACATTGACAGGAGTTCGACATAGCTTAAAGAAGAATCTAAAATCTATGAGGTCACTTGAACTCAAAGATTGTGAGGTATCATTTTCGAGATGGAGTCATGAGAGTTACCTGCAAAGGGCATGTGATCAGGAAAAGTATCTGGAGCAATCGAAGATACCGATTTGATGGGTCATCTAAAGTGAAGAGCAACAAATAGGAGGTTTGATAAAAAAAACTTGGCTAGGAGAAGAAAATCATGCTGTCAATGGTGAGTACTTAGATCTCATCTGCAATTATGTGTGGAACTACAAAGATTGTTGCAAACTATGGTAGTCATAAAGATGAAGGTGCGAGCTGCTAGAAGAAGAAATACGTGATGGGACCAACCATACGGTACCAACGAGCATGTGGAGCTTGAAGACAATACAAATGTATGACATGGAGGGTTGTAGCAACATGAGGTGTGGTTAGCAAAACTACACAATGAAGGATCTCTTAGGTGGAGGATTTGAGCAGGCTAGCTCGCTCACCGACACACATTGTGGTGATGTGCATGAGACCCTATGGCGGGGCACTCCCAAAGGTAGGAGGAAAAAAAGGAAAAACAAAAAGGGTGGTGCTGACTAGGAGCAAGTTCTTAGAGGAGTACGACTACTTCAATGGATGAGTCAAGGTAAAGATTGCTAAGTGGCGACTCGTATCCTAACCTATTAGGACTTGGAGAGGTGTGCTACATAGATACTTAGAGGAATCCTAATAGGATAAGGACTTATACTTCTCTTTGGAGTAGGATTTATATTTCTCTTTGAAGGAGAACTAGGAGACACTATATAAAGCCATGACGTCCCACCAAGCCCGCCCCCGAGGCCTATTTATTATCGGCCATCCTCGCGTTGCGCAACCCCTCGATGTGCAGCCTCCAAACCCTAGCTCATCTCATCAAAACCGCCTCTGGAGCTGCCGGATTCGGAGCTCCAGTCACCGCCACCACTATTGGAGACGAAGAAGGAGCTTGCCGCCCCGCCGCGTGAACGCGTGCCCGCCAAAAATGACGACGTCACGTCATGTTCCCGAACGTCTCCTTTATTCTCCCCCGTTCAATCGAAGCCGAGCTGTAGCCACCATGGAGATCAGACACGTCTCCCTCAACTCTAGCTGAGCCCCTTCGCTGTCAAAATTCGGCTTCACCAGTGAGTCTCTACCCTCTCTGTCCACCTCTTGAGCTTAGCGCCGTCGCGTTCCACCATGTACTTCCCTCATCTTCGGCGGAGGAGCTCCACTGTGCTGTGCCACCGAGAACCGAGAACATATTTAGTGCTACGAGGGATTTTGGTGCTCCCATCGTCCTGTAATCTCCCAGCCCTTCCATCCGAAGAAGGGATAATTGATTATACGCCAGCAGTTCGTTGCCAACTCTATGATTTGCTGCTCTTTACATTATAATGCATTATTTTCCATTCTTTACATTGACTCCTCAATTATTTGCCACTTTTGAATTTTTTTAACTGAATTCATTTGATTTGAGTTTATTTGAGAGGTGAAAAGATGAAATTACCCTCCTAACCTAGTGAAAAGGCGAAATCATGACATAATCTTCAACACCATGTCTCAGAGAAGAGGAATTCAGCTGAGCACCTCGACCTTCTTCTTCACCTTGATGAAGACCTCCCTGTCGACCAGCTCATGCATGTACCCTTCAAACTCCACAGGAACCCCATCATTAAGCCTCTTCATCTCAACGAACCACTTGTTGTCCTTCCCCGGAGCTCCTAGAACCCATCTAGGTAATGCACGTAGTTGTACTCTAGCTTGCACAGACATGGACACGCGTGTTAGACACGACATGTATCGGACACGGGATACGCCATTTTCTAAAAAAATGGCGACACGGGGACACGACTGTATATATAATAATAATATATGCATATGTACTGACAAACATATGTCTTTGCCCTTTTTCTGTAAGACTTGACTTTCAAATTCTATTTGGAAGTAATGAAAACTTTTTGCATACCTTCAGAAGAGCCTTCCCGGTGCCCATCACAAAACCAGCATCAGTGTTTCTAATTCTAGTTGCAAATTGACCAAAGGCTCCAGCATTGCATGTATGAGAATCAGTACCAATGAGAACCTATACAACAATTGGATTATGTTAATCCTGTACTTAGTACTTAGTATAGTAAGTAAAGTACCTCGCCTGGTCAGCAGTGGCCTTCTTCTTGGGCTAGCGCAATGTGGCAAACACCTTTGTAATCTGAATTTGCCTACAAACAACTCAAAACATGTAAACTTTTTTAAACAAAAACCTTCTTTTTTTCTTCAAAAGGAACATAAAATAGGTCTAATATGAAACAAACAAGCTATCAATTGAATGAATCGATAAGGAAATGCATAGGCATACATTGAAATCGCTTAGGTCCTTATGTCGTAAAAGTACTTGATCCTCTACTCCATACAGAAGTCCCTCGGGATATCAACATTCCGATTTGCTCGTTCGCCACTGGTGAAGATGTAGTGGCCCGGGATGATAACGACCTTCTCGCGGTCCCATACCTTGGCGTCCTCCCCAAACTCCTGCTTGAAGATCCCGAAGGTGCCCAAGCCACAGACGTCGTGCGTCATCAGCACGTTGACACCCACCCACACGTTCTCCCTCGGCTCCAGGCTCGCACGCTCCGACGCCCGCGCCGGGATCTTCTCTGTCATCGTCATCGCGCTCTTCACCTGAACCGCACAGAACAAGAGGCGCATCACCATCTGTACATCAATAACATTAAGAACAACAGTTTGGGGCATCCCAGTTCGGGATTGAAAAGCGTACCAAGCTGGCGGAGGCCAGGGCACGCAGCGCGCGGGCGGGTGTGGCGACGGCGAGGGACGAGCAGCATCGGCATCGCCACATTGGGCAGTAGGGGTGTCAAGGTCAGGGAGAAGGGGAAGGGGAAGGGAAGGGGCGGCGTCTGGAGGGATGGGGTCGCCGTCGGCCGCCAGTCACCGCCGGAGCTGGCGACGTAGTAGGGTGGGGTGGGGTGTCACGGCTGCTAGGGGTGACGTCGAAAAGGATTAGGGGAGGGAGTGAGCTCTGGACTGAATGCTAGGGTTAATGTAGGGAATAGGAATGGGCTGGGCTACACCTTTGGGCCAAATGGACTGGCTCAAATGATCAATATGTGTTCGATACGTGTATTGACATGTCCGATACGTATGCGATTTTAATTTCATTTTTTTTGTGGGGCTAATTTCGACACGCCTGAAATACGTATCGGAGCTGTGTCCGTATCCGACACGGACTTGCCACTTCCTAAACGTGTACTTTGCCTTAAGCGCCTCCAACAAGACCACGTCGATCCCCTCCCCCGTAACGTACACCTGCCGCCCTCGACCGACATCCTCCTCCTCAATCCTCCGCCTGAGGTCCTCACCATTGCTACCGACATGGACCGAATCGATGTATGCTTGCATACTTGAGACGATAGCATCGACAATGCGCATCAATCTCAGCGTCCATTGTATTGCCCGGTGTGGCAGTCGAAGCACGCACTCTACCTCACCCTAACACACATGGAGTATGCGCAAGAGAGGGGGTCACAGGTGACGTGGAAGCGGCTGTAGTCCTTGTAGGTGGTTGTGGGGGAGGCGGCAGAGGAGGAGTTGAGCGAGCGCGTTAGGCCACGTCGCAGGAGGAGGATGGGGGCTCACTGGGGACGAGGCGACCGAAGTGGGAGAAGTTGACGGTGGGGAAGTCGTCGATGGCGTTGTGCATCATGAGGTGGAAGAGGTGCGGGTCAACACAGTCGAGCGGGGAGGAGGGGTCGTGAGAACTCAGTTGCTCCTGCTCCTACTCTTGCTCTTGCTGCTAGTGGGATATCAGAGATTGGGAGATGGGGAGGTGAAGGAGGTTGAGGAGGAAGGCGATGAGGAAGATGGCTGCGACGGCGCAGGTGGAGGAGGAGAGGAGGCCGTCGCGCCCCAGCAACGACCGACTCGGGTCCATTGGAACACGACGACAAGATCTGGTAAGTCGGTCACTTGAATTGATTAGAGGGGTAATTTTGCCTTTTCACCTATCAAATAAACTCGAATTGGGTGAATTCAACTCAATTTCTAAAAGTGGCAAATAATTGAGGAGTCAACGTAAAGAGCGGCAAATAATATTTTACTATTTAAAGGGTGGTAAATACTAAAATGACAACAAATTGCAGGGCATATAATCAATTATCTAGAAGAAAAGTGGATAGGATTCCAGTCGAAGTGGAGCATGGCTACTTGTGTAAATTCGCAAATTGCCCTCAAACAACTACTGATTACCACACAATGTCCCTCTTCTTCCCCCAAATCCTTGGACCCCCATCTCTCACTCCCCCTTCTCAGACATCTAGGGCAAGATGCCCTCCCCCTGAATTCAGACTCAGATAGAAGAAGCAGAGGAATATAGATGGATGGTTGATATGGGAAGATACCAGTTCGATTGCGAAGATCTTATGGCCGTAGAAGACTCCGGCATGTTATGAATACCCACCTTGTCTAGGAGATCCAACGGCCACGAATCAATTACCCTTTTTATTTTCTTTCATTGCTGTTGTTCAGTGGCTATAAAACTCAGCACTTGTATCAAATCTAAGGAATCAAGAATGAAACACAAAGTTTATCTTTAGCTATTATCTTTTATTGTTCTTAGGAGTAGGAGTACCATAGCTTCCTTTACCCTTTCCGCAATTGCATCTCTTCTCTTCCCTTCAATTTCTTCAACCGAGTGGCTGATTTCATGTTTGTATGTTTTATATGCACCTGAACTTACTCTGTTACATCACATAGACCAACTTTGGCTACCTATAGTGACTAATTCAGTTTTTATATTTCCCAGATTTTGCACAAAATGTGTACAGTCAGCAGGGTGCAAGATATATATTCAATGTTTTTTGAGCAGTGCCTCTTTCTGTTATGCTGCATGGTGCTTCCCCCAAAGGTATGTTCTAATGTTTTTATCAACATACGTTAGCAAAAAAAGTGGAATGTGATTATCCCTATTCTACTTGTTGCATGGAATTTATGTTAAGGGTAGATTAGTGACTACAGTGTGTTGCTTATGTTGTTTTAATGCTTTGGTCCCTATTCAATTCCCAATTATCAAATTGTTGTTATTCTCCAGCTCAAGTATATTCAATGTCAAGGTCGACTGATCAGTAACTATGTAACATGTGTAACTGTTGCCTTGCTTCGAAGATTTACCAATGGTTTCTCGATAAAAAAAGATTTACCAACGGTTATTTTGCCTACCTTTAAATGTTTCATAGCTCATACTTTATCATGTTCTGATTTTCCAAATAGAACAGATTTGCTATTTCCATTTTTTTTATGCAACCATCATATATATCGGCCGTCATTAGCACCTGCACAGTAACAATAGTTGCTTGGATTAACATACCACGAAATCCGTATGTATGCTTTGCTAGATTTGGGCGGCAATCCGGTTGGTCACATATATAAGCAGCTATTTTTGCCTTTCCCTTTTCAGATCACATCTATTACTCAAAACAAAAAATTAGCCATTTCCTTGCATGCTAATATAGTAATACCTAAAATTTTGTGTTTTCGTCGTCACTATGCACAGCGCCTTTGCCCAGGTCTGACAACTTTTCTTTCATCAACTTTGCTGCAACTGAAGACTAGCTTAGTTTTTGCTGTCATTTATATTCACTTATGCGTACCTGATTTTTCACCTATCAGGAAACTGTACCAAAGGCTGCCGCTAAAGAGCTGAAAAGAACAGATTTGCTATTGCCATTTTTTATGCAACCATCACATATATCAGCCGTCATTGACCGAGCAAGGACGAGGTAGGGAAAGGAGTAGAAGGCTCAACTGGAGGAGTAGTAAGCCGTGGACGGCAAGAGTAGTGCAGCAGAAAAGGAGATCTCTCAACAGGAGAGCTGGTAGTAACCTCCGGAGGAAGTGAGGAAATCGAAGGAGACAGGAGAGATTGTGGTGAAGGAGACTGTGGTGGAGGAGACGGTGGGGACTGAGATGAGGGTGGTAAGACTCGAACTGGAGGAGACGAAGAATTAGGAAAAGTCAAAAAGGAAAGCGACTCCGGAAGTAGAGTTGGTGGTAGAGGAACAAGGATAGTAAGGACGAGACTCATCAAAAGTGACGTCTCGAGAGATCCTCATTCGTCAAGCAACAGGATCATAGCAACGATAACCCTTATGCTCAGAGCTGTAGCTGTAGCCCAAAAAGACACTCAACCGACTGAGCAGTCAGCTTGGTGCGCTCTTGAGGTGGAAGAAGCACGTAGCATACACAGTCGAAATAGCGAAGGTGACTGTACTAGGATGGCAAACTAGTGAGACGCTTAAAAGGGGTGCATCCCTTGAGAGCGGAAGAGGGCTGCCGATTGATAAAAAAGCAGCGGTAGAGACAGCTTCAGCCCAAAAATGAGGTGGGACATGTGCAATAAGCATGAGAGCACGAGCTGTCTCAAGGAGATGACGATGCTTGCGCTCAGCGACACCATTCTGAGCATGAGCACTAGGACAACAATACTGAGGGAGAGTGCCCTTCTCAGCAAGAAAATGACGATGTGAAGTGGAGAGATATTCACCAGCAGAATCTGCATGGAAAATACGAATGGTTGACTCAAACTGAGTGCGAACTATGGTGGTAAATTGCTGATAAATGGAAAGAAACTGACTGCGAGAAGATATAAGATAGAGCCAAGTGTATCTCGAATAATCATCAATAAAGATCACATAATAGGTATGACCTCCTTTCGAAGTAAAGAGAGCCGGTCCCAAACATCATAGTGAATCAAATCAAAAGGACGCTGAGACTCAGAATCACAAGAGGGATAAGGGAGTTGCAGCTGCTTGCCAAGCTTGCAACCCGTACACTGTAAAGTAGTGTCACAAAAAACAGAACCTAGAGCACCACTCCCTACTAGTTACGAAAGACAAGAACCACCAATGTGACCTAACCGATAGTGCCATTGGACAAAAGTGGTGGTGGAAGGAGCAGTGGAAGCCGAGGCGGTGGTACTGACTGACTGGCTGCTGAAGGCAGTGGAAGGAAGATGCAGACAGTCGAGTTCCCAAAGACGTTGAGAATCATGGCACCTAGGACCATTCCCAACCAGAATCCTCGTACGACGATCCTAAACACAACAAAAGTCAGAATCAAGAATGATACGATAGCCATGATTAGTGATCTGGCCAACCGACATAAGCTGCATAGTAAGACTAGAAACATGAGATACAATAGGAACACGAAAATATAAAGTGGAAAGAGTGTCTCGTCCTGCAACAGGAAGAGATGTCCCATCCGCAGTCTGAACTGTGAGAGGAAGATCAAGGGGTCTCACAAAAGAAAGATGAGTAGAATCCGGTGTCATGTGGAAAGAGGCACTGGAATCCAGAATCCAAGAGGATGATATACGCGAAGGAGGTGGTGGCGCAGTACCAGAGACCTAGCAGTAGAACCTGGTGCAGGTGCAGAAGCAGAAGCAGCAAGGCGTCGAAGTAGCATGAGCATCTTCTGGTGCATCTGCTCCAAGGAACTCTAGCGTGAACCTGACTAGGAGGAGCCAGCTCCTCCCCTCGAAGTTCGGTCACTCCGGCGAGCCTTTTGCTTCTAGCGATAGTACTAGACAGTGTGCCCAGAACAATCACAGTAGTCGCAATGAAGGCCAGTGGAAGTAGCAGCGGCGGCCACAAGGGCAGAGGCAGGCGTAGGCACTGGAGCTAGGGTGTGAACAGCCAAGAATGAAGAGGGTTGCTGTATAATCCTGGCCGTGCAAAGACAAGCTTTCTCTGCCCGAATAGCAGCGAGAGCCTCCAATATGGAGGGAAGGGGCTGTCTCATCAGCAACTGAGAGCGAGCCACCTCATACTCCGGACGAAGGCGGGTGAGGAACTCACAAAGGCAACGAGTCTCCAAGTGAGCCTGCTAATGTACACAGCAGGTACAGGATCGGCGGACATCGGGCCCCAAAGAGTCGAGCTGACGCCAAACCACAGCCAACTACTGGTAGAAGGCGTCCACGGTGGCATCCTGCTGCGCAAGAGACTGCTCTTCCCGAAGAGCAAAAAGGTACAAGGCCTCGCTCTTCGGCTCGTAGTTGGCACGAAGACGATCCCACATCTCCTTTGTCGTAGACAACCCAAGCACATCGGATGCATGCTCGGGTTCAATGCTGGCCACCATGATGGCGGAGGCCTTAGCATCCCCATCATTTCACACCTCGTAGGCGTGGAGCTGCGTCCGGTACTCCTCGAGTGCGTCCTCAAAGGCGGCAATTGTAGCCCGTTGAACATTCTCAGTAGCATCAGCATGAAAAAAGGGCTCGGTTGGCGGGATGGGGCGGGGTGGGCAAGGCCGCTCGCCGGTGAGGTAGACCCACAGGCGCTGTCCCTATAGGTGAATCCTCATGTGCTGGACAAACTCGCGGTAGTTGACGCCATTGAAGGTGACCAGCGGCTTCAGAACCGAGACGGCACCCACACTCGAGGTTCCGGAATATGCCATCTTGTGTAATGCTTGCCGCCAAGCCCAGTCGGGTCAGCAACTCAGCAGCAGCAAAAGGAGAGGTCGCGAGTTCAGTTCTCGCAGCCCCCCAGAAGAAGCAACACCCCAAAAGGCGCAAGGTGACTGCGCCAGCCTCCAGTAGCAGTAGAGGCAGAGCAGGCGGCCACGGGCCCACGGCAGCGCGAGGCGTCGGGTGGAGCGGCAGCAGCTGAGTGCAGCGGTGGATCTACCGCCCTCCGGAAGTAGAGGTGGCGTAGAAGGGCCGCCCGAGCTGGAGGGAGGAGCAGCAGCACAGAGGGCTGGATCTGGAGCGAACCCGAGCTGCAGCAGCATCAGATCGGGAGCAGAGCTCGGCGGCGACGGCGCTATGTGAAGAGCTCGGCGGCGGCGGCACGAGTTGGAGATCTCAATGGCGGTCGCGCGAGGCGTTGGGGTAGAGGAGAGGAGGGTTCGGAGGCGACGCCGCGCGTAGAGGAGTTCAGTGGCGGCAGCCCGAGCAGGGGAGGCAGGGGAGAGGCCGGCGCACGAGCTGAAGAGCAGCGGCCTAAGCGTGGGAGGCAAGGGAGAGGCCGGCGTCCCGAGCGTGGTAGGCATGGGAGATGCCGGTGGCCCGAGCAGGAGGGAGGCTCGGCGCTGGCGGCAAGGCGACGGCAGCAGCCTGCGAGCGGCGGCGCAGAGACCTGGCAGCGGTGGATTGGATCTAGAGTTGGGTTGGGGAGAGAAAAAAGAGGTGAGGAACTCTAACCCTAACCTGTCTGATACCATGTTGGAAATAGACTTGTTGTATTACAAAGGGCCCAATAGGCATATATATATACAAGTATGCAATACACAGGAAACACCCTAAACTAGGAAAGAATAACAGAGCATGTAAATATATCTAACACCTTGGACGTATGTACCACTATGTTGTTTACAAGATTTATCATTAGCGTTCCCATGTTTGGACATATTTTTATTTGATAGCTTATTTTCCTTTATCTTTCATTCTCAATTGCATCCTAATTTATACCTTCTTTGCTAATCTGTAGAGTATGCAAGTATGAGATGATAGATATGGATGTGGGCCATGTGGCCATGTGGGTGATTGAATACAAAGTTTCAGCCAAAACCAGATAAGCTAAAGAGATACAAGAATCACTTGGTATGCTTCATGATTTTGCAGCATGAGTAGACATGGTAGTCCTCATAGCTTGATGCAACTGACTGGTGTAAGTTGAAGATTTGGTTATATACCGGCAAGAATTGTAAAAGTATGTACTGTTCTGTAACAACCATGTTAGATTTGCCTCTTTTACATTTCTCAAAGCAAATGGTATGGCAAGGCAAATTCTGTTCAGAAGGATTCAGCTCAAGGTTGTACAGCAGCTTAGACCATTTTGGATCAAATGGAAATGCCCATCATCTATTGTAACCAATACTCAACAATTCGAACTTTTTTTATATTACTATGCTGCTTCTATGAAATACGAACCTATTTATGTGTTCCAACCCAGTGGTCCGCAGCAACGCTCGCGGATTTCTACGAGTTAAGAAATTGTCTCTGTAAATGCGTGAGAAATTTACGTACACGAACGTGCTTTTGCGATATTTTGTATATATTATTATTTATTAATGTTGAACCCTGGGTGAATCCCTATATAAGCTTTCCCACTCACTCCCTTGTCTATCTGTTCTCGACAAATACAAGTGATATTCTAAAGGAACATTTCGTGTTACCGTTTCAGGTGGTTTGTTTGCATCAGATGTGAGCATGGGACAAGCACATGTAAAACAACGCAAAGGAGAAGCAGCCACTGCAGCGCGGCATCAGTTCCAGGGACAGGTCAAGTAGCTAGCTTGTCCCTGATATATCGATCAGAAGGCTGGAGTTGATCAGGTGCAGGCAGATGAAAAGAACACACGGGCGGGCTAGCTGTGCATGCGCCGGCATCGCTGGCAATTTATGCTGCACGCATGTGTCCTCTGTGGTTTACATCCTGGCATCTCAACAATTGCTTCTGTCCTCGCTCACAGAATCAAAAGTGCAGATGAAAAAGACTAGAAGTCACATTTTGTTTGGTGTATGAACAATCTGGAGATCTAGTAATTTTTTCTGAGTAACATCCACGATGTGCATTTGCAGAAACTAGCTCTAGATTAAACCGGTTATAAAAAGAGGTGTGTGTTTGATCTTTTCAGAGGAAAATCGTATTCTGCTTCTTTAACTGTAGTCTATTTTAATATGGACCTAAACACTTCGAGTTCCAACTTTGATATTCAAACTTGTGTTTATGTCCTATTTTGCTTATTCTAGTTGGAAAAATTATGGGAAAAGTCCAAGTTACCCCTTGAACTACTATGAAAGCCCACTTTTCACTTTGAAACCATCTGATTTACATCTAAATTATCAAATTAGTACAAATCACCACTTTGCCCTAAACCAAGATTTATCAAACTAGTAGCCTGGTCAAGATTTTAAAGGGGGAAAACTTGGAACTTCTGTACAAGTGTCTAAAAAGAAAAACAAATTTGGGGTCCAGCGCGCAACAACCTTGTACCGTACTAAATGTGCTACTATAAGACTGAACATATTGAAGTCACAAGGTACCTTAACACGCAAGAGATGGAAGACATGGTAAGGTCAAGGTATCCAGCTGGTGAGAACTGATTATAAGCTTCCTTGTACAACCGAAGCGGCAACGAGAAACGTGTGCCTCTCAGCTTCTCTTCCAGCTAAAGCATATGCTCCAGCAGGAAGTGGACCAGTTGTTCATGATGCGTTGCAAACTTACATGGAAAAACTGCGAGTGTCACTGTAGCAAGATACGGCGAGCGCTGTAGCATAAATATTGCAGTGTCACTGTAGCAAACTGCAGTACCAACATTGTTTATGAATACAATAGCAGTCATTTGAACCGTTATTGTTATTTTCATATCAGACGGCTTAGATCTGAGCAATGTTATGGCTCTGTAGCACCATGACATTGCTTATGGGATGGTAGAGAATGCAAATCCGGGACCAAGGTAGGGGATATGATAGGGTTTGAGGGGGGGTGTCTTCGGATGGGCCAATATGAGAAAGGGGCGGATGGGATGTTGGGACTTGGGAGTAGGGTGAAATCAATTGACATTGAGTATTACATAGAAAATTTTGGTGTTCAGCTAAACACCCTTGAACCACATTAGGTCTGCCCATGTATGATGCTTGTGTTTATATCAAAATGTAGAGCTGTAATTGTTATACAATTCTAATGAGTGGAAATATAGTTGTATCCTATAACAACTCTTATATTGATATATAATTAATATCCAACGTTATAATTGAAATCCACCATAATTGATGGTGTAGATTTTTTTTCTTTTTTTTTATCGATTAACGTGGTAATTTCTAGATCTAAACCTTCAAAAACGAATGTGGTGGGGTTTATTTTTTGTTCTAGGGTACTTTTGTTTAATTGCTTACTTTGTAAAGGTCCTTTTTTTTGCAGAAGCTGGAATGCATGTATAGGCATGAAAGTACTGGTCAAGATTTGCCTTTATAACGGGGAAAACTTGGAACTTCTGAACAAGTGTCTCAAAAGAAAAACAAATTGGGGTCCAGCGCGCAACTACCTTGTAGCTTACTACTAAATGTGCTGCTATAGGACTGAACATATTGAAGTCACAAGGTACCTTAACACGCAAGAGATGCAAGACATGGTAAGGTCAAAGTATCCAGCTGGTGAGAACTGATGATAAGCTTGCTTGTACAACCAGAAGCGGCAACGAGAAACGTGTGCCTCTCAGCTTCTCTTCCGGCTAAAGCATATGCTCCTGCAGGAAGTGGACCAGTTGTTCATATGATGCGTTGCAAGCTTGCACTGTAAGACGTGTTCCATCGAAGAATGGAACGCATGGCAAGCAAAAATCGAAGAATGGTCCAACCCGAGAAATTGGGATTTGGAAAATCAATTACAAATGATTCATGAAATTCTTTGTTTAAGCCAAACAAATAGAGATCAATTACGTTGTAGTTTGGATCTCGCATCCTAAAGGCAGATTTGCAGGTTGCAAGTGCCTACAAGTAATTGTCTAAAAAAGGTACCTACAAGGCTACAAGTAGTATTGCTCTTCAGAGGTTTACACAGCTTCCATCTTCTTTAGCTAGACTCACAATTACAATTATTTTCAGGAGGATATGGGAAAAATTGAGCACAAAGAATAATTTTGATTTTGGATACTTCTCTCAAATATTTACATGAGGAGTAAATATAACTAAAGAAATAGAACATAGTCACGACCATTAATATTTACAAGGATAGCTTGGCTGTTTGCCAATAAATTTATACTGCACAAGTAGGGTTGCTTCGATCAGTCATGGATATGCTGGCTTCTGTGTGTGTATCTCAACCGCTGGCGTCTGCTTGGCACAACCGTTCGATCATTTAGGCTCCTGTCAATACCTGAACGATGGTTACCGGCATAGGACCGATCCAAGAAGGTGCCATGACATCCGCGATAACCACTGTTGTGCCCAGAGTGTCGATCCGAGAAGCCCTGACGCAACAGGCCCTGTGTGCTTGACCGTCGGATGCCCTGCCAATTTGAACGTGAGCTGCGCCTACCATTGAATGAAAGCCTGGTTGAACCTCGGTCATTCTGCGGCAGAAACCTAGGTAAAACATGGCTTTCATCTGACCAAATACTAGGTGATCCTAGCGTTTCAGTTTCATTCGGCCAGAGCCTAGGGGCACCATGCCGGTTATCTGGTGATTCTACTGGGTCTCGAACTGGAGACCACCACTCATCACTAATTTCTTCCCCAGAGTCTTCATCAGGGGACATGGCATCTCTTGTCTCAATAACATAGTCACCAACTATTATTGCACCAGGATTCTGAGATCTGATTGCGCTAATGACATCACCAAACTCCTGCTCACGCTCAAGGCGATCCCAGGTCCTTTTCCTTGAGAAATCTACATGAGCAGGCTTTGTAAGCAAGTGAGCAGTCCTAGCATGTTGACGCAGCTGCTCATAGGTTCCAACAAATTTACAGGATTCATGAGAGCAAGTCCTCAACTTCTCGTCTAGATACTTTCTCACTTCTCCAGCAGGAACCCAGCCGGATACTGATCCTCTACAGAGAGGACACTTTAGGTCAGCTGCGCTTTGCAAGGCATCATGACATTCTTCAATTATAACGCTATCTTCTCCTACGGATAATGTTGAATTGGCAGATTCTTGGTTATTAGCATTATCAATATGTCTTCTGAGGCTCCGCAAATGTCTGGAAATCATACTATAGTGAGCTCTTGGTTGGACAGTTCTGTTATTGGAGTTTGAAAGCACCGAAGAGGTTGAGTGTGAAGCATGGACCTTACTATCTCCATTCATTATTCTGAACCGGTCTAGGCAATTAGAGTGTCGATGGCTTGTGTTACAAATATAACATCTGCAGCCATTCTTGCAGGAACTGCATATAAGTAAAACAGCATTGTGGGGTTGCTCCATACAAATAGGGCAAGAAATTCTGTCCCATTCCATATGCAGAGCAGTGCATGATGTGACTGTAGATCTGTTACTTTTCCTACTTGTCATCTTGAAATCAACTGTGTTGAATTCACTTGATCGTTAGAATTGTTGAAAGAAAGAACTATTCATTGTCTCAAGTTGAGCATTTAGGCAGATTAGAGAAAAGCATTACCTTGCAAAACATAGTTTTATACACTCACTAAAACATTAAAACCTTTTTAAATGGCAAAGAAAAAGACACGCTCTAACTTGGTAAGTGCCCAATAAAGATTAAGGAAGACTAGTCAAGTCTAACATAGTATTAAGTGTGCAATGACAGAGCTTATTACATTAAGATTTAAGATCATCTAGCAGGGATCGGATTTTAGTTTCCAAATCAAGGTTATTCCTAAGGAAAGTATTGTGGTGTGAAGGAGCTCATGCCTTGAAAAGATATCAATCACACTTCTCAAAAGTTCTTGTAATACTGGTAAAGAGCTAAAATCATTCTCAAACACTGTTACATTAAGAACTAAACTTCAAAGAAGATTGCTGTGAAAGTCCTATAATTGTTGTTAACAAACACAATATTAAAATAAATTATGAATTACTGGCCTTGAATCATTCTATCCTAGACATTGACAACAGTAAATAAGGACATCCAAAAGGTAATTTGACAGATAAAACAAAAAAATGGGGCTTTAAGAACATAAGAATAAGCTCATTTAACTTTACACAGAAGGTTAGCACTAACCTACAGGGAGCAGCAGTATGTACTGAACACTTCAAAGGAATCAAGAGCAGCAACAATACATAATAGAACTCTGAAATAATTTTTACACCGTCAGTAACAGAGGAATTATGTGAGCATATGTCAAATGGGACCTAGCATCAGTTAAATAGGAACTGCCGATGCAAAACTCTTATGCATATTGAAAATCTGGCCATTCTTACCAAAAACTAGTCAACTATTGGCTTAAGAGTGAATGAAGCAAAAAAACATTCAATGCAGAACTCAAGTTGACTCAATGTGCAATGTCCAATTCGATTTTGTGTCACAATTCACAAGCCTTCAAGTAAATCTTAGGTGCAAAATAGAACAACAGTATGAATGTATGATGCATCTCCATGAGCAACTGGACAATAGCAAACAGGCTTCTTTAAAACGAACAATAACAAACAGGTGTCTGCAACTAGTACGACGTCTCACTTCTGTCATCTGTTTTGGTAATTTTTCAGTGGGTCGCTACTGAATGTTCAGTTACATCTCACCTTTGGTTGTCCACATCAAAATGCCTCACTTTTGTAGTTTTGTTTTATCATCTTGACGGCATCTGATGTCTATTCATATGTTGCAAAGGCAATGGGCGTTAACAATTAAAGCGCAACATCAGCAGTCACATATTCCCAAGCCAGAAAAACTTGAGAACCACGGACTTTCTACAAAGGAATGCAATGAACTTCATGCACCTGAGTTTGTATGTAGTATGTACAGAAAGATATTGCAGTATACAAGAAAATTTATGACCCTACTTACCTCCAAGTCGACGGGACAAATATGAGGAGTTCTTGGGCAGCTGGCCGGATCTGGAGTTCTTGGGGATCTGGAGTTCCGGATGGGGGCGGCGGATCTGGAGTTCCTGGGCGGCTGGCCGGGAGGAGGACGGGTGACGGAGGCGGCGGTTGGCCGGATCTGGAGTTCCGGACGGGGCGGCGGATCTGGAGTTCCTGGGCGGCTGGCCGGAGGAGGACGGGGTAGCGGCTGGCCGGGAGGGGACTGGGGGAGGAAGATCTGGAAGAGCGCGTGGGGATGGGGGGCGCTGGGCGCGTGAGGAAGAGCGAGGAAGAGCGCGTGGGGATGGGGCTTCTGGCGGCTGGGAGGGGGCGCTGGTTGTGTTTGGATGACTGGATCAGATGATCGGTTCGAGAAACGTTGCAGTCCGTGTGTTTGGTTTGCTGAAGCAAACCGCTCCGTCTCACATCGAGCGGTTCCACAAGAGCGAATATACCATGAAGATTTTGAACCATCTCGTTCGAGAAAATCGAATGAATTACACCGTTTAGTCCTTCCTCGCCCAGAAGCATCGAGTGTGCTCACTCTGCCTTCGCGTTGCGCTCTCCCGGAGCTACACTGCCGCCCCTCTCCCCTCGCACAGTTTGCCCCGTTGCCTTGGCTACCTTCCTCCTTCCCCATTCTCCTTCTCCTCCTCACATGAGTGATGCCGCAAAGGAACTCAAGTTCCCGCTCGGCCGTCACGCCTCGACGAGCTGCGCCGCCGACCCTATGAGCTCGGGCCATCCCCACTGCGCACACCAATGACGCCTTCGTTCCTGCATCCTCGCGCTCGCCTCCTCCTCTTGTCTCCTCAGCCAAAGCACATAAGGTGCACCTCGTCTTCCTTCCATCTAGCGCCGACACCTTGGCATCTCCATCCCGGCCACCACGGTAAGCCCCTCCCCCATCTACTCACGTCAAAAGGTGTTCCCAGGCCACCTCCTCCTTTCTCCCTCAACCAATTTTGTAATCCTCCCGCAGGGTGTCGTCGTGCCGCTATCATCCCCAAAGCCGACCGAATCCCGCCGCCACCACTGTCATTCCCTCCCCAATGAGTTCTTCTTTGATTCCTCTCCACTGGAGCACCTCCACACCTCCCTCTACCGCCGCCACGACTCATCGGTCGCGCCGTCTCGGGTCACCGTCGCCGGCCTGCCTCGGCCCTTCTTCATTGCTAGCAATCACCCCGGTGAGCTCCCTCCCCTCGTCGGTGCCCATGCTCTCCCTAGGATTCCCCCTCTCCCTTTCCAGCATCGCCGCCCCTCCTTCTTCCCCACGCCTGACCGCCGGGCCCCGCCGCTAGCTCGCCCTAGCGCCGCCCGGGCTACGCCGCCACCGCCCATAGGGTCACCTCCTCCCCCGAGCCCCCTCGTCGTCGGCGGAGCACGCACTCGCCTTCCCTGCTCCGATTCAAAACAGAGGAGGCACTCTGAGTTCCTCTCTCCCTTCTCTGTGTTTCTCTATGTGAACCCCCTTCCCTATCTATGACAACTAGGTGTTAGAATGATCTCAAGGCTTTTGCCCAACGGCTCGCCTCCCTTGTGTTCGACGGGGCGCCACCTAATAAGTCAGGCGCCTCGCCGCCGTCGGTGGGGCCGGGGCGCCACGACGACGACGAAAGTTCACTGTGCCGCCACAAACCCCACCTACAACCCTAAACCGACCGAGGGCTTGGCGCTGCAGCGACGGAAGCACCACCGCGGTCTTCTTCACGGATCCGAGCCGCCACACGTCTTCATCTTCCCGATTCACCACTACCGCCATGGCCGGCTCCTCCAACTCTTCTGACAGATCTCTCCTCTCTCTATTCTCTCCTCTCTTGTACCCGGTGCAAAGAATAGAGATGCACACATTGGTATCGAGCGAAAGGGATCGGCTCACCGCGGCGCCGCCGCCGCGAAACCGCCGCCGCTACGCGCGAGCCGCTGCCGGCCGACGCCGCGCGCCATCCGGCCATTTCCACCCTGCGAGCGGACCGCCTCCGCCTTGCGTGTGAGATTCGGATGAACCGCACCACGAGATCCTCGCGGAGGCACCCAATCTGAGTTGGCCTCTTGCCGCCCTTAACGCCGCGCGCCGCGCCGGCCGTGCTGTCGCGGCGCCGCCCGTCGCCGAAGTCCGCTCTCTCCCGCGACGAGCCGCTTTTTGTCGGTGGAGTTGCAACCCGGGGCCGGGTTTTAGGGTTAGGGTTTCGTCCGATCCGATCGGACAAGTCCTCCCGCCGCGCCCAAGAGAGAAATGGGCCACGGGTGTAGGCGGTGGGCTTTGTGGGCGGCGGAGCGCATAGCGGCCGGTTGGGCCGCCGTGGATGTTTATGAACGAAGAACCGATAAAAAGTGATTTAAAGTTTTCAGAAGCATTTATGAGTGAATTTGATTGAATTTTGATCCAAAATCTCTGTAATTTTTGCACCAACGTGTTAATTTTTCAGAGATTATATGTGTACAATATAATGCTTCTGTATATTGATTGGAATAGTTACAGTTTCCGCTGCAAAAGTTAATATTGATTAATTTTCATTATTAAATTCAACCAACGGAGAATTTAATTTTGGAAAATAGAGATAATTTCAAATTTATGATATTGTTATTTTCTCACCAACGTTGATAATAATAGTGATTATAATTTTTAATTGATGTTTTTATGCGTTATTTCTATTTCGCCAACGGTGATGTAGATTTAATGCATAGATAAAATTGTTTTAAATTGTATGTCGATTTTTGACCAACGTTGGAAATAAGGCATATAATTTTGTCGTTATGTTCTCACTTTACTTGAACCATTTTTTCAAAGTGATACAACTTGATGAGTTGTATTAGAGAGATCCCACTCTCAAAGGAGATAATTATGAGAGTGGAAGAAAAGATAGACTTAGCGTTTATCTTGGTCGAGGTGGATCGGGTCCTCACTATAAGACGCCTCACCGAGCCTATGGCACCAGTGAGGGATCAAAATGAGGATGATATCGCTCGCGAAAAGACAGAGGATCATGCTCCTCACTGATGTCTTATGACCTTGAGCATAAGAATGGACCACACCAACAAGAAATGTTTGGTCGTGATAAAGAACACGATTGAGCTCGCAATTGTGGGCTCAATCGCAGAGTGTGTGACCATCACAGAGTACCTTGAGAAAATAAAGAGTCGGCCATCGCTCTTCAAAGACATATGCTACACAGTGATTATTGACTGTGATGAAAGGTACTCTAGCGGTGGCATAAGAGAGCACATACTAAGGATGAGCAACTTGGCATCCAAGCTTAAACCAATGGATTTGGCCTCAAGGATGAGTTCCTTATTCACTTGATTTTTGCTTCCTTGTAGGAAAAGTTTGACACATTTGTTGTCAACTACAATATGCAGCCCAGAAATGGGACTTAGAAAATGCATAGCTATGTGTGTGCAAGAGGAGGAAAGATTTAAATCCTCACATGGTGGTTCTATCAACTATGTGAAGGACAACAAGAAAAAGAACTTCAACAAAGAACTACTCCTCAAAGAACAAGGGAAAAGCCTCATCCATCACCTCAATGAACAAGTTTGCAGTGAGAAAAGGATCGGTTGCCTTCATTGCAAGAAAAGGGACATTACAAGAAAGATTGTCCCGATTTCTTGAAAATGATTATGTCAAAGAAAGGTGAGGACATTATTACCTTCATAAATGAGTCCTCAGATGTACAATATTCAAAATCTACTTGGTGGATTGATTCAGTGCAACTGCTCATGTTGCCAATAATATGTGGATTCCGCTCGACGAGGAATACGCAAAGAAAAGAAAGATGCATTAAAGTCGCAAATGGAGTCCAAGTGAAGTTGAAGTCATGGCGATCTTTCATTAGAGCTAGTGATGGCTTCACTCTCTTACTTAGAGATGTTCTTTATGTTCCTCTTACAGAGGAATTTGATTAGTGTTTCATGTTTGGACAATGATGGTTATGATTGTCATTTTGGAAATGGCAAGTGTGAAATAATGTTTAATAAAGAATGTGTTGGTCTTGCCATCTTACAAAATGAGCTTTATTTGTTATCATTATGTGATGATGTGAATGTCGTATGCGATAAAGGAACGTCATGCGTAGAAAGTGAATGAATCCTCGTCACGAATGTAAACAGAAACGAAAGAGAACTCTAGATGCATCGTCGAAATTATGGCATCGCTGCTTAGGCCATATTTGAGGGGAGAATAGAAAGACTAGTTAAGAATGATATTCTTCCTCCATTAGAGTTCTCGACTTAGAACAATGCAGAGAATGCATTAAAGGAAAATATGTAAAGAAAATTAAGAAAGACGCCAAAAGAAGCACAGAATTCTACAAATTATTCACACAGGACATTTGTGGTCCTTTTCCGTGAAAAGTGTGGATGGATATGACTCGTTCATAACATTCACGGATGATTATTCCGTTATGGATATATTTATCCAATCAAAGAAAGAAATGAAGCCTTGGATAAATTCAAGATATTTAAAGCTGAAGTTGAAAACCAACACGATTTAAAGATTAAGATAGTCCGATCTAACCGTGGGGGGTAGTACTACGGTCGGCATACCCCATATGGACAAGTTCTGGACCTTTGCAAGGTTTTTACAGAAAATGGTATAGTAGCCAAAGATTCTACACCGGACGAACCTCAAGAAAATGGAGTAATGAAAGACGCAACCGCATTCTCGATGGATATGGTGCGAAGCATGATGAGCTATTCCACACGCCATTGAGTCTATGGATGGAGGCGTTGAAAACCGTCATTCATATTCTCAACAGAGTGCCTAGTAAGTCGGTGCCCAAAACACTGCATTTGTGTTGTGGATGTGAAGAGTTCCTCACTAAACCACTTACGTGTGGGGAGTCTGCTGAGGCTAAAGTTTTAACCCAAACCTTGGGAAGCTTGATCCCAAAAAATGAAGTTGCCATTTCATTGGCTACCTGAAAAGTCAAAAGGTTTTCGTTTCTACCGTCCGCATGATATACAAAGTTTGTAGAAACGAGACACGCTGTCTTCTTAGAGGACGAAATGATGAGAGGAAGTATGGTAGCTCGTGAGATTGACCTTGAAGAGAAGCGGCGTATGCGCCCACTTCGATGATTCAAGAGCCATTTTCATACTACATGTTGTTATTGCACCGACGGTGCAAGACAACGTGGTGCCGCAGACTTATTGTTCCTCCTGTGGCAACAATGAATGAGAATGAGGAACTCGTTCTTCAGATCCTATAGAACCCATTGCCACAGATGAGGGAGCAACAAAGAACCTCAAGCAGAAAATGTACCAAATGAGGAGGCCCTGAGGAGGTCTCAAAGAGTAAGAAGATCAGCTATTTCGATGATTATCGATTTATCATACAGAGGAATTTCAAATGGAGGATGATCCCACCTCATTTGAAGAAGCCATGAGAAGCGAAAATTCTCAAAATGGCTTGAGGCCATGGAAGAGGAGATGAAATCCATGAAGACTAATAAAGTTTGGGACTTGGAAATTATTCCTAAAGGAGCCAAAACAGTAGGCTGTAAATGGGTCTACAAGACAAAGCTTGACTCCCAAGGGAATGTAGAAAGATACAAAGCGCGACTTGTGGCAAAAGGCTTTACGCAAAGAGAAGGGATTGATTACAATGAGACTTTTTCTCCAGTCTCATGTAAAGATTCTTCAATCATAATGGCATTAGTAGCACATTATGATTTAGAGTTACATCAGATGGATGTAAAGACGACATTTCTTAATGGGGATTTGGAGGAAAATATTTACATGGCACAACCGAAAGGTTTTGTCGTGGAAGGAAATGAAAGAATGGGATGCCGCCTAAAGAAATCGATTTATGGGTTAAAACAAGCTTCAAGACAGTGGTACTTGAAGTTTGACAAAGATAATAAGAAAATTTGGGTTTAAAGAGAATGTAGAGGACAATCGTGTTTATGCAAAGTTTAAAGATGAGAAGTTTATCTTCCTAATCTCAGATGTGGATGATATCCCATCTGGCTAGTAGTGATGTCATCACATCGAGACTAAGAAGTTTTTGTCCTCAAACTTTGATATGAAAGATCTTGGTGAAGCTTCGTTCGTTCTAGGGATCGAAATTCACCGGATAGAAACAAGGGATATTGGGATGTCACAAAAGGCATACATAGAGAAAGTCTTAAAGAAATTTTGTATGCATAAATGTAGTCCTTCACCCGCACCTATAGTCAAGGGCGGCGACGATATGGGGATTTTCAATGCCCCAGAACCAAGACGAGCTCGATCAAATGAAATCGGTTCCATATGCTTCACCGGAAGCTTGCAAGATGCTCAAGTGTGTACGCTACCGACTTAGCGTTACACGGGTTACTTGGCGATTCCGAGCAATCTCGAATAGAACATTGAAATTGATAAAGAAAGTCTTGCGTTATTTGCAAGGAACAAAAGGCCTCATGATGACATACTGAAGATCGATTCACTCCATATAGTGGGGTATGATTCGATTTTGGGAGATGATAGAAAGTCTACATCCGATATGTATTCACTCACTGGAGGAGCTATATCGTGGAAAAGCTCAAAGCAAACCGTCACTACAGGTGTTTAGTTAGCAAGATGTTCATAGTTGTGTTGACTTAGACCACTTAAGGGCGATAATAACGTATGCCCACAACAATAAGTAGTTAGAGTGTAATTGAACAACTAGCCCAGTTAAACACTCCGTTACAGTCTAAGTTATATTAAAACTTCAATAGCAGTAGAGTACATCGATTAGTGAATAGTAGGATGGATGATTCGAGTATTTACAGACTATTAGCAGGTAAAACACAATTCCAAGTGATGTGTCAGTGCTGACCATTAGTAATATTAACACTAAGGGGTCATAGCGATAAAGTATCCTACCTCTGACCAGAAAGGTAAATCCTTTTCTAGTTCCTGTAACTGTTGTTCTATTTTCTAGTTCCTGTAACTGTTATTCTATTTTGCAGTTCCATTTGGTTGGGCCAAATGTAGCTATGGTCATGTGCTATGTGTTCGTGTCTGATTGAGGACTGCAATGAAGCACTGAAGATTCAACCTAACGATACCAAGTCTTTGCTCAGGTGTGCAGCTTCCTATGGCAAGGTAGCATATTATTTATATTGGCTGGTCTCCTGATTTAGAGTTTGGAGAACTCAGAAATTGTTCCATGCTCAGGTTGCCCTCAAGTCATCTCGGGGTGAGGAGGTATTTAACATGAAGTTTGGAGAGGGTGAAGCAATTACAGGAATGGAACAATTCTAGATGGCTACATCCTTGCCAGGTTTGTCTTTCTGGTTCATGTCCTTTATTTGAAAATGTTGCTTCATGTCTTTTTGGTCAGCACTGCTAGCTAATTTCTCATAAATCTCATGCACTGCCAGCACAGATGATAAATCTCAGATATTCACAGATCTTTGGTGAGATTGCCGGCATGTCATTCAGTCCTGACACCGAGGCTCTCTTTGTTGGCGTGCACTCAAGAAGTTCACAATACTACAATGCCTTGATGCTGTTGTACCTTCTGTAATATATGACAGTTGTCTCAGACGTTTCCAGTTAGAATGCCTTGATGCTGATCTTGATACCTCCTGTAAAGATGTTGTGTACTGAAAGAATGAAGAGAAATAGTGAATACACTTTTAGAATCTAAGACAATTGAAAGTTGAATGCTGCAGACGGAGGGCACCCTCATCGATATTCTTTATTGTTTCTTGATCCACCTATAAATGACATTAATCTTAGGTTCTTGGACATTTGAACTTTATACTGTTCATATGACTTTGGAGAACTGATCTAATTAGCATCCTGATTGTTTGTTACGTATGTACAAACGGAAGTTTTGGCTGTTTTGTTTGAGCTGGATTTTATGGACCTCTTGACAGTTGAGAAAACCCATCCCATTTTGTTTGAACTTTATATTTGAGAGGAGGTTATCTTACTAGAGGTTATTGCAACTCATCCAACCCACTCTAATCCATCCTACCAAACACAAACTCGGATCATCCCATTCACCCCATCTCACCAACCAAACACCAAGTTGTATCATTCCATCCACCTAACCAAACAAACAACCTGAATGGTCCAATCCACCCAAAACCTGGATGGGATCATCCCATCCACCCTCGAGCTACTAGGGTTTTAGACAGTGGCCTCACCTGTCAGTGTAGGTTGTGGGTATTCGGGTGAGGCAGGCGCGGGTGGAGCTTACCCATGTCCGCGCCTGTTTACCCGATGGGCAAGGAATTGGGCCCATTTCTATGCCCGTGGGCAAAAAAAAGCCCATACCCGCCTCCATTAGGGTATTCGTCTGCGGCACACGGGTAATCGGGCACGATTGTCATCCCTACATATGGTGGCCCGTGTGTGTGTTTTTATAGGTGAGGAAGGAGAGGGTCGTATGTTTGGTTTCTTTTTCGGGTCGTCTCTCCCTAATTTCTTTCGTTGTGCGCCGGGATAATCAGGTTAGGTGGACCGCCCATCAACCCTTCCAACACTTGTTGAGACTATACCTGTTCATGGGCAGCCTGGGTCGATGCCCAACAATCTATTCATGGGCAGCCTAGTCCGATGGCTCGACCCGAGCCCGGTCTGAATTTTTCGGGCTAGGTCGGGCTTGGGCCTAGGATTGTAGCCTGGCACATTTTTCAGGCCGGGCTCAAGCTTTGATTTGGCCAGCCTGAAAAGCCTGGCCCAAAACGAATGCACATTGCCCTAGTCGCTAATCCAAAAAAATCCCCAATTCCAGTCCACTACAACACTACTCCAGAGTCCAGAGTCTAAAGTCCAGAGTAGCCCCCGTTCCCGTGATCTCCACGGCTCCACCTCTCCCGAATATGAGATTTGAACTCCACTAGACCACCACCTCTCCTATGCACACATTGGCTCGTGGCCTTGCCTGGTCGACCCCCAGGCAGCTCATCACCTCGCCCGATCGACCCCTCTCACCTAGCAAACACGACGACGTCCTGTAGGTAAATCCCCTATCGGTTCTCCTCCTCGTGCTCTCCCTCATCGATGCCACTTCCATCCTCCTCGCTTGCAGGACATAGCACTGCCGTTGTCGCTCGCCTTTGGATCCACTCGCCACCACCTACCCTTCCACTTCCTCTACATCAACACCCCACTGCTTCCCCTTCCTCTACACCGACGCCCCAACCGCTTCCCCTTCCTCCTATAACATTTCAAAAATTCTAAACATTCGACACTATTTAAAAATGTGGAATTTTTAAAACTTTTTGTTACGCTTCGGCAATGTTCGAATTTTTGAGTTGTTAATTGAAATCTCAACCGAAAAATTAAAAAAGTGAATTCAAACTGAGTTTTAAAAAGAAAAGAAAAAGAAAGTAAATTGAAACCTCGAAAATGCGGTCTGAGTTGAAACCACCTGACCACGAGCCCGACTTCCTTTTTCTTTTTTTTCTTTTTTCTTCCCTCCTTTTTCCTCCCCGACCCACTCGCCAAAGTCTTCCTCCTCAGTTCTTCCATGCAAACACCCTGGCACCATGTCGTGAACACCTTGCCACTCGCCCTGGCGCCATGCCGTTGCCCTGTGCCCCCGTCATGCATGCCCCTACTCCCATAACTGCACCCACGTCCCGGCGCTGGCGCCGTCACCTCACCATCCTCGCCGTCTCGCGCCATGCCCCACACTAACGCGACGTTGCGGTGCATAGGAGCTGCTCGCACGCCGCTCGCCCCGAGCTTCACGCGAGAATTCACATCCCAACTTTGACTATAAAGCCACAACGAGCCGCGCTCAGCCTCACATCCTCGCTCCCCTTGCCATTCCCCTCCTCTTCCCTTTCTCCACCAAGCGCAAAAGCAAGAAGGTGTTGAGCCCTGCTTCTGGCTACCAGAGATGACGAAGCCGCTTGTCGCCGTTCCGACCACCTCCGTGAAGCCCTCGTCGTCTAGACGGCGTCACGTCGTGTTCCAAGCCACCATGAGCATTTCCCATCAACCAATTCTGGGATTCCCTCACAAGACCATTGCGCGCCGCCTTCTTCCCCAATTCTGGCCAAAAATCGCGGCCACCATCGCCGCCCTTGCTCCGGTGAGTCCCAGGATGATTCCTCTCTCTAGAAGTATCCCCTCACCCCTCTCATCTTCCCCTAACCCTCGATGGGAGCTCTCCCTCACCCGGCTGCCTCCCCACGGTGAACAGCTCGCACTACCCTAGGTCCGCGTCGCCGGACCACCCCGATTCCTCCCCGTTGCCATCCACCACCCTGGTGGGTTCACCTCACCTCCCTCTTGCTCAGGCGGACCCCTTCTTCTCCCTTATTGCACTCCAGCGTCGCCGCCATGGGAGTTGTGCCACCAGGCGTAGCCGCGCTGCCTCTGTGGCCCACCTTCGTCGATGCTAGGACCACCCATGAGGTCACCTCCCCCTACGCACTCCATTTTGATCAGCCTCGGCTGCCGCCATCGTCCCCCTCGCCGGCGTTGAGCATCGCCTGAGCCATCTCCGGCCATCCTCTATTTTGGAACAGAGGCAGTACTCCCCCTCTCTGCTTCTCTCTGCCTCTGTCTCTCTCTAAAGTATGTCAAGTGGGCCCACCCCAGTTAGTTGATTAGCAAAACCTAATTCATTGAGTTATTGTTAACAGATAAATCACATTAAATTTATATTTTCAGTGGTTAATTTTAGGTGGCTAATTTAGATAAATAAATGTCAAATAGTTTGTCTAGTGTGATTGCAAGAACAAAACCAGTTATGAGACACGTGTTCAGTATAGAGATCTCATTGGCATGTGGACCCTAGGCTATGGATGTAGTACTGATAACAATGGATTGTCCAAAAGGTTGATCAAAGTTAATAGGGTATATCATTGTGGAATATTTCAGTTAACAATTGTATAATGATTAGAATCTAACTAGTAATGAAAAAGCAAATAATTATTATTTGAACTGCAGAGGCAGTCGTAACCAGGGGAGGACAATGGCAATCGTAACAAGGGGAGGACAATGGAATCAAGTCGGTTAGTGATTAGCTAAGATGATATAGTCGTGTTTAGACATATACAAACACACATGATCCAACACTAGTAAATCCTAGACCATTTTTGTAATAATAAAGGTAATAATTTTATCAAATAGTTAATCGGATTCAGTAAAGAAATTAGATAATAATCAAGTACCAGTAACGTATAGCTTATGACTAGGAGCACCCAAATGAACATAGGGTTGTATACCCTGATTTAGCAACGTCGTGTCAAGGGTTAATCTTATTGTGTAGTAACCCTATAGTTTTTTTTGAAAGGCAACAATAGGAGAGGCTCCTATTGTATATATTAATATTATAATAGAAATACAAGTCAATAACCAAAAGGAAAGATCGAGTACAAGTAAAAACAGAATAAAGACAGAAAGGAGCCAGACAATTGCTCACATCGGCAAATACAAATTGAGCCAGTAAGATAAAACGGGCTTTAAAGATGGTTTAGCCCGATGAATTAATAGGGCAAATTCTTGAGAAAAAATGGAGCACCAAATCGCAATGCTGGCATTCTATTGTTTGAAGATTCGGTTGTTCCGTGTGATCCATAAGGCCCAAGCCGTCAACACAATGATTTCCCTGAAAAAACTTTGGTTGATCCTGTCTTTGAGGTGGAATAGAGCTTGGTAGGTTGAGATGAGTGATGATCTTTGAGGGCAAACCAATTCCCAGCATTGTTGAGCAAATGGGCATGCCTAGAAGAAGTGCTAAGCTATTTCTTTGGTTCCTAGGTCGCACAACATGCAAGAGTAGTCATCCAGTGGGCAATTCTTGCATCGGAGTAGGTTCCTGGTGTAGTAACCCTATAGTGAGTCATATAAGCTCACATATACTTAGGGCGGATCATTAGTAAATGGCGGATGGGCCCTATACCAAGACATAAATTTATAAAGATCCAAATAAGGAGTGGATCATACCAAATATTTAGGCCAACAACTTTAGTTAAAAGATAAACCCAGGATGGTTACTAGGTCATGACACATAGGGTATAGATAATGGTTGAGGAATAGTACTACTAGACAATCACGAAGGTTAGTAGTAGCGGTGACCTAGCTTCATACTAGTAATAGTAGTCAAGGTGGTAGGGTGGATCTCTCAACAAAGATTAGAAGGTAAGAGCCCACAGACCTTGCAGGATAGTTATCTACCTAACTAGAGGTAGTCGTTAGTAGATTGCATAGCTAAGGATTAGCCTAGTGTGATAGGTTACGTTAGTGTATGATAAGCCACACAAGTAATGAAGCTAGCTAAAGATCGTCGCAATGATGAACCAAAACCCATAGACACCCCTGATCCAGTGTAAGGCTGATGTCTAGCCAATGCTTGGAAGTTACAGCTAAGGCTCATGGAACTTTCTTGATAAATATGAATCGATAAAAAAAACCATTAAGTGAACTATGCCCCATGAGTCGATGAGGCTTATGTCTACCTAGAACGAATCCTCGCACCTACACATAGGTCTCACCTGATAATCATGGAACTTCCTCGATAAATAGGAAGTAATAACTAAATAAATTATTAGAGCAACTAGGCGTTGTGTATGGATAGTGGTGTTGGTGATATGCCCTAGAGGCAATCATGGAGATGATTGTATCATGTCTATGTTTATGAGTTATTGAATAAATATTATTCTGTTCCTTGAATGAATCATTGGTTATAAAGATTAATAAGTATGTGACTTGTTGGTGAAGCTCTTCTAACTTATATGATGTCATTCTAAAAGTATCCCTGGTCGGATATCACTGGTCGAAACACTAGTGACTTATCGACCAACACATGTTTTGATTGATGACCATGTTTCACCGGTCATGGATATAGGGATATCGAATCAATAATGTGAACACATGTTAGAGAACATGGGGTTGGATTGACCCACCTTGAGACACTGTTGAGATTGTTATGATTTTATGTGTCGTCAGTTGGTCTCAAGCACTGATGATATATAATCCTTAGACCTGAGATCAACATGGTTCCCTACATGTGTAATAGTACACTTAGGGGTTGCCAAATGCTACTCGTAATTGGGTAGTTATAAATGTAACTTTCGTGTATGCTATGAAACATGCGGAGGGGTGTGATTGATCGGATATGGGATTTGCCCTCCTAACATAACAGAGAGATATCTCTAGGCCCCTCGATATGGTCAGATAAAGAAAGTGCATGGCCATGCCACTAGTGGTCGAAGATTCGACCACATAAAGTTATCTAATACTTGATCGAGAAAGAATTGAACAGTCCAAGGATGACACAACATCTCACCAAGAGTTCAACCAGATATCATGAGGCAAATGGAGAATACACGAGAAAGTCGTTCAGTTCGATCAGATACGGACTAGTTGTGTGGAGATACAAGCTGGTCGTAGACTGGTCGAACATAATCACTAAGTAGTCGAAATCTGGTCGTAAGGAGTTACGAACTGGTCAAGACTAAATATGAGCTGGTCGTATAGAGATACAAGCTGGTCGTTAGTGACAAAGACATGATCGTAGATCATATTGCATTAAAGTTCATCCGATATAATTCGTGTGTATTTGGGAATCATTATGTCCTGCTAGGAGCTGCTAACAACTCGTGATTAGAAAGGAGTTTCTGAGTCACAACCGATTATGCATGAACCTAACGGGTCACACACTTAATGGGTTGGAACAAACGTGCTCGGATAGGATCCGTCATGGACTCTATATAAGAGGATGCATGAGACTACAGGAAATAGACACACGAGTTGACGTGAGTTGCTCCATCGAAACCCTAGCCACCATCTTCTCAAGAGAGCCTTGCTGTGCGACTTGGTGCTAGCACATCGGCGTACGGTTGTTCCTTCCCTCGACGTGTGGATATTGTAGAGGCGCTACTGCGGTTGCTGTTGCACTTGAGGATGATCCATGACTTCACAAGGAACTCGATTGGATGCTGGATGAGACGATCGACACCGAGGACGTTGGATGATCGACTACAACCACTACATCGACGCGCTCTACGTTGGATCAGGCTACTCCAAGTCTTCTTCCGCTGCACTGCGCGTCTGGTGGTAACGATCTGTGATCTCTAGCTTGCATGGTATCCTGGTTTATGTGGTAGAATTTTTGAATTGCAGGTAGTGTAGCCTACATGTATCCCTTCAAGCGGTGATATGTCCCCAGGTGGGTGATAGTAGTTCAACCACTAATCAACATTGTCTAGGCTCTAGCCATCACCCCTTGCTATCTGTTCCCGATAGAAGGATAGTTTGCGATCCAAAGTGATGCGGAGCAGATACCATCCACTAATTTTACAAGTGTTTCCTTTAGTTCTTGTGTACAAATCGGAGGACACAACAAAGAATCTCCTACTGCAGTGCATGAGGCATGCGAGGAGGAGTCAGGCGGGGCTCATGTCGTATGCATAGAGCCGATCATGGAGGAAGCGGCGTTCATGCATGCCTCTAGCGTGTGCATGGCACTTGTGTGTGCTGATGCATGTGTGGAAGATGCACACGTAGAACCATGCAAGCAGCTGTGCATGGAGCCGGAAGGAGAGCCAAGAATAATAGAAGTCGAGCTCGTGAAGGAGTCCAAGAAACTGTTGGATCAAGGACCAGGAGGGCTTCATGATGTGAACGTGGAGTTAGAGATGGACAAGCCAAGAAGAATACTTGAGTTGGATCGTTATCAGTTGAGGTCATCAGAGATAATAAAAGACTTCTATTATTTTGGAACACAACCACCAGATTTAGTCTGAGTTGTGCAACATGTGTTATTAGAGATAAAGACGGAAGAGATCAAACAAGAAGTTTCCTACTGGGTTACAACTCCTAGAGATAAAATAGGAGAGAAGCACCCGGTTGTGTTTTCAATGGAAATATCAGAAGATGAAAGAAAGAGGCACCAACAAAAATCCCAAGAAATCAGGAGGGTGGTGCCAATTTGTTGTGCATGCGGCTGGATAACAAGGCTAGCGCATTGGTTTTCTTTAAGCGTGTATGCCTTTTTATCTTTGTGTGCACTCGGTTGGGGCCCACCTGGATACAAATACTTCAGAAGAATGAGTTTGAGTTAGTCACGTATGTGAGTTTTTAGAGTACTAGTTGAGTCCAAGTCCAACTCATGTTGAGTTCTAGTCCGAGTCTATGTGCATGTGTGCTGGCTAGTTAATGGGTCATGTGTTTCATGCATGTAAGCCTATAAAAGGCATTCGACCCTGTAGAAATTAGGAGTTAAGTTTGAGTTATGAATTAAAACACGTGTGCGTGTTGGCCTTCGGCCGTTAGGGTTCATCCCTGTTTTATGTGTGTTCTTGTGAGTTCCAATCTTGGATTTCATCTTAGCGTGGTGGTTTCTAGCTGTAGTGCTAGGAGTTACTCGTTGGATCTTTGATCCCTACCTCTCGTTCGTGTACTGTGGCGTGCGCGGGTGTGAGATTTATCAAGGAGATTTGTTGTAGTTACTATTCACATGCATGCTACTGTTCACGTGCATGGTACTGTTCATGCGACGCTAAGAGAAGAAGACGACGCGCTACTGATCTTCGAGTTCCACCGTGAAAGATCGGGCGACCCACGGATTTAATCTCGCCTTGAGGTTGATCCGCATCACAAAGGTGGATCAAAAGAGTCCTACCTAACAAGGTGATCACTCCCATCTAGGTAACCAGTGAGGAATATTCCTATGAATATTATCTCCCTTCCACTGGAGTCCTAACTCCTTGCACCAGCAGACTTCTCGACAGCTCGATCCCTCTCGCCCTCACTCCGGAGCAAACAGTTGCCTGACCCTAAGCCTGACTGTCAACCAAAGACCCCACCACTGGTCCAAACGAATAGAGTTTGGATCTATCTAAGTTGGTCGGAAGTACTTCCTTCATTCCAAATATCCCTGGATATACTTCATTCCGTCAGAAGTATTTCCTTCATCAACTTCCTTGATATACTTCATATGAAGTATTTCTTTCATCAACTCCACTAAGTTGGTTTAGTTTCATTAGGAATGTTTCATTCTTTCAAGGTGCTATTAGCTATGTTTGCTTTCATTTGAAGTGTTTTATTTGGTCCGAATGTCTTTGGATTTATTGGATTTCATTTGGATGCTTTCAGACATTCTTGGATTCAATCATATTATGCGTAGTTAGAATCTAAAGCCATGACAGAGCAGCAGTCCGAGACAAAACAAGAACAAGACCAATATTATCAGAACATTGAGCAAGAGGTTATCAAAACATTGCGCAAGACGAGTCAACACTTTGATCATTTTGCACCTACTTTTGAAATGCAATTATATTATTTTAAATTATGAAATTGCAATGCTATGATTTATACAACTATGTTGGTCTAACTCATAGTTAATACTATAATGATAATTAAGTATAACCTTCCCATCCTTGAACTTGGACACTATTTGACGAGGATCTAATAATCCTCATTTTACTATTTATCTGTAATTTAGTATTATGGGTAAATATGACGTCACACAGTTATTAAGTATATCCCGTACGGTGGTAAGGGAGAAGTCAATCATGTGGTCGTAAGTCCTTCTACGACCACCCCCTAGTCGTAAGTCTTTCTACGACTACTACGTAATCGTAAGTTCTCCTACGATTACCTTCGGTCGTAAATCTTTCTACGACCAGTGTCCAATCATAAGCTTTTCTACGACTACCCCTAGTCGTAAGTCCCTTTACGATCAGTCCTACCACGGCTTCTCCACAGTTAACTGAGTCCACTCACCTATGGGCCCTATTAACTAAGAGACCTAAGCAGTCAATGCACGTAGTTATTCTCCGGAATAACAACAGATAACTCACCATTACCTCTGATTGAAAACCGTCAAGCAATGTGGGGAGGTTACTACTTCGATCATGGGGAGGTTACTACTCCGGTGATTACTACCATTATTACAAAATAATGGGGCGCCTCCTGACCTGGAACGACTACCTCTCTGCATACTATAAAAAGACATCTTTCAGAGAGAATGGGAGAGGCTTTTGGGAGAGAATCAGTAGCAGTTTAGCGCAAGTCTTTTCACTGGTTGTAACCAGGATACCCAATACAATATACACAGGAGTAGGGTTGTTATTCTCTCGAGAGAAGGCCCGAACCTGTATAAAAATCCCTGTGTCCTTTCTGTCTACATGATCAATTGTGGAGACCCCCCGAATCAATTAATCTTTACGTAAGATTGGTTCTAAAACACCGACAGTTGGCGCTGTCCGTGGGGACTTTTTGGTAATTCTTTGTCAACAGTTCTTTCTTTTCTCTTTGATGCTTCCATGGCAGAAGAGTGGAACGAGGAGAACTTATTCGACTTGGTCGATTACGCAGACATCGACATGGATGCCGGTTTCAACTACAAGCCGAGTATCGAATCATCGATGGTATTGCTGCCTCTGGAGATCTTCTATCAGATCTCGGAGACCACCCCATCGGCGGAGTTGAGGAGGGATCCTTATCCCCCACAACAATACGCCCAGCTGAGGAACCAGCTTCCTTAGGAGGCAAGGGTCAACATGACCACAAACAGGACTGCCCAAAGACAGACTCACAACACGACGAGAGTTTTCCCTCCAAGTGCTCGAGTCTCCCTAAGGCAGTACGACTTGGCGATGCAAGTTCTGTAAGCCATCATTCCAAAGCTTCATCGGCACCTGATGGTCCTTTTTCTCTGGATAATTTCGCAGAGAAGAGGATCGAACACGCTTTTCCTCCAAGTTCGACCATCCCATCGCAGGACGCATCTGCAGACGAAGACGGTTATAAACCGGAGTTCCCCTACCTAGAGGGGTTTACTCCAAGTCGCTAAATGGTGTCTCTTGACTACTCCTCAAGCGAGGAGGCCTCGAGCGCAAGTGGAGGTCATCAACAGGAGGCCTTCGTCATTCCCTCTGATAAGAATCATTCTCCCAGAGGCAGGAGTAACGATGCTCCCCGACTGGCACACACTACGTCCCCTCGTGGCAGTGGCAAGAGCACCACCGCTGATGAACGGGGAAAACACCCTGATGAACGTGCGGGACATCCTCAACATTCTCACACTCCATTGAAACCAACTCAAGAGTCCGATATGGATGCTTCTGAGACAATTCGACAGAGAAAAATAGCGGCTTAGAAAAGTCTCCCTGAGCGCATTTATTTCCAGTCAGAAGAGGCTCAGGAGCTCCAGCACATTAACGACTTACTTGAGAATCCAACCCAAGAGCTCGCTCGAGCACCAGGCTACGATCTCTTTGCTGAAGAGATCACATGAAGGCTTTGGAACACGATGGCAAGACTCGAGCGTCCTTGTCGACATCAACCCAGAAGTCGTAGTAGTACGACTCCATCTTCGGCCAGTCGTTCTAGCAACTCATCATATGGAGGTCGACAGGATCATCGATCACATCGCTCTCCTGACTTGAAGAAGGCTCATCGAACATTTGGGGATCGAAAAGCTCCCAAG
The DNA here is from genome assembly GCA_036346255.1 of Ampelocalamus luodianensis. Classification (NCBI taxonomy): domain Eukaryota; kingdom Viridiplantae; phylum Streptophyta; class Magnoliopsida; order Poales; family Poaceae; genus Ampelocalamus; species Ampelocalamus luodianensis. Next base: position 43,714,058 of record CM070629.1, read on the forward strand.
AGAGGTGATCTTTCACCACTCCAGGGTCAAAATCTGCGGCAGCAGACGGGATACGAGGAGTATTTCCCTCGCAAGACTAAGGCCTACAATAGGTCAAGTCCGCCAATGACTGTGTATCGTCGAGTACGATTATCTGGTGATATTAACCCTTCTTTTTCTGCAAAGAAGGCGCCAAGAAGTTATCACCAAATGTCGGGCGTTCTCACCCGATCTCCGAGTAGTCCGCTGGCCACCTCGTTTCCGACCAGCGAACATGGAGAAATTCGATGGAACCCAAAATCCCATTGAATTCCTCCATATCTACACAACCGCTATCCAAGCAACAGGAGTTGTAACATCCCAAGTTTTGGCTTGTGTTTCAAATGTAAGAAAATGTGTAGAAATTAAAAACTTTTCTTACATCTGGTATTTCCTGTTTGTTCTGAAAGATTCTTGTAAGGGAATTATGGAAATACAAAGTCATAAGTCATTTTGATCTAAACCTTGCCTTTCAAAAAATTTCTTGTCAAACCTTGTGATCATTCCTTGGAAATATTTTTCCTAAGTTCTAGGGTGGATGTGTGACTCCTCTGAAAAATTTCACAATTTTTAGAAATTGTTTGAATATTTTAGGGGGCAATCAAATCTGTTTGAATTTCAGTCAAACCCTAGCTCAACACCTGGCTAAATTTTTTGGAGGAAAATTCACTGCATGAAAACCTCTGAGAATTTTATACAAGGTCAACCTTTAAGTTAGCAAGCTCTTGTAAAAATTTCAGCATTTTTGGAGTTGTTGTGCTACCTTAAACAATTCCTCAAAGATCAGCTCAATTCAAAACTCAAATTTCACACCTTAGGGTTGAGTCTGACTCGGGCTTGAGTCAGACCCAACCAATTGACTTAGTCGAGCCAAGCCTCCTAAAAAGCCGCACTCGGGTTCGGTCTTGAGCACACGTGTTTGAGCCGTTGGATTTCAATCCAACGCTCACGACCTCCCCTACTGATCTAAACCTCCGGAGCTCTCGAGCACTCTGAGCCGTCCGATTCTAATCTAACCACCCATGACCACCCCTACCTCCTCTATTCTTCTTCCTCCTTGCGCCGTGCGCCATAACAGTGAGCAGTATGGCCTGGTCACTTCAAGTGTCCTCGTCAACGTCTCTCTAGTCGGGGCATTTAATGCGCGCCGGCTCGCTTTTGCCATGGTTGTGCTCTTCTCTTGCCCCCATCATTGCTTTTGGTCCATGATAGTGCCGTGGTCCGAGCTCACCATTGAGCTTACCCGAGGATTTGGTTCTTGCCAAGCCATTGTTCTCCAGCTATAAAAAGCCTCTGAGCTCCTCCTTGAGCACCTTTACAACACCCCCTTGCTCCCCCTTTGTTCTGTGAGCTCAAAACCCTAAAATCCCCAAATCGCCATTAGAGGCCGTGGAGCTCTGTGGTGGCATTGGTGCTCCTGTGGTTCCTCCTTATTTCGTTTTGTACCCTCTTGAGCTCCTTAGCCTTTTAATCTTATTCCCTAACTCTATGGTTGGTCCCCGTCGCAGGGTTTGACCAATTTGGGGATCGCGCGGATTGCGGCCGTCAGTGGGCTTCTTCATCCCTAGCTCCGGTAAGGCCCTCCGCCCGTCCATCCCTTGCTCCGGGACCCTCCTTGGGCCTTTGCGAAGCTTTTGTGATCACCAGGTGGTGTTCATTTTGTGCAGGGTCCTTTCTCATCGTCATCTTCCTCAGTTCCGATGACTGTCTCCGCCGCTAGGACTTCTTCAACCTCCTCTAGACCTCATCTGGGCCCAGGTACCTTCGCAATATCCCCGTAGTGCTCAAGCACCCGTTAGATTAGGTCGTAGCGGTGTTTTAGTGTTTCGGTTTTTCTTGGCTCGCTCCTCCGCCCTCGGCTCTCGTCGATTTAGGCCAGCTCTGCCGTCGAGAGTGCCTCCATGTGTTCGCATTAGTATTGCGCGCATTTTGGTAGTGTTGGTTTGCGCTGTCGTGGCCGTAGACGCCGGTGACGAGCCGGCGGGCAAAGTGCGGTACTCGTTGCTGTTGCCGTATTTTTGACAAGTCCCAGGACCTCCTCGGTGTCATCCTAGCCGTTGAGGTTCTCCCCAGGATTAGATCTGAGCTGTAGATCTCCCTCCGCGGAGCCTTAGTTGCCAGGACCTCCTTAGTGTTCATCGTAGTCGCTAAGGACCACCTCGGGTTAGATCTTCACCGTAGGGTCTTTCTCTGTGAAAACTTTAGTCCCTGGACCTCTTGGGCTTGATCCTAGCCGTTGATGATCTCGGTGGTTTAGCTCTGAGCCGTTAGATCTTCCTTTGCGCAACGTTAGCTGCCAGAACCTCCCCATAGCTTAGATCCTGGTCGTAAAGACCTCCTTAGGTCAAATCTTAGCCGTTAGGATCACTCCTGCGCAAGAAGACCACCCTGTGGTCGTTTTTGTAAAAACCACCCTCGGGACCTCCCTCGGGGCCCTCTTTGCAAAAGACCCTCCCTTGGTCTTTTGCAAAGAAAACCTCAGGACCTCCCCCTCTACAGATCTGAACCTTTAGGACCACCCCCGGTGAGATCTTGACCGTTCAGGATCTCCTAGTAGAGATCTAAGCCATTAAGACCTCCCTCTGTTAAGGCCTGGTCTTTGCGGACCTCCTCGTGTAGATCTTGACCGTTGAAGACCTCCCCTTGAAGATCTGAGCCGTCGAGGATCTCCTCATGTTGATCGTAGCCGTCCGGACCTCCTCCGTAGATCATTAGCTTTAGGACCTCCCCGTCAGCTCTGGATCGTCGGATCTAAATCTCACGGCCTAGACCTCCTCTGTACTTTAAGGTGTTCTAGCGCGTTAAGTCCTCTTTCACCGTTCATTTTGAGATCTGTGGCTCAGATCTTATTGAACCTTCGGACCTCCCTATCGTCCAAATCCTTGTGGGCCGCCCAATGTTAGATCTGCGGCTCGGATCACCGGTACATTCGGACCTCCGAAGGCATCCCTGATCTGAGCCCTCCGTCCTTAGATCTACGGTTCAAAATCTTCGGAGGCGTTTGTAACTCCAAATGCTCCGTGCGCTATGGGCCGTTGGATCTAATCCAATGGTGTGCACTAGGGGCCTGGTGAGCGCGCGCACGTGTGCGGTGCACCGTGCGCTTAGGCCGTCCGATTATCAATCTACGGCCCCTATTCGCCCACGTCGATTCCCTTTTGTTGAGTTGGTTTTAAAGTCGGTAATCTTTTATTTGTCAACAGAAAATGGTTTTAGAACTTTAAAAATTCATAATTAATTCATTTTAGCTCCTTTTTAGATGATTCCAATTGGGTTCAATTCATGTTTAACTAAAGTTTAATCTAAAAATACATTTACTCACTGTTCTGTGCCAGAAAATCTTGTAAACAATATTAGCTTGTTTTCAGCCATCATTTGATATTCCAGAAATTCAATTAAAACTTGTAAAATGCATAACTTTTTCTATGTAACTCCAAATTGGGCAAACTCAAGCTTGTAAAATTCCTCTGTTAGTACACTTTAATATGGAATAGGCTTTGTTCATGTTTGTACCTCTGTAAAATGTCATGTCCTAGTTTCACAACTTAAAAAATCATAAGTAATTCATTTTAACTCCAAATTGAGTAAACTCGGTTTTGCTGTTCTTAGAATGTCATGTTCTACCTACCATAAAAATTTCAGGTTCTAGGCCTTTCTGGAAAATTTTGCCATGAACAGTAACCAGAATTAATTTAAATTGAATTTGTCAGGCTGAGAAAGTTTGTTTAGGCCATAACTTTTGCAAGTTTAGTCCAAATGATATGATTCTTGTTTCTAAATTCATTTAAAATCATGTCCTTGCTACTGTATGAATTCCATGAGATTTGGATGACTTTAGCATTTGATTTTCTTTCGGTGTTCTTCGTTCTTATTGGTTTTATCGCGTTTTTGCGTTAGGTTCCGAAGAAATTGTTGATCTTGAATCTGATCCTCTGCAGCAAGAAAGTGATCTCCAACAAGGCAAGCAGATGTAGCATCATTTGATCATATTGCTCCTACTACTTTTAGATTCTAATATCTTGTTTGCAAAAACTAAGTATGCATGCTTCTTTGTGTCAAAATTAATTTCTATCGTTTAGAGGTAGTTAATCCCATTGCATAGTTTTCCTGAAATTGTTCACCCCCGCCACTGCCCTAAGTTAGTATCCTCACTGGTGAACTAGAGCCTGGTGGATGATCTATGCTTTTTATTTGTCTTTACGATATGGTGCTTAGCAATGCTTAGTTACCGGTAGAATTGGGCGGTTATCGACTTAGTCGATAACCTTGATCACACAAACACTTAGTATGACTTTATTTTTCAGCACCTTGTGCTATGTTTATTTGAGCAAACTAAAATTAAAAACAAAGTGATTTAGACTTGGGCACAATGGTAAGATGTGTGCTTTTGGGTGTGACTGGAATGGTGCCCGAGTCAACAAGGACCGAACACCTTGTTATACTAAACCAAACTTTTTGCGTGCTAACCACACTAGAGGGTATGAGACCTCTCTTGACTTAGTACTTTGGCGTGTGTGGGCTACGAGTCGCAGGTGGGTATGTGTAGGTTGTGTTGTGGTAAAATGAAGTGGTTTTATGTGTGGGAGCATTGTAGTTGTCCGAAGCCTTTACCCCTATAGGGTAGTTGACTTTCGGCTTTACAATGTAAGCGTATGGGTTCCTATCCATACGAGCGGCTCGTAGTTGATACACAATATTAGAACGTCTTGTAGGACTTAGCCGTGCCGGCATACCTTTGGAAGTGTGCTTCATCTAGTGGCAAAAAGGCGGTCTGAAGTGTGGGTACATTGGTACATCCCTGCAGGGTTCAAACTATTCGAATAGCCTCGTCCTAGGTTATGGACACGCTTGGCAAAGTCTTTCAAAAGTTAGACTACAACCTTTTAAATTAAAACTTGACATGGGTGGTACGAATGGGTAATTTGTGCTATTGTTGTGATGGCTATTGGGCTAGTCATCTCCATGATGTCTTTATGATATTACTTATTGTCTCGTTATTATTTGTGCAAATAAAATTTAGATTGTTAAAACTGCCTTCAAACTATTACTTATTGCAAATAAAACTTGCTTTATGCTGAAAATGAACCTTTAAGCCTTCTCCTTTGATTAAGCCTGCATGTAGTAATATCTAGGTTTGTTACTCGTAAGTCTTGCGAGTACATTATTGTGCTCACCTGCATTGCTTGTTGTGTGCAGAGGAGGAAGTGGATCCCCAAGGGACCTACTTCTGTGAGTTTTGTTGCGGATCGTGCGACTAGCTTGGCGGCCTAGTCGGTTGCCTTGTGGGTTATGTGGCTAACCGGTCGTCTTTTGTTATAGCCATCTTATGACACTTTTGCTTCCGCTGTTACTTGTTACTTTGATGTCATTTGGCCGGTCGACTCTTTTGTAATAACTTTATATTATGTATGTCTTTTGCTAGATTTGTTATTATGTGATGTATGGAATTGATGCATACTTTTATAAAGATGTATGTGTGCTGCAATTCTGGGAAGTACATGTCCTTCGAGGCACGGTGTATTTTGTTTGTGATGCTAGGGCCAATGGAAGGCTAAGTATCACAAGGTAAGTAAACTGGGGTCTCACAGAGGAGAGCATATAATGGCGAATTACCTTCCGACTGTGCTTGAGGGATCTGCTCGATCATGGCTATTAAACCAGCCATTCGAGTCAATCTACTCATGATAGCACCTCTGCGACCTTCTACTGGCGAACTTTTAGGGTACCTACAACCGCCCTACTGGAAAGGAGGACGACTTGCACCGAATAAGACATAACGATCATGAGACTCTGCGTCAATTCATAAGGCGCTTTAGCCAGGTTCGTAACTCTATTCCAAAAGTTTTCGACTCATCTGTGATCAGGGCTTTCAAGCAGGGAGTCCGCAGCAGAAGGATAACGGAGGATATAGCTTTGAATCCTCCACGCCTTGTCGCGAACTCTTGAGATGGCGATAGATATCATTGCCATTGAAGCGATCGAGTGGAACAACACTATCGATCGCGAAGATAACATTCCTCAAGAGACAGGCAAAAGTGGTAAGAAAAGGGATAAAAAAGCTAAGAAATCCAAGAACAGGCGAAGAGACATAAATCTCTAACCACTGGTTCTAAGGAGGTCCTAGCCATAAGCGACAAAGAGCCACGTAACTCCAAGCAAAATTATGATCGAGGCAAAGATAAACGTCCTGATCGGAAGAATGACAAACCCAAGTGGTGTCCTTTTCACAAAAAAGAAGGGCATGACCTTCGCAACTGTTGAATATTTCTACGAAAACTCGAAGATTATTACTCTAGCAAAGGGCCTCTTCCTACTCTTGAACAGGTAGGTCAAACAAGTGGACGGAAGGAGTCGGATGACGATGAGGAAATGCCATTTCAGAATCCACAACACACCATCGATCACATCTATGGGGGATCATCGGCATATGAGTCAAGGCGACAGCTTAAGGCTGTTGAGCGTGAGGTAAACACAGTCGACTCTCCTCTTGTCAATAAAATGCCGAAGTGGTCGGAAGTCACCATCTCCTTCGAGAAGGGTGACTGCCCGATCCCTTCGACTAGGCCAGGTCGATTTTTGATTGTGGTCGAACCCACCATCAATGACTCTCGAGTAAATCGAGTTTTAGTTGATGGTGGAAGCTCGTTAAACATATTATTTACGAGTACCCTGGATGAAATGCAGGTTCCCAGAACCAAGGTAAGGCCGGTACGATACTCTTTTCCACGAAATCGTACCGGGGTCTTCGGCCAAACCTATTGGCCAAGTTTCTCTTCCTTTGACATTTGGTTCACCAAGTAATTTCAGGACAGAGAAGATCTCCTTTGATGTAGTCGATTTCGATATGGCATATAACGCCATACTCGAATGACCAACTTTGGCAAAATTCTTAATAGCTACTCACTATAGGTATCAATGTCTTAAGATGCCAGGTCCCAAAGGAGTAATCACAATTTATTGTGATAAGAAGATGGCGCATTCCTGCGACCGTCGGCCCTCGATATGGTCGGACAGATACCAACTCGAGACGAAAGTCAACCTTCGACTAGCAAGCCGAAGCCTAAAGCTGCACCGAAGCCGAACGACTAAGTCAAGGAGGTTTCTCTGGACACGGAGGAGCTCTCGAGGACTGTTCGCAACGGAATTCTTCTGACCCCAAATAGGAAGACGCCCTCATCACTTTCCTCCGAGCAAACGCAGATGTCTTCGCGTGGCAAGCGTCCGACATGTCCGGAGTCCCCAGGGAAGTGATCGAGCACATGCTAGTCTTACAGCTTGATAAAGTACCCGTAAAACAAAAGTTACGGAGATTTGCCCCTAATCGGCGAGATGCTATTAGGACAGAATTGGACAAGTTGCTTAAAGCAGGCTTCATAAGAGAAGTCAACCACCCAGAGTGGTTGGCCAACCCTGTAATTGTTAGGAAGTCAAACGACAAATGGCGTATGTGCGTAGACTTCACTGATCTTAATAAGGCTTGTCCAAAATATGATTTCCCTTTACCTCGTATCGATCAGTTGGTTGACTCTACTACTGGTTGTGAAATATTAAGCTTTCTAGATGCATACTCTGGTTACCACCAGATCAATATATGTCAAGAAGATGAAGAAAAGACCGCATTCATTACACCATTTGGAATATTTTGCTATGTCAAAATACCATTTGGTTTAAAGAATGCTGGGGCTTCTTTTCAGCGTTTGATGCAAATGACTTTTTCACCTCAACTAAGTCAAAATTTGGAAGCCTATGTTGATGATCTAGTCGTAAAAAGCAGCAAACGGCTTAATCATATTGCAGACCTACAAGAAACATTCAACAACCTCAGAAAGCACCGCTTGAAACTCAATCCCGAGAAGTGTGCGTTCGGAGTCTCTTTGGGAAAATTGCTTGGGTTCTTAGTCTCTACATGAGGATCGAAGCAAATCCTAAAAAGATAAAGGCCATATGCAGATGCGCCCCCGACCACGAAGAAAGAAGTTCAGAAACTCACAGGATGCATGGCGGCATTAAGTCGTTTCATCGCACGCCTGGGAGAAAAAGGACTACCTTTCTTCAAACTTCTAAGGAAGCATGAGGGTTTGAGTGGACAGAAGAGGCTAACACAGCCTTTGAGGATGTCAAGAGATATCTTACGAGTGCTCCTGTCCTGGTTTCCCCGAAACCAGGAGAGACGCTCTTAATTTATCTAGCTGCCATACCACAGGTAGTGAGCGCAGTACTAGTCGTAGAACGTGAAAACATACAACGACCAGTTTACTACGTTAGTGAAGTTTTACACGGGCCTAAGGAGCGTTAACCTTAGATCCAAAAACTTTTTTATGCCCTCCTCATGTCTTCGAGGAAACTGCGGCATTATTTTCTGGCGCACAAACTAGTTGTGCCATCTAAGCTTCCCTTAGGAGTGATCCTCCAAAATAGGGAAACAATGGGACGCATAGCAACATGGTCAGTCAAACTTGGGGAGTTCGACATCTAGTTCGTGTCCCGAATGACCATTAAATCCCAGATCTTGGCAGACTTTGTTACCGAATGGACAAATCCTGAACCTGTTCAGGATCCCCAGTACGATTCCCACGACCAGTGGACGATGTACTTTGACGAGTCACTTACTATAAGTGGCTCGGGGGCTGAGGTGGTCCTGGAATCTCCTACCGGAGAGACCTTAAAGTATGTTATACAATTAAACTTTCAGGCCACAAACAATATGGTAGAGTACAAAGGTTTGCTAGCTGCTATACGAGCCGTGAAAGCACTCTCAATTCGCCGACTACTTGTGAGAGGAGACTCTTAACTAGTTGTGAATCAAGTCGAAAAAGAGTATCAGTGCTCTAATCCGACTATGTCTCGGTACTTATCAGAAGTTCAAAAGCTAGAAAAGCATTTTTTGGCCTTTGAGGTACAATTTATCCCTCGAAAGGATAATTTCCTCGCATACCAACTTGCTCGTATAGCTTCTTCCCGATCCATAGCACCAAAAGGAGTTTTTCTAGAGCAACTCCAGAAACATCTCTAGTCGAAGAACTAGAGACACCTCCTACTGAAACAACTTCTCTAGAATCTGAGGATACTTGGATGACACCCATCTATGAGTATCTTCAGACGGGTTTCATGCCCGACGACGATCTCGAGGCAGATCGATTATCCCGAAAGGCCAAAATGTATACTTTGGTCGAAGGGGTGCTCATGCGATGCATTCCACAAAGCGAGGGATTAAAACTCCTTCATGACATACACGGAGGCATCTGTGGGACTCATGCTTCCTACAGAACGCAGGTCGATAAGGCCTTTCAACAAGGTTTTTATTGGCAAACAGCCCTCCACGATGCCAAAGAGCTCGTTAAAAGTGTGTACAATGCCAGTTTCATTGCAGGCAAATACACCAACCGGTTCAGGCGTTACAAACAATTCCTCTGTCTTGGCCTTTTGCGACCTGGGGTCTCGATATCCTAGGACCGTTACCCAGAGCTCCAGGTGGATTCAAATTCCTCTTTGTGGCTATTGATACATTTACAAAATGGATAGAAGCCGAACTTGTGACTAGGATAACAACGGAAGCAGCTTAAAGGTTCATGATGAGATGCGCGATAACTCGATTTGGGGTACCCAGTCGAATCATCACAGATAATGGTAAGCAATTTTTGAGCGCAAAATTCCAAGAATTTTACAACGAGTTGGGTACCAAGTTGTGTTACGCTTCTGTTGCCCACTCCCAAAGCAATGGGGTGGTCGAAAGAGCGAATAGCCAAATAATAAAGGAAATTAAAACACGAGTCTTTGACCAGCTTGTCAAGCGCTCGGGGGCTTGGGTACAAGAATTACCCTCAGTATTATGGGCAATTCGCATACGACTGCTAGTCGGGCTACAGGCGAAACACCTTTCTTTCTAGTCTTTGGTGCTGAAGCCATGCTTCCGCTAGAACTAAAGATCAAGTCTGCACGAGTGGACAATTTTAACGACTCCGCCCAAAAACAACTTTGAGCGGACAACATCAACCTACTCGAAGAGAAGAGAAATCAGGCTCTAATCCGTTCAGTAGTCTACCAACAAGCACTGCGCAGATACTACAATCGTAAGGTCCAACCTCGCAGCCTTGCTGTAGGTGACTTGGTATGGAGGCTTATCCAATCCCAGTCTAATCGGAATAAACTTTCCCCTAAATGGGAAGGTCCTTACACTGTGGTCGAAGTTACGCGTCCAGGATCGGTATGACTAGCAATGGAGGATGGCCGGGTTCTCTCAAACTCTTGGAACATCGACCAGTTACGCAAATTTTACGTATAATAAACCGCCATGGCAATAAAGTGTCAGGTTCTCTCTATCTGTATTGTCTTTCTTTGAGTTGTGCTTTCATAAATTTTTTTGACCATATTTTATACGCTCATTTTCTTCTTCTTTTACACTGGTCGAAGAAAGAACACAATAACTAGTCGAAGTCTTTACCCTCCGCACATGGTCCTACCCACTGGAAGGAGCTTCGTAGTATCGCCTTGTTCCTAACTTTTGCTGCTAATACAAAGGTTTTGGGCTCAGAAACATGGTCGAAAAGTTTTTAAGAACACTCTTATCAGCTTCGTTTTGAAAAATACACTAAGAAGAGTGCACTTTTGAGATTCGTTCGACTGCTTTTTGTAAATTTGGTCGGTTTTAATTGGTCGGAGGAAGAAACACACCTAGTCGAAGCTTCTCCTCTCTGCACGTGGTCCTGCCCACTAGAAAGAACTTCCTAGTGTCTCCCATTTCCTACTTTTGCTGCCAGAACAAACTTATCGTGTGCACTAAGAAATGTCGAACAAAATTTTAAGGTCCTCTAGATGTTTGTTTTACTCAAGTTATCATTCTTAATTTGATTAATCTGGTCGGAGATGGCAACATCACCTAGTCGAAACCTTTCCTCTCTGCACGTGGTCCTGCTCACTAGAAGGAACTTCCTAGCGTCAATTCGTTTCTACTCTTTCGACTCGTGTGAGAAAATCGAGATCGAAAAATATAAGTCGAACAAACCTCTCTGTTTTCAGAAACCCTTTTTTCACTATTTCCTTGGTTTATTCAAATAAACCAAGCAAATAGTCGGGGGCTAGGATAAAGTTATAAACACGACTTCAATTCTTAGTCTTGGTTTCTTTTTCCGTTCATTATCTTACGAGTTACTAACTACTCTACAAGATGGTTTGCAGGAAAAAGGAGGAAAGAAGGAAGGATTACAGATACTTGGTCTAGTTATATTTTCCCTTCATTATATTACGAGATACTAACTACTCTACGAGATGATTTGTAGGAAAAGGAAAGATCATATATTTATACATCACCAAACGGCTTGCCTTTACAGGTTCCTATTACAGACTATTCTGATGAAGGAGATCCTATTTGCATCTCCTCCGCGACCTTCTCGCCTACCGGCTGCATTCCCTCGATAAACCGTTCTGCTTCGGCTTAAGTGCAATCGAAGTTGGCTTCAACCGAATGAGGGTTAAGGTTGGGATCATGGGCTTTAAGCTTTGCTAAGACATAGCTTACAACTCCTTTAACCGCTTCCTTTATCAAGTCGGTCTGGATGGTCTTCATAGTACTCACTAACTCTTGCAAAGTACCGACTTGCTCCCCAATGGCAGTCGTGTGAGCGGTTATCGTGTCGTCACGAGGTGTGACCTTTTTAGCATGTAGCCCATCGAGTACATTGTTCAAAAGCGAAATGTTGTCTTGAAGATTGATCTTCATTAACTTCATCTCATCCTAGGTGCAAGTCAAAGCCTCATGGAGTTGTTTTATTTCAACTAATCGCTCTGAAAAGAGTAAGGTTAGTTAGACAAAATGATTCTACGATAAGGAAAAATGGTTTAATAGCAGGTAAAGGATTACTTACCCGCTAATCGAGAATCTAATTTCTCAATTTCTTGATCTTTGCCTTTTGCGATGCGGGTGATTTCATGAACGACAAGGTTTTTTCTTGAACCTCGATCTGAGGGTCCCCACCTCGACTTGAAGGGCCCTGGTCTTGACTTCTTTTTCTGAAAAAGAATGAGAATTTAGGAAAGTAAGGATCAAGATTATAAGCAGTCGTAACCTTAAGGACGTAGTGTTTATTTTTTCCTGCAACTCTTGGGTTGCAGAGTTGGCCTCCTGAAGCTTCTTCAGAAAGTTGGTTACTTCATCCCTTAACTTTTTCGTCTCGGCTTTTTCGTAGTTGAGTGAATTAGCTAAGGTCTTTTTGTCACTCTTAAACCTGAGAGAGTTAAGGGTAGACATGAACACAAAAACGAGTAGTTGTAAGTATTTTTGCGACTAATAAGTGATCGTAAGTTCTTCTACGACCACCCCTGGTCGTAAGTTTTTCTACGACCAGTACCAAGTCGTAAGGTTTTCTACGACAATCCCCACGAGTACTTAACGAATAGTCGAAATATAAAACGATTACGAGTGTCAGTTACTCACCACCTCTCTGCTTGCTCGCAGAGTACTGCTTTTTCTTGTCGCAGCTTAACAAGTTGTCGGTTGTATTTGCAAACCGTAGCAATTTGTTCCAAAGCTTTTTGCAAGAAAGAAAGATAATGAGAAGTGAGGATAAAACCATACTTATAGGTATCGACAGATACTTACATTCATGGTCGTCCGAGCAAACATGGAGACTATCCTCGTCGGATCTTTCAGCCATCCATCTCCTCGACACGTCTCCACCAAACCCCTTTGAGACGTTCATCATCGAAGACTTCCCCACAGTTGGGAATGCCGCTGGGGTGAGGATTCGGTCGCGAGATCTGTAGGCGGAAGATCCTACGATGGAAGCGGGAGCAAATAAATGAGAGCAAAAGTTAAAGTATTCCTCTTCCTCTGACTTTGTGATGGTAGCACCACCTTGAGAACCGGAAGGAACGTCCTCGACAACCTCCTTACCGGCGTGGTGGTCGGAGCTCTCACCGACACCTACTCCTGGCGTTTCTCTTGTGGCCTCCCTTGTTCCCGCTTCCATTCCTACGACTACATCAGTAGTCGTAGTAACCTCAGCGACGACTTCTTCCACCATGGGAATGGTAGCTGGAACTTCAACTACCACCGCTGTCGCATCTTCAGTTGCTGAAGAAGTAGCAGCGGGCTTCTCAATAGAAGCATCCATCGAGGCTGAAGGAGTTGGGCTAAGATCATAAAACAAAAGCAAGTTAACTCGTGAAGAAAAAAGGGTAAATATTGTTCTTACACTTTTGTTTTTTACATACCTCTGCGTCCTGGACCTAACCAGGAACTTGGAAACAACCTTCCCAACAGAAGGTTTCTTCGACTTCTTCTCGACTACTGTTGGTCGAGATTCAATTCAGGGAATAGGAGTCACCGCTTCGTGACCCTCCTAACTCCCCGAGTGGCTGAGATCTGTCTCAACCACCTCAAGAGAACCGCTCCCCTCGACCTCAGGTTCTGCTGGAGCAGTAGTTTTCTTCACAAAAGACATGAAGCTCTTCCAGTTCTCCTTTTCTAGCTGCTTTATAAAGCCACGAGAAGCAGAAACTGCGAAAGTCTTGTTGTCATAATAGAAGGGTACCTTGGCCTTGGGGGCTTTACGCTTAAGGGCTATGGCAGACTCATCCTCTCTTGCCTTCGCTGCAGCCGCCATGTCTGTAGTGAATTGAGCGAATGGAGCATTAGGGGTTGAACTCGTCCCTCCTTTGTCGCCGACCTTTACAAGTCGACGCCTTTTGGTTGGAGGAGCTTTCGTTTGCTCCGCTTGCGCCGTTGCCCAAATGACCACCAACGCGACCTCCGTGTCGTCGTCTTGGTGATTTTCCATGCCTATTTTTTGATGAAATCAAGAAGAGAGAATATTACTAAAAGTGATCGTAAGTTTTTCTACGATCACTCGCTGGTCGTAAGTTCTTCTACGACCAGCTCATAGTCGTAAGTTTCTTCTACGACAAATCCTCTAGTCGAAAATCTTGTTACGACTATAAAGGCCTAAAGACGAAGTCGACTTCTGATTAACTTTAGGTGCTCCACCTTTTCCTCTGTGGTCAAAACCGCAAGAATCTGGGGAGCTGCTACACTTGACGACTCTTCTCACAGATGAGCTTGATGCGGGCGTCAATCTCCGCCTGTGGAAGATCTGTACAGACAAATAACATAATTAACAGACCAAATCAAGGATTAACCAAGACCAAAGTTAAAAAAGTGAGAATTCCACTTATCATCCTTGTAATCCTTGGTCGGGTCTTCTTTCTCCGAGTACCTCCACATGGGAGGAACTCGTTTCATCAGGGGACTAATGCGATGCGTGATGAAATCCTTCACCACGTGCCATCCGGTAAGCCCCCTGCCTTCAAGTCTTTGATAGCTTGAATATAGGGGGCGATCCGGTCAAGATTCTTGGAAGTCGAATCCTAGGAAGAAATCCTCTGTGACATTTCCAATGAGCAGAGGTGTCTTCCTCAGTGACTTCCTAGTAGAACCACTTCTTCTTCCACCCGGCCACGAGGACCGGGTGAACATCTGAATATACTCCTTCGACTTCCCGTGCGAAGCTTGGACCGCAACTCCCGACAATTACGACTTGCGAGCCATCCCGTAATATCTTGGAAAAGCTCGAGGTCATTGGAATTCTAGTCGCCTCACACAAATACACGAATACACTTAGCATTGTGATGGAATTAGGACCAAGGTTCGCTAATTCCACCCCAAAGTGCTCGAGCGCAAGTGTGAGAAAAGAGTGAGCAGGCAATCGGAGGCCACACTCATAGTACGCTTGGAAGACAGGGATTTGACCATCCTCCCCCGATGGCCATGTTGTCCAATCGCCGAAATCCACTTCACAAATACCTTCTCGGGAATCTTCTCGGCAGCAACCAAGGCGTTCATCTTCGCAGTATCCATTTTTGATTTAGCCCACTCAGAGACAATCCTGGCCATCTTTTCTCACGAAAGGGAGAGTTGGATTTGGAAAAACATCAAGAAAGCGCACAGTGTTGTTGGCGGTGGAGGAGATGAGAACTTGATGAACAGTGAGGATGAATTGGGGGAAGGTAAGAACCCTAAAGTCACCCCTGCGGTCAGTTTTATAACCGCACGCTTGAAATGAAATGCCGTGGAAACTCAACGGTTCCCACCGCTTTAGGAATTGCTCCAATGGACAGATCCTTTAAAATCTGCCTGTTCGAGAAAGCCGAGACTCTTTTCACACCTCAAGTGAAATTGCCTTCTCGGCCAAGTATATTTCTGGTCAAAAGAAATACCACTCGGAAAAGTTTTACTTCCGATCATTGTACTACGATTACTCTGTAGTCGTAAGATTTTTCTACGACTACCTCGTAGTCATAAGTTTTTTTTTAACAAGCCTCCTTGACCAAGTGTTTTTCTGGTCGAATGGAACACATGCTAAAGAGTTTTTCTTCAATCTTTTTACCACAGCCACCTAGTGGTCGTAGGAACATCTATGACTCCTTACCCAAGTAAGTTATTTTCACTTGAAACTGGGGGGCTAGACGACGAGGATCTAATAATCCTCATTTTACTATTTATCTGTAATTTAGTATTATGGGTAAATATGACGTCACACAGTTATTAAGTATACTCCTTACGGTGGTAAGGGAGAAGTCAATCATGTGGTCGTAAGTCCTTCTACGACCACCCCTACTCATAAGTCTTTCTACGACTACTACGTAATCATAAGTTCTCCTACGATTACCTTCGGTCGTAAGTCTTTCTACGACCAGTGTCCAGTCGTAAGCTTTTCTACGACTACCCCCTGGTCGTAAGTCCTTTACGATCAGTCCTGCCACGGATTCTCCATAGTTAACTGGGTCCACTCACCTGTAACATCCCAATTCTGGACTCGTGTTTCAAATGTAAGAAAATGGGTAGAAATTAAAACTTTTTCTTGCATCTTGAAGTTTTTGACTTTTCCTGTAATTCTTGTAAAGGAATCGTGGGGAATCAAAAACCTAAATATCCCTTTTTATTAAAGTCTTAGACTCTTTGTTGAAAATCCTGGGTTCTACTTCCGAGAGATACTTTTCCTTGGTTGCGTGACCCCTCTAAAAAATCTGGCAATTGTTAGGAATGGTTTGAATATTTTAAGAGGCAGTCAAACCACCCTGACCCTTGGTCAAAGCCTAAGTTAGCACCTTGAGAAATTTTTGGAGAAAAATGCTTAGCATAAGAACCTCTGAAAATTTTATACAAGGTTCATCTCAAAGTTAGCAAGCTACTGTAAAAATTTCATAAATTTTAGAGTTAGTTTGCTACCTCTAAGCATCCCTCAAAGTTTTCAGCTCAAATGACCTCCTAAAGGCCCTTGAGGACCTCCTCCAGATCTCCAAGATCTCCCGCAGAACCTCCTCAAAGACCTCCCACTCGCACAACCACCTCGTGTCCTTTTTGCAAAGAGCACCCTCCCAGACCTCCCCTAGGACCTCCTTTGCATTTTTGCAAAGACCACCCTAGGTCGTCCTCAAAAGACCTCTTTGGACCTCCTCGCCACCTTTGATAGCACTTGAGTGATCATAGGCCGTCCATTCTTTGATCTGTGCCTCAGACCTCCCTCAGCGTTAGGTCCTCCGAGCATCTCTTAAAATCGGAGCCTTTCGTTGTAGATCCAACCGTCCAGACCTCCCTAGCTGGAGCTCATCGCTTAGTTTAGCCGTTGTGTTCTTTGACCTGTCCACCTAGGTTCTTTCACTAACTGTGGGACCTCTCTGAGCCTGGTCATCATCATTTTCATGCGCATGGCAATGTAGAGCAGTGCCTTGTCAATTCTCAGTCCTAACAACGGCTATTTGCTGCCAACATTAAATGTGAGTCAGACCTTTGCCCCAAAAGTCCCCCTGTTACCTACTCCTATCATTTCAAGTGTACCCTAGCTCAGTGCACCCAGGTAACATTGCCCTTGTTCCTTTTGCTCTCCGGCTATATAAGAACTCCAAGCTTCCTCTTTAAGTTTCTTTAGACACCCTTTTGCAACCCTAGTTCCTCTCCGTGCTCTTGTGCTCAAAACTTCCGAGAATCTTAGTCGCCATTGCCGGACCTTGGAGCTCCTCGCCGATCTCTGAGCTCTAATGGTTCAAATTGCAATCTTGGCGTGTCATCTTGTCCATCTAGTCACCTTAAGCATCCCCTAACTTGTTCTGTTTGACCTTCACATAGGTTGACAATTTGGGAGCTTGCTTTTCGTGGCCGGGTTTGTCATCTTCCCCAACTCCGGCAAGCATCGTCATCTCCGGAGCTCTTGCGGCCATCCCTAGACCTCCTCCATTCTTAGGTTAGTACTTTAGTATTGGAAATCCTGCTCTGTTGGACCTCGTAAGCTTTTCATTTTTGCCGTATTTTGTCTACGGCGGTCATCTCCGGCTAGCCGCCGGTAGGAGGGGTTCTAGCTCTAGTTTTTGGCACCTTTAGGTTTTGCTCGCTATTTAGAGCCCATCCGTGCCCTTGGTTCCGCCGCCGTGGCCGGAGTCGCCGGTGGTGAGCTTAAACCCAAACTCGAGTTTTGCCGTGCCTTACTCGGACAAGCCCGTAGCCTAATGATTAGCATTTATGTTGTCCTAGAGCCTAATCATTAGCGTTAAATACAACTCTTGTCGGCAAAGCGTGCGCGCCGTTAAGTTCCAGACCATTTAGGATAAATCCTAGCCATTAAAGACCTCCTTAGATCTAATCTGGGCCGTTAGGATCACTCTCTTCATTTCCGCAAAAGACCTCCTCTGGTCGTTTTGCAAAAACCACCCCTGAACCGCCTCTCGAGGTCCTCTTTGCAAAAGACCACCCCTGGTCTTTTGTAAAGAAAACCTCAGGACTTCCCCAATCTAGATCTTGGTCGTTCGGACCTCTCTGAGTAAATCCGAGCCGTTCAAGACCTCCTTGCTATTTTAGCTTATCGCCAGGACTTCCCTCGGTTGAATCTTAGCTGTTCAGGACCTCCCTCTGGAGATCTTGACCATCTAGGACCTCCTCCGTTAGATCCTTAGCTCTAGGACCTCCCCTCAGCTCTGGACTGTTAGATCTTGATCTAACGAGCTAGACCTCCTCAGCGCGTTTAGAGTTCTAAACGTTCCCATCCTCTTTAGCCGTTCAATTTGAGATGCATGGCCCAGACTTGGTGAGGCATTCGGGAAGTCCGAATGTTCCATCTCTCAGGGGCCGTTGGATCTAAATCCATCGGTGGAGATCTTGGCAGTTAAGACCTCCTCAAAAAATCTTAGCTGCCAGGACGTCCCCTCCTTCAGATCTCACCGTTCAGACCTCCTCTCTTAGATCTCCACCCTAAGGTCCTCCTTGTTGGATCTGGACCATCAAGTTATGATCTAACGGTTAAGGTCCCCTAGGCGCGTTGAGGTCTTTTCGCGTAGGTGCTCATGGGGGATTTTGCGCCCGTGCTCGTGAGTCGTGGCCCACGACCTCCCCAGTTTGGGTTGGTTTTTAAGATTAAGCCCCGAAAGCTTTTATTTGCAACTTGTTAATTGCTTTGAACTTCAAAAATGCATAACTTTATCTCTGTAACTCCAAATTGAACAAACTAAAATTTAGTAGGTTCCTCTGTTAGAATGCTTTAACTTAGCATAGGTTTTAGTGTAGTCTTTAACTCTGAAATTTATCATGCCCTAGATTTATAACTTAGAAAAATCATAATAAATTCATTTTAGCTTCAAATGAAGTAAACTCAATTTTGCTAACCTTAGAATGCCAGTATCTACCTACCATAAAAATTCCAATTTTCAGATCTTTCTAGAAATTTATACCATGAACAGTAACAGATAGTAATTAATTTTGAAATTTTCAACAGACTGAAATTGATTTAGCCATAACTTTTTCATCCTTAATCCAAATGAAATGATTCTTGTTGCTAAATTTGTCTAAATTCATGCTCTTCCTTCCATGTGTTTTGGAACACTTTTGGTTTTTAGTCTTCCCTGGTGTTCGTTGTCTTTATTGGGTTTTGTCGTTCTTTCGATAGGCGACGACGATTGTGTTGAGTTGGAGAGTGATCCTCTGCAGCAAACAAGCGACCTACAGCAAGGCAAGCAGTGTAACATCATTTGATCATATTGCTCCTATTACTTTTAAAGTCTAATATCTTGATTGCAAAAACTAAGTATGCATGCTTCTTGTGTCAAAGTTAATTTTGTTGATTAGAGGTAGCTAAGCCTATTGCATTGTTGCCCTGAAATCGTTCACCCCTGCCACGCCATAGGTTATTATCCTCACTGGTGAATTAGAGCCCGATGAATGATTTATAGTATTTTATTGTCTTTACGATATGATGCTTAGCAATGCTTAGTTACCGGTAGAATTGGGCGGTTATCAACTTAGTCGATGACCTTGATCACACAAAAACCTGCTATCACTTATGATCCATACCTTGTGCTTTTGTTTATTTGTGCAAACCAAAACTGAAAATAAAATATTTTAGACTTGGGCACAATGGTATGATGGTGTGATCTTTTGGGTGTGAATGGAATGGTGTCCGGGTCATCAAGGACCGAGTTACTTGCGCTATTGATCCAAGCAATTTTGTGTGCTAACCACACTAGAGATATATGGGACCTCTCTTGGCTTAGTACTTTGGGGGGTGTTAATCAATGAGTCGCATGGAAGGTTGTATATTTCTATATACAAGATGGGTCACGTGATTGAGGGGAGCACCCGCCGAGGCCGTTGTGTCCTACTCTACGTATAGGTCCTTGTGATCCATATTTCGCTGGCAGATCACTAAGGGTTAACCCCCATGCGTGCGGCTCTTAATTAATGCAATCCATTGGAAATGTCTCGTAGGACTTAGCCGTGCGACATACCAAAGGAAGTGTGCTTAATCTAGTGGCAAAAAGGCGATCTGAAGTGTGGGTACATTGGTACACCCCTGTAGGGTTAAATCTATTCGAATATCCTCGTCCTAGGTTATGGACACGCTTGGTTATTTCCCGCAAGAACTAGACTACAACCTTTTAAAATTAAAACTTGATGTGGGTGGTACGAATGGGTAATTCGTGCTATAGTTGTGATGGCCATTGGGTTGGTCATCTCCAGAATGTCTTTATGTTATTACATTACTGTCTCGCTGTTATTTATGCAAATAAAACTCAGATTGTTAAAACTGCCTTCAAATTATTACTTATTGCAAATAAAACTTGCTTTATGCTGAAAATTAACCTTGAGCCTTCTCCTTTGATTAAAGCCTGCATGTAGTAGTAACTAGGTTTGTTACAGTAAGTCTTGCAGTACATTTTGTACTCATTTGCTTTGCTTAATTGTTGCAGAGGAAGAAGGTGAGCCCCAAGGGCCTCACTTTTGTGAGTTGTGCTGTGGCGGTGTTTGGGATGACTAGCTTGGCGGCCCGGTCGGATTGCCTTGTGGGTGTAGGCAAACCGGTTGGCTTTTGTCTTGGCCATCTTATGGCATTTTGCTTCCGCTGTCTTTCTAACTCTTTTAGCTTGTTATTGACCGGTTGGTCTCTCGTTTGTAAAGACTCTTATGTATGTCTTCTACTTGTAAAGTTTAAGCTTTGGTTATATGTGTTGTATGGAATTGATGCAATATTTTGTAAAAGGGTGTGTATACTATAATTCTGGGAAGTATACATTTTCCCGAGGCACGGTGTATTTGGTTTGTGATGCTAGAGTCAATGGAAGACTAGGTATTACAAGCTAAATAAACCAGGGTCTCACATCACCTGTGGGCCCTATTAACTAAGAGACCTAAGCAGTCAATGTACGTAGTTATTCTCCGGAATAACTACAGATAACTCACCATTACCTCTGATCGATAACCGTCAGGCAACGTGGGAAGGTTACTACTCCGATCATGGGAGGTTACTACTCCGGTGATTACTACCATTATTACGAAATAATGGGGCGCCTCCTGACCTGGAATGACTACCTCTCTACATACTATAAAAAAGACATCTTTTAGAGAGAATGGGAGGGGCTTTTGGGAGAGAATCAATAGCAGTATTAGCGCAAGTTTTTTCACTGATTGTAACCAGGATACCCAATACAATACACACAGGAGTAGGGTTGTTATTCTCTCGAGAGAAGGCCCGAACCTGTATAAAAATCCCCGTGTCCTTTCTGTCTGCGTGATCAATTGTGGAGACCCCCGAATCAAATAATCTTTACATAAGATCGGTTCTAAAACACCGACACTATCCTTTGTCTCCCTAGAACTAATGGTATACATACTAGTTGATTAGTCCGTATCTAAGTGTCATGCTTAGCCTTACTTAGATACGTTGACATGTGAGCAATGATTTGCCTCAATATTATTCAAAACATGAAAATTGGTTTAGGGCAGTCGAGGATTGGAGCCTAGCTTTAATGTTGATTAGAAAAGTATTTAAAAACAAAGAAAACCAAAAACAGATTTCGACTTGGGTAGCTGGAAAGCATGGCGGGTGTGTAATTCCCTGAAAATCAATTAGGGAGAATATTATTCGGAGAGGGAAATTTATTCAATGTTAGTTAGTAATCATAATAAGGAAAAAGAGAATAATCATTTGAAAAGGGTTTTCTCTGAAATTTCAACAACTTGGGCCAGAGCCTTGGCGGAAGGCCCAAAAGGGGGTCCGACCATAGGGGGAGGGCACCACCCCTTTCCTCCTAACCCTAGCCGCCTAACACCCCCTCCCCTTCCTTGTGCACCTCCCCTCTCCCCCTTGGCAACCGCCACCACCTCTCCACCTCCTAGCCACACCCCCTTCCCTACGACCAGCGGCTACCCCGAGCAATTCATCTCCATTGGTGCCGCCCCTCCTGCCTTTGGTGCTCCCTGCTGCCGGCCAACGCGAAGGAAGGAGAGGAAGACTGCGGGATTGCCGTCCAAAAGAGAGGAAGGAAGAGGGAGAGGAAGGAGAACTTCTTCGAGGGATTCGATCCACGATCTCCTATGGTTCTTCAAGGGTAACGAACGAATCCACGCTGTTTGAATCGCATTAGATGCGAAATTGGTTTTGATTTAGGGATCGATATCCCACTGCGATTAGATTAGATTCTGTCTAATTACTTATGCGACTGTTTCTTGTGTTTAGAGTCCAAATTAGAGGATTTCATCTCCTAGAGTTATGTGGGTTTCGTTCTCAGCTTTCGGTAGACTCAAATATCACTCAATTCTGAGTTACGGTTTAAAAGTTATGATGAATTCTTTTCTGCTGTCCTGAAAGTCTGACGAGAATTAACAGTCACTTTGTTTATTAAAATATGATTATGTTAGGAGCTAATTCAGAACATTACCTGTTCATGATAAGTTGATATTGTGATTTCAATTTTGCATCATGGCATACATTTATGTATCTTGGTCTACATGGTAGCCAAGGATTGTTCCTTTGAGGTCCCCATCATGCATTGGACAGGCATAGATCCCCGTCATGCATTGGACAGGCTTGGGTCCCCACACTCGTGGAGTGTGGGCATTGGATCCCTGTGACTAGAGGGTATAGGCTTTGAGTATGTATCGGTAGATACACTACTCGGCATTACCAGTAATTACAAAGAAGATGAAGAAAGAGCATCCATGACATGTTCATTGCATTTCTGCATAAAAGATGGATTTATGATATATGTTGCTGTTGTTCATGATGGGATTGGTTATCCCCATTGGCTGTTTATGATGTTGTGATATTTATTACTATTGCACTTTGTTGAGTTGTGGACTCACTCTTGCTGTGTTGTGCTTTCTAGGTACTTCTCGAGACAACCACATGCATGAGAAGCGGTAGACTTGATGCACGTCACGAATACACAAACCATGACAAATAAATAGATCGATTACCTAGATTTCATATTCTCAATAATTACTTTAGAATCACATTGTGACCATCCTTCGTGGTGGATGATTCATTTATGCTCATGGATGTTCCATTTACGTTCTTAATCCTCTGTTGTGGAGTTCATTTTATTCTATTGGATGGATTAAAATGATTGATGGGGTTATTCTGTCTTCTTCGTAGTTTTGCTGATTATTGATGCTTTAGTTGTATCTATTTGAATATTGGCTGCCTTAGTGTAGCAAGTGTTGGAATTCTTAGAATAGTTTGATAAAGAGAAGGTGTCATGATTGATTTATATTCAACTGATAGATGATATTCTCATTATTGATTATTGGTAGATTGTGCTAGTGCTTGATTATTAGCATTGTGTCATTCATGAATGAATGTTTGGTTGATTGTTTAATAAAATGTTGGAATTAATTGGTTCAATAGAGTAGTTTGGTAGCTCTCTAGGCTGTATGTTGAGATGGGGTGTTACAGTTGGTATCAGAGTGGGCTTTAGGTCTATGGTAATTGAAATATTAGATTGACACACTGTGCACAGTAGGGTTATCCATTGCATCTGCGGTTTTGTTAGAATGTTTCATTATGTTGAACTGTTATTGATTTGATCCTGTACTGATCGTGTTGTTCTTGAGCCAAGTGGTTAGCTTTATTTCTTTGGTGTTCAGTTTTGGCGAGAGGTAGAGGTTGTGGCCCTGAGCTTTGCCAGGGTACACCACTGTTTGGGATACGAAATCAGTGAAGTGTTACCCTTACCATAGTTTCAGGTGTTGAGGGTGAATTTCTTTAGAAAGGTTGTTTCTCTTGTTTGAGTTTGATTCAGGACAATTCTGGGTATAGTTGCGAATGATGAATTTGCTTGGAAGATTAGTTTCAAGGTAGTTGTTGGGATTTCACTTGGTCTTTATTTGGGTTATGGAGTAATTATTGGCTCTTCCGACTATTGAGTAGCTCTTGCTACTTATGAACATTGTTCAATGGTGAGACTGAAATTTCCATGGTTGCTTCCATTCTTTGTTGTTGGAAAACATGACACGTTTATTCGTTTAATATTTTGGACAAAGATAGTTTTCTGTTACAAGTTCCTTAAAATGTGGAAGCTTTGGCTTTATGTATTTCTTTTGAGATTACTTCAAGTGTTGAAATTCAATGCCTCTTTTTCTAAAAGAAGTTAAAATCCTTTTGCGACGTCTTACTATGTTTAATGAGAAGTGGTAAACATAGAAGTTCATTGTTAAGGTATGAGTTAACAAGTCGGATCTGTACCGTGGTGCATGATTAGTCTTAACCCAGATCCTTGGGGTAGAAGTTGATAAACTTGATGTTGTCATTGAGTAATTACCTGATGAGTAGTGACTAAGAGAATATCCATACCTAAATGGAGTCAGAAGAGTATTTACAAGTATGGAACATTGAAGAGCTAGTTTGATCACTATGGGTGATAAATTTGGTAAGCTTTTTGGGTAGATTGGATTTGCGGGTCTCAACGTGTTAGTCTAACCCTTTGAGATTGTTAAGTCCAGAAAGTGTTAGATTATTATCATAATGGCTCTTAATCTTGGAGTTATCTTGTATGGATATGTACTGATCATATGTAAATGCTAGGTGCAACTATTATGTATCGAAGTATGGTGTTGTGCAAATCTAAGATGGGATGTGATTGGGGTCCATGTTTACATGATGGTGGAGTGTTAGGGTAATAGTATGTTTTGATGAGGAGGTTGAACATTAAAACTGTTTAGTTTGCTAAACCTGTTGGATTACTTGATCTTAATGGATTAATTTAACTGTGAAAGAAGGGAGAGATAAGGATGTATTTGACTATTGCCTTAGGGGATAATAATCTAGAAGTTTTCTTTATTTGGCTGCTTGATGATTTTATATTTGCTAGTGGGAATGCAAACAGAGAAAAAACCATAAAATCTTCCATGACTGAATAATCGTTAAATGTCTATGATGACCGCTAGATTGGAATTGGTGTACACCAAATTGGTGTTGAGCATTGCTAATAGGTTAATGATTGGAATTTAAGGGTGACCTATATATGTGTGTTTTACGAGGATGACCTGGGCAGAACGCCCTTGTTAAAAGATGGTTTACTTCGATAGTGTGACTCATGCAGTAGATATTCTCTTGACTAAGTTGAGTATTGCAACCTATTAGAAAAAAATGAAACAAGTTATTGTGTTTCTCTTGTAAAGATTGATGATGGGATAGTGAGATATGTTGGTTCATGCCAGGGGAGCATTATTGTAACACCCCAACTCACAAAGAGCCTGGAATGCTACTGGAATTAAATTAAACTAGAACAGTTTACTAATTTTCGGCATAACCTCCTTTGTATAGTTAACTATACCGAGGTTCCAACAATTAATCAGAGAAATTAACAATAGACTCCATATTCAAGTTTATCCAAGCATGCAAGTTAATCAAAATAACTTAAACAAATCATACTAATCTCATTATTACAATCAATCTGAAACTCATGACCATCCTTAAGTGATTCTCAGGCAGTTCACTTATTATTGGAATAAAGCTAAATGGCAACATCTTGAGGTTGTGAGGTAGTGAGTGCAATCCAACGACTAACCCCTCCCATGCATGTTGTTCCTGCCAGAAGTACCTAAAACATATAAAAGCAAGAGTGAGCCCAAAGAGTCAGCAAGTATCAACAAGGTTAAAGCAAAAATCACAGTTATAGCATCAACTTTTCACAACAACATTACACTGATCATAGCTTTCACACTTATGGAATGCAATCAAATGCAATGCACCTTTTTGAACTTTATCTCTTGTTCACATTTTACCAGTAATGCGGGGTATACATCCGTCGATGTATACCCTTGCCTGTGCCCTATGGCACAGGGACCAAGAGCCTATACACCACACGTATAGGGACCTTTGCCCATCATCTCAATGATGGGGACCTCTTTTCTCACTTGCCCACATTCCGCGAATGTAGGGACCTCAAGCCCGTCATCTCAATGACGGGGACCTCAACATTGTATACTTAGTCACCACGCGACTAAGACCCAAACATGCACAAAACATGCATATGCACTATGACATCAACTTCCGTACATACAAATTTAATGTGAACACAATAACATGTAAGCATTAACATCATACGAAGGAAACTTTAACCATAACTTGCATTCAACAAGATAGATGGAAGCTCATCACATTAACATCTATGCATAGCTATTACGAGCAAGACACAACACAATTTTAGCATACAGTCATAAATATGCAATAACCCGAATACTTGCCTCAACCGTGCGAGAACGGTTGACGCGAAGAGGGCGCTGCCCCTGGGATCACGCTCCCACCTGAACATAAACATAACCCAATCTAAGACCATCATACTGGACCAAAAGCATAAATAACAACACACTTGAACTCGCTAAACTCCCAAGCGTTCCTAATCTTCCAATTTCTAGCGATCGATTTGGTGGTCACTGCGGACAGGCAACTTCTAAAATACATAACTTTCTGCTCAGGAGTCCAAATACGATGTTTTTGGACTTTCTGAAAATTTAATTAAATTATCTAAATAAACTTAGTTGGGGAGCCCTTTTGATTCTTCCATTTACTACCCCTAGCGAGCCAATATATCAGCCATCAGAATTCACGTCGGGTTGTCTGGACAGTACACTAAAACCACCATAACTTTTGCTACGAAAGTCCAAATTGTGCGTTCTTTATCTCTCTGAAAAGGTATGGACATTACCTACATTTTTCGTTATATTGTAATCCTCTGATTTCGAATTTAACTAATGGTTTAACCCAGTTTCCTACAAACTATCCAAAAACTGACAGATCAACAGGACAGCGACACTAAAGAATTCATATCTTTTGATCCATAAGTCGGAATCCGGTGATCTTGGAGGCCACTGAAAGCTAAGAGAATTATCTAAATATCTCTAGGAGACCAAAACTCCTAATTCGGCCTCTAAACACATGAAACCGACCGCGCAATAAAATGGACAGAACTGCAACTTCAGCAGATAGACTTGAATCTAACCAAAACTAACCAGTTCCTCTTCTATGACTAATCACCCAACATCAAATGACGATAGTTACCCTTGGTGCAGCTGAAGATCGCGATCTCCGGGTGGTGATCCCCTCTTCCTTCTCTTCTCCTCTCTTCCTTCCCTTCTTCTCTTCCTTCTTGGCCGGCCACCCAAAGGAGATCCCCTCTTCTTCCCTTGGCCGGCAGCAATGGGGGCTAGGGGAGGTGCTAGGAAGGGGCGCAAGGGGGGGGGGAGTAACCAGGGAGGGGAGGTTGGGGAGGGGTGAGGGAGTGGCGGCCACAAGGGGGAAGAGGGGTGGGAGGTGTGGGAGAGTGGGGGGGAAGGGGGTGCGGCTAGGGTTTGGGGAGGGGGAGTGGCGCCCCCCCTTGGCCGGCCCCCCTTATGGGCCTTGCGGCCAGCCCCAAGGTTGGCCTCCCGGCGGTGGCCCGAGGCCCGGGTTGCCAGAAAACACGGAGAACCCCCTCTCTTTTCCTGATTCGTCGATTTTCTAAAATAAAACTTCTCCCGATTAAATAATCTCTCCCGATTCAAATACTTTTCACACTATCGGGGTATTACAATTATATGATGTTAGAAAGAATAACAATATATGGTTGTGAGAGTGATGTCGATTCCTTTAAGAGGAGAATAACTTGATTGTTTTGTTTGTGTTATCCCGTAAATGAAAATATTTTGAGTTTTGTGGTTGTGATCATTTGGGCCTCATGGTTTATGTGGTAGTTGAAACTGTTTCAAGCAAAGTGACGTGTTGAAAGATTCTATTGGTTCTTAAGTGATTCATGTGATTGAATCATAAAGGCTCTTTTGTTTGAGTTGGCAAAGTGTGGTTGCAATCAAAAGACGTTGTTTCTTTTGTTAACTGAAACAGCGTAGTAGGTGTTTTTGAGGTTGGAGTCAAGTTTTATAGCTTGTAACTTATCGAAGCGTGCTTAGCCTTGTTGACTGGCTGCATAAGAGTTCCTCAAGAATCAAAAGCAATTCTTTATTATTATTGGTTGAGGTTTGGAATTCTCTTCTTGTGGGACTTGTGCCCTCAACTCTTGACTTCCCCTTATGTTTTCTGAGTTCACTACCTAATTGATTATTCCCCTTGGTCCTGTGTTCACTGCGAGTGGTAAACGTTTTTTCTAGTTGGTGAAAATTGTTTTCATTTACCTCTTCTTTTGAGAAAGAATCAACCTATTCGTTTCACATGGGTCTTTCGGTGTGTTACTAATTGTTGTCGTGAGACTTTGGGTTGTGAGTTATTTGAGGAGGATTAGAGGATGAATAGATTTTGTGTATGATTCTCGGAGAGAATTTTAGTTTTACAAGAGATTTTTCTTTGAGACTAAACTGATTGCATTGTTGCAACTAATTGAACGTATAGTGGTTTGTGGTCCAAAGTTTTGTTTGTTTTGGGTGGACCATTAGAGTTATTGAAAGAATGAAAATCTTGATAAGCTTATTAGAGTATTACGACTGGGCGGTTTGACCAGTTGTGAAGGTGAAATAGGACAGTGTAGTATAATGAGAGAAAGATTAGTGAAAAAATCTAACTGTCAAAGGAATTAATGAGAAGACAGATATTGTTAGATTATCGTTAGGCGTGGCTTGGTTCAATGAGTAACTCTCTTGGAGTTAAATCCTTCAAAGGATAGTTTGGTTAAGGATATATTTGTCCATGAATGTTAATGATCGAGTATGATTAGATATTGGGAATTTTATTCATCGAATCTAAGGATTTCCCTAACATTTACACCAAAAGTTCATTCTAGGAGTCTTGGAGGTTAATTTTTGGGCTTCACATTTTTATATTGGGACTTTGGTCGCCCAAGAGAGGAAGAAGAATAATGGTGGATTCAGGATTGTGGGATGATCATTGATAAGATCCTTTTGGTGTAGTACATAAGAATGCGTGATGTGAATTCTGATTGGTTATTATTAAAAGATTGAGGTGATATGATTGAGTGTGAAATCTGTCAAAGTAATTTCGTCAGTAGAGAAGTTGGTAAGAATAAGTTTTGTGGTGTCAAGAGAGCCTCTCTATAAAGGGGTGGTTGATGTATTCGTTTGAGCATGGTATTGAGGTTGCCAAATTTTTTTTAAAAAATAATTAGTGTCATGCGATGAATTGGAGTTCCATAATTTGTGAGAAGTTCTATTCTTAAAATAGGAATTGAGAAAAAGTGTGGCCTCGGGTAATGAAATGCTCTCTGATTAGTGTTTGAGTTATGTGTTTATGACTGATGTCTTTGGCAATTTGAATTGGCGCTGTGCTGGCATGTATGATTCTTTCCAGTTCAGACAAAATAAAAGAAATATTTGATTTGGGCATTCGAGTGATTTCTCCTTGGCTTTCGTGGTGTTCATTCGCAAATTGCCTGATTAGAAAATGGAATTGCTTTCGTGATGAGTTATCAATTTTTGAGTTTGACCCATTTTGATGTAAAGTTGCCATTTCATGGTTGCGATGAGAAATCGTTATTTTCAATGGGGTTCTGGTTACAGAAGAGTTGTTTAAAGTGAGTTTTGTTGTGTGTTCTTGTTTAAAGGGGGTTCTCCTTGTTAGATGAAGAGTTTGATTTTGAGTGTGTTGTGTCCTTTCGTACCAAAGGGGAAGTTGACCCAAGTACATTGGTTCGTTGTCGACAGTTGCAGAATTAGGAAGTTGACTTATCGCTTTGACCGTCTCGGGTGCATACGTGAAGTGCGCAACGTCTGGTGTGTTCTGGTGCTAAGTTAGTAACTGAGCAATTCAAAGTTTGGGATTTTGTTAAAGACGTTGACCGTCGAGTAGGGTCTTACCTTCGATTCTCTTTTGATGAGTGTACGTGGAAATGCCAGGGTGCGTGTTAGGACTGACGTCGTTTTACGTCATTGTATTGTGGTCTCACCAGTCCGAGAAAGAGACCACTTGGGAGTAGGAATTTCGCATGCGTGAGCATTATTCGGATTTGTCACAACAGGTACGTGGTTACCGTTGATAGTTCTCAGTTGTAGTTGTTCTTTCACGTAGAGCTGTGTGAGGATTCGGGGTCGAATCCTGTTTAAGGGGGGTAGAATGTAATACCTTGAAAATCAATTAGGGAGAATATTATTCGGAGAGGGAAATTTATTCAATGTTCGTTAGTAATCGCAATAAGGAAAATAGAAAATAATCATTTGAAAAAGGGTTTTCTGAGAAATTTTGACAACTTGGGCCTCGGGCCTTGGCCTAGAAGGCCCAAGAGGGGGACCGGCCATAGCGGGAGTGCACCACCCCTTTTCTCCTAACCCTAGCCGCCTAACACCCCTCCCCTCCCTTGTGCGCCTCCCCTCTCCCCCTTGGCAGCCGCCACCACCTCTCCACCTCCTGGCCACACCCCCCTTCCTATGACCAACGGCTACCCTAGGCAATTCATTTCCATTGGTGCCGCCCCTCTTGCCTTTGGTGCTCCCTGCTGCCGGCCAACGCGAAGGAAGGAGAGGAAGACTCCGGGATTGCCATCCAAAAGAGAGGAAGGAGAACTTCTTCAAGGGATTCGATCAGTGATCTCCTGTGGTTGTTCAAGGGTAACAAATGATTCCTTGCTGTTTGAATCGCATTAGATGCGAAATTGATTTTGATTTAGGGATCGACATCCCACTACGATTAGATCAGATTTTGTCCAATTACTTGTGCGACTGTTTTCTTGTATTTAGACTCCAAATTAGAGGATCTCATCTCCTATAGTTATGTGGGTTTCGTTCTCAGCTTTCAGTAGATTCAAAGATCACTAATTCCGAGTTACGGTTTAAAAGTTATGATGAATTCTTTTCTGCTGTCTCGAAAGTCTGATGAGAATTAACAGTCACTTTGTTTATTAACATATGATTATGTTAGGAGCTGATTCAGAAATGCTACCTAAAACAAATTTTGTAGATAATTCCATTAGCTTTCAGTTAGGTATGTTTCAATTTGACTGTCCAGATTGTAAGTCGGGTTCCGACATTAATTTTGATCTATGTGTTACTTTTTGTTAAAGGCAAAATCTAAGTTTCATGCCAACTAGACTTTTGAAGGTTATGATCTTAGCTTTCCAGAATGATAAAAATCTCGGATTTTGGTTAATCCAATCAAAAGTTATAATTATTTCTTTACTGTTGTTTAGTTCGCTAGAGCAGTTTATCTGATGAACTTTCATCTGAATGTTAACATAAGTTTTGGCGAATTGGAGGATTGATCAACTATAATATTGTGGAGGCTTTGTTATCTTTCGATAGGATCCGAGATCATGTCGTTTCGAGTTTTAGAGCAAAAGATATGATGTTTTTCGTACTACTGTCCAAAATATATTTCTGCTAGCATGTTGACTACCTTAAGTAGATAAAGAGTTTAATCTTGGGTTATGGGAAGACGATGTATAGCGCTACGAGTAATATCTTGTTAGGCATGTTTGGTTGATGCCTAGTATCATTCTTGGTTACCAGGTGGTGGTGAACCCTGGTGCTAGAGCGCTCCGCCTTTTGTCATCTGTCTCACGGTTGAGGCACGTGCAGATAGGAATAATGTGTTGCTTTACTTCATAATCGATGAATGCTATGGTTTAATGATGGAGCTTTATGTTTGATAATGTTGATAAACATTACCTATTCATGATAAGTTGATATTGTGATTTCGATTTTGCATCATGGCATATATTTTTGTATCTTGGTCTACATGGTAGCCAAGGATTGTTTCTTTGAGGGCCCCGTCATGCATTGGACGGGCATAGATCCCCGTCATGCATTGGACAGGCTTGGATCCCCATACTCATGGAGTGTGGGCATTGGATCCCTGTGCCTAGAGGGCACATGCTTTGAGTATTTATCGACAGATACACTACTCGGTATTACCGGTAATTGCAAAGAAGATGAAGAAAGAGTATCCATAACATGTTCATTGCATTTCTGCTTAAAAGATGGATTTGTGATATATGTTGTTGTTGTTCACGATGGGATCGATTATCCCTATTGGCTGCTTATGATGTTCTGATATTTATTACTATTGCACTTTGCTGAGTCGTGGACTCACTCTTGCTATGTTGTGCTTTCTAGGTACCTCTCGAGACAACGACAAGCATGGGAAGTGGTAGACTTGATGCACATCACGAATACACAAACCATGACAAATAAATAGATCGATTACCTAGATTTCATATTCTCGATAATTACTTTAGAATCACTTTGTGACCATCCTTCGTGGTGGATGATTCATTTACGCTCATGGATGTTCCATTTATGTTCTTAATCCTCTATTGTGGAGTTCATTTGATTCTATTGGATGTATTAAAATGATTGATGGGGTTATTCTGTCATCTTCGTAGTTTTGCTAATCATTGATGCTTTAGTTGTATCTATTTGAATATTGGCTGCCTTAGTGTAGCAAGTGTTGGATTGTCTTAGAACAGTTTGATAAAGAGAAGGCATCATGATTGATTTATATTCAACTGATAGATGATATTCTCATTATTGATTAATGGTAGATTGTGCTAGTGCTTGATTATTAGCATTGTATCATTCATGAATGAATGTTTGGTTGATTGTTTAATAAAATGTTGAAATTAATTGGTTCAGTAGTATAGTTTGGTAGCATTCTAGGCTCTATGTTGAGCTGAGGTGTTATAGGGTGCTGGGATGAGCACATAGAGTGGTTATGGAGAAGTACCGCCTGAGTCAATAAAGGACCGAGTTCTTGTAACGGTCTTCTCGTGTAAAAACAATGCAATAACAAGTCTACAATGGGTACGACCTGGCTAACTAACTTGTTCGCCTCAGCGTGGCTTCACCTTTGGTGGGGGTGTGGCGTGGGTAGAGGGTAATTAAGCCATAAGGAAACTACACGGCGCATGTGGGAGGTCTCCCGGGGGTGGGGCCCAAGGAGGTGCTACCTAGTTGGTGGGGTTACGATGAGGTGAGACATTGTAAAGGCCTTGTGACAATCATCTTAGTCGCACACCTATAGAAGTGCGTCAAGAACATTATAAGTTGATTGTCTCTTGTGGGTAAAGTGTGTGAACTCTGTACAGTCTCAAAATTATCTGGATAGCCATACCCATGGCCATGGGCGGTGCCAAGAACTTACTTAAATTAGCTTTCGTTTCTATAAAACAACTTATGGGTGGAATGAAAAAGTGGTTGGAACCCAGAGATTTGAGATGGTCTGGTTGAGAACCAGTGAGATGTACGGGAGGTAACCAAAGAAAAGAATATGAGCATTGGGTGGATGGAGCCACTCAATGATATAGGAGGTTGGAACCTCTACTCGTACTTTACAACAAAACTCAGTTTATCAAAACTTGTGTTAGTTAAAATGCTAGGTCTTAGGAATTGCTTACTAACTATTCTAATTCAATCTTAGCTTTATGGACATAAAAGGACCATGAACCTCCCTTTTATTAGCCTTGCATATATAATAATTGCATTCTATGTGTTGGCTCGCGAGTACGGTTGTGTACTCATGCTCGCTCAATATATTCTTTTATTCAGTAAGCCTAAAAGAAGAAGGTTATGTGGGCACTTCTGAGCATTGGTCACGACTGAAGATCAAGAAGGCTAAGAACTAGGTCGTGGGCCCCAGCCAATTTCCTGTGGGTATATCGTGAGGGTTCCACGTGGTGTACTTTTATTCTGCTTCTGCTGCTGTTCTTTGAAAGGTATTTGGCCTGTCCGGCCATTCTGCAAGTCAAAAACCTTAAGGTATATTTATGCTTTATTTATTATTATGCAATAGCTTTACATATTCGTGATATGTGAATGATATTCAATGGTGTAACTATGGGCACTAGCTATTGATCCAGGGATAGTGTTGTGAACACGGAAGATTCCAAACTTCAAATTTGCGGTATGACAGACTTGGTATCAGAGCCATATCGACTGTAGGTCATGACCTTAGTTAGCATGGCCGTTAGTGATGAGGACATCACTTCGACTGATATGAATACTCCTCTTGCTACTACCATGAATGATGTCCAAGGTCCAATTACTCGGGCACGTGCTCGTCAACTAAATTATCAGGTAAATTTGTTTCTAGGGCTAAATGTATCACTTAAGAACTCTATGATGCTGTCTAATGGAGATGATTTGCTTGTGCTTAGGAATCTAGGACGAGACAACAAGGAGTTGATGATATGCATCAAGGAAGGAGAAGGCAATAACAATGGCCAAAGTAGATGAAGAATTTGTGGCCACCAACTCAAAGAGCTTCGGACACCCTTTACTTGGTGCAGCGTCACCTTTTTCTTTAGCCTACATGGCTTGTATCTGAGTCCTATGGGCTGACTTGGTCCATATGGCCCATATGTGGAACAGCCACCCTGGGGGCCCATTACTATTCACATGAACAGTACATGGTCACATGAATAGTACCTCACCTAGGGTTTCCACCTCCTGGTCATCCTCCTCATATAGGAGCTATCGCCCTTTAGTCCAATTTGGGTTTTTTTTTAGAATTTTCTGCATCGCAGTTTTCGCCGTTCGTTCAGTTTGAGGAACCCCAACTTTGTGAGCTTCATTATTATTCGCAATACAATTTCAGATTGCATCTTCTACTCTCTTGCTTGTGTTCTCGATTCGCTTGCAGGAGATAGCCTTCTTGGCGAGGTCAACCGCGTTCGGCACGGTTGATAACCAACAAAGCAGTGGTGTAGTGATTGCGAGGGATTCGATCTGTTCAGGTCGGAGCCTTTGGATCATCAACGTCGTGTTCTCCACAATCG
Source organism: Ampelocalamus luodianensis (assembly GCA_036346255.1). Lineage (NCBI taxonomy): Eukaryota > Viridiplantae > Streptophyta > Magnoliopsida > Poales > Poaceae > Ampelocalamus > Ampelocalamus luodianensis. Next base: position 43,748,540 of record CM070629.1, read on the forward strand.
ACGTATCAGTACCTTTTGGAAGATTGGGCCAACACTCACATTAGGTGGTATCAGAGCCAGGTTGCCCGTCAGGTAATCACAATTCATCCCTTTTAGATTAGTTTATGTTCATCGTCCTAAAAACTCCAGAAAATTAGCCCCACAAAAATAATTTGTTCGTCGTGTGTTTCCGCTGTCCCATCACCCCTTGTGCCATTGCAATTTTTCTTTTCAGTATTGCTTGTTGAATTTTTGGTTACATTGTCGTGTTCAAGTTACTGATTGCTAGTTTAGTCAGAGTCTAGTTCGTCATTGTCTAGTTGCATCTCGTGTTCCTTTGCGTAGCTTCGTCGTTGTGTGTTCTTGTTCGTTGCCGCAACCACTTCCTGCCGCGCCACGATCCTTTCCACGGCCACCCATCCGCTGCCACCATCCTTGCCGTGGCCACCTATCCACTGCCACCCCATCCGCTGCCACCCCTTGCCATGGCCACCCCTTGCCGCGGCCACCCCAGGCGCTGCCATTCTCCGCCACCGCCTCGATAGCTTACCACTGCGATAACCCCTGCCATCCCCTACCGCGCCTCTCGCTTGTCTCGGTTTTGTGCAAGAGAAGAAAAAAAATTAGGGTTTTGGGCTCAGAGGAAAAGAAAAAAGAGAGTTTGATTTCGGTGTTTGACAGAAAGAAAGGAAAAAAAATAAAAAAAGAGAAGCAAAAAAAAAACAGAAAAGGAGAGAAAGAAGAAAAAAACAGTAAAGAGTGTCCCCTCTGTCCGAAATTTGAAAAACTATGAAAACTTCGCCAAATCTAGTGAAATTTGGTGGAAAACTTCTTGATACATCCACAAGATTCCACAGAAAAATTGAGCACGTTTGGCCCCAGGAATCAAAAGTTATAGCAATTTCAATCCGAGGCGAGTCCGTTTCCGACACACCTTCAGTAAAACGGGCATAACTTTTGCATACGGAGTCGGACTTCGACGTTCTTGTGCTCGTTTCGAAGCTATCAATTACGCGCATCTGAATATATGACATGCAAAGCACTTGTCACCCTACAAGACCCCCAAAATCGGCCATCTTTAGCCCTAAAATCACGTCGCAAGTTTTCAATTTTCTGTTTTCGGCAATTCTTTCGGTCTTCCCTTTGGAATTTGGGGTTCGTCCAGTTGAGAAAGTTGTAGATCTCATCAAAACCTTTCAAATGAGTATATATAAGTCATATAAAACTTTGCCTTTTCATCATTTGAGACTAGCTGTTGTTTCTACTCAATCTAGAGGGTTGTTCGCGTTTTTATCGATATCGTTGTTTTTGTGTTCTACATCGCGTGAATAATCTTATACCCTTAGAAAGAAGTTTGAGTAGTGGGATAGCGTCTCTCCTAGCACTTGTTGTGAGGTTCTCCTTTGCTTACGTCAAGTCACATTGATCGTTGCGTGTGCGTACATACACTTCTTTACATAGGGCTTTGATGAGCTAGTTGTGATTAGGCTAGGATTGGCAACTTTTGACGAGTACTTTGAACAACCTTTCAACTTACATTTACTGATCTGATTATTGCTGATCCTTTTTCTACCACATTGTGCCTTCCGAGCTCCACCTACTCTTGATCAGAACAGGTCCCCTCTTGCGATCGTACCCACGCTCGACTCGGTATCACGAACCAGCCACCAGTTGTACCACCTACTGCAGGCTTTGGTAAGAACAATTGTAAGAGTGTGGTAAGACGCTTGAGAGTGTGTGGTTCCACCTACCATACCTAGTAGTTGATAGAGATAATACCTTTGTGTTGTCTTTTGTTTCCTACTAACCATGGCAGGTGAGACGTCTGATGAGAAAGAGTGTGTGTTAAAGGGAGAGCTCATGACGCTCTTGGATGAACAACTTACTACCATTAATGAGGACATCGATAGGAAGCTTCAAGCTACTACGACTACATTGCAGCGCTCAATTAATGATAGTATTGCAGCGCTCACCACACGCCTTGAAAGAATGGTGAATCGGCCACCTCACAATGGACGCGAGTATGATCACGATGCAGCCCAGGATCTTGAGGTGGGAGATGATAATGAGGGGTGAAACCGTGATGCTCAAGATGCACGTCTATGACACCGCCTACAACACAACCGTCACGGTATAGGAGGTAATAATTTTCAACACCACAATGTTCGTGCTAATGATGACCCATTTGCTAAAGTTAAATTTACCTTACCATCTTTTGCGGGTGTTTATGATGCTGAAATTTATCTAGATTGGGAGATGACAGTTGAACAAAAATTTAATGCCCATCTAGTTCCTAAAGTGCATAGAGTCAGACAAGCTACTAGTGAATTTAAAGATTTTGTTATCATTTGGTGGAATCAAGTAGTTAATTCTGACTTAACACCTGATACATGTGATAGATTGAAGGTAGCTATGCGTGCTAGATTTGTTCCTCCTTTTAAACGTGATATGCATAAGAAATTGCAGCTCTTAGACCAAGGTAATAGATCTGTCGAAGAATATTACCAAGAATTATAAATAGGCATGCTACGTTGTAATGTTGTTGAGGATGAGGAGGATAAGATGGCTTGCTTTTATAGGGGCTTAAGGCGTGAAATTCAGGACATAGTTGATTACAAGGAGTATAATGATATCAATAGGTTGTTCCAGCTTGATTATTTGACAGAAAAAGAATTGGAGGGAAGACAACAAAGGACTAGGAGCAACTTTGGAAGTACGTCTACATCGAGATCAACTCCGAGGCAAGCCAAGATAGCCCCACCTCCTGATTTTCGGTCTGCTGCCCCCTCCGTGAGTAGGGCGCGATCAACAGCACCGCCACCACCATCACGCGCACCCGAGACGAGCAAATCTACTAGTGTGCAGGTACCAGCGCAGAGCTCTTCATCAGTTGCTTTCACAAGTCGTACGACGGGGATTATATGCCACTGTTGCAAAGGGATGGGACACGTCATGAAAGATTGCCCAAGTTAGCAAGCGTATATTGCGACAGAAGACGGTGGTTATGTAAGTGCTAGTGATGTTGAGGATGAATATGCTCTTGCAGCTAACCTTGCAGGTAATGATGATGATCCAAAGGAACATAGTGAAGGGGAGGAAATTTTAGGTGCCGCTCCTACGGAAAATTATAGGACTATAATTGTGCAGCGAGTGTTAAGCACCCAAGGGGAGCAAGCGGAGAAGCTACAACGCCATAATTTATTTCAAATGTTCCTCATCGTCAGGGATTACCGTGTTCGTGTCATAATTGATCGTGGGAGTTGTAATAACTTGGTAAGTTTAGATTTGGTCAAGAAGCTTGGCTTGACCACACGTGCACATCCTCATCCATACCACATTCAGTGGTTCAACAATAGCGGTAAGGTGAAGGTAACACAATCTGCGAGAGTGCATTTTTCCATTGGTTCCTATCATGATGTTGCTGATTTCGACGTAGTGCCTATGCAAGCTTGCTCACTTTTATTAGGTCGTCCATGGGAATTTGATACTGATACAACTCATCATGGTAGAAGTAATAAGTACTCTCTTATGCACAAAGGAAAGAAAATAATTTTGCTACCTTTGACACCTGCTGAAATTGTGCAATGTGAAAAAGAGATAGCTGCAAATGAGAGGAAAGAACATGAACATGAATTTGAAAATCAGCAAGTAGTGAAGAACATTTTCCCACCTAAGAAAGAGAAGTTGGTACCTAGTTCTAGGACTAAGGGAATTAAATTAAAGGGTTGTGTCATGCTTGCAACCAAATGTGATATTGCTGAAATTATCGATAATAATATGCCATGCTATACTTTGATATGCAAATACACTTTAGTTTCACTTTATGATACATCTAGCTCTTTGCCGTCTGCTGTCACTAGCCTTTTGCAGGAGTATGAGGATGTCTTTCCAGCTGAACTACCCCCGGGACTACCACCTATTAGAGGGATTGAACACCAAATTGACTTAATTTCGGGAGCGACCTTGCCAAACCGTGTGGCGTATAGAACCAATCCAGAGGAAACTAAGGAAATTCAATGACATGTCCAAGATCTTTTGGACCGAGGGTATGTACGGGCCTTAGTCCTTGTGCTGTTCCTGTTCTTTTGGTTCCGAAGAAAGACGGTAGTTGGCGTATGTGTGTTGATTGTAGAGCCATTAATAATATCTGTCTGGTATCGTCATCCTATTCCTAGGTTGGACGACATGCTAGATGAGTTGAGTGGTTCTATTATTTTTACAAAGATTGACTTGCGTAGCGGGTACCACCAGATTAGAATGAAATTGGGAGATGAATGAAAAACAACGTTTAAAACTAAGTTCGAGCTATATGAGTAGTTAGTGATGCCTTTTGGTTTAACTAATGCACCTAGCACTTTCATGCGTTTGATGAACGAAGTTTTGCGTGCTTTCATTGGAAAATTTGTGGTGGTTTATTTTGATGATATTCTGATATATAGCAAGTCATATGAAGAACACCTGAATCATTTACGTGCTGTTTTTAATGCTTTGCGAGATGCACGTTTGTTTGGTAACCTTGAGAAGTGCACCTTTTGCACCGATCGAGTATCGTTTCTTGGCTATGTTGTTACTCCACAGGGCATTGAAGTTGATCAGGCCAAGATCGTCGCTATCCAGAGTTGGCCGCCTCCTAAAACGGTCACACAAGTGCGGAGTTTTCTCGGGCTTGCTGGCTTCTAACGGCGTTTTGTTCGGGATTTCAGCACCATCGCTGCACCGCTAAATGAGCTTACAAAGAAGGATGTTCCTTTTACTTGGGGCACCATACAGTAACAGGCTTTTGACGCACTCAAAGATAAGTTGACACACGCCCCTTTGGTTCAACTACCTGATTTTTGCAAGACTTTTGAATTAGAATGTGATGCTAGTGGCATAGGTCTTGGTGGTGTGTTAATTCAAGAAGGAAAACCTGTTGCTTACTTTAGTGAAAAATTAAGTGGACCTAGTTTGAACTATTCTATCTATGATAAAGAATTATATGCTCTAGTTCGAACTTTGGAAACATAGCAGCATTATTTATGGCCCAAAGAGTTTGTAATACATTCTGATCATGAATCTTTGAAGCATATTCGAAGTCAAACTAATCTGAACCGTAGACAGGCTAAGTGGGTTGAGTTTATTGAGTCTTTCCCTTATGTCATTAAACATAAGAAGGGCAAAGAAAATGTAATAGCTGATGCATTGTCTAGGAGATATACCATGCTTTCACAACTTGACTTCAAAATCTTTGGATTAGAGACAATAAAGGAGCAATATGTGCATGATGCTAATTTTAAAGATGTGTTGCTCAATTGTCAAGAGAGAAAGGGTTGGAATAAATTTGTGGTGCATGATGGGTTCTTGTACCGTGCTAACAAGCTATGCATTCCAGCTAGCACTATTCGTCTTTTGTTGTTACAAGAGGTGCATGGAGGAGGATTAATGGGTCACTTCGGCGTGAAGAAGACCGAGGACATTCTGACCCACCACTTTTATTGGCCAAAGATGAGGTGAGATGTCGAACGCTTCATTGCCCGCTGCACTACGTGCCAAAAAGCTAAGTCATGACTTAATCCTCATGGTTTATACATGCCTATTCCTGTTCCAAGCACACCTTGGGAAGATATTTCTATGGACTTTGTTTTAGGTCTGCCTAGAACAAAGAAGGGGAGGGATAGTATTTTTGTTGTCGTAGATAGATTCTCTAAGATGGCTCATTTTATACCATGTCATAAAAGTGATGATGCTACAAATGTTGCTAATTTGTTCTTTAAGGAAATTGTTCGCTTGCATGGTATTCCGAATACGATAGTTTCCGATCGTGATGCTAAATTTCTTAGTCATTTTTGGAGAACTTTATGGGCTAAATTAGGGACTAAGCTATTATTTTCTACTACTTGTCATTCCCAAACCGATGGACAAACTGAGGTAGTCAATAGAACCTTGTCTGCTATGCTTAGGGTTGTGCTTAAAAAGAACTTAAAAATGTGGAAAAAAAAGTTTGCCTCATGTGGAATTTGCTTATAATTGCTCGCTGCATTCTACCACAAAGAAGTGCTCTTTTGAGATTGTTTATGGTTTCATCCCTCGTGCACCTATCGACTTGTTGCCTCTTCTAGCTTCGGAGAAGGTAAGTCTTGATGCTCAACAACGTGCTGATTTGATACTTAAGATGCATGAGACAACTAAAGAGAACATTGAGCTTATGAATGCTAAATATAAAGTTGCTGGTAGTCAGGGACACAAGCATGTAACTTTTGAATCTGGTGATCTTATGTGGTTACACTTGCATAAAGAGCGATTCCCTGAATTGAGAAAGTCTAAACTCATGCCTCGTGCTAATGGTCCTTTTAAAGTGCTTGAATGTATTAATGATAATGCATATAAGTTAGACTTGCCTGCAGATTTTGGACCTACAAAAGTTTTGTGAAAAATATAAGCATTATTGCTCATTCTCATCCCTCCTAAAGATTGCCCTCTCTTACCTATCAGATATTCTTTTGATTTTGAAAGGTAATCGATTTCCTCTTCCCTTACCCTAGCTTCAAAAACTTAAGTTCAGGAACGTGACGACTTGCTAAGATAAGCCAATCTCATTTTGAGTAACCCTGGTGCACATAACTATGCATCCCCATATGTGATACCACGAGCAGACGATTGTATTGTTGTGAGATTTCAGTTGGATCCTATGTGCTGCCTGTTTGCCTACAGGCATCGCATTTCGTAGCTACGGGAAAAGCTTGTTTTAAAAAGATTTGTGTGATTGTTTGAGCCTCCTCGGCTTTTCTTGTGTTAAAATTTTAAATTTTTAGGGAAAAATGGGTTTAGTTACATTATCCCTATGATCTTTTCCCTATCTCATGCTATTCTCCTCATTCCTTGCTAAAAGCACCCAATAGATGGCAAGACCAACATAACAAGCATACAAGATCAAGACGAAGCTCCATCAAAATTTGCCAACCCTAACCAAGACCATCCAAGCAAGACCCTTAGGAGTCACTGCACCTCGTGTAGGGTGCAACCCACTAACCCAACATAATCTAGCCAGGGCGAATCAAGGAAACGTTATGTTGAGGTGGAGTTTGAAGATCTTAAGATAGAGCCGCTCATCAACCCATGCCCAAGGAAGGATCGAAACCCCATAACAGGATTGACACCACCCCCCCCCTTGGGACTCATCAACCCACCGCATGTTTCAGGAGTGGTAAGGTGGACCACCTTGCATCCCGTTGCTATGGTAAGAAAGGACTCTAAGCCAATACAAAATGTCCCAACTACAACGAAGACCACCCGCTAGGAAACTATCCAACAAACAAGGTCACATGTGTTCCTCTGCATAGGACACGGTCGCTGTCCCAAGGAGTGTTGTCTAAACCGGTTGCTCACCATATCAACCGAACTACAACGACGGATTCTTCGAGTAGCCATAGGCATCGCAACCGACGGATCCTATACTGAAACTACAAGCACCTCTGTAACCCTTAGTGCCCTCCTAGTACCCGAGGTCCCCTCCTTCCCTTCTGTTCTACCGAAACCCGTGTCAACTAAGTGGAAATAGTCTATGACCAAGAAAAGCGGACCCTTATGATGGAAGGCACATAAGGTAGGTTGGATAATGGATTTGCACATGCTATGTCCTTAGATATAGACGATGCCATAGGGGACTTGCACGATAAGTAGTTAATGAAAATGTATCGAGGGTATCTTATGATTTTTAAGAATGAATCAAATATGTGGTATATTGGAACACTAGAAATCATAAGGATAATTGCTTGGAAGATATCACTGCCGGACCTAGGAAACATCATTTGGATTGGATTAATAGGAATAATTGAATTTATAAACATATTGCGATTAATAAATTGATTGTTAGAAATTTTTAGAGGTTGGATATTGGGAAAATTAACGCAATCAAAGTGGTACTAAATGAAAAATTGGAGTTGCACTAGTAGGTATTGATCTAGCATCAGTAGGATTGATAGTAATGAATTATATGATAAATTGGTGGAATGTAAAACAATTATGGGTGATTGGGATCAATTGAAGGGATATGATTAACTAGAGCAGTTGGATTCGTCAGTGGTAAGGATCACTAGCGCTCATGTGGAATCTATGACTGGATTAATTTAGATGTTATGATCAACAGGTGGAGAATGGCGGATCATACTTATAGGGTACCAAGGTACACTTGATGGATAATAGCGATTGAGTTATTTGTGGTTGAAGAAACAACGAATATCGGTGGACAATTTTTAAGGGGGGTAGCTAAATACAAATATGTCGAATCATTATGATTACATACAATTATGATTTGGTGGTGTAACAACTTCTATTGAGAATGATCAGGCCAACACACGGAGATCGCGTGTTAAGGATTTGGTGGAACATCAATTACGAGTGAGGCCTAGAATTTGAAAATTAGGGTAGTTGGTAGGCTAAGAGTTAAGATCAAATTTTGGTAAAGGATAATAGTAGTGATAGTTATTACATCGACATCTCTAAGGCTAGCCAATTCCTTCGGATATGGACAACAACTCTCAACTCATCAACAGGGAATTTACGACTATCATAAGGTAGGTAGATGGCACGACCCTTCCACCCAAGACATTTTGAAGAAAATGACGCTGAGGAGCAAGCCCTCAAAGTCAACAATCTACCTAGCAGACAATTTCTCTCCCTGCTCCTCTATTTTCCTGTGCCTTCAACACCCCTTTGTGTGCATATTTTCTCCCTCTCATCTACTCCAAGAAAGAGACTGTTGCCCTAGAGCTACGGAAGGGACAACACGTCAGGCCATGCACCATGAGTCGATGGGAATCCCACAACGTTAGGTGCTGATGAAGCAACTATGAGAGTGTCAACACCCCACAATCCTTCCCGTGCCTCTTCGTTCTATATTCTTTCTTTCCGATCTACCGGAATCTCGGGGTCGAGATTCTTTTTCAGGGGGGTAGTTTGTAACATCCCAAAATTTTTGAATATTTTAAATTGTTTAAAAATGTGGGATTTAAAAAAAAATTGTTACGCTTCAGCAATGTTCCAATTTTTGAGTTGTTAATTGAAATCTTAACCAAAAAAAAATGAAAAAGTGAATTCAAACTGAGTTTAAAAATAAAAGAAAAAGAAAGTAAATTGAAACCTCGAAAGTGCGGTCTAAGCCGAAACCACCCGGCCTAGCCCGACTTTCCCCTTTTTTTTCTTTTTCGTTTTCTTTCTTTTCTTTTTCTCTTTTTCTTCCCTCCTTTTTCCTCCCAAGCCCACCCGATAGCGTCTTCCTCCTTTGTTCTTCCACGGCAACACCCTGTGGTGTGCGAACATGGTACGCAGCTCCAGAAAATTATTGTTGATGGTCGTACGCAGTTGTGTGACCTCCTCCCCGAGGGTGTTCAGTCCAATCTGAACTTCCCTGAGCTCATCGCGCACGCCATTGTCACCATCATGAAGTTGCTTTTGTAGCAGTTCACGCAACCGAGTGTACTCTGTCCATATAACCGGCACCTCCGGATTAGGTGGATCCTCCTCGTGACCTGACATGGTAACAACTCACAAACAGGAAACAAGATTATATCTTGGTTAGTAAAAACAAAATCTCTCTCGCTCGCAACTCACTGTCCTACAAACAAGACAAGCTTACTATTCCAAAGTGAATCAAGGACGGCAAATCGACACTTGTGATAGCGAACGACCCCAACCCGGTAATGTATGAGCGTAACCAAGAGCAAGGGAGTACACAAACGGGTGTAGGTGGAGCTTGGATAGGTACGTGTGTAGCCTATGCAATATGATATTCAAGTTATTGTAAAGCTAAGTAATGATCCAAGCTAGAGAGTATTTTGCCTATGTGCTGATCCAAAAGGTTTAAGCGAAGTGTATGAACGCACACGCAAAGATAAATGTGACTTAATGCAAACAAAGGAATGAACTAGTGAGAAGCAAACTGAAATTGCGATAAAACTAGCTCGTTTTGCACAAAGTACTAGGATAGACGCTAGCCAATTGCAATTGAATATACTAGGGCACACGATTGCTCAAAGTCAAACGAAAACACGACGCGACAAAACTAGAGACGTTGCACACGGAGTTTGGAAGCTCAAAAATGGATGTCGTCTTCACGGGTAACCTTAGAATCACTTGTAAAAAGTCTCTGTCAATTTTGAGCGAATTCTGAGAAACTTGAATTTTTCTCGGTTTGTGGGCCTGTTTTGAGGCCCTGAACGACGTTTTTTGGGGTCGAAGTTTCCGCGTGTGCGCCCAGGTGCGTATGCATAGATAAAATCCCTGGATTGCCCGGACTTCTCTTTTTTCGCTCTATCTTCTTGTTTCCTTTCCAACGGATCAAGAATCACCCCAATCGAAGGTCGTATGCAAAAGTTGTGTGTTTTTTCTCTCTTTTTTTTGCACTTTCTTAATGCCGTGGCTCTTTCTATATGTGGCTGCCTTTTTGTTTTGCTCTTACTCAAAGGTCGAAGTGCTACTCCTGTGCTTGCGCAAGTCTCCAATTGAAACCATAAGTGTAAACAACTTTGAATGAGCAGCCCTAGTTGCAATATCAAAAGCTAGTCTCAAGATGAAAGGGTATAAGTCATGCGCAAAGAACCGAACTGGCCAAACCAAAACAACCAGGAGCTCGGATTAGGTGCGGCTAGGATTTGGAATCGGCCAAACCAAAAGAGATAGCACACGCCTAGAACCAACTCGGATTAGGGTTTTGGTAGAGTTTGATTCGGTCTCTAGTCCCACCAAGAGAATTCGGAAGGGACTCTATTTCCACCAAAGGAGTTCGGATAAGGTAACAAGACTAACTCGGATTGTGTTTGAGGCACGTGGTATAAGATGACACCAAGGGTTTACCACAGCCGAACCACACGCAAATAAGAAGATGCCGGTTTCGGTATGCCAAACAAAACAGATCTGTTCGGCCCTTCCTCCCCTTGTCTTTCTCACGGCCGAGAGGGTGCTATCCGGCTAGGGATGCTACCAACCGAACAAGAGATGACGATCAAAGAGAGGTTCGGCTAGGGTTTCCAATCTAAACCGAAAGTAAGCAAAAACAGGTTGGTGTTGCTCTATTTGGGTGCTAATTGAAGGAAATCAACCAGCAATTTTTAATAACGATTAAGCTACGCAATGGAAACAAAAGGATCAGTACTAAAACAATTCTCTAATGGATGAAAACTTAACTAAACTCACATGAAATAACAAATTAAACTACGGTTTTGGTATTGCAATTTTCAGTTTTATGGACTATAGGACAGAAAACGAATCTAACTACGGGTAAAGAAATTCTCACCGAGTAAACCTAGAATTTGATACCACATGATACGGGGGAGGTCCGATCTTCTCAGCAAGGAACCGTGGATAGTTGATGTGAAGTAGACGATGTCGCTAGCTGAACACTCGCGTCAATGCACGAACCCTCAACTCTTTGGAATACGCCCAAACGCACTGGATAATTGTTCGTCGCGAGACCACGAACGATGAACGCTAAGTCCCCGATTCCCAATGGAACGATGGCTTGACATTGAATTGCAGAATGAACCAATGGATTGCCTAGTCCTCTCTCAAAGTTCTCGCATGAACTCTGGTTTAGAAAGAACAAGCAATAGCTATGTTTCAATTCTTATGCATAAACTGATCTGAGATCACAATGGGGGTCTAACCCTTAATATATAGTCTTGGCCTAGGGACTATTCTAAAGCACTATTCATGGTGATACTATTTAGAGTTACTGTTCATGATGTTTACTATTCATAGCCGTGCACTGTTCACATGTTGGGCTTCATGCGATTTGGGCCTTGGTCATGTAGATGGGCTTTGCTCCTTGCACCATTACATGGGCCAGCATCTTGGTTGGCTTCATCTCCGTGAGCTTGGGCTTGATAGCATGGGCCTTGGCCGTCTCCTTTGATGTGCTCCTGTCCTCCCTCGCCTCCCTCTTGGAATCCATCATTGTATGTTCTTCAAATCTGAGCACACATAAAACACAAGCTTTAGGTGCTAGGCCGAGCCCCTCCATCCCCGCTGCGGCACCCCTTCGTGCTGCTCCCGCTGCTATCGGCGCTTCCGGCCATCGCCGCCAAGCTTCCATAGCCAACAACATTTCCTCATCGGTTGTGGATGAAGAAGAAGAAGACGAGAACAATTTTGCAGATACCGAGAATGGGGACCTCAACTTCAACAACGATCGTGACCACCATCGACGTCATTTCAATAGACAAGGTATGGGACATGATCCACCACCACAGGAGGTATGTGACTATGATGATGCTTTTTCTAAGATTAAATTTACTATGCCTTTGTTTGCTAGTAAATATGATCCTGATGTTTATCTCACTTGGGAGCTAGAAGTAGAACAAAAATTTAATTACCATGATTTCCCTGAGAATAGGAGGGTTAGAGCTACTACTAGTGAGTTTACGGACTTTGCTTGTGTATGGTGGAGTGAATATTATCGTACTAATCCTAATAACGTACCTGCCACTTGGTAATATGAAATATGGTGATGGATACCCTCCTATCACATGGCTAATCGCCCAATTTTCCAGTTGGATAAACTATCCAAAATCATTTGTACAACTTTACCCACAAGAGATAATCGACTTGTAATGTCCATGACCGTGGACACGACTATTCGAATAGTTTTACACTCTGCAGAGGTTGTACAACTTTACCCACAAGAGATAATCGACTTGTAATGTCCATGACCGTGGACACGACTATTCGAATAGTTTTACACTCTGCAGAGGTTGTACAACTTTACCCATAAGAGATAATCGACTTGTAATGTTTGTCTGACACACTTCCGTAGGTGTGCAACTAAGTGATTATCACAAGGCCTTTACAATGCACCATCTAACCGTAGTCTCGTCTCGCTAAGGTTTCACTTCCATTGGGTTAACCACCCGCTAGATTTAAGCCCCCTCTTGCACCATGTGGGAATACATAAAAGTACGTCATTCTGACTCAAACATAACCAGGCACAACCACGGTGAAATGTTGCAAATTATTTAGCCTAGTCCTCTCCACTCTGGACTTGTGGTAGCACGATGGGGCTTAGCAAAATGCAGCTCGAAGACCGGTACTTAACTGACTTGGACGACTTCTAAAATAACCCCTAGGCCTCAACCCTACCTAGATTGAGCCGTGCAAAAACCTGCACTCACCAACTATCCATTTCGCCCATGTCCAAACCAATTTTTGATTTTCTTACATTTTTCAAAGCATTTGTAAACTTCCATGACACACCAATGCCATGGATACAATTTTAAACAACATTTGATTTTTTTTGTAAATTCCCAAATCAAATATTTCAGGTTTAAGCATGGCTAAGCATAAATTTTTCCAAAATATTCTAGTTCATACTATTGTATAAACTAGATTTTCATCTAAGGTGTCAAGGTAGGTTATTTCAATGTCAAGATTGGCAGTACAAAGGATTTAGGCAAAACTGTAATTTAAAAATAGGTATTTAAATTACATTGAATAGAAATACGCATGCAATAATAATTTAAAATAAAATTTAAATAATTTGAAATAATGCGGTCAAATATGATCAAATCTGACACTCCATGGTCGTCAAAATCTATACGCAAAAATAAGCCAAATTCAAACAAAATCCAAATAAAATTCAAATAAACTTTAAATTAAATAATTTTAGTTCTGGGAGATAGATATTGAATTAGATGAATTTAGGAATTTGAATCATTGGAATAGGAGCTCGTATGAAGGAGAACGAGTCCTCAGAAGATTGAATTCTAACAAATTAACCTAAATTCCATTTTCCAGAATTAATGACTTAATTTTATAAAGGAAATTTAATTATGGCATAAGCATGACGTGAGCAGCTGATTTTCTAATTTTAATTGAATTATTTTCCTACTGAAAAATCTATTTAGTCTATGACATGTGGGTCGGGGTCCATGGACCCGGTTCACGAACGGTCAACGATCTACGTGAACGCGGTGCACAAAACAGTGCACGCTTGCGCATGAGCTGACGTAGAGTGCCACGTTGGCGCGGACGTGTGCGTTGACTGGGCACTAGGGCGAATGTGGCCGCCATGTGGCACTGACATGGCACCACGTGGCTTGTCACGTCACACCGGCGATGGGTGGCTAATTATTACAAAATTCAAAATTCCGTTTGAATAGAAAGGTAGATAATATTGAAATCAACATGTTGATAAAAGGTTTGGCGCAAATACCCAACAGATGAACAGATCGGGCTCGACGGAGTTCCCACCGGATTTGGGGAAGAAGATGTGGCCGGTGGTAAAAAAGTAAGTAAATCACAATTCTACTTGAATAGAAATGTGGAGAACCTCAAAAGGAACTCACTGATAAAATTTGGTGCACAACGGAGCAACACATGAAAAGATCGGGCTCGCCGGAGTTGGAGAAGATGACCGTCGGTACTTTTGTGGCCGTGGTGAACCAATAAGGAATCAAAATTCCACTCAAATAGAAATGTAGAGAATATCAAGAGGAACTCACTGGTAAAATTTCATGCACAACAGAGCTACAGATGAGGAGATTGGGCTCACCAGAGTTAAAGAAGAAAACCGTCGATGCTTTTGTGGCCGTGGTGAACCAACAGGTAAATCAAAATTCAACTCGAATAGAAATGTAGGGAATCTCAAGAGGAACTCACTGGTAAAATTGGGTGCACAACGGATCTACGTATGAGGAGATCGGGCTCGCTGAAGTTGTCATTGGATTTGGAGAAGAAGAGCTAGCAGAGGGAGCTCCGAAAGGCTTTTGGCAAATCTGAGCAAGTGGGATGTGGGGAATGATGTAGAGAGGCTACAGTTCAATTCATAGGAGCAACGGATTGACGAGAATTACTCGACGAGGTTATGGCAGGAAATTACGCCCACGGCTACTGTTCAAGCCGAAATTACTGTAGCCATCGGAATATTCCAAGAAATATTTCTTTTTAAAATTCGGAAAGACACTAATTAATTCCAGAAAAATAGGACATAAAATAAAAAAATTCCGAAACAAATCTCAGTTACTATATACAATATATTGAGTTCAAATAAAATGTTAAAAAAAATAATTTATTATTACACATAAATTATTTTTGTAATGGTGAAAATACTTTCTAAACTTGAAAAATAGTAATATAGTAAATTTTTAGAGTAGTTATTTCCAAAAAAAAAATTAGTTTTTATTTGCGAATAGAAATTCATTTTTAGTTGCTAGATATTACAATAAATTAAAAAGGGACTTTTAGAAAATCGAAAATAGAGTTAAAAAATTCTTAAAAAAATCACAAAAATTCTTTGAATTATTTTGAACTTAATAAAAGTATTTCCGACCTAAAGTTGGATTTTAGTTTTGTACAGTAATTATTTATATTTTCTGGAAAATATGAAAAACCTTTTTAAATACCAGAAAATTCAAGAAATTAATTAAAATTTTCTTTGTAACCTTTAAATCCAATAAAATCCCAGAAAACTCAATATATTTTCTTTTTGACTTTAAAACCTAGAAATTAAATGATTGTTTTTTCTTTTAACAAAGAAAACTCTTTTTAAATTATAGAAAATTTTTTGACTGCCAAAAAATCCAGTAAAATAATAACTTTATTAATTTTAATTTTTGTAACCAAACTTTAGGATGTTACATCATGACCTAAAGTGGTTGTAGCAAACCTTACGACCATAAGGTGGTCATAATCTTCCCTGGTCGTTGTAGATACTAATGACCAGAGGTATCTTCAAGGGCTATTAAAAATACCATTATCCATAATAAATGTTACAGATAATTAGTTTCATTAATTCAGAACTATTGAACCCTAGTCAGTGAGTATGCCACATAAACCAAAAAAAGGAGAGGAGAAGAGAGCCACATGAAAAGCCAAAGGCTAGAAAAATGTCAAAGGTGGGCAAGGCCAGAAAAATGTCAAAGGTGGGCACAATTATCAAATGCAGGAAATGCAAGGGTACTAGCCACAAGACGACAACTTGTGTGAAGAGAAATGATTCTGCAACATTAGGAAGGAATGTAAGTGCTCATTCCACTAGTCAAAAGGCAAAAATTCCAACTCCAGCTGCAAATGAACTATTAAGCATCCCATCACACTATTTCATGTATGGTATGTCTGTTAGTACCAAATAGCTAATCCATTTTTTTTTAATTTCAGATCATGCTTGGGCAATCACAATAAAGATCTACTATTGTGAGCAAGAAAAGGCTAAGATCACAAGGGATCATTTCTTCTAAAAATAGCAAACAAGAGTCTAGTGGACTAGGAGTTGTACTGTGAGAGACAACTAGAACTACAACACATAATGTAAGTATCACTTGATTGTATTGTCATGCATTTGCTTCAACACTTGATAACTGTTACGAATAACAACTTGTATTCTCAGGGGGCCAATGGGCCAATATATATACACAAGTACAGGTGATGAATATGCAAATAACCCCTCATAACAATGGGGAATAATACATTATACATATATCTCTAACACCCCCCTCAAACTCATGGTGGGTCAACAACACTGAGTTTGGAGAGGTAGAAGCCATGTTGTGCGCGAGTCTGGGCCTTCGTGAAGAAATCCGCTAGCTGAAGCTCTGAAGGCACATACTGAAGAGTAATCACCTGATCATGCACACAAGACCTCATGAAGGAAGCATCAACACCAATATGCTTGGTGAGCTCATGCTTCACAGGATCACGAGCAATACTGATAGCACCTGTACTGTCTGACAAGAGAGGAGTCGGTGTAGTGACAGAAACACCAAAATCCTCAAGTAACCACCGTAGCCAAGTGATCTCTCGTCAAGAGAGCCATAGCGCACTTCGGCCTCTGCACTCGAGCGGATATCTGCGACTGTTTCTTCGTCTTCCAGGCAATGAGAGAACCACCAAGAAAAACACAGTAAGCAGAGATAGACCGGCGATCAGAGGGATCGCTAACCCAAGTAGCATCCGAATAAGCCTGAAGCTGGAACGAGCTGGAGCGTGGAAAGAAGAGACGGCGAGAGATAGTCCCACGAAGATATCGCAGAACTCGAAGAAGGTGGCTGTAGTGGACCTGAATGGGAGCAGAGACGAACTGACTCAGAATGTGGACTGGATAAGTAATATCCGGACGAGTAACAGCAAGGTAGACAAGACTCCCAACAAGATGACAATAGCGAGTCGGATCAGAAAGAGGCTCGCCATCAGACGGTCGGAGGTGAACGTTGAGCTCCATAGGAGTCTCAACGAAGAGATTGATCGATGAGAGGCGCGATCAAGAAGATCCTGAATATACTTCTCTTGGGACATAAAGAAACCATCTGGAGTGGAAGTAACCTTAATCCCAAGGAAGTAACGAAGAGGACCAAGATCCGACATAAGAAACTGCAGTAGCTCTGAGCGTAAAAAGCGTCAACAGTAGTATCACCCTGCTGAAGAGAGTGCTCCTGGTGAACCACGGACAGGTACAGGGCATCACCAAAGGGCTCATAGCGCTAACGAAGATGAGTCCACATCTGGAAAGCCGAAGGGAGTCCCACAACCTCAGAAGAAAACTGAGGCTAGATACTGGCGATAAATACAGTAGCAGCCCGAGCATCATCATCGTACCACTGAGTTTAGGCGGTCAGTCGATCCTTGTAGGAATCCAGAGCCTCCTGGTAGACGAGGCGACCTCATCATCGCAAGGCTGCCTCAACCGCAGCCTTGTCACCGGTCGGGGCGCGCAAGAACAGTGAAGCTCGTCGGAGGAATAGGGCAAGCCGAGCAGGTGACATCGCCAGAGAGGACACCCCAGAGACGAAGACCACGTATGTGGATGCGCATGCGAGACACAAAGTCGGTGTAATTAACACCATCAAAAATCACCGGGCAGCGAGGGAGGGAAACGGTGCCCATTGGTAGGCGGCGCTGGACAGCGCGGCGACCAAGGCAACGAAGTCTAACAAGCGGCGCTGGATGGCGCGGCGGTTAGAACGACGTTTTTTTTTTCCTTTTTTCTCTTTTTTTTACACGTGTATGTGAGCTTGGGCCGGCTTAAGAGCCTGGCCTGCTCACAGCCTGTTCACGGGACCGACCGAGCTCAAGTCGAGTGGGGGAACTAGGGTTCCCCCCGAGTCCTGGCGGCGGTGGCTTCCGGTGAGCGGCGATCCCGGATGGCGACAACCCCTGAGGCAGCGCGATCCCAGACGGCGACGACCCCTGAGGCGGCGACGACGTGCGTTCTTCTCCGACGTGCGCGCTCCCGTTCCCCGCCGGGAGGATTCGACTCCTCCTGGCGCGCGCGCCCGCGGATGGGGGCGTCTGGTTGCGATGACGGAAGGCGGCACGGAGGCGATGACGACGAAAGGCGGCGACGACGTGTCGGCTGCGACCCTAGAGGCGAGGTTCGGGCGCAGATCGATGGTGGTGGGTGACGGTGAAGATCCCGTTGAGCCGACTTCGTCGAAGATGAGATGAAGCCCGGCGCCGCTAGGGAGATGAGGCGCGGCGTGACCGGGGAGATGAAGCGTGGCGAGCGGCAGGTTGAGGACGAGTTGCACGTCCGAATTGATAAGACCTAAACCGCTCTGATACCATGTTACGGATAGCAACTTATATTCTCAAGTGGCCAATGGGCCAATATATATACACAAGTACAGGTGATGAATATGCAAATAACCCCTCATAACAATGGGGAATAATACATTATACATATATCTCTAACAATAACTTCCATTACCATTTGCAGCATGGGATGCATACTAAGATGACTATCAAGGCCTCTGGCCCTCTACTAAGGCCAAGGTTGCAACAAAAAATGGTTGATCAGCTTCAAGCAACATGCATGCACATGTGCCTAATTTACAAGCCTCCTCCAGTGTCACCACTGATGTCATATCTGGGTATGCAAGTGCTCAGGTCATTGCCCAAGAACCTCCCAACAAGAAACCTAACCCAAGGTCCAGACGTCTGCCACTCCTCTCTGATGTCTGGTGAGAGATCTGATGCCGGTAATAACACCAAGTGAATGTGCTCTGCTAGACTTCAGACTACGTTATGTATGTTATGTGCCAAACTTATGGCTTAAGTGATGTAATGTGCCAAACTTATGCCTAGTTTCAATCATTTCGTCAAAATAGAGCTACATTCCATAAGCAAACTAGAGTTACATTCCATATATAACACATCTTACATATCTTGCACATGCAATCATTCCAAAACACAAGTACGTCTATTCATCCCAAGTTATGAACTCAATGCTTAAACATCAAACAAACTACTAACACAACCAATGTTATGACCAACGAGATCAACAAAAATCTCTACTTCTCTAACTTACTCACCATAAAATTAAGCTCATATACTTCTGTGTGCTTCTGCAGCACAGTTCTCCAATAGTGGCGACCTTTGCTTTGTGCTCATATGTCAATCCCCCAGCTACGACCTAGCATCAACAATTGAAGCCCTGAGCTCCTTGTTTTCCTTCCTCAATGCCCTAACCATGTCACACAAATCCAACAAAACATCCTTTAGGAAAGGACTAATTTTTGGGTCATGCCACTTCCAGAAATTGCAACCACCAGCCTTGCAAAATGAAAAGAAATTAGTCATGACAAGATTTGAGGACAAGGACACAGAAATTTCAACTCCAATCAAGAACCAACTAACTTACCCGAGCTCTCAAACAGGTTAGGTACCTCCTTCTAGGGTTTGCATTGCTCCAAGATATCCATGTCACCACCTTCGACCCACAATAGTAGCACGTCGCTGGCGTATACTCCACGGCCCCTCCCTGTAGGGTATCAGTGAGGACAAGGATGAATGCCGCCGCCATGCCGGACTTCAACCAAAGAAGACCAAGAGGAGCCAGAGCTTGACTTTGGAATTTGTCCAGTATCTCCAGCTCTCCTATTCACCCCAATTTAATGGCTGCAACTACCTTCTAGGGTTCCCACCAATACTAGCTTCCATTCCCACTGTGAGGACCCGGAATATTTAACTAGTAACACTTAACCTCCAATTGGTTCTAGCATTACTAATTAAACATTCCAAGCCTCGATGGGCATATGTTTCCTGCACTGCAACATATGCACATCATCACAAAATTACACATCATTTCCATACAACATACATCACTAAGTCCAACAACGACATACATAAAGTAAAGTTATTACAAAAGAGAGCCGACTGCCAAATAGAACAATATACAAGAATGACAATGAAGCAAAAAGGTGCCATAAGATGGCTAGAACAAAAGTCGACCGGTTAGCCATACACCCACAAGGCAACCGACAAGCCGCCAAGCTAGTCGCCCATGAAGCTACCACAACACACTCACAAAAGTGAGGCCCTCAGCTCACCTTCTTCCTCTGCAATGAACAATTAAGCATAGCATCCGAGTACAAAGATTGTCTTTGTACCCGCAAGGCCGACGTGTGGAATAGTAGACCTATTCATAAACTACATGCAAGCTTATTTAGGTGGAGGTTGTATGTCTCATTTTGCATGAAGCCAACTTTATTTGCAATAAAGTAATATATTTCAAAAGCGAGTTTGCAAATCTGTTTTGTTATCAAAGTGATGTAAGTAAAGATACATACAAGTAACCACCGGAAGTGACTATCCCAATAGCCACCACAACATAGCACGAATCCCGATTCGTACCACCCATCAAGTTTTAATTTAAAAGGTTGTAGTCTAACTCTTGAAAGACCTTGCCAAGCGTGTCCATAACCTAGGACGAGGCTATTCGAATAGTTTTAACCCTGCAGGGGTGTACCAATGTACCCACACTTCAGACCGCCTTTAAGCCAAAAGCACACTTCCGAAGGTATGCCGGCACGGCTAAGTCCTACGAGACGCTTTCCAATATTGTGTATTAACTACGAGCCGCTCATATGGATAGAAACCCATATGCTTACATTGCAAGCCGAAAGACAACAAATCCCATCACGGGTGAAGTCTTTCGGACACTACAATGCTCCCAACACCATCCCTCCTGCGACTCCCTGCGACTCGGAGCCAATACACGCCAAAGTACTAAGTCAAGAGAGGTCCCATACCCTCTAATGTGGTTAGCACGCTAAAATGCTTGGTTTAGTGTAACAAGATGTTCGGTCCTTGTTGACTCGGGCACCATTCCAGTCACACCCAAAAATCACACCATCATACCATTGTGCCCAAGTCTAAATCTTTTTGTTTTCAGTTTTAGTTTTCATAAGTAGACATGGCACAAGGTGGAAATCATAATCATAATAAGTTTTAAGTGATCAAGGTTATCGACAAGTCGATAACCGCCCATTTCTACCGAAACTAAGCATGGCTAAGCAATTAATTCAGAAGCGCTAAGTGACAAGAGCCCATCCATGAACTCTAAATCACAGCAAGTAACCTAGGCTCATGGTAGTAGAGGATAATCATTTGCTAAGGAAATGCATCTACTAGGCCAACTATTAACACAAAGTAGCAATGCATACATAGAATTTGTAATCAACATAAATACTTAAAATCTGGGATTAACATGATCAAACCGCTTGCCTTCTAGTTGTTGCTCAAATCTGTTGTGGAGGGTCGCTCTCGGGATTACCGCAAATATCGAACCCTAAGCGAAAGGCAAAAGAACCAAGAACAACCAATAAAACTAGCAACACTTAACAAAGAGCAAGCAAAAATTATCCAAATGCGTGAAACTTATACACAAGGTGAAATACGAATATACCAAGACATAGAAACTGAAAAACCTAATTTGGATTTGTGGTGCAAAAGATATTACCTAAGAACTCATTTTCGCCATAATTAGCATGTAGCAAAAATATTTCCTGGAAAGATTTTGAAGCTGAAATTTTATGGTAGCTACCTACTGGTATAGAGGTAAACCATATAAAATTTCAGGTCATTTGGAGTTAAAATGATTTAGTTATGATTTTCCTAAGATGCAAAACTAGCATAATGCACTCTCCAGAAATAAAAACATGTGCAAAACCTATTTCACATTATAGTATGATAATAGAGGGATTTCCTAACATCAAATTTCTATTTTAGGATTTACAGTGAATTACTGGTGTCTATTACATCATTAAATGAATTTTTAAGTGCTACTAATAAGGTTAAATCTATTAACATATTTTTCTGGTGCTGATTTAGGCCTACCACCATTTTTAGATTAAAGTTTAGTTAATAACAAATTTATCAAAGTTAAAATCATACAATTAGCAGATATACAGAAAAAGATATGCATTTTCCAAGTTTTAACACAATTCTGGAATATATAAAAATAGCAGAAAACAAGCTATAAAAGATTACAGAATTTTCTACTACAGAAGCATAGCTAAAAGCATTTTTATATTAAACTTATTACAGTTGGTTTCATGTAAAAAGGATTTATCTTGAATTAGTTATGAATTTCTAAAGTTTTGATACAATTTTGGTTGATAAATAAATACTTACGTAAATAAAACCAACCCAAGGAGATAAATGGCGTGGACGCCGTGGGCGTTGATGCAATATCCAACGAGCCACA